>JAVDOI010000009.1:22648342-24135842 GCA_032191485.1 Leptoclinus maculatus
TTACCATGCATTTAGAAAGAACAAAAAGAAACGTTTAAGTATACATCATTTCATGTTAATGTTAAATTAAGCTATCTGGATCAAGTAAAAGCTCCCAGCTCACTCAGCCTCCCTCCTGCTACACACAGTCGTGTCCCTGATCCCAACTTAACCTTTCGACACTCTCTGGAAACGTGTAATACCAGACAATAACTAAAGCCCCGCTGCAGCACGGCTTAGGCCACTTATGGCTCTGCTCGCTGAGCTCCATTGTGGATAACAGGCTGGGGAGGGTTATTCCTGGAGGAGACAGGTGCATCGTCACAGCAGGACGCTAATGCTGACATGTAAACTGGCTGTAGTAAACAGGAGCAACAGCGTCTATTTTAAGGCTACTTAAGGTTCTTTTTCTTACTACAATGACTATCTTTAGCAGTAGCTTTGCTATTACTGCGTTCAGTTGTTCGGAAAGAAAACAACCCACAAGTTGAGTCAGGAAAGGGATGTGTGTGAACACTTTCCTTTGTGTGTGTGTGTGTGTGTGTGTATACTCCTTTCTCTCCCATCACCCCACGTCTCTGACAATATTCTCCCAGCTCTTCGTGACCTTTCCTCCTCTTCTTTCCGTTCACTCCTATGACAGGAAACACGCACAACGACGTTATCACTCAGTCTGGAGATTCTCTCCTAAAAGCTCACCACACAGACAGAACATGCACTGATGCTGCACAGGAACATGTAGTACGGGACAAGTGAATACACTGGAGTCCACTCACACACGATGTTTGTGTTTACGTGTGTATCTTGCGTATATCTGGACTCACATGCAGCCGATGAACTCGGTTTGACTCTCCAGACAGGTGATATATTGTAACCTCACCCACCTGGGCAGGTCGCCGAATCACATTCCTCTTTACAGCAGCAGCCCGAAGGCCCGGTGCTGAGGGAGCGTTACATCCATTCACAAACGCACACTTGGAAGCTGCTCATGGAAATAAAAATACATTAATTATAGACAGGGCTATTGGCAAACAGCCATGATGAGAAATGTCATTACCAAAACCTAATTAGGATCGGAACATTTAAATCTTTGCGGTTTGAAGTCGGCGTGGAGGTGCTTCTCTTTTCATCTAAGCTGCCAGCGGAAACACCACAAGTCACGGCGCGGCAGGAAAATAAGTTTGTGTGTTTTATCTCCACGTTTTCTATTATCGTTCATGTTTTCACAGACATAACTTAAACAAGACTAAGAGTCCAGAGCCATGCTAGTGGCTCTGTGAAGCTGTACTAAAGCACAGCAGTGCGTCGATCTATGAGCTCACCGCACAATGTCAACATGCTGATGTTGAACAGGGACAATGTTGACCCCGTTCACCACCTTAGTTTAGTGTGTTTACGCAAGAAAAATATAGAGATGGAAAACACATTTTTGCTCAATTGTTGCTTCTTGTTTTTCTTTCCACAATGTGTTTATTGGTTTTCACTTAGTGATGACAATAGTCATTACTCATGGCGGTGTTGTAGCAGGTCATCACAAGTGCACTATGCATCCCTAAAAAGTTAAATAAAAAGAAGTATAAAAATAAAAATATAATACAATATTAAATGGAAATATGTAATTAAATATAACAAGAAATAAATGAGTAGAAAAGTAAATGAATAAATAAGCAAACAAAAAAGAAAGAAAAACACGAACGCCATGTTTTTCTCTGCTGGTGCTGTATCACATTCAAGATTTCATTCTTATGGACAACTAATGATAATTTTCTAAACTAGATGGATACAGTACCTATTGATTACTGTGCTGGACAATAAAATGTGAACACCTCAGCATCCTAAAACAAAGATAAATCCACAGTTTTGACTGTTTGCCGTTGGCCAAGGATCATAGAATAAATTGGTCACAAACTAATTTCATCTTAGTTTATATAAAGAGGTCTACAAATATTACTAGTAGACAATACATATGTTTTGAACAATCTCTTCTGTCCCTCCCTATGCTCCACCTGTTTATAGTGATAGCAACGATGCGTGACCTGAAGCGTAAAGATAAACTGGTGGAAGCAGCCGGGGACGCGTACGGGAAAACTCTGTCTCTGGCTGTGCTGGACGTCTGCACCGACGAGTCCGTCAAACAGTGTATTAACGGCATCAAAGACCGGCACGTGGACGTCCTCAGTGAGTGAAATGCGTCCTCATCTTGTTGCATTTGCTACGCTGCCCCAAAGTGATGTTCAATACTTCAAATGCTTCCTCTCTGCGCCCCTTCTTCTTCTTCTTCTTCTCCCCGCCAGTCAACAACGCGGGTATCGGCCTCGTGGGTCCGATAGAGAGCATCCCCATTGAGGAGATGAAGAAAGTGTTCGAAACCAATTTCTTTGGGGTGATCCGCATGATCAAGGAGGTGATGCCTGACATGAAGAGGAGGAAGGGGGGACACATCATCGTGGTCAGCAGTGTGATGGGACTGCAAGGTTAGCGGACAGACGGGATAATGGAGTGTCTTTACAAAACAATGATTCATGTGTGTCTGAGAGTGAAAATGTAAACATCTGCTGTGTTTCTAAAGGTGTGGTGTTCAATGACGTGTATGCAGCCTCCAAGTTTGCCATAGAGGGCTTCTGTGAGTGTTTGGCCGTGCAGCTCTTGAAGTTTAATGTCACGTGAGTGCCACCGATGCTTCTTTTCGTCATCAATAACAAACCAGTAACATAGGAACATTGAGATAGCATGCTAACATCTGCTAATAGGCACTAAACACAAAGTAGAGCTGAGGCTCATGGAGATGTCATTAGCTTAACATTTACAGTATAGGGGGTCATAAATTAAAAGTATCGGACACATTTTAGTTTGATGATTGTGCTGGATGAAGCATTAAACGCTCTTCCATAGCTATAACCTACAAAGAAATTGGGCATTTCTATTTGGTAAATTATCTTAAACTATAAATCTTTTACCACCCGCTGTCTTTAAGCCCACAGTCAAATATTAACATTATTATTGTTATAATGTACAGCAGAATATACAACCAAAACCTGAAAAATATGGTGTCTTCCTATTTTCAAAGCAGTCCGACCGTCCCACACTGTTCCAAACCCTGAAATACTTTGTGCCCAAATTCATTTCAAGGGTCTAATGTTTCAATTTCTCTCTCTCTCTCTTTCTCCTCAGGTTGTCAATGATCGAGCCGGGCCCGGTGCACACTGAATTTGAGGCAAAGATGATTCAGGACGTGAAGCAGAAGGAGTACCCTGGAGCCGATGCTGATACGGTGCATTACTTCAAGAACGTCTATCTTCCTTCTTCTGTGGACATCTTTGAGACCCTGGGACAAACGGCTGATGACATCGCCAAAGTAGGTTCTGTGTCTAAGCCTCGCTGTGCCACATCTGTCCGTCTCCACATCTGTGATTAATCCTGTCGTTTTTTTTTTGTTTTTTTTGTCCATCCTTTAATTCTCTGCAGTGCACAAAGAAGGTGATTGAAGCAAGCAGCCCGCGTTTCCGTAATCTGACCAACCCTTTGTACACGCCCATCGTGGCGCTGAAATACGCTGATGAAACCGGAGGCCTGTCTGTCCATGCCTTCTACCACATGCTCTTCAACCTGGGTCCTCTAATGCACGTCAGCATGACCGCCATGAAGTACCTCACCTGTGGATGTCTGAGGAGCAGGACAGTTACACCAAACTAGAAACTTACGTCTTGTACACCAATGTGTGCAACAGACCACAATAAAGACCACTCACTTCCTCAAGAAAACCAATACATGCATACATCAACATCTTTTGTGACCGTCTACATTTCCCACTGTGGTCTGTTTTGTAATGAACAGTCTTTATACTCTCTTTTCAGTATAAAATCGTAGCTCATGGATGTATAGAGACCTCACAGTCCAGCGGAATGCTAATACAACAGTTTATCAAACTGTTTTATCCTACAAAGAGTGCCAAATGAGTAGGGTTTGCACTTATGAGACAACATATAGTCTGATCTTAACCAGTCCCAAACCACTTCACATTTCAGACTGTTTGAAACTCTAGTCTACATCTTGTTTATTAGGAGTCTATGTATTTGCATATATGTAAATATTTGTCACATTCTGTCAATGTATTGAAGAAACAGTTTTGGCATTAAAACTTGTCATTTATACCTTCCAGGAGTTGTATTAGTGCTTCTGAGAGTTTTTTCAGCATACACATCACTCTTGATTGTGGTTAATTAGCTATATGTGCATAAGTTTGCTCTGGTAGTGTCTCTGTCATTTCTCACATGTGACAAACACCCACATTTCAGCAAAAATGTCTCTCTAGCTACTTTAGACTGATGGAAAACTACCTGTCTTTCTATTAGTGAATAAATGACACTGACATATTCAGGTTTTATAATTAATAAAATATTAATATTAATAACATTGTTGCAATTTTGATTAAAGTTGTGCCATTTGTCTGAATAGAAGGATCTACCCAAACGGTATTGTTTTGATTTTATAAGCGGATTCAGATAAACAAACGCTTCCATACACACGTTTAAATATATTGAAACTTCATTTTACTAATAGCATTTGCAACATGAACACGTCATTTGCAAACATGTCAGACACATAAATGATGATAAACATGAGGATAAACATCTGGTCTGTAAGATTTCCTGTGATAATGCAGAGAAGCAAAGTTCGACTAATATTTTACTGACTCGTTAATACATTGTTATTCAATTATGTTAATAACTAGATAGATAGATAGATAGATAGATAGATCCAACAAATGTGTTGACTATGGGTCTCATCTTCCCAAAAATAAATAAAACAGCATGAATGAAAATGTCCAGATAGTTCGACTTCGTGATGTGATTCAAAATTGTTACTTCAAGAAAATCCATATACATTACCATTTCAGATTTCTTTTTTGTTAGTATTTAGTCTTTGAGGCAGACATTGGTGACCTAATGTGGCTTTAACTACACTGTAAGAAAAGTCAGTGAATTTTACAGTGAAAAACTGTTAAATCACAACAGTAAGAGACCGTAAATTGTAAATAGGTTATATTCAGTTTATCTGACAGTGAAACACCGTAAATATATATATCAGCCGAAACAATAATTTGTGCATGTATTTCTTGATGGACCTCAGCCTCCTGCCAGAAGGAAGGGGCATGAACAGTTTTTGTCCAGGGTGAGAGGGGTCGTCTACAATCCTTCTTGCTCGCTTCAGGGTCCTTGAAGCGAACAAGTCTTGGAGGGACGGCAGATTGCAGCCAATCACCCTCTCGGCAGAGCGAATGATGCGCTGCAGCCTGCACCCTACGCGTGGAACCCTTTACGCGTGGAACCCGTTACGCGTGGAACCCTTTACGCGTGGAACCCTTTACGCGTGGAACCCGTTACGCATAGAACCCGTTACGCATAGAACCCGTTACCCGTAGAACCCGTTACGCGTGGAACCTGTTACGCGTGGAACCCTTTACGCGTGGAACCCGTTGCGCGTGGAACCCGTTACGCGTGGAACCCATTACACGTGGAACCCTTTACGCGTGGAACCCGTTACGCGTGGAACCCGTTACGCGTGGAACCCGTTACGCGTGGAACCCGTTACGCGTGGAACCCTTTACGCGTGGAACCCGTTACGCGTGGAACCCGTTACGCGTGGAACCCTTTACGCGTGGAACCCTTTACGCGTGGAACCCGTTACGTGTGGAACCCGTTACGCGTGGAACCTGTGGAACCGTGGAATACTGCGAACCCGTTACGCGTGGAACCCGTTACGCGTGGAACCCTTTACACGTGGAACCCATTACACGTGGAACCCTTTACGCGTGGAACCCTTTACGCGTGGAACCCGTTACGCGTGGAACCCGTTACGCGTGGAACCCTTTACGCGTGGAACCCTTTACGCGTGGAACCCTTTACACGTGGAACCCGTTACGCGTGGAACCCGTTACGCGTGGAACCCGTTACGCGTGGAACCCTTTACGCGTGGAACCCGTTACGCGTGGAACCCGTTACGCGTGGAACCCTTTACGCGTGGAACCCTTTACGCGTGGAACCCGTTACGTGTGGAACCCGTTACGTGTGGAACCCGTTACGCGTGGAACCTGTGGAACCGTGGAATACTGCGAACCCGTTACGCGTGGAACCCGTTACGCGTGGAACCCTTTACGCGTGGAACCCATTACACGTGGAACCCTTTACGCGTGGAACCCTTTACGCGTGGAACCCGTTACGCGTGGAACCCTTTACGCGTGGAACCCTTTACGCGTGGAACCCTTTACGCGTGGAACCCGTTACGCGTGGAACCCGTTACGTGTGGAACCCTTTACGCGTGGAACCCTTTACGCGTGGAACCCGTTACGCGTGGAACCCTTTACGCGTGGAACCCGTTACGCGTGGAACCCGTTACGCGTGGAACCCTTTACGCGTGGAACCCTTTACGCGTGGAACCCTTTACGCGTGGAACCCGTTACGCGTGGAACCCGTTACGCGTTGAACCTGTGGAACCGTGGAATACTGCAAACCCGTTACGCGTGGAACCCGTTACGCGTGGAACCCATTACACGTGGAACCCGTTACGCGTGGAACCCTTTACGCGTGGAACCCTTTACGCGTGGAACCCTTTACGCGTGGAACCCGTTACGCGTGGAACCCGTTACGCGTGGAACCTGTGGAACCGTGGAATACTGCGAACCCGTTACGCGTGGAACCCGTTACGCATAGAACCCGTTACGCATAGAACCCGTTATGCGTGGAACCTGTTACGCGTGGAACCCTTTACGCGTGGAACCCTTTACGCGTGGAACCCGTTACGCGTGGAACCCGTTACGCGTGGAACCCATTACGCGTGGAACCCTTTACGCGTGGAACCCATTACACGTGGAACCCTTTACGCGTGGAACCCTTTACGCGTGGAACCCGTTACGCGTGGAACCCGTTACGCGTGGAACCCTTTACGCGTGGAACCCTTTACGCGTGGAACCCGTTACGCGTGGAACCCGTTACGCGTGGAACCCGTTACGCGTGGAACCCTTTACGCGTGGAACCCTTTACGCGTGGAACCCTTTACGTGTGGAACCCGTTACGTGTGGAACCCGTTACGCGTGGAACCTGTGGAACCGTGGAATACTGCAAACCCGTTACACGTGGAACCCGTTACGCATAGAACCCGTTACGCGTAGAACCCGTTACGCGTGGAACCCGTTACGCGTGGAACCTGTTACGCGTGGAACCCTTTACGCGTGGAACCCGTTATGCGTGGAACCCGTTACGCGTGGAACCCATTACACGTGGAACCCTTTACGCGTGGAACCCGTTACGCGTGGAACCCGTTACGCGTGGAACCCGTTACGCGTGGAACCCGTTACGCGTGGAACCCTTTACGCGTGGAACCCGTTACGCGTGGAACCCGTTACGCGTGGAACCCTTTACGCGTGGAACCCTTTACGCGTGGAACCCGTTACGTGTGGAACCCGTTACGCGTGGAACCTGTGGAACCGTGGAATACTGCGAACCCGTTACGCGTGGAACCCGTTACGCGTGGAACCCTTTACGCGTGGAACCCATTACACGTGGAACCCTTTACGCGTGGAACCCTTTACGCGTGGAACCCGTTACGCGTGGAACCCGTTACGCGTGGAACCCTTTACGCGTGGAACCCTTTACGCGTGGAACCCTTTACACGTGGAACCCGTTACGCGTGGAACCCGTTACGCGTGGAACCCGTTACGCGTGGAACCCTTTACGCGTGGAACCCGTTACGCGTGGAACCCGTTACGCGTGGAACCCTTTACGCGTGGAACCCTTTACGCGTGGAACCCGTTACGTGTGGAACCCGTTACGTGTGGAACCCGTTACGCGTGGAACCTGTGGAACCGTGGAATACTGCGAACCCGTTACGCGTGGAACCCGTTACGCGTGGAACCCTTTACGCGTGGAACCCATTACACGTGGAACCCTTTACGCGTGGAACCCTTTACGCGTGGAACCCTTTACGCGTGGAACCCTTTACGCGTGGAACCCGTTACGCGTGGAACCCGTTACGTGTGGAACCCTTTACGCGTGGAACCCTTTACGCGTGGAACCCGTTACGCGTGGAACCCTTTACGCGTGGAACCCGTTACGCGTGGAACCCGTTACGCGTGGAACCCTTTACGCGTGGAACCCTTTACGCGTGGAACCCGTTACGCGTGGAACCCGTTACGCGTTGAACCTGTGGAACCGTGGAATACTGCAAACCCGTTACGCGTGGAACCCGTTACGCGTGGAACCCATTACACGTGGAACCCGTTACGCGTGGAACCCTTTACGCGTGGAACCCTTTACGCGTGGAACCCTTTACGCGTGGAACCCGTTACGCGTGGAACCCGTTACGCGTGGAACCTGTGGAACCGTGGAATACTGCGAACCCGTTACGCGTGGAACCCGTTACGCATAGAACCCGTTACGCGTAGAACCCGTTATGCGTGGAACCTGTTACGCGTGGAACCCTTTACGCGTGGAACCCTTTACGCGTGGAACCCGTTACGCGTGGAACCCATTACGCGTGGAACCCTTTACGCGTGGAACCCATTACACGTGGAACCCTTTACGCGTGGAACCCTTTACGCGTGGAACCCGTTACGCGTGGAACCCGTTACGCGTGGAACCCTTTACGCGTGGAACCCTTTACGCGTGGAACCCGTTACGCGTGGAACCCGTTACGCGTGGAACCCGTTACGCGTGGAACCCTTTACGCGTGGAACCCTTTACGCGTGGAACCCTTTACGCGTGGAACCCGTTACGTGTGGAACCCGTTACGCGTGGAACCTGTGGAACCGTGGAATACTGCAAACCCGTTACACGTGGAACCCGTTACGCATAGAACCCGTTACGCGTAGAACCCTTTACGCGTGGAACCCTTTACGCGTGGAACCCTTTACGCGTGGAACCCGTTACGCGTGGAACCCGTTACGCGTGGAACCCGTTACGCGTGGAACCCTTTACGCGTGGAACCCATTACACGTGGAACCCATTACACGTGGAACCCGTTACGCGTGGAACCCTTTACGCGTGGAACCCTTTAGGCGTGGAACCCTTTAGGCGTGGAACCCTTTACGTGTGGAACCCGTTACGTGTGGAACCCGTTACGTGTGGAACCCGTTACGCGTGGAACCTGTGGAACCGTGGAATACTGCAAACCCGTTACGCGTGGAACCCGTTACGCATAGAACCCGTTACGCGTAGAACCCATTACGCGTGGAACCCTTTACGCGTGGAACCCGTTACGCGTGGAACCCGTTACGCGTGGAACCCGTTACGCGTGGAACCCTTTATGCGTGGAACCCATTACACGTGGAACCCGTTACGTGTGGAACCCGTTACGCGTGGAACCTGTGGAACCGTGGAATACTGCAAACCCGTTACGCGTGGAACCCGTTACGCATAGAACCCGTTACGCTTAGAACCCGTTACGCGTGGAACCCTTTACGCGTGGAACCCTTTACGCGTGGAACCCGTTACGCGTGGAACCCTTTACGCGTGGAACCCGTTACGCGTGGAACCCGTTACGCGTGGAACCCTTTACGCGTGGAACCCTTTATGCGTGGAACCCTTTACGCGTGGAACCAACTGTGAAATCTACGGTTGCAAAAAAAACATTATACATAACACATATACATTCTCACTTTATTTTTTTAAGGTGAAGTTCTGGCAACCACAGCTGCCAGTATTTTACAGTATATTACACAGAATTTTTTTTACAGTGTCGTTTAATGGGTCAATTTGAAAAGGACAAATATCCTCCATCATAAAAAGCAATTTCCACATGTTTGGGATTCTAAACCATGTGCGTTTTATACGTGGAAGTGATACAGGAGTGACATGAATACAAAACTACACTTTCAGCTCATTCATTGAGCAGGCTGGACTGATCGAGTCGTCGGCGCTCCACTGCTCTCGCCTGTCTTGAGGCAGTCGCGGGAAATTGAAACTAAATCGATAACCGCCTTGTCGAACATCAAAACAAGCTTTCCATGGACACATCATCGGCGGTGCCACTGTGAGTCTGCCCCAAATATTAACAGCTATAATGTTACGTGGACACATTATCATTTCAACGAACTGGGTGCGTTTGTGTGTGAGCAACGTTGCTGTCAACTCCGTTGACTCTGAACGTTAACGGTTAATATCTGTGTGTTTCTCCCAGCTAAGAGTGTGACGAAAGTCTACTAAGTTCGAACTGTATTTACGGTTAGCTTTGTAGCTAAGCTAACATGTTATTACCGGCTAACGTTGAACCTTTTGTCGTATTAGTCGTGCCATTTAACTTTTAGTAGTGTGTGTTTTTGGATTAAGGCCGTGTGAGCACAATGGAGAACAAAGTGGAGATATAATGCCCTGTGAGGAGCAGCTCAGGACCACACTGCACTGTGATGACAAGGAAAAGGTAACCCTACTGTACATGAAGCTATACATATATAATTTAAACATATATGTTGTTACAGAGGCCCACAATGAATCTTTAAATCCACTGCTGCTGACATGTTGACATTGTGCCCACTCAGCTCCGTAGGAAGTTGGCACTGTTACAAAGGGAGTACCTGAGGACAGCGGAGAGACTACAGGTGAGAGTCACTCTTTGACTTCTGTAAGCCCTGTGTAGACATTCTCTGTGTCTTACACACACACACACACACACACTTTGATCTGCTCACAGCGTGCTGAGCGTCTGGACGCAGTGCGGAGACATGTGAGGAGCAGGATCAGTCAGCAGGACCAGGACCAGAGAGACCCGGAGGTGACATCCAGCCTCTGTCTCAGCCCGTCACCAGTGATACCGAACACCACCAATGGGACGAACCCAAGCGTCGCTCTGTGCCAGGGACACACCGGACGTAAGTCTGTCTTAATCAGCTGCAAAGATCAGGTAGTAAATATGTCCCACAGTGCATAACGGCTGGGACAAAGGTGTAGCTGTGAATATATGTGTGTAATAAACGATATACAATCATTCAACCCTTTGTGCGATACTGACATAAGTATATAGTTGTTATTGGATGTAAACATATGTTAATGTCCTCCACTGTATTAATGCTGTTTTGACACATTAATTGCTTCCATGCCTGACCCAAAACAAAATCATATAATGTTGTTGATATTACACTGTTATTACTCTGAGAAGCAGATCATGTTCTGCCTGTTATAACAGTGCAAGTCAGAATTCACACTTGTTCTTATGTTTCACCAGCTCCAGCAGATTGTGATGCCTCCAGGAGGAGCCAGGTGATCCGGTTCCTGCTCCCCTCTGATGCGGCTTGCCCAGAGAGCCTCGATGCCGGCCATGACGCAGCTGGAAGTCACAGACCCAGTCCTGCCCTGCGCCTCCGGTCTCGACGCAGCCGCCTGCGCTGGGAAAGGAGGAGCGCCGAGGCCGGCAGGAGCACGGACGACAACAGCGAGGAACGACGGGAGCAGAGTGAAAGGATGGAGACTGCTGGAGCCGAAGGAAGTGAAGACGGAGTCAAAACAGAGGGAGTGGAGGTTGCGAATGAGAGCGAAGAGCTGTTTTCTTGTAACGACTCTGAGTCTCCGTCTCTGCTGCTTACACGCTGGAACACTTGCGGACAAACGGAAGCAGGAGATGACAAGGGAAAAGAGAAACAAGGACAGGAAGAACTGAGGGGAGCAGACACCGAGCTCACATGTTGGAACGCTGCTGTACACACTGAAGAAAGGGAACAAGAGGGCACCGAAAATGGAACAAGACCGGAGACAGAGGGAGGAGAGGAAGGTGAGAATAGCCGAGAGCAAAGGGATGGAAGGCTGTGTGAAGACAGCAGTAATAAAGATCCTGAACAAAAGGCAGCAGAGCAAATGGAAAGTGAAACAAGTCACGTTAACACAGCCGAAATAAAAGAAGAGAAAAGAGAGCTGGTTGGAGGAGAGCATGATGTAAAGGGTGTTAGTTTCCTGGACTCCTGTACCTTGGTAGAGGGACTACTTTTCCCAGCAGAGTACTACGTCCGAACCACTAGACGGATGACGCTTTCGCAGAGCCAGCCTGACATGCAGGCCGTCATCCTCTCCCAGCTGAGCATGGAACGACGTCGCAGGAGCCGGGGCAGAGGACTGAACAGGCGCGCACGCGACCACGAGCGCTCAGATGAACACACTCCGGCAGGTTTGTCCTCACCGACGTCCGCCGGTCCTCGTATGGAATCACAGTCTGCCGACACATCTGCCGAGCTGAACAGTCAGCGCTCCAGTGAGATTTCGGGTCAAATCGACACGGATGGTCGTTTTTCGCCGACGGTCGCCACTGCTCGTCCGGCAAGAGGTCGGAGGAAGAGAAGAGGGAGGGGCAGAGGGAGACCGCAGACCCCACGGGGCCCTCTTAGTTTAGACACACATCCACAACTAGGCCTGGGACAAACCTCAGGAGAACCTCAGGTCTCCTCCTCCCCGTCTCTCCGTAGAGCCGATGGACCAAAGCCCTGCATCTCTCCGGGAGAAGCTGCCCCGGTGCAGGACAACCCGCAGCCTTCCCCTGGAGTTGATGCAGCTCCGCTTAGCTCCGCCTCCGGACACATGAAGAAGGTCTTTCCCATCTTTCTGAAGAGCAACAACGGGACTAACGGATCCAGACAGATGAGTAGACGAAGTAAGACTTGTTTTGTCCCTCTCTTGTCATTGTCCGTGTGTGAGATAACAGAAACAGGTATAATAAATGTATAATAAACGAGAGCTCTGCTACTATTCCCTCCTATTCATTTTTCTTTCACTTTCCGTCCTGTAGGCTGGCGATCTCTCCTCTTGCCCTCCTCTCTACCCGCCCCGACGCCTCTGCTTCCTCTGCCGCCTCGGTACCCCGGCTCGCTGTTCAACAACCTGGTGAACTTTGACATTCCGCAAGATTTCCATCTTCCCGATGACCAGTTTGCCTCCCTGAAGCTGCGCAAGCTCCGCCAAGTCGCTGTGGATTCAGGAGTTGAACGTTTCACATCGCCGTCCTACAACACGCGCAGGTGCAACCGGCGCTCCGACACTCGCCGCAGCAGCAGTGACCCGGCGATGCCTCCTCCGCTCCCGCTCAGCCTCACGCCCACCATCTCCAATTCGCCCCGTCCCACTGAAGCAAAGGGAGCTGCTGCACAGTCCGCAGACCTGCAGAACGTGTCAATGGAATACAAGCTGATAGAGAAATTGGCAAGCCAGTGCTCGGCTGAGGAGACACCTCAACGAGATATTAGGGTAATCCCCGGAGAGCAGCAGATTGACAGCCTCCACCCGGCGTGTCAGACCCGCACCACCTCAACAGAATCGGTGTCAGCGGTTCATCGTGTCGATCAATATAAAGAACAAGCTACTGTGAGTATGGACCCCCCCGTCAACACACAGCTTCACTTTGCAAACAGATCTGCTGGCAAAGTGAATGATTATGTCACCGGACCCTCAGACGAACTTCAAGCGAAAGAGTCTTCTGTCATTTCATCAGAAGAACGAACAGATTGTCCCGGTTTGGTCCACGCTTTAGAGGATCAGAGGTCTACAAACCAAGAAACCGAAGACACATCTATCATCAGGACTCTCTCCTTTGATTGCCCTCTACAGGAAACCCCCGAGGAGCCTTCTAGCAGCTGCACCGCTGTACAGTTATGTAACGACAGCGAAGCTCCGGGGGAGTCTCCTGTGCGGCGTCTGCCTGTGAGATCACCTGCTAAAGATTCAAAGGAATTCTCCGAACCCACCACGAGTCCTCCCACAGACGGATCGGTGGAAAATCTAAATCCCGTGCGCCACGGAGTCCCGTCCCAGCTCCTGTTGAGTCCTCCTCTGGCATCAGCACCCCCACACCTGCCCTCCTCTGCGCTGCCATCACTAGGACTCAGCCCCCACCCTCTCCGTGCCGCCCTCCCTCTGAGCTCCTCTCCCTCCGCCCCGGCTCTCACTCTGCCTCCCCCTCACAGCCCGACCACCCGGGCCCTCTCCCCTCCAGCAGACCTCTCTCCTCGTCCGTCGATCCCTCCCGGCCGGCCGGCCGCCTCCCCCGCCGGTCAGGTGACGGCTTCGTCCGAGCCGTCGCGTACAGATGATCAGTCCCGCGGGGTTGATCCTCCTGACTGCCCGACGCGCTCCAGCGTCCGGTCGCAGGGATCAGGTGGGCAGGCGGAGACAGCGGAGGAACACACACACACACTGAAGGTAAAAGGTTGTACTCCAAAAAGATTATTGTGTTTGTATCTGCAGCATCTATAGAGTAAATGAACGTGTGTGTGTGTGTGTGCGCGTGCACGTTCAGGCCCCGGCAGGAGGCTGTCTGGTGGATGCGTGCTGTCTGCGCGGCTCCTCAGGTGGTCTGTGTGTCGCTGCAGCCGGAGCGTGGGCCGTGTGTCTCTGGAGTCACACTTCAGCTGCTGATTGGACGTTGACACACACCTGGGCCTTCAATAAGGTGAGTGTGTGGGGGTGTGCACGCCTGCATATCACAGTCATTGATTAACATCATTGTGAATTCAATATCGTTGGATTTTTTTAGATTTGTGACGTCACTTTGGGCAATAATTCTGTAAAGAAATAGAAATTAAAAACTGGGACGTTTAGCTGTAGCTGGAATTATGTTTAAAGACTAGAATAGGACAAAATTGACAGTTGACAGACTCCATATTTACTGTTTCAAGGACCAATAATGTGGCACACTTAAGTTCTGTCAAACATCCAATGTGTGTTTTTTGCTGTGTTCGTTTACAGCCGGTGATCAACGTGTTTCCGCTCCCGGATGCTGCCGGGCTGATGTGTGTGACTCTGGGTCAGCTGGAAATCAGAGAAGTGAGGTGAATACAACGATGTTATTTCTAACATGCTACATTTCAAATATTTTTCAATGGACACGACAAAACCGAAGTTTATCCGAACTTCTTAAACGTGACTGTGTGTGTGTGCGCAGGATGCTGTCGTGCTGCAGCCTCTCTCAGGCGCTGCTCTGTGAGGGCGTGGTTCAGGCCGTCGTGGGCGTGTCCAAGTCCAGAGTGGTCACCTCGTCCCACTCGGCCTCTGGTTGCACCCTGCAGGTGTTCACGCCGTCAGACAGCGGCAGGTAACACAGAGTCGCCATTGTGTTTATCCTCTCAGTTATTTCCTCATTGCTCAGATATCTCAGTGTCTCATCTCTCTCTCTCTCTCTCTCTCTCTCTCTCTCTCTCTCTCTCTCTCTCTCTCTCTCTCTCTCTCTCTCTCTCTCTCTCTCTCTCTCTCTCTCTCTCTCAGTACATGGAGCTCTCGGCCTCTCGTGTCTCCTGGTGTTTGTGTCGGGGCTCTTGCTCCAGTGGACGGACTGTTAGACGCTCTGATTGGCTCAAACGAGGGCGGACGCCTCTTCGTCTGGTGAGCAAGATCGTAACGGAGAAGTCATCGCCATGCTAATGGTTTACCTCACAAAAAGCTCCATAAAGCACCAGCGACGGTGCATATTAATCAAATAAATGAATGCAATCGGTGTTAGTTGAGTTGACACACAGAAAAACATAAACTTAACTGAAAGATTATTTATATTTCATGTTCTATGAATGTCGATCATGGTTTCAACTCATTACTCATTTGGCCTTTATTTCAAAATAAGAGCACACTCTTATTTGAGATTACTTAATCCAGGATTGACAAATAAATCCTCAAACTGCGCTCAAACAATAATTAGCTGGATGAGAATTCATGATTATTGTAGCCTGAGAACAGCCTGCTGGTTTGGATTATTTAAGACACATTTAACTAACCTTGAAGCGCAAACATTAAGCACTTTAAATGTTGACATAAGCAATCCATGTTTCCTAATTTAGACACATATTTGATGGTTAGAATAACTGTAACTGTCTGTTTATAGTTGAATGTATTTTGTGTTCCAGGAATTTAAAGACCGGACAGCTGCTGCGGAGAATCGTCCTCGGAGACGGTTTATCCCACATGGCCTGTCTCAGAGGATACTCCTCCTCTGTAAGTCTGTTATCTTTGCATGCATGAAGGGGTCTCATAGTAACTGTCTCACTCATACTGCTCCTGTGTGTGTGTGTGTGTGTGTGTGTGTGTGTGTGTGTGTGTGTGTGTGTGTGTGTGTGTGTGTGTGTGTGTGTGTGTTGGTGCACAGGGAGTGTTATTCGTCCTGCTGCAGCATCAGTCGCTCAGCTCCCTGGAGGACGAAGCAGAAGAGAAGGACGAGGAGAGGAAGATGGCCGCCCTGTTCTCGCTGGTCGCCGTTAACCCTCTGAGCGGAGCATCGGTCCTGGCTTCTCGGCTGCATCCGCCCAACGCCTGGTCTGGCAGGTGAGTGGAGGCCGGACGTATATATTCGTGCGTCTCTCTGCATACGTGCGACCGTGTAACTTAACCCTCACCTCTGCCTTGTTAAGGCTGTGCGAAGCCGACGTCGGCGGCTCCAGCGTGGTCGGCCTCAGTCAGAGCGGCCGCGTGTGCGTGTGGGAGCTCGGGCTCCGGGGGGCCTCCAGGATGGTGCGGGCCCCCGAGAGCGAAGGCTGGCAGCTGGCTCGATGGGGAGAAGGAGGTACGCTGGTGACCGGTCACCACAACGGAGACGTGACTTTACACCGTCACAGTACGGGTCAGACTGAGCAGTGAAGATCACTTTTATCAAATAAAAACATCTAACTGTCACTGTATGAATGTTTACATGAAGATTTTAACCTTTTAAATACGGTTCTGTGGCTTCAGCTTAAAGACATTCCAGCTTCCATGAACAGGAGTGTCTGTAATCTACCGTACTACTAAAATAAAGACGTGTACATACTGTAAACTGAGTTGGCCTGCTGGTATTGTATAAATAACATAAAAGACTGAATTGTTTAAAAACGTCTGCACTGTTTTTAGAGCGTTACTTGAATACATTGTGTGTCTTATATTTCAGGAAAGAGAAGTGTTGCCAAAGTTTGTTTTTATAATTGACATTAAACATTTTGTGTATTCTGATTTATTTCTTGTCTTTTATATTGTTAAAATAAACATCTTGGACTCGCTGTGATTTCATTTGTGGAAGTCAGAAAATGCTTTTTCCCTGTCAATGTTAATGTAAACACCCAAATACAGACGTTTAGTCAGTTTTTATATTTACTATTTGTTAAACATTTCTCAACACTGAGTTCACTTTTCAAAGCTCAGCTCAGCCGCCGTCTGTGTGGACTCAACTGTATTCATGAAAATCAATTAATTCATTGACGTCTGCAAAAAAGGCTTCAATAACAATAGTTTACATTCTAACGCTGCCTGCATTTAGAATCATAGATTTATAAAATATACTTGTATTTTGATAAAGTTAAATCACTTCATCCTGAGACATGCATGAAGTGTTTTGGTTGCATTAATACATTTTGGATCTTTAGAATTAACCGTGTAAAAAATAAGAGAAACATTTGTCAAATACTGTAAATTCATCCGTCATGTATGCGTGTGTCAGCCAGGAGGCGCCAAACTCTTCATGGTTGAGTTTTTGCACACTGTTTTCTTAGTGCCCGTTCTTTGGCTTTTCTTCCGCTTAGTGAATTGATTTACATTTATTTAACGCCCTTCCAGTCTTCAGACTACTTAAAGCACTTTGCAGCTGCGTTCCAAATCACACTTTTTAGTTCTTAACTTTGCACAAAAAAAACTGGGACAAAAAGGATCGTCTCATCTTCTAAAGTATGCACTCGATTGGGACAAACTACTTCCTCATAACATGGCACCTTGAACTTCGGCCCCATTGGTCACATGTCTGCTTTAGAAATCACAAACACGCTGGCTTCCATTCAGCCAAATAAGACCAGATGGAGAACATCCTGCTATTTTTTGGCATCCTACGTAGTATTTTTTGAGACTAAATATTTTGCTGGCATCCTAAATGGTACGGTGGGCATTTAAATGCACACGTCAACATTCACACACCGACAGAAGCTGCCATGCAAGGTGCCAACCTGCCCTCAGGATCTATTCTACTGCTCACTCACACACTGATGGCACAATTTAGGATTCAGAACCCAAGGATACTCAGGAATGGAGGCTTTTCCAGTTAGTGGACGTTCTGAAATTTTCTTTTTCCATACTTACTACTTTGGTCAAGCGCGGTTTCCTTGATCAAGGATTACCTTTAAAATGTCGGTCTTGTTTAAGTGCAGACAAAAGTCAGCAAGAACAAATTCATAAGCATCAAATGTTACCAAACTTTGTCAAGTTCAAGTGAATCTTTATTTAAACTCGAGTAAAAGTAAACCATCTTTACAACATTTATGCATATTCACCAGTATGTACAAGTTCGCACATCTTGTAGAGAAAGACAAGACATCTAAAATACTTATATAAAAAGAGCATAAAAGTAAGTACAGGGAGAATGTGCATGATGAAGACGTATTAACATGGTCCAGCTCTACATACAACACGGATAAAAAGAACCAGACAACATCTAGAGAAGCAGAGCGACGTTCTCATGTGTCCACTCGCAGGCACCAGTTGCCTTCGAGTGCCCCAAGTACAGACTTAAAGAAATCTGGGAATTTGAACACCCAACATGCGTCGTCTTCTCCTCCTCGTCTCATTTGAATGTGCAGGGTCAACTCGTCTGCAGCCGCGTTAGATTAGGTCAGCGAGAACGCGTTTGTCAAGATTAAGTTTCACCGAGAAAGACAAGAAGTTTATAAACAGCAGGAAGAAAAGGACAAAAGTCAGTGGCTTAGAGAACAATAATGTACAACATGAGGATTCACTTCATGGTGCCGCTGCAAACATCGTTACAGTGACCCTTCAATAAAATACGGGAGAATTTAAGAGTCGTCCGAACGGCTGGCAGACAGGAGTAGTGGCCGATGATTGAGAGAGAGACAGAGACACAGACACAGACAGAGAGAGATCAAGGAACGTGGAGTGATCTGGTCTAATGTGCGGCGGGGGAAGGCTTGCTGTCCAGCAGTTTCTCAACCATGAGCTTGGCGTAGCGCATGCGGCTGGCCAGCTCCTTGCAGCAGCCGAACTCCTCCAGCAGAGAGAGCTTGTAGGTGCGGAACTCTCGCTTCTCGTCGATGTAGGTCACCGCGCCCATCAGCGGGCACACGATCAGCTTGGTGTGATCCTGGCAGAGAAAAAAAAAAAAAGGGGGTTTAAAGGGTTAAAGGGGGAGAAACAACGTCGGCTCTGAAAAAAGGTCGGATTCGACGGCCGATGTCAAGACGGCGATTGAATAAAGACGCCGTCTTACCTGGAAGAAGTTGATCTGGACGGTGCCGTTGGAGAGGTGCAGGACGATGGCGCTCTTGGTGCGGAACCACAGGGAGAGGTAAGGCAGCCGCGCCAGCTCGTCGCCGTCCCGCCGGGCCATGTTGGCGCCGGCCTTCAGCAGGTGCTCGCTCATGTAGTTGCGGAAGTATTTCAGCAGCGTTATCTAGAGAAGGGAGGGGGGGGAAATGGGACAAGCACATAAGAATCCATGATAGGATATAACAGAACGTAATCGACGGGCTCGAGAGGTGGACGTAGAGTCGACGACTGACCTTCTTGTTGAGCGTGGGGGGGAACGAGCGCACGCTGGGGTACGATTCAGCTGCCGCCTTGTCGATGTACTGCAGACTGTCTCCGTCGGTGTACATGATGAGCCGCGTGTAGTCGTTGAAGAGCACGCCCACGCTGTTGTCACACAGCTGGTAGCCTGAAACGCACATGTTGAAACCTTTGATGAGGAGCTCTTATAGTAACGCTGGTTTTTGGCAGAATTTTAAGCAAGCGAGCAACTGCCAAAGCTTGTCAACGCGTCCTTGTGGATAAACTGCGTAATGCTAAAACGTAACTTTGGCATTTCACTACAGCCATTTCTTGTTAATAGCGGGACAAGCACAGGTGTAACCAATAACTTTAAAGTCCCAGTCCCAGTTAAACACGCCCCCTATTTACTTCAATTCATCACAGATTTTCTGTTATTTGATTCTTCGTTCACCATGGAGGCGTGTGGGAAAGTGTTTCAAGGTAACACAAGAGATATTCCTTTACGGTTATCAGTTACACCTGTGACATTCCAGGTAAACATGTGAGAAACGGTCTATTGGCTGACGACAACTGTCGGAGTTCTAATTGCAACACATTCTTTGCATGTAGCTTGAAAGCCATGAACTCTCTTTTTCACACAGACCAACTTTTATGCGTTACCTACATACATCTAAACTGTACGGTAAGAATAGGAATCCGCTTTGCCAAGTTAGTTGATGTCGTGGACTCAGTCTAATGCCTGATTATCTTACCTAATCCATATTTGTCAGAGTAGTCGACCCATTTGCTGATCCAGAAGATGGGAATACACGCAGGATCCTCCGCCTCTTCTGCAGACACAAAAACAGAACAAAGTCTTGGTATGCAAGTCGACACGAGCACAAAGTCGATCCAAACCTCTAAAACGTGCAACAATTAAACAAAAGGATTTGTTGACTAAACCACAGAGTGTGCGCTCACCTTGGCAGATGACCGCCTTCTCGGACGGCTTGGCGGCGTTGATGCTGTTGAGCTGCTGCAGCATGTCTCTCAGGTGGCACTCTGCTGGCTCAGGCTCCCTATGGACACACAAGACACAACGGTTAGATTACATAAAAACATGACTCGGAACATCATAAAAGACACAAAAAGTCATTCCGCATTGTCACATGGGTTTTTGTTTTTATTTAAAAGTTAAATTCCATCTCAAACATCTCTCACCTTTGCAGCGGCTCGTCCTTCATGTCCACCTTCTCTGTCCCGGCTGTAGGAAAAGAGAAAGAAACAAAAACATTTCAGAATTACTTGTCGACCACAAAGCGTCTCTGGCGAGCCGCGGTCGGCCGCGTCCTTCCAGCGAGCGTTTACCTTTGTTGTTGATGGCCGTGAGGGGGCGCCTCTGGTTGAGCTCTGCGGCCGTGGAGGGGGCGATGGAGAAGCGCGGGGGCACGGTGAGGCATGTGGTGGGCAGGCGCGTGGGGATGTAGCCCGTTGTGAAGTACTCGTCCGCTTGCAGCTCAGTGATGGTCGGCCTTTGGGCGGGATCCGCATGCAGCATCCGCTTGATGAGAGAGGTCGCCAGAGGGTTGATGTGCTGCAGGAGGGAGGGGGGGGTTGGAAATTCAGGTTATGAAATGAGATGCATTCAAAATAGATATATTGAAGGCATATTGTGCGACACATTAGTCCAGCTTACCCAGGGGATGGTGTAGTTGTTCTTCTTGATGCGATTGTAGGTCTCCTTCAGACAGGAGGTCTCAAACGGGGGCTTACCCACCAACAAAGTGTACCTGAGAGGAGGCATGCAGAGCAGACAGAGTCAAGAGGAATAGAGGTGGGTTTTTTGCATAGATAGCAACAAAAGCAGCTTTAAAACTCCCAGGTGTGTGTGTGTGTGTGTGTGTTCAGACTCACAATATGCACCCCAGCGACCAGATGTCCACTTCATAGCTGTGGCCTTTCTTACAAAGCACCTCGGGTGCGATGTAGTTCGGCGTTCCACACAGGGTCTTCTTCCTCTCGCCGTCAAACTCGATCTTGGTGGCCAAACCAAAGTCCCCTAAAGAAAGACAAAGACAGTCAAGCTTTCATAAAGCAGCAGACTAAAAAAATAAAAAAAGTATTCAGGTTTCTGTGTGGGCACACCCAAAAAAAACAAAAAAAAAATATAACTTAAATGTCCCTGTCGAAAGCTTATCTGTGTGTTTTGAGACCACTCAACCAGGACGGAAGCATGACAACTTCCTGATGTGAGGGCCGTGATCCGTGCTATAGAAGTGGACCAACAGGTTTTATGAATCTAGATAAATGTTACTGGTGTGCATTTCCTCCTGTCAGGTATGACGAGAGGGGAAAAATCATTATAAACATCAGCAATCCTACAGCACAACTTACCTATCTTGACCTCCATTTCATCATTGAGGAAGATGTTGCCCAGCTTCAGGTCCCTGTGGATGACTCGGTTGTTGTGCAGGTACTGGACGCCGTGGAGCAGCTGAGTCATGTAGTAGCGGGCCTCGGGCTCGGTCACGGCCTTACGACGCTTGTGCAACTCCAACAGGGACTGAAAATAAAAAATAGATTCATAAATAAAAATAAAAAAATGTAAGGAGTTAAAACAAAGCCTGTAACTCATATTCTTGCTGTGAGACTTGGGGCCACTGTGGCAATAAGGCAGCTTTGAGAGGCTGTAATGGGGAATAGTTTGATTATTAGCGCAATGAATACAATGCAAATATTTGGGAGGAGACCATTAAATAGTAAAGTGAGTCGGCAACAAGTATTTGTTCAAGTTTGATGTCATTTTAAGCGACCACGTTCAAAATCCCGTTGGCTTTTCTTGCAATGTAAGCTTCTCTCCGCTGGGAGAGGCCGTCGTGATAACCGTCGCGCCCCGAGAGGTTAGATCACAGGGGGGGGAGAGAGAGCATGCATGACCCAATGTACACTCACCCTTCTCCTGCAGATTTCCAGCACGACGAAGACAAAATCCTCGTCTTCGAAAAAGCCATGGAAACCGACGACGTTGGCGTGGTTGAGGCTCTTGTGGATGGCGATCTCAGATGTCATCTTCTCCCTCTGGTGCTGCTTCAGGATCAGGGACTTGGGCACGATTTTCCCGGCGAAAACCTGCTTCGTCTCCGCGTCCGTGATTTCGTAGCACTTGGCGAAGCCACCTTTTCCGAGGAACCTTCCCCTCGCGTATCGCCTCATGGTGCGTGGGTCAACCAGGACTTCTGGGATTTCTTTCAGAGGAGCCGATTTCGGGTCGACATGTGCCGACGGATTCGCCGGCTTCGCGATAGCTGCACTCATTTTGGATCAAAAGTGCTCTTCTGCGTCTTTAAAAATAAACTTATTTTTTAAAAACTCTTCAGCAGTCGACGTATCGATAATTTCCTGCAAGGGTCAAACTATTGTTAACCCGACGTTAGTTTAGCCCTGGAAGCTAGCCTGCATACACTGGTGAATTCAAATCAAAACTATCGTTAACCACCTTTGAACGCGAACGTCATTCAAACCTTTCGATTAAACTATAAAAACTAAATGTGCGCGCGATTGTTACGTTTTAAAAAACCGTGAGATAGATATGCAACTAGTCGCCGGACTCTGCCCTCGGTGCCTGCAGCGTTACTCCGTCCTGCCTTTTGACAACAGTCGCTGGTACAAAATTTTAAATGCTGCCTTGGTCGTTACGGCGCTCTCTGATTGGTCCGCTCGATTTGAATTCCAAGCCGCGCCGCAAAGCATCGTGGGAAGAGCAGCGCGAAAACAGCCAATCACCGAACGAGACAGTCACGTTCTGCGTTGTGATTGGCTGAATGCCGGGTTCTGGTCGATCAGCGTTTCCGAAAAATACACAGCACCGACGAAAAATGTCGCCGGAGTGGGATTTAATGAAACAGTTGTCGAGAGAACAGGACATGCATTTAAATACTTTACTCGAGTTAAAGTCGCAGTAGCACAGAGTACAATTCTCAATGTAGCAATAACTTACTTCCTATACATATACATACAAGTAGAATGTACTTGACGATCAAAAGTGAAAGTTTCTTTTGGATCCTTGAGTATGTAACCTTCTAGGTACCAGTGGTGTCTGCAAATATGTACATAAAGCTGTCTACTGTACCTGAGTACAATTTGAGATGTACGACTATTTCCATTTTCTGCTAATACTTTTATACTGTTACTCCAATAGGCCCATAAATCACCAGGAAGTCGTGTGTTTTTATTTGAGAATTACAAGTAGACCAACAAGTTACCTATATGCAGTCAACAAAAAGTGAACCTACCCAACAGCGGTATTTAAAGTATAGTTAGCAGTATTTAAAGTATAGTTAATAGTATTTAAAGTATAGTGAACTTATAGTATAGCTGGACTTCAACCAACTACAACATAAAAAATGCTGCTTACATGTAGTGACACCTGACACCAGTGTGATCCAAACATTATATGTAATAATATATCACTGGCAGGCTCATTCTGAGGAGGTTACTTTTACTTTTCATACCTTAAGTAGTCTCCATTTTGTTTATGTTTCTGAATAACTTTTAAATGAAACTTTCAGATGCAGGGCTTTGACTTGGAAGTGAATACTTTTACACTGTGGTAGGTACTTTCACTTAGATAAAATATCATTCCACCACAGCTGGCCTAACAGATAGTATGACAGTTTGAACATGAGGTTTAGGAGTTTATGCGTTTTCTCGTCAGTATGGGGCAGCATTTCTCAAAATACAGCGTGAAGGGCACATGGTAATCTTGCATACCAGCAGTACTGCAACTGATACTGTTTACAGTGTCTATTATCTCACTGGCATTACTCCGCCTCGTGGTGCGTTGTGTTTCTACTCACTTTCCATTATAACTGTCAGTAGAAGCCTGCCACTACTCCTACTCACTCTGCAACTAATAATGATGCTCCGTATTGTCATTACCTTGATCATAATAAAACAGGGTGCCCATACAAAAAGCTTACACATAGCTAAGATAGGCCTCCTGCTGAAAACTGTGCTGAGCCACTACATGTCATGCACTGTATTTTGATATTTTTCTTTGATTTTCATTTCTTATTGTTTTACTTAATGCAACACATTTAACATGTAATTAAAAAATAATATTCCTGTTTCCCTATTTTGTTATTTTATTTAAATGACTGAGAAAACTGCAAAAACTCCAATGTGCGTGTATTTTGTGTATTTTACCAGCGCAAATGGTAAATACAGTCACTTTAACTTAATTCTATTGAATGAGTATACTGCAGCACTCTTTTTTTTCATTTGCCTCTCTCCATTTGGTGAATGATGGCACAGGTTGCACACAAACAATATATTTATAATGTGTAATCTTGCACCAACATGTTTTAAAACAAAACAGAGAGAATGTTATTTCATCAGCAGCACTACTAATATCTTCTTCTTGTTCTCTGATGTTTTTGTGCCCACGTGTGTGTTATATCTTTAGATAAGTAGGAACATAAGAGGAGCATAAGTGGATGAGGAGAGGACAGATGAATGAAAAGACAACGAGAATCGTGAGCTTGTTCATCCTCTTCTTCCACTTGACAGTGTGTGTGTGTGTGTGTGTGTGTGTGTGTGTGTGTGTGTGTGTGTGTGTGTGTGTGTGTGTGTGTGTGTGTGTGTGTTAACATCCAAAACAGCACATGTAAAGAGAGCAGCTATTTTTTTATTTATGCAGCACAGACTGATATGAATATTCCCTCTATGCCTCCACTGAGGGTAACAATGGCAGCTGGAGTTCATCATCACAACACTGATGAGGCAAGAATAAGAAAGGGTAAGCTCATTTCATGTATTAGCCCACAATGACAATTAAAAAATGTGAATCCTGGTATTATTATGTCTTATATGTCCTTTGCAAATTGTGTAGAGACAAGGACAAATATATAGTCAAGGTCCCTAAAGGCACCATAGCAAGATGGTTGCCTCCTTGCAGATTTTAAAGCATTGTATCTGTAACATAATACAGAGTATAATTATAATAGCCAAAATCTGTCTATCCTTCATATGGAGTGGAGATGGTATTGACTAAATGGTCTTTGTAAAAAGTATATAATCAAAGTCAAACACTGGTATAGGTCCTTTAAGATAGGGCCTACTGAGCAGGAAGTGAGGGGTGCATAATATCATTTATTTCACATTTTTCAAAGGGGACAA
Source organism: Leptoclinus maculatus (assembly GCA_032191485.1). Taxonomy (NCBI): domain Eukaryota; kingdom Metazoa; phylum Chordata; class Actinopteri; order Perciformes; family Stichaeidae; genus Leptoclinus; species Leptoclinus maculatus. The sequence continues at coordinate 22,673,950 of JAVDOI010000009.1, forward strand.
AATCACTAAGCTCCTGACTTCAGTGATGGAAGGCACATATTTACTCAAGTATTGCAGCCTACTCAAGTACAATTTTAAGTAGGCCTATTGTACTTTAGGCTACTTGAATATTTATGTGACACAACTTAATGCTTTTACATCTTAAAGGCAAATATTGTATTATTCTCACTACATTTAGATTTGAAGATCCAGGTTTTATATTTGACAAATATGCTGCAAGGCTATATCAAGCAGCTCAAATTAGCTTTACTTCAACCAGCTACAATATAAAAAGCTACCTATCAGTATGCTAATGTATTCATAAGAGCCAAATCACTTTGCCAAGGGTTGTTATGCACCACAAGCACTTTTAATTTTACTTTGGCAGTATACTTTGCAACATAGGTCAACTTGTTAATGTTGTTCTTTTACTTGGGAGTATTTTTACGCTGAGGTATCAGTGCTTAAAATTAAAATTACTTCATACACACTAGATCAAGTCATCTCAGTGTACGTGTAGTTGCCTGGAGTGCATTGGATTGAAAATGAAACAGGCAGCAGACAAAAATCACAACAAATATTTTATTCACAAAAGATTACAAAAAAAAGTAGAGATACGAAAATGTGAATCTTTAAATAAAGTGCATCCCATATCACAGGTCCCATTCAACTATTTCTGACTAAACCAGGTTGAGTAGGCTACTCTGATGACCAGCAACACCTGAGCACGAGCAGTCCAGCTGCAGAGAAACCAGAGCAAATGTCCCCTACGACAGGACACAGCTGTTGTTCTTCTTCAGTGGTGGTCTCTTCTTGACTGCTGGTCTGGGCACCGTGTCTCTGTGCCTCCACATCGCATCAGCGCTCAGCCGGCGCGGCGGATTCACCTGTTGCAGCAGCGCGCGGAACACCCCGACCGCGTTCCCCCCGGTGTGCGCGGACGCCTCCACGAAGTTGGCGTCCCACTCGTCCTCCACTGTGGCCATGACGTCAGCCGCCAGCAGCACGCGACCCTCGGTGTCCCTCAGGTCCGCCTTGCTGCCGACCACGGTGATGGGCGCGCTCTTGCCGCACCGCAGCTCCAGAATCTCGTCGCGGAGCCGCCGCACCTCCTCGAGGGACCCGGGGTCGTCCACCGCGTACACGAGCGCGAACGCGTCGCTGTGTCGGATGCTGAGCTCCCGCATCGCCGGGAAGGAGTAGCTGCCGCTCGTGTCCAAGATCTCCAGACGCATCTTCCCGGACCCGGCTGTGTCGTACTCCAGCACGTGAAGCTCCTCGACTGTGCGCGTGTACTTGTGCTCGAAGCGGTCGTGGAGGAAGCGGCGGATGAGCGCGCTCTTACCGACCCCCGCTGCTCCGAGGAACAGCAGCCGGACCGTGTTGGGACGCCCCGATAGAGACATGCTGGTCTGGTGTGTGTACCCGGAGAGGACAGCTGTCCCACCCGAGAATAGGCGACTGTTGGCGGCGAAGTGAATCCTGAAACCCCCTCGACGATGCCAGTGGCTTTGGTCTTCTCTTTACTCATGGGTATTTATAGGCTGACCACCGCTGCTCTCCTCCAATAAGCTCTCTCTCTCTCTCTCTCTCTCTCTCTCTCTCTCTCTCTCTCTCTCTCTCTCTCTCTCTCTCTCTCTCTCGCATGAGGTGAGGCAGGACTCAAAGTAGGGTAATATAGTCTGTCAAGATTTAAATTAAAGACCATAATTAATGTCTTTTTACTGGCATGTCAACAATCACCATATTGGAAGGACTCACACTGTGTAAACAGTGTTTTAATCTATTCTACCTGCAGCTAACCATTCTACTGTATGTACTGTTGTGTAGTTTAACCCATAAAGAACATGTTTAACCTTAATCTGCAAAGTAACTTTGCAGATAATGTTTCTATTTTTTCCTTTTTTTATTTAAAGTCTCGCAGAGACCTTGATAAGACAGCAGTATTAGAATATTGGTGCAACAACATAAAAAAGGAAAAAATTATAAACAGGCTAATAAAGAGTATAAATGAGATCCTGTAAAGATGCGTAAACAGGTAAGATTCCAAAACTAGCTGAGTGACAACAATAAATCAAAAAACTAAAATACTGACTAATCATGCTGTTTTCCAGCTCTTTTAAATAGACTTAATTTTCAGCCTTGCGTTGTATTATCAGACCTCAACATGTGTCCCCCAGTCAAACTCCTCATCACAAGCTAACCTAAAACGCCATAGATTATACCTGGTGGCCATAACTTTGGCTCATTTCCCTTATTGGCTTTGCTCTTGGTCCATTATCCCCACATGGTTTTTGTTATTGTGTTCCTAGAGAATGACCATAAAGAGAAGTCATCCATGCACACGCAACCAAGACGCAGACACATGCAGACATATTTACACCACACATACGAGTCATGGAAGGCTTCTCTGTAATGATACAAACACATATGTTGTATACACACACACACACACACAGGTGTTCTGCACACATCCTGTTAATAAAAACACTAGAATTAAGTTTGAGTATATGTTGTCGCTTTGCTCTGACTTTTGAACCACTCGGAGATCATTTCCGCAGCCTGATGATTACCGCCTGAGTGGACCGCACCAACATGGATTTCTTGAGAAGCACTTAGGGTCGTGCTAAAGTCAAACAGATTGATAAGCACAGCAGATGGGGATAGCAAGTCACATTTGTATGAGGCCATCAATAGGGGTCTTAGATATTAGAGACATTATTATCACACGATACGGGACACGACTCTCCCTCTCTGTCTCATTCTGACTCGCACTGTCTGGGCTGGACGTGGCTATCGGTGGGTAAACTGATACTGTGATCATTTGTCAATGTGTGCAGTGCATTTGGGTGCCCGCATGAGTTTGTTCTGTCTCTTATCTCTACCCTTGAAGAAGGTCAGTACTTCCCGTTTAATATAAGAGAGCAAATAAGACATGAGCAATTAAAATAAATAAAAAAAAAGAAGAAAAGAACAAACTTGCCAAGAAACTCACCTGAGCCGCTGGTTGCAGCAGCACTTTCACTGGATGCAGCCGTCAGGCATCCTTTAATATGGACCTGTTCACTGTCTGAAGCAGTCTTTTGGCATGAATAGCAGCACTTCCTGCATTTTTGCAAAGAAACCACTTGTGTTTCTGTACATGTACAAAAAAAGCTAAAAATGACGGGGACACCTTAACTTTACACCCACATGTGATTGTTCATCATCTCCTTCCAAAACTATGGGCATTCATGTTCTGCTATAACTCTTAACATTTCTAAGATTTCGGAACCTTGTTGCAGCAATTTGATCCCATTAACGCACAAGAAGTTCGCCCCAAAGGACGTCGTGTGATACAGTTTGGCCCACAGTCAGCGTCCAATTTCATCCCAAAAGTGTTGGATGGGGTTGAGGTTCAAGGACAGTCAAGTTCTCACAACAGACTGATAGAACAATGCATTCATTTCCCTGGCTTTACCATGTTGACAATAACATTTTTTTTAACTGGAACCAGACTGAACCATGAAAAACAGAGGTGTCCACATACTTTCGGCCAGATAAAGCACAAGTCAAAATCATCTTCCCATCATCCACACTAGATGGCAGCAGCAGACTCATTAGGATATTACCCAACACTCAGGTTAAGCCTGTGCAGAAATTATACACTAGACTATTGCTGACTCAAAAACAAAGAAACCACACATTTAACGTTATGGCCAACGTATTTGCTGCATGTTATACATTTGTGCCACGTAAAAGTATATATTATTATTAACTGTTTTGGTCACAAAAGTTCATACTTGACATTTTAAATTGTTGTTTAACTCCAGGTCCACTTACTAGCTTTCCTCCAGAGCTTTCAACCACTTACACTCTGAGCAAACTCCAGCCATTGATGACGTCCACATACAGACGTGATCTTTGATGCTCAAGGGAAGACAATGTTGGCTGGTCAGCCGCCCCACCATTTCAGTTACGTTCGAAAAACTTCTAAAACTATTCGATGGACTGTCGTGATATTTTGAACGGACATTCTTGGTGCCCAGAGGATGAAGCCCTCTGACTTCAATGATCCTCTAACTTTTCATCTTGTGCCACCAGAAGCTAACAGTTTCGACTTATCCAGTAGAATATTTCTTAATCTACCACAGGGATTTACACAAACATTCATGGTCCCAAGAGGATGTGTCGCTCTGCCTTTTGAGCATTCGTCTACATTGACAACAATAGAATAGAGGACGTTATGTTAGCAGCCCCAAAGATGACACTGAGGGGCACCCAAGGGAATGCTCGGAGTTTAAGGATACACTCTCTGTATCACAACTGAGAACACTACAATAGAATGAAGCCCATTTGGGTATAAAATGGCCATGATAGTGTGAAGGGCCATGATAATAACATATTGGAATTCTTAATTTAGGCGATGTTCCCCTCTAAGAGTCTTATAACCCTGGCTGACTCAGGACTTTCCTCTCGCATGCATACATGCAGGGAAATAAGCACATCTCCTCTTTTCATCTTCCACCTCGTTCATTTCCTGTCTTCCTCCTCCGCTTGTCACCCTTCTTCCACTCGAGCGCCGTATTAGCTTTTTCCTCTTCAAGACACCTGCCATGTGTTTTGTCTTACAGGCGTTATGTACACACATCTAACAAACACAGGCTGACTGAAAGGACGTGAGAGTTAGGAGTATTCTTGTATTAGTGTGAGCACATGTGAAAGCTCCAATTCATTTCGGGACTATCACACGTCTGTGCTTAACGTAAAATCTGTATTTATAAGTCATTTTTCACTCACTCGCTGTCTGATTATGACAAGGTTTATTAAGCTTATTGATACATCTCTGTGTGTTGCATCCTCAGATATTCATCCTCCTCAAAGCCAAGTCCCTGCCATTACCTGTTGCCATGGCAACATGCAGGGCCACTGCAGTGAAGAGCGGAGGATGCCTGTTGGGTCGGTTCCTGTATCCGTCTGTATCGGAGCACACGCGTTACGTTTGACACACCTTAGTTAGAATGACTGTTTGAAGAGGAGGAGAGCCGAGGTTCCTCTGCAGCAGGACGGACAAAGTAGAGTAGGTTACGTCCCTCCACCCTCGCCTTACTTTCTCTTCCACAGTTTTGGCATCAGGGAGATCTCAAGGGGACGAGATGCGGGCGCTTTCATCCGTCTCCCACACACACACACACACTCACACACACACAACAGCATTTGCAGAAATCATGACAATGGATTTTCTTATCAGCACAAGATGGCTGTTTTGGATCGGACAAACTGACAGGAAGGTCTGTGGAATATCCATGTAAAAAAATCAAATCAAGACGGTCTGCTGTTAAGAGGAAAATCTTTATTGTGTTCATTTCAAATGTAAGAACATGAAAAAGACTGAAGTGCTCTATGGAAGGCACATCCACATTTCATTGTGTTTACACACCAACAGCAGCACCCAATCTAAGACAAACGTGTGCTTTTCACTTCTTGCAATTGGGACATTATTGTGCAGACTTTGAGTCACAGTAGGAATTAGTGTATCTATGACTGCATATACATGTGCATCTGAGAGTGTAGTAACTAGTCCTTACCCACTGAAAGGATGATCATTCTCTCTAAGAAGCCTGGTTACCTCCTTCAGTATAATCAAAAACCTTACACTAATCAGGAGTGGATTACAGTCTTTAAGGAAAACCTTTGACTACTTCCTGTAGATGCATCCGTCTATACAAAGGAACTCTGAGGAGGTGCAGTTAGTAGCATGCAGGCAAAGAACATGTTAGATCCACCAGCCACATCCCATTTTATTTCTTTACACCCTCAACACACTTTTGCACTCAATGTTTCCATGGTTACTATGATTTTTTTTTTTTTAAGCATTCAGCGACAAAGACAGCCTTTATTTACAGCAGAGACATGTAAGTCTAACATCCATTTTTGTGCTTTATATATAGTTTGAAAAAAAGAGCAGGAGATGAAAGCAGCGCAATAAGAGCCAGCAGGACATTTAACAGGAGAAGGCTAGATATTATGAGTTATAGCATTCTATATGTTGGCTTACACTAGTAGTTACCACGGATAGGCACACAACTTATAACAGCAATCGTCCAGACGCCTGTCAGGTACAGCTTGTGTTAATGCGACTGGAAGTGAAAAAAATAATCACACCGTTATTCGTTCATTAAAACGACAAGTCATCGTACATCCACAACTCCAGTAAAAAGCCCAGTGAGAAGAGATAAGGATTGAGAAAGGAAAAAGAAAAAACACCTGCAGTGCTTTAGTGCCATGACTTCCAGTTGATCAGCTTCAATTTCCACCACACATCCATCCAGACAAATTCACAATTACACACACACACACAAACACATTCATATGCAGAAAAACCCAGCTACCTACAGTATTTATGAATAGTTTGAAGCGTCGTGTCAGATAGTGGAGAAGTCCGGCTGTGCTCCGTCTCAGTATTCCCAGCGGGTGGCGCTGTCCAGCGAGTCGACGCTGGCCTTCAGCCCTCCGGCATGGTCCCCTTTGAGGTACTTCCCCCCCAGAGCGCGGATGGCCATCTTGTTGAGGTCACAGAACTCAAACAGGAACTGGACAGGTGTAGCGCTGCTGCACCCCACCGCCGTGTCGTCTCCAACACACCAATACTTCCCCTGGGAGTCTGGACAAACGGCACATCATGTATATAAAGACGACTACGCGTTCACATGTAAATCTTTTGATGAAGTTAAGTGGTAAGAAAGACGCATGGACAGGCAGCGATGCATGCTGATGAACACGCTGAAAGCAGAAGTTAGTTCGTTACAGTTGGATTGTCTCAAAAAAAAAACAAAACAACATACTGTATATTACATACATTTTTTTTTATTTAAAGCTGCACTAATCAATATTTTATATAAGCAACTGAGCAAATTGCTACGTGTGGTAAAGCGTTGCTGGTATTGACAAACCTACAAAGAATAACACCCAACTCCAAGGGTCCTCTCAGCTCTATGGAGTATTTTAGTGTCTTTCAGCTCATTGTTTTGGTTTTACAGCTCGCAACTTTTATTTTTTGGTTCCGTCTCGCAGCTCTGTTGGCGTCGTTTCCAGATGCAGCAGCGCAAAACCCGCTGCACCAATAGACCGCAGCAAATCGCGACTAGCCGGTGAACATAGTGGAGCCTTTAGCCGCAAAAGAGCCAGATATGTGAATAATACATTTTCCTGGTTGCCAAAAAAACATGACTTCTAATGAGTGCAAATGCTGCTTCATATGTGCTGGATGTTTAAAAAGGCAACAGCTTGCGGACTGGGACGCCATTTCAACTTTATGTGGCAATAATATGTGAATGCTGTGCTTACAGCTTGTTTCTGCTGACCCCGTGTGGCCAAAAAAATAAAGTTGTATAGTCACTATGTCACTCGTCATTTTGAACATTTTTGACTTTGACACCGTCAAGTGCTAGTAACAAAAAAGGCAAACTGTCCCACTTTTCTACAATCACAAACCTCTGCCATCAGGATGCTAAAACATGCCATATTCCCGTTTTCTAAACTCTTTAATTTAACCAGCGTTGCCATGTTGTGGCCAGCAGTAATGTGATATAAATTCTGTGAACTGCCCACCTTTAAGGGAGTAAGCTCCGTTGTGGAACTCCAGCTGGAAAACATCGTACGATGCTCGGTTGGAGTCCAGAGTCGCCATTCCTGCTTTACGCGCCCCGATGAAACCGTGCTCCCCACGAAGCACGATGATTGGACGGTTGATCAGCTTCATCAGGAACTGTTCCGCCTCCCCTGAAGAGACAGGCTGATCAGGGTTGCATCCAACAGAAATAGGCTTTCGTTTCCCAAAAAGCACCTCGAAGTAAAGATAATCATGCCCATCGGCGTAAAGTTTTAAACGTGAAGGTGCTTTTGGTAAACAGGGTGTGTTTAGTACCGACCCTTGACTTAAAAACAGAATATTTTCCTCAAAAAGTACATCTATGCTACATGACATCATTTGAGAAACGCCACTGACCTGCGCTGTCGATAGTAGCAGCTAGATGTCCGTTCCTCTTAGCGATCACATATTTGTTGTTGGCTGCGCGCACACACACACGACCGTCACGCCACTCCAGTTCAAAGTAGCTGTTAGCCGACCTGTGACACACACGTTAACAAACTCAATGATTCAGACTGTGTGTGTTCACTGTGTGATATTCATCATGATGCACTGTGTGTGTGTGTGGTTACTTGGTGGAGGCAGTGCACTGCAGTCCTCCACTTGCTGTCAGAGTCCAGTATTTCCCAGAAGCGGTTCTGAAGGCACACTTCCTGTCCTCACGGCTCATCTCCAACTGGAAGACTTCCTGGTCCCCTTCCTCGTCCTGATTGGCTGACAGGTCCATGCCTAGGAAAGTGGGGCAGTCTGTTGTCAGATTGCATTCATCTCTGGAGGTTTTCCTCTAATTTGTGAAGTTCCCCAGATAGATTCTTAAAGGGGACAGGACACCCTGAACTCTCTGCCCAAAAGTCGATTCTCACTGTGGGAAACTTTTAATCATTTTAGATCTGGACTCATGATATAAATCACACAATAGAGGTCTACAAATGAACTGTGGTGTGTTTAGTCTGCCGCAAATTCAACTGAAGAAGAAGGAGGAGAAAGGTGTGGCCACACAGATAAATATAAAAGCAAGTTTTTCCAAATAAAAGAGTTGTAGTTATCAGTAAAATCTGCCAAAAATGTCTTGTGACTGCATACTGATCTAATGAGGATACACAAACATCTCTGCTTCTCCAATGGTGAATATATAAACTGTAGACTTGAGACGTTAATTCAAAACACACACACTGTAAGTCCCAACACTGACGACTTTTCTCCCTAAAGACTTTGAAGCAAAACCGTTACAAGTCTCAAGTGTTGGCCTGATCAAATGCAGAAGGTAAAAAACAACCTTGCACGCCTTTCATGGCCGTGCACTTTAAATACGTAGTAGGCCTATGCATTAAACACGAGTGCTCATGCATAACTTAGACTAGGTCTCAGTTATGTAAGAACACTAGTTATGTAAACACAACACTTGCATAACACCACCTTACATTCTGACATGGTGGACATGTTAGCTGCATGTATTGACACAGAAACATTAGCGGCCCTTTGCAGTCGTGTTTCTGATCAACTGATGAATCCAATATTCACTCACTTAAAGCTCTATTTTGGTCTAAACCAACTCCCGAGTGAAGTATTTGTCTCTTTAGCTGCTTATCAGAGCTCTCACGTTGAAAACCGCCGCGTCTGAAAACGGTTGGATTGGACCAAAACAACGAGCCGCAGGACGCTAAAACGCTTCGTGGGTTCTCTGTGGATTGGTCACTACGAGCGACACCTTTTGCACAACAGGTTGTCATTTGACCCACTGAAGCGAAAAGCTGTCTCATTGGTTAATAACGGGCCCTTTCTTGATTTTTACCGTTGAGCCGCCGGCTATAACAAAGTGTCTGTGCACTGAGCCTACTGGAGTTATTAGGCTACAAATGCAGAAGCACAGGTGGTCCTTTATCTTTTTTTAATGTCCACATGTCACAAGTCCCTGCCCTACACTGACCTCATTCAAACATGATCATCTTTCTTCTTCAAGCCATCTCTCCTGGAATGCACTCTCTCACACACAAAAGCACATTGACTGCATGGATATAAACGGATGTCAATGATCAGTCCCATGTGCATGGCAGCCCAGAGTGAGACTGAGTGGCGACAAGACAAAGAGGTTGCACAAAGATCCACATCCAGGACCATCTGAGGCGCACACCTCCCTCTGTTTCCGCTGCCTCTCCTCCATTTTATCCCTTTTGTCTCCTCCACGCCGTCCGTCCTCATTTTCTCGGTCTATTCTGAGATAAAGAATGAGGGATAAACTGCAGACTGAAGCTGACCCTGAACCAGCGGCCACAATGCAGGGGTAGAATTACTGCAGAAAAATGTTAAGCTATAGGCAGAGAGGCTGGCCAAAAAGGAGGGATGGGGAGAGGAGGGAGGGAGTGAGGGGGAGAAAGTGAGAGCATGATAATGAAAAACACATGGTGGGAGAGAAATGAAGTAGCAGGAGTCTCTAATTATCTCTCTCACTCTTTCACAGACACGCATCAAAAGCATGCAACAGCTGCATCAGTTGTGTGCCCGGTTATGCGGTGAGTCTATCTGTGAGGTGAAATGGGATTTCTCTCTCTCTCTGGCTCTGAATGACCGCAGAGCCTCACCTTGCCTCGTGGAGACGTTTCTCTCGTTGCCTGCAGTCAGCACGACCTGCGCGTGGCTGCGCTCCAGGCCAAACAGTTCATCCTTCCCCAAGCGAGTGCTTTTCCCAGACTTCATTGTGCCGGTTGGGCCCGAGGGCGCCAGGTAGCGGCCGTTGCAGTCGCGGAATGCCACTTTCCCGGAGCGGAACTCCAGCACGTAGCCGGTGTCCTTGTCCGTGTTCGTGGACAGGCTGCCGTCATTGCGGAGGAAGCGGTTGTCGGAGGTCTCGAGGTGGTAGCGCTGGTCACGGTAGACTAGCGTCACGAGCGAGTCCACACCCCAGGGGACATCCCGGTCGATCGACACCTCGTGCCGCTCCCCGCGCGCGCTAAGGTGGGCGAAGCGTTTGCGCGCCAGGCTGTACAGGTTGACCTGCGGGTGCACGGCCAGGTGCACGCTCCACCTCTCAGCCGGCGTGGCAGCCTGCGCGAAGCAGGTGATCCGGTCCTCGCTGCCGCAGAGATACCGGCCGTAAGGCTCGGACTGCAGGGACCACCGCCCGTCCTCGTGCGCGGTGACCACGAAGCGGCAGTCTTTGCCGTCGCGCGTCTCGCTGTCCGCGGTCACGTTGCCGTCTTTGTCCGTGGCGAGGTAGCGGCCCAGGTGGGAGCGGAGGAACACGGCGCTGCCGTCCTCCCCGGTCTGCTCCAGGGTCCAGGTCTGCTTCTTCTTCAGGCTGCTGGCCGAGGCGTTGATTTTAAAGCCGAAGGTCTCGGCCGTCAGATACTTGCCCTCGCTGTTGATGAGTCCCAGAGGGATCTGCAGAAGGTCCCCGTCGGCGCCGTTTGCGGACATGTTTGCCGTGAGATGAGAAGAGAGAGAGGCGACGAGATGTTTGTCTTTAGAGAGACGGGCAGAGAGAGGGGGAGAGAGAGAGAGAGGGAATGTGGGGGTGTCTGAGGGAGGGACAGAGAGAGAGAGAGATGCTCTCTGCTGACTGATGATGATGATGATGATGAGTCTCCCCTGACTGCAAATCCAGACTGCCTCACTGAGTTTCAAGACTGAGAGCTTTTCCCCTTTCCTAACGGCAGTACACGCCCAAGTTACAGGCAGAGGAGCTGGAGGGAGATTTACTGCAATTTCGGAAAAAACCAGCCCACCACTGTTTACCTACTACTCCACACAGTATCATCCAAACTATTACTAATCCGCGTCTCCCCCCTTACTTTCCCTCACTCTAATTGAGATGTGCTCATCCTCAGTTCCACATGGATAGAGCCATTCACCCACTGACAGAACAGTGTTTGTCTTCAGGGCTGTGTGTGTGTGTGTGTGTGTGTGTGTGTGTGTGTGTGTGTGTGTGTGTGTGTGTGTGTGTGTGTGTGTGTGTGTGTGTGTGTGTGTGTGTGTGTGTGTGTGTGTGTGTGTGTGTGTGTGTGTGTGTGTGTGTGTGTGTGCTGGGTTATGAAGACACTGAGGTGTAAAGTTTATTAGAACGAGATGATCTATAGCTGATCAAAAGTAGGTCTGTTCACGAAGTATTCAGATCATTTACGTAACACACTACACACACACACACACACACACACTACACACACACACACACCACACTATAAAAATACGTTGTTACAACCACAAGTCCTGCATTTAAAGTCCCACCTCAGTAAAAGTCCAGAGGTATTATTAACTAAATGTAGCCTACTTAGTGAGTATCAAAAGTAAACGTTCTGGTTCTATAGCAGCAGTTACTGACAATATTAGATGTAATATTGATAAGTCAATGTGTAAACAGCATTTTACTGTTATGCTGGTTGAGTTAAAGCTAGTTTTAACTACTTTAGTCCAGTAGGTTCTCAATCTGGGGTTCGGGCCCCTCCAAAGGGGTCACCAGATAAATTGGATGGGTCGTGAGCAGGGAGAAGTTCTGATACACACATTTTACTTGTGAAATGTAGAATCATTTTACTTCTTTGAACCACTTATCATGAAGATAGAAGATTAGAGGCAAAATGTCAACAACTCACCAAACAGCTAACGACTCAACTAGACATTTGCAACATGGGAAGGATTTCCCCAACGAGATAGTGTTTTTTTTATTTTGGTAAAGTGTCTCAGGCCAAAACGATTTGGTCTAATCTTTAAAGGTGCTAAATTCCAAATTCTAAACAAATCTGTGACGGAGGGATTGCCTCCACACAGCTCTCAACATGGCGACGGCTGAGCCGGTGGCTTGCAGCTAACGGTGCTAACAGCGCAATAGTTGAAACAATGGGAGCAGTGCTGACAGAGCTAACAGTGTTTACCTGAGGGGGGGACTGCGTTATCAGCTGTGAACGCCGTATGAGCGCATACTGCAGAGCGACAGCTAATCGATGGGGCACAAACAAGAGAGGCTCAGATTACAACACACACAGATAGGGGAGAGTGACTTCATTCTCTGCTCAGGTAGACATCGCTCCACTTTATCTTTACATAGCAACTAGTTGTTTGCTGCTATTTTAATGCTCTGAATTTAGCAATGTATTTGATAAACCTCTCTGTTACTTATGTACAATTTTCATTAAAGTAACTGAAGCTGTCGGATGATAGTGGAGTAAAAGTACAATAATTCCCTCAGTAATGTAGTGAAGTAGAAGTATAAAGTAGTATAAAATGGAAATACTAAAGTAAAGTACAAGTTGTACAAATTTGTAGTAAAGCACACTAGCCTACTGGAGTAAATACTTTCCACCACTGCTTTTACTTCTGTGTACTTTTGCTCTGCGGCTGTTTTTTCTGGTTTGAATAGATTAGCTACACACAAACTATAATTCAGCATTAAAAGCCCTAAAAATGCTCCACTTGGAAGGACTGTGTTGAATGAGTATCTGCAGCCGTGCAGGTGGTGAAAAAGATTGTGCTTTGGAAGGACGCACATGGAAATCAGACGTCCACGGCAGAATTATAGTCTCAGTTGTTTCCTGACCTCGCTCCACCCATGTCCGTCCGCTGGTCGGCTCAGCCCCGCCTGTCTCTTCCGTCCTCCTCCCCTGGGCTCTGTCATCACTCCTGTCTGCACATCCGCCTTTATTTATACTGGAGAGACCGTTACCGTGTGCGTGCTTATCGTTTCCCCTCACACCTCATACAATAATATCAGCAGGGCGATGCAAAAGCCCCACGAGAAGCCATGTTATCCTGTTAAGCCATTTTGTTTGTCTCTTCTTATTTTAACCGTGTATCTGATTATGTCGGTTGGCTGTTTTGGCCGTGTAGTTAAATATCTGGTTGGAGTGTTTTAGACAGCGGCCTTTTTAAATGTTATCTGCGTCAGTGGAATGATGTAAGTGGACTGCTGTGTCCTGTAATGTCCATCCTACTCACCTATACGTTACTGTCTGTTATCTTTAGAGGACCACTGCAACTAAAATAACTCACTTATACTGCTGAGTGTGCTCTGCAAAAGCATGATGACACATTTTTCAGTTTTTTCCGTGAGTGGACGTTCCACTCTAAATGTGAAGAACAGGAAGGTTCGAGAGTAGGTCACAGCATGCACATTTGCATAAGTCTGCACGTGTTTACATATCGATATTTATGCTATTTTCTGTCCTTGTCCTGAGTTGTTGATTGTTTAAATCACATATCTATTATCCTACATTTTGAGGTTTTGCTTTCAAATCAGTGTTAATTACATTACATTACATTACAGTCATTTAGCAGACGCTTTTATCCAAATAATTGAATACTTTTGTGGTTTTTGACGGTCATCAAGACAAAATAAGCAGTTCCACCTTCTTGCTCTTTTACACTTTTGTATTAGTTTTCACATTTTCTAGGTAAAATAATGCATCGATTAATTATAAAAATGATTACTTAATAGCTAAAATAATTGTCAGTTGCAGCCCTAGCATGTTGTCACCTGGAAAAACAAGAAAGAGTTGTAACAACAGAAAATCATTTCCAGAATTTGAACAAATCCCCAACATTAATTTCTCAGTTTTTCTCCTGCTGCATGTTGTAAAATATAAGTCTATTGGTAAGTATTAAAAGCTGACCAGTCAAACTAACGTAAATGGTTTTTACTGACTTTTGTCTTAATGAATCAATGTTTGGTTAAATTACCATCTGCGGAAGAAGAACTGCATGATACTAAACATGTGATGTGATGGGAGAGAGGTGACACTGGAGAAAACATGCAGGAATCAGTTTAAGAGAGCAAAGTGGTGAGACTGACCGTGTGAACAAGACTGGGGTCTGGGAGCAGGACTCGGCCTCCGCTTGGAGAATCGGTATAGTGGACACGACATGAGGACCCGGCTGGGACCGGTCCTGGGCCTTTGAGGGACAGTTGGAAAAAGCATGGCCTTGGTTCAGTTTAGAACACATCGCCCCCGTCTGGGCATTCAGAGAACAACAACAAGGACATTGATCTGCATGAGTTCAGTTAGTGGGCAATGGAGAGACCAGCAACAACAGTAACAAAGAGGCCTGAGGTTGTTTCTGCAGAAACACAAGTATATATACATACTTTGGAATTGTCTTTTAAAACATTTAACATTGAACATGTTTGTGCTATTTGATTCTATAACAGCATTCTTCTAAATTAAAGAAACACTATGTTTAAATTACCAAAATCATTACTTTGGCTATGATTAATCTTACAGATCCATTTATTAAATCCCTGCTGGTGGGGCCTTCCAGGTAACATGCATTGCAGTTTGATGCTCAGACATGCAAGATTGTAAATGCATCACAAACATACTTTATATACTGTACACACACACACACACCCACACACACACACACACACACACACACACACAGGCAGGATTTTGTCTGTGAGGTGATTGGGGTTGTTTGCACAGAATACTTGTTTGATTTATTCAAAGTTAGTAACAGAGAAATACAGAAACAACATCCACGATACAACCTACACACTGCACAGCACATTTTCAAATTATTAGGTGTAGATTTTGCAACAACTGGAGACACGAGCGTTGATTGGCTTGTTGTTTGCTCACACACACACAGCCGATGTGGTGACCGTTCTTCAGTATGTGTGGAATCATGTTCAGTGTTACATTCTCATCGTCTCTGCAGAGACGATCTCTCTGGAAACCGTGTTTGTTGACTCACAGACTCAGGAGGTAGTCTTGTCGACTCTCCTGGGCTCCCCAAAAATATTTTTGTTGAACCAGTTTAACTCTTTTAAAACAGACAACTGTATGTCTTAGATTAGATCTGCAATGGGTTTGTTGGCCCTGAGCAGAAGTATGCTGGTCTGCCTGGCTGTGTGGCTCTGGGGGTCCACCACCTGTACAAACAGTGTGTACGAGAATATGATACAATAACAAGAGGCCAGTGTGTTCTCCGCAGAAAGAAGATGTGAGTGTGAAGAACAATGCAAAAGGAGGAAATGGCTGTTTGTGGAAGAAATTCACGTAAATCATCCACATATAATGTATATTCCCAAATGCATTCAGCAATGCGGACATACAGTACCTCAATTATTTCCTGTTTCTACATTAAAAAGAAGCTCCTTCATTATGCCAGGCTGGTCTACTGTATAGGTCAAGAGATGGCAGCATCCATGCTAACTTCTTTTTTCTCATTAGTTGTATTACGGTGCTGTTTCCTATCTGGGGACCAAGAGAAGGATGGAATGATGGAGAAAGAAAGGTAAGAAGAAAGTGAACAACAAGGAAAGCAAGTTCCATGCCCTAGTTTTGCTGATACAATACAACTATTATAACTATCACAATATGTCAAATCAGATCCAGCGTTTTGTGTATGTTTCAGAATATATTTAGACGTAGAAAAATATAAAACAAGGGGAAAAAGTAGCAGGAAGATTACATTTTTAAAGCTACTGTGAGGATATTATCTTTTGATTTTGTAAAGACGTTGTCATCTATATATAAAAACTATAAGTATTCTTATATATGTTTTTAATATGCAATCATTTTCTGTGTATGTAAAATGTTATGAACTGTACAACATGGGAGTCCCCAGGGGACCACTTGCTGTGGTCAGGATCTTATAACAGGCAGTACAGGGAACACCGGATCAGTCTCAAAAGTCTCCTTCCCTTGTCCTTCCCTGTCTCCTTCTCTCCTGTTACTGGAGGGAATCACTTTAAGTCCCACCTTTATGAATCTCTTCACCAATGTGCAACGTGAGGAAATGAGTCAGAAGCAAGGAGGGAGAGGAAAACTATTGACATTCAGCCCTGGGCAGCGGTTTCAGTTATTAGCTCCATCAAGCTACACACAGCTCAAAATGTACAACTAGTTTAAAATTTCAAAATAAGCATCTTATTGAAAAACGTGTTGGCATTTTCTTAAGAATATTACAAGTATGTGCCCTGTCTAAAAATACACGTGATCCGAAATATATAGTTTATTATAAATATATCGTGTTAAACCTAATTTATCACAAGTGTGCCATTTAAAAAAAATCCCGTTTAGACTTGTATTTTGAAGGCACAGTCGCCTAGTTTCCGGTACACATCTGACTTTTTCCAGCTCGTTTGACGCAGCTCATAACCAGCTGCCTGGTTGCTAGACGACTCAATCCGCAACACCGATGTGCAAACAGTGACCCACTGCAAGGGAAGAAAACTACGTTTTAACGGATTTCAGGAAGATACGGTCAACAAGTGTCTATCACCGCATCAACGGCTCGTCACGCGGAGAGTCCGCGGTGTTAACGTGGGACGAAAATCCGTGTTGTAGTTCAGCTAACGTCTCTTTTGTTGCCCCGTGTTTTTCTACTATAACGTTAGCGAGAGAGAGGCAACCTGAAAGATATGAGAGGATTAACGTAACGGAGAAAGTTTAGCTTCCCAGCTATGTTCAGTACCACCGCTAAGATGTCTCTGGAGGCGAGTGATGTTCAGACTGATGAAGACTACGAGGAGCTGGTGAGTCCTCTGTAGTTGTGCCATTTACGACACTTGTGTCTTCAGCCTGAAACACAAACACAACACAACAGTTTATGGCAGTTGTTGTCAACACTTTGGGGCTTGTGACTCCTTAAATCGAAGTGACGTCTACTTGTAATGTCTTTGTGATGAGAGTGTTTCAACCAATCCCTTTAGAGGTGAAAGTATTCAGTATTTCACAAGAAAATAGCAAATAAAATATGTAAATATAATATTTATTTATGTTTTGTCCCTATAATCATGACTCCAAACACCCAGGTTAAGAACCACTGGTGTATGAGAGTAAACGTGACACACAAACTAAACAGATGTTGAACATTATAAACAGAAACTATTATTATGGATTTATGTTTCCTCTCCCCTCTCCTCTCCCTCTGCCTCACTCCTGTGTCCAACCTAGGGCGAGGACAGCTTCTCTTTCTCTGCCGATATTTTGGAAAAGGTAAACAAATGAATTTTTTATTGTCATGAATTGAATCCGTGTTTGATTGACTCGCTTTAACACCTTGTTTTTGTTCACTATCAGATAAAAAGAAGGAAGAGATCCTCCAGCAAGCCTCCTCCGTCTCCAAGTAAGAACCCGCTCAGCTGCTCTGTGGTGACAGTTCGATACCGTAAACAAACCCCGCTTTCCAACTTCCATGATTGTTTATGTGCAGCGTGTGTATGTGTAGGGTCTCCGTACCTCTCCAGTATGAATGTGAACCCCAGGAGAGCAGCGGTGGCGGCCTGGAGACTGCCGAGGGCCTCCCTTGGGGACACCAGAGGGGACACTCTTGGGGGGAGTGGCTCAGCTCGCCTCACATCCCTCAGCAACGGCCACGGTAGTTACCACACACACACACACACACATACATAAACGTAAACTCTGCACACAGTGTCTCTCCTCAGGAGGGACGGTGGGAGTAGTGGCTGCTGAGGCTCACATGGAAAGAGAGATGGATAGAGCGAGAAGGGAGAGACTCAAGTTTGCTCAGCTGGTTTGCTGACTTTGCTCAGCACTGATGTCGTTGGAAAGCTGATGATAAGCAACTGTGCACGTGTTACAACAATATTCCACTTGGCAGGATCTTTCCTCATGAAATCAGTGCTATACCTAAAACTCTGGGCTAGTACAAAAATGGGCAAAGAGGTGGATTGTGATTGGAGCTGAGGCAAGCATAGCAGACAGCTGGCGACCTGAGACGGCACCCACCTGTCACTCAAAGCGACCGCGCCCTCTGTAATGCCTAACTTTAAGCCTTAATATACGTTAAACGGATGAGCAGTACAGACATTCACCTTCCGTACAGTTGTCATGAACAGGGAAAGTAGCTATAGAGACCAAAACATTTTTTTTGCATTATATTTACACAGGGAGCCGGCCGTCCGCCATGTTTCTACGGTAGCCCAGAATGGACAAACCAAACACTGCCTCTACGTAGGGCCGGTAGTGTTATTGTGTCGGCCACCGTAGTCCTCTTACACACTGAGCACACGGGAGAAGTTTCAGTTGGTTGCAGTCGGCAACCTCGCCGCTCGTCGCCAAATCCTACACACTGCACCTTTAAATCTGCATAAATTGAAACATTGAGTCTAACAGTTTTTCAGTGAATTGATTTGTTGATTGAAAGTGTCACTATCATTTTGAGGATGTGACTGCTGAAGATGTGTTTCTGTTATTTAACCTACCCTCACTGATATAAATGGGTTGGACAAAACAATAGAAACATCCCAGTGTTTTGTTGGATTGCATATTCTCTATGACTTCTCCACTTCATTATGTCTGTGCTTTACTGCATTGTCATCTGTTGTATAGAACAAATGGATTGCTGAAAGTGCTCAAATTACAAAGTGTTTTTATCCAAAGCAATTCAGATCCTATCACACCGTAGGCACAGCTACGGGAGCAATTTTGGGGTTACGTGTCTTGCTCAAGGACACATCGACACGTGACTAGCGGAGCCGGAGTCGAACCGCCGATCCTCCTGATTGAAGGACGGGCCCTGCTCTCCACTTAGCCCACAGTCGCCCTCAGACGGTGTTCGATGCACCGACTTGTGTTGTGAAATACCTTGAACCTCTCTCTTGTCTCCCTCTTCTCCAGATGCGTCCCAGACACTGAGGTCGGAGTGTGATGTCACGCCCGAGCTTCTCAAGCAGACCTTGAGCATGAGGAAACACAAACATCTCCTCTCCGGATCCAACGGTGAGACAATGTGGAAGTGGAAGGAAGTAGAGAAAGAAAAAAAAGTTTGGGGGTCAGAGGAGTTGGCCGAGGAGAGGAGACGGCACCAGAACACCGACTGGGTAGTGAGGGAGACCACCAGGTGTTACATGACTGTAAGGTGTGGGTGTTTTTATTAAACCGTCTCCCCGTTTGTCCCTCTGCGCTTGCAGGCTTCACCGTCAGCACAGGTGACTACAGAGAGAAGGAGGACATGTACGATGAGATTATTCGACTCAAGAAGGTAAAGAGTTACAAAATGACGGCTTTCCCGTGAATTAACGTTGCATTCAGGACAAAACAAATACACCGTTAGAACACATTGTGCGTCAGTAGCAGCGAGGTGGAGGATTCTTCTTCTTCTTTATAACACGATGTCTGCTGAAGTGGCCTTGAGCAAGGCTCCAGTGTGCTGTTCTGTAACTTTTATTCCTCTGCAGAAGACAGGTTGTTTTTTCCCCACACAGATTAAAAGTCCATCTAGATTTGACACCTCGGGAGTTTCCATATGCGTATTCCTCTTCTGCCTTTCTCGCTGTGCGATTAATCACTCGTGCTGTTCTCTGCAGAGTCTCCAGGCACAGAAGTCCGACAACCAGCAAATGAAAGCCAAGCTACGCCGCCTGGAGGAAGATAACGCTAAACGAGAGAAACAGATAGAAGAGCTGTTGGATCCCACTAAAGTATGGTCTCTAAATTATTTAAATTTGTTGTCATTTGAACAACAAATGCATTAAAAAAAATAATTTTTAAAACATTTTCCTGTAGGGATCTGAATATACTCGTAGTTTGGTGGACAAGAAGAAAGAAGGCAGTGTGGTGAGTACGTCCAGTCTGTCGATGAGATGATTTGTAGGATTGTTTTCACACAGATTTAGTAAACTTGATTCTATCCATCAAGGTTCTCAATGGGCTGAAACAGAGAATCCTGAAGCTGGAGCAGCAGTGTAGGGAGAAAGAAAACGCACTGAGGTGAAACACTCTCCCACCTCTGCACGGGTCCATCTGGTTCATTAGTGAAGCCGCATAATATTCAGGCTATCCTCTTTTCTTTGTCTCCAGTAAACTACAAAGCGAGCTGAGGACCACCAACCTGGAGGAGCTGAAGATCACAGTAGAAACCTACTTTGACGAGGTAACGCGTCTCCCTGTTACTGTCACCTTTTCCACCTAAATGTTCAACTTAAAACAATCTGTTGGCATATTATCTGAACACCTGAAACAATCACAAACGGAAAACCCTCCGCCTCACTTGTAAAGTGTGTGTTTGTGCGATCGTCTTTCAGATCCAGAGGCTGAGGATGCTTCTGGAAGCTGCAGAGAAAAGGTTTGCATCTGCTCATCAACTTCTGTGCTCTTGTTTATTTGTGCTGGAGGACAAGTCGTGTCATAGGGTTGTACCCCCCCCCCCCCCCCATACGGTGACCCTGAATAAACCTGTTTATACCGCTCTGAATAGAGTTCTGCAGGGATGATGATGATGTATTTAAGCCACTTGTTAGCAGCCTTTTCTGAGACACAAAGCGTTAAGTATTTACTGACCTATATTATGTCGTAGAACAAATCATAAAATCTCTTAAACTTGTGTTGAAAGCCATCTAACCTGAAACCCTCTAAAGAAACCCTCTGACTTTGAGACGAGGGACTCATTTCCGTTTCGGACTCATTCCTGCAGCACTCTATTGGTAAAAGTTGTTCATCAGACGGGGGTCAGCTCCAATAATAAGATTATTGTAATCCTGAAATATATTTTGTCTGTGACTTCATGCCCTCTGCTGTTTTTTAATCTCATGGGTATTTGAACATGATTGTAGGTTGCTGGCTGAGTGCTGGTTGTTGCATTAACTTTTCATAAAGCTGCCAAGTAAGCAAAAGCAATCCTATAAAGATATCGTCCATTGTTTTGCAATGTCATATTGTAATTCCAGTGTAAATACTGCAGATTAGGCTTTTACAGAGCTGGAAGTGGACAATCGCGTTTACTTGTTTTAAAGGATGGCCATACAGATCAGTCAACGTATAGGGTTAAAAAAAAAGCTGCCATCCCTGCATTGAATCCTAAAAAGCCCTCCTGCTCTCTCTTTGTGTCTGCAGTAGTCGAGCGGAGAGCAAATGCTCCCTGAGGCAGCAGAAGGTTTTGAGCTCCGCGGTTCATCGTCTGTCTGAGAACCTGAAGCAGCTCCAGCAGGAGAACACGGCGCTCCGAGAGGAGCTCAGCACCGACAGTCCTGCAGGAGGAATCAAAGGTCTTTTCTCACACTCTAAACCACATGTACACCCTGTATAGTGGGGGTGCAATATGCATACAATCAGTACATGACATTGATGAAACATTCCTGTAAATCAGATGTTGCCATAAAGTAGTCCTGCTCATTGATTGGCAGCAATAACCTAACAACATCTTGAAGAACTACCTCTGTATAAACAGCATAAATCTCTTTTTGTTTGATATATTTATATCGTCTTATAGTATATAAAATCATAATATAATCCCCAAACAATATAGTATCAACTATTGGTCATTTATGTTTTAATTCTTATCCAAATTTATTTAGTTTTGTAACCAAATATGCACCAAAATCTTTCCATTTTGGTTCTTATGTAAAGAGACATCAACTATGACATCATCTCCAACTAATGATCAACCGTCCTACAAACAAAAGTAGCGAAATATCAAGTCAATTAGCATGATCAAAGTCTTATAACAGTCTGTTTAAAGATAGACTCACATCCCCATCATATTATCCACCTAATTAACAATATATGCAAAACAATTTCTTCGTATTCTTTTTTATCAAAATTCATGCATCTTTCCCTGTAAAATAAAACATGAAGTGTGCTTATGTAAACTAGTATTTCAGCCAATAATATCATGACATCCATCCATCAATCAATCTGCAACCGCAGTCCTCTGTAGCTCCATATCGTGCTACTGAACCCGCCCACTTTTTTAGCAATCCAATCAAATACGAAGGATTTGATTTAAATCCCTCTTGTAACTGAACTCAGATACTTAATTTCACGGGGGCTGAAGTTTCACTGGGACTTTAATTAATGTGTGTGTGTGTGTGTGTGTGTGTGTGTGTGTGTGTGTGTGTGTGTGTGTGTGTGTGTGTGTGTGTGTGTGTGTGTGTGTCCTAGGTTACAGAGAGTGGAGTAAACTGAGACTGTTGAGAAGGCTGTTGGAGGTGGAGAAGGTGAGACAAAGCTCTGACTAGTTGTCTGTGACTAGTTGTCTGTGACTAGTTGTCTGTGACTAGTTGTCTGTGACTAGTTGTCTGTGACTAGTTGTCTGTGACTAGTTGTCTGTGACTAGTTGTCTGTGACTAGTTGTCTGTGACTAGTTGTCTGTGACTAGTTGCTTCATCACAGACCGACTCCTCTCTCGTCCTATCAGAGGCTGGAGGACGGCAGAGGACACGCCCAGTCGGCAAAGCGCGGCGGCCGATTGGATCGGGAGGTCCAGGCCTCGCCCGCGGAGATTCCGGGGTTTACCATGGCAACAGAGGCAGTGGTCTCCGTGGGAACGATGACGGAGGAAGGGGAGGAGCCTTCTGGTCTGAGAGAACGCCTCGGCCAATTGGAGAAGGAGAGGGTGGAGCTTCAAGAGAGGCTGTCAAGTAAAGAGTGAGTGAGCAGCAGCCTGGGACTGTTTTTGTGTACATTAAATGATATGTAAACATCTTTACAAGCCATAATAATAATAACAATCTCAATCCATCATATAAACCAGAAGGAGAACACACCAGCCTATGAGTAGAGTGTATAAAGTGTTTAGTTCTTGAGTCTGTGTTGTGTTTGTGTTTTTCAGTGATGAGCTGAGCCAGTCGAGGACAGAAAGACAAGAATCGGAGACGGAGACAGAACGATGGAAGGCTGAGCAGACAAATGAGCGGGACAAAGAGAGGCAGCAGCATAAGTGTGTTGTAGTTGTGTTGTGACAGTGATGTGATTTAAAATGACGCGTCTCAACACGCCATGCTCTCGATATCTCCACTATAGTAAGATTTGTGAGGTGCTGCTTGTTTTTAAAATCAAAAGCCGTCCTCCTACATATTCATATTCTTTGTACGTATGGTGGAATTTAAAAGAACTGTCACCGACGGCTGATGCCTCTGTCATACAGATGCTTTGTAGTAACTTCAAAAAACGTCCCAGCAAACACAGTTGGCATCCCCGTAGAGATCCACTGGAGGATTGTCTATATGCAGAGAATGTCTAAATATATAACAGCAGTGTGGTCGATGGTCAGATCAATACTATAAAGACATTAAATCATAAAGAAGAGTTGTTTACAGATGCAGCTGATGTACTCTGGTAAATGGCTTCACGTTGCAGTTCATCACTGGTTTGCGTGTCTTTTATGTGTGTGTGTGTCTGTTTGTTTTTCAGACAGGAGTTGGATCAGTTGTGGGCGAGGATCCAGACTCTGGAAGACAGAAGTAAACCTGCACACGCTGATCTCTCCTCTCTCTCTGCCGCATCGCCAGAGGACCACGAGGACACTCGGGCTGGAGCAGGTCCAGAGGAGGGAGACGAGAGGGACACTGGGGGACGAGAGGAGAAGGAGGGGGGAGGAGACCAAGAGAAGAAAGAAAGAGAGAAATCAGCGTCGGTTATCCAGACAAACTGGAGGGAGCACAGAAACCGGGTACGCAACACACCACGATTATGTAAAAGAAGTTATATATATATAAATAAAATGTCCTGACACTTAATCCCAGATTTCTCCTTTTTTTTTTAATCTCCATCTCTCTGCATTCTACCTTCAGGACATTGTGATGTTGCAGTCAGCGTTGAGAGCTCATCTCCTCAGAGAGTCACAGCTAAAGGACCTGCTGAAAGAAACACAGAATAAGGTTTTCACCCACGCACAAACACTTCCATACAACACTCACTGTCACTCTGTGTCTGTAACGCACCAACAATCCTCTTACACCTCACAATCATTGCATCGCTCTTAGTCTCAATATCACTTTTAGAAAACGACTGGCCACAACGGAAAACAATAGTTTCAGTGAATTACTGAACTTCCTGAAGAGCAATTTAGGAGGGACAGACGATGTTGTGTGCAGAGATTGAGAATAGACCAACATGGTTAAATTACAGTGCGGCCAATCAGGATGACACTTATACAGGCTAGTGTCGCTTTAATAATGAGGTGATCTGAGCTGTGACGGGAGAGAAACCGCTGTCCTTCGTAACAGAGTCAAGTCAAGTCAAGTGGAGCAGCAGTTGACGCATCTCGACGTGCGTCACAGGACGCAGCATCACAGGACGCAGCGTCACGGCACTAACTTACTCAAACCCTGAGAGTAAAGAACGATGAAATAAAGACTAAATATTAAACGATTATGTGTGCCCTTGTCTGAGCCTGGGGCAATACAACTAGACGTCATCATGGACACATCTGTGCTGAAGTAACTCAGAGTTGCAGTTTAATCAAATTGCCACTAGATGGCTCTAAAAAGCATCTCTCCCTCTGTCTCCCCCACTGAACGAACCTCCCTCACCCTTCCTTACTGAACTCCATATTTCTTTCTCTCACTTTTTTTTGCTCCCTATCGTCCTCAACTCCTGTTTTCAGGCCGTAGAGGCAACAAGCCGCCGTGACGCTGCATCCTCCGCAGACGGAGAGTTTGACGTGGTGGCCTTGATGATGGTACAGTCCGCATTCAGGGGACACCTGGCTCGCTGTAGCCGGGCAACAGAGAGGTGACTCACGGTTTTTAAGAGAAAAAAAAATGTGGAGAGAACAGATCCAGTCAAACATGCAGTGCTTTATGTGTGTGTGTGTGTGTGTGTGTGTGTGTGTGTGTGTGTGTGTGTGTAGTTCGGGGTTCTCTGAGCCTTCTCCAATGGGAAACAACGTGCCCACGCTGATGCCACGAAGAGCTCGCTCAACACACACACCCAGCACAACAGGTGAGGTTCACACATACTTCTTTGTGATCAATTCTTTATTCTATGTTTATGAGACAAACAGTAGCTGAAAACAAAGAAAGAAGAAGCTTTAATACAGATATTATATATCCCGCTCCCCTATCGTTCTCATTCTATCCCCATGTGGCTACACATCTATCTTCACCAAAGCTCTTATTGAACACAGCTTAAAGGAGACATGTTGTGCTCATTTCCAGGTTCATACTTGCATTTGTTTATATATTGTATAGTGATGTCACAACCGTACTGACATCCTGACGGCTCGTTTAAAGGCACAGTGTCTCAATATTGGCTGTGTGCGTTTCTCCAGGGATTGAGCGTTTGAATACTTTCACAGTATTTATGTAGCACTCATACCTGCTTTATAATTAAAAAAAGACTCACTTTTTTACAATCCGGGACCTTTAAATCGTTTCTTGTTACTTGCCCTAAATATGCCGTACATGACACTTCAAACACGACACTTCAAACATCCAAACACACATATTATTACAGTTGCGTTTATAGCATACACATGCTGCGCTGTGTATAATGCTTCCGTGATTTTTGTATATGTGTGAGTTTCCCCTTGCCGTCTTGATCAACACTTCTTCTTTCTGCCGGAGACGTAGACGTCGCGTTACTTAGACAGGAAACACACCATCCCCACTCAGGCGTGTCAGTCTGGGGGGGTTCAGGCTGGATGTTTGTCGGGTACGCAGCACCGTGGCATCTCCCCTGCTCTCAACCTCACAAGTCAAAATGGATCTTGCCGGCACACTGATCTAATTCCCCCGGTGCCTGTCTCCTCTGCGCCAGACAGAGCTTCCACTGCCTCCCCCGTCAAACACTGACACTCAGCAGGCCTGTGGACCAGTGATGTCATTACCTCACATGACCCCCCGAAAGAAGTTCCCTCTGTTCAAGATCCCTGTCCTAAGCTTTCGCTATCGTGATATGAGATCAGATAGCTTGTTTTGGATATTGGAGTATTTCATAATTGTTGTAAATGTTGATTATTTATCAAAAATGTCATTGGGTAAATATTGTGTGAATGCACCAATAGTCAACCCTACGATATTGTCGCAGTACCGATATGGAGGTAGAAAATATTGTGACAATTGATTTTCTCCACATGGACCGGCCCTAACCTGACTGACCTTGTTAGACTCCACCAGCTTCCCCATCGCTCCCTCCTCCATCTCCCTGACTGCCTTATAGGTCGACATGAGACGGCTGCATAGAGCAGAGCTGCTATGTCAGCGTTTTTTTTTTTTTTACAAGACTGCCCCTGCATTTGATGTTTACTGAGAGATTTTGGACTGCACCAGTTTTAGCCTGCGCACCTGATCTCATTGCTCAAGGCTGAAGCAGACATTTTGGTTCTGAACATGCAATCATTTGCATGATGCAGAGTTATTGTTTGTGAGATGAAAACTTTCATACAAGCATGCCATGGCTTGGTCCATATATTTAATAGTATCATAGCTTCGTCATCCATTCATATATTTTGAGGGTGTGTCTGAATTGCTTTGTATCTGTTGTTTTGTTGCCCCCCCCCTCCCCCCTCCATAAAGACGGTGGAAAGCAGGGAGAAGAAGAAGACCCCTGGCTTGTCTCTAGCACTCACTCCTCCAGGATGACACCACCAACAGGTTAGAGGGGGACACACACACACACACACACACACACATCCTTTTTGTGTTTGACTGTTAAAAGCACACGACGAGGAAAATCTGCTGAAATGAGAGTCAAATCTTTATAAAATCATAAATATTTCTGTTGAAAACAACCTATTGATTGCACTTTCTGTCATGTGTTCATGTTTTATTTTTTTTTTCAAAGCTGATTAGGTTCAAAGCAATGAATTAATCCCAGTTGATTCATTATTCAACTGATATTGATTTTGGTCTCCTGCAGACCAAACGGAGCTTCGGTGCACAGCGGAGTCTGGTGGAGCCGTGGACTCTGACGACTCCGACGACATCATCGTATCGCCGTCACGTCCTCTGAGAAGCAGAGAAGTCTTAATCTTATAGACCTTCTGGGTTGTGTGTGTGTGTGTTTCTGTTTTTATGTGTGTGTGTGTGTGTGTGAGGGAGAGAGAGAGAGAGAGAGTGTGTGCAGGAAGAATTTCTGTCTGTGTTTCTACTCAGAGCCTGTATGTCAGAGACTTGCACAGTCACACAGTACCAAATCCTCATGGTTTGGGTTCTCACTGAACCTGCAAACGATAGCTGGGATATTCCAACATTAGTCAGGACAACATTTTCTCTCCATAGTAATACCCAGAGTATTCTGGGAGGTTGGATGCAGGTTTATGACATGACGTTACGAGGCACATAAACACCTCACTTTGACTCTGTCCATATACAAAACTTCAGTGTGAGGCAATAGGATATTCTCTTTTAGTGCAGGAGGAAGCATAAACATGAAGTGGATATCCCATTTGATTTGAAGATCTTGTGTTTTATCATTTGTGCCAAAGTGCCTAGTGCATGGTTATTAGGATTAAAATTACGGTAATAAATGCAGTCATTTCTCTTAAAATGACCTGACACACCACTTTGAATTTCTCTGGAGTTCACAGGCTTTAAATAATTAACCGATCCTATTTTGACTTGCCTGCTTCGTTAACACACAGACGTGCGCTTCATAAAAGGATGGCTGATTCTGAGGTATGATCGAGGGACGATTCTCTGAACTGATGCACTATTGAGTCAAACTGTGAATAAATTATAGATCATTCTGCTGCAATACTAAACACGCAGTACAGTGGAGGATACACAGGGAGTAATGTGTGTGTGCTCTGTAATAGACAAATGATCAACGGATGAGTGCAGTTCCCCCCACATGATGTGTGTAACTTAATTTCTGAGACTTTCAATAAAAATCCTGTTTTTATAATGAAACCGTGTGTTTTTTTATCGGAAAGCAGTGGAAATATTAAAGTTTATTTACTTCATTTACACTATTTTATGTTTTATACTTCTACTCCACTGCACTGACACATCATTTATTTGACAACTACAGTTACTAGTTACTTTTTTAGATTAAGATTTATCATAAAAATCACATAATAGTTGTTTAAAATAACTCCACCTCGACGTGCTACAACAGTAAAATGCTGTGTGTGCAATAATGCATCAGTATTGACAGAGCTGACAATGAAAGTACCAAATACCAAGCTATAAACATGTATTTAAAGTATCAAAAGTACTCCTTAGGCGGCAGAATAGCCCCTGTCAGAGTATGGGATTATTATTACCGATACACTGACGTGTAAGCAGCATTGTTTAGTTGGTTGAGGTGCACCTAATTGGTATTTTACACAATGTTGTGTTTAACAACATATGTTTTGTATTTTACATTTTGTTTAAAGTAACTAGTAACTACCGCTGGCAGACAATTGTAGGTAAAAAGTACAATATTTCCCCCAGAAATGTAGTAGAGTAGAAGGATAAAGTAGCAGTAAATGGAAGTACTCAAATATAAGTGCCTCAAAATTGCATCAAAATACACTTAAACTACCAAAAGTAAAAGTACTCATTATGCAGAATGACTCATTTCATTATAATATATATATATATATATATATATATATTATAAATGTGTGTTATTATCATTGGATGATGATTAATTTGTAAGCATCACAAATGTTGCAGCTGGTAATTGTCAAAAAGTATGTAAATACTCAAGTAATGTAGCCTACATCTACCTCAAAGTTGTACTAAATGAAATGTACTAATGAAGCTCCTGACTGTAACATGTATGTACTACCATCGTTTCAACGTTAAGGGGCGGTGTGTTTGCGCATTTGCTCTCTCTCTCTCTCTCTCTCTCTCTCTCTCTCTCTCTCTCTCTCTCTCACACACACACAAACACACACAGAGAGAGAGAGAGAGAGAGAGAGAGAGAGAGAGAGAGAGAGAGAGAGAGAGAGAGAGAGAGAGCTGCCGCAAAGCCCCGTCCTCCAGGGCTTCTTTAAACACCGTGTTCGCTTCACGCTCCAACAATATCATCCAATTGAAGAGCCGCAGCTCTAAACTCTCTTGAACTCGACGACGGTCATCGTGGGAACAGCACCGACGAGCACCGAGCCGGTGATATGGTGTAAAGAGCGAAAGAATAACGACGGCGTAAACGGTAACAACGTTGCGGGTCAACGACTTTAACCCCTAATCGGCCGAGGCATTGTTGCTCTCTGGGGGAAGGCAGTGGAAACAGGAGGGCGTCTCGGTGAAATGAGAGCGCACCGGGTCGGTGACCGTCGTTCCGTTGTTTTCGATGTGGTTGGGACCGCAGCGAGCTCGGTGCGGCCGCGTTGATGCAGCAGCAGCGCACGGCTGTGGTGTTCAAATCCACCGCAATAGAAGAATAGAAGAAGACAATAGGTGAACTACACCGCCGGCCCTTGGACTCCTAAAGACTCCACCAAAAACGAGAGTCTGCACCCGCTTTGGCTTCACCGAGGTAAGGTGGTTAACACGGCTGTGTGATGTCCACAGACTCCGTGAGACTGCGGTAGTTTTAACGCACAAAGCGGGACAAAGATAGCTAATCCGTTTTATTTTGCGAGGATACCCTCCACTGAGTCGACCTACATGCGTTGGCACAGTACAGTCGGTGTAATAGAAGGAGTCGTGGGTTCGGTATATAACGGCCGTTTAAACCGTGCACGACACGTTTACCTCGCGGAAGCCTGTGTTTCTCTGTATGGGCGTAAATTGGGTGATGAGAGGTAGCTGTCAGCCACGCTATTGTCGTGTTATAATTCATGTACAGGATGTCCAAATACAGTATGACCTCATTGGTTTAATATGTGCTCACAATAGGATATCTTAAAATGTAATTTTAGGAGAAATATCATCATATCAAGACATGTAATGGTTTGTTTGTGATTAGAGTGGGAAGGACAGCTTATATGACACTAATATTGCCCACGGTTGTCACGATAAAGGCACATTATATGACAAAGCTGTTACCCACAATACACCAGGAACTGCAAAGGAAAACAGACCCTTAAATGGGCAAAATAATCATATAGTTTGAGGTCATTATGAAAGATTTCCACTTTCAAATAATAATTAAAAAAAAGAATTCAAATGAATGTCATATTGCAGTGTTTTAGCCATTTCAACCACTCGCACAGCAGGATGCACAAGTGTGTCATTGATGGGCACAGACAGACAAAAAGACAGAACTGCTAGAATGGACGCATTTCACGATTTAAATATTTTCAATCTATGCACATTAATGTGGAGTTTATAGGACATCTTAATAAAACTGCGTGCAAGTGTATCCCCAACAAATACAAAAGAGAGTGTACAATATATCGGCGTGTTGATGTTGATTGGCATGTTTGTCCCACCGCTGTCGCTGACTAATCACAGATAACTCATCACACTGGCTTTGTAATAATGCCAGTCATCGGTAATTACTCCAGTTGACCGAACTAGGTTTTTTGATGTTTTTGGTGGTAAACAGTATTAGCAGCAAGGACTGCGGATACTGAACCTTCATCTTACTTAATGTGTTTAGCGGAATGACATCGATACTATCAGTTTTCTACCTCCGTCTCCCATGACAGGTGGTGAGAATAGTGCATGAAGTCATTTTCTCTGCCCTGTTAACCCACAACGGCGGTGAATCTCTCCACAGTGTCCGTGTGAGGAATCATCTTTGAGAGTGAAGTGACAGGCGGCAGGTAGCTGGATCAGGATGGCGGCCGTGGTGAACTACTCTCCGCCCTGGTGGGTGAATCTGCTCCACCGGATGCCTCATTTCAACATCGAATTTCAGCTCGTCAGCAGTGACTTCAGACCGGAGGACTCTGAGTACCAGAAGGTAAGACAAGAACGGGGGAATAATTACCTCCCACTCGGGATTCATCATCCTCTTCATCACGCAGCATCACCTTATCGTCCC
The DNA here is from genome assembly GCA_032191485.1 of Leptoclinus maculatus. NCBI lineage: Eukaryota > Metazoa > Chordata > Actinopteri > Perciformes > Stichaeidae > Leptoclinus > Leptoclinus maculatus. The sequence continues at coordinate 22,705,102 of JAVDOI010000009.1, forward strand.
ACCGCCTGGCACCTGCGCACACTGTCGTTTCACAGCAGAGTGGTGGCCCCGGCTGTCCTGCAACCACAGAGTTGTTGTGGGTTCCCTCCCGGCATCGATCAATGCTTTGTGTGTGTGTGTGAGAGAGAGAGAGAAATGTCCTTGAATCAAGACACTGATCCCCAACCTGCTCCATCATTTTTATGGACATATGTTGTGCAGAATTTATTAGCTGAAGTGAGGTGGTTCCATAACTTGGGATTGGAACCCTTAAAGGTTGCACTATACATCTGAGGAAAGGGAAGATTAATTACTAGAGGAAAGAAACATTCATTTTTTTTAAATTTATTACATTTCTCAAATGTTTGCCTTTTTCTTTGAAAATATTGGAGAGTTTTACCTATTCAGAAATCATTAAAATGCCACTTTAGATGAACTGCTTGCAGCTCCTGCACATCATCTTCGACAATCTGATGAAGGGTAGCAAGTAGGCGAAGCTTGCTTGCTTGGCTCTCCAATAGTCTCGAGAACCAATATAAATAGAGCGCAACTCGTCATACCGCGCCATACAACCTCATACCGCACCATACAACCTCATACCGCACCATACAACCTCATACCACGGCATACAACCTCATACCACACCATACAACCTCATACCACGGCATACAACCTCATACCACACCATAGAACCTCATACCACACCATACAACCTCATACCACGGCATACAACCTCATACCACACCATACAACCTCATACCACACCATACAACCTCATACCGCACCATACAACCTCATACCATGGCATACAACCTCATACCGCACCATACAACCTCATACCACACCATAGAACCTCATACCACACCATACAACCTCATACCACACCATAGAACCTCATACCACACCATACAACCTCATACCACGGCATACAACCTCATACCACACCATACAACCTCATACCACACCATACAACCTCATACCGCACCATACAACCTCATACCATGGCATACAACCTCATACCGCACCATACAACCTCATACCACGGCATACAACCTCATACCACGGCATACAACCTCATACCGCACCATACAACCTCATACCACGGCATACAACCTCATACCGCACCATACCCATACAACCTCATACCGCACCATACAACCTCATACCACCTCGTACAACCTCATACCGCGCCGGAATACGCAACCAAGGGCTGAAACGCTACAAAATGCCTGCAGCTAGCTAAAAACATCAGATTTCATTACATCACAGGATTATTTAAGCACCCTTTGTCTACCAGGGGTGCAGTTGATAACTAAAATGATGATGAAGTTAGCTGTTAAAAAGTTACTGTAGCAAGCTAAGGCACAACATAATACTGCATATCTTTGTGATTTCTCCACATTCCACTATAACACAAGTTGCATAGTGTCAAAGTGCTGTAGTGTGACTTACAGATGTACAGTTAGCCTAAAACTGACATTTGGACAGAAAGCTTGCTGCACATGGAACGTCAAGCATACCGAGTGTCAGGATCTCACAGTTTACCCGTTCCTCCTGCTGATGCCTCACTTTTGTCTTCATATTCTCAGTTTGTCAGCATCTAAAAACATAGTTCTCGGTTCTTTGTGGTGCAACCCATCACACGGCTGCTTTTAGGCATTTTTCTGCTGTCTGCTAGCAGACAGAATTGACACGGAGGCACCTTCACGCAATCCAGAGTCGATGGAGAGAGACAGATTCTTTAACTCTCCCGGGTGGGCGGGACTTAATCGGGCTCTGTCTCTATGTTTTTGTCAAATGGACAGAAAATGATCGTGATGATGACGCATTTTGATAATCAAATTTACAAAGCCTAAATAAAATATAAAGCTAAAACAATTCTGGTTTCTTATATATGAGGATGTTCTGCCTGTAATCAGTGTAATTTAAGGACACCTTCTTGAGCTAATTTTGTATTGTTATTTTCACTATTTCCTGACATTTTATTGGATTAACAGCTAATCGATTAATTGAAATAATAACCAGGAAGGAAAAGCGACCATTAGGATTAAAAGCATGAACGTGATTGCAGTCCTTCTGTGCTAAAACCCTGACTGAGTCTGCAGCGCTGCCTTAGAGAGCAGCTCTGTCTCAAAAAAAGGGGCTTTGGCCCAGTTTTGCTGCATTTCATTTGAATCCTCAAACAAGGTGACTTCCAGGTCTCTGCACCAGGAAACACAGCCCCACAAAAAAAAAAGAAAAAGGCCAAGACCACATCGTTTAGAATCCCACATCTCATGGGCTGCAGTCACCCCTCAATGTAGTCTGCTGACATGTACGTACGGGGGAGAGGACGGAGGGCGTGCGAGTTCAAGAGCCGAGCGTGGGAAGGCACCCACTGCCGCGAACAAGGGAGGGAGGGAGATGGGAACTGGAGAGGGAAGCGGGGAGCGAGGAGGAGTGAGGAAGATAAAGAGAGACTGATTGGAGGCGAGAGGAGAGAGAGGGAGAGAAGGCTGGATGGGCCATGGGAGGTGCTTCTAAATTGCCAAATAGCCACTTCCTGCGAGCTATTCAGTGTTTCACTAAGGGCCTTTGTGAGTGTGTGTGTCAATGTGTGTGACCACTAGAATTTTAAGGACCCCCTTTTTAGACTAATTACATCTTGACATATTTTAACCGACGGGGCTGTTTCTATGCAAACCGAGCATCCTGCAATATGGTTGTATGTTTGTTTGTATGAACAGCAGTGGTGCACGCTCTCTGTGCTGCATGTATATTACGCCACATACAGTATGGTCACTTTCTGCGTCAGTGCGTATTTAGCTCTTCGTGTTGTTTGTCGAGGTCACAGATCTCCCTCAGGGGTTTTGTGTGTGTGTGTGTGTGTGTGTGTGTGTGTGTGTGTGTGTGTGTGCGTGTTATTGTGTGTGTGAATATAGGGGTTCTATTCAGGTTGAAATCATTAATTCTGGCTAGACGGGGGGAGGGAGAGGGGGGGATAGAGGGTGAGAAAAACAAGAAAAAGGAGGTTGAATTGGATTGCAATGGAGGGAGGGAATGAGGAGGGAGGGAAAGGGGGGGGGAGAGAGTGGGAAGGGGAGGGCTGGAGTCTGTTGTGAAAGAATGCTCTCTTTCTTTCTTTCACTCTTTCACTGAGGCCCATCTTTAGATTGGCTCAGTATATCTGTCTCAAAGGCTTTCATGCATCCACTCATCCAGCTGAGAAACTCACACACACACACACACAAACAAGGTCCTACACAGTGTCCTTCAGTGCACCGAGTCCGTCATCACACACACACACACTCTCTCTCTCCCACACAATGGAGAGAGATTCTTCTGTGTAGTGTTTTTCTTTCTGATGTGATTTGCCGCAGATTCATTTGTATTCAGCTCTTGAGCTCTGAAGCTGCTCAAAACTTTCTTCTCACACAATGTCACTCACTCACTCATGTTCCTCTTCTATCCGATGCAGACATGTTTTTCTTTAACAAACAAAGAGAGACAGACAGACAAGAGCAGTTGGTCTCTGATGACTTTGACTTTATTTGAGATGCTGACTCAGGGATGTTTTTACAGTTTTTAATTTTGTCTCCTGAGGAGCTGAAATAGGAGCTCTCATCCTGAGTAGCTTGTGTGTCTGTGTGTGTGTGTGTGTGTGTGTGTGTGTGTGTGTGTGTGTGTGTGCACGCGCTCCTCTGCTTGTATTATGGTAGAATTGCAGAGTCAGCTACCGGCCACAGTTAAACAGCTGCAGAACATTACGGAGGAGTCATGTGACCTGTAATAACACATATTCCCGGCTGCGGAAAGTAAAGTCTGTAATTGCTATTTTGAATCGTGTGTTTCAGTTTTCTCAGTGGAAGAAGTTATCACATTGCATTTTTCAAAAGGATCAAAGTGGAACTTAAAAGGTTTAAATTTAGAAATGAGTTAGTGTTTTGGTTGCTCTCTGACCCGGTAGTACAGATGAATAACAGCAGAATGGACTGGAGGTCAATCAGCGCCTCAGGAAAGAAGTTGAGAGGATAGACGGCAAGGCCCCGGCTACAGAGTAACACCCAGGCAGGGGGGGGGGGAGCAAGGACAACTCGCTGAGGTGGAAGTGATTGATCCTGTCAGCTCAAACACACACACACACACACACACACACACACACACACACACACACACACACACACACACACACTTAAATGGACAGATTGAAAGTAGATCACTATGCCTGGGTGTTTAACATTTAGCCCCTCCTCCTCCTCCTCCAACGTGCAAGCTGATCTCCAGTAGCATGGCTGTGCACGCATACACACACACACACACGACGCCCAAGATCACCACACGTATTAGTGGCTAATTGATCCACGCTTAATCTGCTCCGATGGTTCGTCAGGCTGACGGTTAATCTGGCGGCCATCGTACGCAGTGGGAGCAGAGTGCAGCAGAGACCGGCTCCTCGTTCAGATTAGACGTTTTAACTTTAAGCCCATACACCAGACATGGCCCGTCCTGGATCAGTTGTTAAGTCAAGGTTCAGGGCTGGGCTAAGACTCATGCGCAGAGACAGACACGGGAGACGAGGTGAAGTTGGAAATGAGAATTTTTACTTGTCACCAAAAAGAGAACTAAACAAAAACTTAAAGCGACTCCAACACGGGAGCGATCAAAAACAAACAAAAAAGGCAAAGTCAAAAATTACTTAAATCCACACGAGGAAACAGCATGGGAGAAACCAGGAGCACCAGGGGAAGAACGATGACGATCTGACAACCTGAGCGGGGAAAGCAGGGGAGTATATATATGAGTGGGGTGATTAGAAGATTGGAGGCAGCTGGGTGGACCGGGCAGGTGAGTAGGATGAGTGCAATCAGGGGAACACACACAGAGACAGGATGACCCCCCCCCCCCCTCTAGAGCCGGCTCCAGACGGCCCAGGTTGGTCTGGGTGGCGCTTGTAGAAATCCCTGATAAGGGAAGGGTCCATAATGTTCTTGGGGGAGACCCAGCACCTCTCCTCTGGTCCGTATCGACTCCCAGTCGACTAGGAACTGGCGACCTCGACCTCTGGGGCGGACTGCCAGCAACCGTTTGTCGGTGTAGACTGGGCTGCCGTCAATGACCCGGGGGGGTGGAGGGGGTTTGGAGGCGGGGACCAGTGGGCTGGTCCTTACTGGCTTAACCTTGGAGACATGGAAGGTAGGATGGACCTTCATGGTCCTGGGAAGTTGTAACTAGACCGCCGCGGGGTTAATCACCTTGGAGACAGGGAAGGGACCGATGAATCTCGGGGCCAGTTTGCGAGACTCCACATGGAGGGGAAGGTCCTTGGTGGACAGCCAGACCCTCTGTCCCACCCGGTAGCGCGGGGCTGGGGTGCGGTGCTTGTCAGCTGCCCTCTTTTTAGCGGCCGGACATCCGAAGTAGTACCGCTCGCGCCCTCCTCCAGGTAAGGTGACATCGACGCACCAGCGCCTGTGCAGATGGGACAACAACCTCTCCCTCGAGGTCTGGAAACAGGGGGGGTTGGTACCCGTAGACACACTGGAAGGGGGAGAGACCTGTGGCAGAAACAGGAAGTGAATTATGTGCGTATTCCACCCATTTCAGTTGTCGGCTCCATGAGGTGGGACTCTGAGAGGCCATGCAACGGAGCCCCCGTCTCCATCTCCTGAACTGAGGCCCTCGGTCGGAGACCACATCCTGTGGCAGACCGTGAAGGCGAAAGACCTTGGAGAGCATAATCTCTGTTGTCTCCTTGGCAGAGGGGAGCTTGGGCAGCGGAACAAAGTGAGCCATTTTGGAGAATCGGTCGACAATGGTGAGAATAACAGAGTTACCTTCGGACCGGGGGAGACCGGTGACGAGGTCCAGGGAGATATGCGACCAAGGCCTTCGTGGCACCGGAAGAGGGTGTAGTAGCCCTGATGGGCGCTGCCGGGAGGTCTTATTCTGGGCGCAGACCTGACAAGCGGCCACAAACTCCCCTGTGTCCTCCTCCAGCAATGGCCACCAGAACCGCTGCCTAAGGAAGCTGACCGTCCGCCTTACCCCTGGGTGGCAGCTGAGTCTGGAGGAATGTCCCCACTGCAGGACTCTAGAGCGGAGGTTAGCGTGGACGCAAAGGCGGTTGGGTGGGCAGCCGTTAGGAGGCTGTGCCCCGTTGGTGGCTCGTTTGACCTCACTCTCAATGCCCCAGGTCACTGCACCCACCACGCAGGAAGGAGGCATGATGGAAGTGGGGTCCCTTGGGGCATCCTCAGGCTCGAACTGGCGGGATAGGGCATCTGGTTTCACATTCCTAGAGCCTGGACGATATGATAAGGTGAAATCAAAGCGGTTAAAGAATAATGCCCACCTGGCCTGTCTGGAGTTCAGCCTCTTCGCTGTTCTAATGTACTCCATTCTTCTAACGCCAGCTTGAGGGCCAACAGCTCCCGGTTGCCCACGTCATAGTTCCTCTCTGCTGGGGACAGCCTCTTGGAGAAGAAAGCACATGGGTGGACCTTGTTATCCTTGGGGAAGCGCTGCAAGAGAATCCCTCCTACCCCCACATCGGAGGAGTCGACCTCGACGATGAACTGGAGTTCGGGGTCGGGCAAGGTGAGGATGGGAGCAGAGGTAAATTGCCTCTTGAGGGCCTGGAATGCTTCCCCTACTTGAGGGTTCCACAGGAACCTGGTGCCTGGTAGTGTCTTGTCCTTCTTACCCACAAAGAAGAAGCCAGCTCCTGCTGGGGAAGAGGAGGGGCGAATGATACCAGAGTCCAGGGAGTTCTTGATGTACTGGCCCTCTCCGGGGCAGATAGCGAGTAGAGGCGTCCCTTGGGAGGGGAGGTCCCGGCGAGGAGGTCGATGGCACAGGGACGGTGAGTGGGTAGGGAGGTGGCCCGGGTCTTGTCGAACACCTCCCTGAGGTCTAGGTATATGGGGGGAACCCCAGAGATGTCCGTGGTATCTGCAAAGGAGCCCGGGGACTTGGAAGGCACATTAGGAGACAGGATGAAACTAACGGGATGTTACATGTTATTGCTTTGTTTACAAAGTAGACGCTTTTTTAGTGTCATAATGTCATAAAGAAATAGGATAAAAAGATTATTTTAATCTCCCAAAGGTTATGTGGTTGGTTCTATCAGACCAAGAGTACAACAAATGTATTAATTTGATTATCACAAAGACAAAGAAATGTCTGAAATGATGAATTGATTATTGTCTGTCATCGGTTGTCTAATTGATAAGCTCTTAACTTCTTTTCATAATGAAAATATCACATGTTCTCCATCGTGTCACTTCCCTCTATCATCGCTGTATCGGTGTCATCCTATTGTCATACTTGTAGCCTGATTTATGACGGATGAAAACATGGTTGTACAGCGTGAGCTTTCATTCTCATTCTTTAAAGCTTAATGCGTTTCAAGCTTTATGGTTTTAAGCCCCAACGTTGATTTTAAAGACACAAGAGATCAAACAATGCATTAGTGGAGCACAGTATGGCCTTACCGTAGCACGGCGTCTCTAGCGCTAAGCCTATAGATAATAACATAGTATAATACCAGGAATATACAGAGTTTATCTCCCCCTCCTCACCCTCCTCACCCTCACCCTCACCCTCAGCTTCTTCAACCTGTTGGAGAAAAGCAGTCAACTGATTTCCTCTCACTCCGCCCGGCTTCACCAACTGCTTTCCCATGAGAGCATAATAATGACAAAAAATTACACAAAAATAAGAGTTATTCCGTAGGCTACTTATTATTGCGTAACTCTGGGGCGGCCAAACTACGGCCCGCAGGCCAACTGTGGCCCGCTGCCTGTTTTTAAATGGCCCGCGGTGAATTTTTAAAAAATATTTTAAGTGCGTACTTGGACCATGAAAATAATCCAATATTTGGCAATTTCTTCCTGTTTTAACTTGACTTACAGATTTACACATAGATTTTATGGATATAATATATGGATTTCTCGATCAAAAAGGCATGGCAAGTTGTAAAGGGATAGAGCCACAAATGACTTTGTGTCTTCTCCAGCGCCTGAGTAGTGTGAATATTTAAAGTATATTTGAATGCCTAGCTGTAGCCTCATGGTTAGAGACCTCAGACAATAGAAGAGCTTCGATGCCTCTGCGGGGACTGAGGGTTGTGCTTTGGATTGCCGTTCGAGGATTAGCCCTCATCTGTCCCTTCAGATGTCCCGTTACACCACTGCAGGTCACTTCCTGTTACACATCATATTGTATCCTCTCTACTGTAGCGCTCTAGTGACCCACTAGCCCTCCAGATTTGATGCCGAACCCTTCGCTGGCCCGGTTATACTATCTGCCACAGTTCATTTGGAAATGCTGGCCTCATTAGGCTGCATTGTTTCTCTATGTGAGCAGAGGTTTGGGCCTTTGAACTGACAAGCGAGGAGCAGCATGTCAGCTGGCTCTAGTGTGGCTGGTTAGTCTGAACAGTCGTTTCTTAGGAAAAGCACCAAGCCAAATCAGACCTCAGAGATGAATTATTCTTAAAGGAAGAATCTGAGTTTTTTTGCCATGAAGTAATGCAGGATGTTGACGGGTTCGTCAAACTTTTCAACACACTGTCGACAAACTTAATTTGCTTCACAGATGCCTGTGTGCGCAAGAGTAAACGCACCAACGCACGTGCAGCGTTGTCTGGTTTTGGTTCTCATCTTCACAACAATATTTAAATATTACTAATGCAACAAATAATAAAAATGTCTTTCATTTTGTTGAGCACGTTTGCTGTCCCCTTTTTTTTCACGTTAAAAAGTTGTTGCCACTGATGGCAACAAAAGACCACGAATTGGTTGCCAATTTCTCAAAACGGTTGATAATGGCAGCCCCCACCGTCGAGCCAGATTCCTGAAAACTAATGACATTCCAGTCAGCTTCAGCTGCACTTAGTGTTTAGTGCAAATGATCAGAGTTAGCTTTCTAACACGCTAATCTATGATAGTGAGCGTGGTCGACATTATACCTGCTAAACATCACATTGTTAGAGTTTCCATCTTGAACATGTCAGCATGGCCGTAGACTTTTTGTGTTTAGTTCAGGTTTTTTTCTTGTTTTTTTTATAATTTTTCAAGGCCTGAAGAGATACAATTATTCTGTAATTCACAAGAAAACCCCCCCAGAAAAGATCACCAGAAAATCTGAAAAATCCTCAAATGATTTTGTGTTTGTTCTCTGCTGGCCTATCCTGTTAATCATCCTGCGACCCTTTTTGGGGGTCCCGACCACTGATCCCGACCGCTTCACATTGCCAAGATTGTATCCCTGATACATTGTTAAGAAACAAAACATTATATTTGAGGCATTTCTGAATATGAATATAAATTTCTGACACAGACAATACACACACATATTTACGGTAGAGGTGCATACATTTGCCGCAGGGCGAGGAAATTGCTGGCTGGCAGCGAGGAAGAAATTGAGGTCAGCAAGAAAAAAGGAGCAGTTTAGGAAGCCTGTGAATCTAGGAAGTCTGCGAGGATCTTAGAGGCGGAGTCAGAGGACTCCCCAGACTCACGCTGTTTCTAGCAGCACTGTGGCACGGTTCCTTTGTCTACTGTAAGTAGTCTAGCAGATGGAGATTTTGGTTTTCCAGAAACGTGCCTTCGTCTCTCCGTGGTCCCGCGGTACAATCACTTTTCCAGACATCCCAAGAGGGGGAAAGAAAAACATTGTGTGTGTGAAAAAAAAAAGAAGACGTCGTCAGTCAAATCGTTGTAACAGCCCTCATCTCTGTCTTTACCCATTTCTCCCTTTTTAGTGTTCGCTTCAGTCATCGTCTTTCACATCTTCCTTTTCTGTCTCTTCAGTCTCTTTTTTGTTCCAAATATATCACCCTCCCCTCCCCCCCTCTCTCCCTCTCACTACCCCCTCTGTCTACCCCCACCACCCCCTTCCTTCTTCCACACTTCAAAGCTTTTAGCGGGTGTGTGATCTGTGTGGTGGGTCTCTGGCGCGCACACACACTCGGCTCCCCAACTGCATCGCTTCCGCTCCCTCGGCGGAGGTGTGCGTGTTTGCAATGGTGTGCAAATGTGTTTTGCATGGCATCCATCAAACACGCCATATTAACAGCCACTATTTTCTGGCCTCAAATGGCCGGAGAGGTGGAACACAACTGGTGTGTATCTGTGCGCACAGGAACTCATGTGCTCCGTCTTCTCACTATCTGGTTTCTGCTCCTATCAGCTATTTTGCTTCCTCTATGTTTAACCCACTTCCTAAACCGTCCCCCGTGATAAGGCCTGAATGAATCAAGCTCAGAGTTTGAGGGGAAAATTGTGACTTAAACTGTATTGCGACGTCATCAATTTTTTTTGTTTCCACTAATTGTTTTTTTCTCTGCAGTCCATCTTGCTGCTCGGGGCGGTGGCGTTGCTGTGTCTGGGCCTGGACCTCCTCTTCCTCCTCTTCTACTCATTCTGGCTCTGCTGCCGGCGACGCAAGAGCGACGACACCTCGCACTCTCGTACGCACTCCCAGCAGCCCAGCGCCGACTGCTGCTGCACCGCCTGGTGCGTCATCATCGCCACGCTCGTCTGCAGGTGAGAGGTCACCCCCCCATTAGAGTCTATGCGTTTAGAATAAAGTCGTGTGTATAGGAAGGTGTTCAACCTCATTTTCCCGTGCAACAGCTGCGACTATAACATTTGTTCTATTAAGAATGCTTGAGTGAGTAAAGGTCAATATATTTAATCATTCTCTATTAAAGGAATTGCACTATAGCCTTAAATAGAGTCTCTAACTTATCTCTGGGGCAGGATTGGCACTGATTTGCTGGCTCGGTGTAGTACAGCCTGTTGCTGCACAGCTGCATCGAGATTATCGCTAAAACACAATGTTTGAGTCACATAGGGACCCATATTAACATTATGTGCACACATGGTACTGTCCATTTTCAGTTGCAATAAAAGGTGATGGGAACAGCCTTGACGTCATGCTGCCTGCTTCTACTGCTGCATACAAAGCATTCATTTCACTGTTACATGCTTCCACTCCACCAGTAACCCTAAAAACAGACAATCAAAGTTATGGGAGTGTTCACAGCGGCTGTGTCCCAGGTTCCAGTCCAGACAGGGGCCATTGTTGCAGCTCACTTCTGTCGCTATTGCCATAGCAGCTGATAAAAACACCGTAAAGGGGGATTATACAGAGGTGCAAACTCGTCACCTTTCGGCGGGGGGGGGGGGTCAACTGGTGACGTGGTGATCTTCGCAATAAAACGAGTCTTGGCCAATCAGCGTTAAGATGTCTACACCGTCTTCATTTCCCTCCGTTACAGTTTAAGTTCCGTTACCGTTCAGACTTGCTGGTTAAGTTAACGTCCACTGCATGCGGAACTCTGTCGACTTTTAACGTTCGTCATTATCGCGAATTAGGAGGAAGTAACGTGATGAAACATGAAGCCCCCCCGTGTTCCGGTTCAGTTCACGCGGCCACTCGTTAACGTTAAACCAGAACACCGGCGGATCTGGTTGCTGTTTTTAACTCACAGTAGAATGAAAGGCCCAGATACTGATGAGATGATGAGGTCAAAGAGCTTCAGGGCTGAGCTGTGAGTGGAGCTGGGCCTGGATAAAGGTGGAGGTCTAAACAGACGTGAGTACAGCTTCCCGCTGTCAGTGTTTTAAATACATTGATAAGGCAGGTCTGCTGAATGCAGCCTCTGCTCCAAGGAGATAAAGTACAGCAACAAGGGCGTGCCCTCTTATCACACTGACAGACACTGTTTACTGTGATGACCACAGCCAGAGTAGATTATCATTTTAATTTAAATAATAGAACTGGATTGAATGCATATTAATTGCAAATAGAAGATAGGCCACTATTCTAACAGCTGTACAGTAACAGTAGAAGTTAATATGAAGACATACAGTAACAGTAGAAGTTAATATGAAGACATACAGTAACAGTGGAAGTTAATATGAAGACATACAGTAACAGTAGAAGTTAATATGAAGACGTACAGTAACAGTAGAAGTTAATATGAAGACATACAGTAACAGTGGAAGTTAATATGAAGACATACTGTAACAGTGGAAGTTAATATGAAGACATACAGTAACAGTAGAAGTTAATATGAAGACGTACAGTAACAGTAGAAGTTAATATGAAGACATACAGTAACAGTGGAAGTTAATATGAAGACATACAGTAACAGGGTTCACTTTATTTGCAGGCGATGGTTCTCGCTACTCTGCTATCTTTGTTTTTATTTGACTAAAAATTTTGAAAATGAGACCTCGTTCTAAATGGATTTTGTCTAATAAAGGTTGTTAATAATAATAATATTGATGTAAAAAAAAAAAAAAGAAGCTAACTAGCCAGCTGTTCAACTGGAGCTGAAATAGTGATAAATAACTGAATAATAAATTATTCTTTAGCTTAAAGTAAATATGGTACACCAGAATGCTACATTTTAAAGATCATATTTAAAATGAAAATTCATGCCACCACCAACCCCCCCCCCCCCTCGACGGTTTCGGGCTTGTCACCTTTTGCACCCCTTATGAGTTTGCACCCCTGTTATAACAGAGCAATTCATTGCCATTCTAGCTTAGAAACAACAATGAAAGGTCAAGATGCATCAGCTACTGGAGCTCACTTATTTGTACGCTCTTGTCATGAAACACTGTGTTGCAGTTGTGGTGTGAAATCATGATATTTTTGACTATTTAAAAAGGTGATATGCTCCACTGTGAGTTTGGAGAGAAGTCTGAGGAAACCCTTGAAAGACGGTTTGATAACGTCACAAATGTATTGCAGGTATAGCAGAAACCATGGCTACTTGTCTCACACGTTGTCATTGGACAGCAGCCAGCGTGACTGAACATAATGACTGTTAATCGACCGACATTGCACCAATCGAGTCCACTCTAGTCTAGTTGAGGACAAGAAAGGCCGTGTGTTGTTACTGGGAGCCAGCCGGGTGGTCACACTCCACTGGTTGTGTTTATGCGACTCTGAAGGATGTGTACACGGAGATCTTTCACCCGATCGTCCCAGCAGCGGGGTCGGAGGGTATTTCGACCACAGATGACACACACACACACTCACACACACACACACACACACACACGCACAAACACACACTGTTCCTCTTTCATTTACTCCGTCGGCGCTCCTCGACTTCCCCTCTCCAGACATTTCGTCCCTCTCTTCCCCTCTTCTTCTTCTCTTTTTGTCCTCCTCCGTTATTTATCATTTCTCTCTGATCGGCCGTTTCCCTGGCCTAGAAAGGTTGCCATGGAGACAGAAGCAGATTTGATGCAGAGACGAGAAATGAATTATACAGTCCGTGTGTGTGTGTGTGTGTGTGTCTGCCCGTGTGTTTTCGCGTGACTCAGAGCAGAAAAGTGTTATTTCTTTTGCAGCGTTTAATATTTCATGATTAGCTATAATAATTCTTATTGAATATTTTATATGAATCTGTGTGTGTGAGTGTGTGAGTGTGTCTTCATGCGAGCAAGAGCGCTCATGCGATTCTTTTGTCCACAATTTAATATGACATCATACTTTATTTTTGGCACGGCGGCAACCACACGTGGACTTCCTCCGTTTGTGTGCAGCTGCAGAGTGTTGAGAGGGAAGAACATTAATCTAAAGTTTATTATTATCAATTCCATTTTCACAAACATTTACTGGTTCTAGTTTATATATTTAACATCTCTGGGTTTTAGATTGTTGGCCACAAACAAGTGATTCAAAGATGATGTATTTAATCAACGAGAATACTCAATACCACAGATAATTGGGGCTACATCGATCAGATTTCTTTCTTTTCCAATCCTGATTCAGATACCTCAACTCGGAGGATGTGCCGATACCAAGTCCTCCTCACCTCACTGCTTAGAACTCGTCATGATATTTCTTTTATGTAAGGCGACACGAGGCCAGCGGGGCTGTTGACTAAGAACTGCAGCTGGCTCTGACTGAATAAATGCAGCTGACAGCTCTAACACTGATTTCTATTTTCACAATGATGAAGAGAATTATTAATATTCAGTCGTGGTTGATTTGGTAACACTGATTTGGTAACTGGTGGTGTCAGTATGTGAATTTGAATCCAGCATGGGAATGTCGGACAACCGGCTGAAATGATCCAAGTTACTAAATAGAGAGACAAAGCAATACTTTGATCATAAACACAGTAAGGATCATAACTTTCATGTGGATCGGTGGTAAAATGGCGATACCCAAAGCGGATCGGTGCATCCCTAAAAATACGCATCACTGTAATAAGTAGTGAGGTTAGGGGGGGGGTCTGTGTGTTGTCAACTGTTTACATGGAATACAGGACGGAGTAGGAAATACAAAATGTTGCTGTACTACTAATTGGATGCATTTATTTTGGATTCAGGTGAACAGGAACAGGTTGCTGTGTCTCAGAGAAACGATGATGACTTAGTGATGTATGTGTTTATGTTAAGTCAGAGTTAAGCCGGCCGATGTTGGCTGTCAATTATCTGACTTTGCCTAACCGGCCCTTTCTTTTATGTCTCGTACTTTAACGCTGTCATGAAATCCCCCGATAGGAGCGGCGGGTATTAAACCAGCGAGATGAAGTCCTCCTCTCTCCTCATGCAGAGAGGAGGACAGAGAGGAGGGATGAAGGGAAGTGTGGGGGGGGGGTGGGGGGACCAATAAAAAGAGACGTTATTTACATCAACATGTAATGCACATTCATGAGCCTCCATGCCTTTAATTATCTCTATTCTGATTCTCCTGTCAAGTCCGTTTCCCTCTGTATTTGCTGTGTTATGTCACATGTACACATAAAGTCCATCGTAAAGCTCTGAAACACACACACACACTCACACAAAGGCGTGTGTGTGTAAACCAGCTGTAACACGGGGCTACTCAAGATCTAATGGGCTACAATGAATTGCCCTAACAATGGCCATAAATTCCCCTCTACAAATCTGCCTGTTGTTAGCGTTCAGACCGAGACACCATCAATACAAAGAGTGCACTCACACACACACACACACACACACACATGCACGCATACAGTACACAAAGAGACAAGCGGGTAAGTGAGAAAATAAGTGCATAGTGGGGGGGGGGGGGGGGGCAGGAGATAGAGAGGCAGGAGATAGAGAGTGTAAAGGAGATTTCTTTGGAGGTGACGGTGGGGGAGGGGGGGGGCGGGGGGTTGGTGAACATGCTTCAGGAGTACGAGGGTTTTGTTGAACCTCTTGATATTGTAGCATGTGTCATGTGTGGATGAAGGGCTGCAGAAGGATCATATTATGTGCGGTCTGGTGACCCAATTGTTGTGTAGGCTCTGTGTGTGTGTGTGTGTGTGTGTGTGTGAATCATTCCTGGTAGTCCTGTGCCTGCCCGAGGCCGGAGGGTGACACCAATGCAAAGAACAGCGAGCTCAGCGTCGCCTGTTGCTGGTTAACAGAGGAACTGCACTTAATAACTTCACCGTCTCTGCTTCAGTCTCGTTCTGCGTGTGAGCGCGTGTATGACTGTGAGAAATGGGTCACACATATCCATATTGATTGATTTGATGCCACGTCACTGTGTTAACGCTTCCTGTTTTCTGCCTCCCAGCGCTGGCATCGCTGTGGGATTCTACGGAAACGGCGAGTCGAGCGACGGGGCCAGCCGCTTGGCGTACTCCCTCCGCCACGCCAACCGCACCGTGTCCGGGGTGGAGAAACTGGTGAGCTACCTGCTGGATCCTCACGCATTAAAAGAATGAAACATGTGATTCGTGGCAGTTTCGAGGCTAACTTCTCTGTCCCGTGAATGTCCAGGTGTCAGACAGCGCCCTCGCCTTAAACCAGACAGTGGAGGAGAACTTGGTCCAGCTGGAGACAGCCTTCCAGGAGCAGACGGACTACGTGTCCATCGTCCAAAAGCTGCAGGGACAGCTAGACGAGCTGGTGAGGCTGATGGTGGACATTCCCTTCTGGTCCAACACTGACATTTCCCTGGAGGACTTGGCCCACAAGACGGAGGCTTTTGACTTTTACAGGTCAGTACTAACGAGTAACGCTATGTGTTTTGTAATGCAAGAAGGAATTCGCTGGATTGAACTGGAAACCGATCTGTTCAGAGGGAATTCTACAAAGTTGTGTGTTTTTACATTTCAAATGTTCATTTCAGAGATAAAACCATTCAAATCAACCACTCTGGCCGGACCACAAAGGTGATAACCACGTTTCAAAGCAAAAATTAGCCAGTGACGTCACGGCTGGAGTAAGCAACGTAACAAGGGGATAGGACAAACAGAAAGGTGCTGAGCTGACAGAATCATGAGCATGAATCATGCACATGCAAACAAATCCGACGAGGGGCAGACAAGAGAATCCAAAGTCCAAAGGTAGAGGTTCAAACCAGGAATGCAAATCCAAAAAGTGTACGGCAGAGAATCAGAAACCCCAACAGTCCAAAAAATGACGTCTTTTCCGAACCAGTATTCCTTGATCTGGATGGAAAACGTCATGAAGGATAATACATAAGGACTTGCTACATCTTTTAGCAACTTTATCCAGAACACATAGAACATTTGTAGAGTGACAAACTAACTTCTGTTCAATTCAAATAAGGATTCCTGTCCAAACCAGAATTGATTTCAATGTATCCATAGTGTGCCATTAAACAGCGACGGCGGATGTTATTGATGGCCGAATGTTGCGTCGCTTTAAATGTTGCTGCCGGAAGGAATTGTGGGACAATTGTCTACTTGCCTTTTGTAAAGGACGGTCCAGTGTACCCGACGCTAACGGGGATTAGAAAGGAAGCGTTGAAGCACCTTTCCTTAGCTTTAGGAGAATTTGACCAGCTGCCACTTTGATACTTCTGGGTCATTTAACTCAGTTAAAATTAAAATATTCAACCGCATGCAGAGGGTTAGGCTGATACAAGTCCATGTTAACGTCCAGGTTCAGGTTCAGGTAACAGAAGGCTTGAAAGCCAAAAGCACATAACACGAAAACAACAAGCTGGCAAGGAGTGTGTGGAAAAAGGCTGCAGGGCTGATTAGGTAAAGTGGGAGCAGGTGTAGCAGTCAGCTGATGGGGAAAGGAGGGGAAGTGTGAGGGCATCTGATGGACGGATGGAAAGTGGTTTGATTTGGGGAACTAGAAATGTGTCTGGAGAGGAGGGACAGGTGAACTGGTGCATGTTAACGGATAAATCAGCTCACCCTCTACTCTGTGGCGTGTGTTGTGTCATCTATTTGTATTTGTGTTTACAGGTGGCTGGGGTACCTCAGCCTGCTGCTGTTTGATGTACTCATCTGTCTTCTGGTGCTCTTCGGCCTGATACGCAACTCTCGAGGCACTCTGATTGGGTAAGCTACGACACAAGTTGCTCCCATTGGACGAGCCGAATCCTGTCTCGAATCTGTTGTTGTTGTTGTTGTTGTTGCTGAATCTTGACTTTAAAAACATGCGTCTTTGTGTCCTTCAGCGTGTGTCTGCTCGGTGTTTTGACTCTGATCATCAGCTGGGGGTCTCTCGGCCTGGAGCTGGCTGTCGCTGCTGTAAGTGTAACCATGGCAACGTCGCCGAGCTCTCTGGCTCCGCGGTGATGTAATCTCCCCCCCCCCCCCCCCCACTGCTCGTGTGTTTCAGCGTGGATGCTGCTGTAGGCTGATGTGTCATGTGTGTGTGTGTGTGTGTGTGTGTGCTTTACCCTCTTTACAGTCTGCCAGCGACTTCTGCGTTTCCCCGGATACCTACGTCACCAGGGTAACCAAGGAAAACGCTGTCATCAACCAAGGTAAGGAGACAAGGAAACACAGAACCAGGGAACTGGGTTTTCTGCGAGAAGACAGCGTTTCCAAATCTTTTAGGCTCGTAAGTCGTAAAAACTAAACTGTCACAAGCTAAATATGTCCCTTTGATGTCACCTGAAGACTATTTCTTCCTTCTTATTGTTTTATTTTTAGAGGCCTGACAATATGAAACAATCCTGTGTTACATAAGAAAAATATCAGAGATTCTGTGTTTCATTCCCTTTTCTACAACTGCTCCACTGGGGATGACTTCGGCTCCCCACACCTTGTATAATGTGTGGTCAGTAGTGTTGATCAGAAAGATCAAAACAGATACTGTGGGTTTGACAAATAAGCGGAAGCGTCTTGAATAGACTTCAGTATTCATCCTGACATGTTGCTTCTATTTTAAGACACAAGTGTGTGTGTTTGTGTGTGTGTATCCAGTTTGACTGACACTCTCTCTGCTGACTGCAATGCATCAGCAATCCTGCACTCTAACCCCCCCCCCCACACACACACACACACACACACACACACACACACACTCTTCTTCCTGCCTCTCCCCAACGTTAAACAAATTAAATAAAAAATCTTCAGAGCCCATTCCTGCTTTTTCACTTAGGATCATTATCTGATTTTTTTCTCTCTCTTCATCCTTTTCTATCCCTCTATACCTCTCCATTTCTTCCTCTCCCTCTCCCTCTCTTCCCTCTTTGCACTCGTCTAATGAGTTCTGTTGTCTGTCAGTCGTTTCCGCTCTGTAGAGCACAGATGTTGCCTCTGTGACACACACACACACACACACACACACACACACACACACACACACACACACACACACACAGAATGATGCCTGAGTAATACTGCTAACGAGCCTCCATAGAGAGATTCTGGGCGTAGAAAGTCTTAATAACATTGATAGTGTTTGCCTTTCGTTCATATAACTGTATATTTTAAATGTATGTATTTGTTCATTCACAGATATCCTGCAGTATTACCTGAGGTGCAGCCCTGGACAAATCAACCCCTTCCAGCAGGTAACTTCATCCTATTGTTGGGGTTATTCTTTTGATTTCTGCTCTTAATAGAATACATTTCCTCCATTTCATGCGTTTGTTTTTCCTTAAAGCTGTACTATGTAGCACTGTTGGTTGCTGCTCGTAAGCACACAGCATGCAAAGTTGAATCCTCCTGAGAGAGAGAGAGAGAGAGAGAGAGAGAGAGAGAGAGAGAGAGAGAGAGGAGAGAGAGAGAGAGAGAGAGAGAGAGAGAGAGAGAGAGAGAGAGAGAGAGAGAGAGAGAGAGAGAGAGAGAGAGAGAGAGAGAGAGAGAGAGAGAGAGAGAGAGAGAGAGAGAGAGTGAAGCACACGAAAACATTCGGTGAGGAAACAAAACGTCAAATACCTCCACTAAGGTCGCTTTTTCCCTCCGTATCATACGCCAGGGGCGCGACAAAGCGACAGTATTTGACGACACAGCAAAATATCAGAAGAAAAAAAAAGAGCAAATACAGGCAGAGGGCAGGGCTTCTGCAGACACTCAGTGAGGATTGAGAGGTTAATACTGTATGATACTTTACATTGTTTTTTTTTTTGGGAAAATGCTGCTTATTATACCTTTTTAAACCTGTAAAGCAATCAAATAACCAAGAGATGTATTTGTGCGTGTTTCTTTTGTTTGTGTCTCTTGTCTCTCTTGTGTTTTGCAGAGGCTGTCAGGGAGTCACAAAGCATTGGTGGAGATGCAGGATGATGTGGCAGAGCTACTGAGATCAGCGACACGTGATTATGCCAACACCAAGGTGTGTGTGTGTGTGTGCGCAATGATTTGTGGCTCTTTTATTCTCACGGATGAGTGGATTTGCGCTAGCGGGAGCGTGACGGAGCGTGTTCATAGATGGTGTGTGAGGATGGACATGAAGGCGGACATCTATATGCGTGTTTAACCCTTTGTGTCTTGTGTGCAGGGGAGTCTCGAACAAATCCAGTCCGTGCTGAATTCCACCGAGGTCGGTCTTCACCAGCTGACCGCTCTGGTCGACTGTCGCAGCCTACACATGGTGAGTCACTTTGTGCGTTCAGAGAGAGAAACTCAAAATCCACGACTTTCTCCACAACTGACGCCTCTCCTCCCCCCCCATGTAGGACTACGTCCAGGCGTTGACTGGGCTGTGTTATGACGGGGTGGAGGGCGTCATCTACCTGGTTCTCTTCTCCTTCGTCACTGCTCTGATGTTCTCCTCCATTGTGTGCAGCGTGCCACATACCTGGCCCGGCAAGAGGTGACACACACACACACACACACACACACACACACATACAGTCTCTCGCACACAAGCACACACAAGACTCACACAAGGCTTTTCTTTACACTAACAGCTAACGTGTTACTCGTTCTAACTTCCTAATTGTTTAAACTAAATGCATCCTGTGACCTGAAAGCAGTGGATAGACCCATTAGGAGTCCACTCGGTGCCCATGCATGTGTCACTCTGTCCGTGTTTTTGCCTCCTTCCTCCCGTACGTCTTCCTGCCTGTCTTTGCATCCATCCAGTTTTCTCTGCAAGTTTATTTGATTGTTTCTACCGTCAGCACTGCCGGTCTGGCTGAATGTTTGTTTCTATATGTTTGTACTTATCTCTCATTTTCTTTTTTTCTCCGCTGTGGACTTGGAGCACCAGTGTTGTGTTAGATTGTGTATCACCACGTTTTTTTTTTTTCCTTCATTTTTATTTATTTTTTCTGTGCCCCACTTCCTCCTTCTGTTCCGTCCCTTCTTTCTCTCTCCCCGTCCTGATTTGGAAACGCTTTGGGCTTCAGCGAATGATGGTGGTTATCGAGGAAATCGAACCGATAAAACGGCCCCTTTCAAATAGCCAAACAAACAAATAATGATTCGGTTAAATGAGGTCAAAGAGCTCTAGACTACACGCGCAGCGACAGGTTTCACTCAGGTGAACGATTTGAACAACGAACCACAGCTGTGCCATAATTGTGGTGTTTTACGCTTGTTTGTTGGGTGTGAATTACCGGCATTGCTAATGCAAGGCCCAGCTGGTTTTAAACAATAATCCATAATGTCCCAGAATTCGTTGGGGTTGGTTGCACATTAGGCTGCCTGTGCTTAGCTCTTTTTTTGGTTGCTGGAGTGCAACACCTCCATCTAGTGGCCAGTCAATGCAGTAACTGCTGTCGTGCCTCATGCCTGCGTTAACGTACCTGAAAGGCCCTGATACATATGTCCTTCACACTGCTCCCGCCCTCTTTTCTTTGAAACATTACCGGCCTGATGTGTACGCGTCAATATGTGGACGGCTGTTATAAACGTCCCTAAAACAACCTCAAAGAATAATACAAATACTCCTGATAATAGGGTCTACATATGCACACGTACATGTATTCTGTGGTTGACCCGTACATTGTAGAAGCCATTACATTTCTGTAGCCAGAGATCCAACTTCCAAATCAGCACATATCTTATTTGACGCCTCATTCTGTTACGTCGCTGGCCCCTTTTTTACATTTTTGACCATTTTATGTCTGAAAATAGTTTTGCCCAAACCAGCCATGTTATCTCTTCTTTTTTTTTTTTTCTTTCTCCCCCTGATGTTTTTGCTTTAAGTTCCATGGAGCACTCAGCGATGCATGAAGTACTTTCAGCAAAATGAATTTCAATTTGATTCCGTTTTGGACAATTTGAAATGGAGAGTAATGATCAGGAGCGAGTCCTCTGTGTGTCAATAGAAGGACGACTGCATGAGAAAAACAATGACTGCATGTTTCTACGTATTAAAAGAGTGTGGGGGGGGAATCTACTATCATACAGTTTCATGTTATGTAACCACACACAGCAATGACAAACAGCTTCGCTCTGGGCTGTGTAGTAACATCAGAGCCCCCACTGTACTTGTCGTGGAGCTGTTGTGTAGATGAATGCTGCCCCATGTTCCTTTTCTTCTTGTTCAGCTGCTTTGGTGCTGAAGGCATGGCCTCACCCAGTCTCGTGTATCAGGGGGACTCCACATAGTACAAGTACACCTTCCCCCCTCTCCTAACCTCCTCTTCAACCACTTGTTTACACTCTGTTGTCTCTCTCGGATCTCCCTCCCCTCTACCCTTCCCCCCCCCCCTCCTATCCATCATGCCCTCTCGTGCCCTGCCCTAACCCTGACCAATTGAAGGACGGATGAGGAAGACGGAGAGGACGAGTCGGGTGCCTCGCGGGGCGGCGTGCACGATAACCTGTACCGCGTTCACATGCCCAGTCTCTACAGCTGTGGCTCCAGCTACGGTAGCGAAGCTAGCCTGCCCGCTACAGCCCACACTGTCAGCAATGCCCCCGTCACTGAATACATGTGAGTTAGCACCCACCGCTAGCTAGAGGCTAGCAGGATCAATACACTGCCTGCCGTAGGTAGCTGATGCTTGCCACCCCCAAACCCCCCCAACCCCCGAGACCCAGACTAGCAGCATAGCAACGCTCCACTGCCTGCGATACGATACGTTAGAATAGATAGTCTGTGCTCTGTACGGCTCGCATGTCCCAGTGAGTTAAACCCCCACTCTAGCTTTCCTTTTGATACCGATAGAACAATTGCTGCCTGCTGTATCAGCCAGCCTGCCTGTTTCAGTCCAAGTTTACCTTCCATAGTATAAGTACAACGCTTTCACCCTGCTTGCTACGTGTTACAGTTTGCCAAAGGACTGCTTGCTCTGAATACAACAAGAGAACTTAGCAGATACATCTCTAGTCTGCCACTGCTTGCTTCTATATCAGCTGTGAGCTAATTAAGTACTATGTAATGTTTGCAGCAAGAAATAAGAAAATAGACCAAACCTGTATTCTTAAAGGACCGTGTTTTTCATGTTTTGGTCCATCGACAAATCCTATAAACCGATGATTATGTTCCAAAGCATTTGGGAGGGTTTTAGAGTGATTCATGTCCTTCCATGTAGCCAGATAGTCAGTTTGAGTCCGTACCAGAATAGATAGGCTTAGATAGGTAATGCCTTACAGGGAAAGTTAGGCTATCTTTGCGTGACTTTACAGTCGTGAGGATATGTCGTTCCTTGTCGTGCTCGTGGAATCTGACATTCAAGAACAAGAGTCACAGGAACAGATTCACATAATCCAGGGAAATCAGTTCAATAACATTCAGTAGACCTATACTTTGGAAAATGTTTTGGCAGTAAGTTAAACTGCATATTCATAGTTAATGGACCAAAACATAGAAAACCACTTATTTGTCCTTTAAGTACAAAGATCTTAGGTTTTATTTTAAACTGAAACAGAGCTTTAAACACTGAACGATGACTAATGTGTGTTGTTTATATCAAGCGACCTATGTATCTCTTTGCATTATTACTGTAAGTTGAACCTTCAGTTTTTTCACACATCCATAATATTGACCTCTTAGACGTGTAGACAGTTAACATCAGTGATCAGCTGTTGTTCATAAAATACAAGAGATCAAGGACATAGCCTTTGTTTGGGCTTGCTGCTAAACTGTGCTTGCAAGGGACATTTATCTTTGAGTCTCCTTTTTAGTCCTTTAATAGTTATTATTTACCAATATATATACTTTTTTTACCAGACCAGCGTCCTGTGGGTACACACACAATGATAAAAGTGCTATTTTACTGAGCTCAGTGTCCCATTGTTAGACTAAATGTTTGTCTTTTGTGCATTGTTCAGAAAGAATGTCAGCTATGTGGGACTGTGGCAGAGGTGTTTAACCCCGTGGCTATATGGTGCCAGCGAGCTTAAGTCCCTGACTTATAATTACTACTGAGGCCATTTGTCAGAAAGTCAGTAACGGGTAACTTTGTTATCTTTCAACCGTGACCCTATTTTCCCCGTGTTAATGTGGACAACCATTTTTGAAATCGGTCCAATATTGAACAAGAACGCTGCAGCCGCTAACAGGCTGTAATGTAATCACACGGGGCATCAATGTACGTCCACTAAAAGGGCTCAGATTGTTATTATAAGTGTCTTTTAGTGTCTGTAAATTGAGCGAGTAATAACATCGCAGCCTGTTTAGCGTCGGCCGTCTGCAGCGTTCTCGTTCAATACTGGAACAACTTGTTATTCACATTAGTCACTAAGACACAAAAACATGGAAAAACAGGGTCCAGGTTGAAAAATACTGAAGTTCTCCTTCAAGTCGTAATCATGAGCAGACCACAGATCAACAGCTGAGCACCAGTGGCAGGGTGACCACATGCAGTAACCTCTTATTCTATAATGCAGGAGCCAGAACGCAAACTTTCAGAACCCTCGGTGTGAGAACACCCCCCTGATTGGCAGGGAGTCCCCTCCACCCTCTGTAAGTGCACACTTTCTAGAACACACTCTCCCTCCACTATCTTCCAATACCCACAGTGCAGCTGGGGAAATATTCAAAACCGCAGAACCCGCAGAGATGGGACTTTTATCATTTTAGACTGTAACATGGTGTTGATAAATGCACTTGTATCCGATGTGTAATGTTTTTATAGCATGCTAGTGTGGATATTGGAAGGTAGTGCCCTATCCCTACACCACTGCAAGTGTCCTCTGTGCTCAAACTAGACCGTGATCACGGATCGCCTTTTTCGGGAAAGGTCATTTTGGCAGCCTGGGATAACTGGAAGTTAGAAAAAGAAGTCTGTTGTTAGCAGGATTTGCACTTGCATCAAAAGAGAGGATTGTCTCTTCTGATAAGTGCAATTGTTGTCCTCTACTTCTGATGTACAAAGTCTGGTTGGTTTCACTGTGGCCGTCAGTGCCATGTGAGGAGAACTCGTAGACCACGTAACAACAAACAGAGACATCATTGAGAGAAACTCTTCTTTTTTTTATTTAAAACCCCCTTTCTTCAACACCAAGTCACAATCCTTGCAGGTGTCTGAATTGCACCTCTTGTTTGAACTATTTTGCCACAAAACAGGTTGAGAGTTGTGGCTCTGACAAGGTGCTGCTGGGACTGTAGTTGTGGGTGTTGGTCCATGCAGTATCAACTTCATACACTATGGGGCTGCAAGACCGTGGACTGACAAAATTGAATCCACAAACTGGTAAATGGACCGCATTTATACAGCGCATTTCTAAACCCTACCTTTTACGCTTTAAAATGTTGCCTCTCAATTCACCCATTCACACACCGATGGTGTAGCGTTAGTGCTTCTAAACACCTTTCAGGATACAGCTGGCCCGTAGCCTGCAGTGAAGATGAAACAGTTTTTGAGCCCAACCCTCTAAATTTCCTGCTCCCCCTCCCCCTCCCCCTCTCCTCCTGTTCCCACAGTGTGTCTATGTGTGCATTTTCCTGTCGAGGTGTATGTGTCCTCTGTTTCTGTGCCCCCTCACCCTTCACCATTAAACAGTAGCAGGAGCACACGTTTCCCTCCTCCACTGCACTGAACTGTGGCAGCCACCCAAAGTGGCCCCGGTTGGTCATTGTTAGGCCGGTTGTGTGGACCGGGGGCCGCTGTCATCGCTGTGTCTGCAGCCGTGAGGAAGCCAGGGACCTCCGACAGTAACCAGCTAGCTGCTCACAAAGGAGACCACTAACTCATACCAGGCTAACAACCTACTACATCAGAACTAGAGCACTAACTACAAACCACTGACAAAAATGGACCACATCTGCTAATTTACAATAATACAATAACACCATCCAGACCTTAATCTGCTGTTATGTCACCAGTGACTGTTGTAATCAAACCCCCGGCTGTCCAAATGACTGGTCAAAGTATTTCTGCTGTGTTTGTGTTTGTTTGCCTCTCACGTTGTAATCCAATCTATTTACGTATCTCTCTCTCTCTCTCTCTCTCTCTCTATCTCTATCTCTCTCTCTATCTATATCTCTCTCTATCGCTCTCTCTATCTCTATCTATCTATCTCTCTCTCTCTATCTATCTATCTCTCTCTCTCTCTCTATCTATCTATCTATCTCTCTCTCTCTATCTATCTATCTCTCTCTCTCTATCTATCTATCTATCTATCTATCTATCTCTCTATCTCTATCTCTCTATCTACGTATCTCTCTCTCTCTCTCTCTCTATATCTACGTATCTATTATCTATCTATCTATCTATCTCTCTCTCTCTCTCTCTCTCTCTCTATCTATCTCTCTATCTATCTATCTATCTCTCTCTCTCTCTCTATCTATCTCTCTATCTCTCTCTCTCTCTCTATCTATCTACATATCTATCTCTCTCTCTCTCTCTCTCTCTCTCTCTCTATCTATCTATCTACGTATCTATTATTGATCTATCTATGTATGTTACTTACACCATTCATATTTCCTGATCTAATGTACATGAATAAAC
Organism: Leptoclinus maculatus; assembly: GCA_032191485.1. NCBI lineage: Eukaryota > Metazoa > Chordata > Actinopteri > Perciformes > Stichaeidae > Leptoclinus > Leptoclinus maculatus. Next base: position 22,731,118 of record JAVDOI010000009.1, read on the forward strand.
TGTTAAACTGTTCTTTTTACATTTAAATAAGTTCCGTGTAAATAAGTCGTGATCATAATCAACACGTCTTTTCTTCTCGTCTTCTCGTTATCTTCCCTCCTGACTCTTGATTCTTTCCTACTTCACTTCCTCCCTCTGGTTGTCTTCTCCCCCAACATAACTCCCCCCCCCCCCCCCCCCCTCCCTTTTGTTCCCTCACTGTCCTCGTCTCTCCAGTACACCTCTAGTATGAGAGCGAAGTACCTGGCCACCAACCGACCGGACCAGAACCGACGCTCCGTTCCCAACGACCAACTGGACCCGGCTAGCCGGCCTCACCCCGCTGCCCGACCACAGTCCTCAGTCCACTAGAGACCAGAACCGCACCAGTCCAACCCAGTACTGCCTAAATCCAGTTTTCACAGCCAGTAACGAGATCCAACTCAGCGCTCAGCAGAGCGGGGGCGTTTTCTTAAAAGCACCAACAAGGTCCACTGAACTTCACCAACACCGACCGGTTCACCACAAACAACACAGCAAGTCAGAAGTCACCTCAGTGAAGGACCGCACTCTGAAGGTCCACTTCTACTTCTCGCCCCCGAATTATCCAAAAGTTTAAAAGCCGACGCCCATCCCAGAAGATCACGATTTCTACTCCTCTCCACCCCGAGCTGTGACGCATCAGCCCACATACCCACAATGCACAGCAACTAAAGCGCCTTGGCTCTGGGTTCGTCCAGTTTCTTCTTCTACTTTTCAATTATCTCTCCGCTCCACTGGGATCCGTACACTGGACAGCTCTCACCACTCAACCCCCTGACACTTTTACATTCAGATCACACACACGCACGCACACACACACACACACACACACACACACACACACACACACACACACACTGTACAGACCTGTAAATAGTAAACGTGTGCTTTACTCTCATTCCATGAGAAGTAGACTGTTGAATCATTACTGGTAATGTGGTGTGCTACGTGTTTACCATGGAAGTTTTTTGCTGTACCTCTCATACAAACACACACACACACACACACACACACGTATAAATAGTAAGCCAGTGAATTAGAAAGCCATGTTTAGATAGAAAACGTACCACCACATCCACACCCTCTTTAGCTTAACATTGTCGTCTAACTAAGGCTCGAAAAGTGTGTCCACATCTCTCTCTGTGTTTGTTGACGTGCATTCACAGCGCACGTGACGATTAACGCGTTCTGAACGTGAAACCAGGAATCCTGTTGTGGAATAACTGATTTGAATTTTGGGGGTCGAAGCGAGAGGCAAAGGGACGTAAGAAGGCTCAACCTGTGCCAAAAAACTCTGAATGCCTGATTCTGTCCTCTTCTTCTAAACTGCCTCCACACGTCTCAAAACAAGGGGAACGGAATCACGTGGAGCGTTTTCCCTCCGACTGTAAATTAAAGGGAAAGACACTTGAAAAAAGAAAAACAATGGACAGAAATGGAATAAGACTCACTGGAAATTGCGACTACACATTTGCCCGGTGCTATGAGAGCTGGTCGAGGAGACCATCAGGACCGAGGAGCGACGGAAACGTTTTACATTTTTTTTGTATTACTTTTGCGTTCATTCAGGGATGTGATCAGGAATATAGAAAGCAGTAAAAATAAAACACCTCCATCATTACTGGAGGAAAATGTCCTGGAATCCTGGAATCCTGAAAATCCCTGATAAATAGTGTTACAAAATGAAGGAAAGTGGGCGTTTTTTATGTTTTATCATAAGCTGAATTCATGTGATGTGATACTGTAGTATTCTGTTTCTTCTTCTATACTGCTTTTTCTTTCTTCCTGTGCTTTTTATTTTGTTAACTGGTGACCGTCGATCGACCTTTACACACCAGTCTTTCTGTCTTTTTATTTTTTATTTTATTTTTTTACCCACAAGCACAAATTCTCTTCAAGGTGACTTTGCGAGCTGGAGAAGTGAAACACACTGCCAGTGGTTTTTCCTCCCGCTCTAAAACTCTCTGTACAGTGTATAAAAACTGTATCCGTGAACCCGTGTGTGTGTGTGTGTATGTCTGTGTGTGTATGTATGACATCGCTGCAGCGTGATTGGCTGTTGCTCTATCTCAGCGTTACTGTGTGTACGTACGGTGATCAGTGTGTCTGAGCCCGAGTCATTTCTGCACAGACGCCGCGCATGCCCTCATACACACACATTAAAACACACACACACACACACACATATATGCTGTACAGACAATACACACACATACCACACTTTCCTATGAAAATGCATCTTTCCCTACTCTTGTCCCGTTTACATTCACATCTAGAGCTGTAGTGACTGCACGCCCTCCCACAGCTGATAACCATTTGCATCATGGGTGATTCGTAGGTAACGTAGTAACCACATTTCAGAGTGAGCCGAGCCCTAACATCCAACCACCATTCCTGTACAGCATTTTAATATTCTCTTATTAATCAATGACCACTTCTCGTATAAGCGAGACAATCTTACACGTGTGACTTTACTAGAGAGAAGATGTCCATGTTATGGTAACAATGCTACCTATGGTCTAGTACTTTACAGTGTGGGGTTTGTTGTTTTGTTTTGCACCATAAATGCAAATAATGTTAAGATCCGTGGGACTCGTCACTGATTAATGGCCTTTCATAATGTTTTTAAAACTCTTACAACACTCTTCATATCACGGGTTTTTTTTTTTTTTTTTTCTCTGTCTTGTAAAAAAAAAAAAATCAAACTTTAAAGATAAAACAATAGCCTAGCTGTTTTGTAGGAGAACAAAGGCAAGAGCAGTGTTTTTCCTCTCTTATTAATGGTGAATGACTCTCTGTCTTGCAATGTTTTAATAAAACTATTCCAGTGTCGTCTGCACAGCTGACTGGAAGTTGTATTTGAATTCCTGTGCGATGCGATTCTGTGATTTAACCGAGGAGGAAGAAACAAAATCAAAAAGATCCGCGCTCACGTTGGAGAGTCAGCCACGTCTGTGTGTATATGTGCGGTATTTACAGGACTTCAAGTACACCTCTGTCCAGATGTGACGGGCAAACATTGTTTTCTATGGCTGTTTTTATTTTTCCGATGGTTTAACTAAGATATTAATGATGTTACATGTCAAAACTGTGGTAATGATATCATCCAGCCTGGAATAAATGTTTTAAAAAAAAGAAATTAAAGCAACTTTAACGTACTGATCCAGACTGCAGGTTGTTTTCTTAATGTGAGTGAACGAACAGAGAGGCGTCCGTCAAGTGTGTTCATCTTTTCATTCAGTTAGTTCTTACAGGACACACAGTAACTAATACTGCAAACTGTCTACTTCTGCTTAAGGCCAATCAACTAAACATGTATAGTTCTATACATATATATATGTATATATATATACCTATCAGTGGCGGCTGGTCCATAGAGGGCGCTAGGGCGCCGCCCCCCCTAGAGCTACAAAAAATAAAAATTAAAATTAAAATAAAATTAAAATTAAAATAAACTATACAAATTGTCAATATTTGTGTTTTTGAAACATGGAATCACCCAGTAATATGTGTAAAATATGATATCTGCGGTAAATATATGCTTTTCCTGCTTGTCCTCTCTGCCTGTCTGCTCTTCCTCTCTGTGTGTGCACGTCTCAGCTGCTGGGGCGCTGGAAAAACTGCCCCAAAGAGGCGGGTCTATAAAGCAGTTTAGCCAATGCTGAGTAAAGATATAAATGAGTGACATACAATTCAGCCAATCAGCGTCCTCAAATAGATTCAGCTTGGGGCAGTTTTTTTCCTGCCCCAAGCTGCGCGTTCTCGTCAGGTCTAGTCTCTACAGGAGAGCGCCAGTGTGAGCACTACTCCAAGACCCGTTTGAGAGGAGAACTGAGAGGAGAAACTACTGAAAGAGCTGATCCCAGATCAGCCTGACCTCACAATCAGACAGCAGACTAGCAGGAAAGAGAAGCAGTACATGAAGCTTCTCTACTAGCTGTACACCAGACAGGTTTGACTCGCTGGATGACGTCATGATAATAACTTATTTATCTTTTTAAAACAACGGGGACAGAACCAGCATGGACAGTTAGGGAGTGAGGGACATGAAGCACCTGTCTGAGAAATGGATATATAGTTATATGTATATATATATATATATATATATATATATATTATTATATATATATATGTGTGTGTGTGTGTGTGTGTGTGTGTGTTTTATATTATAGTGAATATTATTATATGACATATATATTATTATATTATACAGAATATTATATGATATATATATTATTATATTATACAGAATATTATATGATATATATTATTATATTATACAGAATATTATATGATATATATATATATTATTATATTATACAGAATATTATTATATGATATATATATATATTATTATATTATACAGAATATTATTATATGATATATATATTATATTATACTGAATTCCCTGTGAGGGTGACTAAAATAAGATGTCCTGACGTGTTTGTGAAAGTGTTATTTACTGCTTTTTTTCGTGTTGGAATAAATGTTAAATATTTAACTGCAAAGTAGTAATGCGCGTTTGATACCTTAATTTGTTTGCATTAAATCATTCTGGGATGTTTGCTGAAATTGATTGGATGTGGCACAGCCCTACCAAGAACATTTTCCACCAGCCGCCACTGATACCTATGCACTACCAATTATATCAACTAGAGAGGGACAGTGTTTGACTGATGAAATAAGGTAATTACCTCCATTAATCTCCATCTTTGTAGTTTTAGTGCATTTAATTTTAACCGTCTTATGGTTCCATTTGTTTTACAACAGTTGTTGGATGTAAGTATCAATTTTGGAAATCAGAATGGTGTATTTTATCTATCAATGTATCGTTTTTTTAATTAAATCTAGACGCTCTTTGTTTATTTATAGCAGTTTTAACACATTTTTCATTAAAAAATAAGTCAAGGTGACTAAATACAGTCGAATTTTGGACATCTGAACTCATTGAACATTAGTCCTCAGCCTCTGTGTGCTTCACATAGCTAGCCTACTGTATTTCATTTGAAAGCAGAAGTCCAAAGAGAAAGCATTCAAATGAACTCCCAGTTCAGACAAATCTATCAAATATGGTGAGAAAAACATCAAACATACGTGAAATGCATCCTTTGTGTGTTCACTCTGTATCAATGAATGCACGTTTGCTTCCATTACATACTGTACAATAGTAAAACAAGAACGTCGTTTCAGTCCTGTGATAGATTCTGATTCTCTCTGCCGTGCAAGCTAAGTTAATTTTAGCCTCAAATCTGGAAACTGTTGCAAAAGGACCACCGACATCATATTCTGTTCCTCTAGCTACACGCATATACTGCATGTATTGTCACTGGAGTTGATGGTGTAGCCACAAATAAAATGTCCCACATAGAGTACAAAGCCTTAACTGATGCAATATAGCAAAAGAGCTAATTTTAAGTGTATGTTTAATTTCAGAATCAGAATTAAAAACCGTTTATTGCCAATGGAAGTTGCACATACAAGGAATTTGTCATGGCGGGTGATGCATAACATTAAACAATCAACACAGAAGAAATAGAAACATTAAAATTTACAATGGAATATAAAGGAATATAAAATAAAGTGCACAACAAACAGATACAGTACTATATACAAGTATGATGAAGTGTAATGTAAAGTGTCAAGTGTGTTTAAATGAAGAAACAGGGAAGGGATGTGCAGGGGATGAGCCCAACTGAAGACGGGAAAAAACTGTTCATGTGTCCTGAGGTGTTGGTCCTGATTGACCTCAGCCTCCTGCCAGATGGAAGGGGCTCCAACAGTTTATGTCCAGGGTGAGAGGGGTCGGCTACAATCTTTCTAGCTCGCTTCAGGGTCCTTGAAGCGAACAAGTCCTGGAGGGACGGCAGATTGCAGCCAATCACCCTTTCAGCAGAGCGAATGATGCGCTGCAGTCTGCCCTTGTCCTTGGCAGTGGCTGCAGCGTACCAGACCGTGATGGATTTATTACTCTTTGATATAGCTGTCAAAAGAGCTGCACACCTCACACCATATGGTTTATGCTGTTTAAAGACGGTAGAGTCAAACTAAACGTGACTGACTCAGATACTCATGTGTCACAGCAGCCGTCTGTAGAAAACTTCAAAGCTGCACTCTCTCACCAGGAGCAAATGGGCTCAGAGCTAGTTTTCCGGTGCACCACGACAACCTTTCACAGAGATGATCATGCCTGAGATGTGGTGTTTTGATGGTAATCTACTTCTAAAATGCAGAAAAAAAGCCTTATAAAGTGAGGTGAGTAAACAATTTGTGATACACAGGTGGAGGACTAATTAAGTCTAGAGTTAAACCATAATATTGTTAAATGGAAATTTGGGAAATGCGGCTCATGTATTTTAGATAGGGATTAGGGATTTTGGCTATACAGGTCTGATGATGCACTTGCCACCTCTGTTTAAGGTTTGATTCACTGACAGTATTTTAATATTATATGATATGTAACATTTTTTTGTGCTAGAATAAAAAAGTCCTGGGCTTATTTCCACCTTTGTCCCGAGTGTTTACACAAACCATGAGCCTTTACAAAGACGTCTCACCTGAGAAAAACATTTAATAACCTCTACGTTTAAACAAGCATTATGGTACGGTTGTAAGTCTGGCAGCAGTTACAATATAATATAATAATATAAAACAACTCAGGACAAGCAACAGAGACAGTTTTAATAAACAAAACTAGTTGCTGCTCTCTGCAGTAACACGTGCAGCCAGCAGATGTCACTCTGTAGCAGGTTAAAGAAACAGTCTGACATCCCACAGTGGGAGAGAGGCCACAAGACGCGCACGCGCACGCGCACGCACACGCACACGCGCACACACAAACACACACACACACACACACACACACACACACACACACACACACACACACACAGTGTGTTTTGGTTCTGCCTTCATCTCTCCAGGGCCTTGTGCATGGCTCGATCAGATAAGAGGACGGCTGTTGTTGCGGGGGGGGCCGGGGGTCTCCAGGCAGGAACCCACCAGCTCATAAACAAGGTCAGAGGTGAAAGGTGGAGGCGGTGTCCCTTAACAACTTCATTTAAAATCCCCCGGTTCACAATCACAGAGACCAAAAAGTGTTGTTTTAAAAAAAAAGTTTTTGTTTATTGCATGTCTGCATACAGTCCAGATACTGGAGAGAGCATGTACGCTTCAGAAGCAACGGTTCATCACATACATTCACTTAACAAGGGACAGGATTTAACTTAATAACTTTCACTCAGTTGCAACAAATGCTTTCAATGCACAGAAAGATAGAAGACGACCCAACATGAGTCATTCTTTGTTCCACTGCTACTGTGAGAGACGTTTCAGAAGCAGTGGAACACGATGAGGGCTTTTCAGGAGAGTCATTTGGAGCAGGCCTCACAATATGGGATCAGTTCTGAGTTTTTAAAAAGAATAGTCCATTCATTGTGGGAAATACTCTTATTTGCTTTCTTGCCGAGAGTTAGATGGAAAGAATCAACACGCGCGGCAAATATGTAGCTGGAACCAGCAGCCAGTTAGCTTAGCTTAGCACGAAGACTGAAGACAGGAGGGAACAGTGCAACTAAACCAGCTGAAAGCAGCTCCTCCAAAGATTAGAATTAAGCCCGTAATCCAACTCTCCTCAAGTCAACGAATTGCAAACAGCAGAAATAAAAACGGCAAAGTGCTCAGGCATGATGATATATATATAAAAAAAAAAAAAAGATAATACTGAACGCTGACAAGACAAAACTTCAGATTAAAAATATGACTGATTTGATCCTTCATCTTTTCACCATGACAGTGACGTGTATTGAATCCATGTGAGGGTTGCAGGCTGGTGAAATTGTGAAATATCACAAAAACACTTCCTTTCATACTGTTGGCCATCATTTCTCTCCTCAATAATAATATTGTCTGTCTCCACGTTAATACCAAAGATCTGCGAATGTGACGGCATGGCTACAAAGACGTTTGTAGGGGCAAGAAAAAAAAACCTACTCGGAAAATAGAATAAAGGCCAACAGCAAGTTTACAGATGACTTCGTGGTTCAACTTTGACCTCCTCTACTTACCGTACTTGTATGCACACCCTGTTTTCCAGTGTGATGGAAGTAGAAGCGACGTGCAAGTGTGCTCACTTTCAGTTTTACCTCTAAATAAAGTGGTTTCGATGATTCAACTTCATTTTGAAATAGAAGTTTGTTTTTTTGCATTTTTGCCGAGAGTGCGATTAGATGACTGATCTGACTGTGTCGTAGCTAAAGCATGGATCTCAGCGGTTACTTTGGTGAGCACACAATGTTATTATAACGACCACTCTCAGGATCTAAAAATATAGAAGAGCAGTCTCTCCATTTTTCATATCATCCAAACATTTTCAACACAAGTCTTTTTCTCTTGTTTGGCCTTTTGACACCCGACGACACTTCACAGGGTGAGAGTTCAGATGTCAAATCAATAAAAAGTCAGTGTTCCACTCAGACCGCTGTCAAAACATCTAAGTCCAAATGTTTCACGGGGCTCCTGGGGGGGGAGCCAGAAGAGGGCAGCAGAGCGACTCCTGGTCGTCTGCGGTGACTTCCTCCTCCAATCAGAGGACGTGGAGATGAAGCCAGACGCTGGAGTTCTCCTCCTCCACCCGTCCGCCCGCGTCTCTGGACGGGCGTTAAAGCGGCCGGGGGCTCGGGCAGCGAGCGGCGTCTGGGTACAGCAGACAATGGACCGACCTGAACCTGAGACAGAGAGGGAAGCCAGTGTCACAATGCCTGGAAGCCGCCAACTGGGGATTTCAAAATAAGCGAATACAATTAGCCGTGTGCATACACTCGTGCACACAATGCACAAAGCCAGGAAGCTTGTCACTGTAGTAAAAACATACACACATGAGAAAGAGTTACATAAAGGAGCATTGTAGTACACATGTTCTAAGACTAAGAGCGTTTCCTGACGCAGACGGAGCAGCTGCAGGGCTGAATATCAGATCAAATACAATAAACAGTATCTGTTATTGATTGTTTCAAAAGATCTTTAATCTTTTTCAATTAACCCGTCCACCAGCAGGTCAACGAGCTGATCGCATTACGTCCAGCCCCCCCCCCCAATCTCACCCTCTGGGCACGCTGCCATCAGAGTCTATTGACAAGCTGCAGCAATAATTACAATTAGCCCAAATCAATACACAATGATACAATGACTGAGTAGAGGACAAAGCAAAGAAGGGGAAAGACAGAGACGGGAAGCTGGAGAAATAAAAAAAATAAATCCCCTTAATGTCAGGAAGGCCAAAAGATAAGATCAGTCTTTGTTTTATGCTTTGAATTGTTTAGTTTGCCCGTTACGTCGTTCCTCTCAGCGAGACGTCACGGCCCCCGTACTGTCAATATTCAGAGAGAAGGTCACCTTTTGTGTTACACTGAGCATTCACAGACGAGCATTCACAGGCTAAATTAAAGTTACAGAGGGGGGGGGGGGGGGTATTCTCTGGGATTATTCTCTGAGATAAAAGTCGTGAATTAACGGGAAAAAACACATTTACAAGATAAAACCTTGAATATTCTGTTAAATTATAAAGTAACACATTAGTGAAAAAAAAAACAACCCAACCTCTTCTTGAGAAATAAAAAAAAAACCACTTCTTTTCTGGGATCGAGCCGGTCAAATGATACTTTGCAGACGTATTTACCACTACTGCACGCATCATGTTGATTTTAATCACATGGTCAGATGATGGACAGCAGCTATTTTGATAATCGATTGATTTAGCATAAACGGCAAATGTTCCTTCTCTATTTTGAGGATTTGATACTTTTATTTACCTGAAGTGATAATAAACTGTATCTCTTCATGTGTCTGACTGTTGGTCATGCCATCACCTCCAGTATTTTGGAAATTGTAAGAGACATTTCTCACACAGATGTCCCATTTGTACGGCTCTCCTTTCTGCTTATCGAAGAAACTAAATCACTGCCGTAAACTGAAACACACGGATACTTTACCTCGTAGGATCTTCATTTATTGAAAACGGTCCCTTCAGGTTGACAGTGTTTCTGCTGTTTTCCACTGTGCCGTAGCTGAGAGTCACCTAAAGGGTGACAAACACAAACTGTTTAGAGAGTTTTCAGATCAATAAATCTGTTTGTGTGTGTGTGTGTGTGTGTGTGTGTGTACCTGGTTGTGTATGTCTGACACCAGTCCCAGGTTCTCCAGGTGGGAGTGGAACAACGCTGAGCGGATGAGGCTCACGCCGAGCAGCGCCTCCGCGATGTAACCGACGGTGCAGTCGTCCGGGAGGCGAATGTGCTCAGCTGTCGCCATGAAGGCGCCGTCGCTGGACAGAGAAAGAAGAAGAGAGCATAAGAGAAGGGAGGGTTGATGAGGTCGCTGAAAACAGTCAGTGCCGAAAAAGATATCTCATCATTTATCTGTTGGTGAAGGTGTTTACCTCGCCCAGGGTTTCATCTTCAGAGCGAGGCCGTGGCTCAGACAGAACCCGGCTCCGCCTGTGGCGAACCAGAAACGCACCTGCTTCTGCACACACACACACACACACACACACACGTTACACTACTGCTACTTTAATGAAACTGATGTTTATTCCTGAAGGGAAGTTAATAAGTTAATAGTTGATGGAAAACAGATATTGAGTTCAAAGAAGCCTGCACTTTCTCTTGAATATTTCAGCTTTCTGAAGTAATAAGTACGGAAGATAATTTAGAGGCCTTACGTTGTATTAGAAAGGACTTCACTACCCATAATGCTCTTGGAGTGGAAGGAAAAGGCGATAAGTTAGCTCTTGTTGTTAGCAGCCAAGTTATGCACCCTTTGCCATCACGAGCTGAAGCGTAAACCTTGTTTCATTCACTTTATTTCAAGGTTGTAAGACTGAGCACCACCCAGAGACTGAGACCTAGATGCATATCTCAGTTAATGAGCAGGGAGCGGCAGAATTGAACAATCAACCGGTTAAAGTTTACCATTTGAGAGGTGCCGAGACTCTCCGTGGCCTCTATCGGTCGCTCCAGGCTGGGCCGGCCGATGTAGACGTCCTGTGTGTGACTGTACTGAGACAAGAGCTTCAGCAGGGAGCCCACGTTCACGTAGTTATCATCGTCCACGTGACAGAACCACCTGTGACGGATGAGGGTTGGTCAAATAATCTGTGTGTATATGTCAAGTGTTACTGTGTGTGTGTGTGTGTGTGTGTGGGGTGTGAGTCTTACTTCCTGCCAGAGTTGATAAACGTGTCGTATTCCAGAGCCATTTTACAGGAGAGGGCCTGGCGATTGTGGTCCGCTGAGCAGTTGGTGTTGATCAGGTGAGCTCCTGATGATCAATGACAAACAAAAATCAATAACCAACGCTGACTCAGCAGTGGTTCCAATTATAACAGGGAAGATGTGTATTTGATGAAGCAACTTTGACTAAATATTTGTTTCAGAAGCAAGAAAGCTGCTTGAAACTGTGATCCCATACGGGCTGTGGATGTGGATTAATTTCTCGATTAAATGTCAGAAATGTCAAAGAGTGTTTCCCAAAGCCCAGCAGGACGTCCTCAAATGTCTTGTTTTGTTCACAACTCAAAGACATTCATAGTTAGTTGAGTTAAGAAACCAGAAACTATTCACATTTGGAATCTAGAGTTGCAACAATTAATGGATTCATAGTCAAGTATTAAATTATTAGCCTCCTATATTGATACTCCATGAATCGATGAGTCATTTTTTAAGATAAAAAAGCTTCTTACATGTGAACAAAACAAAACACTGATCGACAGTTTTCACCATTTTATAGACCAAACTAATCGATTAATTGAGATAATAATCGACAGATTAATCTGCAATGAAAACTATATTTAGTTGCATTAATCGATTATCTAAATAGTTGTTGATGAATTAAATAGTAATCGTTGCAGCTAGACGCTATTATAAGCAGGATGCTAATAAATATAATAATTACACCTTTTCTTTCTGCATTGAGTCGTACGATGCGTCCGATAGCGAGAAGAATACCTCATTGAAAGTAAAACAATTCCACGAGTTAGACGAGGAAAGGCCTGCTGATAAAACTGCAGTGACTTCCTGCACTTCGTGGAAACACAATATTGCCCAGTCAGCAGCCTGGTTCCTGCTTTCCTGCTCAACAGACTGCAGATAACACTGCTGCAACTCAGCGAAACTGCTCCGTGAGCGCGTGTGTGTGTGTGTGTGTGCAGCTCACCCATCCTTTTCCTCAGCTTCTCGTCCTCTCCATCGGTGAACACGAACGTCTGTGGAAAAGAACAAAAACAAACAGTTGGTGTTATTCCAGCGGCCTTTAGTGACCAGCGGGGAAACAAAAAACACCCGTCGTACAGACGCTTTACACTGCTCCACCATCATTGTTTGGGGATCATTGCTTACGACCTCAGGTGAGACTCCACCTGTTTCCTCACAGCAGCAGCAGCAGCAGCAGCAGCAGCAGCAGCAGCAGCAGGAGGCATTGCTGATGTTGGATGCAGGCCAACATAAAAAGGTACGCCTCTTGTCTATCAGCAGCAGAGCAGCTGCTCTCAACTCTGTAGCTGTGTGTGTGTGTGTGTTTATGTGATGAGTGACGGGGTCGGGGGTCACTGCGCACTCAGGAAGCCGTGTAGACCCCTCAACTTTCCACAGGAAGTTAACACACAGCCTGGGTGCACATGCAGAGCGGGGTCTGTAAATATTGACTCGGCTCTGTATTCCGGCACAATAGAGCCGAGATGAAACGATGACATTGAGGTTTAACGTTCCTAATCTCAGCTTTAATTCTACGCTGTTTACGTCCACATTGGGTGAGCAGTGGAGGACTTGTTGTCCTTTTTATACATTTGAAACTTGATTATAAAATCACGTATTAATGAGAAACTTTCTAACAGGTATGTCTGTGCGTGTTCACCATCTTAGTTTAGCGTGTTAGCACGCCAACATTTCATAATATGCACCGAACACAAAGTATTTGGACAAATTCAAATTGTGACGTGACGGTGGAGCCAGACGATTCATCCTCTGGGGACTGTGAGTGTGTGCGCACAGCTTCACGTTCAGTCTGGCCATCCCTGCAGCTCAAACATCAAATAGAGTCATTTAAACGCTGTTAAAAGAATGAATATACGTCCTTCAAGTCTATAACTCTTTAATACCGACTGCAGCCAAGTCGACTTCCAACCTCCAGACGAACAGATCAATACTTAATGGGCTGCTGCAGTGCGGGTCTGGTACGTCATCAGCGGGGAAGATGCCTGTTTAATGTTAGTGCATTAAAGCCTTTAGACATTAACTAACTGCAAAAAACAAATCTAATGTTTTTACTTCAATTCAAGTCTGTCTATTTACTTTCTGTCCCCTGAAAGATCTATAACTCTACCATCAGTTCATCTGATTGTAAACATCCTCAAATTACAGCTTGAAGTCAGCACTTTAACCTCATTCGTGGTCCTTTCTTTTCAAATCCAAAGTGCTGCAGGGACAATAACAGAAGATCTGTCCTAATACCCCCCCCCCCCCCCAGTGAGAGGACCAGGCTCAGAGGGATCTGCAACCTTCCCGCCATGCAGCACAAATTCAATAATAAATCTTTGGCCTGTGTACTGTGTGATCACACCACTGCCTGTTGTAGAGAGAGAGAGAGAGACAGAAACATATCTGTGTGTCCAGCCAGCTGTGAGTTTTTGTCAGCCCCCCCCCCCCCCTCCGCTCTGAGCCTCTTAAGCCTCCAGAGAGCAGTCAGCTTGTGAGTCAGAGTGTGTCATAGGAGGGCAGGAGGAGGGGGGGGGGGGGTCACCAGGACTTACACAGGAAACAGCGACAACACAACAGCCACCGAGGCAGGAGAAAGTGGTGTCTGTGTGCGTGTGTTTGTTTACTCTTGTGATCAGACACTTTTTAACTTCCCATGAGAAACCCTGTGAGTTCCCAGGGCATGTGTGTGTGTGTGTGTGTGTGTGTGTGTGTGTGTGTGTGTGTGTGTGTGTGTGTGAAGGTAACACTGAGAATGTGTGTGTGTGTGTGTTGCTGTATTTCCATTACTCAGCAGTCTCATAGTATAGAGGTGTGTCTGGGAAACAGGTAGAGTTACACACACCTGACCGTGAGAGCAGAGGCAAGAATGCGTCAGACACACACACACACACACACACACACACACACACACACACACACACACACCAGCTGATTGCCCCTCCATCAGCTCTATTTACATGTCAACAGTCTCTGTGCAGCATGAGATGAGACTTGAGCGAGTCCTTCCTCACACACTGGGGTTTAAATGGAAATCAGAGCGACCGCCGTGCGCTCCACAGTCTGCATTCGATTAGGTGCTTTGAAGCCGCTGGGTGCAGTTCACCACAGCCCCATGTGTTTTTCGCAGCAACAGATTCATCTTTGACTCACTCGCCGCCGTGATTCAGACCAAGAAAGAAGGCTGTCTGATCTCAAATATTTATCTGTGAGGCTCAATGTCTCTCTTTCAAATCCAGTAGTCGTGTTACAAGTCCTCCAGATCACAGGGCTGCTCGGTGCAATAATGAGGAAAAGATGGTTTCTAATGGGATCAGGGGCGGAAGAAGAATTCTGATTTAGAGCGGCGATGATTAGTCCATTAATCTAACTAACATCTGTTTTGATAGTCTATGACTCGGAGTTTCCATCTGTTGGAATGTGTTTTGTGGTTTTCTTACTTCTCTAGGATAGTAAAGTGAAGATCTGTAGACTTGCAGATACGGACGTAGATGAGCTTTTTCCCATAATATGAAGCAAATAACCTGGAGATTAATCCAAAGTAAGTCATTAGTTGTAGCCCCCTTCAGATCATTTACAAAACTAAAAGATGGTGCAATAGGAAAATGACACATTTGACAGCATTCAAAAAAGTAATGGAGTAAAAACACAAATATGAGCAGTTTAGAATCAAAAGTGAAAGTACTCACTTTTCCTTTCAGTGTTATTATAATTACTGGGTGAGGGTTAGAATTAAGGTGAGGCATCTTTAATGTTGAACCTGGTCCAATGGAGCAAACATCTAAACTCATTTATCTGCAGCATAGGGTAGTTTATATGCATTGAATCATTTAAACGCAAACATAAGTAATAACTCCAGCTGCCTAATTAACTGCTAGTGGTGTTTATATTACATTATTTCACTCTTAAGTAGTAGAATAGATTAGATGAACCTTTATTGAGCCCAAGAGAGGAAAATCAGGTGTTACAGCAGCACAAAGACGGATATAAGAACAAATAAATAGAAAAATAAGAATAAACAACATAAGCAACTAACTAATATACAATAGTGTGAGAGTAGAAACTACACAAGAATGATCTATACAAGAGCAATCAAAGACAAAGTTACAGGATAAGTAAGTTAAAGTGACACAAAAGTGTCACTTTAACTTACTTATTAAAGTGATTAATAGCAGTAGTAGTTGAGTATATGAACACAAAGTACCTTCAAATGTATTTGTATTTTGTTATTGTCCACCTCTGAAGCTGCAAACACTTTGAAATAACAGAAAAAGTCAAGAGAGTTCAATTTCAAAGCCTTGTCATCTCAGCTTTCATGATGTTTGAAGCTGTTTTTTTTTATATAACGCACACTACGGCCAGACTCTACATGTTGATGACAGTCTAAACTACAACTGAACAGTCCTTTTTCTTTTACTTGCAGCCTTGAGACCACTTAATGATATGCAGGTTTCACCTTATTGTCCAATTAAAAGACAGTGTTTTCTGTCCTCCTGTTTAAAGTCACCGCGTCAGCAGCAGCGTGGCCGACCTGTTCTCCCTCAGATCTCCCTGTCCCGCACCACAAAGGCCTTCCATCTCTGATTTACGATCCACCAGCGGGCTGGATCAAAGAGCCGGCGGACCCTGTCACGTTTCGGGGGGGGGGGGATTAGAACTCGCTGGCAATTTGCAGCAGGAGACGAGGGACACCTTTACGTGTACAACTTCCCTTATTGACGCATTGACTATTAACATGTGATCACACTTTGCACGAGACCACATCATGTGCAATTTTGGCTCCGATCTCAATTAATCAGCACCGAAAGGCAAAATGTCCCTTCACGTGACCCTCCACCAGCTGATAAAAGCACATAAACACAACACAAGATCTCAGGTTTATAAGTAAATGCACAGCACTGTCTGGTAGCCGGTTCATTTATTCTATTGTGTGATTAGGGTTTGCATAAAATAACATAATAAAGGTAAATTATTATTCACTTTTTGAATGGTTACAGCATGTAGCGGTTTGCTTCTCTTCATGTTTCTAACTGCAGCACCAGTCATGTTTTTGTTTATTTATTATGTTTAAGTCTCATTTCTATTAATTTAGCTGTATAAGGTGTGTTTCTGTGTCGTCTGATCACTGATGGTTTTCTGTATGCAATTCAGCTGACTTGTTTCCAAATCACTCTTAACTCACCTGTTGCATGTTTCTGGAGATCCAGGTGTCCAGCAGGAGATCCAGTCTCTGCCGGTGATACCTCCCGGTGGTTTTCACCGCTATGAACAGGTCGGCCGGGGAGAGACGCTCCACCGGCCCGGGGGCAGCGCTTCTCCTCGGCGGGCCGGGTATCGCTCGCCTCTCCCGGGTGAGTGTCCTGAAGTACGCCGAGAAAGCTTTCCCGCTCGCCGCTGCGGCTGCTGGAGGCTCCGCCGGGTCTCCGCTGCTCGACTGTCCGACAGTGACGACCAGCGTCCCGGTCACGAGCAGACAGGTGACCGCGGCGGCGGCAGCAGCTGGGCTGAAGGTGCCGTTTGATCCACCGGCGGGTTTCCACATTGTGACTGTTTTTACAGCTTCATTCATAGACAGAAGAAAGTCTAAAGAAAGTCTCCTCTGCTGTTTACAACATCTCCTCTGTGCAGACTCAGTGACCCTGTAAACTCATTCAGTGGGAGACCTCCTGTTGTGAGACTCCCTCACGCGCTGCTTTATTTTACAGAGAAGTTATAAACTCCACCAGTGGGCGGGGCCTCGTCTAGTTGAACCAATGGACGGTTTGAGCGCTATATGTGGGCGGGGCTACGAGGAGATGGAGGAGGCGAGGTTCTCTGGATGAACATCCACATGGCAGCACAGCTAACAGACAAACTTTATTTACTGTATAGAGCAATTTTACAAAGTGCTTTGCACGGGAAGAAAAACATGCAGGGATAGAAAACAGTAAGGACGATGTGTAAAACAAAGATAATTTAGTGTTTAACCCACCAATTAAAAGATAAAAGACAAGGAAAATAAGTATAAAACAATAATTTATTGATTTATTGTTACAAAAGGGTGAATCAAAATGTGTTTTCTTTGTAGTGATTTGTTTTGCGTGAGATTTTCCAAGCGGTGTCAGTTTTCAGCTTTGACCTTGGTACACCAGAAAGTACCTACATTTTCTAGAAGTCACTCACTTTCTCTTTCAGTTTGTGGGGGTATCTGCAGGAATCGTATTTTATGGTGGCATTTTAGTGATACTATCTCTATTTAAAGATTGAAACTGGTCTTTCTTTAAGGGAACACAGGGGTACAGTTGTATTACAGTTGTTTGGAGTCGCTTAAGATGAGAGCAACAGTATTCCTCATTGGAAAGCAATGTGCCCCGAGCTGCTCTGTGTGGGAGCCTGGCGGGTCATTCTCCAAGTGGACAGATGTTGAAGACGACCGTGACATTGGAGTGTGTGTAGTGCTGCCAACTAAACACATATACACACACACACACACACACACACACACACATAGAAGACAGACGTGCCAAGCGGCCAGGTTGCCAGAACCACCAACCATCTGAGGAATGTTTCCTCTAATAATGTGCAGTGTGTCTGTGCTGCATAATCTGTTCTGATCCCTCAAGTAAAGTCAGTATAATATTACATGTTTAGAAACTCTCTCACTGAGGACGGTTGCATTATGCTGTATGGGTTGCATTCAAACAAAGTACTTGTTTGGCCAGTGTTTGTATTGCTGATGTTTTGCGACAAAAAATTAAACATATAAATAAAACATAAAATCATTACTTCACATCCTGTAGCGTAATACCTTTAAGATAAACGTGTTACCAAGAAGTCTGTTAACTGATCATAAAGCTTACTAAGCACAGCAAGCTGATTAGCGTGCTTCTCATTTTGTTCCACAAGACACTAACACTTTAAAGCTTCTCAAAACTGTAACTCAGCACCAATATGACAAAACATTCAATGACCTTTGGCCTTATGTTTGTGCAACATATAGAATATGAATATGGTTAGGGGATCTGTGAGGTGTATCTCACACAATCTAATCATCAGTTAGAACATTAGTCATCTTCCTGTTGATCACTGACAACTTGAAGACACATTAAAGAAGATGGCCTCAGGCAACACGTCTCATGCACATGTGTGTAGAAAGATGCATATCAGCGAAAAATAGTTTTCCTTACCGTTGCTCTTTGTTACATTGTTTTTATTACAGTGCTGCTTGTTCTTGGAGTGACACTTCTTTTCTGTTTCCCTTTGTTTTAAGCTAAATTAGGTTTGGCTGTTGTTCCCTGATCACAGCAGCACTTTGCTTTGCTCTCGTACTCGAGTCTGCTTCTCCAAACTGAGGGCGTGCCGACTGCCTTCTACCGTAGGTAATACACTGACTAAGAATAAGTCATACTAGCCCACTTCAAAAGATCCAAACTATCCCTCCAATGTGTCATATAAATAGGATATTAAGTTGAGCAACCTAAGACTCTGGGATCATAGATACGCTGCTGTTTCACAGGTATGATGAAGAGTTAAGGGATCGCCACAGTTAATACAACTCATCCTGCAAAGAACAAGAATGTGTACCAGATTTTATGGCCATCCATCCAATAGTTGTTGAGATATTTTAGTCTGGACCAAAGTGGTGGACTGACCAACCGACC
This sequence comes from Leptoclinus maculatus, assembly GCA_032191485.1. Taxonomy (NCBI): domain Eukaryota; kingdom Metazoa; phylum Chordata; class Actinopteri; order Perciformes; family Stichaeidae; genus Leptoclinus; species Leptoclinus maculatus. The sequence goes on from JAVDOI010000009.1 coordinate 22,750,022, forward strand.
TATAATTTAATCCCTAAAGCCGCTAGCATGGCAGAAACTCAGGACAAAAACGTTGTCTTTCTTCTTTCTCCACAGACGTAGAAAGCCTTGATGTCACCAATAAACACAGTGGTGATGTAACTTACTCAAGTACTAGTTACATTCTACATATTAAAACCTGATATGCTAATGTAATATGATGCAGTACTACTACTAATCTACGTAGAAGTACACAGAGTATCTAAATCTCAAAATGCTCTTACATGTTTTTGTTAGTGTCACGACCTGGCTCTGGCAGCCATGACCAAAGCAGGGAGACGCAGACAGTGTACCAAAAGCAAGGTGTTTATTGAACATAAACAATTCGTGTAACGCTGAATGGTGGTTAGAACGAGCCGTCCTCGTTCCTCCACGGGGTGATAGGGGGACTAGTGTTGGCAGGAAGCGGGGCTTTATTCTGGAGCACCGGGCCCAGGTGTCTCCAGTCTGCAATCACCCAGAACCTGCTATTAAAGGGACACACACACGCACAAACAAGTAACATGGCAGGGAACCGTCACACCCCCCCCCATAAGAACTGGGTCCTGCAGGGAACCCCAGTATCAAACTAAACTTACACAAGTTTCTCCACTAAAACAAACTCAAAAATACCACATCGTGGCTGACAACCAAAAGAATATACTTTACCAAACGTTCTTAAACTAACGGCCCAGCATCTATCATCCCAGGTTCCCACTGTAGCAACCGGTGCACCTTGGAAGCATTTTAAACAGTTAGGAAGGGATAAGAGCAGAACCAAGGAAAAGAACATATAGTACAACGCTTATTGCTGGGGAGCCCTGGACAACGCCTCTGCCACCACATTGTCAGTCCCCTTTACAAATCGGATATCCAAGAAGCCGGCTTGGTCGGGTGACCTTAACGAGCCTTCCTCACCTCCCCCCAGGTCCGGTGGAGAGTCCGCTAACCCCGGACCCGCTAAACAAGCTGCATGACCTCCACCACCTGAAAGCGGCTCCGAGGTGCGCACATAGTACGGTTTCAGCAAGTTCACATGACACAGCTGGGTTGGCTTTCTACGCTGAGGTGTTGAGATTACGTAGTTCTGCGCCGAGATCTGCTTCAACACTGTATGCGGACCAGTGAACTTAGCCTGGAAAGGCGAACTAACCATAGGGAGCAATGCTAGCACTTGGTCTCCAGGACTAAAAATGCGACGCTCAGTGCGACGGTCATACAAGCGTTTCATTTTCCCTTGAGCTAACCCCAGTTTCTCCCGAGCTAGCTCTCCCGCCGTATACAATCTGTGTCTAAAACCGTTGACATACTCAACTAAGTTTTTAGGAGGTTCTGCCTCCTTCCAATCCTCCGACAATGCCGCTAAAGGACCTCTTACGGTGTGAGCAAAAACCAATTCGTTTGGGCTAAACCCAGTGCTCTCTTGTGTCACCTCTCTAGCTGCAAGCATTAACCAGGGCAAACCCTCTTCCCAATCTCTTCCCAGCTCCATGCAGTAGGCACGCAAGAGGGACTTTAGTGTCTGATGGAAGCGCTCTAACGCACCCTGACTCTGAGCATGGTAAGCGGAGGCTTGGTTGTGCTGTACCCGAAGCTGCTTCAACACCTGCGAAAACATGTTTGAAGAAAAGTTCGAGCCTTGGTCGGACTGAATGACTTTGGGAATGCCAAACACCGAAATGAACTGGGACAGTGCTCTCACCACTGACCTAGTCGTTATGGTACGCAAGGGGTACGCTGCCGGATAGCGGGTACTCTGGCACATAACAGTCAGTAGGTAAGTAGCACCTGTCTTTGAGCGAGGCAAGGGACCCACACAATCTATAATCAAATGCTCAAACGGTTGGCTGATTGCTGGAATAGGGCACAGAGGTACCGGTTTTAGGGTCTGATTCGGTTTGTCAGTCAGCTGACATATGTGACATGTTTTAATGAAGCGACCGACATCTCTCTTCATCCGAGGCCAAAAGAAGTGCCTCAAAATCCGGTCATAAGTTTGACTTACACCAGAGTGCCCTGACTCATCATGAGCCACTTTTACCACAGAGTTACGCAGTTTCTCAGGCAAAACTATCTGAAACACTGGTTCCCCAACAAAACTCCCACTATGGTGGACCCACTTTCTCACCAACAGCCGATCATGAAGGAAGTAACCACCAGCACCGTCCAGTACGTCAATCTCAGGGCGAACCCGTTGAAACAGCTCCTTCAGGGAGGGGTCAGCGTGCTGCTCTATACTCAGATCACTGCGAGACATTGACAAGGGAAAATCAGACAGAGGCAGCGAGAATTTCACTGCAACACTTTCTTTCTCTGACTGAGACACATGTTTCATAGCTGCCATCGCACGCGTTACTGCGCAGGCTGTGAACGCTTCAGGGACCTCCCGTTCGCGTGGGTCTACACTCAGCAGTGGCACGGATGGCACAACAGGCGGAGGTACATCAGCCCAGACACGTGCCCCAACCAAATCGTTTCCCAGGATGACAGAAATGCCCTGGATTGGGAATGCCGGGCGCACTGCTAGGTTAGCTTCACCCTGGAACAAATCACACTGGAGCATTACTTTGTGCACAGGAACCAACATAACCTTTAAATTCATACCCCGAACAGGAACAACGTCTCCTGTATCAGACTCCCTGGACAAGGGAAGCACTCCCGCCAGGATGAAAGAGTCCAACGCACCTGTGTCCCTTAGAATTGTCACTGGCACCTTTGTCTCACCTCCTACCACGGACACCACACCTTCGTGGATGAATGGCCGGTAGGGATCCAAACTCTCAGGACCAGAGTCTTTTACCTGCAAGTCAAAACCGTCAGGAGAGTCGACTTGAGAGACGGGTGCAGCTACCCCCACACCTTTAGGATGAGACCCATACGCAGCATGTTTAGGTTTCAACAAATGACAGTCGATCTTCCAGTGTCCTCGTTCGTGACAATAGTTACAAACACGTTCCGTATAACGCAGACTACTACTGCCTCTAACTGGAACAGTTTCACCCTGCCTGCCCAGTGACTCTCTCCCACCGGCAGCACTCATGTCCCTGATACCACTACCAGACCTGTGCTCGGCAAATCCACCTCTGTGCGTAAGCACATAATCGTCAGCGAGTGCCGCTGCGGCAGCCGCGTTCGTTACCTTCTGTTCACTGATGTACGCCGCAACGCGCCCAGGAACTGAGTTTTTAAACTGCTCAAGCACCACCAGATCACCCAATTGATCAAAGTCATAAATACCTGAAGCAGAGCACCAACGAGTAAAATGAATATTCAGATCCCGTGCGAATTCCAGATGACTCTGATTCTCTCCTTTTTTTAAGTTCCTAAATCTTTGCCGGTAGGCCTCGGGAACCAACTCATACGCCTTTAATACTGCTGCCTTCACAGCTGAATATTTTTCACTATCAGCATCGGTTAACGAGGAGTATGCCTCCTGCGCTCTCCCAGTCAGCATGCACTGCAGCATTAGCGTGCGCGCTGAGTCTGGCCAATTACGCGCATCAGCCACACGCTCAAACAATGAAAAAAACAACTCCGGATCTTTTTCAGAAAATTTTGGCAAGAGTCTTAAATTACCCAAGACATCAAAACCATCCGCAGACTGCTCTGAAAAAGACGAAGACTTCCTACCAAACTCACCAGCTGACAGCTTGCCTTCCTTAATTAACGACAGTCTAAACTGCTCAATCTCCAATTTGGCCTGTTCGGTCTGCTGGCGCAGCCTCTCCACAGCCAATTCAGTCTCCAGTTCAGCTTGTTTATTAACCTTGTCGTGGTCAAGCTGTAACATCAGCAACTCTTTTTGCTGTTCAAAGGTCAAATTCGATCCCGTTTGGGGCGGAGAACATGCGGCCTCCAGGCCAACAGCTGACGGACCTTCAATCAAAATATTCTGTTCAACTAAATTAGCCTTCAGAACGGCCTTCACTCTCTCCCACCGACGTTTATCACCAACTTCGATTTTATAATGTTCTGCTATGTTCAGCAGTTGATCTTTTGTGCATAGATCAAACAACTTCTCAGAGGGAGAAGCAAAGAAGCTCTCAACACTCTCCATAGTTAAGTGCAATCTAAATCAACGCAATGAACAGTGAAGGCTACTGGTGCACAAGCCACGGAGTCTGGCCTAGTCAGCATACGAGTGCTCCCCTCTAGCTGACTGCCTACCAGAATCTATCTACATAACACTCAACCCTAGTCTTCATGCAGTTAATGGTGGCGGGTAATTATGCACTAAAGCCCAGTGGGGAGGAAAGCAACCAGAAACTGGCGACTCACCCCGAACCATGGATGTGCTCCCGAGCAAGATTGCTCTAACCACGGTCACCGCAACATTAATAAAACAACAAACAAGACGAAACCCAAAGGGGTAACGCCTCTGAACCTAACAGGGGAACTACGTTTGCGTCAGAGTTGTTTGAAGTGCACCAGTCAGACAACACGTACCTTACCTTGATTTACAATTTATACCGACAGGAGCGAAAAACCTCGGCTCGAAACAAAAAGCCTAATCTCTACTCCAACTAATAGACCCAAACTACTGCATCTCCCATGCTACAATTTACTGACGTCAACGCTGACGTACTCTTCCAACCAATTACGAATGGGCAGTAGAAATACTCAAACAAAACCATGCCACATACCAAATACCAAAAAACGGATCAAATCCCGGACGAGCCCCCAACTGTCACGACCTGGCTCTGGCAGCCATGACCAAAGCAGGGAGACGCAGACAGTGTACCAAAAGCAAGGTGTTTATTGAACATAAACAATTCGTGTAACGCTGAATGGTGGTTAGAACGAGCCGTCCTCGTTCCTCCACGGGGTGATAGGGGGACTAGTGTTGGCAGGAAGCGGGGCTTTATTCTGGAGCACCGGGCCCAGGTGTCTCCAGTCTGCAATCACCCAGAACCTGCTATTAAAGGGACACACACACGCACAAACAAGTAACATGGCAGGGAACCGTCACAGTTAGAGATAAAATATGAATAATATAATATTCTATTATAATATGTATATCTTTGAAATGAACCATTCTGCATAATAAGTACTTTTACTTTTGATATCTACATTTTGCCTTTAATACATCTGTACTGTGACTCAAAGTTACTGTGAGGAACTTTTAACTGAATGAAACCATCTCCATTTATTACTGAAGCGACTTTAAGTAAACGAGACAATCAGCGAGAGGATTGTCTATATGTAGTTATTCTTAATGCTTGTCATCGGCGTCACCGGGTCGGAGTCTGCACAAAATTAAACAGAATCACGCCGGTTGAGGCCCAGGCCGTATTGCTGGGCCCGCTATAGGGAAGGGAAGCGGAGGAGAACCAGAACCAGGACTGAGTGGAGCAGACTGTTGGACCCCTGCTGCATTCAAATGAGAGGTTTTCTGAAGGGAACCTGGTGCTTGAAACACTCCCACCACAATCAACACAAAATTAAAGTAACATTTTTATTTCAGGACTTTTTTTGGTCTGTGATATTTCTACTTTTACCAAAGTAAAGGATCTGAGTACTTCTTTCCACCACTGCAGGAACTATGTAACTACCACAATATTAATTGCAGCACCTACTATTTTCAATGCTGAATATTGCTCACACACTTCTTCTTGAGCACAGTTGCGATATATTGGTAAGATTAATTAATTTTGTTTTGCTTCTGTATGACATATAGACATATAAAAAGAAACAGGCACATATTGAGAGAATCAGCGGGAAAAGAGGAAAGCCAGACCTCATTATTCGCCCTTCTGTTTGTCCTCCTCTGTCTGCCTTTGTCATGACAAACTTCTTTATTCCTTCCCTTCAAAGATAAAGGCAGCTTTAGTGCCTTCGCTTTCATCCTACTGGAGATCATATAGAGCACAACAGCTGAACTGCACATGCACTTACAAACCTAAGTTCCCCCTCTTTGTGATGGCTTTGATTTCCTCTCTTACCATATCAGTGCAGCCGCAGTGTGAGCTGAAGCTGTGTTTGTGTGTGTGCGAGTGTGTATCTGGAGAATGTTGTGGTTGTTGAATCGACGCGGATTGAAGAATCTCTATTTATAGTGCTGTCAGACGCTGTGTGTGTGTGTGTGTGTGTGTGTGTGTGTGTGATATGTACAATAGTAACATACAAGGACAGTCGAGCTCTGTCTTTTATCTAGTCTAATCCCTCTCTCTTTGATTTCTGCTTCTCAAGTCTCCCTCCTCTCTTCCTTTTCTTTCTTTGTCTTCCCTCCCCGCTCACTTTCTCCCCTCTTGTTTCATCTTGTCGTCAATATTGCAGGATTCAGAGTGCAAGGTCACAGTTTTCCAAACCTCAAGTTGGGACTCCCCCCCCCCCCCCCCCCCCCCCCCCCCGTTTCCTCTCACTGTCTCCGAACTTCACAAACGGACAAGAAAAAAAGAAACCCACTACACATTCTTGAGTTTTAAAAGCCCCTTTCATCTCCTCGTTACAATTAATCGAATACAAACCGCTGCTTAAGTGTGGTTGTTGCCGTGAAAAGAGAAATGTGTGATTGCGAGTGGGAAGGAGAACAAACAACAAGGATGTTTTATTCCTTCCTTTCTTCTTGGCAGAGCGAGGGATCGCTCTCACACCACATCTAGAGGAGACGAGGATGCGGTGGTGGTGGAGGGGGGGGGTTAGACGTGTCAAAGGTCGCAGTCTAGGACAGAGCTTTGTGGCTATCGTGGCGTCAGTCACGATTTCAGGGGATTCTGGTCCACAATGTGATATTGATTAAAGTTTTTCTCTTCCCCCGAAAACTCCCGTCAAGGATCAGGAAGCAATTCATCTGTTGGTGTATTTGAACCATAGACTGTATATAAGAACTGGACAAAGTCGTCTCGACGTCGCCAATTGGTTTGTGGACTGCTGTTTTGGCCGTCGCCATCTTGGAAGTGACCGGAAGTGACCACATAAGGACCGCAGAGGAGTGATCTAGAGACGGCTGTATACCGCTTGGTAGCTGTAGCCACCTGTCAATCACAGTAAGCCCGCCCTAAAGCATACTCTACTTTATGGTCTATTTCACTCTAAATTGACCAAAATGTATTAAATTAACATCATGCTGTGTTGAAGAAGACTTAAAACTAGCGACTGGGGCCATAAACTCATGTTTACAATGTTTACTGAGGTAATAAATCAAGTGAGAAGTAGAGTCATTTTCTCATAGACTTCTATACAATCTGAGTCGCCCCCTGAGAATGCAAGTTTAAGACGCTTCAGCTTTGGCTTCACTTTTTCCGAACCGCAGTTTGCCGCCTGATTTGAGCCTGTGTGTGTTTGTTTAAAGGAATACTTCACTGAAAGTTGTGTTATTTTTATTTGGAGCGCTTCAAAGGTAGCCATGTTGCTTGTTTGCTTTGTGGAGGACATCAGCTGAAGTCAGCTTGGATTCAAAGCAGCTACAAGACACACAGTAAAGACTCCTCACAACTTCTAAAGCAACTTCTCAAACTGCTCCTGCAGCATATTTCAGTTCTCAGTTCTTCATCTAAATGTTCAACACGCAGGAGCTGAATTACCAACCAGGCGAAGCTGGCAGCAGCCCTGAAGCATCAGATTCTCATAGCGGCTCAGTGCTGCTGGATGGCAACGTTGATCAGTGCAAACTGAAATATCTACTGCATGGTATATTGGAAAGTACAATATCAAATAAGGCGGCTTCTACATGATTACTTAAGGGAATAGGCCATGATAATATGTGGTATTACAGCAAAGGAATAGTACCACATTTTGTGAAACACACTTTTGTATTATTAACACTATTGTTCTCTTGCCAAGAGTTAAGAGTGTCACTCATATCTGTCCATTTAATATCAAGTTACAGCCAGAAACTAGATAGCTTAGCATTAAGATAAGAGGCGGGGATCATTTATTGGGCCGTTTCAGGTCTAAACAATCACCGTTTTACCAGGAAATTGCTAAATAATTTTGTGTTACGTGTTTTTTTTTTTAAATGTTATGTTTAAATATGCTCATGAGGCATTATTTAATGCTAACATTTGGTGAATTTATGAGCAATCAACAGACAAAAATAGACAAAGTGCAGTAAAATAAACACCGACACCTTATTTTGGATGCTTTCTTTCCAAATCTCAAAACCGACCAGTGGATGAAAAACAATGTTTTTGCCTGCAGTGTCTCGCATTTAAAGGAAGATTTTTTTGATACCGCACAATCATGGAAAGAGCAGCATAGACGGGGCCAGACAGACATCAGGCTTAGATCAGTAATGTTTTATTGATGATGGAAAAACCTGCACAGACTTTGTGTCCTGTGTGTGTGTGTGTGTGTGTGTGTGTGTGTGTGTGTGTGTGTGTGTGTGTGTGTGTGTGTGTGTGTGTGTGTGTGTGTGTGTGTGTGTGTGTGTGTGTGTGTGAGAGAGAAAACAAGATTAACATTTAACAGAAAGCAGTGTTTTTCAGTTTCAAGTGCAGGAAAATGAGACCAATCTGGTTGGAGCACTTTTTTTTGTTCTCTCTATTTTTATCCACGCTGCTCTCTTTTCTTTAATTCTCTCCATCCACTCACTTTTGTTCAGCACATTGATTGTCTCATCCCGTCTGTGCTTCACCATCTCTCTGATTCTCAGCCACAGTAGGTACTTTCCACCGTGAACCACAGAACACAGGAGGGATGCAGACGACTGTTTGCTGCTTGTGTTTTACATCACTAGTCTGTTGTCGTGCTGTAATGCGACAAAAGCCACATTAACAGTGAAGTATGTGCGTGTGTGTGTTTTTAATCAGAGACTTTCTTCTTCTGAACAAATAAACCCACAGACAAGAGACATTTCCTTTTGCTTTACAGGATGTTTGATGATTTCCAGTATGTGTGTGTGTGTGTGTGTGTGTGTGTGTGTGTGTGTGTGTGTGTGTGTGTGTGTGTGCAGCTACAACAAGAGGTCTTGTCATCTTATCCAGGATTGTACAGTCATGTGCTTCTCATTAAAATACTTCCCTCAGTTTTGGATGAAAGGACTGATACTGCACAGCTAATATGTTGATGAAAACTAATGCTGTGGGGTGTGTGTGTGTGTGTGTGTGTGTGTGTGTGTGTGTGTGTGTGTGTGTGTGTGTGTGTGTGTAGTCTTTGTATGATCTTACTGTTACTGTTGGTAGAAGTCCTATTGAAGAATCTGACTATAGTCTTTCAGCTCACAGAATAATGAACAGTGTCAATAATACTAATGACATGGTGTTATGTTGCAGGTGATAGTTTGGTTGCCTGGAGCTGCTGCTGTTGCTGTTGATGATGATGATGATAATAATGATGATGATTACAAAACGCTCAAGGCCACACAAGTTTCCAGACTAAAAGGAAGAAAGCCAGTCATAATCATATGATTAATCCAAAAACAGGAATAAATCTTCACGGATGACCTAGCAGCTACTTACGCAAAGCTGATTAACTCGGACCATGTGAGTCCATTAAATGATATCGCAACTGCACATACCAGCTAGTGTGTGTGTGTGTGTGTGTGTGGGGGGGGGGTCAAAGGCGCCTCCCAGGAGCAGTTGGAGACAGTGTATGATCCGCAGGGAATTGAAGTGCAGAATCCTTGATCACAAGATTTCACAGCAGCTAGTTTAATGAGTCTGCTGTGTGCATTGTGTGTGTGTGGCACTGTGGGTTACATTGTGTGTGTGTTAGCGTGTCTGTTTGAGAGGCAATGAAAAATGGAGACAGGCTCGGTCATGTCTTTTGAACGTTAATTAATAAAGACAGAGTATGAGATGATGTAGCGATAGACCGAGATGGAGAGACAGAGAGGAAATCGCTGCTTCCTAACGGTTAGAGATATTCATTTTCTGAGACATTCTGTCACCGCCTCAATACAATGCAGGGGACAGTCTGTGTTACTGGCACTGAAAAAGTCAAAAGCAACATCTCTTTCCACAAAGAGTGAGTGTGTTTACATGCGCACTGCCATCCTCGTGATCAGGTTTCTGGAGTGTCCAGATAATCTTATTTGCATATGAACATCCAGCCCATTGTTACTCCCAACTCGTCAAATACAGCAGATTGGTCAGTGGCCCTATACGCGTCAAACTATCGTGTTCTACGTGGCCGTAGTTATGCCGCTAGTAAAGGTGGAGGTGAGGTTATGTGGAGGGATGTGCCAAACAAACACCGGACTTTCACCCAGGATATCTGTGTTCGTGCCTGTGCAAAATGAAAAGTCAACTCAAGTCGACTTATTTAAGTTATGTAATGTTATGTTTACGTACGTATGGAGCGTAGCCCATACTTAACTACGTTGTACATGTTGAAACATCATATCCTGGTTTCAAGAGAAAGGATAAGCTCTTCACCCGCATTTAAACCTGCAATTATTGATTTGAGCCACTTGGGGGCAGCAGAAACAAGTTGTGAACACAACACCAACATATTATCACTTTAGAAAGTTCATCTGACACACGTGTTGGCAAACAATTGATGCATTCAGCAGATGCAACATCAGCATTTATTTAGAGTTGTGTTTCAGGCTAAGTCCAATACTGATCCTGCTTTTAGCTCTGTTTTGGTCTCGACCAACTCCTGAGGTAAATATCGGACTCTTTAGCTGCTAAATGCTTCACTGTGTTCACCAGCTAGTCCCTAACTGTGACTGTCGGCTGTTTGGTGCTGGACACGTAGTATACAGTGTTTTTTTTTAAAGCTTTTTAATGCTGGAAAGAGCTGCCAGATGTGGCCGAAAACCGTGCTATGAGAGCGGTGAGAGTGAACCAAAACAGGGAAGTTGTGGACTGGATTTGCGTGATAATTATACGCTCGTCACTACGAGCGAAACCTTTTACATCATCACTTTGTTTTCATGTTGTTTTGTTTGCTTGATTGGCGTGTGTCTTGATTTATCAATTTCCGTTATGGTGTGATATTAGGCTAAAACATAATCTTAAAAAACAAGACTTGACAGGTTTCTATAGGACATATACCGGTATGTGTGTTTCTCAATGTGCATATGAGGCTGTGTTTCTGAACAGTGTGTGTGAACAAATAAAACGAGCTGTTGTGAGAGACTCAGGAGTTGTAAAGGGCAACAGGGCCGTTATGAAGACAGATTTGATTAATTCAGTGGTACAATCAAAGTCAGTCAGACTGATAACCCCGTATTGCAATACATGACACCAGAGAGAGTCAAACATGATTTTGTTTTCTTTCATCACCTTTTTTATTTCCTGCCTCTCCCACGATCCAACCACCGGCTGCACTGAACCCCCAGTACACATCAACACTACGTTATCACTCACATCAAAGGCAGCAAGATAATGATAAAGCCCAGTGTGTGTGTGTGTGTGTGTGTGTGTGTGTGTGTGGGCTGAGAGACCCAAATAAGAAGGCTAATAAGGAAGGGAAAGAGGGGGAGAATTAACTGCTGTTTCATTTGGGTCTGAGCCAAAAGACATCTAATCAGTCTGGATTAATATCTCCGCACACACACACGTGCACAAACACACACACATGGACACAGAGAAAGGGGAACGTGTGAAGGCAAAATAACAAATGAATGAAAAGAAAACAGATGACTATGATGGTGAGAGGGTCATGTGTCTGGTGGCGAGCAAACACTTTCCCAGGATAGCTAAGACAGACTGACAGACAGAGAGATACATAGTTTCAAATGAACTAGTATAGAACAAAGTAAAGTCAACAGTCAAAATACTTTCTATACAGCACAAATTCGCAGCTTTAAAGGGCCAGTTTGTAGGATGAGGTTGCAGATTGCAACTAACTGAAACTGGCAAGGCAAGCGTGTTGAAGACAGGCAGCAACCACTGGGTCTGTTAAGTGGAGCCAATGCTGAAGCGCCTTAAACTTGTATTTGTTCTAATGTCCAGCAAAAAGAAGTCAGATTGTATAGAAGTCTATGAAAAAATGACTCTACTTCTCTCTTGATTTATTCCCTCAGTAAACATTGTAAACATGAGTTTATGGTCTCAATCTCTAGTTTCAAGTCTTCTTCAATACAGCATGATGTTCATTTAGTAAATTATGATCCATTTAAAGTCAAGTAGACCATAAAGCAGAGTGTGCTTTAGGGCGGGGCTACCTTGTGATTGACAGGTCGCTACCACGGTGCGTCTGCTCTGGTAGTTGTGCTTGTTTTCGTCTAACAACTTTAACCCTTTCACAGTATGTTTTCAGCTCGTGAAAGTTAATTGTGACCTCTTTGGTCACCTTATTCACTGTTCAATTGTACTTAGCTGCACCCTTTCATGTCAATTCTGGTTGGAATAAGCCAAGATGGCGGCGTCAGGTGTCTACGTCAACTTATATACAGTCTATTGTTGCAAAAACGTGAATGGCCCTATCTAGAGCCAGTGTTTGGTTTGTCCTTTCTGGTCCACTGTAGAAACATGACGGCGCAACATAGCTGAATCCATGAATACGACGACCTATATATGTAGTTCATTCTAAGCTAACGAAAACACGAGGATTCTTAGTTTCACGTGATTACACACTTAATTATTATGAATGGCATATTCCATTTCTGCCAAAAGATTCCTTTAAATGCTACACATTGGCCCTTTAAGGTTGGAAACCCACACTGTGACAGTGTTACATGTATGTTCTGTATTGGCTCGTTCAAACTTGAAGCAATATGATATTTACTGTGAGTTAAATATTACGTACACAAGACCGCACGTTTTTTAGCTGCTCCATTCCATCAAATGTAAATAAAATTCAAACTCAAAAAGATATTGGCATATTTTGGATACTTGCATCGCCACGAGAATTAGAAATACAGCTCTTTGGGTTTGGCTTCACACCATACATTAGTAATGAGCCACTAGCTGGTCACTGGGGTTTAAGAGGTTAAACTTGTTTTCGGTACAGCTATAAACTTCGACCTTGTTGCCTTTCCCTCAGCCAGACGCTCTCCCCTACAAGCCTTGAAATCTAGTGGCTGATTTGTTTCCCCTCCCCCGGTGATTCACCCCTAACCCTTGCTGTCCAGGTCCGTGAAATCTACACCGTGTGCCCTGACCTTCTTCAACACACACCGACTTTCACTCACACACACTCACACACACACACACACACACACACACACATTCGACAACTTTAGCTCCATCCTCAGGCTCTGTGAAATCCAGCCAGCCATGACAAATGCAGGGGAGCCTCTGGTCTGTGTGTGGAGCCTCAGCACGGTCACGGTGTCACAGTCATCATCTCAAACTGGAAAGTGAATCCGCTCAACACAACTGAAATTGAAACAGGTAAAAGCCCCATTCCACCTCTTGTGGAGATGACCGTAAAGGTGCCGTGTCTCTGCTTTGAAACTTAATCTTTTTAGAGCATTTTTATGATTTTAGGACAGGAAGAGGAGGATGGGGGGGAAAAGGGGAAAATGAAGCAGCCGATCAGATTTTGTTTGCCTCCGAAGAGTGATAAATCTACAGCTGTTGTTCAATCTTAAACATACATATCTGGTTAAACTGTCTGCTGGCCCCCTGAGTGTGTGTGTGAGAACTGAACTTTCCTTACTAAAAGAGACTTTCCATTTTACAACACATGACACTTATGGCAACCGGTGACCTCCCTGTGTGCGTTGTAAATGTGGCTGCACGGGACCATGGATTCATATTCATCTATAGTATTGAATACTATAAAAACTCCCCCACACAAATCACCGACTCGGTATGTGAAAACACAGACAACACATGAAACACAAACCATAATTCAAGCTCATAGCAGCTGGAGCCTCGAATCCTCCTGACATTTGTGGAAGAATCCTCAAAAATATCATATCACTTCATTATTAATATGTGTCCAATGCTGAGATGTTTTGCACAGAGTCACAGTCAATAATACATCATATTTGACTAACATTGTGATTGAATGAGTGCCTAGTCTGATTATAGTCTTGACACATTAGGGATGAATAAAATAGGTTTAACAATTCATTAGTATTACAACAGATGCTGCATTTTCAAGGCCGATGGTTTCACTTTATTCCAGTGACCTACAGGTGGAGGTAATGCACCAAGAAATGCACCGATGTGCCAACAAAAGCAGGGAAGAAGAGGACTGCTAGCTTAGTGAGCATTGGGTGTAAACAATGCAGGTTTCAAACTCTTAAATGAAAATGGAAATACATTCTACACGTTTGCTGTCCTCAAGAATACACAATGTGTGTTTTGGTGAGTAACGCTGAATGTGAACGTAACTTTTGTTTTGTTAGTCAGAAGTTGTTAAATAATATTCTGTGTATATTATCATCTTTTGTATGTTAAGTCGTATGCTAGGCGTGGTAACCCTGCACTCTGCTGTCCTGTTGGCCACTTCAGAAGGCACACATGGTACCACCTCACATGTAAACAGAACAGCGCTGGTGTCTGAGAAACAAGCATCAAGTGTGACAAAATTTCCCACATAATAACTCATTAAATCTTTTGTTTTTTAAATGTAGTTAAAGGCATCGGATCCAACTCTATTAAAACAGTTTTGAGATATCTTTTTTTAAATCCACTATAACAAGGGACATGTCATTAATGAGCGTGACAGTGTTGGGGGACCTTAAACACTTGCATTGTTTCTTACAGTTAAGACTTGAGATGTAACTTGGATTTCACATGGCTTGGATTTAAGAACTTAAGAAGTCTTAAAACTGCAATACAGGATTCAGAGCATTAATATAGCAGCAAACGATATTGTGACGTAATGTCTACCTGAACAGAGAATGAAGTCGCTCTCTCTGTGTTGTAATCCGAGCTTCTCTGTGCTTTGTTGACATAGCCGGGCTGGCCTCTTGGGCCTTTTAGTGCATGTTACTGTTCCCCACTGACTAGCCCGTCCCGACCGACGGCGCCGTTGCAAAAGTGTATGCCAAAATCTGACACAACTTACTCTATTTCTCTGTATTAAAAAGCTCCATTGTTGTACCAAAACCATGAAATACCTCTGAATGAGCCACTCTTGCACTGGGTGACATATGCCTTCATTATAATAAACACGCACTGTAGTTAATTTTAAGTCAATCCCACATACACCGTCCTGCTGTAAATATTCCATATTAATCCGCTGCTGAAAATAGTCCCAAACAAATGCACAATTTACTCCAGTTTGCTTAAAAACAGCTGTATCAGGAGTTTATTTAGACCTTTTAAAAAAATTATGCTAATTATTTGTGACCTTTTTTTTGAAGATGTACGTCTTCAGTAGGATTGAGTGGGCTTGCGGCTGACTGCTACAAATGGATGGGGAAGTATCGACAGAGGAACTAATGGACCCTTTGATTTTATCTTTTCATGGGTTTTGATGACAGGAACACATATGGCAGCGCATTAATCTGTCGGGATGAAAGGAGCTGACACCTCTCAGTTTGTGTGAATGTGATAGTGACGGCCACAGAGTTTTATCTTATCAAACAGGCCTGCAGCAGAGGTGTGTGTGGCATCGGTCTGACACCAGCAAATCTCCACTCACACACTGCCAATTACATCCTCGTTAAGGACCGTAAGGACTGATCCCTCACACACACACACAGAGACACATAAAAGTAGCTGCCCTTACAGTACATACAGTCCTGCTTTTTCTCTTAAGTTGTATTTCATTTTGAAACATCAGCCAACTGTCTATTTCTCTGTGTTTTTCTCTATTTCTCTCTTTTCTACTGCATTGTACCACTCTAGTCATCATTATACAGCAGAAAAAAAGTTGGTCTTTTGCTTCTTTACAGAGCTAGTGACTTAGATCATGTGATTGTGAAAGAATATTTAAAGTCAAACGCCTCTAAAGTTGAATACAGATATACAGATATATTCAGACAGATGGTATGAGAAAAATAATGTTCTTTTTTTATATTAAAGCATGTAAACGTGTTGTAGTAGAATCCCAGAATACAAGCATAAACCTGTAAGTTAGCATGATATGTCTCCTTTAAACAACTCCTGCTACATAATCCATACTTCTTCACCGTATGTCAATATGCTCAATATGCCCGTTTAACAGTCTTCTTGAGGCCCTGAAGCTCCACTGGAAGCTATTTATTTAATCATTCAAGTATGAAAAACTAGGCATAGGAGTGGACAAGCAGTTTGAGGATATAGCTTTTAAAAACATGTTTAAGTGTGCAGTTACTCTTTAAGTGTCCTCTTATGTATAATGGAGTAAATGTGAGTGTGTGTGAGTGTGTGTGTGTGTGTGTGTGTGTGTGTTGTGTGTTGTGTGTGAGTGATTTCAAAGAGAGACCAAATCAAATATAGGATACCAAAAATAAATCAGAACAATGTCACCAATGAGTCATCATAGTGTGAGAAGAACAGCTCTTTCTCTCTCACACACACACACACACACACACACACACACACACACACACACACACACACACACACACACACACACACACACACACACACACACTAGTAGCTGCCCCTACAGTGCAACACTTTCCACTTACACTGATAAGCAAACAACCCCAGGGACACGTAGAATCATTTTTAGCACTGCTTTAGCATTCCCTTCATGTTTGATTGACTATCAGTGCATATACATGTGTGTGTGTTTGTTTACAGTCATGTGTGTCCCTAAAATTCTTCAAAGTAAGAATGCATAGTTTTTCCTAAAAAGAACCTCGCCTAAGACCTTGAGCAGAGCCTTCCAAATGAAGCCATCTATGGGTTTAGTTATCCTCAGTACTCAAGCATGACAAGAGGAATCAGTGGAAACCAATCACAGGATGACTTTGAGCTCCAGACCAGATCTACAGGCGAACCTCTGGTCAGATTAAACTAATCCTCGCTGGCCCTGAGACCGTATCTGGAGTTTGCCCCAGCCACTTTACAGTCCTGTAGACAAAAGCTGCTCCAATCCTCTGAAATACGTTGAGTGTTTTTTATTTGATCTGGCTTTAGAAAGAAACATGTTTTTCCCAGATGACTCCTTCCAGTCAGAGCTGAGGACAAAGGATCTTAAATGAGAAATACGTGGTGCTGGAAGCTTGGTAACATAGTGACAAGAAGAGTTGCTAATCAGACACCAAATTAAGGTAATTCACAGGAATTTATTTTCACCGTCCACTCCTGTCTCCCAACTGACTGCAACATGTGCTGCATCCCTTTTCTGAAGCAGTTAATACTCCAGCAAAGCAGGGTTTTATTTAAGTGGACACTTTATTCCATTTTGGGCTCTGCTTCTCCGTCCCCTCAAAGGTCAGAACTGTCAAGATGAATTGCAGTTGGTCGATGGTGCAAATTCAAGCTGAACTCTGTGAGAAAGCTGAGAGTGAATTTTCTTAATTTTGCACGGTTAACAGTCCAATTAACTGAATTCTGTCTAATATATTGCTGTTCAATGCAGCAATATATTATAAATGCTGCTAAATGCACCAAGCCCAAAAGGACTCAATATTATTCAAATAAAGATTGCCTAATAGCGTCAGCGACCTCCTTTTTTTGACGCTATGTTACCTGTGATCACGTCAGTCTATTTTATAAAGACACTATGCATGCAGCGAGGATGTTTCCTGATACCACGGAAGTTTATTTTGAAAAGACATTGTATGCATGCAACAAGGCTGTTTCCTGTGACCACGGAAGTTTATTTTGAAAATACACTCTATGCATGCAACAAGGCTATGTTTCCTGTGACCACGGAAGTTTATTTTGAAAATACACTGTATGCATGCAACAAGGCTGTTTCCTGTGACCACGGAAGTTTATTTTGAAAATACACTGTATGCATGCAACAAGGCTGTTTCCTGTGACCACGGAAATTTATTTTGAAAATACACTGTATGCATGCAACAAGGCTGTTTCCTGTGACCACGGAAATTTATTTTGAAAATACACTGTATGCATGCAACAAGGCTGTTTCCTGTGACCACGGAAGTTTATTTTGAAAATACACTGTATGCATGCAACAAGGCTATGTTTCCTGTGACCACGGAAGTTTATTTTGAAAAGACACTGTATGCATGCAACAAGGCTACATTTCCTGTAAACACAGAAGTTTATTTTGAAAAGGCACAATGTATGTAGTAACAAGTGGAAACTGACACGTCCAAAACTGACACTAGAGGGAAACCTAGAGCGTCATAGTTTGAAGCGTAGGGCCACTGACCAAGCGTCGGTATGTGACGAGTTGGGAGTGAGAATGTGTTGCATTCAAACTAGTTGGTTTGAAGCATACTGAGACCTTACATGTTGGAGTTTATCCCTCCTAAAATAATCCATCGCCTACTAATAAACACATGATTTAGCATGAAGAAACCACCTGTTTCAAAGAACTGACACAATAACTGCTTATGACCGTTTCACGTCACTGTATCAAACCAAGCAGCATATGAAACAGCAGATGAGACAGATGTTCTCATTGTTAGATTGGTGGTGTGACGGGGTCCGCCCAAAACAAGAAAAAAACATACAATAGTTACGCTCTTATTATTGTCCACAGTGCACAACCCTGTCTCTTACAAAATTATGTTTCCATAAAACTACTCTGCACTCTAAATAATGTTTCGAAGAAGATATTTTTCCGAGCCGGATTGTCGCAGATTAAAACTGTTTCAAACACATGAAACAAAACCCCCAAAAATATATTACAAAACTATCCAGTAAAAGCATCATGGTTTGGCTCAAAATTACTTCGAAATCCAAACAAAACCAAAAAGCATTAAAAGTACTTTGTTCACACGGGACACAAACAGCAGTCTCCTGGATGTAAGCCACCTGTTTGTTCACCCAGTCACCACCCCAACCTCCTCTCAACACAGGCTTTTGTGGACTCATTTGAAACTTATTTGGGATAAAAAACAAACATAATACACAACAAAATAGGTTTCCCTCTAATTCACACTGTTTAGTTGTATGGGACCGTCCATTTTAGGAGAACAGGGCTGCGGTGTATAATAACTTAAGTCATTCTCTGCAGCAAATGATATTTATCTGAATTCTCTTTCAGCCAAACTGGACCCAAAAAAAAAAAGTAAAGTCACAATTTCACGCACACAAGCCAGTTTGGTATTTTGCAGCTGAAGCTGGCACCACTGCTGCTCCACCCATTTATTTTAAATATGACAGAGTGCTTCTCCCCACAAGATGGTGCTGTAGCCTCTTTCTGTAGCGTGTATATATCCTCATACGCATTCTTTTAATTTCCACACACACACACACACACACACCATGCAAATATACACACACACACACACACATGCATGTATGGAAGGGCATTTGTGGATCCATTATTATTAGTTTAAAAAATTAAATCAAAAGAGGAAGCTGGTGGTTCACACAGGCAGGGAGGGGTGGATGATGCAGCTGATGTGATCTCAGTTGTGCAGCTCATACGTCTTCCCCATGACATAGACAGGGCCTCATCCATGTGTCAGTTTGTAACAAAAAGTGAAAAATGTATTTTGTGGTGCCACGGGGGAATACACTAGCACTAGCACAGTTTTGTCTCCCCCTGCCCCTCCTCTTCTTCCACACACATGCATGCACATCTATACCCCCCCCCCCCCCCCACCCTTCCTATTTCCATCCTCCCTCCATCCTTCCTCTTGTAACTACGCCCCCTGGCTTTTTGTGTCAGTGTTCTTCCAGAAACTGCCTGGTGAAATGAGGGTGAAACCTATAGCCTGCGGCAAACGGATAAAAGAGGCCTATGCGCTTCCTGTGACGTCGTCGGTAACTTGCCTCATGTACCGTAGGAGAGGATGAGGTGCAGAGTTCAGCGATGAGTAAGGATTATGAGGCGTCTTGTATTTTCCATATCACTCTCGTTATTGCACAGCAAGTGTCAACACAGCATGAAAAAGGCCAGCGATGCATGTGAAAGTCACCTTGCAGAATGACATGTGGTCCCGGAGTTCTAATTATAGAAGCTGCTGTTAAATGATTAAATTTCATATTTGTATTGCCTGCAATTTAATGTATTCATATATTCACTTCAACACCAAGTTCATATGTAGGATTCAGATATGACAGCAATAATCTCTGCTCCAAGTAACACTTTGAAGTGGTAACATGGGTAGAAATGAAATAGTCTGAACCAACAAGAATAAAATGACCTGCACAGATGCTGTGGGTACACGAGATACAGAAATATCATAGCTTGCTGTTTTTGGTGTTTGAAAATTAAATTATTGGATGACAAAAAGAAGAGGAGAATAAAAGGAAGAAAGAAGACAGACAATTGAGTCCATTGGGATTCTGTGACAAAGATCCGATTTGTTTTGACTCCCCACGCTGCCAACATCTACAAGCTCGCTGGATGATTAATCACCAACACTTTGTCCAACAAACGAACTGTCTGTGAGTCCTTTTTAAGTTTTGTTTACAAAGGCTTAACTGCAGTATCAGTGACACTGAATGGCTTTGAGTGGCGACATGATGACAGTTATGTCGCTGATTATTCTTCTCATACCTTCTTGTACTGAAACCCACTTGAAGCTAAAGCTCCTGCAGGTCAGTGTTTGCACTGTGCTTACCTAATATTGTCACCCCCTTTGTCCATAGTGCCATTTTATTATTGCTATTAACTCTTAAGATCTATAAGAGGCGTCCTTCCCCAGTTCCTCTTTTTCTTCCTTTTTTTCTCATCTGAATCGAGCATCTTGGCGGGCGTTCACACTGGGTTGGTGGAGGGGGGTGTTGCTTCAGGCACAGGTGAGACGATGATATATGATCCAGGATGTCCAATTTGACAAGTTCTGTTCATTTGAATTCTGCTCAGACGCTAAACCACCACACTACAATTTGTAACAAACTGTCACACAGGATTTCACACATAGCGGCAGCTATTTTAGCTTTCGCTGCGGTATTTGCAAGGTAAACAGTAAAACTCCGAAGTTCGTGCTACAAAGTAATCTACCAGGAATGTGCCCTTTCATGCATTTGATTATCCACCTCAGCATCTTCTGGACTGGCCTCATTCAGATGAATGAGGCGGCTGCGTTTTCTTTCACACGGGGCTGTCCGCTCTGTAGCTCGACCCCACACTCACTTCACACACAGTAAACATGTGGACTGCACTTAAACCCGGCGTTGGCCGTTATCACAAGGTCACCTAATACCAAGCATTAAAGCTCGCATGTGCTGTTTTTCAAGTAGTTTACTTCATCTATTCTTTTGCTTGTGCTGAAGGGGTCGACTAGTTCTTACAAAGAGGAGCTCGTGTGCTCGTGTGCTGTGGGCCAGTTACTTTATATGAACTATAATTACATAATCACATACTTGTCTGTGTGATTGTACCCTACAGTACCTACCCTTTACAATCAGTACAACATATCCTGAGACCGTAGGCCTTTTTTCAGTGTAAGCACCGACTGAGCAATCAATGGGACACCATTTTCTCGAGTACAAAGAGAAAGACCCCAGTCTGCTGATGGATTCCTGGGAGCAACAGCTGACCAGTGAATCTTCATTACTGGTCAGGGGTCGAGGTGGATGGGTCAAACCACCAAGCGATCTTTCAGCCAGGAGGCCGCTGTTCGTTCCCTGTGTGAAGCGAAAAGTCACAGTTGATTTACTTGTCATGTAACTTGTTATAACACTAGTTTATTTCAACCCAAACGATGACCTTTTCCTGAAATATGTAGTTTTGTTGCCTGAGCCAAACTAAGTTGTTTCCTGTAAAGGCGGAAGTTTATTTTGAAAAGACTGAATGCATGTAACCAGCAGAAATGTACTCGTGTTGCTGGCTTTCGTAAAAGAAAACGCTCGAAAAATGAGGTGTAACCTTTGATAAGATATGATACGAACTGTTGTGTGAGGATACGCTGCCCTGGGTCCCGTCGATGCCCTTCGGTGGTTATTTGAACCCAAACGACAATCTTTTCCTGAACTGAACTATTTGTGTTTCCTAAATCTAACAGAGTAGTTTCCTGCGAAGACGGAAGTTTATTCTTAAAGAACTGTATGTATTCGGAAAGTGACACTGGTTGCTGGCAGAAAATATACTTTTTGCAAGATATTTTACGAACCCTTTGTACGAGGTTACGTTTGCCTCGCAAGGCTGAGTTCTTTTCTTAATATCCGCTTTTCCTCAAAGACATTTCCTGAATATCCGGCTCAGAAACTTCAGGCCGCATCCTGTTTCTGTGGCTTGTGCTGAACTCTAATGGGGAAAGTTTGAGGAAGGAGATAACGTGATGTAAATCACAGTGAGAGGAGGATGTGAAAGGTTGCTTGAGTTTTATAGCTAGAGATGAATTGTGAGGGAGAAGGATAAAGGTCATACCGGGGGATGACCAGGTTACCACAGCGGAGGCACAGGTAAGCTCACGTGTCTGCTGCACAACGCTGTTCGCATGAGAGTCACTTCGCAGCCTTGCACACCCGCAGCACGGTTTTCAATCTGACTTTTTAAAAATGATTTAAACGTGAATATTTCCCAGCTGTAGTCCAGTTAAGACAAGCAAAAAGGTAATCCAAGAGTCATACCCTCTCCCACACTCGCCCGGCGGGGGGGGAGGGACGACAAGAAAAAAGATGACTTGAGTAGAAATTAAATATTTATGATTCAAAGCATATAGGGATCGGAGCGAGGAATTGCCCCAGGGCTCATTGAGTGGCTGCACTTCAAAAGCATACATTTCCTCTGTAACATCTCACAGAAACACACACCTTCGTGGACAGGTGGCCATGATCGCGCTATTACATCCACCGGTGAACGACGAAGACGACTGACACGGTTTCTCTGCAGGAAATTGGTTTTGTGAGGATTCGACGGATCACTTTGCTTGCTCACGAGGCAGAAAATTAGATGGCGAATGTGGAAATACAGATTGCTGAGCACACGTGGGGGTGGGGGGGGGGGGGGGGGGTGGGAGGGAGGAATGTGAAACATCAACTACAAGATGTAGATGTTAGCACATAGGCATACTCTATAACTTGCTTTGATTCTATTCTATAAATATATAATGCGTTATGATTTATTAGTATTGCTTATATATTTCTACACGAGCCATGCTTTTTTCCTATGAAGAGAGCTGAGCCCTGCGGCTTAGCCACCTTAGAGTATTGCATGCCTTTCACATTTAATGTCACCGCTCGTGCGCTCAAAGATCAGCCAATGAGATGACGGCTATCTGTGACGATTGTGCTCAAACCGCTCCCGATGATCAGTGTCTAACCAGCTGTTTTTGTCCCTTTCCTTTGGATTATTTGACTGTAAAACACACCGGGAGACACTGTCCCCAGGTCCCGTCCTTGCCATTTCTCTACCTGTCGACCAGATGTTCTCCAGCTGACATCACGCCACTCCCTCCTGACCTTCACCTGCTCACCTGTTCCCCGTTTTCCTCATTAGTCTTGCAGATCATACATCAGCCCGTTTCCACCTGCTCTTTGCCAGTTTGCGTCTGTTCTAGCACTTCAGCCTTTGTCTCGCCTGCCTGACCGTCTCACTGATCCACAGACTCTCTGCCTACCCTCCTTTGAATAAGTTTGCTTGTTTCTGACGATAAACTGTATAATAGAAGTGGACGTAGTCATCGTGACGTCACCCATTGGTTTTGTGGTCATTGTGAGGCCTTGAGTTCGCCGTCACCATCCTGAATTTCGGCCGTCGCCATGTTGGTCTTTTTTTGCAGCCAGTTTAAATATTTGGAATGCAGAGGAGTGATGTCGAGACGCCGTATAGGTCTCTGGTAGCGGCACCCGCCCTAAAGCATACTCTGCTTTATGCTCTACTTGACTCTAAATGGACCATAATTTACTAAATGAACATCATGCTGTATTGAAGAAGACTTGAAACTAGAGATTGAGACCATAAGCTCATGTTGACAATGTTTACTGAGGGAATAAATCAAGTGAGAAGTAGAGTCATTTTCTCATAGACTTCTATACAATCTGAATTATTTTTTAAACCGGAGGAGTCGCCCAAAAAGTCGCACTGAAGAAAATGATTTAAATCAGCAAAGTGATTTGTGACTTACACCTCTATTTCACTGTCGACCTCAGAAATATTGTTTTTCTGCACATTTCAGCAATAATCACCTCCAAACACACAAATTCAGGAAAGGATTGCACATTTTTTGCGGCTGCTAGACCTGCACATATAAGACAAAAAGGGTGAAATGCAACTCCAACTGTGCTGCCAAGCAAATGGCGTCTTGGTGCTCCTTTGCGTGCACGTATTTAAATGAGATAACAGACAATTGCCCCTTCTTATGCAAATGAGCCTCATTGCAAAAACAATTAACTTCACAAAGATCAGCGCTGATGGCCACACGCGGTTACAGTGAAATTATTAGTGTCTCCACAGAGTTGATGGTAACTGAAGTGTATTCATGCAGGGTGTCACGTCCAGACTTTCCTGCAGCGGTTGTAGCCAGGCGAATGCATCGTCACGCTCTGTTTAAAATCATACATTTATTTTTTCCGGCCCCCTTCCGCTCATTGGTGACGTACCACTTCACCGTGCACACAGCTCATATCACTGATCATTTGCAGGGAGCACTGACTTTGTGTTTTATTTTGTGATTTAAAAAGACCATATCAAATAATGAAGATCACGAGTGCATTACTGTCCTTGACAATGTTATTTATTTATTGTGTTATGCTCATACAAATGCCCAGCCCACATGGACTGATAAAGCACCAAAAAACTTCTGTTGCAGCCATAAAACATTTGTCAGCTTCTTCCATTAAATTGCAAATGAACAACTTTGTCTTCTGCCCCCGAGGCTCTGCAAATAATATCTTTCTATAATCATTTAATCCGGAAGAACTCATCTGAAATTACATTTGATCAAACTGGCTCTTAAATCATCACATAACGAGCAATAAAACATGAAATGTTTTTTTTCTCAGTTCTTTTCTACAGCTAATAATAATGTAGCCAAACTTAATTTTTCACAAAGAGATCTTTGACTTAATTCTGCTTCTCATAAGGCTCCACACTGTAGCTGTTTTCATCTGCGTTTAACTTAGTTTGGTTCACACCAGACATCAACTGACCATCTTCCCTTGTGCATTAGGAACAATTGACCTTCGCTAAGCCCCGCCCCCCTCTGCTACTACGTCAAGCTGTCAGCAATACGTTACCATGTAGCCCACACAGTCACGAACTGCACTACCTGAAAAACTAAAAAGCCATTTCAGAGAGAAGCAGACAGGATCTACAATATGCCTTTGAAGGATATATCCAAGATGTCAAACTGATTCAGCAGTAAAAACAGGTGAAAAAGATAAAGCTAGAAGCTAAAGCTACAGATCACAGTGTGAAAGTGAACCACCACATCACCTGGCGATCGAGAGAGAAGACAATGACATTAAGGAACAACTCTGTTCCTGCAAAGCCAGTTAGGTCTTTATTCACTTTTAAAATCATTAAAAAGCAACAAAAACATTCGGTATACCTTCAGTAGCTAGGAGTGGGATAAATACCCCGTGGCAATCGTGGGGTTCCAAACCAACTGGATTCAATTTGTTCAAAGAGGTCCAATTAGGTCCACAGACAGAAGACTGGCTCGCTTCGCGCAACCTGTTGCGGCTCTGGCTGTGTGTGTCATTTACAGCGGAAAATTGTCTCTCGCACCCCGATATTTTGCTATTGAGGCTTACAGAGGGTCTGAAATGCCAATCAAGGGGATCGGCCCCCGGAGACCCCTGGTATTTCGGACACTGGTAGCTAGCGTAGCAGAGAAGTGTTAACGCTGGTTAATGATGTGCTAACATACTCTGTTAAAGTCAGCCCCACAGGTTTTTACGTAGAAATGTTACGTTTTAGGAACGCAAAACGTATATATCTATCCCAAAAATATCCCAGTTAACAATCATTCTAGTGAGCCGCTCTTCAGGTTTATTCACTCTCGTTTCTCAAATACTACTATTTGCTTTTCACTTATTGTAAGACATTAAATGTACAATGATGCTCGGTAGAGAAAACCCAGCCGCAACTATAGAGGTTAGAGATATGTTGGGATGTTAGAACCAATCAGCATTTTCTTTGATAGGTATGTTGTTGCTGTGGCAGCACGCGCTAAAGGTCATGACGACATCGTTAGGCAAACAACAGGAATGTTGTTATATGGATTGTTTTGGGGCTGGTGTTGTCTCTAGGTGTCGCTTTTCAACTTAATGATTCAGATGTCATGCTAATTGTACGTGTGCATTCGCTGTGGTGTAAATAGTGCTGGAAAAGAGACGGGTAAATTAAATGGTTTCAGACGCAACTGTGAAAGGTCATGATGAGGCAGGGAAAGAAACTATGCAAACAGAGAGAGAGGGGTGATATGGGCACTTCGTGTGTGTGTGTGTGTGTGGACGGGGTTAGCGATTCCTCTGGAAATTGATTGTCGCCGTACACACATCCTGATGGCAGAGATGGTTCGTTAAACGCATTCAGAGATTCAATTAATGGCAGAAATGAGATCATTCTGTGTGCACGTGCATGCAAACGTTTGTTTGTGCATGTGTGTGTGTGTGTAGAGCATGATTCATGTGTGCTTTCAGCAGTCCCAGCAGAGGAGCTCTAATGATTTATTATAATCACTTCCTGTCCCTAGAGGAAGAGCAACATGAAATATGATGTGAGACAGAGAAAAGGAGACACCAAACAGAGAGAGAGAGTACTGAACTCCGGTTGTGTCACTGGTTCAAGCTGAACTTCATTTCAGTGACACGTCCACCTGTAGACAGTCCATCATTTATCTCACCAATTAATCTTATTTATTATTCATTTATCTTCAAGTTTTCACATGAAAATATAACAGTATTTGTGCTGCAACTGGTATTTATATTTTGTATTACTGATTTTCACCCCTCAAATTAAATGCACATCCAGAAACACAAAAGAAAGACAATAAGACAAACTGTGAACAGCATATAAAACAGACGTAATGCATGAAAAACACCAAGTTCTCATCTGTTGAATTACATTTTTTGTTTGATTAACCCGGCGCATCCTTCTCTCTTTAGATTCTCTCAGCACAACATAAGAATATTTCAAAATTCATTTCAATGGAATTGCCTCAATCAGTGTCACTAACCGGGCTGAAGAAATCCCTTGTGTCAAGTTCGACGTGGAGAGGGAAAAGAGAGCCCAAAATGTAAAGTCCAAAATGGAGGTTTATTAGCTCTACTGCACCACCCACTTTATTTTATTTGTTTGATTCTCAACTGCTGCATGGTTTGCAGACAGTTAGTATAGTACAAGTATGTCTTTTCAATAAATTGGGTGAACCTTTTGTCCCATTAGCAACCGAGCTAACAAGCTTGCTAACAGTTGTGTCTACACGGTCACCATACATTTGAGAATACTCAAGAGACTCGCTGCCCGACGACCAATGCTATCTTTAACCATTCAAGATCAAAGCCTAACCTCAACCATCTCGCCAGAGTTTCCCAAATGGAGATTTACTATCTACACACAACCCTAACTGACAGTTAGCAAGCTAGCTAGCTTGGAGCTATAAGTAACTGCTGCAGAACATGTGGTAAAAATCCTGTGGTTAACATCCCAAAAAGATAACACACAAGTCTTGATTACCACAACAATACCACAGGAACAGAACTCATGGTACTTGACTACAGGACATTTTTGTAAAACTGAATCAGCGGCAGCAAGTTCATCATATGCTAGCGTGTTTGCAGTAGTTAACCAACTTGGATAAACTTCACTGTGTTTCCACTTTCTGTTATTACTGGACCTTTAAAAATGCTGTTTTAGGGCTGAGCTTCTGATTTAGGATTTAGTTTGGTGTTATGTTCAGGTTAAAGGTTGGGGAAGTAATTGTAATGGTTAAGAGAAGGGAATGCATTACATGAGCAAATGTCCTCAAAATATATGATTATGTGCATGTTTATGACCTGACACACCCATAACATTACTAATCAGAGGTGACATTGTTTTTTCAACGGCTATTTCTGCATCTTTTAACCTTAAAATAACTCAATAATTCAAGCATTCAAGCTAGAAATCCATGAAAACTGTAAAAAAAGCCGACAGTGCTTCCAGATGATGTTTGAATAGTTTGACCTCATTCACCCAGACTTTGTCGTGTGGCCTCAGAGTAATGATGCACAGAGGAGGGTTGATTGTGTGTGTCGCATCCAACAGTGAGAGTTCAGAGATCTCTGTGGGATATGTTTCCATTTATTATCACAGAGACATCATGCCAATAACTCAGTGTGTGTTTGTGTGTGTGTGAGGAAGCTTTCTGCTAGCATGTTTACTGTCTGCAGATGAAAATCCATCCGTCTGTTAGTCTACACTTCATCGAGTGATGTTTAGTTTGTGCTGTGTGTCAGCGGTTCATAGATTCACTGGAATGAAAGACTGATTGAATGAACCAACAGGAGGATGAATTGTTTGTTTACTCACTTTCTCCTGAAACATTTCATCAGGAAAATAAAATCTTCATTCAATTTTATATAACATTCTGACATGGTGAGTCTCTGCGGGTGTCATTATTTTGTATGATGTCGGCAGTGTTGGTTGATATTTGCAACACACAACAGTTGGTACTCAAAGAAAATCCTACATTCATAATTTTGCCTCCTGCAAACCATGATGGAAAACAAACTCTTATCTTTAATACAAAATAGACTGTCACACTGGCCCAATCAGACAGTTCCTTTGTGTGTGTGTGTGTGTGCGTGTGTTCTTAATTCAGGCTATCTTTGGGGACACATTTAATAATAAGGACCAGTTAATTGGGGACGGCTTACTGACTTTCAGTGCTTCAATTTAAAAATAATGAACTTATCTCTGCATGTCACAATCATATCAGAGTAGGAGTAATGGACACAATATGCTTATTTTATTACCGCAAATCAATCAATCAAGTTCTATTATAGCACTTTTCAATCAAATTTAAATGCAATTAAAAATGCTTTACAAATGATTAACAAGACAAAAATGGATTGAAGATGAAGAGACTAATGCACACCAAATTAAGTTGAGAAGAATAAATAAATAAAAGACAACACTGAATAAATTGATCATGTTAAAACAGTAAAAAAAGAAAAATATGTATAAATACTAAAACCATAATGTAAAAACTCATAAGACACTGTATAAAAGCAGATGTAATATTAAGCAACAATAATAAAACTCATAAAATCATAAAATGATTAAACACTGCATAAAAGCCAGAATGAATAGATATAGTATATAGTTTGTGTTTTAAATACTCTCAGATCCTCTGGAAGCCCACTTGAGAAAAAGCAGATTTTTGGGTCACTGGTTAAGATTAGGGTTAAGCAAGTATTGGTTATGGTAAGTCTCCAGGAAATGAATGTAAATCTATCTAATGTAAAAAGTGAGCTAAGTAAACATGTGTGGGTGGGTGCACATCAACGCCCTTCATTGTAGCAACTTCAAAAACATCATGTTAACAGGATTCTGGTCATCACACACATGCACATGAACAGTTTGTCACACACACACACACACACACACACACACACACACACACACACACACACACACACACACACACACACACACTGTCGTTGAAGTGGACCCTGGAGCAAATAAATGTCCACTCAGAATGAAAATGGGAGACAATACAAGCCATTCTATTTCCTGCTTTTGCCTCATTTAATGATCACGTATTTGTTTCAATAAAGCCACGGGCCACATGAGTCAATCTGCTCTGAAAAACCCATTAACCACTTTGTAAAAACCCACGGCACACTTGTGGTCAGGGTGAAAGTTATTGACTCAAGCAATCAAGTCAGCTTGTTTCAGCTGTGCAGGGAATGAACACTGCGTCATTCTTTCAGATTCATCATCAGATCGGTCAGCAGGATCTTCTCTTTCAAACTGAGTGGAAATGTATCCGCGTAAGAAAGAATGTTTGTACCCCATTTTTACTTAGTTGTCACATCTGTTTTACTTACAGTGAATCATGTCAAATAAAAAAAATGACCTACAAGATTTATTTGACGATGTCAGCGTAGATTAAAAGCTTTGTTTTTATAATACATGGTTTATCTGTGGTCGGGTGTTGTGAAGTTGCTGCTACGTATTGACTGATTGTCTGCTTGGACTGCTCTGTTTTCTCCTTCCAAGTGTCTGCCAAGTTTCCCTACAAGTAGAGCCTAGAGATTGCCAAGAGTAAGATAAGGAAGTTAGAGAAAGACTCAGTTATGTGTGAAGCCAATGCTGAAGTACCAAAAACTTGCATTCTCTGTAATGGCCATCGGGGGGCGACTCCTCTGGTTAAAAGAAGTCTGATTGTATAGAAGTCTATGATTTATTACCTCAGTAAACATTGTAAACATCAGTTTATTGTCTCAATAGTTCCAAGTCTTCTTCAGTACAGCATGATGTTCATTTAGTAAATTATGGTCCCAATCAGAGTCAAATAGACCATAAAGGGTGTGCTTTAGGGCGTGGCTACCTTGTGATTGACCGGTTGCTACCAGAGCCGCAAACCCTCCTCCGCCGTCCAAACATGGTCACTTGTGCTCACTGGTTGCAAAAACCAAGATGGTGATGGCCAAAATGCTGAACTCGAAGGCTACAAAACAGTAGCCACAAACCAAAAGATGACATTACGAGGACTACGTCCACTTCTTATATACAGCCTACATATGCTCACAACTAACAGTGTGTGCGGCGGGTGCGTGCCTGTGTGTGTTTGTGTGTCAGATCAGCCTCTGTCTGATCTCCGAGCTCACCATGAACTTCAGCTCTCTCCTTTTCCCTCTTCTTTCTTTGCCTTTTCTTCAGTAATGCTAGTAAAGTAATGCTTCATAAAGCCCGACTGTGAATTTTTGTTGAAACATTTGCAGCTCACGCAAAAGTGTCTTCGCCTCAGTTTGCGCAGCCCGGGGGCAAAATGCACTCTGGCAAGAACTTTTACTCAACTTTAAATTGAAGAGGTTGAAAGAAGTACACTTCCTGAGGCTATTCAACTCTTGGATAGTAAACCTGAGGCACATTAAAGGCCCAGTGCTATTTATCAATCGAGATTGTTTTGTTGCCGAAGGTTGGATGTATCGGCCATAGAGATGTCTGCTCTCTCCGATAAAATGGGACTAGATGGCACTCGGCTTGCGGTGCTGAAAGCACCAAGAAAATACATTTGAAAAGCTCAACGGCAATAAAAAGAAACCATGACCCAGTTACTCAAGATATATGTATTCATATACATACAATATCACATTGTACAAAGGTGTGTGTCCAGCAAAGAGCTTTAATGTGGTTGCTATGATGTGACAAGCACAGCGTTTTACCCAAAGTTCAACATTTTTCAACGCTCGGCCACCAGAAATAACCTCCAGACGTACAGCGCTCAGTGCCTCGTCAGGCTGCTGGCGTTCCCAAGGCAAAGAATTAAAGAAATACACTGGCTGTACCAGGGACTCGTGGTATTTTTAGAAGCATGCTTGTGGGCGACTCATCGGCACATCTTTGGACACTGGCGGGCAGCGTGTTGGCCACCCCCCCTGCCATAGAAAATGCATGGCAGCTCGCCACAGGTCGCACATGTCCTTCACGTGGATCATGTTATTTTTCTATAAAACTAAATTTACGGCATCAAAATAATTTGAAAGATTGAAAGACTTTGAGAAAAGTTTTGTTACAATTACAATGAGCTGGTATGAGTGACAGAACACCTGCATTGGGACTTTGCTCATGCTGTGATTTGAGTCCGAATGGTCCTGATGTGTGAAGGTGTGCGTCGGGACAAACTCTGACTGAATTCACAGGAGTGCGGGAGGAAGCGGGTGAATGCTGCTGCCCTTTTGTTTTGCTGCCCTTTACAGGCTGAAACACAAAAGACGGATTCTGAGCAGGGAGCTGCTAACGCTCATCACCGGAGGAGCCATAAAGAGTCCAAATGGCATTTATAGCACTTCCACCACAGACTGTATTCAAACATGGCACACTCTTTCCTTTCACAGTTTGTAATAGTCAGCAATTCAAGGCAAAAGGAATGTGCTCATCCTCTTAATGTGAGTAAGAAACGCTGCCTTCTGCAAAAAAGACTTGCAGCTCAGTTAAAGTCGGGGGGAAGCAAACATAAATATGTGACCAAGTGATTATAAAACGTACCAAGTATATAAAATCAGGTTTCATGGTCATAAATTAAGCAGTACTCTCTGGAACATGGAAGGCTTTGTATTTTAACCACTGAGAGCTTATCTTACGTTGTGGATGTTATTGTCTGTGTTGTGTTTGGATTCCAGGCCTGCACTAAAAACACAAAAATAGTGAAAAAAACTGTTTCGCCGGTCTAACTCCACAATTCACTGCGATATAGTTCAAAGACTTCACATGTTTTCAGTAATTACTTTTATGAAATGCTAACCTACACGGCAGAGGCTGGGAACAGTTTTAGCGCAGAATATTGTTATATTTACTTCACTACATTTAGTGATTTGTAAGTCAAAAGTGAATTACAGATTCTTTTCAGAGAGGTCCGTACCCCCGCAAAAGAAACTGAGTTGATCTTGTTGATAAATACGGAAACTAACACTGTTTAAACAAAGACAAATAAACTAAAAGTTTAATTAAAAAAATGCTCTTTGGATCTGTCTGTTTGGATACAGATCTGAGATTCACCAGAGGAATATGGTGGAAAAAAACATAAATGATTCACTCTCTAAAAATGGAACTAAATAATATATATATCTCATGAGGTGACTCATAACGCCCAACACCAACTTTGGCTCCAGAACTCAATATTGCAGTGGGTGTCTTTTTCTGTCTTTAATGTTATCGTGGGTGTCTGATGTTGGAGCTAAACTCTTTAAATACTGACTGGTTCAGTGCTTTATTATATTGATTGATGCTTTACACATATAGAGAATGTGCTGCTTGTGGTTTAGAACACATCAACAAATGTGAGAGCCGGTTATTTTGCCGCGGGCCATGAACTCATCGTCTATAAATGGACGAGAGAAGCAACCTGTCGACCTGAGACAAAGTACATGAGTCCGCTGCGGAGGGAATGACAGCAGGACGGCACGAATCGGATCTCAGACGATTTGATCAAAACGCGATCTGACAAGGAATTATTAATTCACTGATAATGGGCTGAAAATAGGAAGCCCGGATATTCAGGTCCGTGCCATGTAAATATAACCTTCCAAATGAATTAGTTGAAAATGTATTTTTCTCTTTTTGTTGCAAAGGTCTGTTACATCTGGAGCCTCAGAGAGATCTCTGAGCGCGCTAAAGAATGTGTGCCATGGTCAATACTGGGGCCCTGTCCAATTATTCCTCCTCCTCTTACTAATTAAAAATACATTTTCTGTCCTACCGACAGCAGTTAAAAAGCATGAAATTGGTTTCACACAGTCTGAATTAGAATCTTCTCAGTAACAGGTTATAGAAGCATCTGTAACAGTGATTCATGATGAATGTTTGAGTGGTTTTATATGAACGTAGCGTGTGTTTTGCCTCCCAGGGTTAATATTACAAGTCTTCATGCATTATGCAATTGTTTTGTTTTTGCCCAATCTCAAATGATATAAAACCGCACAGTCGATCTCAACAAAGTGTCTGCAGAGATTCATTATGTATGAAAACTATTGAGGTCCGGCAAATGACAAATTCACACATGTGTTTCCTGTTTCTACGCGATATCCAGAGTTCACCTTTGTTCATCTTTGGAGGAGCGGATGCGATCCGTCGGCCAGTAAAAACACTCTTTCATTGTGTTTGGAATAAAGTTGTTGTTATCGTGCAGTGGTGGCCAATCCGTTTTGATTGTGTAAGGAGTCACGGGCCAAACAACAGTAAATGCCTTGTTTTCAACCAGTTACAAGAAAACCTCATGTGCCATAAAAAAACAATTTTCTTTCAAAATATCTCCGCAACACGATTATACTGTTTCACCGTTGGCTTTACAGTTGTTTACTGGTGTGCCCACATTTTACAAAAATCTGTCTGATATTAAGATGTAACAAACAGAACAGGCAGACATGTTCAAATCTAACTTTCTGTGCCAGGAGGTTAAGACAGAGATGATATCACTACATTTAGTTGACTAGTTTGTGTAAATACAGTGCAATTTATTAACCTTATCTAAATGGGACCATCATTTACTAAATGAACATCATGCTGTATGGAAGAAGACTTATTATTAACTAGATTGAGACCATCAACTCATGTTTACTGAGGTAATAAATCAAGTGAGAAGTCGGGTCATTTTCTCATACACTTTCTATACGATCTGACTTATTTGTGCATACAGAGGAGTCGCCCCCTGATGGCCATTAGAGAGAATACAAGCTTAAGGCACTTCAGCATTGGCTTCACTTTTCAGAGCCGGAGGTTTGCCGCCTGGTTACAACAATATACTATTCGTCTCGTTGTAATGTGAAACCTTTCATGTTATAACGCAAAGACTTATTGTTACAACAACTTTATGACCAGGGGTTAACGTTTGATTAATAAGTTAATCTGATTGGCGGTTTCATGCATGAAAATGTCAAGCAAGATGCTCAACAAATCAGAAAGTAGCCGAATGTCACTGGTGGATTTACTGGTATTCCCATTGGAAGCATTGTAAACATGTATTACGTCCGCCAGTTTCACAATGAACCGAAAACATTAATACCCTCCTCAAGTTATCACGTTATAGCGTGAAACCTTACAAGAAACAAGAGAAGTTTCTTATCATGACATGATCGACCTCCTATTGATCTTAGTATAATGCGCTAAGATGATGCTGATCTGTTTATTTCATTTCTTAATAAGTCTATCTGTCTTTCCTGCAACATTTCTGTTGCTGCTCTTCTATTGTTGCACCAAACGAATTTGGCTGCCTGTCTCATGATGAGGAGAGACAATCAAGTCATCCGGATGCTTTTGAAGGCAACAATGTTGTAAAGGAAACGTTAAAGTAACGTGAGCCGGAGGAGAAGCCTGCAGAGCGAGCTGACGGACACTTTCTGAATCATTACGGTTTAAGATATTGCTGCATGGTTGTGTGTTTGCGTGTGTGTGTTTGTGTGTGTTTGCGCGCAGCAGCAGCTGCTCCCTCCCTGACTTTACTCTCTCTCGTATTCAGTCCTGCAGTGGCTGATGGGTTTGGAGCTCCCGCCGGCAGGAGCGCAGACATCTGAGGAGTCCGATCAAGAAGAGCAAATATTTTTTTTTTTACCAACAGCGAATCTCTCCGCAGTTTGAGACCCACAGACGGATTATTCAAAGCGCGTGTACCGGCTGCAAAAGATTCCGGTGCAACTTTGCCACTGTTTCTGTTTTGTTCATTTCTTCTTGGTGCAGATCTTCAGCCAGCACCTGGGCATGCCTTCTCTACATCTTCAGCCTTGAGAGAGGATCCGCACATTATCCACAATATCTGACATTTGGATGGCTTTTCTCTGAGGGTAAGATCACTATTTGAACAAACAGCTACTCCCATCTGCCTTTTTTATCAAATTAGGATTCAAATATGTCTTTTGTAGGATGTGGCTGTGGTGGAAATGATAAAGTTTTAGTTTGTTTTAGTCTTTTTTAATGCCAATAATTTGATGTTGCTGGACTCTCTTTGTTCATGAAAAAATATCTGCAAAATGAGATATGTATGTCCCCGGTGACACTCTGCCATCTGTGTGTAGTCAATAAATAATTAATATTGAAGCTGTACCGCAAACCTTTTTCTTTACCATTCTTAAAATGACAGTAAGTATCGAATCTTTGCTTCTCTTTCCAGGAATGTGTTATTCCCTGTTGTTTGGTCTGCTACAGAGCTATTAATACAGCCTCTGATGTCTGTGATGTTTTCTCTAAACAGATCTGATAGCGTCCACGTGATGGACTGAAGGTGTCAGGAGAAGGAAGAGAGAGAGAGAGAGAGAGAGAGAGTGAGTGAGGAGGGAGAGGTCTGCATGATGTTTAAATTCCTTGAAGGTGAGGAAGTCTATTAACAGCCTGTGGGGATAATCAGGTTCACTTCCTGGAGGAATTATTGGGGACCGGTGCAGAACAGCACCGTGACACCAGCCGACTCATAGGATGTATGATTTACAAAGATGTTGGACCTGCAGACCACATGACTGAAACCTGAAATGATGTTATCAGTAAGGATTCTGGATCGATCCTGATTTTGCCGTGTCTGTGAATGGGTTTTAATGAGGACCGAGGGAAACCTGTACAGTGACCCCCACAGTCGAGAGATTTTCATACCCCTCTGCTGTGGTTTCGTTCCCGCTGGAGGAGCAGCATGGATCCGGACCGGCCATCGGACTGGAGCTCAGTCCAGCCCAGCTTCTCTCCGCTGACGCAGCACGACGGCTCTCAGGAAAGACTCAACCACACCTACAGCTTCCACAGCTCCATGATTCTGCCCTCCACCTTCAGTTCCCCCACTGCCTCCCTCCGTCAACCCTTACCCTCTCTGCTGCCCTCCTCCCTCATCTCCTCCCCTTTATTCCCCACCACCTCGGCCACTCGACAGACGTTCACTCTAGTCCACCAGCCCTCCTCCTCCTCCCTCCCTTTGTCCCTGTCCTCCTTTTCTGCCAACGACCTGGCCGACCTGGAGAGCATGCTGCTCTGGACTATCCACGAGCCCAGCACGATCGCTCTGACCATCATGTACTGTCTGTCTTTCATTTTGGGATTTGGCGGGAATTTGATGTCCCTGCGCGTCCTCACCAACAGGCGTAGCCGGCGGCTGGCCGGTGTGAGCGCCACGCGCAGTCTCCTGGTGAACCTGGCCGTGTGTGACCTGGCGGTGGTGTGCGTGTGCATGCCCATCACCCTGGGCAGCCAGATCTACACCACCTGGGTCTACGGTGACCTCCTTTGTCGAGCGGTGCCCTTTACGCAGGCCGTCTCGGTCTCGGCCAGCGTGTTAACGCTGACCGTGATCAGTGTGAACCGCTACTACAGTGTTCGATCGCCGTTGCGAGCTCGCTCCATGTTCACCCGCCGTCGGATCTTGGCGACCGTCGCCGTGGTGTGGACGGTGTCTTCGATCATGTGCGCTCCTATCGCAGTGATGAACCGGCGACGCAGGATCAGCTTTGGGACTTTTGCCGTCCTGGTCTGCGAGGAGAAGTGGCCTCAGCATCGCCTTAAACAGGGGTAGGTTCTGAATGTAGCAGCAGATCCTCTGCTCTCCAGCTACATTTCTGATCTTTTTGTCCAAATACAGTGAGCCATTAGATGCTGTTGGGCCATGGTTACGTTTCATCCATTACCATCCATTAGTTTTTGTCGTGTCCAGCTCTGTTTTGCAGTAATTGGCTCTCAAAAGTCCCAGTGAAACGGAGGTCAGAGTGCTTAGCTCCCGATACAGTTCCAACTGTTGGATGACTCATCCGGCACTTAGGGGCGTTAACAAAAAAATAATCCAATCAAAATGAGCGTGGAGCTCGGGCGCCAGTCATCTGCATGTACTGCCCACACTGCAGTGAGAAAGAGCCGGGCGAAAATCTGCAAAGTTTCCCTTTCATCTCCCCCTCCTCCTCCTCTTGATCGAACAACAGGTGAGGGATGTGTGTGTGTGTGTGGAGCAAACAGTCCTCTGTAGCTCCCCATGGCGCTGCACTCTAAGCCCGTCCACTTTTTAGTGGTGCAATCAAATGTGAAGGATTTGATTTAAATCCCTGTTGATGTTCACCCCTGAACTACTCTGTTTCACTGTGAATTACATCGCAGTATAGAAGCTAAAGACGCTCTGACTTCAGTTTCACTGGGACTTTAATGGCCGACTGAGCGCGTGGAATCGGAGGGCGTTGTCAATGAGATGCTCTCTGATTGGCTGGTCAACCCAGTGAATCAGTTATTTCTCCTGTTTCTCCCCATAAGAGAAGAAAAAGACCGCAGACTGGTAAAAACAGCCCAAAGCAAAGTTTAACTTTAGTGTGCTAGCTGCAACTTTTTGCCAGACATATTTTCAATTGATGCTTTGAGGATGAAATAAGACTTTTTGATTGGCCATGTTTCTCTGTAATATGTTTGCGGATCACTAACAGGCGCATAACATATAGATTGGTTGTCTGTCTGGTTGTCTGTAATCTTTGCAACTTGAGGGAACTAGAGGCTAAGCTCAATACGTTGTCTTTTAGCGATTGTCTAGTAGTTCGTAAAGTTTGGTTTTGTGTGTATTTTCTCACATAGAGACCAACTTGCCTTTGAGGTTTTTAAATGCTGTGCTTGAGGAGCTCAGACGGTCAAATTCAGCTCCATTTTGTACCCAAAACAGTGGCTTGAGAGACTTTCCTTTCTTGTGTTGTGGTCCTTTAATCACGAGTTGTCAAGTGACTCAGAATGACTTCTATTGTGTTCGCTCTGTAATTTTCTTTATATGCCATTATAGCTTCATTGTCTGCCACTCACTTTGCGACCGTGTGCTGCAATCATTTAGAAATAGTTTATTATCCAGAGATACCATCAAACATGAATCTGTTGGGAGTTTAGTGCTGCTGCCTACACTATTGCCCTATTCAACCTTGTATCTTGTTGATGAAAAAAGGAGCAAATGTAACTTTTCTTGTGCCGCAAAAGGGAGCATGTAATAGAAATGTCCTCGACTCATCAGGCAGAGAGCTTCTCCAGCAACGGAAATGTTATTTTCAGTGTTTCACCACATATACAGGTGGATATAATAGATCTATTTTTTATGAAACATTACCAATTTCAGTTTATAGTGACGAATAAATCGTTTCATTAAATCAGGAACTCATTTTGAATCGTTCCGCTTTCCTCCCACAGATACAACGTGCTGCTGTTCGTGATGCTCTACTGCCTGCCGGTGACCTTTAACCTCACCATAGGCTTCTTGACTGGCAGGCGGCTTTGGAGAGGGAAGAAATCCACTTTCGCCGACCTCGATCCCCGCAGCGAAGCTCTGCACGCCTCGCGCCTGAAGACGCGCCAGAAGATCGCCAAGATGGTGGTGTGCCTGGTGCTGCTGTTCGCGGTGTCCTGGCTGCCGCTCTACTTGGTCGACCTTTGGATCGACTGCGAGCAAAGGCCGCCGTCTTGGCTCCTGCAGACGCGGCCGTTTGCCCAGTGGCTGGGCCTGACAAACTCCAGCCTCAACCCCATCTGTTACTGTTTCATAGGGGATCTGTACCGCTCAGCAAAAGTGATACGAACCCGCTACTACCAGAAAGTCGCCGCTCTGTTTGGCTCCACCTCGTTCTCCAGCTCAGCCGGCGTGGCTTCTTCCGCCTCGGTGATTACAGACACCATAGGGACAGCCACCGAGCGCCGCCATATTGCCGCCGCCGCTGCTGCCGCGGCGTCGGCATCCATCGCTACGATCCCCAGGCTGTTGAGCTTGGCTCGAGGCCAGGGGCTGGGGCAGAAGGTCGTAGACAGCCTCGCAGGGTCCCACCACAGCATCTCAGACTGGTGTCGCTCCAGTCCCAGTGTGTGTGACAGCTCCTCGTTTCCCTGCCAGCTCCACACACTCCAGCACTCCATACAAAGCGCAGACCTCCTGCCCGCAAGGAGACACTCTGTAAACGAGAGAGCCGGATCATTACCTTTAAGGATCGAGTCGGTGGAAATAGACGTGCTGCCTTTGAGGAGGCATTCGGGGGGCAGAATATATAGTCTGTCAGCTGATAAGAGAGACATCATTACCATGGGCAGGGATGCTCTTTGTTACACCGGGCAGCACAAAGGCAAAACATCACAAACCTACTTTCTGGTAGGAGACAGGGAGGATGACACAACCGAGATGACCAGCCTGTGAAAGCTGCAGCTAAGTACCAGCAGCGAGGTTGTTTTTTTCACCTTGTCTGTCCTGCAGGCAGAAAAAAACACACACACAGCTCCTGATTCAGTTTGCGGCGGACAGTGCGGGTTAATCCCTTGCAAAGGCAATTGTTTGTTTTGAGGATAAACTGACCTGGTCTACACACTCCGTCTGTCTCTGTGAAGTATTCTCTCACTATCATCACAATCACCGGGGATCCGGGATCGACGCTTGCACGGACGACTTCAGGTTTATGAAGACAAGTGGAGGGAGCAGTGATGGAGTGAAACCTGCAGGGGAAAGCGGTGCACCATTACACGCAAGTCGTATCATATAACTGAGCTGCTTGTCACAGTCGTGCTTAAGACAATAACCCAGCAGGACGTATCTGTGTTCTTTCTTATTGCTTTGCTAATGTAGAGACATACTGTATCAGGTCTCTACAGGATAATGTCACCATCAATGTCTGCAGTCTGTGAAAGATATCGTACCCCAGCTTGTTCATGTGTGCAGTCACACAGGTGATTTGCAGGGAATGTGAGATAAACTGAAGCAGAGAATCTAAAACCCACACACACAATGAATGGTTTTGTTTTGCATATAATAACTATTTTCGCTATTTTGGTATGAAATGACTTTCAAGGTCCATCAGATTTTTTGAAAGCTAGACCTAAACAAGCCGCTTTTTTTTTCTTCATTCAGAGGGAATTTTAAGGGTCGGCTCACCCAAAAAACAAACAAAAACAAGTTTTCTTCATGACTTTGTGACTGCAGTGGTTTGTAATCACGGAGATAGTTTTGGTTTTATTGGCCTGGTGGTGACTTTTCTGATGCCACCTCAATATGTAATTTTGGTAATTACAATTGTGTTTAGAGTCTCGTGGTCACAGAATTTAATAATTGCTTTAAAATAAAAAAAATTGTAATCAACTTCAAAGTGCTTTTCCAGAATCGGTGTCCTAGCCTGATAATTAATTACTTTCACTTCATCATTCACTGCAATTTTGCCTGGCGAGGAGCAGTTCACTTTTATATAGAAAAAATATGCCACTCAAGGGTGCCCAAAGGAGCAGTGTGTAGCATTCAGGAGATCTATTGGCAGGAAATGTATGTAATATTATTTTTTTATATTCACCTGAAAATAAGAATCGTATTTTCGTTACTGTAGACTGAGCCGCTTATATCAACAAACGGAGCGTTTCCTCTTCACTGTGCCATTTTTTCCACAGTAGCCCAGATAGGAGCGTTTGCGTTTTTTCGTGTTTTCAAATCAGCCATTGTTGTTCTGCGACGCGCTTGGCACACGGGAGAAGTTTCAGTTGGATGCAATCTGCAACGTCACCACTAGATGCAGCCAGATCCTACACAATAGACCTTTAAACTAAGAAACTTTTTGTGTGTCTTGAAGCCTAACGAATAAGTGGAATGCATTCCCACACTAGACTGCAAAGCCGATTGTTTTGAAAAGTTTTAAGTGTGCGTTGTTTACATCCTTGTTTATTTGCGAGCGGTCTTCTTCCCCGTAGTTCGCTGGCACATTGCTGTGTTACTGCAGCCTGTAGATCAGGATATCAATGATTTTGCTACTGTGGATGATACTTAGAACCCTTTCAACAGGAATATCTATTAATTTGAAGGTTGTTCCTGTGACTATGAGCCCCATGGCATTGGGGACAAATTAAACCAAACTGCTTGTCTAGAAGCCACTAAAGGTCTGACAAAATGTTTGCAATTCGGGTGAGCAGACCCTTAACTCTTTTATTTATCACATTGACTGTACTGTGAATAGCTACAGAAAAAAACAAGAGTATATCAGTTTTAATATTTGATAACAGGAGAGTTTGGAGACACACTGCCTGTTTAACCAGCACATGCCTTGTTGAGCAAAGAACTTAAACAAGGTGCAGAAATAGCTTTAACGGTTAAAGAAGTAAAACACACTCACACATGCGCAGATGCATGCACACAACCAAATCTAATCTACCCTCAGGCTGCTTCCAGTTGTCTGCAAGACAGAGGTGGTGAATAGCATGAACTCCTGTGACGTCAAGCTGCTAATCACACTCTTGTCCTCGCAGCAAAAGTGAAGTGGTGAAGGGGAAAAAAAGTAACACTCAAGGCATCAAACTGTTGAAACTGTCCTATTTATATCATTGGATACGGTTGCTTTGTACCTGGGGAACTCTCAATGCCATTATGCTGTGACCGTGTCTTTCCTCTCTCTTCTTCTCTCTATTCTATCATCTACCTCTCTCTCTCTCTTTCTCAGTTGTGCACTGTGTCAATAGAGGCTATGTGTACTGAATACTGTGCATTTGGTGTTTCATTAAAAAAAAAGAAAAAAGAGTGTCTGTCTATGGGTCACCTGTACCTGCGACTGAAACGTCC
Source organism: Leptoclinus maculatus (assembly GCA_032191485.1). Taxonomy (NCBI): domain Eukaryota; kingdom Metazoa; phylum Chordata; class Actinopteri; order Perciformes; family Stichaeidae; genus Leptoclinus; species Leptoclinus maculatus. The sequence continues at coordinate 22,791,987 of JAVDOI010000009.1, forward strand.
AAGGATTTTCACACATTCTTGAAGGTGCATTGTGTAAGATCTGGCAAGAATTTTAGTTTAAAACATTCAAAAGATAAACCGACTGCATGTGAAGAAGTTACAGACGTCTATGTATTGTGTTGCAGAGATATCGACAGAAAAGAGCATGCTAACCTGCTAGCCCCGGGCCATCCTGTCTTGTAATACCACCTTGTACCTCGAGAGGAGGTAGTGAGTCACTGTAGCCCCGAGGGCTTGTCCATTAAGGTGGAGATACAGGGTCCGTGTACTTTTTATGGTTTGTTTATTGGATTAAATTGAAAGTGACAGAAAAGAGAAAACGACTCGTACTTTTGTTCGTCCTCCTAGCCACTAGAAGACTATACTGCACCGCGTGGAGGGCGGACGGCGACTCCAGGAGACGGACCTTTAGTTAGCGGTTAGCTGTAGCAACTTGCATTCAGCCAGCGTCTGATCCCCTCGACTCCCTATCGGGTCAGCAAACTGTGTGTTGTGTTTGACACTGGGGTTTGCGCTGGCTGAATATGCGTTGCTACAGCTAACCGCTAACTGAAGGTCCGCCCGCCCCTCTGCCCATCTTCACAGGGAGGACGAAATTAGATTTTTACAAGTTATCTTTAGCATGGCCGTAATAAATGGTGGGAGGCCTGAAGTAGACAGATAAAGGTTTTCTGCACAGTTCGTATGTCTACTCTTTTCATGTTCTTCCCTCAGGCTTGATTAAACCTTAATGGGATCTGAATTTAGTAATGAGCAGCTCTCACTCCTTTATCAAATGAGTTACAGAGAAGTTGAAGGAGCCACTCAAAGACGGTCTCATTCAATTTTGTGAAACGGACATCGCACCACCGTGAATTTGATTAGAGACTGCAGAATGTAGAAAAGTTAGTTCGGAGATTTCAGAAACTTTTGTTTGGATTAAGTTCAGGCTTATACAGAGGCAATTTGGTACCAGCACCTGTTTCTAGTCGATGGAGTTTCAGGTATGTTTTTTTTCTCTTGTCAAAGGCACTCTGGAGTCCATTCTAACTAAAGGTACGTTAACATTCACAGCTTATCACTAAAAGGCATGTTGTGTGTCCTTGAGGCTTTGCAAACAGGTTTGAACGCATTCCTTTCTGCATAAAACATTTGCATATTTGATTTTCTGTAAACAGTTTTCTTCCCTGCATTGTTTCATAGCCACGTGGGCAAAAACGTCAAAGGTACCTTCAACAAATCGAAAGCTTTGTCAAAGAAACAGTGAATGCCTCTGCAATCATCATTGCATGGTAAACAAACCAGATTTTTCTCATCGGTCACAACGTGCAACAGTCTAAAGATTAGTACAGAAGAACAGCCGACAACACCAAAACATTTCATTATCAACATACAGAAGGAAGTAAAAGAAAAACCTGAATAAAAGAGTGGAGGAACGTAACGAATGCTGATGCTTCTGTACAGCTGTGCTGCATGATCCAATTATTATGCTCTGGGCGTATAAAAATGCTGAGACTATCGGCCCAGTTAGACTTGAGTTGACTTGGATGAAGACGGCAGGAGCTAAAGAGCTAAGTCACCTAGAAAGGGGATTTATAATTAGGACCTTAAGTTGGCGAGTACATGTGTGGGCACAGTCCTCCAATTTAAGTAACAAAAAACAATTCTTAACAAAGCATAAAAAGGTACATACAGAAGGAGTGGTATGGTATGTGCTCCCTTTGTAAAGCTTGAAAGAAGTAATCAATCCATTTTATTTCGGATTACCGAGCCTCTTATTTGATATATTCTCAGTAGACGCAACTCAACCCTTTCTGCATAATGTGAGTGGTTGAAGCCTTTATTTGCGGATGCGAAAGCTCAGAAAAGTCGGCCTCGCTCCGGAAAAAATTAAATTGCTTTTTCACCACTTAATATTCACATTCTGCACGGAAGTATTCATGGCAAAAACTAAATTCAAATTAAATTGGTTAGAAAGAAAAATGTTCATGTGCGAATGAATCACACAAAGAAAAACCAAGCCCACGGTGGGTAAAGGCTCTTAAGCCCCCCCCCCCCATCAATCTACATTCAATACCCCATAATGATGATGCAAAAACAGGATTTTAGCCATTATCGTAAATATTTAAATTTTTTTAAATATCACATTGACATAAGTTATTACACCTTTTAAGGGAATAATTCGCCCACAAAGTGGCCATTTGTATATCAATTATTCACCTTGTGTTTCCTTGACACTTCCACACAAACATCCTCATGCTTGTGCAGGCGCACTACTTGTCCATGTGAGTCCAAAGTGTTTTAAATAGTAAGATTAAATGCATGTGTTTGAGGGGCAGTAAGCATAAGATAAAATGAGACTCTGATTATGCTGCACCAGTAGTTTTGATATGGTTTTGCTATTTTTCAGCGGGGCCCCCATTTACTTCAATTCATCAAGATGTTCTCTGTTTTTTATTCTCTGTTCAGTATGGAGGCATATGAGGAAAAACAAGGTAGAATTCAAGGTAACACAGGGTAAGTAATTGATATACAAATGTTCATTTCTTGGGCGAATTACTCCTTTAACTGTACTAAACGCTCCTTTGGCAGCAGTTAGAGCCTTGAGTCTAACGCGACACGCTTTGTACACCTTGATTGGGGTATTTTCTCCCGTTCTTCTGTGTAGAGCCATAAGGTTGCAACATAACAATATGTGGACTTTTAATTCACACGTTTTTGTTGCCATTAAACCCACATTGATCCTACCCTCTGTTTCCCGTGTCTCCCTGCATTTGGGTCCAGCCCTTTATTCTCCGCAAATCCTAACAGTTCTGCTTGTTCCTCCCTGTCGCATAGTCTTCAATTCAACCACAAAACATATCAAAACGAATCACTTGTTTGATGAAATTTCCGGACTGTCGGCTTCTAACTGCATGTAATGTAAGTGAATTGCCATATAAGGATGTGATTGGCTAACACACACACACACAGAACTTCATTCTACAATTTCAGGTATACCGAGGACTCATGATTGCTTTCATTTCTCCAGATGTCTGGTCTTTTTTATCCCCTCATCTTTTCAGCAAACCCTCTCATCAATCGGTATTTGTCTTACTCTCTCTCTCCCCGCCTCTCTTTTCTTCTGTCTTTCCGTTCGGTCATCTTGCGTCATTGCTGCACCAGTGTCAGAGTTGTGCTAACAATAGCCTGCTTTTCTTTCTCTTCATTACCATCTTCATATTTCCTGTTTTTGGCAACAAGACAAGGGCCATTAAACACGCGAGCGCTCACCCAGAGGGGTGTGATGCACACTGAAAGACTGAACTAAAAACGCTGTGAAACAATATCCGCAATGTGAGACCTCTGTTGCAAAGCCGAAAACGGTTTATATTTGACGAAGGTTGTACAGAAACCACGTTCCACTAGTGACAAATTGTCAAATTGCTTTTATACATAATTTACTAAATGATGCTGTATTGAAGAAGACTAGACTAGAGCCTGAGACCATAAACCCATGTTCACAATGTTTACTGAGGTAATAGAGAAGTAGTGTCATCTTCTCATAGACTTCTATACAATCTGACTTCTTTTTGCAACCAGAGGAGTCGCCCCCCTGGTGGTCAGTAGAAAGAATGCAGATTTAAGACACTTCCACATTGGCTTCACTCTTCAGAACCGGAGTTTGCCGCCTGGTTCAATACCACGATCTTGAAACCGTAGCAGCAAAACTGAATTCAGCCATCATTGATTTTATTATTTACAACATGCCAAAATGTGTCAAATGGCCGATTGGATGGTCAGCAGTGACGTCACACATGTGGGTGTGACATTTTAGCCACATAACTTAAACTTGAAATTTTGCCACGTATCAAATTCAACAGCAATTTGGGATGCCACAGCGGGCAAAAAATCTAGTGCTGCATGCTAAAAATCCAAAATGATTCAGCGTGTATGCACTTATACGGTTCACTTTTCTCAAAGTCACTGTTTTTAGTTTTATTGGTTTTTGGTTAGATGCCTGAAATAAGCTCTGTGGTTAACACAAGCTGAGGAGATTTTAACATTTCGTCACTATGATATACAATTTGTCAGATATTCTCGTAATTTGTTTAAGCTTTTACGTGTCTTAAAGAGGCGAATGCTTACAAGTGGCTTAATGAGACGACTCGATGTCATCGCGGCGACTAGTCGCCTTCACAGCCTCGTTTTTATAATCGTGACCATGGTGCGGTTCTTTTATAACGTTATCTTTTTACTTTTGCCGATTGCATTCACATTTCAAAAATAAGTGTTCATATGTGGTGATTTTTTTCCTGAACAAAACCGATCATAAACTTATGTTTGCCACAGAGCTTTTTACCTGCAATAATCCAAAATGCAATGGGGAAAACCCCAGTGGATTTTTGTTGTGGGAACCAGTGCGATGCTAACTTCAGGTTTTGCCGTAAAAAATGTCATCCCTGCAGGACCTGCAGGTCGGCTTGCTGTGCTTTAGCGCAGGCAAATCCCACGTTTTCTCTTCACACACTCTTTTTGGGGCATTTCATGCTTTCATTCAGGAGGGGAGGCAGATGGGGGACGACATGCAACAAAGGGCCGACTCAAACCAAAGAAGTTATGGTTGATTGTTGGCACCTTAACCCCAGGCCAGCAGCGCCTCTCTACTCACTGATTATGTTTTAAAATAATTTATAGTTGGGGCCGCAACAATTATTTCCAATTTAGCTCAACCAACAGTACAAAACCCAAAAGTTACCGATTTGTTTCTGTCTGTCGACCGACTGATTAACTGTTTAATTGTTTCAGCTCCAAGTGTCAACACATTGGGACTTGCAGTGCTATCAGAAAACCAGAGATTACTTTTAAAAATAAGGCATCAAATATCAGTTTTTGCCTAAAGCTGAAGTGACTGTTCCCCTTAAAAATACACAATACAGGTCTGCACTTAGTTGTTCATGTCTCAACAGCAATGGGAACTCAGTTGCCCTGGGCAAGTAGATATGGTCTACTGTGGGTCATTTGTTTGGTTCTGTTGTCCCTGTTTGGTCTTGTTTTCACTCTCACTGTCATGATAGGCCGTGCTCTTATGATATTCTTTTGTTTCATGTTTCGGTCGTTCTTGTCCAGTGTTTCCTGTTTTATTTTTTAAATACTCACCTCGTCTCTTGTTTAACATTCTTCCAAAACCTTTTATTGAAACCTCTCTCTGTGTACAGAGGTTTGCTATTGAATCCTTTGTCTGCTGATACCAGTGTGTTTCTGATACTCACTCTTCATTGGAGGCAATTGCTGCTTTGATATTGATTTAGTCCACTAGCTAAGTAAAACAAAAAAAAAGCTGTGCTGAGTCAACAGAATTAACAAGCACATTAACCTTGAGAGGCCCGGCGGGATGATAAACTCAGCGGGATGGTGAAAGGGTCTCAAGAAGAATGAGAAAAGCACAGGCTGGTAAAACCTTTAAATGCTATTTAATACTTTCTCATAAAGGGGCTCGTGTAATGTCTTTCCTCAATCTCATCATCTCAAGATTTAATCAGCCACGACTGAGACTCTCGAGATCTGACCGGACGAACAGGAGGTCACTGTTCTATCAAATGTAATTTAGCCACATAAACGGACGACCTTATCCTGCTAAATGTATAAAAGCTGAAATAAGTCTGGCGCAGTTAAAATCTTAAATTTGTTTTAAAACGGATGGCCCAAATGTTGAAACAAAGCCCGTTGTCTGTATGATTGTGTACAGAGTGAGGGAGTGTGAAATGTGTTTAACCATTTTGATGTCACTTTTTCATTACTAAAAATGGGTTATAATTACACAGGACTATTATCACTGTAATTATAAAAAGTGTAAATATGGACAGCATTCTGTCGGCATTGGCTGGATGTCAGCCGTGAGGAAATAAAGCTGGGCTCTGTTGCAGCTCGTGATAATGGCTTCAGTCATTTGGCACATTTGCATGTAATCTGTCACCTTTTAAGTATTGGCTTGTCATATTTAAAGCAATAATTAGCTCAGGATCGCACATTTACGAGAATATACGTCTAGGCTGTTGGGGACCCGTCCATCATCAGCTGTGTCCCAGCTGCTACTTTACTTTTCTTTCTTTCTTTTTTTCCATCTTTATGTCCTCTAAAAAAAGATAATCCTCAACAGTCGTAAACTCTCGGGTGCTGTCGTTGTGATTAACAACTCCATCAATTAGCTAGTTAGTCTTTGCTTACTACAGCTGGCAACACAGTTGTATGCGAAAGCTTAATTTCTCCCCCTGCGCTTGTAAAATACGGCACATTTAAAAAGTTTTGGAGTTAATGAGCTGTGATGGGACTGAACTGAATACACGTGACGGACTGAAAAGAGAATTCAGTTGAACTTCTGTTATGGAGTCAGCGGTCGGCAGCACAAGGTCGGAAGTAGCCGATACTAATGCAGTGAGGAATCGGCTAAATGCTCTTTTGTGTAATTAAATGGTAAAACAAGATAAGTGCATCTAAAACCCAAACAAAACTGCATTTAGGCAGACAGTAGACTGCAAACCGGATGTTCCTGATATTCATCATGTAAGTGGACGAGAGCAGGATGGTAAAAGTAGGTGAGAGTGGGAGAGAACACCGGTAACGGAAACTGTAGACGGCATTGCCATCCAAAGTTAAAATAATTGAGCGTTTTGCCGTCTTCCACGACGGAATTTACAACTGGATGTTACGTAGCTCGCTCACACAAGAAGGAAAGTTGTTTAAGCTTGCAATAGAACATAGAATTGTACAAACAAAATAATTCAATTTAATATACATATTCCATCACAATAGCAACATATCGTCGTGCGTGATTTGCTGTCCTGACAATCCGTTGGACTGTTTGTCTGAGGAGTCTACAGCCATGCTAGCAGCACTGCGATGCTGTATTTAGGCTCGGTAGTAAGCTAAATGCTAATGTCAGCATGCTAACATGCTGCCAATGACAATGCTAACATGCTGATGTTCAGCAGGTATTACCACGTTCACCCTGTTATTTAAGCATGCTAATAGTTGCTAATGCTAAACAGTGAGTACAGCTGAAGATGATCGGAATGTCATTAGTTTTGAAGGTGTTTAGTCATTAACCAAAGAATTGAAAAACATCACAGTAAGCTGTGTAGTAGTTGTCATATTGGCCCAAAAGAAAAGTCAGGGGATCCCAAAAGTCATTAGGATTCATCCTCTGGGCGGTATAGATATCTGTATTCGATGTCAGGCAATCTATCCAATAGTAGTTGTTATTGATATTTCAGTCGGTGTGTGGACCAACAAGCCGACAGGCTGATATATTGCAATCCCTAGAGCCACTCTAACAGAGTAGCTAAAACACCATCGCACCTTCATGATACAAGATTCCTCCTTTTGATAGTTTTGCAGCATAACCTGTGTTTCTAGTTTAGGTGTTTTACTTTGAATCCCTGAGGAAACGTCGTGGCAGGAAACCCATTAGCAAGCCAGTCCCAGATGTCCCGGATTGATGCCCCTTCAACTTAATGAAGTTTATTGTGCCATCTAAACATTTTATGGGCTCGCCTGGCTTCAGGGCCGAGATAGCAGCCTTTTTCTTTTGTTTTCTTTGTGTGAGGAAAGTGATCTGAAGTCGTTTTAAGTTTGCTGGCCTTTGCACTTTTATGCCTTAGTTCTAAAGCAGTTGTAAAAACATGCTGTAACAGAACAATTAACTACAAGTGTAAAGGTATTAATCAAACATGTGTATCACTCAGTTCTTTATTCTCTTCTTCCACTTGACGACATAAAACCTGAGTGTCTTGTCATCTTCTAAGCCTCACAGCAACTCAATAGGACATAGTATATACTGAAAAATAAGTCACATTGACTATTTCCGTATGATGATCATGATCATGACAATATCAAAACAGAGGAAATACCTTTTTGCTGATCACGTATTCATTCACTCATGAATACGTTTCTATTATGTTGAGTAAATAATCTGTCATTTAATTAGATTTCTAAACAGAACATATTTATCGTTGCAAGATAACAAACTTTATTACAGACTAAAGTTAAAGTCTACTAAAGTAGCAACAAGTGTCAATTTCCACAACTAAAATCCAGTTTCATGACAAATAAATCAATATTGACTTCACGTTTCACACGGGTTTCCTGGGAGAAAGAGTGTTTTTTTGTTTGACCCACCCACTTTTCCTACCACCCCGTGTTGTTTTTGCCGTCTTTAAACGTCCTGGTTCATGATTACGTGGATTATATACAAAATGATTTTGCTGGATATGTACGAATTACGCTGCATGAGAGCAGCCTGTCTGTTTGGTTTTTCCACACATTTGAATGGAGCCAGGGCCTTGTAAAGGATTACCTTGTGCTTTACAGACACACAAACTGCAGTTAATATGAAAATATATCAGATATGTTTGAAGGCTATACACTTGAAATTCTTCGCACTCTTTACTATGATTTTCTTTTTGTCTATAGCTGTAGCGGTGGATCAGTCTGCACTGTAATTATCATCTCCACTTTACACTCAAGCTTCTGTTATCGTGCCCTGTCAGCTGTACAAACTGCTTTGTCACAGAGGCAGACACACATTCACACGTATTCTGCCTCACGTGTTATGCAAATCTGGACACATATTGGCTTTCTGACTTATTTTCACATTTCCCTTTTCTTCCACACAAACATTGAGCTTATTGCTTTCTCTGGTTTGTAGTCTGCAAAAACACACAATACCTGAGCGAATGTGAAATGATTAAAAAGAGTAGAAAGCGAGTTTGTATACAGAGGATGAAGAGTGTGTTATTCTGAGAGAAGCAGATAAGCTTTTCTTTTTTTCCAAAATGCAACAACCAAGATGGGAACTGTGCATTTATCTGTGTGAGTGCGTGTGCAAATAGGTTTGTGTTTGAATCCAGGGGTTACTATGAGCGCTAGAAATGTTTTTGCCCTCGTTGATGGACTCACTGTAGCCTGAAATAAAGATCAGCGCTCCCCATATGGCGGAAGCTCTGTCGGTAATCTGGTGTGTGTCGCCTCCATCACCGATTTCCAATACTCAATATCCAAATCCAGTGAAGCGGAAACCACAACATTTTCTGACTTGGCGCCAAATAACAAGGGTCAACCCGGTGAGAATGGCCCAGCGATAGAGCTGCAGTCAATACCAGTAATGCAGTAATGGAGACGAATGAGCTCCAGAAAGCAGGTGAGTGATCTTTTTCTGCAGTAACATTGGCTTTATGGGAAAAATCCCCAAATCCCAAATTGTGATTCAAGAACTGTAATTGGGGTTTAAATTAGCATTTAAGTTCCAGAAGTACGGGGATCCAAAATATAACAAGTGCTTTTACTTTCATTGTCTCTTTCAACAGCCCACAGTATGTAGTGGTTCTCTGTGGGTTATTTCTCTGCCAAGCCCCTGAGCAGATCTCAGCTGTCAAGATTGAACATTTACAAACCTAAACACTAGAAGAACAGGGAGGGAGAGGCAGGTTTTGTGACATAGTAGAAGTGCATTACAGTAATCCATATGCTACTGTGAACTCTCTGAAACAAAAAAAGAATTATTGTAAAATGACAGTCCTCCTCCTCCTCCTCCTCCTCCTCCTCTTCCTCTCACTGCCTCTTTGCAAAGTTCTCACAAAGAGGTGATGTTTCCTGAGGTCTATTCGTAGTTTTAAGGTTTGTACTGATTGGTGTTCAATTAGTGTATACATGTTGCCAACATCAGGTATGTTTTGCATTTTGAATAGTTTTCCCAATGATTGCAAGAGATTTCCTTCTTGAACGTGTGTGTCTAATGTACGAAACAGTGTGTAGTGTTTTGTGAGAAGTGTGTTGCAGACCTGCAAGCAGAGCATGTGTTTGTACTGGCATGGTTACAAAACGTTTTTTTGCTTTTGTCTCAGCATTTACTTCTAGTGTGAAAGCAATTGCAAAAAAAACAACAACCGTAAAAGTCAGGAGATCCAGGGGGTTCAGGGCTATCAGCCTTCTGGCTCCCCTGCAGCAGTGATCCTAGCAGATAATCTTGCATCCCAACAACACACTGATGTTCAGAAAAACCCACGATAGCTGCCTGTTTCTGTGTCTGCCCTCTATATTCTTCCTCCCTAAGGCTGAAATCAGACCAAAAATAGCGCTGTTAAAACACAACAGCCTGTGCAGGTGTGAGAGTGTTGCTGTGGGTGAGAAAATGAAACGCAAACTATAAAGTTCAAAGGTCTATTGGAAGAAGAGATGGTGTGAAGGAATTGTCTCCTTCATCATGGCGCTTACGTGGGAAACAACAGAGGTAATACAATGATATATGCTGCGCACAATAAGGTAATCTAACTGAAATGTGGATTTTTGTTGCTGGTTGACATTTCACTGCGTTGTGACAGAAGTTGAGGCAGGTTCAACATGTGATGCCAGACAGCCCTGTGTTGTTTTTCCCTCCGCGTCAACAATCCTGCTGTTCCAGCCCATTGGGTTTTGCTGGCTTTGCTTTTTCAAGCATTGCTAATGTTTATCTGAACTCATTTCTGTCATCCTTATTGTTTTGTATCCGCGCTGAACAGCAGGCAATACAGCCAGCTTGGAAGACAGATGTCTGGTGATGGGAGGTAGCCAGGTTTCCGGGTGGCGGTGGTATCAGCACTTTATCCTGCATGACATAGTTGCATTGTGTATTCAAGGGAGTACACTCACACCTGTGGCAGACACAGACTGTGTCACCTTACCCAGAGTTCAAAGGAGTTTATTCCCTTCATCATCTTTTCTGCACCCATCACTTTTTCATTGCCCTTGTCTGCTATATTTTTATATTCCGTCTCATCCCTTATTGCAGTTCACCTTGCTTTTATTGTAAAAATCTTTCATTACAAAAATCCTATTATTATCTTATTATAAGCTCTTACGAAACCGCTCAATTAACCTCCCATTTATTGTGCTCTTTGTTACTGCAGCCGGGCATGTGAGGTATTTGTGTGTGCACATCTGAAGGTGTAAACACCCTTGGCGTGAGCGACATTGGACCATATCTCAACAATACCAACAAAGCACCTTAAAGGGCCAGTGTGTAGGATCTTTTGGCAGGTATGGAATATAATATATAATAGTGTAATGGTACCGCCAGCAACTGTCTGAATGTTGTTTCTCCTAGAGTAAGGGAGGCAAAGGTCCTGAAATGGTTTTATAATCAGCGATTCATGGTTTTTGCAGTTTTGGAAAGGAGGAGGAGTGAGCGGAGGGGTATTCAGTTGGTTGCAATCTCTAGATGCCACTAAATCCTACTCGCTGTCCCTTTAATGCACACAGATCACTATCAACAGATGTAGTTGGCGTTTTTTTTTTTTTGTCGGAGCTCTTTCCGGGATTCTCTCCTTCAGCCAAGACTTCTTATTCATTCTTAATGCATGAGTAGAAATAAATACTCCATTAAATAAAAATAGTAGTTTTCATCACAACAAGCGCCCATGGGTCCTTCCTCTGCAGCCCATTCTTACTAAAACGTGTCACATACGATAGCTTGGTCAGTGGCCCTAGGCATGCATCCCCTCATATTTCTTTTATGTCAAATACTCTTTTCAAATTACTCTTCAAGCCTCTTTCCTATGAAGTCTTTCCTGATTGATTGAAGTTGTTTCCTGGCTCCAGCTCCATACTTAATGTGGCAGCGTGAGTGTGGGATCAATCTTCTCATCTTTGATGCTATACAGCGGTGCATGGGCATGCTGTGGCCGGTAGCGCCCATGTTTTTCTCACATTTATCACTAAAGGCATATGAGAGAATACATTCATCAACATCTAAAAAAAGAAGCGTGGGGATTAAGTGGACTTTGAGACGATCAACGGCCGGCCGACCAACCAGCCTGACCTGCCGGACCAAATGCCAAAAAGAGAGCCGAGATGGAAGCTAAGCTAACCCATCTAGGACCTAAAGCTACTCCACTGCCCAGCCTACTTCTGGCTGTCTTATGCCCGGTCACAGAAAAGTAAGACGGATGAAAGCAGCAGGAGATCGATGACTGTTGAGCCCACATCGTCTCAGAGACCTGACTCCATCGTTCATCCTGGATCAAGCTGCACTTGACGGGTGGAGAGCAGGAGAGAGAGAGCAGCACTCCGGTGGGGCGAGAGGAGCAGGACTCTGTGTTAACATCATGATGCTTGTTGCTCAAACACAGTCAAAGTTGATGGCAATAAACTATCCTTGAATCCTTGAAACTCTTGGCAAGAGAGAGAATAAGCACATTTCCACATATATTACCTCTGTCAAACTAGTCGTCAGTGTTGACATTAGATTTAACTTACCAACAATCTTTCCCTTACCTGAAAGTGGTTCTAGTACATTAATATTAAACATACTTTTGCTTTCCTATTACAAGTCAGACAGTTTTGTGAATTTGCTGACAGCTTCTTTAAGTTTTATCTGAAGCTTTAATTAGAGAGCACACTTCTTTCATCGAAGCCCCACCATGGACAGCGCTGTCTTATTAACGCAACAGTGTTGTTAGACTGAGCTGTTAACTTTAAACATGCATTAATAGGCACACATGGCTACGTCAACAAAGAACGGAGAAGCTCGGGTAACAACACACAGAGGGAGACATTACTTCACTTTACGTAGCAAGTGGCGGTTTGCTGCTATCTCAATGCTCTGAATATCAAATCAAGAACCGTTTAAGATGGGAATAATCAAGCCTCTTTTAAATGTTTTGGGTAATTACATTGAGGTGATTTCACACTTCAGTGGGCTTCTGCATTAATCATCCCTTGTGTTTGCTATAAGAGTGTGAATTGTGATTTCTTGTAATCCTGCATTTGAATATTTGGCAGCCTTTGAAGTGAGGGGAGTACTATATCCTCTCTGAGAGAAGGAAGGTCAGTAGGCACCGAGCAGAACACATCTTATGGTAAAATGAACTCATTTACAATGACCATCTTGGACAACAAACGTTCTAAGAGGTTAGTTTGGAGTGAATTGGCTTTCATTCAAACCAATCTTCTAAAAGCTTTGCGCAGTTGGCAACATCCCTTGGTCATCTTTTGCTTCTTTATTTAGAACGTACAACTTCTATGTTTTTCAAAGTGGTCCACAACAGTTTTGATAAATCCTTTGTTAATAGTATTAAGTAACACATATAATATTATCATTATTGCTACATTTGTTTGTTGTATCCAGCAGGTATGGAGCAACATTAGTATTCATTTGGAGTTGTGTTTCTGGCCAGCTGACGAATGTAAGTATATTATATTGTTCATATGTTCATTCTCTTTTAGCTCTGTTTTGGTCTCCACCAGCTCCTCAGGTGAACTGTTTGGCTCTTTAGCTGCTAAATGTTCCACTTTGTTCACCATAGTTGCTAACTGTGTCTTCTGTTTGGTGCTCGGTAAGTACAATTGGAGCCTTTTTGTGTGCTAAAAACATGCCTGTTGCAGCTGAAACGGGGTTGATTGTATTGGTTGTATCTGGACACGCACAAGGAATTTCACACAATTTACCGGACAATGAAAATACAGCTAAAGAACAAGCTGAACAAAGATGGGTAAAAGTAAACATAGAACTATTATGTACACGCCCTCACTGGGTTTGTTAGTGTAAGGGACCACTTTCACATTATACACATTTCAATACAAATGTTGAATGTACAGGTTTCACTTCTACAGTTAACTTGAAAGACCTCTGGTGATCCTGTTTAAAGAAAGACTGGAGGCCAGTCTATGTAACACTATGAAGACTATAAAGATCATTGTGTTTCAGCTGCCTGCTGAGATGGCTTTTCTGCCTGCTTCCGTCTGAACTAAATAGACCCTTTAATGTTACAATATCACACCAGCCGAGCCACGTCTGACTTACCAGGCTCTCGCATGCTGTGTACCACTTACTGTCTGGTACACAACACTATGTTCCTCGCCACAGGCCTGATCTAGTGGGCGAATTCATAAATCCCCAAATTTACCACTGAACACTTCCCCTCGTGAAACTGCTTCCCTCCACAGCTGGACCCGGAAAATCGGATTAATCTCACGGACTTGTGAAGACAGGACTTTGTGTAGTACAGAGAATAAGAGTGTACGGCTGTAAGTGACGTAATGTTTAACAACATCTGTTTGTTTGGTTCAAATTGAGTTATAGTTCCGACATTCTGATCTGAATGTTATACAATTCTACTGTTTCTAATTAGTGTAATCACAGTCTTAATTATTTCTACTACAAGATGTCATTATGCATGAACATTTTATTCATCACTGACTATGGTATTGATTACTATCCCTTGATGCAATGCTTGAGGGAAACTGAGGAGCTACGTCCAGCATAAAAACCCTGAGGCTAAATTCATGTTCGGCTCAAGGAGTTCCCCCATAGATACCTACTGTCACAAATCCCTCCTGGATCAAATGTCATAACGCAAATTTAACAAATAAGCCAGGCTTATTTCGGTTAGTCTGGCTCAATTTCAGTTGATTCGCTTCCATGAAGCAAATTTAACATAGTTCAAGTTCAGTTATATGGCGACTATGGCAGGTTTTCAAATCAGGTTTTCTTTAGCTCGTTTTATGGAATGGGCCCTTGATCTCTCACTCCATCACTCACTCACTCCATCACTCACTCACTCCATCACTCACTCACTCCATCACTCAGTCACTCCATCACTCACTCACTCCATCACTTACTCCATCACTCACTCACTTACTCCAAAAAGCTCCTCCTTTCCTCCCTCTCATCTTTTGGCTTTGTGACTGATGAAGGTGGATTACCGAGCAGACCAAGCATCCAAACCCAGAGGTTTACTGTGAATCATTCGGTTTTTGGTAATTTGATTGAATTCACATTTATCAGGCAATTTTCACCCTATAATACAGTATTAACAAAGGCAAGACCTGCATTATTATTTTATCATAAAGCCCTGTCTTGTAGAAGGGCACTGTGCCAAAATCTAATTGTGAGGGTCTAATCATAGAGGCCCCCTGAGGCAGATGTGTGATTTGTGATAATGGGCTTTAGAAATAAAGTTGCCTTGACTTGAACTTATATTAGACCTCCATTAACTGATTTTGTTTGGCCGCCTTTTGGCAAACAAGTTATGCAGATCTGACATATTCATACAGGAATATCGTGGCCAGCAGTAGTTTATTTACACATTCAGCAAACACGGAGCGACATTACCATTCATATGGAGTTATGTTTGTGTCTACGTGAATGTGAGTCCAATACTAACGCACCCTTTTAACTCTGTTTTTCTGTCTACATTTTGCAGCTGGAAACAGCTGACTGGGTCTGATATGATGCTGGTGAGAGTGGTGGGTGAAAGGAAACTGTAAATTTGCATCGAAAAAAAAGACAGAGACGAAAACATGCCGAGGAGCTGAGGGCAACTGTGGCGTCGGGTAACGATTGTCTGTGCCGTCACCACTAATAGGAACCTCCTGATGATCAATCCATTGCTAATGTAAAAATATTGATTATAGCCGCTTTAATTATTTGGTCTATATCGTGCTCTTGGTGCATATTCCTTAATGAAAGTGATCGATCAAATTACCACAAACAGACAAGAGGAAAACCTGGGTCCTGTTCACTGGTTGGTTTCTAGGTCACGTAATAAAGCTGCTATGCTGCACTGTTCATACTGGGAACGTGGAGACAAAAGGGATCTTTCGCAATGCACGGTGGAAATCTGTGCCCCGGGGCTCCCTAACCAGGCATGTTGACTAATCGGGGGCCCAAAGGGCAACGGGTCATCCATCACTGCAGGCAGCCTGAGTCATCCGTGAAGCATCTTCTGTTAAACTCTCCAAGGGCAGCGCTATAGGGCATGAATGCAGTCAACATTATTAGTGTTGGTGACATCGATGTCCATCACACTGACAGAAGAGACGAGAGAGAGAGAGAGAGAGAGAGAGAGAACAAAAAAACAGTGGCGAGCGAAAAAAAGTTCCCGTCTCATTTACTTTGATTTCACTTGAGTTTTGAGAAAGAACACACGTACCTGAACGTTTTATTCCCCGCGCTGATTCTGTGCCACCTGCAAAAACTGTAATCGTTTTGGGTTTTTTTCACCCTCATTCAGAATTGCGTATGAAAGTCTCTCGAGTGTAGCCAGAAGGCATCGGTGCCTCGCTGTGCATGCGCTGACTTGCTAATGGCCAGCATCAGTATATACAGCACAGCTAGAATAAAGACCACACACATGCACAGAGCGTATGCATATCCAAGATGCTCTATAACACCGCCGATGGTATACACTTCCTGTCTCCTAAGTGTTCATGGCGTGACCTCGTTTGGAAGTGTTGTGAAGATCGTGTGGAGGGATGATAGCAGATTCAGTCACATTTGCATAATGTAGGCTACTTATATTTTCGTTTGCTAACAATAGATTTTTGCACAGCTAACAGCCATATTTAGCATTACGACAATGAGCTAAGCCTCGCTGAACTGTCAATGTCAATTGAGTGACATTGAGTGACACCAGTTAGTGCCGGTATATGGCATGCCTATTTATCCCACTGAGGCAATAACCGGTTATTTTGCAGAGTCACTGACTGACAAAGATGAATCTGCAATTAAACTAAGTGCAGATGGCAGCTCATAAAGGAAAAGAACACTGAAAATGAAGACATAAAACACATTTATACATTGTGGTAATCCCACCATGAAGGCACACGCTAAATGAATGAAGATACATTTTCTACTTTAATCAGACGTGCAGTCTCTTTCAATGTTCTCCATGACCTTTCATTCTGCCAGTGTAAAGCACAATGGAATAGCGTGCATAACTCATAGGTCACGAGTGGAAGACATTCTAATATCCTTTATTTTCAGTGAAAGACACTGTAAAAATACATCATTGTGAATAAAAGCAATGTGCTCAAATCAATCTTTTGACGATGGATCAGATGTGTGATGAGGGGAGGTTGCTTGTAGAGATGAGCTCGTCGTTTTTCTTTTTTGACCTGCAACATTACGGCAGACGTTTTCTGCAAAAGAAAGCTCTGCACACTGTGATGTTTCCCAAACGTTTTCCCTTGGGACCCACTTTGTAAAAAAAACCTACAAACTATCGCGACCTAATTCACAAAAGGCCTTATCTATAGATCATGATGAGAAGAGAGAAGAAACTAGCCTTTCATATCAGATTAAAGGTTATAGGCTACAATCATCTAAACAATAGCAACGTTTAGACTCCCTCGTGTATACTGCAGATATGAATCCTAAATAAAAGACAATGGAAGAAATTCTGCAAATTAGTTTGGCGACCTTGATAAAAGGAGCTGAAGGAGAGTAACAACAGGTGTAAGAAGGGAGTGAATATTGGACTTTACATTCGTTAGGTGGTCAGAAACGTGACTCTTAATGAACGCCGATGTTGCTCTGCGTCTGCTGGATGTCACAGGAAACTGTTTGGAGTTGGTCATGTGGACTTTATAAGGGGTACATTTGGATTTTGTGTTTATAGATACGTTTCCCCCAAGTGGCCTAGAAATAAATGAATTCAGCTCTGTAGATGTCAACATTTATAAGTCATTCATGTATTAACCATTAATGATGAACTACTGATTTACAATAGATTAATGACATATCTGCACTTTCATCTTGGCTAATTTTCTAAACCATTGGGTAGTTAAATACATTTTGTATGTCAAATCTTAATTTGTAAAGTAATACTGCCTATTTTCTCTTAAATGTATTGAAGTAGAGGCATATAATGGACTGAAATAGAAATACTCAACTTTATACTTTCGATACTCAGTCAGTACCCTAACATATTATTTCAACTAGCTGTATTAACCCGTCCAGTCTGGATAAAAGACATATGTCAATTTGCATGTACAGGAAAGCTATTTTTCTTTAATCTTTCACACTATTCACATCACCTATTTTTTTGTTTGACCAGCTCCTTTGGAGTATTCGTTGTTTGAAGTACAGAGGGCGACTGCTGACGGGTCCATAGAGGAGAGGATTTAAAAGCTGGCTGCTAACATTAATCAGAGATGGAAACGACGAGCTCAACCTTTTGGCAAAAAGAGAACAGAAGCCGGATATGGATTTGTTTGTGAATCAGTGCGTGTTTGATGACAAGAGAGAATAATCAAAGAAGGAATGAACACTAATGACAGAAAAAAAACCATCAGAACATTTTACGGGAGACATTTGGCAGAGATAAAATCCATATTTAGACCGAAAATTCATTAATCTCTCACTCTCCCCTTAACACACACACACACACACACACACACACACACACACACACACACACACACACACACACACACACACACACACACACACACACACCCTCTGCTAATGTTAGAGGCCTTTTATTTGAGATAGGTCGATCTATCATACAAAGGCTTTTTTTATTTCTCTGATTTATGTTTCCCTTTCTTCTGTTTCTTTCGTACTCAAAGACTCAAAGGGTGGTGGCGTATTTAAAGCAACAAAACCAGGGAACATTTTTGACACTGAACTGATACTGATGCTTTATATTTACCATCTTACAAATATAAACTATTAATATAGCAATATCACAAAAATATGAGCTGTAAATAGAGAGCCGCACTATTTGCTCATCCATGGTTTCTAGGTTGAGTTTGTGAAATTGTGAACCCATAATATCATACTGTGACAATTCTTCTGCTATTTCATTAACTTGAGCACCTCCTATACACCGTTATCTATTCAAAATGTGCTTCTATAGGCTTCTTTGTGTTGCTTTTGACCCTGATAGACTTTACATTTTTCTGGTTTATCGCCTAATTAGTAAACATTGAAGCAAAACGCACGGCACATTGCAAATTAATGTGTGTAGCAGGCGATCGGGTTTCACAATTTGCAGCCTTATTGTGATGTCCTGATTGGTAATAATTCATTTTCAACAGACGGAACTGCTCTGCCGGTTCATGAGGCCCAAGGAGTGAGAAGGTAAAAGTTGCACTAAACCTGATAAATGAATTGAACAGAAGCGAAAACATTTTAAAATCTTCCTTTACATCGTCTCCTAGCTGTTCTAAAACCCCTGTGAACCACAGCCTCTCATGGCTTATTGCTTAATTAAATCTTTCTGTTCGCACTTTTATGTCACACGCTCATGTTCGAGCCAAACAAGGAAATATTTGATTTATTCATTACATTTGTATAAGGACAAGCATATGAATAATATAGTATAGAGAGTGTGTGCGCTTCATAGATAGTTAGATATCAACTGTATTCATCCCCAGGGGGAAATTTGTTTGTAGCAGCAGCAAGTTACAGAGTAGAATCAAAATAAAAATACACAGTATATACAATGAATTAGAATGGTATCAAATGAACAACTAGGTCAACTAAACAAACTGAACAGTAGTGCAAGGATCACCAACAACAAGCAAGCAAGTGTTGTAGTCATTTGAAGGATGATGATCTGTCCAGAGGTGATTTGTTATAAAGTGTTATAGTAGAGGGCAGGAATGTTCTCCTCTATCTGTCCTTGTGACAGCGGAGCTGGATCAGTCTGTTGGAGAAAGTGCTCCGCTGTCCCTGCAGTAGGTGGTGGAGAGGGTGATCCCCGGGTTATCCAATATGGATAATAGTTTCTTCAGTGTCCTCCTCTCCACCACCTGTTCCAGATTGTCTTGTTTGCAGCCAATGATGGAGCCGGCCTTCTTAATAGTTTATTAAGTCTGTTGGTGTCTCCGGCTCCGATTCTGCTCCCCCAGCAGACTACGGAGAAGTACAGTGCACTGGCCACAACAGACTGGAAGAACATCTCCAACATCTTGCTGCACACATCAAAGGATCGAAGTTTCCTCAAGAAAAAGAGTCGACTCATCCCCTTCTTGTAGCGTTGATGTTAGTCTTCCAGTTCAGTCTGTTGTCGATGGAGACACATGTCCACGTCCTCTCCCAGAACTCTCAGCGGTTGTGGAGCCGTCGTCTTCCTCCTGAAGTCGACCACCATCTCTCTGGTCTTGGCCACGTTCAGCAGCAGGTGATTTCTACCGGTCCACTCCACAAAGTCACCCACTACTGCCCTGTACTCCTCCTCCCGTCCGTCCTGTATACACCCGACCACTGCAGTCATCAGAGAACAACAACACTAAGAGTTAACAGCCATGCTAGCGGCTCTGTGAGACTCTACTTAGGCACAGCAATGTTTTGAGATAAATGCTAACATCAGCATGCTAACATGCTCACAATGACAATGCTAGCATGCTGATGTTTAGCAGGTAGAATGTTCCCAATCTTAGTTTAGTGTGTTAGCATGCTAATATTAATTAGCACTAAACACAAAACACAACTGAGGCTGATGGGAATTAGTTTTGCAGGTCAAAAACCAAAGTATTGGACAAACCTACATTTTGACCTGATGATGGTGCTTACCGCAATTCATCTTGAGCATAACATAAATGTCTGTACCAACGTTTATGGCAATTCATCTGATAGTTGTTGAAACAATTCACACAGAACGAGAGTGCAAATTGATTCTGCATATTTCCGTGTTTCCTTTTGGCCCCTCAGCCAAATTTCAGATTGATCGTATAGTTACTTGCTCAACATGGAGACTTCTCCCCGCCACCATCGCTTACACTTGCAAATTTTGCAGATTAATCAGACGGGGATGAGATGGAGGAAGAAGACGGCCATTAAAAAGTAGTTTTGGTGTGAAGCAGTTAATGGATGAGCTGAGGTGCTGCTGCTGGTTAATGAGAGACGCTCATTCCTGCGATGGCGCTGATGAATCCCAAAGGTAGGCTTGAGTCTATCTTATCATATGTCATGATTGGACACAACATGAGTGTACACCCCTGTAGGAGCTATTTATTTATCTATATTAGTTATTTTATTCATAAATAGTATTGTTTAAATATTCTAGATGTTTGCTTATTTGGATTAGATTTTTTGATATATTTCTTTTGATAGTCATTTGTTTAGTTTAAATATTTTTAGTTGTTTAGTATACTTAGTCTTTTGGTTTGTTCGTTTGTTTGTGAATTGGGTAACGCTGTGGGCACGTGTGGTTGTATATATATATATAGTAAGGTAGTAGTAGTAAGGTACCTATGGGCCTCTGTTTTTTTACCAGAGCAGGAGAGGCAGCGATAGGATTTCCTCTGTTCTTTCGTTTGCTTGCTTGTTTAGTTTTGTGAAATAATTCATGAGAAACAAGGAATCCTGTACAGACAATGAACTCCTTTGCCTGCATCAACCACAAACCCATGGTGCGTCAGCGGCCCTTTGATTTATGTTTGGTTTTGCCACTACAAGCCCTGAGTGCAGGATGAGTCGTCAATATGGTAGTTTTTTTATCGTTTTTCCAGGAAATTATATAATAATATATATATAATAATAACATTTTGTATTATATAATAACAGTTAGATGCACACCAATGACCTGAAACACTGTAAAACAAAGCAATGCAATAAAGGACAACATTCCTCGCCAACAGAGCCAATGTATTTACAACACACAACTCTAAATGAGTGCTCCACGTCTGCTGAATGTGTAATAGGCGCCTGTTGTTTACACCCCATGTAGCCAAAAAATGTAATTCATGGCTCCAAAAAACAAATGCTTTATTATCTGGTTCTCATTGTTGTTCATTTAGAGGGTTTCAATGGCTGAAATGGAATATAATATTGATAATTATGTTTTCATTAATGTATAATCATCTTAAACTAAGAATCGTTGTGCTTTTGTTACCTTAGAATGAGCTCTTCATTTATAGGGAGCAGGTCCTGTTCACGGAGTCCGCCACGTTGCACCGCCATGTTTCTACAGTAGCCCAGAACGGACAAACCAAACACTGGCCTTTTGCCTTTTTTACGATACCTGAGAGGCCACCGTAGTTCTCTCACGCGATTGGGAAGGAAGGGTTGAGCGGAAGCATATTTAATTGGTTGCAATCTGCAACCTCATCCACTCCATGCCACTGTTATAACTGTTTATGATTTTAAGCAGGACACATGGAATAATGAATTTCTTGTGAAGCTTCAGCTCTCTTTGGTTCCCTTTACACCAGGAGGCCCTGTGGGAAGATGGATTTTTCATTTCTATAACCACAAATTACTTCAAGCTCAAGGATTGTTGTTTGATTGCTGTCTGTATGTCAGCACATCAGGGCAACAATATTAATGTAAATGTGAAGAATAATAACGATCTGACAGCAATTTCTCTGTTTTCTATGTTCTGTGATTTTTTATATTTTTGTCTTCAATCCGTCCACAAATTGATTAATTTCAAAGGAAATGTTGAAACAGCTGCTGGGCCCTTGTGATTTAATATGCATCCAATTCCAGATGTTCCGTGAACCAGGGGCATCATCCCTCTTTCATTTAGGCGTTTTCATCGCCTTTGTGAACACGGCAGCTGTCTGCTGCATGAAGTTTCCCCACAAAGGCAACTGTAGGTCTTACAGTAATCATGTTTGAAGGGGGGAGTAAGGCAGAAAATCAATCGGGGCAGAGGTGTTAACTGATGAACGGACTGCCTGAGGAATGACGGGACCCAAATTCTGTTAGAAGTTGGTCCCTCCCACTCCTCTGCCCCGTTGCGAGACTCTGAGACACGCCAGCCTCTATCTGGCTTGCGCCAAATTCAGCCAAAGCTATCAGATCTGCAAAGGTTGAGGTGGAAATAGTCATTTCCTACGTAGCGTCGCACGGATCACAGAGCACATCAGTTAATCTTTGAGGCTTCACTGATTAACAAGGCTAGCCATCACAGGTCTGTGTTTGTGTCCCACAAGCACAGCTGTGAATCTCTCTCTCTCTCTCTCTCTCTCTCTCTCTCTCTCTCTCTCTTATCTCAGGCTTATCTGTGCTGGGCTGTCCAGCGACCTTCTCTCTCTCTCTCTCTCCTGTCGTCCTCATTCCAAATGTTGGATCTCCGTCCAGGAGATTCAGCCTCTCATCTTGTCTCTCTCTCTTTCTCCCTCTGTGTGTTTTGTTTCATTCTCCTATCTGTGTTTGTGCAGCCTGTCCTCTTTCAAGGTAACATAGTGGAGAGGAGGTTGTGTGGCACCTTCTATATATATAATTGTATGTCATTTTGGATTATCTATATTGTAATTATATCATGTCGATCTGTCCGTCCGTCCTGGGAGAGAAATTCCTTCTCAGTTGCTCTTCCTGTGGTTTCTTCCATTTTTCCAGAGAAGGCTCTAAGGACAGGAAAGCCCCGTGAGGCAAATTGAGATTTGTGATGTTTGGCTCTATGAATACTATTGACTTGACTTATGTGCAGTCACATCAGTACTAAGTGTAAAAGCTCCACTGCAAAAGAAGAAGAGAAGAATGTAAATTAGGGGAGAAGAAGATGTACAGCGTGTACATCAATACAATTGCACGTTAAATACCTCATAGTCCTGGAGGGTTCGACTGCAACGTCAATCAACAGATGAAGCATCAGAAGCGGTTACTGAAGCTGCTGCTGGCTCCACAGTTGCAAATAAGCATTGACATCACTGTGATAGCGCCGCTTATCACCACTGCATGGCCGAACACACCAGCGGGTCGTTGCTGTGAAACGGGGGTAGACGAAGCATAACAAAACAATATCTTAGACGAAGCAAAGGTCGCGAATCAACAAGGATCCAAACGACGTCACACTAAGTCATCTGTGAACATTTGAAATGTGTCCGGGAAATGAGTTTCCAAGCACATACTGTGTGTATACACATATGAAGCTCGACATCTGGGAATTAACACCAAACAAAGCCTTAAGCCATAGGATGTGTGGGTTTTTTTAAAGCAGCATTTTGTCCCAGGAGACAAACGGTCAACATACCTCAGTGTCCTTGGTCGGGGCTCATTGTTGCATTTTATACCACTCATTTCATGTCTGTCTCAATACTTATCCGCTGACTGCGGCGAACAAATGAAAACGAACGAAAAGGTAGGAAAGGAGTGTACTTGTAACACTCACTGCATCTACTTCAAATGTGTTAGAAATTGTCAGAGATGATATATTTTGCAGCAGAAGGGCCCTGCTGATTCTTCCTTCTTGTTTTGCATCAACACTGTTCATGTAACAGGCAAATTGGCCCCAAAGTCATTCCACATTATGACATCTTAATTGGTGACCTAAGCAGCACATAAATTAACCAATTTACACAAAGCTAGTCTAATTTCTGTGCAGTCTTTATTCGATGAAATCCAAATTAATTTGATGATAGAAAAAATGCATCTTTTCTTGGAGTGAATTTAACTGTTCTACTGCTAGAGATATGGCTTTTAGATATTACCATGAGCCAGTCACAGTCAGATATGAGGCTCAACCATAGACTGTATAAAAGAAGTGGACGGAGTCGTCGTGACGTCACCCATTGGTTTGTGGACTGCCGTTTTGAAGCTTCGAGTTCGGCGTTTTGGCCGTAATTCATCTTGGCTTTTTTTGCAACCAGTGAACGTCAGTGACCATATTTAGACGGCGGAGGAGTGACGTAGAGGCGTCGTATACGGCTCTGGTAGCAACCTGTCAATTAAAATGTAGCCCCGCCCTAAAGCATACTCCGCTTTATGGTCTATTTGACTCTAAATGGACCATAATTTACTCAATGAACATCATGCTGTGTTGAAGAAGACTTGAAACTAGCGACTGAGACCATAAACTCATGTTTACAATGTTTACTGAGGGAATAAATCAAGTGAGAAGTAGAGTCATTTCCATACAATCAGACTTATTTTCACAACTCAAGGAGTCGGCCCTTGATGGCCAGTAGAGACATTTCCATATTAGCTCCCTTATTAGAACCAGAGACTGCTGCCTGGCCTGAACATGCTTTGGCAAAAAAAAAAGAAGAAAATATGAAGTCACTAAGGAGCAGACATACTAATTTATTTATTTCAAAGATGGAAAACACTCCTTTTAATTATTTCCCTGCTGAATAAGCGGAGGAACAGGGTTATCGGTGAACATAAGAATAAGTGAGCTGGATCATTATATGAACAGCTGCTAACCTTAAGGAATTGTGTTACCCTAGTAATGCTGCCGATATTCACATTCGTATCAGCCTTTCAGAGCGCTACAGTAACAACACACACCACTGACTATTGCAGCTGTTTTCCCCACATCTTGCTCTCAGTCTTCTACCCTTTTCCCTCCTTCTCGGCACACCGCATCCCTTTCCTCACGCTCCCATTTGCTCGACTCTCCTGCAGCAGCTTCTTCTTTCTGCATGTCAATCAAACCACCCTGCGGCTAAAAAACGCATCTGTGCGATTGGTTGTGTTCCAGCCGATGGCTCACATTAAGACGCACTACCAACACACACCAACGCAAGTCCCATCCTCGTCCCAACTGAGTCCCAATGGAAATGCTGTTGGGTAGATTATTGATCTGAAAACAGGTGAGTGACAGCAGTTCGTGGAAATAAAATGCAGACTACACACATGCACACAATCATGCTATGTATAATGTATACTTTTAGATTTACATTTGGGGTGGTACAGAAGAGAAACGCTCGTGTTTTTGTGATGTGTTCTGCACTGACGACATTGCTGCTCCCTGGAGGGCTGGCCTGAGGACTGCAGAAATGTGCTGGATGTTGGAAAACTTTGGAGGGGGGGGGTTCAGAGCATGTGTAACACACCCTCCCCTCCCCATCTTGACTGCTTCACTGTGTTTGCTTATTTTATTAATTAGTAAGTGCGATTTATTTATAATTTCTGATTTTGGTTTGTTTATTCATCATCAGTCGCCTTTTTCGCCCCCCCCCCCCTCTCTCTCTGTGTGTGTGTGTGTGTATGCATGAGCGTATACGAGCATGCACGTCACCCATAAACTAATATTGTTGAAGTATTGCCTGGGGCTCGACAACACAGGAAGCTTGAATCAGCTATTGACTCTGTCCTCCTTCGTTAGAAGAATATAAAATCACTACTGTATTGATTCAGAGTCTATAACCTTTGCCTCATTTGATCCTTAACATTGTTTTTCAGTCAATCTCTGTGCTTTTTTTGGCATTATCCTCCTTTATGTCTTCCTTTCTTTCCATCCCTCCCTGCCTTCCACCTCATGGACCCATCGTGAACTGCAAATTCCCATTTTGCTTCCTGTTATATTTAATATCAGTTTTTCCCTCAAAATTGCCCACTTTCCTCCTCAGTCCTCACCTCACAGATTCACAGTTTTTAAATTGGTTATTTCATTTAATAACACCTTGGGTCTGGGGGACCTTGGAGTGACGTCTCTGTCTCTCTGTCTACTGTGAGCGAAACATGATTTGACTGACTTCACTTCTATTTCCGGCCCCTTCACACAGCAGCTCCCATGCGGGGCGTTTTCTGCATCACAAAGACGTCGTGGCTCAAAAATTCAAAAATATTAACGCGAAGCCTCGCGGTTTACTACGAGACGTGAATATGAAATAAAAGGAGATAAAAAGACGATTCAAATGCGCTGAAGCAATGAAACGAGTCGTGCAAAAAGCTTAATAGTGTGTGTTAATTGAGTTGAAGGACTTAACTAAACCGACTCAATTGACTGGTGATGCTAAAAGCTTTTTTTTTTACGGTTATTTGCATCAACAGATTATTCGTTATCGTCATTCTGAACTTAATTGAAAAGATTTAAAAGTTGCGACCAACAAGACAAGATAACAAAGTATAAAGTAGATTTATATAGATGTCAGCTGCCAAACATTTTACAATTTACATAAAGCTGAAGCATATACACTCACCGAATTCTTCGTAGCATAGATTCAACAAGGTGTTGGAAACATTCCTCACAGATTTTGCTCCATATTGACACGATAGCATCACGCAGTTGCTGCAGATTTGTCGGCTGCACATCCATGATGCGAATCATCCCAAAGGTGCTCTATTGGATTGAGATGCGGTGACTGTGGAGGCCATTGGAGTACAGTGACCTCATTGTCATGTTCAAGAAACCAGTTTGAGATGATCTGAGCTTTGTGACATGGTGCATTATCCTGCTGGAAGTAGCCATCAGAAGATGGGTACACTGTGGTCATAAAGGGATGGACATGGTCAGCAGCAATACTCAGGTAGGCCGTGGCGTTTAAACGATGCTCAATTGGTACTAAGGGGCCCAAAGTGTGCCAAGAAAATATCCCCCCCACCATTACACCACCACCAGCAGCCTGAACCGTTGATACAAGGCAGGATGGATCCATGCTTTCATGTTGTTTACGCCAAATTCTGACCCTACATCTGAATGTCACAGCTGAAATCGAGACTCATCAGACCAGGCAACGTTTTTCCAATCTTCTATTGTCCAATGTTGGTGAGCCTGTGGGAATTGTAGCCTCAGTTTCCTGTTCTTAGCTGACAGGAGTGTTACCCGGTGTGCTCTTCTGCTGCTGTAGCCCACCTGCTTCAAGGCTCCACGTGTTGTGCGTTCAGAGATGGTTTTCTGCATACCTTGGTTGTAACGAGTGGTTATTTGAGTTCCTGTTGCCTTTCTATCATCTCGACCCACTCTGCCCATTCTCCTCTGACCTCTGACATCAACGAGGCATTTTCGTCCACACAACTGCCGCTCACTGGATATCTTCTCTTTTTCGGACTGTTCTCTGTAAACCCTAGAGATGGTTGTGCGTGAAAATCCCAGTAGATCAGCAGTTTTTGAAAAACTCAGACCAGCCCGTCTGACACCAACAATCATGCCACGTTCAAAGTCACTTACATAAATCCCCTTTCTTCCCCATTCTGATGCTCGGTTTGAACTTCAGCAAGGCGTCTTCACCACGTTTAGATGCCTAAATGCATTGAGTTGCTGCCATGTGATTGGCTGATTATCTATATTTGTGTTAACAAGCAATTGAACGGGTGTGCCTAATAAAGTGGCCGGTGAGTGTATGTTTGTGGTGATGTTTACATGCTGTGGGTGGGAAAGCCACTGAATGTAAGATGGCTTTCTCTGAGCCGCTTTTCACATTTGTTTCACAGCAGATGGCAATGAAGGGCACATCTGCAGGCACTTCTGCTGATTTACTTCTTATGGTGTGTGCGTAAACATGTATGCGCATCTGAATGTGTGTGTGTGTGTGTGTGTGTGTGTGTTTTTTGTGCATTTACGTCATCTTACAGAGATCGCTGCATCCAGGCCGACCTCAGGAGGGCGAGGGCAGGTGGAGACGGCGAGGAGGGCGACGGGATACCCGAGAGAGAAGGGGGGGGGGCGACTGAGTCAGACGGATAAAGACAGACAGTGGGGGCGAGAAAAGTGTTAATGTGCCGCTGAGCAGGTGAGATATGGGGTCCCAGAAAAGGAGACAAGAGAGCGACGGGGGTTGCAGGGGGGGCGTGAGGACAGCGGACCGAAACACGCAGAATACTCTTGGGGCTGAAAGGACGAGACAGAAAGAGACAGTGATGGAGAGCTCTGATGTCACTCTGAGGAGGACGTGTCGTCTGTCTGACCTTTTCAGACAAATTAACAGCCCTCCACCCTGTCCCTCTTGGATCTCGCACAACCTTTAAAGACCCTGCTCTCTGCTCCCCCTAGCTTTCATTCAATGTCGTCCAGCTCTTTTCTCACATGGATATTGGTGGAGGGAGGGCATCGGTTCTGACCTATTGACCTGCAGCTCTCCATGGGGGGGTTGGTGTGGCCATTTAGTAGTTAAAGCTTGTTTACTGGTGTTGAAAATCGCTCTGGATTAGAAAGCAAATGTCGAGGATGTAAAGGTGTTGCTACTGACCATTTCCTGAAGACTATTAAATACTGTAAAAGAATCCTGTATGGATTGTTTTCTCCTTAAATTAGGGAGGTTAGTGATGGTATTTTGGTTCTTTTATTTTGTTTCAGGTTAGATTGTTTGCCACTTAAGTTCAGAGGGGTTGTGGTTTGTCTTGTTGGCATTTGCCCACCCTGAGCTTTCCTGAGCGTCTGACCTTTGAAACAAGTAAATCATGTTTCATCCGAGATCATAAATAAATCCAACCGTTTGCACATAGAGTGATTCGTCTCTGTGGCTGCTTGGGACCTGGGAAAGTCATTTGGATGACTTCTATGTATGCATCTCTACGTACTCCGTGTTCTCTCTGCTTATTTGCAGAAACCCCCGTTGTGTTTTCATAAATCCTTTCTTCCCACATATCAAAATACATTAGTGTATGCTATAAGGAACCCTCTGGACATTCAGTCAGGCCTTGGGAGCTACGCTGTGGCTGATTCCCTTATTGGAACCAGTTCAGTATTTATGCACAAAGCTAACTGGACACAATAACAATAAGAATCATTGTTGGTTAGGTTGAGTAACTTTGGATCTTTGTAGCTAAATGAAGTTTGCACCAGGAGCCTTATTTGTGGTAGTTTGTGGTGATTCAATTCAACATGGATTCTGATGCCTCTGGCCACAACATTGTGGCTCAAATCAACCCGTTTGCTATCTTTAAAACTGTGTAATTAGCGCCACACTTGGGTCAATATGAATGTCAGTGCTCAAATGAATGCAGACAGTGCCCTATCACTTTGCTATGTGGGTACAATACCCACATCTATTTGTTCACACTTACTGTGAGAATAGCATGTACATTTTCATATAGACAGTCAACAGACAGTCACAGCTTGCTGTTGTCCAGCTCATTCAACAACCCGTTAAACGCAGACTGATGAATATAGCGGTGCTGCTCTCTGTGGGAAAAACTATGCAACTACATGATGTCAATGAAGGAACATTCTTCCTTGTATAGCCTACATACAGGTGCCAAGCTGATGATATAAATTGTTTAATATACAAAATTATTCCAATGTATTCTGTTGTTATTTCCTCTATTTTATTAGAAAGCTGTCAGATGTGGTGTTGATGATGATCTTGCTTTAGTCTTCTTTCTGACTCCATCCGCCTAAAGATGCATTCATATTAGAGGCTAAATAATGTCTTGTCTCCTCATAAAAAGGCATAAGAACCTCTCATAACAGCTCCTTATCTACGGCCTGAGGTCCAAAACCCTGACATACTTTTACCTGAATTCATTTGACTAATTTTCCAACGTGCAAACACGTGTTTATATCATTACAAAGGAGTAAGGAACAGGGAGATATAGTAGGTAAGTGGGTATTTAGTAGGGCAAAGTGGGAACTTTTTGAATATATATGTGAGCGAGAAATGGATGAAATAGAATTAAATGAAGATATTGAGGAGATTGATACGAAAATGACATTTACAATATTGGAAGCAGCAAATCAAACAATTACTAAAAGTAAAGGAAGGATGAAAAGAAAGGCGGTCCCCTGGTGGACAGATGAGTGTGGGAGAGCAGTGAAAGAAAGGAACAAAGCTCTTAAGTTATTAAGAAGATCACATCATTTCCAAAATGTAATACAATACAAACAAGCACAAGCAAAGGTTCGTAGAACTATTCGTAAAGCAAAAAGGGAAAGCTGGCAGAATGACTGTAGCAGAATTGGAAGATCAACACCTGTGGGAGAGATTTGGGGGATGATTGGAAGCATGAGAGGAATTAGAAGAGTGCGGCAGTATCCAGTATTGAAGAGGGGGGGAGGAAACAGCAGCGTCGGATGGGGAGAGGGCAGAGATGATGGCAAAAGCATTAACAGAAATCCACAGCTCTGCCAACCTGACAGTAGAAGGTAAGAGAGGAAGGGAAAGGACACAATCAGCTCATCCTGATATTCTTGGAAAAAGAGACAATAGAGTTCAATCGATGCCCCATTTACTTTAGAAGAACTGAAAATAGAAAGAATAGAAAGAGGAGGACTTACATCGCCAGGGAAGGATGAAGGATTTGTTATATAATGCTTTAGCATTTAGGTAGTATAGCAATGATGAAATTGTTATAATTTTATAATAAGGTTTGGGAAGGGGGGAGACTACCTAGTTCTTCCCAATCAGGAAACCAGGCAAAGACTCATCAAACCCAATAAAGTATAGACCCATAGCATTAACATCCCATGTAGGTAAAAATAATGGAAAGAATGATTACAGATAGATTAACATTTGATATGGAGTCCAGGGGTACCATGGACCCAATTATTTGTTTAGAAACAGAACTCAAAAAGTCCCAGGTGAATAAGGAGTCAGTGATGGCTGTGTTCTTTGATGTGGAAAAGGCATATGGTTTGGAGGGAGGGGTTATTGATTAAATGAAAAATGATAGGAATAGGTGGCAGAACATATAATTGGATTAAAGATTTTTTTAGTTAACAGATTTATTCAAGTCAGAATTGGGACAGCACTATCAAGAAGATACCAGGTAGAGAATGAACACCACAGGGGTAGTGTCATCAGTCCGATGTTGTTCTCCATCATGATAAATGATGTTTTTCTTCAAGTTCAGGATGATATTGGGCGATCCCTATTTGCTGATGATGGAGCACTGTGTAAGAGGGGGAAGAACATAAATCATATTAAAGGGAAAGTACAAGAGGCTGTGAATGTGGTAGAAAGATGGTCTTATTCATGGGGATTCACATTTTCTGTGGGAAAAACTAAAACAATCATGTTTACTAGAAAGAGAGGAGTTGATGCTCAGATAAAGATGTATGGGCAAAAGATTGAGCAAGTGGAAGTTTTTAAGTTTCTTGGTGTGTGGCTTGAATTAACATGCAATGAGCATATTCAGAGGATAGTTATGAAATGTAAAAATATTCTAAATGTAATGAGGTGTCTGACTGGGGAGCCAGTAGGTCTGCAATTAAACATATTTATACCGCTTTGATGAGATCAGTCCTTGATTATGGTTGTGTAGTATTTGGATCAGCTGCAACAACTTCACTAAAGAAACTGGAAGTGTTAAAATCCCAAGCTCTGAGACTGTGTTGTGGTGCTTTTAAGACAAGTCCTGTGGCTGCTCTTCAGGTGGAGGTGAGTGAAACGCCGCTGCATTAGCTATGAATTACTGGGCCAATCTACAAGGACATTCTGGAGATAATCATCCAACTACAAAGGTGCTTCTGCCATGTTGGGATATGTCATTGGATCAGATAACATTCACTCCTACAGTACCGTTATTAACACCACCGTGGCTATTTCCCTCAGTGTCAGTTGATAATAATTTTTTGGACAAAACCCAAGCATTTAAAGATATTGATAACATGGCTGGAGTGGTGGAGGATAGACTACAGACAACATATCAATCATTTACCCCAGCATACACAGATGGGTCTAAAGATCCTAATACAGGTACAACTGGTTTTGCAGTCACCATCCCAACCTTGCAATATGAAGTTAAAAGGAGAACATCAGATCATCTGTCTGTTTATACAGTTGAGACGTTGGCCATTTTAACAGCACTGCAGTGGGTAGAGGAGGTTCGGATCGAAAAGGTCGTTGCATGCAGTTCAGTATTATCCTCATTACAATCATTCACATCTAGCAGGCAGGATTTAATTAATGAAATATACACACAAGGCTGAACAAAACAATGCAACTAATAAATCAACACCCAACAGGACTATGTGAGCACTGCCAAGTACCAGAATCTGTCGACCATATCATATGTCATTGCCAGAAATTCACACTTGAGCGAGACAGGTTGAAGAGGAGGCTGGGAGTTGAGGAACTAAATCTAAAAGATGCATTAACCTTGGGGGTAGGAAACGTACTACAATACGTGAAAGAAACAGGATTGAGTAAAATAATTTAAGTCACTGAAATGGAGAACTCCTTTTTTTTTAAATTTAGTTTGGTTTTTGTAAGGGTATATGTTACTCGGGTCCACAATCCAACACAGTAGGTGGCGGTAATGCACCTTTCACTGGATGCCATCCGCCAAAAAACTTAAAAGAAGAAGAAGAAAACACGTGTTTAGTCGTGTAAAACAAGTTTGCAGCGCTGTTGTGAAGTTTATTGTCTTCCGGACCCCCCTCCACCCGTCAGAAGCAGTCTGAAACCGAAACTCTCGCGATATGTAAAGAAGTCTCGCGATACTTCACGCATCTCATTTGAGCTCAACTGGAGGGATTTCTGTATGCAGAGTGTGGAGCTAACATGCTAGCAGTGCGAAGATAACTTACCTAACGTTGCTACTAGCCCGCTACTCTTCACAAACAAGTCAGTTCTGAGGTGAGGACATATGCTTCAAAGTGCTAACTGTATTAACGGAAATGCTAGCTGGTTCTCTTAAGATTGTACGTTATGTAGCGCCTAAACATTAGCTTTTATTTTTAGCTGCTAGCTTAACTTGGATAACTTCTGTTGCTGTTTGTGTTGGTGAGACAGGAAGCTAGTTTTAGCAGCAGTTACACAGCTATCTTGTATTTAATGTTAGCTAACGGCTAGCCATTGGTGTTTTATATCCATCTATCTATCTATCATGCATTAGCTGACATAGCTCTGTTGTGTTGTTTCTATTTCTGCAGTATAGCTTTACTGACTCCTGCTCTTATCCCTGAACCTTCCCTCTCTGCATTAGAACACCAGTGACTCTAAACATGGACTTAGAAGATGACACCACTGTATTAACAACCTTGAAGTCCTTCAATTCCTTCATCAGCCGCACTGACCCTCCACAGCGGCTGTCGGAGCACTCAGCAGGACCTGCAAACCTGCAGAATCAGTACAAACGCAGCATGGAGGTATTCAGAAACTGACAGCATCTACAGTAAAGCGTTGTGAAGGCGGTGTTGACATGCAACCTTCAGCACTGACTGACTTGTTTCTCCCTGTAGTTGTTGGAAGCAGCAGATAAGGTTCAATCCAAGAATCGCTACCTTCAGCTGGACCAGGAGAAGAAGCAGATGGAGCTGAGTCACAAGCGAGCTCGATATGAACTCGAGAGGGCTGCTTCTGACAGCGCACGAGACTTGGAGGTACAGGTCTCACACCCTATACATATTCAATACAAATGAACATCAGAGAGGACATTGGGTAAAACTTGTATCTCACCTTTTTATGCAACAGCATGAGGTTGACCGGAACCAGGATCTCTTGGGGCGAATCAAAAAGTTGGAGGAGAGAGAGACGGATGCAGCTAAGAACCTCTCCGAGCAGGTGACGATAAATCGTTCTCTACGTAAGAACCTGGACGGCCTGAACAGGAAACTGGAGGAGCGAGATACGAGACTGAGCACCGCTAACCAGGTACACGCACACACACACACACACACACACACACACGCATACACACATGCATACACACATGCATTTACTGCTTCTGTACACTGGTTATGTCTCTTTTGTTACCTTGACTTACTTCTGTAATCTGTTCCCAGACCATCAGTTCTTTGAAGGATGAGATCCGAGAGCTGAAGCAGAAGATTCAAAACCAAGACTCGTCAGTTTCTTCTCAAACCCTTGAAAACCAGGAACTGCAGGAACAGTTAGATTTACAGCGCAGGTACAGGCACACACTGAGACTACCAACTTGCTACTAGCTCTGTTTCATGCTGTACTGTGCGAGAAAAATGCTGACCTAACACTTCTCTCTGCTTGGTATTATAATCAGGAAGCATCAGGAAGTCTCTCAGCTTTGCCAAAGTCTCCAAGCGGCCCAGACCACCTGCTCAGAGCACATCATCAAGATTAAGGTGTGTTACACACAGCTGACATTACTGATGACTGACAATCAGAAACCTTGATAGTGTAAGGATATTGTTTACAGCAATGTGGTGTTTACATGCAACTCGGAGTGAGTCGCATCATATCCCATATCATCGTCTTCTAAACATACTCGATGTCACATGTATAGTTTATCATTTGACTTATTGGACATGTTGGCTTTCTAATTTAGTTACTTTTTCCATTTTAAAATGTTGGTTTGGAATGTTTTTTACCTCCCCGTTTCACACATTTTTACGTGATAATTGAATAATGTCATCCAAAGGTTCCTATATGTGAGACAAAGGGCAGTGAATGCTTTAGCAGTGGACCCAATACACGTGTGCTGTTGGTATTTCTTTTTAGTTCATCTCTCTCTCTCCATGTTTTGACAGGAGTTGGAGAGGCGTCTCGCCCTCCAGGAGCAAGACTTTGCCATCGTGAAGAATGTAAAGTCAGAGGTGGCCAAGGTTCCAGACCTGGAAAAGGATGTGAAGCGCCTCAGAGAGGATAATGCCTTCCTCAGGTCAAATACATTTTCAATGTTTTAATGCCTTTCAATAGAATAGACGGGCTTTCTTTTTTTTTATAGACTACCGCCTAGTGCGACCCAACAGTGGTCAGAAAGTCTGCTTCCAACCTCTTGACATTTCAGCGTGACTTTGGGTCCTCGTGCCGCACGAGGAGGCATTGGGTGGTAACTTTTGTCGTGAGAAATGTGAATCTCATCAAGAGTCGGTGCAGAAACGCAGCATCCAGTGCACTTTCAGGCTCATGGTGAAATTTAAAGCATGGAATAATTTCTGAAGATAATGTATTAAAAAATCATGTTGGTTACACAACTACAATTCTGCTGAATATACTGTAACGGCATTGGTCACACATTAAGTCATTGCTACTTTTTAAATAAGCAAGTTTTCCTTGAATAGTAATATCTAGTCGGAAAGTAAGTTCTCTGATAACATCTGTCATCAATGTTTTATTTTTCATCGTGTGCTCATAGATGTAGTTTCTGTGAACTTGCTACTGAAGAAAATGCCATTTCTACGTCAGAAACTTAGTCCACAGCCTTGAAGCTAATGTTGAATTTTGTTTTTGCTTCCCCCCCCCCCCCCGTCTGTCCAGGGAGAGCAGGGAGAATTGCAGCCTGTTGAAAGAGGAGGTGGAGGGGCTGAGGAGGAAGCTGGAGAGGATGGAGAAAGCGAAGGAAGAGCTGGTGAATATGGAACTGGAGAAGGAGGTAAACCCAAGAC
This sequence comes from Leptoclinus maculatus, assembly GCA_032191485.1. NCBI lineage: Eukaryota > Metazoa > Chordata > Actinopteri > Perciformes > Stichaeidae > Leptoclinus > Leptoclinus maculatus. The sequence continues at coordinate 22,827,623 of JAVDOI010000009.1, forward strand.
CACGTGGCGTTGTGAAGTGTTTTTCCACTCTGTAGCACATCATTATCCTATTGAACCATTTCTAGTTTTTCAAAAGTTATTTTCAGTCATTTTGTTCCAACTGTGTGTCTTACATATTTCTTGCACTTGACTGCTGCCATGATAATAACAGCAGCATGTAGGTCCAACACATGGACAAACAGGTGACCTCATGTTTCTTGGATCCTTAGAGGTTGGCGGAGAAGCTCCGAGCCTGGGAAAACATCGGGCAATCTACTGGCCTCAACATCAGGTCAGACGCTGTCAAAGTTCAGCATATATTTATTTTATGACATGTGATTGAGTACCACTAGGTGGAGCTGTGGTCACTCCAAATAAATGTGCCTCATCACTGTGGATTGATTCCACCAGCCTGTATAGGTGTGTGCATGTGTGCTGGTTTAATACCTGCTTGTGTGTGTGTGTCTTATCATGTGTGAGTATGTCTCAATGCATCCAGTCTAAACTGGTAATGAGAGAATGATTGCATGTTTCCCTGTGAGCAGCGGAGCAGATCTGACAGATTATAAACACTGCAGCCTTGTCCATCGCATGCATGCATGCACACGTGCACGCTCACCATTTTCATGTTGATTAACTCTGGCTGCGATGTAAACAGAATGTTAAATGGAACCATTTCCACACAGCATATCCGGTCGGTTTTATGTAGTGTGTGTGTGTGTGTGTGTGTGTGTGTGTGTGTGTGTGTGTGTGTCACACCTTCCTCCAGGGTAGGAAGAAAAAGGTAGAAGTCTTGTAAAAAAATTATGAAATGAAATGAAGTATTTCCTCATGTAAGGTTTCATTTTGGTCTTGCGTAATGTGTCAAGGGGGACCCGATGGCGTTTGTTAAATTTACAGTTATTAAGAGACCTGGAAGGATCACAGGAAGGTAATACCAATCTCAGTTTAATATAGGCAATAATTTGGCCGGGCTGTCCATCATTTTTCTGAAAATCGTATGTCAGACGAGGCTGTCGCCCTGGATAAATTGAGTTGAAAATTTGAAAGCCTCCTGAAAATTCAGGTGTTCAGACTGCCATGTCATTGGCTGCCTGAGTGCTGTAGCTGAAAAACCAACCAAAAAAAAAACAACCCCGACTGCATTGCACATATGGCTTCTAAAGGGCAGCCACATGTGTGAGGCTCATACTGATCAAAAGTGAAGGTTAATGCAGCTTGCAAATCAACAGTTAGAAACTCCTTCCAGCTGTTTTTACTGTTCACTAAATGGCCAACTTAATTGACAGGATGTTGTTTTCCTGGGATGTGGAGGCAAAATGGAAAGCGAGAGTGTTTCATTTAGCAGTCTGCTCACCTTTATTTCACCTAGTACAACACTGCGCGCATTGCGAGTAATGACTCAGATTTTTTCATTAGTGGCGCATTGTGATCGCCTTCGAGGCTGTTAAGGATCACAGGACTTAATGACTACAGGCCCGTCGCCCTGACCTCTGTGGTCATGAAGTCTTTTGAACGCCTGGTCCTGTCCCACCTAAAAAACCCTCACTGACCCACTCCTGGACCCCCTGCAGTTCGCCTACAGAGCCAACAGGTCTGTAGGCGACGCAGTCAACTTGGCCCTTCATTTCATCCTCCAGCATCTGGACTCCCCAGGAACCGACGCCAGGATCCTATTTGTGGGAAAGCACGTCTCAGCCTCCCGGACCATCAGCACCGGTTCATTATGCTGCTTTTGGAGTTAAAAATGATTTCAATAGAAAAGCAAATGAATGACAGTGGAGCGCTACGATAACACCACAGAGCCATCGCCAGCAGTGACGCAGCGTCTGAATCAACACATCAAAACAAAGCCTCGTCTTAGAGCTCATGTTCAGGCTGCTTCTTGTTCCGTCATCACATGTGAAATATCGCATTAGGGCGGCGGCATGTTGTGTTATTGATTCGGTAATTTCTCACAACTGCAAGCTGCTGATGCTTCATACTTTTGCTTTAGTTTACATAGAACTCTCTTTGTGTCACCAGGCAGTTCGGGCTGGTCGTTAGTGGTGTGAAAAGAACATGTTGTGGAGCGGTTGTTAATGAGGAGTGAACGCATTGGTGCCGTTTGTCTCCTGCAACACAGGATTGGGCCATTTTGTGCCGTTTTGCCGCACAGGAAAGCTAACTTTTGGACAGAAGTGAACCCTCCCCAGCAACAGTCACTGTGGCTGCCTCACAGCCGCAGCTTGGATTTGCCAGCAGTTGGCCGGTTGCTGGTGTTCATTTCCTTTCCTTCTGTTCCTTAGTCTGATAACGTTGTGCTTGCTTATGTGTGTGCACCCATGTGGCTGACAATTGAATGTCAGAGTGATTGAAATATTTCCTTAAAATAAGGCTGTTAAGTGGAGCAAAATTGAAGGGACAGACGATGAAAATATTGGTGAAGGTTTTCTGGAAATGGATTTCCTTTTCAGTAATGTTTTCACCGGCTGAAGAGAGAATTTAGTGTTTGTGTCTCAAGAGAAAAGGGGTGTGTGTGTGTGTGTGGATCTTGCAAAGAAATGCCTTGTGTTAGAGTTTAGCTCAATTTGCCAATGCTACTAAATGATCAGAAAATGTACTCGGTTGAAGTTTCTATCTGACCTTTAATATAGTGTTTCCTAAAACAGCAAAGCTAGAATAATGTTAATTTGCAGCCATTTTTAATTTATCCAGCCAAACAATGACTGGTTCCATCTTCCAACCACTGAAACGTGAGCATTTACTGCGTTTGTCTGTCATTATAAACTGCTTTGGGTTTTAGAGTGTCGGGTGGGGGAAAAAAAACAAGCAATTTGAAAATGATAAATAGAAGATAATGATAATAATTAGTTGTGCAAAAGCCTGGTGTTGGCACAGTTTAATTGTGTGAATGAGAAACATTTGGTGAAAATGACTTCTGACCACAAACCTTTTCTAAAACTAAACCCACAACACTTAAAACAAGACTCTGGAAGCACATCATGTTCTCACAGTTACCAGTAATATGCAACCCGACCTGTTATTCTGCCGCACTAACGGAGGAGACGACTGGCTCGTGACCCGCGAGTCGCTCTCTGCTCAGGTCTACGTGAAATTACCCACTTTGGGTACCATAGTTATTCCATCATCTGGTTCATGGACTCATATTTTAGTCATGATATTATTTTCATGCCTAAGGCTCCGACCTAGCAGAATTGGAAGTGGTGATAAATCCACGCCAATCAACTTTCACGTGGCGCACTCATTTCAGCCTTGGTGTTAACCTTGACTGCCCAGCCTTTTCCTTCCATATGAATATATATTATGTATATATATATATATATATATATATATATATATATATATATATATATGGATCCCATGATACCAGGTGTCAGGTTACTGATGGTCTCTAGTGAAAGCTAAAGTTTGATGACATGCTGGAATAAAAAGCAATGTAACGAAAAGTCTCTTGCCTCCATGAGCACATGATGTCGAGCTGCATCACTTTCTCAGGTGTGTCATTTGAACTGGGAGCCGGCGGCTACGGTGCGCTTTTGAGCTAAGCTAAGCTCCCCTAATGTATGCCCATTTCACAAGAGATAAAGAGATAATGGCATTCGCCGACCCATAGTAACGGCCAGGATGTTAGAGTTTGGAGGTTGTGTGGCGCGTCTCTGTTGAAGTATGTGACCTTCTGCTTTGCTTTGCCTTCCCATTGTGTGTGTTTTGTAATCTGTCAATCTCTCCCACGGAGTCAGTTTGTTTTGCAGAACTGTGACCAGTATTTAGCCCACTATCCTCCGCTCATCTCCCCCTCTGCTGCTCATGTCATTTTCTTTCCCAGCTCCCCACTGGCCGACTAACAAAAGAATATGAAAGCGCCGCCGCTTCCATCTATTCTCCGTCCTTTGCCGCACTCTCAGTCCTATTGATTTTCCATTGTGTGTGTCCGCGGGTACACGTGTGTGTGTGTATGCTAACTGTCCTGTGTGCGTCTGTCCGTAGGAAACCAGAGGATCTGTCCAGGGAGGTGATTCAGATCCAGCAGATAGAAATTTCTCTGAAAGAGCAGAACTACACACTCAACAGCCGGTAACACACACACACACACACACAAAATCTCTGTCCTCTCTTTATTCAGACCTTTTCTCAACCTCTCACTCCCTCTGCCTCCCTTCCCCCATGTATCTATTAGAGCGTATCTCCGAGAAGTCCTTAATTGTCACAAAGTTAATTAAACTGGTCCTGATTGTGATAGCACTCCTGACAGTAACCACTGGTGTGTGAGTGTGTGAGTGTGTGAGTGTGTGTGTGTGTGTGTGTGTGTGTGTGTGTGTGTGTGTGTGTGTGTGTGTGTGTGTGTGTGTGAGAGAGAGGGAATTCACTAATTAAACTTGTCCTGTTTAGGCAGAGGTGACGTCTGTAGGGAGGGCTGCGCGCATTCTCGGGTCTAGTCGTGCTGCAGCTCAGTCCAGCTAAGAAAGCTTTCATTAGCGAACAAGCGTCTCTCTTCTGCTCAGCGTATTGGGCTCATTATGAAATATTAGAAACAGCAGAATGGGAGAGCGCCGGGTGTGGGAGGGGATGAGGGGAGCGTGTTGTATAATTATTGTCCTATCGATCAGACCGGTCGCAAGTCGCTGCTGCAAATAATTTCTGGCCGGTTGGGTTAGGAATTATTCGGTGAGGAGTATTGTTCTAAATTGGCTATGAATCGATTCTCTCGGCTCGTCTGAACATTCAGCACTAAGCGACCTGTTTTCCCTAGTTCCCTGCCACCTGTTATTTACCCCCCCCCCCCCCGTCCCCCCCCCGTCTTTTCCTCCCGGTGCATCAGCATGAGGAGCGTCGAGCGTTCGCAGTCCGAGCTCCGTGCAGAGCTGTCCCAGCAGCGCAGCAAGGCTCTGGAGGAGCAGAAGAAGAGGGAGGCGCAGGACGCTCTCGTCCGCCGGCTACAGAAGAGAGTGCTGCTGTTAACCAAGGTGACCGACAGTCAGTGACCAACACAAACGACGACGACACCCAGACACGCAGACGCACGTTAACGAGCATTCAAACCCTGGCGACACAATGTTTCCACCGTCGCACAATGCCAGAATTTCCCTTTAACTCACCTGTTTGGCTGCAAAGTGAGTTTTTCCCTCATCATTCTTTACATTAGTTCCATCTGCCCAAAGACTAATATTGTATAATATGAAGCTACAAGAAGCACAATCAAGTATTTGGTGTCTATGAATTCACAACAAGTTAAATAAGATATGCAGCAGTGTAAAAGGTGTATTGTTAGATATTTGCACAAAGTGTGTGCGTACCAGACTTCAAGACTGAAGACCAATCGGAACAAAAGTGGTGTTTTTCTTCATGATGCAAGTTATCGTCTTTGGGTTCACTCGGGGAACATGAAGGCCCTTGAATCTCAAGGCCAGCACTGAATTCCTAATCTCGCCTAATCCCCCCCCCCCCCCCCCCCCCCCCCTCGCCTTCTGATTGGTCGATGGGAGTCATGTGTCTCCTCTATCTATCTATCTATCTTGCTTCCCCCTGCTCTGCAGTTCCTAACTAGACCTCCCTGTGTTATTGATTTCTCACTGTGTAATTCCCGAGGTCAACATGCTCAGTCTGTTAGTACACAAATCACACACACACACACACACACACACACACTCTCTCTCAGGCACCACCATAACTAAGCGGAGCTACAGGCATGCTGAAAATATGACTCGGCCTAAGACTGATTTGGCAGAGACCAGAGACCGCCTGCTACCATATTCACTTAACCAAGCACTCTGAGGGTTTTTTTTAACCATCCAGTCTCGATGCACTTTAAAGAAAATATCTGTAGCTGTGCTTTTTAAAACTTTGACCCCTTGCTTAAAATGTAACGACGATAGCTTGAGTATATTAATGCCTTAAGTATATTTAGTCTTTTATTCTTCACTTTTGGTTCTCACTAATGTAATTAATTTGGTAGGGCTGCAACCAATCAATGCTTTTTATTATTCTAACATAACGCACCCGAAGCTTATCATTATCGTTGCTTTCTGAATCAAAGTAACCTCTTTATCTACATTGTGCAGTAACAACAAAGTGAATGAATAAATCTGGTAGGAGGCCGAGCAGGAAATGAAACCAAGGAAAGCTGCAAATCTTCACATTTACAAAGAACCGACTTGAACTACAAATCCACCAACAAGTTGTTGTCAAGTCCCAATCAACTATTCGATTAATCGACCAACCGTTTGAGCTCTGTACAGATCTCCTGCCCCCTCCACTCCACTCCACCTGTGTGAATGACTGTAGCCACACTTTGGCTCACCAATCGATGATGATCGAGTGCCTTGCTCAGCCGCATCTTGACAGCAGGTTGTTAAGGAAGCGGAGAAGAGGACAAATGTCATCCTTCCCTCTCTGCCACGAGGCTCTGACTCCTTTTTTTTTTTCCCTCTGAACATACTTCAGCGGGACAGACTCGCCGACCCATTAGAGGCACCGTCACATCTTCACGCACCAGATAAAACAGTCGACATAAAAGCAATTTCAAACGGAGATGGATGGTGAAAACGGTAACGATAGTTTTATCGCCCTGTCCTCCCGCGCCCTGTTTGTTTGTTTTCTAAAATTAGAGTTTTTATCGGAGCGCAGTCGACAGATTTTTGATTTAGATTGGCTGAATTTCATTGCACGTTAATAGAGCGTAAATAGCCAGAGGGGGGCTTGCTGGTTGGGATTGGCAGCATACACACTGACCTCTAAATGTGTGACTTCTGTCGGTCTTCTTCTTCTTCTTCTCTCCCTTCCGAAGGTTCTCCCAGGATGCATTAGGAAATGTTGCATGACGGACCATGCTGCTTTCGGAGCCAAAACTAATAACGTTGAATTAAGCGTGATTTCCCATATAGTGTTTTTAAATGAACCCGACTCCGTCATCTTTAAAGTGATTACGTTGGTTTGGATCTTGGCTCATCACAGGCAGAATCTGATTAGGGTAATGGTGTTTTGTTTTCAGATACAAGCCTGTGAGCTAATCTGACAGAGAGATTGCAGTCCATTATTCATAGATTTTACAACCAGGAATTACAAGCCGTTTAAAAAAAAAAAAAAGACGGCATTACTCGGCAATCACCTTCTATTAGATGCAGTTATCTGAAATGGTACTCACTGTTTTATTACCTTGACTTCAACCCGAGTCTCATACGCGTCCCCCAAATCAGCCCCGTTAATAATTGAGCTTTCATTGACCCTCACAATGCACGGATGGTCCTAAGCAGCCTGGCTGTTTGTGTTTATTAAAAGCTCGACTGCCACAGAACGCTTTACGATGAAGGGAGGGGAGGAGACGCACCGTTACAACGGTCGTGACTGACGTTGACTCCGCATCGATAAACGGGATGTTTGCCAGTTTTTAAACGGACTACGTGTCTCTCATCGTGTTGCGGGCCAACCGGTACACATTTACTATGTAACGCAGTAATCATTTATTACTGTTACAAGTTCAAATGTTGCGTCGGGTACATTCTTCAGACGTGTGACGGATTGTGCCATTTTTGAAATTAATGTTAATTAAGAGTACAGTATGCACGTTTCCTTTCTCCTCAAACTTCAAATGAACATATATTAACAAGCAGAGCATAGCAGACTAGTTATTCAAAGTGCTTTTAGAAAGTGTCATGGCGGTCAGTCGGAGTGAAGACGTGACCGTGAGGATGTTTTCTCTTAAAGAGATGCACCTGCTTGTTGATTAACTGGACATGTTGATGACGCGTCTTTCATTCAAGTATTTTAGAGGATAGAATTATGTCGATTGTTTTTTTAATGACCTCGTCTTGTATAAGAGAGATGAGGCAGCATGATATCATATGCTTAATTTCTCTGTTCGGACTATCTGATTTTATTTAAAATTCATTATTTATCCTTTTTATCTTTCAAGACATTTGTCTTTTCACGACCGAAACCCGAAGCTCCTCTTGTCACAGCTTGGAGGAGAAAGGAGCAGCTGCCTCGTGCTTTGTTCCTCCTTTACAAAGGCATTTGCCCGTCATATTAACACACCAAACATGCAAACTCGACGCAGACAAATCCGAAAAACATCAAAGAGCTTTGGTATTCTCAAATCACTCACTCTGTTACACGCAAACATTACATATCTGATAGCACAGCAGTCTGCTGAGCCATGACTTTCTTCCTCCTCGCTCCTCCATGGAAATGAGTTAAGTGTACCGCAGGATTTCCTGTTTGTCGTGTTATGTTAATGTGTGTGTGTGTGTGTGTGTGTGTGTGTGTGTGTGTGTGTGTGTGTGTGTGTGTTACAGGAGCGTGATGGACTGCGTGGCATACTGGATTCCTATGACAGCGAGCTGGCACCCACTGAGTACTCTCCTCAACTCAGCAAACGCCTCAAAGAGGCAGAGGAAGTGCTGCAGAGGACCCAGAAACACAACGCAGAGATGGAGGTGTGTGCGTCTGCAGGCCTGTGCACACAAACACGCCACGTGCATTTAGAGTATCCTGGAACAAATTTGAATGTGAAGCACTCATTTAATGCACCTCCAAGCTGCCGGACAGTTTATTTAGTGTCGCCGCTGAGTGACACTTTGCTCACAGCTAAAGGCACTGTAAATGTGTGGTACTCAGCTGCTCCTCGTCGACACGCTCAGTGCTCTTGCTTAGTGGACAAATTGACAGATATCTGTGCTGAAAACTGATAAAACGGCACTTGCGGTGGACGGGGGCAATGTGAGCGACACTGGAACGAAATGTGAGAAGGCTAGAGTTTCATTCATTCAAGTTCACACTTTGGGAAAATATATGGTCTGCCGCTGCCTCTGTTCCCCCTCATATCCTCCGTTTCCTGCAATACTGTATCTCGGTAGGATAAGGACAGGAAGCCATCTTTCAGTTTCATGGCTACGGGCTGAGGACGGTTGTGGCTGGAGGCATTATGTTTTTAGGTTGTCTGTCCGTCCGTCTGGTCCGTCCATCTGGTCTGTCCCTGTGAACCTCCTCAGAAAGGCCTGAAGAGAATTTCTTCAAAAAATGTGGCACAAACGTCCACCTCGGCACAAGGAGGAACTGATAAGAATTTGGTGGTCAGAGGTCGACGTCATCCATCCCATTTTGCCTTGAGAGGTTTTGTTTAAATTTGGCACAGGCGTCCTCTTGGAACCGAGGATGAACTGATGGGAATCTGGTGGTCAAAGGTCTCTGTGACCTCAGAACACACGTTCTTTGCCATAACGCAAGAAATGCTAATTATGACACTTTCTCACAAAACTCAAATACGATATAATGACGGTGATTTTGGACAGACGTAGATGTAAACTGCAACATGACTGGTTTGCGGAGGCTTACAACCACGAGGCGGTAATTCTAGTTTTGTATTTTTGTATTCATATTTTTTCCCTTTGTTTTGTCCTTTGCTTCAGGGCCAGCTGACCAAAGCACAGGAGGAGACGGGGACTTTAAAACTGCAGCTGCAAACCGTAAGTATCCATGTACACACACACGTACATTCAGTGTAATTCACGAGTATCGGATCTGTACTCGTTCAGGCATCTGAATCGGTCTGGGGAATGATAAAACAGTATCGGGACATTTATCTTTCTTAATTAAGGGTTTGATTACCGAAGCGTTGTAGACTGCGTTAAAATATGTTATAAAACCGGGATGAAGAAAAGAGTTGGCAGGTATGACCTAACCTCTCTTACACACTCTGTGATTCTGCCTCTTGTTCTACGATCTCCCTTCTTTTTGTGGCTCCTTGTTTCCGAGGAGACATCAACATAGCCATGGCAATGAATGTTGATGCGTGAAATCCACCTGTCTGGTATCGCAGTAATTACTTATACGTCTGGGTAAAGACTGGGAGGGAGGATGAGCTGCGAAGACGGACAGATGCTCTCTGAAAAAAGAGGAAAATGGCTGTGCAAATGGAAATGAGGGCTAATTGCAGACAGGAGAGCGAGATTGGGGCGAAAACTACAGACTTAAAAAAAAAAGGGGAAAAGATTGTGACATTGTAAAATGGAAAATGAGTCGGTTTTTGCTAATGGTGTATAAATGATGTAGCCGTTTGTCTGGATGCCTGTCTCGAAAAGATAGCGGCACACCGGAATAGAGTCCTCGGGCTCTATCTGCAGCCAAAAGGTTTGTGCAAGGCACACAGCCAAAGGTGATCTGATGTTAGTGCAGCAGGCCCATCGTCTTCTGTCTGTGCAGCTGGAGCTGGAGCTGGAGTCTCTAAAGAAGCAGCAGGCCTCTGCTGCTGATAGCAGCTCTTCAGGGACCAAAGAAGAGGTCAGCATACTCAGGTAGTTAGAGTGCACACACACACACACACACACACACACACACACAACCTATTGTAAAGACAATGAATTCAACACCTCAGACTTGAAAGATGAATGCATATACAAGGGTGCATATATATATATATATGAGTGGATTAACTGTGAGCGGAGCTGGATTACCCTACTGAGTCAACAATTTGCATAGTTGTTATATTAATAAACTAGTCAGTGAATGTGTGTGTGCATTTTTCAGACAGAAAATTGAGGATTTGGAGGCAGAGCGCCAGCGTTTGGAGCAGCAGAACAACATTCTGGAGATGAGACTGGAGAGACACAACCTACAGGTAGGCAACAGTTTTCTGTGATGGATTTACTCGTCTGGCACAAAGGAACACATTTGAAATCCCCAAGGCCCCGTATGACATTGCAGATTGATTCACACAAACACTCGCCATATCTGACAGTTTTTCCGAGTACAATCGGGTACACACGGGTGTGATTCCAGCGGAAAAGTCTCAGGACCTGTGGTTGATTCAAAATCCTGCTTTATTGGTTGAAGGGATTAGAGGGGAACTGGCTGAAATGAAATGAATCCTTGTTGGTAGCCACCTTAACATCACTAACACACACACGCATGTCTGTGTGCATCTAATCCAGCTACTTTCATCTTGAAAAGTTACTTAATTAACTCCCTAAGTTATCCCCGATCCCTTCTCCTTTTTTAAATTGGCTCTGTGTGTGTGTGTGTGTGTGTGTGTGTGCGTGCGTGCGTGCGTGTGTGTGTGTTTCATCTCAGTCAGGTCCTCTAACTCCCCTGACTCATACTGTACCAAACTAAGCCTACCAGGGCACTTTAATGAAACGTGTGTGGGCAAGCGTGTTGGTTCCATTTAGCCGCGGGGTGAATGAAATCCATGTGTTCTCAAGCATGACCACCACTTTTAAGGCAATTGACAACTGAGTGTGTGTGTGTCTGTCTGTCTGTCTGTGTGTGTGTGTGTGTGTGTGTGCGTGCGTGCATACAGGTTTCAAGGTTGCGCGGTCAACGGATCAGGTCAGTTCTCAGGAGTAATTTTTATGACTCCTCCACGGTCTAATGCACACAGAGAGACCTCCACATCAGACCGAGTGAAGAGATGAGTGACTGAATGGTGAAGCGTTTGAAAGGAGAAATAAATGGCTGAATGAATAGGCATGAAAGAGGTACAGAATTGAATGCTTGAATGAATTGACAGCAGTGGGGCTTTCATTACATCCACTTGCATGTCCGATTGTTGTAGTATAACCCGTCGTTTCCGTCCCGTCTTTATATTGACACCACACCGACGAGTGTGGCTGTCAGCCACTCAGATTACCAGCGTAATGAGACGTCTTGGACTCGTGATCAATCATCCCCACCAGTAATCTGACAGGAGGCACTCCTGAGAAATTCTGATATCATTCATCTGCATGACAAGTATATATGTATTGTACAATGGACATTTTAAAGAGATGCGACTAATTCATCTGATTCAATCTGCGTCATGCAATTATGAAGTAATCATCAGGCATATGGCAGTGTCACATTTTCATGCTACAGTTGAAAACTTTGTAATACTGCTCTGATATATCTGTAACTTACTATAAGTCACTATTACTACTACTATATTATAATCGGTTCACAGCCGGAGGACTCTGTTCCTTAAACTGTCATTCTCTCAAACGGCAAAAAGTCAGATTGTATAGACGTCTATGAGAAAATGACCCGACTTCTCACTTGATTTATTACCTCAGTGAAACAAATACCATTGTAAACATGAGGTTTATGGTCTCAGTCGTTAGTTTAAAGTCTTATTCAGTACAGCATGACGTTTATTTAGTAACTTCTAGTTTCATGTAGAGTAAAATAAACCATGAAGCAGGATATGATTTAGGGCGGGGCTACATTGTGATTGACAGGTCGCTACTGCTCCCGGAGCCGTATACGGCGTCTCTACGTCACTCCTCCGCATTCTAAACATGCTCACTTCCGTTGACTGGTTGCAAAAAAAACAAAGATGGCGACAGTCAAAATGCCGAACTCGAGTCCACAGACCAGTGGGTGACGTCCCGACGACTACGTCCTCTTCTTACATATACAGTCTATGGTTACAAAGCTGAAATGATACCTTCGTCACAGGCAGATCTAATTAATTGCCGCCTTCTTGAGGCAGCCAGTGTTCTCATGCGTGACATGCATCTTCTCTCTCTTGGTTATCGGCAACAAACTAAAGCCAGACACGAGCTGCAACATGCAATTATTTAAATAATCAAACAAATACCTAATGGGATTATTATCTTCTGTGTACATACTGTTTAGTGGTCCTGCAATGTAACAGCTGTCACTGTCCTCAAAGGCCTCCTTGCTGTGCAAACGTTCCATTTCTAATACACTACTTGTCTTACTAATAAACGTACTATATTCTAGAAGTCACAGTGGACGCATACATTTGAAACGTGAATGTGTTTTGCAAACCTTCTAATTTCTACAAGTAATAATCAAGGACATCTGTGTATTTTGGGTACATCTCTGAAAGCAGTCATATTCCTATATATCTTTTATTTAGGTGTAGAATTGCCCTCATAATCCAAGTCGTCAGGTCTGTGTCTCTGCTGTTGGTCATGCCAACTAATGAGCTCTGGGAATGTCGACATTAAGATTAAAGTATGCATGTATGGGAAGGAGCAGAACTGCAAAGCTTTCATCTTTTTTTTATTTCCAGAACTACTGGATTCTCTTTTTCATTCCAAACATTGATTATTGATGACAGACAAGTAAACCCGTTGGGTCCTGTTTGTGCTCCCACCACCTACTCGGTTGTTCGGAGTAGTGAGTGTGGAGGCTTTATGAGTTAGTTTCAGGTGCTACTAGTTGCAGAGAGGAGCAAAATATAAACTTAAGAAAGTCTTGCTTTATGGGCTGAATCAGTGACGGGGTAGATTTGAGCCGTCTTAAAGAAAGCCAGTCAACAGTCAGTCTTATTATGACGAACGTTATCATGTGAAGAGAGAGTTTTCAGAGCCTGTCGACGTCTGTTCTGCTCTCCTCTTGCTTTATGTTGCCCCTCTGTGGTTTGGACCCGGTTTACTGTCTGGTGAGAACAATAGTGGACTTGATACAGCTGTGCTTGGTTTTGTTGCTCTAGCTGTCATGCCGGTGTCTAGACAAAGATAATTGGTGCCATTGCAAGAGGTTGCATCAACGTACTCTCTCTGTTGTACGTGTGCTGACATGGGCATGCCCCATTGTGGTACTCAGCCACATTATGATTATGTCTTTATTGTCGGATAGAGATATAGTACTAGCTGAAAAAAGCTTTTCAGATTTTGTCCTGATGGCATGCTTTGTGGCTCAGGTAAGGTGTTTTCAGTCTCTCAGTAGATCTTTCGGCCAAAATACACGGAGCACGGACGCAACGTGCCACAGCGGTGGGATGGAGCAGGTTTTTACCTGCTACAGACTGTGTCTTTGTAGCGTGAGGTTGCTTGCCAGCTTCACTGTGTTTCCAAAGCCAATAATACAGTTGGTTATGCAGGGTCTGGAAGCGTAGGCTATATAGATCTACAGGAGCGTGGAAACGCATTGATTTGATCATTTATTTTGATGTGAAATGTAAAAACACCCACAAGGTTGATCTGGTACGATGAGGTATTTATTTCATTACTATTTTAAACAGATTGTACGTAGTTTTTACCTGTTTGGAAGTCCACGTAGCCGTGTACAACTAGAGACGAGTAGCACGTCTTCTGTGGTCAGTCGAGCAACTTCAGCTACAAACTCTAGTAAATGTTTGGCAGTGATAACATCCGAGTGTTTAAAGTGTATTTGTTATCTAGTTAGTATCTATTTGTAATCTCATCATTCCTGCCAATAAAGCTTATTTGAGTCTGATTACAATGGATTATTACAATTAGTCTGATTATGCTGGCTGTTAAGCGTGAAGGTTTTCATTTTAATGGCAGTTACCTATTTAAAGGTTTAATCAAAGCTGAAATCATGAAAGCTGAATATGGAGTGTTATGGCAACGGGGCAAGTTGTTGTCAAGATATGTTGCTCTTGCACCAGGTAATTGCCAGCAGCTGACACACCAGGGAAAATAAAATCTTGGACTAATAAAACAACACTTACCACTTTCATAACTAATTTCCTTTGGGGAAACCTTGTCTCTACTATATTTCACTGAGACGTTTGAATACGATATCGTTGGACATATTTTCAATGACAATGTCAAAGACGGGCTATTTACCAGTGTCCTCTTTTGACCGCCGGATCCTTAAATTAATGAGGCTGTTGCATTCTGTGGACAGTTGAGCTCAGATTGATGATGTTTGGTGGCTGAAGGACGGCAGCAACAATTGAGGGCAAGAAGGAGGCGTCTTTTCAATCAGGTTTAGGGTGTGAGTGTCCCACATCGCACCAGCCTTCCACATTCCAACCTTCATTTTGAATTTCTCTAAACTTCTGAGAGCCTTCCCTTTGAGACTTTGAAGCTTTTGTTCCCGTGTTTGTAACTCAGTAACTACTGACGGAGCTCCGCTCCCACCAGGCGGCGTGTCTATCCATCACCCATCACCGGTCTGGCATGTAGGGAGGTTGTGTGCATTTGGTAGGAAGAAACCATCTTGACGTTTCTGTATGAAACTGCAAACAGCCTTCAGACTTTTGAGCCAAAGAGATGATGTCAGCATTGCTCCGTTCTTACCCAGTAAAGCGGTGAAGTGATACGAGATGTCAGAAAAGTGATACCTCATCACCCCCCTTGCAGCCTGCTCGGTGTAAGATGCAATTTGAGAGTGAAATGTCAGTAATAGACGAGCCTCGGTTATACTCTCAAATGGACGGGTACGATGACGGCTGCTGACACCACGGGACACGCAGGCGTTCGTGGACGTCCGCTCAGAACCTGCGCTCGCTCCCTCTGATGACAAAACGTACGTCGAGCTGACCCTACGTACACACCGACGTGCAAAGTATAACTTCGGCTTCATGGCGAAACACATTTTACTGAACAGATTAAAGTATTGCTTTAGCGTCTATATCAAGACTTCCAAAGGGGGAACATTTGCTTTTTACAACAATGTATAGCCATAATCATTGCCTCATCGACCCTATGAATTACAGCTCTGTCTTGTCATACAAATAAATATTTCGGTGAGAAAATTGGGGAAAAGCCATCTGTCCAGTGGCAGGCACAGCGACTGGGAGTCCAATTACCATCGAAAAGACACAAAGGTCACTCCCAACACTTGTTACGTACTGGTGAGATGGTTCAACGTGATCAGTTTGATGAGGAAGACGAGACTGCACATTGCAGTTACTCCTGATGGAGTCTTCGGTACTTGTTTAGGAGGTGTGATAATGAGGAAGAGGAGAGACCTTGCATGGTCAAAGAGTCTACCGCTCTGCAGACCTTTGACCTTTCCCATGAACTCTCAAAGGCTCAGGTCCCTGTGGCAGAGCCCACCAGAAGTTCTGATGCTCGTACTACATGATATGAAGAGCTCTTCAACACCACCTTTACCGAACCCTTTCAGCCTGAAAGTCGTCTCAGCAGTTCTAAAGCACAACTTGGCTGCTGTTTCTTCTTGCCATCATGGTTTTGGAGGGAACGGGTCTACTCTTCTGTAAAAAGGCCCATAGGCTGTAATCTGTCTCCAAACAATTTCCTACTTCTTTGGATTTAGCGATCGATCTGTGGACCCCCACAATACCAACTGAAGACGTTGACATGCGGGTGCTGCCTTTTTAAGATGTCTTTGCTTTGTGTTCTAACCATGGAGAAGCAAAATGGTGATATTCATGCCCTGCCATTGCAACTTGCCAGTACTAGATTTACACCACGGAATCAGGAGTTCACTTTCAGGCCTTTACACACCAGGCGTGTTTCTTTTTTTGTGCGATTCATTTCCATGTCAATACATACAGTATGACTAGTATTGATGCAAAATACTCTCCTGCGAATAACTTCTGTGTTGTTTATTCGTCACGCCCCCCCCCCCCCCCCCCCCCCCCCCGGTGTGTAAAGGCATTAATTCAGCTTTTATCCCAAAGACGACCAACCCACGCTGACCTGTGGATCTGAGGAGACCTTCAGCTTTGATCCTACTGCTCATGAGCTTAAAGAATCACAGTTTTAGACCTATGGAGCTGTCTTTGTACGAGTGTTTCCCTGTTTTTGTTTATCATGTCACGGGGTGATGCTGTCGCACTATTCCACTGATAAACTTGTGTCGGTAACACTGAGAGAAACAAAGACGACGACTGCAAGTAAACATGGATGGAAACAAACGAGAAATACTTTAGATATCTTCTTTAGGAATATTTTATGAGGGGGGAGATGCACTCGACACGTTTTGTCAGATCTCAAGGATACACACAATGCTTTCTGGTGAGTGACACTGAATGGAAACATGACTGTTGTTGATTTACAAGAAAACTCCACAGGGTCTCTTCTACCAAGCATTTAATCAAAGGATATCGGATATTTGTGTCGTGGACTAAGCTTTACACATTAGCAGACACATCTTTCTCAGTGTTTAGTGGATGCTGTTGCACATCTGCTATTGCTCCTCACTTCATTTGTCTTATTTCTCCCTAAGACGTCTGAGCAGCAGCTCAGCTGGTCAATCTTCAAATTCAGCCCACGTAGGAGAAACCCACTGAAGTGTAACCTCCTCCTAGATTCCTCCACGGTACCTGCTTAGCAACTGCTCCGCATTCATACCCAGCCCGTATCACAAAGAGCCCACAGTGGGATTTCTGCTTGTGGTGATTGCTCTTTTATTGACATCACGCTGTTGTCGAGGAGCAGTTATCAGTAGCTTACCTCTCGAGCTGCACTGCATGAAGCACATGTGCCGCATTTAATCCCACATGTGATATATGGAGACCACGGTGTCTGACATTGTTCGAGCAATGTCAAACGCATTATTGCCATCAACTGATACACAGTACAATATTCATGAAACATCTTTACAAAGTCTTTGTATACAACTCAAAACAACAACTCAAAACTTGCATGAAACGGGGAACAAGAGGCAGACCGTACCCAGACAATGAGTGAATGTAAACACAGAGGACACCATCATGTCTGCAGCTGGTTATCTCTCAGGACAATATGGACATTAAGTCTGTACATTGTTGTAAATGAAAGTCTTTTTTACTTTTGTTGCATTACAGCCTGGTATTTAAATGGGTTTTTATTTGGATTTTATGTAATTGACCTGCACACATTAACTGTAAGTGGACGTAGTCATCGTGACGTCACCAATTGATGTGTGGACTGCTGTTTTGAAGCCTCGAGTTCGGGCGATATGGCCGTCGCCATCTTGGCTTTTTGCAACCAGTGACTGAAATGAACTGTCAAATCACAGTAAGCCCGCCCTAAAGAATACCCCGCTTTATGGTCCATTTTACTCTAAATGGACCATAATTTACTCGATGAACATCATGCTGGATTGAAGAAGACTTGAAACTAGAGACTGAGACCATAAACTCATGTTCACAATGTTTACTGAGTCATCTTCTCATAGACTTCCATCCAATCTGACTTCTTTTTACAACCAGAGTCGCCGCCCCCTGCTGGCAAGTATTCAAGTTTCAGACACTTCCTTATTGACGTCACTCTTCAGAACCAGAGTTTTTTTTTTTTTTTCATTTCACCAATTTTGACTATTTTGTGTGGATCCCTTGCATCAAATAATTATAATGCAACAAACCGGTAGAAGCAGCAGGGGGTTGAATACTTTAGCACTGTGTAGTTCATTTGTAAAGGAGAAGGGGCCCCGGTGTGTTTGGGATGATGTGACTCAAAAGAAGAGGTTTGCCTCTCCAGTGTCTCTTCAATTCAAGCTCTCACTCTTTCAGTTCGTGGGGTTTGACAGTGAGCTTTTATATTTGTTATTTTTTTTGATAGTACCCTCTCTGCTCGCACACTCAGCCACCATTAGTGTGCCACCTGTTCCATCAGTGACTCCTGTGTCCCCTGTGGTCGGTGCAGTATTTAGTATATAAGTGGTTGTTTCAGAGCCATTTGTTCAGCGGCGTTAAAAACAGACATTGTTCCCCTGGACTGTGATTTTCTCTCGCTCATAAAGTGTAGGTACGTAGGTCACTCACTGTCCCTCAGGTTGTGGCATGTTAATACGTATTGGGCAGCAAGATATGCCCTATCTCCTTAGGAGTATTTTTAATACTATATATACTATTAATAATCATTTTATTTTTCTCTCTCTCTCTCTCTCTCTTGCCTCGTAACAGACTCTGCTCCCTGGTATTAGATGTGTTGTTATTGTTGCTCTATGAATAAGAGATATTTGGCCTCGGGCACTTAGAACGGCTCTCCACCTTGCTGCACTGTAAATACTGTGTGGAAGAGCAGACTGGATATATGCATGTAAATACACACGCATACATACACGCATACAACAAGCCAATTGTAATATTAAGCAGTTTCATCCACTTTGAAACTCAGGCAATTTGGCGTTTTTTTCTGATGTTGCGGCGGCAAACTAAATTGTAATTTATAAACACGAAGTGCACCGCTTTCCCTTTTTTTCTTCTCAAAAGCAGACTTTGCATGTGCGGTGAAAGGTAATGATACCTTTTTGCATTTTACAAATGATTGTCTCCGTTTGTACTTTGAGATTTCATGTTTTCTACTTCAGTGTGTCGTACGTAATCACCTGATTACTCTTCCTTTCTTCTTGGCCCTCTTTTTCTGCACATACGGTAAACTGGATGAAGACAGGAAGATGGCCTTTTCCCCCCCCATTTTCTCACTTTATTGTGATACATGAGGAGAGTTCAACCAATTAAAAAAAGATTATGCTATTTCTTGGCTTGCTCTGAAAGCGATGCGCTTTAATGCCAAAGAGAAATACATTTCCTTTGTTATTGCTGTTGAGCAGTCAATTAAAACTTTGCCCCGCGGCTCAGTCCAGGCATCCAAAAAAAGTAAAGTATGAATTCCACGGCCAAATCATCCTAATTTTCTTTCGCTTGGCCTAATTTCAAGGAAGTGTGTTTGTGAGAGTTTTTCCCGCTTTTTGACAGCACGTAGCTGTTGGCTGCGTTTTTGAGGACTTGACTCTTCTTTTTTTGCGCTCTAATCTACATATCTGTCTCACACTATCTGGCTCTGCCTTCTAGTTTCTCTGGCTGTTTATCACAACACACCCATACAGAGGCATCCTCGAATAAACCCTCCGTATACAGATGTAGGACTTCAAAAGATGTACGCAGGAAGCAAATAAGCCTTGACTTTATCTGACTGTGACGTGTGTGTGTGTGACGTGTGTGTGTGTGTGTGTGCGCAGTCCGGTTGAAAACGTTGTGATATAAATACACGCATTCTGATTTTAGAACAGCTCAATCACTCTGTTCCTTTTAAATTATACAAAGCGTTATTTATAAGCGTGCGGGGCCTTTTTTTCCTCTTCATCCATGCTGTTTTCCCCGTACGCTGTAGGCAACGTTACCCTCTTTGTATTTACCGTGTTCTTTTCTGTGTCCTGCTTCACCAATTCTCCTCGTCTGCTTCTTGCTCTCCCACACGCCCGCAGTTTATTTGGCAACAGTCGCTCGGGGGCACGTGGAATCTAATTTCGCCAGTAATCAAGAGCTGAGATTGGTGTGTGTGTGTGTGTGTGCGTGTGTGTGTGTGTGTGTGTGTCTCCTTTTATTGGCTTTAAGCTAAGATAGACTCTTCTCATTTACCCAGACCTTATAGAGTCACAAGCAAACAAAGTAAGAAAAGAAGGAAATCATGTGTTCCATGGAAAACAGCAGTATATCTTCACATATGTGTGTTTCTAGGCTTAAAACACACAACACAACACAACAGCACATTAAATGCTCCTTGCGTTGGCTGTAAATCAGAGCCGGGCCCTCTGCTGCTGAGGGCAAAGAGGAGCACGCTGGGAAATAAAGCAGGTAGGCAGTGTGGTGCTCATAACTTCACTGTATGCTCCTGTAGCCTCTGCAGAGAGGGTTTTGGCAGGCGAGGCAAAGCGGACCAGTCGTAGGTTGCACAGAAAATAAATATCCTTTTGTTGGAAATGAGGCTGCTCGGTTTTGAATTCCAAAATGCCCCGTCTCCGACACAACGGAGCCGTAACGTAAGCCGTAACGTAAGCTACAAAAAGGGGTTCAATAGATTGCTGCTATACCGTGTGAGAGTCGGGATGTTTGCGAGTTTCGTTCTGGAAACGCCGGAGAAGAGGATATTTCGCAAAAAAAAGTTTTCATGCTTGGCTGAGCTTGAAAAGTTCAGGGTTCAGATAAAAATAAAACGCGACGAAGTGCGATGGAAACAGACTTATCAAATGTATCTAAACGTACATGAAGCATGTTATATATTTGTCGTAACATAAGATGTGCGTGTACCAATGTGGGGACTGTTCATTTGAAGAAGGTTCCAAACAAACACCATCAATCCGTCATGTTCCACGTCCTCGCCCTCTCATTACGCAGTGCGACTGGAGGATTAGCGCCGCGAGCTCTTTATCTCGATGCGCTCAACCGGTGGTGGACGGAGATTGCACATTCATTCGCATTTTCCTTTTTGCTAATTTTCTGCAACATTGGGGATAACATTTGCGCTACAGTTTCTGGATAGAAACCTGACTGGTGCATCTGCTCTCCTGAAATGTTCTGGTATCTTTCTGGAAAGTGAAGTAATAACTGGACTCTTGTTGCGCTACCAGAAAGAATGAAGAGATAACCTTTGTGCAATGTGCAGGATGTAAATATTCCTGTGCATTTTCTTTTTTGGCACAGTCGTGTCCTTTTAACCAAGAAAGGTCAGACTTAATAATATAGTGACCTAATGTACTAAAAAATAAAGTTTTTCAAACTTTCATCCCAAAAAAACAGTTTGTGTCTCACTACCCACGGTCTCACAGCGGTACACTTAAGAGAATGTGGACGAGGGCCATTTATTACATCCCAGAAATCTCTTTAGCAGCACTCGAGTAGACAAAATGAAAAAGAAATGGGAGCGTAAATGGCAACAGAGTGCTTAATATTTCAAGTTTTTTCTTGAGTCATTGTGACTGAAAGCATGGATTGATTTCCTGGAAACTGCGTCACCTCTCATCCCCTCCCCATTTGTTCCTGAGTCTTACACACACACACACACACACACACACACACACACACACACACACACACACACACACACACACACACACACACACACACACACACACTCACACACTCTCGATGGTTTCTATAAAACTCTTTGATTATGAAAGTCTGTCCATGTAGTTTTCACCACACGTACCTGGTGTGTGCTGTAGCTTTGTGCAGACATTCTAAAGGCCTGTGAGTTATTATGAGCGAGAACTTCAAATGCTGTTTACTTGATCAATGGGGGGGGGGGGGGGGGAGGACAGAGACAGACGCATGTTCTCTCCTGGATACAAAGACTCTTCAGCCCCGTGTCCTCGTTCATCCAAACCAAGACCAGACGCTCCTGGATGAAGGGCTGAACAAAGGCTGACCTTGTGTAGTCGTTTACTTGTTTACATCATGTTTGTAAACAATACATCTCAACCGTTCTCTGGTTTCAGTGTGAGGGCTTTGAGGCTTTTCTCTGTTTTTGGTTAATGGATTATCTTTGAGTTTTGGACAGTTAGTCAAAACAAAACGAGGCCTTTGCAGATGTCACCCAGGACTTTGAGAAGCTATCCTCACTTTTGACCATTTTCTGACTATGTTTGTCAAAATATGAATCAAATAATTCTTCATTTAAAAATACTCAGTCATGGCCCTACAGTCAGGGGTGAAACGGCAACTTAATGGGAAAGTAGCAGTTTACAAAGCACTCTTTGGTTAAAGTTCAGCAGGATGTGTACTCTTGTGTTTCCAAAATGGAATACAATTTCTGGCCACAAATTGACAATATTCCCTTAAAAGAGCCGGGTAATAATGTGAATTCCTAGACAACAGAAGAAGAAATGTCTTTTTAAAGTCAAAACTAACGGCCTTTTATTGAGCGGCTTTAGTACTGATCTAATGCTGTGTTAGACACAACTCGACTTCACGAGGACTCATTGTTGCACCCTGCTCTATAAATGTATGTACTACAGTTAAGTTATCAAAGGAGTCACGATTAATAGTGTGTCATGTCTATTTCTTTAATGCATTCCACTCGCGTTAAGGAAATCTAAAGACGAGCTTTCCCACTAATGGACGTCTGGTCTTTCTGTGTCCGTCTCTGTCTCAGGGAGACTACGATCCCGTCACAACCCGAGTTCTCCACTTCAAAATGAACCCGACCGCGGCCGCCAAGCAGCTGCGCCAGCAGGATGTCGAGGCTCTTCGGGAGGAAGTGACGCGTCTCAGGGAGCTGGTGCGCTCGCTGCAGGATGGAGGCGCTGCGGTCCATTTGCAAGACGACTCCGGTGTGCACGCCGCCAGCCGCAGCCTCAGTTTACCGCCGTCGAAGGAGGTTCTGGGTAAGACAAACAGACAAACAGACACACGTATCACATTACCATAAGTACTTCATGGCTCTGAACAGAAGACGCCACAGCTGTGGTGTTGCGCCGTGTATCGATACTAGAAAAGTATCTGCTGTTAAAACGGTTCAATACCCCGTTTCATTTGTGCCGATACTTGGAAGTGTTTCAGTGTTGTGCGCAGCGGGAGAAGCGGCGCTCTGCCTTCACCTGCTCCAGGCACAGTGGCCGTCTTTTTTTCTTTCTCTCTCGTATGCTACTCTGCAAATACAAGTTCTCTTGCCGACCGTCCACGGCGTGTCTGCAAGTACTGTAAGCTTAAACAAAACGGCTTCACACTCCTGCTCCTTCTTATCGCTCTCTGGAGAGATTTCGACGCAAAGCTGAGCTAATTTAAGAGTTTCTCCACAACCGGTTGGATTATTAAAATGTATTAACACACGATGGTACAATAATACACTCCTGTAGTTTTACGGCTCCCTCCACTGCCTTGGAATGACATCGTCAAAACATGTCCTAAGAAAAGGATAATAATAAGTTCCATGTTCTGTCATCTATCATCCCGTTCATTTTCTTTTGCCGCGGTATCGTTTCAGTACCCAGACACTTCAGGCCGGTATCGTATCAAAGTCATAATTCTGGTATTGTGCCAACAGCGCTGTGTCAGCATAGAGGAAGGTCTGGCCCCTCGTATTATCGCTCTGCTATAAGGGAACAACACGCCCTGGTTTGTTTGTATTTCTTTCAACCTATCACTGTCTTAGGCGGCTCTAGGCACAGGATGCAGCGAGCAAATTAGTGCAGATAGCAGAAGGGGAAGAGAGAGCGCTGGCCAATTGCAGGTTTGTACCCACAGTCTACATCCAGTCAGCCAGAGAAGAGCCACGGAACACATTTAATGGGGAAATAAATCACGACCAACACAGAATACATTAACCCTCTGAACCCCCCGGGGGGTGGGAACCGAAACTAAGCCTGAAATTGTGATATTTCATTAAAAACATTTAATCTACATGTTTCATTTACAACTTTGCACCTAAAACCGTTTACTCTAAACGGGTCCTGTAGAAACCTTTAAATTCTGCGCGACTCGGAAGCCACGACTGACTCGGCTGAGACCAACAGTCGGGTGACAACAAGTCTGTGAACCTTCGACGGAGCATTGAGGAGAGGACAGCGTGGGCTTCAGAGGGTTATTAATGTAGGACCCCGTAAGCTGTAATTGGGTCGAAACACGCTCCTCAATGTACGATAGAAACCGCTCCGTTCATCATGTTTGAACGTTATCTTATTTGATAACTGAGGTTTAGGTAAGAAGACATAGTAACATGTCATTGTTGGCTCAAAGGAAGCGTGAGGTATTCTTTCCACACAGCACACATCGACCAGTAGTCCGGTCCTGTTCCCTTTCAGACCGTTTACCGACGCCCTCTACTGGCTGCCACCTAAACCGACGTAAGAAGGGAACCGCTTCACTGACATCTGAGGCCACTGAGGCCTTTGTCCTCTGAGGTGTGAGTACATGACAGACAGCCGGACGAGGAAAGTGTCGTCATGACGGGGTTAAATATTTAATTAGAGTTCAGGGCGGTTCAACCACGGAAGTCTGTTGGCTAATTTTTCTTCTGAGGACCACAGAGCTCTCTCGCTCTCTCCCTCTCTTTCTCTCTGTCTCTCTCTCTCTCTCTCTCTCTCTCTCTCTCTCTCTCTCTCTCTCTCTCTCTCTCTCTCTCTCTCTCTCTCTCTCTCTCTCTCTCTCTCTCTCTCATATTCACTCTTCTGATCTCTCTCTCTCTCATATATTCTGTCTCTCTCTCTTTCTCTCTGTCTCTCTCTCCCTCTTTCTCTCTTTCTCTCTCTTTCTCTCTCTCATATTCACTCTTCTTCTGTCTCTCTGTCTCTCTGTCTCTCTGTCTCTCTGTCTCTCTCTCCCTCTCTCTTTCTCTCTCTCTCTCTCTCTCTCTCTCTCTCTCTCTCTCTCTCTCTCTCTCTCTCTCTCTCTCTCTCTCTCTCTCTCTCAAATAGACCTTTAAAAGTTATTATCTCCTCTTAATACATCAAAAATCCCTAATTGCTCCAATACATTGTGGATATTGAGTCATTGTTAATAATATCATGATTTTAGATCATTTTTATGGAACTATAAATCAGTGATTGATGTCTTGTTTTCCATATATTCTCCATAAACAGTATCTCTTGGATTTGTGTAAGTTGCTGTGGTGTGAACCCAATGAATCCACTCACGAGACGTCCATTTACATTCTAAAAACAAGATTTTTAAATGCAGCCGAATAAATGTGAATAGACGTCGATGTTTATGTGTAAGTGAGCCCTGCTGTCAGTGACCTCACAGCTAAGTATGCTCTATTCCATTTTTAATGAGATTTTAAACAATTAGGATTTAAAAAAAACCTGTAAAATGAAGCGGAGGATTACAGCGACGGGACTCATTCCTTAATTTGGCTCATTTTTTGCACTTGAACACCCTTTTTAAATTGAATGAAACCATTGAATGAAGCTGGTGTTGGTAAGTATCATTCCTAGCTTTACACATGACTGTGTTTTGATGTTTTTTTTTTTTTTTTTTTTTTTTTTTACTGCTGCTGCTCAGGTGCATCCTGAGGGTTACTTTAAAATATGATTGAACATATTGCTTTTGAGCACACACACTTCACTTCTGCTGACGGGCTTTTACATAGATTTGACTTCAGTGACAGGTTTTAACAGTGTTCTGTAATGTAGCCAGGGATTTAAGTGGTTCCCAACCTTTTGCCTTAAGGGACTACTTTCCCATCATGGAGTGAACTGCAGTATATTTAATTCAATGCATAACTAACAGTACAGAACAACTGATGCACTGCACAATTAACCCAAATAGTGCACCCCAATCACTGCAGGAAGTATGTGTAAAGCGAGCAATTTAATGAATTTTAAGCCGATTATTTCTTGTGAATATTGCGTTTACACTATAATCTATAAGTCTGTTTTATCTTTTTGAAATGTAAACGCTCATATTTAATAGGCTTCTTCTTTTTGACAAATCCAGTGCTTTCTTCTCACTGAGGCTCGGCCATTGTTCTGTTCGCTCTGTTGTTGTTTTAACTGTGTTCAGGTCTTCACCGTGCCTTTATGCCGTTTATATCTCCAATAATAATCCACATTTTAAAAAGAACAATTGAATTTAGTTTCCTTCATAGAAATGAATGAAATGCTGACATATAAACCAACAGTATATTGGAAATAATGACGTTTCCTTATGCTTTTTAAAATCAAGAATAGCCTACGACCCCCCCTCCCCCCGCATGAAGCTTTGGCGACCCCTAGTCGGGATCGGCCCCCCAGGTTGGGAACCATCCAGGCCATAACTCCCTCTACCTTTACCGCTACAACCCGTCTCTGCTTTACCATCTTCACGCTGAGTGATTTTAATTTGATCACATGTGAGAATGCTTTTACATATTGATTCAAGCTTTCATTTGTTTTTACAAACGGTTCATTTTCATACATTTTACCTGAAGAGTAGTTTTCCCCCTTTCCTCCCTTTGAACCTATAGTCTTCAGAAGTCACAAGAATACAGATGCTTCACTCTTCCTAAACTCCTGCTGTTTTTTGTTGGTACAACAACAGATGATTTGTGTCATTATTACCCATGTTTTTCATCTCTCCATGTTACATTCTACAGATACAAGACTTTGAGCGTAGTTCAGGTTGGAAAATATATAATTAAGCGGCTCCCTCACAATGTCTTGACAGGTTTCAGGAGACAGCGCGCAGACATCCGCTGAGACCAATTAAGGGCAAAAGTCAGAAATCACTAACTTTCTCAAAACTTGGCAGTTGGTGTAAAAATCTTCTTACCCGAATGCTTTGAATTAGCAACTAAACACACACATTTGGCGCGTGCGTGCATGTGTGTGCGTGTACACTACTGTCTTTAGACAATAACGTGTTCATTTCCCAGCGTTCGTGTCCGTTTGTCTGCATTTTGCAGTCAATTTAAACGGAGTCTACTTCCTGCCGTCACTTGAGAATATACATCCATTTTCGGGGCCCTTTGATAGCTGTCATACAGTGACAGGTTTGCCACAATGCTGAAGTCTTGAAACGGTATTTATCGGCGCTGACTGACACTCAAGAGTCGCCCAGGAGACGGACGGACACCCAGACAAGACGCACACCCGCAGTCTCTTTAAGTTCATCCTTTCTGGCCATTTTACGCGTTTGATGATGACAAATTAAAACGTAATAGGATTGACGAGGAGGAATGCGTATCGGTGGAGGCAGGAGTAGAAGCCCGGGCTCCTGCAGGAATATGAGACGTATGCGTTTGTGATGGCACAAGAGAATTGGTGACTTGTAAACGGGTCAATAGCCCCGCTCGTTTAATCATTCTCATCAAAGTAAATTCACGTTTGAAATGCTTTTGACCGAGTAGAAACTTATCAACACAAGATAATCTTTCTGTGTTAATAAACGAGCATTTTATCTGCCTCAGTCTGAACTGTTTTTCACCCTTTTTTTCTCACATGCTCTTGCCCGTTTATACTTACTTTTGTTTCACTTTGGCAGACATGAGAAGAAAGCCAACGTACAGCAGCGTTTTGTAAATGGCAGGAACAAGATTGAGGAAATGACTCTCTGCTATTTATTTCCAGCAATTTGTCCACTTTTCATGGAATCTGAGAAAAGAGGAGAACGCGCACATAAAAGCCTCCAAACTAAACGACGTGTTCTGGCTGGAGTCATAGAAATGGCAATCAAATGATGTAAACTATTGATGACTCTGCCGGGAGCTCCGGAGACTTCAGTGTGTGGATAAAAGCTGTGGTCGGATGTTCTCCTCTCTCCTTTCACCACCTCTAATGTTACATTATATTCAAACACAATCGCACTCATGTGCACCACTTTGAACGTTAATAACATTTTGAATACTTCCCTGCATAACGACTCATTTTTTTTTTGCTCCGACAAAGTTGTTTCTCTGTCTTCTCAAATCAAGTCGTCCAATTTTAAAGTCGTTATCGCAGACAGATTTTCGGGCAAATTAAAGTCAAGCGCGTCGTCCTGCTTCTCCTCTCTGCTCCCGGTTCGGAGACGCAGCTGACTGCTTTAGTCACCACGACGCACATTATCGTGTTTAGTTGGACCCTAAGTGAGCAGATGGAGGGCCTCGAGGAGTGTGTGGTTGATATGGAGCCGTCCATCTATGCTGCATTAGCGTTGGGAGTCGAGCATGCACTTCTGTGGAGAAGAAGTCTCGCAAGTGTTTGGGAATCGTAGAGGGGAATGTTGATCATGTACATAAAGAGTGCTACTGTGAGAATGTCTGACTGTAATCCTCCCTCACTTTTGTGTGTGTGTGTCTTCAGATTTACGCAAGCAGATGGAGAGCTCTGAGCTCAGGAACCAGAGGCTGAAGGAGGTGTTTCAGAGGAAAATCCAGGAGTTCCGCACAGTCTGCTACGTCCTGACCGGCTATCAGATGGACATCACCACCGAGAACCAGTACAGGCTCACCTCAGTCTACGCAGAGCACATGGACGACTCCTTGCTCTTCAAAAAGGTACATGAAATACTTCACATATAGGGCTGGGCACTGTGGACACACACACACACACACACATCACTTTGTTTGTTTGAGGACATGAAAGTTGGGGTAAGCAACTTTGGAAACCAGAAAGAGTAAGCTAGAGTTTAAAAGTAGCCGAACGACGAATCCCAGCCCTTCCCTTTAGGCCTTCCTTCAAAGCCACTCCCCCAAAACGCATTAAACTGACCACTGAGGTCCATGGGAGGAGCGCAGCCTATCACTGTCGTCGATAACCGTATCCATGTAAGACGACACCGAACGCATTCTGATGAACGTACACAACAAACATGGCTGCTGTGCGTAGTACTCTATATTTATAGTAGTAGTATTGGGTGTCACGCTAGCATGTTAGTATTGGGAAATGTTGTCTTCCTCGCCTTGTGTGGAAGCACTGGCAAGATGAAGCGGGGAGGTAGGTAAGCCATCCAATAATGTCATGCGGGGCCGAATGACGGTTTTATTACAGCCGGATGTTTTTTTTTAATTGATTTATTGCTGTCAGAAAGTAAAGAGAGTTTCCATGAATATAAAGGGTTTTAGTGAGGGTTAAAAGTGATGCATGAACATGGTGTGACAAATTGAAACTGGATATCTGGGGTTTTGTTCACGGTAGTAACATATGATGCGGTTTCACGTGACGGCATCAAGGTATTTCT
Source organism: Leptoclinus maculatus (assembly GCA_032191485.1). NCBI lineage: Eukaryota > Metazoa > Chordata > Actinopteri > Perciformes > Stichaeidae > Leptoclinus > Leptoclinus maculatus. Next base: position 22,856,604 of record JAVDOI010000009.1, read on the forward strand.
AGCTTCACGTACATCTATATACCTCAAACGCCTGCTGAGATCGGATGCGGTTGCATGTGGCTACGAGCCTACGGGCAGCGTGTATTTCTGTAAGCGTCGTGATCATTAACATGGACGTGTGAAGTTGAAAGGGCAAGCGCTGTCAACATCGAAACTTCCTACAGGCTGTAGCGTCTGTGTGAGTGCTGATATCTGTCTCGGTGGGATCTTTCAGGAAGTGCACATTTGACCTTGCAACGGTGTTTATTTTGTTCTCCCTTTTCCCCCCTTTACTGACTCCCCCACATCCACATTTATGCACCATTACACCACGTTACAGCTTTGTACCCGACTGAGGTGTGTGTGTGTGTGTGTGTGTGTGTGTCGGGGAGAGAGTGATGACTGGGCAATGTCACAGGGTTGGGCTGCATTAATCGATCACCGCTCCCCATACCCTCATTGAGAGGTCCGGATAAAACCTTCATGTGTGTCCGTCCCTCAGCTGTTGAACGAATCCTGTAGCTTTACAGTAAAAAAACAACATGTTTGTGCTCCCTTCGCACTCTCCTTCTTTGTCTCCTTCTTTCCCCCTCTCCTTCCTGTCCTGCAACACTTCTTTATCTCCCTCTTGTTGTCTATCTCCGCGCCTCTCTCTGTTGCTCTCTGATCGGAGTGTGTAGCAGAAGCTAATCACCGTGTTGTTGCCCGCGATATGATAGGGGGCCCCCTAGCTAGAACAGACGCCGCGGGGAGAATCCATACCGGCGAGGTAGAAGGCAGCTCTATTATCTTGGCAGTGTGATTACCGCGGTCAAGTGCTAGACGACTGCGACTGTTCATTACTGCCTTGCTCAAGGACTCACTTGACTGCTAGTGGAGTAGAGAATAACACAAGAAATGGAAGGGGATTTGAACATGGCATGTGGGCGTACGCATGTATGTTATTTTTTCTCTTCTCGCTGGTGTGTCCAATCTGCTCCATCGAACCCACCTGCGACCCTGCCAGAAGAGATAACTCACTGTCAATATTTATTAACCTCAGACTGCGTCCATAAAACACACACACACACACACACACACACACACACACACACACACACACACACACACACACACGCGCGCAATCGTAATACCCTCATAGTATGCACTGTCACACTCAAATGCACACACACACACACTCACTCCTATCTCGACCCCCCCTCTCAACGCACATGCATACAGATGTGCAAAGACATACACACACAAGACAGATGCTAACACTTCCTGTATTAGTATTCAGGGTGTTCTCTCTGTATGACACACACGCCTGGTGGCCTATGGGAGCAGAGAGGCCTGTCCTACTAATGGCATACAACACTCACACACACACACACACACACACACACTTAAAGGAACACACACACACAGGAATAACAATATACATAACATGCTCTTTACACGTGTGTAATGGACTGATTGTGGGATGATGAACGTGTGAGTAGAGAGCAACTGGGGGATTTTGGACAGGAAGCATAGTCGTCTTTACAAATAGGATTCTAATGTTATTCACCTCAGCAACAGGGTTGCCAGTTAATCCTGCTAATATCCCCCTCAAGCAGAGGCACCCAAATCCCCCTCCTATGGTGTAAGCTGTTTAACCTGCAACTGTCACGTTCCCCCTCTTTTCTCATGCGCTCATTTATTGTGTCTCATTCTAATTGAAATGATTTCTTCACGTTCACTGTTCAGCTCCTGAACATCACCATCACTTGGTAATTGAAATGTTTCAAGGTAAATTGTCAAATTTTTTTTTCTGTCTGTTTCACTCATTCCGTGTGAGTTTAAACGGGGATGGTAGAGACACGGTGATAATGATGATGGTAATCATGACTGAAAGGAATGTTTTGATTATTCTGTGTTTGTCATTCTCTGTCGCTCACAGGTTGTAATTCAACCCGTATTAAAGATTCACATAGACATCTTTAAGGGTGAAGGGATCTTTAGTTGGAGAGAGCAGGTCAGCAGTATGTGCCACATAGAGGTGGTGTACGACGAAGCTCAATTCTTTATATCATTAACAATAAATAAACTGAAATGGTAGAATTGGTTCGAACATTATGATGGAAGAAAATTATGCAATTCCCAAACTCGCTTATGTCTCATAAGTTGTTGCAGCTAATTTGTTTACCACTCAAGAACTAATACAAATTATTATAAATCTCCCCGAAAATACCACAATAAGACACCAAGACCTTGAGGAACACCGTAAAACTTACTTTCTGCAAGAATTACATTTTTCGGCAAATGGATGGCGATCACTTCTGTTTTTGGAAACTGCTCGGATATCCCCTTATTGTCAACGTACCTAATTAAGCCGTACATCCTCTGAATGCTCTTGGTCTGTAGTTTGTGGTTGTAAGGTTTCATTATGCCGCGATGACCCGAGAGGTTGACCACATTTTATACAGCGACGACGTCTCACTGTGTGAAATGTTCTACGGGGACGAACGCCATCACTCCTAAATACAATTGGGCTCATTAGATCCAGTTGAGTCTCAGCTTTACAGTTATATATATAATCTATGCAATTCCAAAAATGCCATGCAAAATGATTGCGTGTTAGTATATGCATTTTACCGTAATGATATGGTGAACGTACAGACGGTTAGCCATGTTCAAAGTTACCTATTCGTTACATCATTGCATTCACTTCATCTCCTGTTTAATCAAGATGTTCAACACCACAGTATTTACCATCACATGTCTCGACTTCGACAGACATTTGTAGACTTCAAAGGCAAAAGGAGTCTAACTATGACGGCACCTTCATGCTGTTGTTTTGGATACATTTTTCAGAATAAAGTTAGTGTGTTTCTGAGTGGTGGGAGATCAAAAGTTAATCAAAGTCGACAAAGTCTTTTATAACGGTGCAAACAAGAATCCAGTACGGTGCAAAAGCTACTCAGTCATAGCTAGTTTATGTGGATGAATGCTGTTTGTCAATTAATAATGGATGAATGCAATGTTATGTTGAAATGCCTGTGATGACAGGATTATTTAGACGGGGGGGGGGATGTGTGTGTTAGGCTAACGTGAGCATGTGTGTGATTGATATTTTTAGCTCAACCCTAGGTGAGAGGGCTGATTAGCAGCAGTGATTAGGTATTTATGAGGCTCTGCTAATCAGCGAGACAAACGTCTTCGCTGTGAGAGCGACTGAGTAGTTTCTCCGGAAGTTTCAAGCAGAGGGAGGCGCTGCTTGCATTGTGCAACATTAACATTTAGCACACAAAGTCCATAAAAGTCAGTCTGACACAACGGGACTTGGTTGGCAGTTTTATTTTATGCACTCACAGTATTTTTTTTATTAGAAACATGTTCATCATATAATGCTGACACGAGACAGAATGAAGCATGTTTCAGATGGAGACTTAAAAAAGAAACTTTAGTTGAGCCACAATAGAAAAACAACAACAGAGGTACGCTGCAGATAAACAAGTCATACAAGTTGTGTGTCTCTGTAAGTAATCTCCAGAAGCAGACCCTCTCCCGGGCGTACACACCTCTACTATTGATTAGCTCATTAACAAATAAACAAACACACTCGCACTCCACAGCAGAGACTGAAAGCTTCTACATGTTCCCTATCGACCGATTGACTCCTCTGTCTGTCTTTCTTTCTTTCTTTCTTTCCCTCCCTCCCTCCCCCGCACTCCTCCTTCACTTCCTTGACTCTCCCTCCTTGCCTCCTTCCCTTCCTAATGAAAGCAGAAGATGGCATCTCAGGGCCAGCTCATTAACGCACACTCCCAATTAACGTTCAACCGTAGAGAGACGGAGGGAAAGCAGAGAATGTTCGCGTAGACGGAACAGAACGTTTAAAAAAAAAAAAACGATGGTTATGGAGGAAAAAAAAGCAACATAAGTTGTGACTGTGTGTGAGAGTGGGGAGGACAGTTGATAAAGTACAGTTTATGAACACTGTCGAGTCTTAATGACCTGTCTCTGTTTTTATCAGCCGCTGGGGAATGATTAACGCCACACTGTGTGTGTGTGTGTGTGTGTGTGTGTGTGTGTGTGTGTGTGTGTGTGTGTGTCAGACGGCGTGTATAAGCCGTCACTGCCTGGATGGTTGAGTCATTTGTCCGGTGAAGCTTCATTTTTAAAATAACTTTAAGGCACAGCTCAAACCGTCAGGGTCCACGCTAGCAAACGGGGCCAATAAGGCTAAAGCCATGGGAGCGCTGGGTCGTTCGGGAGCACTGTGGCCCAGCGGGGCCAGACAGGTTCATGGTGTCGCCCTTTATCACCCGGCGATCAGCCTGTTTTTTCTGCCTCTCTTAGTTTCAGACCAATCACTTTTAATGTCACTAGAGTGTTGGTGTTATTTGCAGCACGCACTGGGGCGGCTACTTAAAATGATTAGAGCCGATAAAGGTGTTTTCGTCTTAAGCCGTGTCTTTCTATTGAATAGGGAGTAAAGGGGAATGAGTGAGCTCATTTTGAACTGAATGGCAATTAAAGCACCACAACAACCCTATTGACTGCAGCCGGTAGGGTGTCGAAAAATCATTACGGCTGATTTTAAGAAGGACGACCGTTAGAGAAGCATCCTGTTTATAATCAGGGTTATCCTTTTGCTGTGGCACGGTCGTATACCGATGTTAAGCTGGAGCTGATCGATATGTATAGGCTGCACATTTTATCGAATATCAATCGCGATCAATCAATTTTGGCTTCCCACAATCAAATGAACGATGACGATCAAAAGTCATAGAAAACGTCCTGAACCGGCAGCCAGCCACCAGGGGGCGATGGAGAGGTTTTTGGGGAGTTGTCCTCGGGGCTCGAGCTTATTTTAAGGACGTCCAGTCGTCCCGCAGGCGATAAAAATAGGATCAGGGAGGATGAAACTTAATTTTGGGAGAGTTGAAAGAAAAATAGCGTTTACAATAAACGCACGGTAACGTTGCAGTTAACGCTAGCTAACCCGTCGTTTGCGTTCCCAGTGAGTGAGCTGAGGATAATGAGCCCGAACTCTGCAACAGCTCAAATGATGTTACTAATATCAACCCCTTATGTACTTCCTTACTCCTTTATTTATGAACAGAAATAAACAAATCACTTTGAAATGTTTCATTTCTGTTCAAGGTGTCTTTGATTGATTTTTACTTAATGATGATGTAGAAAAACTTAAGATTTCTTTATTCATTCATTTGGAGACGGCTTAGGTTATATTTCGGGTTGGTTACAGGAGGATGAAAGCTCGATGTTACTCGTTTTGCCAAATGAAAATGCACTGATTTCAGGTCTCTTTTTAATGCAAAGATGTGTTCATTAGCCTGAATGTAGCACCGAATGAAAGCAGCGCTCCGTTGATTTCATTTTGAGGGACAGTTTTATTTTGCTCCAAGAAGATGCGCTGTGAATACGTTTCATTTTGATGCACAGGTCTGTAGCAGCAATGTACGTGCTTTAAATTACAACCAGTAGGTGAAAGCAATGCTCCGTTTATTTAAATTTGTGCATAACAAGTGATCTCAATATGAAAATGATCGTGATTATCATTTTAGCCATAATCGTGCAGCCCTGCGATGCAGAATAAAGAGCAGTGCAGGTCTAATAGAATGCTCTGTGAAGATGCTGAGCCAGTGTGTGTGTGTGTGTGTGTGTGTGTGTGTGTGGATGAATGTTTGTGTGTAACGTATCTGAAATCTCTCCCAGTTTTAAGTTATCTAAAATGACTAAGTGTGTGTGTGTGCACACGCATGATTTCTTCGTGTGTGTGTGCAACAGCGTTGAAAATGAAACTATAAAGGAAAGATGAGCGTGGTGTTTTTAAACGTTTGGGGCAGAGAAAGAAGGCATGCTGGGACTGAATCTCACTTTTTGCTCACTGACTGAAACAAAACACTCGCTGATAGATCGCTGGTAGCTATGAAGATAAACACCAGCCAAGCACTAATAAACAGTAAACACAAAAGGCTGATGGGAATACAACAGTGACTAAATGAACCGCTCTTCTCCGTGAATACGACTTTGTGTTTAAAACCTTCAGAGAGAGAAATCTCCCGAGTTAGAGTCCCAGAGAAAAGCAGAGAATGTTGACTCTGATTTCTCCCGACAGTTTCCTGTCCTGCTTGCCCTCGGGGTGTGTGTGTGTGGATATGTGTGTGTGTGTGTGTCTGTGTGTGGATATGTGTGTGGATGTGTGTGTGTGTCCGCGCGCGCTTGTCGGCGTCACTCCGGTCGATCGGAACATATGTCTGCTGTCTCCATGGTAACGCGATCCGCCAGAACAACACTGAAGTCCAACTGAGGTTGTGATGATTCCTGAGTCTCAGCAGACTCACACATCATGGTTGTCTTCACCACTCACTCACGTCATTTCATCGGCACTCTGTGTGCATTTAGAAAGGATCAGTTTGACTGTCGTGTTTCAAAATGGACTTGAACATGATCTCGTGTACTGTAGGAGTGAATGGATGCTATTGATGAAAATCTTCTAAAGGGGTGGGGGGGCACTTCAAAGTTTGTTTATAGGAGATCTACTGCGTGTGTGGAAGGAGTTGTATCGAGCCCTTTGTGGCTCCAGAGGGAGCCGTGTGAAGTCTGATCACTGAAGGCTCCACGTTTGAAAAATCTGAGGGTGTGGAGCTGGAAAGAAGTAACGATTACTAGACCTCCGTAGCTCGAGGCTAGCAGCTCGGGGGGCTACGTTAGCCGCTACTAGCATGACGTACCTGAATCTCACCGACCCCAACGGTCCGTTCCATTGTGGGTAATGTTTGACACCAGGATTCAAGTGAAGAAGAAGAATGCACGGAATGAAAAAGACGATATTTATTCAGCTGCACCGACTTTGATCCTTTGTGAAGTTTCCCCTTTACTTCCCCCTCAGTAAGAACAGATACGAGGGATGCTAACGGTGCAGATCTGTAGCATGGTAGCTGCAATGCTTCATTGTAATGAGCCACCTAATCTCATCTCATCGCTCAAAATATTAAACCGGGTTTATAGAAGACACTTCAGTGTCATTTGATCTATGAACTTGATCTAGGGTTTGTGTTGTTTTTCAAGTCTATTTGCAGCTACGTGCACTGTGCATGTGATGTACTGCAGCTAAAGTAATGCAAACCATCAACGATGATGTTTGTTCTCATTTTCAGGTTCATATTTGTATTTTGGGTTTCTACTAGAACACTCTCTTTTTCATAAATGTTAACACAGTGTGACTGCACATTCACGGGTTTATTTAGAAAAACTCACCTGTTGCTGCAGCTTCTCAACATTCCAGCCGCTCAATCCTGTTTGTTTTTGCTTGGAGTCCAATCTGAAATGCATTCAGCATATCATGTTTCCTATTGAGCTGTAAAATCCCCCTGCAGGAAAATATATGTTGTCTATGTTGTCTGGATGTTAATGGTGAGAATTGCAGCCTGGTGGACGAGTTTACTCTGTAATAGTCCAGCCTTTTGTTTAATTCTTCAGAGGTTGTTCACTGAACTCTAACGAGCTGATTAATAACCTGTCAATCACGCATCAAAGGTGACGTTCAGGGCAGAGCAGTAATGCATACGTGGAGTTTTCCCCTCTGTGACAAAAATAATTAAAAACCAAACATTTGAGAGGAAAACAAACGATGGAATTGCAGTTTAAAACCATCAAGGACGCGATTAACGGTTGCTGATGGCATTTCTGGGAGAGTAAAAGCTAATGGGAAGGCTCCCAACATCTTGATAAACTCCTGCCAGAGGTAGAACAAAGCACAACAAATGCTTTTCATATTCTCTACATAAGAAATGGATTCTTTAATAAAGATGTTTTACTGCGAAAGTGGTTGAATTGACAGATAATGTGAGACTGTGTTCCAGCGAGGGGAATGACTCGTGCAGTTGTCCGATCGGGCGAAGTGAAAAATAAATGTGATGTTTAACTCATTTCAGAATACGGACCCGGGGCGCGGTACACTATGACAGATAGAAGAGGCTGCAGTGTTTCCAGGTTGAGTGTGAACTTAAGAACAAGGCTTTAAAATGAGTTATTATTTCATTTAGGTTTCGGGTTTATTAATAGGCTTGAGTCAAAGATGGCTGCTACTCCTCCTCCTCGGCCGCTACCTCGGGGACTGTATTATTATGACCTGGAGGAGTTGATTCATTTAGACAAAATAAATCAATATGATTACCTGATATTAAATCACTTACTAACGCAGCTTTAGATGAGGCCACATTTAATGATCCTATTTCGTTGCACCGTTGCGTTGGTGGTGTTAACTTTTATTAGGTTATTTTGTGTTAACTCTTCTTCTGTTTGCTTTTGATTTCATTAATTTAAATGGCCGTGGGGCAGACGCGGTCTCCGTGGGTTTGTTTTGGGTGGGTCGCCGCAGAGAATTGACTGTGAAAAAAGCCTGCGACTCTGCTTCCTGGTCTCAACTTTATTAGATGACATATTTATTCATAGACTTACATTTTCTATTTCGGACATGTCAGTTTGGCCATCAGGCAAATAAAACATTTCAGCTACCGGCCCAAAGGGCAACACAGTTTAATGTCGAGTCCTGACGCTGTGTATGAAATATGAGCAAAGATAAGCTAATGAAAACTCGTTTGGTGTGACAGAGGGCAGGGCCCCCCCCCCCCCCCCCCCCCCCCCCCCCTACATGTGTGAACAAAGTGAATGAGAATATCTTAGATTGATAAAATACACTACTATGAATACATCAGAACAAACAGCTGAAATATCAAATATGATAGTGTGTGACGAATGTAATCATCTATGTATTTAGCCAACGTCACGGTAAAGTATTTGATTAGCTAGAGGAAACATTTCTAAAAGTAAACCAAAGACTTCTTTGACATTTAGCTGCATCTGAAGTTTTATATTGACATCTGTAACTAATCCCATGTTTAATGTATTTGTGCGTGCGAGGATCAGGTTGATGAGTCGTTCATGTTAGACGTACATCGTCATTTGTTAATTACTGCCCAGACACATGAATAACGCTTTAAAAGCAGTAAACAAAAAGCTGATTAGAATATAAATATGGATAGAATTAATTATTTTTGGTGTGAGCTCTACTCTCTCTCTCGCTCTCTCTCTCTCTCTCTCTCTCTCTCTCTCTCTCTCTCTCTCTCTCTTCATCCTCCTCCCGACTGCAGAAAAATGCCCAAATCTGCATTTAAATTGAAAGCTATTCATCTGCATATTTCCGATTATTCACTTAATTTGCCTTCTGTTTTTTTTAACCCCACCAATCAGCAGCCGTGCAGCGGAAGTGTTTGTTGTTGACGCTGCTGCTGTCGGTGGGACAGCGTTGTGTGGAGGCGTGAATATGTGGGTGAAGGTGGGATCTGAAAGGAGGCAAAAGGTGTAAATGAGAATTGAATTGGATGTCTTTGATTTTCTATTCATCTCCGACCGCTGCATTGAGATGAACTGGAGAGAAATCAATGCAGCAGACGGAGGACCGAGCAAGACGGATGAAGTAAAAGTCCCCTCGTTAGCGCTGGAGAGCGGAGATGAGGGTCAACTGATCTGTGAACTGCGTGTCGCCACCTCAATAGAAGCCCATCTGGCACGTCTGAGGCCTCTATTTAAAAAAAAAAAAAAAAAAATGATGAAGTTGCAAAGTAGCATGTCCTGTCTGCAGGGACAGTGGAGCTGTCGTAAAGCATTTAATGAACGCGTAAAGAGCCGGGGAGAGTTCAAATGAAAGAAGCGATAGTTTATTATTAGCTGTTAAATTACAACAATTACAACCACACGTCTTCCTGATCTCATATTGAAATGAAAAGTATATATATTTTAAGTATAAAAAAAATGAAACGCCACTCGAGTCAGACACATTGGAAAGAGGGCCACGTCTCGCATGGCTGTTGCCCATGGTAACCCAGTGGTTTTTGGATGAGCGCAGTGTGGCAGACGGAGACGAGGAAGAGAGAGGAGGAGGAGGGGGGGGGGGAGGTTGGCGAATGGATTCGTAGGAAAGAGTCTGATGTGTGCAGAAGTCTGTGGTTATTTATTTGGCCTCAATCTGGTGGTTGTTTTTGTGAGATTGTGAAGGTTCTAAGTGCAGTGAAGGATTGTGGGTAACGACACTTTTCAGATCGGATGCTACAGACGTCTGTGTGTGAACATTAGTGTAGATGCAAAATGAATGCAAGTCTAACAAGAAGGCCAGTACAGCAGTCTGTAGTAAGCTTAAGGTCCAGATCTGTGGATCTTAAGACTTGCATTCATTTTGCATCGCTGGTTTTTTAATGTTGTTGTAAATGAATCCTCTAGTTGCAGAGATCTTAAAAGACGAGACTGGCATTACTAGGATTTCTGTTCGGGTTGTTTGTGCTGCAGTAGTGGGCCGACACATACAATAGAAGGACTCCTGCTGTGATTGGCTGCGAGCAAAAACATGCAAATAATAGGGGTGGGAATCACCAGAGATCCCGCGATACGATATTATCACGATACTTGGGTCACGATACGATACTTAGGTCACGATACGATACTTAGGTCACGATACGATATTATCACGATACTTCGGTCACGATACTTCGGTCACGATGCGATATTATCACGATACTTAGGTCACGATACGATATTATCACGATACTTCGGTCACGATACTTCGGTCACGATGCGATATTATCACGATACTTCGGTCACGATGCGATATTATCACGATACTTAGGTCACGATACAATATTATCACGATACTTGGGTCACGGTACGATATTATCACGATACTGCGATATGCTGAGTATTGCGATAACATATATTGCGATTTATTACTTTTTTCAAATGATGTCCCCAAAGGAAAACTTTGTCAACATGTTTTATCTAATAAGATAGTTTTCAGTCTGTTCATCTCACTTCAATCATTTTTATTGCAGCAAAATGTGATTGTCAAGCAGACAGACTGACCAACACTGTCATAAAAAACTGTCATAAATGTTGCACCTGACAAACTGAACTGTTTGTATTACAGTCTACATAGTCCAACTCAGTATATGAACTACAACTTGTATAAGTACTATACAAGAGTTATATAACTCAGTATAACTTGCGATGCTTGGACGTCGAGGGCAGAGAGCCAGTTATGCGCCACACTCTCCCCATGAGCCTTGCTACTGTTGGCAGATTTAACGCCCGTTGTGAGGCCAGATTGAGCGAAACACTTCACATGCAGGAATCCCGCTAACTGACCGGCAACGCCCACGTTAGAAGCGCTGTCGGTTACAACCACCAGGTTATTGTCGGCAATCCCCCATTCTTATGCTGCATTTTGCAGGAGGTCTGTCATGTTTGCCCCGGTGTGACTTGCGTGTACGGCTGTAGTTTGAAGAACGTGAGACAGCAGTCGCCAGTCCTCTGTGAGATATTGTGCTGTTATAGTCACATAGGAATCCACTGCGCTTGACATCAACGCATCGCAAGTTAATGAAACTCTTTCTGCTGTACTCAAAGATTCCTCAACTTTAAGCTTCACTTCTCTGTAGAGCTTGGGGCACGGCTGTGTCTGTGAAAAAACGCTGCGACAGAGTCATATCCATGTGTCATATCCATGTCCTTCTTCCCTTCCTTGTTAAAAAACAAAAAAATCCAAATAAATTCAGACGTCTGATTCAAACGCGGACGGCGCATTTCTGATTTCTTTCTCCGATGTCTCCATCTTTGTTTTGACCAACTTCCTACCAATCACGCTGACCCGGCACCTCAGAAAACAGAAAAAAGCAATTTATTTTATTTTTCTAGTACCAAAAAGTTCATAGTTTATATAATAAAAGATCGATACTTGGCTTCCGTGTATCGATACAATATCGCCACGCAAAATATCGCGATACTATGCTGTATCGATTGTTTTCCCCCACCCCTAGCAAATACTCACGAAAAGGATTAATTGCAGTTATAGATTGACTGCAGAAGTTCCAATCGATTCCTTTGAGGTAAAAGTCAAACCTTTCTCCATGTGCATGGCCCAATGCATGCTGTGCAGCGCAAAGCAAAAGATAACGTTACCAATAAGTACAATTTGACACGATGTAGAGGCAAAGCTCATTTCAAGAAGACGTGCAGTGTTGCCTCTTGTCTTCTGAATCCTCGCTCCTTTAGTTTTTCATGCGTTTCTGGCGAGCTGTCTCAGGGCGTGAAGGCGTGCACCTTCGCTCTGACTCCGTCTACTTTGGGAGTAGGAGCATGATTGTCATTCAGGCAGCAATGCCGCTCCTTGGTTGGATGAGGTCACTACAAAGCCCCGCCCCGCATCTCAAGCCAGGAAGTATCGATTTCCTTTAATTGGATAGACCTAATGAAAGGAGGGGAAGAATGGGGCAGCACTCCTCCTCTCCATTGTCGAGGTCTGTCCTTCTTAGATTCCGAATCTTACATCTTTTAATTCTTACCGCTGATCCCGAGGAAACTAATCCACATTTTTCTTCCCGCTCTTGTCTGTTTTTACTCATATTAGGGAGAGACTGTGGTATTACCTTAACCCCACCGTACCTTTGTTCTGCATCGCGCTCACGCCGCTGAATGACGGAGCTCCAGTTATTTTTCAAATATTAACAGCACCTTGTTGTTTTCATAAAGGTCAGATATTGTTTAAAACACCCAATAAGGAAGCGTGAATATGCAAATGTGCATTGATAAGGTCGATATTTGAATAAAGCTGATTTCAAAAAAACCTCTCTTGACCTTTTATTAACTTGTTTTTGAGTTTTTCCGTCCAAGAGGAAAGAGATGCGTAGAATAACAAGTGTTGCTCAATGTTTCAACCATCAAAAAAAAGCTTTTTCACACATGTGACTGCACTATTTAGCCCTCGTATAATACATGTGTAGTTTTAACCATAAACTAAATCAGGAAGTTACCAAAACGTGGCCTTAAAGGTGGTAACGAGCAGAAACATGACGCAGCCGCTTCATCTGAACCTAAGGGCACGATGTGTTGACCAGATAAGATCAGAATCGCATGACGTCAGTACTTTATCGGGCAGATTAGCCGATACAAGTACAGCTGAATGTACAGTCGCCCTCTGTGAAAGCATGCTAATTGTGTTTAGTTCAGTAAATCAGTAACTCATGTATATTTTGTGTAGCAACTGTTAATCAATTCAAGAAGTGACAAACCGTAGCATGTTCTCCGACTTCTCTTCAGCTTTTAATACCTCTAGTTTTTGCACAATCAACTTTATATTTATAAAGAAAGATTGTGAAACACTATCCAATTTATTTTACTGTTTTTTTTTACACTGTACTGACACAAAAACACACATTCACCCGAGAAACACAACAAAAAGAGAAGCTATGTTGAGGAATTCTGCATTTATGGGTTCAATTTTGTGTTGTTCAGTGGTGTAACTCTTCTTTTTCTCCATTTAGACCAAGCTGAGTGTAAACTATGTTATCATGTTGGAGTTAGGGAGGAGAGACGACATGTTAAACAATGGGAAACATCCCTGGCATGACAATCACTATTGTTACAGGCTTTACGCTGCAATGTAAAACGATACGGATGCAGCAGGTAGAGATTGAAAGAGCATTCAAAGCAACATTATTATACACACACACACACACACACACACACACACACACACACACGAATTGTGTGGACAAACACGTGTTACAGACATCGAGTTCTCCATGGTAACTGGTCTTTGATGTATGTGTCCCATGTTCCCAGAGCCCTGGCCGTTTCTAATGTTGCATGCACACACACACACACACACACACACACAGACGTGAGAAAGCTGGTGTGATGAGAAAAGGTTTGCCCGGCTGCAGCGGCCAGCGCCTGTGTGCTACAGATGGATTTAGGATGCATTAAAAAGAATCGGAACCATTGTGAGGTTTTCTGTCGGTGTGAGACGGTTCTCAGTGGCAGATGTGTTGAAGTTGGTCCGTCGTGCATAATGCTATTGAGAAGGTCTCAGCAGCATCACTTATGAAGCAGATTATTGGAGATGCTTTGAATTATTGGACCCCCTTTTTAAACGAAAGTATTTCATTTCCGAAAGATAATAGAAGGTGGATAACCGGCTGAATGTAAATGATGTTCGGTAGGAGGAACATATTTCTAACAGTGTGACACTTCCCCGGCATCACCAGAGTTCTCCTGATTAACTCTCTGGATGCAGCCGGTAGAGGATAATGAGAAGATGCATTATTACATCATCACAAAGCAGCTGTGAGATCGGATCAGGTTGTTTATGTGATACACACCACTCTGCTAAAGTCACAGTAATCTTACTCAAACGTTTCGAGCAGGTTATTGGAGAGGCTTTGTTTGAGTTGTACGACCTGGAGTCTCTGGAAATGCACCTTTTTTTTGTGTTTTTAATGAAAATATTTCTAACTTTTTGATAATGACCCAATTAAACCAGCATGGTTGTGTGTCCTGGTGGCCCAGTAGTCTGAGGTGCTTACCACACAACCGCAACAAATCCAGCTGGAGACCTCCGTTGCATGTCATCCTCCATCCCTCCCTGACTTCTCCTCTCCAGCCTCTCGACTGTATACAATCATAAAGGGCTAATTGGCAATAAATACTGAAGAAGAGGCGATACTGTTGCTTTGGCTTTACTTTGTCTCTCAAAGCACCTTGTAAACTCAGTTTTGAAAGGTGCTATATAAATAAAGTTATGATTATTATAATACCACTGGGGTCAGACCATACGACTTTCTAGCAAGTATGAAAAGAATGTTAATAAAACTTGCATATTAGTTTCAACACACCCTCGTAAACTGTACAAGAAAGCTCCTCAAATATGGCGATTTCTTGCTTTTTTCATTGTTTTTGCATCATACACAACTAAATATCTTTGGGGTTTAATTGGGAAAACGACATTTAAAGACCTCACCGTAGACTTTGAGAAATGTTATTTTTCCGGTACTTTCTGGCATTTTATTGGCCAAACAATAGATCCATTATTCTAAAAAATGAATCATCAGAGTAATAGGTAATGACAATAATCGTAGGTTGTTGAATAATGATTGAATAATAGCATCATAAAGTGACTTAAGGGATCGTTTCCTAACTCAAAAAAAGTGGATTTAGTGTAAAAGTACTCTTTGAGAAGACTCCATTAAAGCAGAATTCTACCAGATGAACCACATGAAGTCTTTTGAAGTAAAGATGAAAACTGCCAAAGAAACCCATCGGTGTTTTAGCGGCGTGCTAGCTTGCGGTCAGCGCTGGCTCTATGAGCTCCTGTTGGAGCAGTTTTTGCACATTCGGTTTTAAGAGCAACATTGAAACAGCAAGTCACTGGGCCTGTTCCTCTGGAGCAGTGTTTAGCGTTGTGCAGTCAGCTAGCCGATGCCATTAGTTCATCCTCTCCGCTCAGCCTTTGGAGATTTGCCGCTGTTCACACAGAAGTGAACAGCTGAGTTCACCTCAGCCTGTTGTGTGTGAGGAAGCACACTAATTGGTTTATCAAGTAGGTTTCACTTTTTTTTCTTTCTTTTTCTGCATCAACACCACTTTCCTCTAGCTAAAGTCTATTACATTTTCAAATAACACTGAGCTCAAGTGGGATTAATTTTTAAAATGATATCTTTTTTTAAAGGTATTCCGCTACAAATCACACTGTCGGGATTTCAGTAAAAAAAAAAAAAAAAGTGTCCATGTGGGAAATAATAAATAACGCCGTATTAACTTGTTCTTTGCGGACCTTCGCCGTCTGTTTTACGAGCCTTCTAACGATACTTCAAATAAAGATCTGTGTGTCTTGCACGCATGACACGGGACGTTCCTCAGACGTCTCAATATCTTCCCTGCATGTCATGGGACTCTGCTCCTCGCTGCCTTCCTCCATCCCTGCGATGCTTTAATTACTTTATCCCTCGCTTCTCTCATCCCTTTCTCCTTCACTCCATCGCCCCGAGCTGCTCCTCATTCCTTTTAATTAATCCACACAGATTTAGACACCTTCACCCTGCTGTGAATGAGTGCCACACACACACACACACACACACACACACACACACACACACGCTCTGACAATCCCCTGTAGACAATAACAACTTTAAGTGTTCTTGCTTCACTTTGAAAGTTTTTCTCTGGAGATGGATGTAAAAACCCAGGTCTTATTGTTTGATATTGTCTTTTGATAACTGTGTGTGTGTGTGTGTGTGTGCGCGCTCAGGGCTCCAATGGAAGCATGCAGCTCATGGAGACCGAGTTTTCCAAAACTCTGGGGGAGATGGTGGCCCTTCATCTGCATCACCAGAAGAGCATCCCAGCGTTCCTCTCCGCTGTGACCCTCGACCTCTTCAGCCGACAGACCACCGTCTGAAGTAACTTGACACTCAGACACGGGGCTGTATAGATTGAAGATGGGATGAGTTCTGTTTTTTAATTTCCTGTTTTCCCACTCCCTTTCTTGCCTTGTTTTATTTTTCTCTCTCCGTCTCATACGACATTCAACAGCTCTGACACATGACTAGTGTAGTCGGTGCTGTGTGTTGTGCAGGATGAACACCTTTGATGGAGTACTTCCATCTTGTATTCAAAAAGGCTTCAGAACGCAGCTTGGTATTCCTATTTGTTCGCTGAATATTTTATCAATGAAACATTGAGAAATATATTTTTGTCAAAATTGTCATGAAGATGTCACACGGGCCTCTGATATTTGGGTTCAGAGCACGCGTTTTCTACAGTGTGACAGTCTGAGGTACATTTCCCACCACGTTGAGTACACACAGTGTGGAGACACGTCGGTGTGGCCCTCTGGATCTGCAGGAGATGCGTTCTGCGTGGTCTTTACCACGACTGAGGCTTTGACTCTTTTCAGTCTTTCTTTTGAGTCCTCTCTCTCGGGACCTTATGTAAAATTATTTTTCCTTCTCTCATTTGGGATAAATCAAAAATTAGAATTTAGTTTTCATCCGAATCTACTTTAGTCATGCCATATACAGTTTTTGTTGTGGTTTCCTGTAGTTCCTGTTTCCTAAGTTTCCTGTACTTGTCTCTCTCCTTTCCTTACCGTGAGAAGAGACTCTTTTCTTCTAACGAAGGTGAAGATGAAAAATAAAGAGATAAAAAAAGACCGCCTTTCGCTTCATCACATTTGAAAACTGCACCACGAGAAACATGTTTTGTATTAGATCTGCAATAACCCTCACACAATTCAAAGTTTACAGTGTAGAAGCACAACAGGGAGGAAGGTTGGACGACGCGTTAAAATGTTTCCAACAACCGGTGAAAAAAAAAAATCACCATCGCTGAGAGCCGATGTAGTCTTCCTAACTCCAACAGTAACGGGGTGGAGAGAGTTTGTGAATGGTTCATTCAGCTCGTCTAAGAATGGAGAAATGGATTCAAACAAATCAATAGTTCTCATTCTTTTCCATCACAGGGTTATTAACTGTTTCCTCCCCTCACAGGCCTCATACACATTGTTCATAGTAGCAGATCACCAGGGATGCTTTAATGACATTAATGTCTTTAATGTTGTAACCTTTGTGACACAGAACCAAGTCTTTGGACATGAATCGGATCGGAAAGAACTATATATATATATATATATATATTCCTCCTGTTTTGAATTCCGTTAATGATCGTTCCTGTGCGTGTTGGCGCGAGTACGGACTCGAGATGAGACGAGGGAAATTTCCATGCAGCAACAAAGAGAAAATGCAGAAATAAACACGAGGTGAGGAGGAAGCATCTGAGGGAGCCGTCGGATAAAAGTGAGAAACAAAAGGAAGCGAGCGGAGAATAAAGCCACTTATCACAGCGACAGTAAGAAGAGCTCCAGCTGGTGCAGCCATATGTCTCATGAGAAAACATATTCTCCTGTACGGCACATGGCACATACTGTCCTTGTTTATTTTTATTTTTTCACAACACAAGCACATCTTCTGCAACACCCCCGCAGCTCTCACCTAGAGATGATGTAGGAGAGGGTTTTATATGAGCTGTGCGATGTAAACAGTACTGTAGCATCACGACTGTTCTCATCCAATAAACTGTACCTCCTTACTGTTTTAACATTAAATGTGATCAATAAAGCTTACGTGTGACTTGAATGAATATTATTTTTGCAGCAACTGGTCTACTGTACCTGTGACCACGACACGCCGTATCCAGAGTCTGAGGAACTGGAAGGTTCTATGACAGTTTTCACCACATTGTTGATGTAAGACTGTGTGCTGTGTTGCCAGCTGTGTAATGGTTCTGTCCGGTTCCCCCTAAGGCCGTCAGACCCCAGATCAGTAGTTGGACTAAAGGCCTTTGCACACCAAGTCCTTATTTTCTGTCTGAAAGTGTTGCACAAAAGAAATGACACGATACGACCTCATGTTGTGTCGATCACTTTTACACTCTGACTCAGGCTCCAGAGTTGTTCGACCGCTCGCTCACTGCCACCGTCAATGGCTTCTGATCAGCTGATTCACTTCGTTCGTTGGTCTCTCAGCACATAGCACTTATACAGTGATGGTGATGGTCGCAAAACAAAGAGCGTACCAAGGATTAGACGGTTGATTGACTGTTAAGCGATAGCTTCTTGCTAATGTCATATATTCATTGGACCCATGCAGCCTTGTACTCAATTCAGCTTTGTCTTGTAAAAATAAAACACATTGGACTGCGTGCAAGGTATTTGTGAAACTGGCTTGTGCGATTGCATCTGTCAAAATGCTGCGTCGGCCATTCATGCTTGCAAATTCACATTCCAGGTAGAATCTGAATGCTGTTTTTCCTTTTGTTTACTTTGCAATCATTTGAAGGAATAATAATTATAATAATATATCCATTGCCATCAAGTGTGATTCAAAGACCTCTCCCTGGCTGAACTAGGATACCATGGTCCCCCTGGGGTCGCAGCTTGTAGGCGAGTGTCTGGCGGTTGGACCATTGTACCCATCGTCCTGCTCTGCCCTCAATCTAGGCAACACGGGTCAACCATCAACAAAGTTGTACAAGTGCACTAGTCCAGTATGTTGCCAGTTGGGTGGCAGGAACCTTTTTATGCTGACCCTAGCTGACACAAACTGTCTGTTTGGATGTGGAATTCGTCACCAGAGCTTGTGGAAGGTGGAGCATCACCAAGCATATAACGGCAACTCTATCCCCGATAGAGGCTGGGCGCACTTTTTTTTGAAGTGGTGGCCAGAAGATGCTAGTGGGGAAGGAAGCTGTTGAGCTGAAGAACAAGGTTTTTTTTTGGAGTCTAGCAGTGGCGGCTGGTCCATAGAGGGCGCTAGGGCGCCGCCCCCCCTAGAGCTACAAAAATAAAAATAAAATAAAAATTAAAAATTAAAATAAACTATACAAATTGTCAATATTTGTGTTTTTGAAACATGGAATCACCCAGTAATATGTGTAAAATATGATATCTGCGGTAAATATATGCTTTTCCTGCTTGTCCTCTCTGCCTGTCTGCTCTTCCTCTCTGTGTGTGCACGTCTCAGCTGGCTGGGGCGCTGGAAAAACTGCCCCAAAGAGGCGGGTCTATAAAGCAGTTTAGCCAATGCTGAGTAAAGATATAAATGAGTGACATACAATTCAGCCAATCAGCGTCCTCAAATAGATTCAGCTTGGGGCAGTTTTAATTCTGCCCCAAGCTGCGCGTTCTCGTCAGGAGAAGTCTCTACAGGAGAGCGCCAGTGTGAGCACTGCTCCTCCAAGACCCGTTTGAGAGGAGAACTGAGAGGAGAAACTACTGAAAGAGCTGATCCCAGACAGCCTGACCTCACAATCAGACAGCAGACTAGCAGGAAAGAGAAGCAGTACATGAAGCTTCTCTACTAGCTGTACACCAGACAGGTTTGACTAGCTGGATGATGTCATAATAATAACTTATTTATCTTTTTAAAACAACGGGGACAGAACCAGCATGGACAGTTAGGGAGTGAGGGACATGAAGCACCTGTCTGAGAAATGGATATATAGTTATATATATATATATATATTATTATATATATATATATATATGTGTGTGTGTGTGTGTGTGTGTGTTTTATATTATAGTGAATATTATTATATGACATATATATTATTATATTATACAGAATATTATATGATATATATATTATTATATTATACAGAATATTATATGATATATATATATATTATTATATTATACAGAATATTATTATATGTTATATATATTATATTATACTGAATTCCCTGTGAGGGTGACTAAAATAAGATGTCCTGACGTGTTTGTGAAAGTGTTATTTACTGCTTTTTTTCGTGTTGGAATAAATGTTAAATATTTAACTGCAAAGTAGTAATGCGCGTTTGATACCTTAATTTGTTTGCATTAAATCATTCTGGGATGTTTGCTGAAATTGATTGGATGTGGCACAGCCCTACCAAGAACATTTTCCACCAGCCGCCACTGGAGTCTACTATAACGTTGTAAGAAACAACTCCGATTTGGGAAGCGTTAGAGGAAGTCATGAAGTTGTAATCCTGCTTTTTTTAGTTTTTATGATTCTTGTCCCCCGGGCCAGGCCGCCGTGACTCCTCCGCTGTATGACCGTGTGCTCACACAATGGCCGCCGGCTAAAGCCGAAACGAGGAGCTGTGTTTAAGTCGCCGTTCATTTTCAAAAGGTTTTGCTTGTAGTCAATTTAACCGATGGTTGGCTCCGTTTTCACCGGTGAGAATTAACCGACCCGCAAGTCATAAAATAAAGGGAGAAGTATCTTCTGGACATGATGAAGAGTAATGGTAGTCACGCAACAGGTAGGAAGTGGATGCCACGTCAGTAATGTGCTGGTAGCAACTCTGCGGCGATCCTCTTCATATTTTTGTGCATGGCTGTAATGTTCTGTTCTTTGACTTTTGCCTCCAGAGAAAAACAGATTTTGTCCACTCAGCTTTCATCCACGTTTCCCCCCCCCCCATTTCATTATTCCTCTACCTTTTGTAACCTTAATTGTCTTCCTTCCCCTCATCTTCTCTGCTCTTTCCACTCTTTTATTCATTCCTTTATCTTTATTTCATCAGCCCATCATCTCTCAGTCGAAAACAATTAGTACACCCGCTGATGTCTCATTAACTATAAATGAAGTGGTAGACTGAGATTGAAAATGCCAACGCTGAGCTTTATAATCTCTGCAGCTATGCATCACATTTCACACACCCATCCTCATCAAGCGTTAAACAATCATTTTTGAAAGGCATCCTTTCTAAAAGGAATCGTTTCGAGGCGGCACTAAATCGTTAAAAAAGCGATTCTCATGCGTGTTTAATTTATTCAAAAAGTATAGGAGCGGCATTTCAACTTCATCGCTCGGATTAATTCACCACAGAGAAATATTGATAAGTGAGACTTGCTGTGAAGAGACATCGCTACGGAGACGAGTCTCGGCTGGAAACAGAGAGGCCTGTGGGACAGAGAGAGAGACGGGACCTGTCACGTCTCTTTCATCTCTAATCCCTCTATTCTTCCAATCTATACCTTCCTCGCTGAAGTCTTCATCTGCCTTCGAATCGCACCGGAAGCTCCGTATCTTGAAGGGATTCTTTCTCCCACTTTATCCTACAGCTCTGATAAGTCCCGACGGAGAGAGACCGAGCAGCTGTCGTGCTTTAGTTCAGATCCCAGTTTCTGTTCCTGGGGTTCCCCGAAGAGTAGAATAAGCATGATGCTGTACTCACTGGGAAAGGTGTGTGTGTGTGTGTGTGATTGTAGCTGATCATCTTTTAAAGGATTGTTCCTATTTATTGCCACGTGGGTCATATTTTCATAGTTTTTGTCCATCATCTCCAGCTGTTACAATAACAAACACAGTTTACAGTCATATTTGACCGACCGTACTTCCTGTAGTTGTGCACACATTCTTTTTCTTAATGTGGGGTTATTTCCAACATTTACAGCACACGAATAAGGCAAAGTCCGTTTTACATCCAGACCAAGTGTGTACTTTAACCGGATTTAAACTTTTACTTCTCTACAACATGTCTGAACGTCGGACGGCTCGGGTTTCTTGCCCTCTCAGTCTTCATCGTAGTCTTCACACCCAGCAAACGCTGACTCAAGTAACATCACTTGAGGCAATTGATCAGATTTCACGCAGCTCGCTCCGGAGCCACAGAAGTCTTTTTAAACATACAGTAATAGTCCCTAAGACGCCTGTAAAGAGACGCTGATGTGTAAAACGGGTTGAGTTCCCCTTTAACTAAGGACTTTTTAAATTCAGGTGTAATTTACCTTCTCATTGTTTGAAGTGCATCACAACCTTTTTGCTTCTCCATATTGAAGCTGCGTCTTCGTTGTGACCCCTCATCACAGGTCACGGCCTTAGTGTGGATTTGTCCTCTTGAATTGTTTTTATTTTAATTCAAAGTATGAGAATATCCGATAGTCAGAAATCAGAAACTAAACATGTTTGTCCAACAGCTACATATGGTCTGTGTTCTCCCTGTAATCTCTTATGACGTGTGAACCTCTGACTTCGCTCATTCACAGACTTTATTGTGTTTACTTTACATTTTTGCAGAGCATTTTCAAAGCAAACCCTTTTAAAAAAACCAAAGATCTGATTGATTCCCTACCTTCCAGGCAACCTTTTCTTACATTGAACACTTCCTGTTTGTTTATGCTGTTGTGATTTTATAATCATTATGCAGACAACTCTCTGTCGCACAGACAAAGTTCGAACATCTAAGATAAACAGTCGACCAATGAAAGCATTGGATCGACAAGCTACAGTATTAAAATGTGTAGAGCATAATGTGATTTCTTTCTTTGTTTCTTGCATGAACTAAATGTTCTGTGGCCGACTCTGAAAGGTCAATTGTCGGTGTGCGCTTGAAAGCACCAACAGGCGGCGCTTCTAGAACGTGCTCCTTCCTCATGACAATAACATAACCGACTAAAGCCAAAGGAACGGTTTGTTGTGATGGATTACCAAACTCCACCACATTTCAAGCTTCTGCAGCTTTTCAAGCTTTTCTTGCATGAACTTATTATCAGAGGCAGGTGGGAAATCAGTGTTTGGAAAATGTTCAGCAGCAATGCAGACGGTTTTCAATTCACTCCCAGGTGATGAGCGTCTGATTACTAACCTGCGAGGTTAAATTGTGAGGGTGGCAATATGTAGTAAAAGAAACCGAAAGCCACACAGACTGCTCTAGATTTATTGGATTCTTTTCCTTAAATACAATCTACTTATCAAAGCAAACTAATGGATGCTTTAATGACTAAATCAATACATCTAAACAAAGTGACTTCAAGCAACACTAGAAAGCTTGATATTGAGATGGCTGTTTACAGGCATGGGACAAAGTTTCATGTCCCGATTATCTTGTGATTCCCAATATTATCTTGATAATCTTCAAATATGCTATGTTTTTTAAATTAAGGAACAAATATTTCTACTGCATCACAGATGGGATACATACCTTTTTTTCGCGAACAATCAATCATAAGGTCCTCCTGCATAAATATATAAATAAAAAATTGCAACATTTTGTAGGCCTGTTCTTTGGTACGTTAAGAAATCCTGTATTTTTCACGAGTCATTCACGACGATATTCACGATAATCCCGATAATGGGAATTCATCACGATCAACTCATTGTGTGTTTTTTGATCTGCGATAAAGTCCTATATCATCCTATTCACGGTTGTTTATCAGCCAAAGCATGCAATACCCTGTTCCTTTTTAAAAAAAAAAAAAAATGAAGTCATAAACCTAAAAAAAATTATTTGGCGTATTGTTTCTGTTAGCAGTGGCTACGAATCCATGATCCTCCTCTGGCATAACAATTAGCCAAGGCTAATGGCGCGATAATGCACTCAGAGTTGGTGCGGGACCAGGAGAACAGATTTGGACGGAGCTGCACCGGGGCAGCGTTTAGACCTCTGATGATGGAGCTCCGCAGAGCAGTTTCATCAACACATCTCGCTCCATTCATTCAAACCTTTTGGTGCCGTTGCAGTGCTGAACGTCTGGCAAGTGTAATTCTCCACAGCCGCTGCCTCTAATCCTCACTCCCAAACAGTATATATGTCTGATCAGAGGGCCAGTGGAAATGTGCAGGCAGGTCTCCAGGCAGACTCTCCAATATGGCTGCCAAGAGCTGGAGAGTGACAGTTTGGCTAATTAGAGCGCTTTTAATTTGCACTGCCTTGATCTTTCGTCTTAACCTCCTTCAATCTGGGCGCGTGTGCAGGAATGCGTGCTGGTGCTGGTGTGCGTTTCAGTGTCACCTTGTGTGGTAATTTGGAAAAGTGAGTTTGAGGAAGGCTAAAAGAGGAAATATCTGTCATTTAGCCTCCATCACACTTTGTCCATACTCTCCTCCTCATTCTCTGCTTATTCATGTTGTCTTTTATAAGTGTGGTTCAGTTCATAGCTCTCACCTCGTTCCTGTTTTTCTGCATCTGGCCCCGGATTTCTCCACACTTAAGCGCCCCCCCCCCCCCCCCCCCCCCCCCACTCTCTTAATGAAAGCAGACGACTTTCCGGCTCTAGTTGTTCAGTCGTTGTCTTGTGTTTTAAAACGCAATTAGCCTGGTTTTAAGAGACTTTAGACTGGCAGTGTTACCGCTGCGCTCCGAGATCATGATCTCCCAAATGATTGGCCCCTCGTAAAGATATTTAGACAGTTAGATGCTTTCACCCAGTCAAAGATGAGCTAACCACTGTAACCGCTGACCTAATAACTCATAAGTCATGTTGTTCGCCTCTCAGCCAGCCTCGACCTTTCCCCAGTGTTCTCTCACTTACCCTGTACATTATTAATGCTGCTTGGCCTATTGTGCGTGACGCAGTGAGACACGGGCTCCTCTCTTTAGCCGGGTTTGATTTTAATATGTAGTAATGCAGTGGTGAGAATGTTTCCCTTTATGACTCTTAACATCGCGCCCTATCAAGCCGCCTCCTTTCACAGGCTGACCCACATTAGGCGCCGACGGCGAGCCCGATTCCCCGTTTTTTAAAAGGTTATTTCACAAAGACAACCCCCAAGGCTCTGAAAGAAATCAAAACACTGGAAATGAGCAAAGAACCCCGTCTCTCTGTCCTCTCTTATCTTCCTTAGCCCCGTATTCTTAATTCCGTTTCCTGCTTCTTTCTGTTTTTTTGGGGGTTTTTTTCCTCTCCATCCCCCCTTTCTGTCCTCATATCTTTTCTGTCCTCATATCTTTCCTGCCCTCCATCTCTGCCGGGAAAGTGTCACTGCAAATGCCACGTGGAGACTGAAGGAGCGGGAGTTATTTGTGTGTGCCTGGGGAGGGCCTCTTTTTGTACCCATGGACGGCTGTAGAGTGATGGGGGCGTAGACAAGGCAGCACACACACACATAAAAAGACAGATATTTTGGTCACTGCGGCTCCGGCTGTGACGAGTCTTGACAACTACTTGTGTTCCAAACTCTTGACAGCGGGGGCAAGCTGGAGGCTCCCTCTCCGCTCTGCGTCAGACTGCTTTGATAAGAGCGCATCTAGAAAGGGCAGCCCTCAACCACAGCACTTCAAAACTAGACTTAATGTAGGTGCTCTTCCACCACGCGCGCGCCGCAGTAATACCAGGAGTTGTTTGGCTGCCCTTTTCAACCGCCCCACCGGGTACGGGACTGAAATCTTTCATTCCTGCCGGCCCTAGAGTGCTCTTTAATAAGCCGCACCGCGTCGTGACTGCGTCGTGTGCATTTCTGCAAATATCACGTGGAGTTTTAAAAGTTCAACATCCAGAATCAGATCTCGGGAAATTTTTTTTTTAAAAGTTTCAAATGAAACAATTGCAGTGTCTCCGTATGAACGGTGTGTCTCGCTCTCCCCAGCAGCCGTTCGCACCACAACGTGAGTGCTTGTGTGAGCTCGCCGGTCTGTCTGAGCCCTGGAGTGAGGGAGAGATCTGAGGTTTTCGTTAAAAGGGAGGAAAATGAGGTTTGGGAGAAAGATGATGTAACCGTGGAGACATACCAGACTCACCTGCCCTGGGTTAAAATCACACAGGACAGATAGGAGATGTAAGGATAATGAAAAGACCCCGTTAGGACATGTTCTCGTCTTCATCGAAGCCTCCCACCGTCGGGCCCCTTTAGCCATTTGTACCGCAGCAGTTTGAAGATAAGGAGTAATGAACCTCTTCGGTGTTGTACTGAAGTTGCAATTTTCTCTCCCTCGGTTCACGGTGGAATAGGATTGTGCTCCTGCACATGAATTGCACCACCATTATGAATCGAAGGGCTTATTTCACCTGGAAAAAAAATAAGCCCCTGGTCCAGGCTTATTGTACTGCGTCATTGCCCACATGTGCTTTTGACAATGAAATTGTATTATGAATTAGAAATGTAGCATTTAGATCAATTACATGCTCCTCTACTCTTTGAGAACATTTCTTAATAGAACAGACATTTAGGGAGTCTGGTGGAGCTCTGGCTGATTCTAGAAGCACATTTGTGTCCCTTTACACAGAGTCACTGTGTTTGTACCTGTGTTGTCGCCGAGTGTCAGCACATAGCTATAGCCCTGCTGTTTCTCGCTATTAGCATTACTCTACATCAGCCTTAAATATCTGGTTAATCTCTAAGTATACAGTTATTGATGTGTTACGTTTACCACCAAGTAATAGACCCCAGAGTCTGGCCTATTTAGTTATTTTTAGGGAGGGGCCACAGGGTTTTGCTGAACTGAACTTGTTTCCCTCAGTCTTTATGCTAAGCTAAGCTAATCACCTCCCGGCTGTAGCTACTTGCTAAACTGAGACCAGTCGGCGAGAAAGTGAATAAGCTTATTCCCCAAAAGGTGAAACTATAAGTTTTAAGAAGTTGCCATTTTGGAAAATGATACCGTAAGTCTCTAATGTGGGTCAAGCCCCAAAAACTCTACTTTACTTTTCCCGAAATTGCCCGAAACGTAGCAGTGCAGTGGTTGTACACTTTATTTGTTGTTGAATAAAAGTCCTAAAGAACCAAGTCTTGTTTGTAACCCTGCAAATTAAAGCTTTTTCATTTTTTTACTGATGGAATTAATCAGTAAAGCTTTTTATTTTCAGTTAAACAACAGCGTCATGTATTATATTTAATTTGTTTTATTTTCATCAGATATTCCTGACTTTCTAAGTCATATTTAGCACTGTAGTGGTATTAAGTACTCATATAAATATAAAGACTTGTACTTGGTATCGGTGCGTCCCTACTGAGTAGTAACTCAGTTAAAAACATAAGCAGTCGTGTTTTTATGAGAATCATTTTGGATTTTTCAGTTTTTCCTTTTGTAACCACAGTATCACACAGTGTTATAACATGTGCGTCAAAAAGTGAAAAGGCTGCTGCCTTGTCCTGCGGTGCTGCCGTCTCCCGGAGCAATGCACTTACCTGCGTCATGCACAGTAAAGCTTCTCATTAAAAGTCTCTGAATGAAATTGGACGGTGTAACTGTAGAAAACGGCTGTGTGGGAGGAAAAAAAGAATGTTAGGAGCCCTTTTTTGTAACTAACGGTAGCCTAGATTTCAGATGATGATGTTTAAGCTGCTGACAGTTCAAACTCCAACCGCGTCAAGCCTTTTGTTTTGGCACAAAACATCCTGAAATTGCTGCGAGAAGTAGGTTACATCATCAAGCATTATATCGACACACGCTGTGTAGTTCTTCACACACAAACAACATTGTCTCTAATTTTTAAAGTTATTTTAAATGCTACATTTTCTCGGCCTATTAAACACCAAATTTCAGAGCGTGTGCGCGCTCCTCTTTAGACGGATCACTTGCTGCTGTCAAATAAAAATCCAGCAAAGCAAGCATAACAATTCCTCTCACCAAGGACACGCTCCGAATAGGCCTTTCATCCACAGTGCCAATACAACATGACGTTACTTCATTTCTTCCCTTTTTGAAGTCTTTCTTGAAGCGGTGTTTTGACGGAGGGCGCCCTGGTTTGTCAGTATCCATTTTCATCCAAGTTTTTCCTGCAGCGCATTTGGCCCATATTTACGTTTACCCAGATTTCGCTTGGTCTGAGACATAAAAAGTGTAGATATGCCAAAATATTTTTTTATTTAACGGGATTATATTTAACTACAAGCCAAAAACTGTTCACAGATACCAGTCAGTCATGGATTAACCAATTTGAAATATTAATGATTGTGATGTTTTTCATGTTGTGTGATGTTATAAAACTACAAACTGGCTACAAGTTATACGTAAAAGCAATCATTATTGAACTCTCTATGACTTTGTGCAACCACAGAGTTAACAACATAGCAGATAGCAGGACACTGTTAAATTAGTTTTCTCATTTGCCTCTAGTAGTAATGGAGTCAGACAGATAGTTTTGGGTAAATCTGTCTAGGAGACGATTCTAAACAAACACATTGCTGTTGAATTTTTTTACCATGCTAGCGGCTCTATGAAAAGCAACGTTTCCACTTATCTAGTAAAATACCTCATCTACTTGGATGATTGGGTACAGAGACATTCATAGAGATTCACAATGTATCCTCATGACTTTTCCCACATGTATCCCTTCAGGATAAATAGTAATAACTTTGGTGGTCCCTTCATTTCTCTTCAAGCTCCATCATCTGGTCAAAATTCCAATTCATCCGGTACTTTCGTTTATGACCAAATACCTGCAAAACGAATGACTTTCCCATCAGCCTCAGCGGTACAGATGCATGGCAGCATGGGAGACGTTAGCATTGAGCTGTAAGCCAACGTCTCACAGATCTGCGAGCATTGGCCGTATAAGGCTCTTTGTCGTGTTTAAATGGCTCGATGCTGCGAGCGCCTCAAACACAATGTCATTCATCTTCATTGTATTGGTTGGAGGCAGACACGGGTGACAGATCGCAACCTTTGGCAGTGAAACCAAAACTCTGTGTGGCAAGATGCCCCTTGAGGTTAGGGTTAGAAAGTGTTGTTTTTGAACTCTGCAGGGCCGTTGCTCTGTCACTTTGCACCCGACTAGATGAGCTGTGGATTTTACGGCTATACTCGACCTGATTGTTTGGTGGAAATGAGCACAGGTTCAGCTGAACCAGGGATCTGAGCCGTATGTGAGTCAGAGAACATCAACATCATTCACTGGGGCAATGGAATTATCATCATTTTATGTGTTGCTAAGCTGTTACTGCTAATGTTGGGAACGGCCTTTAGTTTCTTTCTACAGGGCGCACTAAACTCAGACTAAACCACAGCTGCAGTTTACACCTCTTCTGAGGACGCAGCAATCACGTGACTTTAACACAGACAACACAGGTTTAACTACAGCTAAGCTTCTGAAAGAGCAGCAGCCGCGGCATGACTCGGGCTTATTGTCCAATTGTTTGGCAGTTTTTTTTCATTCTCCGAAACGGTGTCCCTGTTATTTGGGAGATAATCCAGAATAATAGGGACACTGACCATCAACAGTTTTCACTGGAACTACTTTATGGACAACTTTTGACAGTGTGGTCTGTGGATTGTTCACAATAACGGGGACAGTGATATGGAATGTTTTTACAAAAATGAGCGCCACAATTTTGTTCGTCTCCGCTGTGTTGTGGTGGAAGCGGACATTTCAGAGACTAATATCTCAAAAACCGTAACAAACTGCACCACAAACTGTCCATTGCTTGATACCTGCACATGCATGCTTATGATTTTGGCAAACTCGACTCGTTAAGGATGCGCTCGGGCAAAAGCAACCAATCAAACATAGTTGAAATGTGAAAGTCCTGAGTGTGTCTAAAACTTCTGCCATACGTATGGTTTCTCCAGGAAAGGAGACGGTGAAAGAAAAGCTATTTTATTGTGCTCATTTAGATTTTTTGACAAGAAAAGAAAGAAAGCCTCGGAGAGATGCTATGGCAGAGCGTTCTCTCTCTCTCTCTCTTACACTCTCTCTCTCGCTCTGAGTCATTCACTAGAAGAATGTAACACAAGCATCCGCTGAGGATTTCCTTGCATCATGCTCCGTTGTTTCTGTCCGTTGTCAGTAGGACCTCTATTTATTTCCACTTTCTAGGCATTGTAGTTTCAAAAACAGTTTATCTTCTTCACGCTTCAAAGAATAGCAGCGCTGATTAGGGTCACTGGCGACTGGTCGCCTCGACCGTCAGCTTGTTGTTGTCTGATTCCAGACCAGCTCTGCTACTCTCTGACACGGGAAGAATTCAGGCCATTAATGTTCATAAACAGAACAGGAAAAAAAAAAAAAAAAACAGTACTATAATACATCGCTACATTGATATTACTGTTACTCAAAGAATGCTCAAGTGAGGCTTAAGAATCAAGCAATTATAAAATTGCAGTCGTGAAAGTATAAGTTAAGAAACCAGGAAATTCTTCGATTTTAAAAAAGATTAAAGAAAATCGAATGTTTTTAAGGCTGTTGTTAAAGTTAAAGCCACAATCTGGGACGTGTAATGCAGAAACAACCGCGGCTCGTCTGTTTCCTTTTGGATCAGAGCTGGATTGTTTGCTGCAGCAGCAGAGGAACCATCAATAGAGCTGCTGCAGCACAAGGAGAGGAAAACACTAATGAATGTGCTTTTGCAGTGCTACAAACAGCTGTGGTGATTTCACTAAACCACGATTATGGCTTTAACTGGGCTTAATGACTTGAGCATTCTGAACTCATCATAGCAGAGAAAAAAAAAACAATTTGATACAGTGTTTCCATTCACCAATAAACTTCTCATTGTTTGCCAGCTCTGTTGTAGTTCTCATCGTTGCTTCAAGGCTGGAGTCATTTCTGTTTCAATTCAAAAAGTCTGTATAAGCATTTGTAATTATAAATTGGTTGTCAATACTGAGAAAACTTCAAGCATGTTAAATTCAAAATCCAGTGAATTGAAATGTTCTCGACTCCATCCCTGGTTTACAGTCCTCTGAAATGAGTTGCCGCAGCACAGCTCCGTATAGAATAAACAGCAGTATTCTTTATCACATTTTACTCCTCTTTTCAGCCTCCAGTATTTAGATCCCACAGATATACATGTAGTCTCTTTTCACCACGCTACTGATTCTTATCACGTTTTACTACAACACTTCTAATAGCGGGAACATTTTCCCGCTGAAAACCTTTTGATAAGGCAAAACCCCATTGCCATTACTTCAATAGACGTCTGCAGTTGGCAAATTTGGGCTTCTTGCGGACAACATTTGGTTCAGTTGGTGACACAAACTGATGTGATGAAAGGCGTCCATGAGAATCTGCCCTGAGTGGTCAGATCTTGCTTTTTTAGAAAGCCAAATATTCATTATTCATGTCCAGTTCTGAAACACGTGTGGCCATCTGGAGAGAGGTTTCTATCGGACAGATGAGGACACATGTTCAAATACAGCTTGTACATTAGAAAACAGAGATTCCAGCTGCTAAACAGTATTAATTTCTCAATGAATACATTCATCTGTGTGTGGTTGTGTGGGTACACTTGAATGTGTATGCATGTGCTAGAGTTGTTACTGCAAGGGTGATGGTGGGTAAACAGCTGGGGCCGGGTTAGGGGCTATAGGGGTCAATTTACTACCACAGTACTTTGGTCTTAGAAATGATTGGAGGATAGAAGGGGAGCAGTGAGCCAATGGGGTTGAATCGGTTTTTTTGTGCAAATTGTTGTGTGTCGATGAGAAGGAGAAAGAGGTCTGTAAATAGGAGTATTTAAAATCATTTCAAATACTTCTTTGTGATTTGTCAAGTTGGCACAATGGCGCCACAGTGGAACCAGAGGAATCCAACAAACGAAAACAAGTGAAAACCTGGGAGATGGGAGGAGAGAGAGAAAGAAAGGATTTGTTGATAGAACACAGTGGAGCTACAGTGTATCGGGAAGCTGAGAGTTTTAGGTCTTTTCCTAAAGAGTCGTTTTTTGATTTTGAACAGTGCAGATATGTTTCCCCTGTGGGAATTAAAAGACATTCATTTGAAGATTAGAATTTTTTTTGTTTGATTTCAAAATCAAAAACGTACCGTTGTAAGTGAGCAGGTAGGTAACTAACTTGGGATTCTGGTTTCTGAAAAGTCTGAACGATTTCAAAAACCATGTTGTACAAACAAAAGCAGTCACCTCTGTTGCAAATATAGAACTCGTCTGTACAGCGGCCCCCTCTTTAGGAGGATGAGGAGCAGGTGTAGTCGGGGGTTCACCGAGAGAAACGACGGGCCTGTTTGTTTAGGCTCAGCAGAGAGCACAGTCCTCTTGGTAGAAAAGAAGAACTCAAATGTCTCGTCCATTATTCTGTTTGTCTCTGTTGGCGTTCACTTCTCAGCTGAGAGGTTTTCGAAACAGTCAAAACACAGTCACACGACAGAGCCATGCCATATTCAAATAATAGAATATTAATG
The DNA here is from genome assembly GCA_032191485.1 of Leptoclinus maculatus. Classification (NCBI taxonomy): domain Eukaryota; kingdom Metazoa; phylum Chordata; class Actinopteri; order Perciformes; family Stichaeidae; genus Leptoclinus; species Leptoclinus maculatus. The sequence goes on from JAVDOI010000009.1 coordinate 22,888,801, forward strand.
ATGTGGAGCATAGGAATAAGAAGAAGACCAGTAATGTAATAAGAATAATTAATAGTAATAACATATCATTCTAGGTTTTTAAATTCTCTCTATAAAAACAGTGGCGAGGAGACGTTGGTACACAGTAGGGCTCTACTATCCCCCCCCACTTGGTTGATTTGGCACATTATACTCACTTCCTGGTGAGAGCTACCTACTCATTCTCAGCACAGTTGAATATTACTGTTGCCTGGCGACCCATCCAGAATTTATCATTTTGACGTTTTAAATCTCCCAAATCACGGTAGATCTTTCAAAATGTCTTGTTTTTTTTACCGAAGCAGCGTCGCGGGGCGCGATGCAAAAAAACAACCTTTTCCCGGCAAGGCAGCATCTTAATCAATCCACCGCGGTGATGATAATTGGAGACGTTAATCTGCCGTGGTCAGGTGTGATGAATGTCAGTCTCGAGGCAGATTAAAAGCGTAGCCAGGCGGTTCAGGATGGGTTGCCTGGCAACATTTAAGGTTTCTGCTCTTAATGTTGATTTTTTTTTTTCTTCTCTTCTTTCAAAACTTAGTACAAATAGCTACATAAGTCTGAGCTATAATGTTTATTACATTACAAAAAGTAACTCAGTCTCTCTATAAGCTATGATTTTTGTTGTTCAATATAATATATTAGTTTGGTCCTCCTTCATGTTCTCAGAAGCAAAGGCTTGGTTTGTGTAAAGTGTGTGCGTGTGTGTGTGTGTGTGTGTGTGTGTGTGTGTGTGTGTGTGTGTGTGTGTGTGTATAGATGTATGTGGGCAGTTTGATTCCGTAGATCCTGCGAGTTGTGTGTGTTTGTGTGTATTTACAGGTCGGTTTTGTATCAGTCTGTGTTGTTATTTTCCATCTTCAAAGTGTTTGGGGTCTCCAGATGTGGGTTCAGGTCTTCTGCTGGGCGGACACACCCTTCCAGTAGTCCAGTATGTCGTGAAGATCCTCATCCTTGGCAAACTGAACCTTTCGCCTCAGGGCGTGTCCGGCTGCCACGTATCCCTCGTCCTCCATGGACGCCTGCCGGTGCCGCTTCCGGTGCATTTTGAACCTCTCCCACAGCCCCAGGGTCGGGGTGCAGAGGAGCCCTTCGTCCTCCTCGTCCTCGTCTGGGCTGGAGCAGTAGCTGAGGTTGTGGTACTGGGGCGAGAGCGGGTAGTGCGGCGAGAGCTGGGAGTAGGCCAGCTCCCGCTGCTTGGCCTGCCTGCTCAGGGTGAGGGGGTCTAACGTGGAGGGCTTACGGCCACCCGGGTGGTGGTGGAGCTCCTGCATGATCTGGGGGTGGTGCTGCAGCTCCTGGAGGTGCTGCTGGGAGCCGGGATAGGAGTGACGGTGTTCGTTGTACTGGCGGATTCTCTGTGCTTCAGCTCGTAAGATAGCCGCTGCAGGGGTGACCGTACGAATGGCCTCTCCGCCTCCCCTTTCCCCTCGCTCTCCGGTTGAGGTCCTCTCGATGTAACGGGTCTCTGACGAGTGGTAGCCTCCCTCCGAGCGGAATGAGCGAGGGCTCCGGGCAGAACCAGGAGAAGAGGAGGTGCTGGGCCTTTTGGAGGTCGGAGGTGCCTCCATGCTGTGGTGTCGCTGCAGAGAGTGATGATAGCTTCTCCCCCTTTCTTCTCTTCCTCCTCTTCCTCCCTTATACACCGGGGAGAGGAACTCGCCTCCTCTTTCTCTCTCTCCTTGCTCAGAGAGAAGCACCAGCTGTGGCTCTGCAGTAGAAACCGCCCCTCCGCCTGCAGAAGAGGGAGATTTCCCCTGTTGGAAGGAGGTAGACTCCGATTTGAGAGCATCTATGCAGTTGTTGATGATCTGGTTGACTTTATCAACTTCTTTAGCAATGGTTGAGATCTCTGCCACTGAGCCCTGGGGATTCTCTTGTGGCGACATCTCTCTTTCTCGCTCCCGTTCTCGATCTCTCTCCCTTTCGATGCCAGACCCTCTCACCTCCATGTAGTTAAGTTTGGCAGGCTTGTGCACCGGTGTTTCTATCACTTCCTGCAGCTTGTATGGATCAATCTCACCGCCCTGAGGAAGGTAAGGCATTCTGGGCAGACTCTCCCCGGCACCAAGCTTCTGGGAAACGGATCCTCCGCTCCCTCCCTCTATATCCCCTTCTCCACCATACTTGAGCTCTATCAGAGTCCTTTGGATCCTGCTCATCTTCCTCTCCTTCTCCTGCATGATCCTTTTCTTCCTCAGGCAGTGGACAACAAGGCCAAGAAAGAGTAACATGCCGAACAAACAGCCCAAAATAGTCATAATGTAGTGGGTGGCCGACGACTGATTGGCTATCGTCTCTTCTCCGGCCCGGCGGCCGGAGGAGATGGTCAGACAGGTGTGGTTGAAGCGCAAGGAGTTTCTTATAGAAGCCACACAGTATGTGTAGTCGGTGTTGGGTTTTAAGTTCTTGAGCTCAATATCTTCCCTTTGATTTTTCAGAGGCTGGATATCTGTGAAGAAGCTGTTGTTGTAAAGCACCAGGATGTACATTTTCCTGTACGGGTGAGGAATCTGAACCGTGATCACAGCGATCGAATGAAGCACCTGCTTTAGCGTGATTAACGGCTTGGTGTCAGTGAAAACGGGGCTTATGTTGATGACCTCATCAGGAGGAGTCCCGGAAGCACAATCGTCCAATCCGCAGGGAGAGGCAAAATCTGGGGGCAGGGTGGTGGAATCCGCCATGCCGATCGTGTAGTAGGGCGTCACGCTGCTGCCGTCGTCTGTGCAGACAAGACTGAGCACGTGCAGAGCGTTGCGTTGGGTCGGCATGCGGGGGTTCTGGCTCAGGAGGTTGTAGCCGAAGAATCCTTGAGGGGAGTCGCACACCATCCTCTCGCTGGTCCTGTTGGGGAAGGCTGAGAGCCAGCGAAGGAAACCGAGCAGCTCACAAGAGCAGTTGAAGGGGTTGGTGTAAAGTTCACAAGTGGTCAGCTTCGAGAGTCCAGAGAACAAACTGCCATCCAGCACCTGGATCCTGAAAAGGAACAAAGAAAAGAATCATAGATTTTTAGATAAAAATGTCACCTTCATATACTCTCGTCAATCTGTCAACAATCAATTTCAAAAAGTGTTTTCACCAATTAAGCATTGCACGTCTGTTACACTGTTGGACTCATGATGGACAGTGGGGGAAAATGTATGTACAGTTTTTATCCACGTATTCTTCTTTCTCATCAAAACCTGGCTCCTACAGTACTCACAATCAAACTCAATCGGCAGGATATGTATGTATATATATTTATATATAATAGGATATATTATGCTTCTATCTGCCAATGTTGGCTGAGGCAGAGATGAGGAGCGGGCTACAGAGTTCTGGTAAACTCACTTCTGTCTAACTCCACAACCCAAGATTTTATCATTTTCAAACTTCTAGTCTTCATACTCCTCAAGTAACATCACTGGAGGCAATTGATCCGACATTGAATTTATATTTTCTGAACGTTTTCCACATATGCAGTAGTAATCCTCAAGACCTGTAAACAGACTTTAATGATCAAAATCTACAGGCTCTCGCTTTAAATCCACTTGCTACTTAGTCTTCTTGTACTTCAGTAAAACATTTTCCAAAATTGAACAAGCCCCAAAGAGCAGTTAAACGTACATTCTGCTGTTGCTTTTCAGTCAAGAGATCAATACCAGTTAAGGTACTAATAGTATGAACAAGACAGTTATTCCCACTGAGAAAAAGTATCTCAACTTGTGTTGCAAGAATGGCTTCTTGCAGCTTTGCAACATGGTTTAATGAGGATACTGTCAGTGAGAAGGGAAAACAAGTGTATCTAAGCATCTTCTGCAATGCTTTTTTCTCAGCAGGTCTGCAAAACATCAGTGCAAATTGGTGACTTTAGAAAGCGGCTCTTGATCTTTGATTCTGGGTTGATGACACCAAGCCTGACATCTATCATTGATGTTTTGGCTGCATTTAAGAAACTTAATATATTCTCCGATCTAAAAATGTTTCAAATCAGCATCATACACCAATGAACACAGAATTATGAACCCATGAAGAAAGATGGATTGCGATGAGCCTTTTTCAGCTTTTCTGTTGAATTCCCCTTTTATGTTATGTCATTAAATGACAAAACTGCTGCAATAATTCTAATTTATTATTCGTTAGATTGTTTTATAACAGTCATCACATTGGAAATTGCTTGTTTTGTCAGTTTAAAAAAACCAAATATATTCAATTCACAGTCATGAAACAGATCTTATTAAACCAAATCTCGTGAAGCGACTTCAACAATCATTCGATTATTAAAAGTGCCGAGTATTCTTTTCTCAAAGTTTTGTAATTGATTAATCTACAAATTGTTTCAGCTTCACCACAGCATGTCTTCTCTCTCTCACTAGACACACATACATGGACCCAGGTCGATACCTGTTCATGGAGAGGTCTATGTTCTCTATGTTAGGGCATTCCCAGAAGGTGTTGGGTGTAACGGTCTCGATGAGGTTGGCTTGCAGGTAGAGATACTGCAGCTTGCCCAGACCACGCAGCATTCCCTCCGTCAGGTTCCTCAACTTGTTAAAACCCATCTGGAGAACCTGGAGAGGCAAACACAAGTGGGATTATTCTAATCTGTGAAGAGCCGGCCAGCGCCAAGCATCACACACTACGAGCTGGAAACATGCAGAACAAACAGACGACGGTTCAGTACAATTCATGTTTCACATGGTGATCTAAGCCTCTATGCTGTGCCCAATTTACTAAGATCTTTTTTCTTCACATTTTACCTCCTGGCACAGCTCCAGCAGCTTGGTTAGTGTATGTCTCAGTACGCCTACTCATTATGGCTGCGTTCAGCTCGGTTTGGTGAAAACACTTTTGCCTGAATAATGAGCGAGCGTTTTCCTTCTTGTTTTTCTGTGTGTCCATCTGTGTGTATAATTCTGGAATAATTTAGATCCTTTACCCAAGTAAAAGTAGCAGAAGCAGCACAGTGTGGAAATACTCCACTTGATAAGTCCTTCATTCATAATTAGCATGAATTATTCTGAAGTGTTGAGTAAGTGATACTAGCCATTATGAAGAACTTAAGAATGTTCAGTACCAATAACAAAATTATACCTTTTTTTTCTATTTACCAAAAGAAAGTTATGCATTAATGTGTAAGCTGCATTTTAATATTGCAAATCCTTTATGTCTAAAACATTAAGTCAACTATAACATTATCCAACATAACTCTCAAATACATGTAAATGTGGAAATTATTTCCCCTTGAAATTAGGTCAAGTAGTCGCATACGGCAGCTTGATCAGTGGTCCTACGCTTCAAACTATGAAGCTCCATGTACCTCTGTGGCGTCAGTTGTGCATGTGTATATTGATGCTCGTTACATTTTCTAAATAAACCGCGGTCAAAGAAATCAACTTAGTTAGGTTTAGGCAACAAAACTACTCAGTTGGGTTACGGAAAAGATCGTGGTTAGTGATCTAAGTGTCAGTGTGTTCGTTGTGTAATTAAGTAGGTTATGCTACGTACTTGAAGTAAGTTAAGTATGTTACGTCATACACTACTTTAAAATAACTCAACACTGACTTTCAGTTTCACACAGGACATTAACAATGACCTCCTGGGTGAAAGTCCTGCATGTTTTGACCTATCTTTATACTTTGTCCCTTAACTTTGTCCTTTACTGCCGCCATAACTACGGCCACATAGAGCATCATAGATTGAAGGGTAGGGTTACTGACCGAGCTGCTGTGTTTGAGGACTTGGAAGTGCGAACGAGCTGAGTTGTAAAGTATCTTAACATACTGTTATCTTAACATACCCGAATATGTCAACCAAAACACAGTACATGATGGATGCACTTTCCTGTATGTGCATTAACAAGTGCATCCATTAATAACCTGTGTCTAGAACTGCTCACCTGCAGGTTGAATTGTGCTGAGAACGCTCCGTCTTCCACATAGCTGATATCGTTCTTGGTGAGGTTCAGATAGGTGAGGTTGCCAAAGCGACTGAGTGAAGAATAATGGACCGACCGTATCTTGTTCTCATTCAGCCTCAGATCCACAATAGTGCTGTTGAGATAAGTGTGAAGGCTTTAGATTATTTTTTTTTGACAAAAGGCAAAATAATATCGACAAAACTCTTTTATCCTAAGTTTCCTTACCTGTTAATGTGGGAGGGGATGGCCTCATAAGGCGGCTGGTTCATACTGCAGATAGCCAGCCACACAAAGCCTTTCTCGCCTTCGATAAGCCAGCAGTCAGCTGTTACCATTGGCAATCGCATTATTGACAGCAGGGCGAGCCAACAGAGGAAGGAGCTGGCTGTGGACAGGACCACTGACGAAGAACCTCCGGTCTCGTTATGTCTCTGCCGTCCCCGTCTTGTCCTCTGGGCCATTTGGGATGTCGTCACAATATCCATTGGAGAAAGCCGGGCAGAGATGCTTGCCATCTAACATTCATTCATGCAGGCTAGCGCCATTTGAAAGGGAGCGAGGGCCTGTTTGTACAGTGATATCTGTCAGATTTGAGTCTATACTGCTAAAGAAGTCACAGCATCGTAAAATGTCCCCGTTTCTCCTTAGCTTGACCTGTAATTGTACATTGAGTTGAATAAAACTCGTGTTAGGAATTTGTGATTCATCAAAGTAGAAATGATAAATGCAGGAATGGGACCTATCACTTCATTGGCAGTATGCGTGTCTAGGTAAACTGTATCAGATGTTCAATTATGGGGTCGCATTTGATTTGTTATGTACAAATTGGCAAGAGGAAGTCGTCCTGGTGCCAGATTGGCTGGTGCTCATGTCTTCTGTGGCCATCTGCATCTCTGATTGGACAAGCACCTCTTTTCTTTCTTCCTCATTGCTCGCTGCTCTGCACTTGGTGTGAGAACTCGTCCCTGGAGGGAAAGGGGGAGAGAGAGAGAGAGAGAGATGGGAGGAGGGTGTTAGAAAAGACTCGCTAATGAAACACAGCGCTTTATACCAACAAACACAACCCTGTTACCAGCATGATGAGATAGGGGTAGTTATTTCTTCTTATATAACCGCCTGGCACTCAAACACACACAAATTGATGCATGCGCACTCACTTCCTATGCTCAAAGGACCTTTGAGTCCAATTAGCGCACATTGGTGTGCACATAGGCACCTGCAAATCTTAAAAATACACACTGCTTGTTGATGCTGTGCGTGCGCACGCACATTTCTCTGCCACGCTATTAGCCTCGGGGCCTTGATGGACCTGGGCTAAGAATGGCCTTTACTCCGATACTGTATCTAATTAATTAATCCGCTCTAAATAAAACACTTCCTGGGATAAAAAAAACAGCTGATGTCTGATGGAACAGGAGAAACGGAGGGAAGGGAAGAGAAAAAGGCTTGCAAAGGGCTGCGGAGCAGCGAGGAGGAGGATGATGAAGAAGTGGGTGCAAGAGAGTGGTGAGAGAGATGGCGAGATGGAGCGACGAGTGGGGTAGAGGGGAGGGATAAGGCAGTAAGAAGATAAAGAGGCAGTGATTCTGTGAGAGAAAGAGTAGGCTGGGAAGAGAGAGAGGGGTGTAGAGTGGCTCTCTGTCTGGGGAATTTGCTAGAATAGTGGCTCCCTCTTCTCTTTGAGAGCCTTTTTTTCTCAGCTGTAAGAGCAACAAACAGGATGTGACATTATGGAGGGGGAAGGAGCTGGAGAGGGGAGGAGCAAAAGGTCCGTCCATCCTCTCAAGCATCGTTTGGCTGCTGTTCCCTCCTTATTGATTACAGATGAATGCCGAGGCAGAGAGGTGTTTCACCTCTATTCTGAGAAGGAGAGCAACGCTCTTTTTGAGAATGGGACAAAGCCTTTCTGAACTTTTTGGTGTCCTTGTGGAGAGCAAAAGTCCTGATGTCACATCCTGGCTACCCACCGTTCCACTAGCTTCTGTGACTCCTTCTCATCTCTCAATAGAGCGTCTCTTTGATCTTAATTTAAAAAAGAAAAGAAAAAAGGCATTAACCACGCATATTCCGCATAATGATGATGTACTGTATGTCCTTACAACACGCTTCATTATCCATGATGTTGACCAACGCTCTCTTCTATTATCTTTCCAGCTTCTTAGCTGTAATCTCTGCTGTCTGAGGTTCTACAGTCACGCTATAGTGGCTCTGTGCTGATGCTTTGCATGTATAATGTTCACCATGTTCACTATCTAATGTTGCATGTTAGCATGCAACATTAGATTACATTTGCTAATTCATACTTAACAGAGTACAGCTGAGGTTGATGAGAATATCTTTAGATTTGTAGATATTTAGTTGAAAACTAAACCTTTTGACAAATTTTTTTTTTCTTTTTTTTTTAAAGGTAGGGTTGGTTATCTGCTCCAAAATATTTTTTTAGGAAAATCTCATTACATCCTGACAGCAATCAATGAATGAAAAATCTTGTATCTATGGCAGTCGCAGGACTTTAATAAGCCCGGTCTGAATGTAATGGTTGGACAGCCCACTTGCCTGCCTCTCTGCGAGTAATCTGCCTGCGCACTCTTTGCTCTTCATCGGAGTCTTCCACAAGCTGCTAGCTTGACAGCTGTGAGTATTAACAATAGCCGTGTTTCTCGCCAGCTTTAGAAACTTTTGGAGCTAGTAAAACCCAGTAGGGCTGTTTTTTTGGATACGTTTTAGAATCTAGCGTACTTTTGCTAGTCTCTTTAAAGATTACCAACCCAAGCTTTTAAAAGTTAAGGGATTGCCAAAGTTATCCAGTAGGAGTGGGTAGTTTGATACCTGAAGTAACAGAGTACTTAAGGTGCTAAAGTCTAAATTCAGAGCTTATCTATGATCGAACGATTGCCTCGACGCGGCACTCAACATGGCAACGGCTGAGCCGGCGACTAGCAGCTAGCGGCGACTAGCAGCTAGCGGCGACTAGCAGCTAGCGGCGACTAGCAGCTAGCGGCGACTAGCAGCTAGCGGCGACTAGCAGCGCTAACAGTGCAAACAACGCAACGCAAACAACAAAGGTCCCCTATATCTTTACATAGCAAATAGTTATTTGCTGCTTTATTACTGCTCTGAATTTAGAATTTAACAAATTTAAAGATACTTGTTTTAAGTATCGATGCAAATAGCAACCAGACCGATACCAAAAACTCAACCCATCTCATGTTAGATCTCATTGTAGACACATGAACGCTCTTCTTAGTGCATGGTATCTTTGCACCTCTGCTGCTGTTGTACGCATCACAAATATAACATTTCTATTGTTAACCAATAAAAACCGTCCCGTGTGTTAACGTGCATGTGATCAGGTTATTAACAAAGGACAGTAAAAAGAAGTGCGTGTTGTTTTTGCAATTCACTTGTTAATGAAGATGTATTCAGAAGCCTTTTAATGATAAACGCCCCTCATAAATCATGACACATGGCTCTCCGCTACACAGTAATACATTAGACACTTTTAATAATACAAGCTATTAGCATTGATGATTCTGGCCCTGGTATTACTTTGCATTGTATCGAAACCATATTTTGTGACATTGCCCTCCCCTACTGTTGGTCCCTCCTTGTTTATTCTCATAGCTCGTCACTCAAATGGCCTCAGTCTGTCAACCTGGTGACATTTAATCTGCAACAGTCTTGGGCTTGTGGGAGGCAGCTAAAAACAGAAATATTACACGATTTTAAAAGAACGTTCCCTCGCTGTCGAGACAAATGGAGTGAATCACACGACATATTGCTGACCATTTGTAAAGCGTGTTGTTGCAAATGTAAATGACAATACGAATTAGGTGTCCAGGTGGCCCTCTAGAGCAGAACCCGGATGTTTTGACTGCACAGGCTCTGTATATAAACGTCACAAATGCACACTGGCGTATGTGAGCGTTTGTGGCCGTTTACGCAATAGCAAAGGCTTTTCCACCCAGTCAGCACAATCTATAATTGATGGTGAGACTTCCTCCAACATAGCATGAGACAAACTACCCAGTTAGGCCACCATAGAAAGCGTAGGGACCGCTGCCAGCTACTCACACAAACAAACAAACGCACATATGCACAGGAAACATCCATTCTGCTGACCAAGGGTTAAGCTCGGGTAAACAAACAGTCGAGAACGGGGAACATGGGGGTGTAGCGAGGATGCGTAGCAGGCGGTGGGGGGGGGGATGAAACATTTTCGTTAACATGCAGAGACGGCTGATTTCTGCCTGACCTCTTTTTGTACCGAGGTAAAGTGATGTCGGCTGAAGGGCCAGAAGACAGAACGGGAGTGCAGGAATAGATACAGTAGCAGTTACTGGTTTGCACTTGACCTCCTTTTGTGGTAAATACACTTGTTGTAGCTAACGTGATGCATGCAGAGGAACTGTTAAGAGTCTGTCGGCCTCTTTTCCATTTTGCATCATTCATCGCCTTCCCCGCACACACACACACACACACACACGCCGCTGAGAACAACCGTGTGGAATATTCCAGCACTCAGCATCATGACCGTCTCGCTCTCCAGTTGTGTTACACTCAAAGATTTATAGCGTACAAACCGTCATATGGAGAGAGACGCTAACCTTGCTTTACTGAAAGGTTGAATGCTATGGTGTCGTAGGCGAGGCGCTTTCAGGATAAACTGCGTAGATGTATATGATTTCTGCAACAACAAAAAAAAAAATGTAGGCAATGAGAAAAAACCCGGAGAGCGTGACGAACAGTGCTTGGTGACTTTGAGACACACAAAGAGACTGCGGTGCGTCACCTTTCCCACACATTACTGAGGACACCGAGCCTCTCAGTGTGTTTTTCTGAACAACAACCTTGTTTTATTCAGCACATCTACACACAGACACACGTGGTCAAAAGCAGCCAAACTCGCTGTAAAGAAGACTAAGATAAAACGACAAAGTCCAGTGTCCTTTGAGTCAGTGAATCTAGAAACTATCTAAAAACTTCACATCTTCACACACTCATTGATCATAATCTCAGCGAGGCAGCAGCTCGTCAGAGAGAAGCCAACGGCAGCATGTGAGGACATTTGAAATCGAACCACCTCCTTAAAAGTTTTAAGCTTCTGCAACAGAAAAATTTCCAATGTTTGATGCTCCTCTCAGACCTCTCTGTGTCATAGGAGTATCCAACAACAGCAACAACAAAGATCCACACTATGAGTCAGAGAGAGTTCAGGATAAGAAATACAATAAAGATGTTGTATCCGGTACAGGAAGGTTAAAGTTTTAATATTTCCCTGCCAAGAGAGCTACATTTTCAGTCCTGTTTGTTTGATACAGGTAGCTTAAAAGATTTCAGTGGCATCTGCTTGAAGGTTAGGCCATGGGCCAAAGAAAAGGCGTTTACATTTTGGTGCAGATCCTGGAGTTTTTTTTAAACTGGTACACATATTCAGTGTTTGCCAATGACATGTGAGTTTAGTTTGGTGCTGATGTTCTTGTATTAAAATAGCAACATTCGAGGATTGTGCAGCTTTAGCTATGCAGTCTCTAGTCTAAGCTGTTGGTCATTTCCCCGTAAAACCTCATCTTGTCTTTTGAACTTGTTTTTTGTACGGATTGAACTGTCTTTACACGAAGCAACGGGCTTCTTACTGAAGCTTTAAAGTGGTATCGGTCTTCTTATCTATCTCTCTGTAACATTGCTACAACAGTTCAAAGTTCAACAGGGCAAGAAACATGAGCAGTCGAACGATCGGACAAAACGAGCCACTTAACAGTTAGTCTGGTTGTTTCATCGAAATCATTTGGATTAATTGGAGTAATAATCCTTATTTGGACCGGAAAACCGTGTCTGTGCTCAACTACAGTAATTACAGTACATCAAAGTTAAACCAGGATGTTTGTGATAATGTTTTTAACAAACTGTTTGGATCAGAATGTTTTTCCTTGGATTTCTCATTCGTTAACCTGCGGGGGGGGGAGTTTGTTTAAAGCCTGTGTGATCGGATGTTTTCTTGCTGCTGTGTTACCAGATCTCAAAAAAATTTAAAATATTAAATTGTGATGAATTAACCAGAATTATCCTTTTACTTAAATAGATTTCCATCCCCACATTATGATGGATACCAACTACGCATCACATCCCAACACCCCACCGTCCGTGTGACGGGTGAACAGCACTTAGGAGATGGGTTGTTCTCCTGGGCAGGTTGTGAGCGCGGCAGAAATATGAGCACATTAATAACAGGCAGACATTAACATAGGCACATACATGGACAGAGAACCTGAGACACACAAACACACAGCACAGTTCAACCATCTCGGTCTTGCCAGTACTCCCATTATATGCTATTTCAAACCAGTGGGGAAAAGAGCAGCACCCAACAAAGCTACGGGAAGCCATCAACAGGAATATGATGAGGAAGGTGAGGGAAAAGCATCAAGACAAATTACCCATGATGCTCATATACAGTACTGTGCATGTGTGTGTGTGGCTTTACAGTAAATCCATAAGGTATGTCAAGCAAAAGTTGTCTGATAATACTCTAATGATGAAGAAAAACCTGGCCAGTACCAAAAGAGAAAGATGTGATTACATTTGTTAGAATGTGGCATCAGACTGCTGTGTTATTCATAAAGTTATAATCCCAAACCCCATTGTTGATACTATTTAAAGTCTGCAATGCAATAGCCATTTAAAGAATCATCGCTATGTTTTTGTTTTGTTTTTATTGGTGGTGACAGATTCTGCCATTCTAACGCCATATTCAGACTAAACGATGAATGCATCTAATCCAGCTCAATTTCATCTGATTGATATCAGCCTCACTGTTTACAGCTCGCTCTCTTTACACAGAGCTCTACCGAGCTACTGTTGACGCAAACCCAACATTTCCTTCTGCTGCTGTCTCACTCTCAACTACCAAGAAAAGGAGTCCTTTCCATTGTGACGCATCCACAGGAAACGCAATGTTGTGTCGTTGTAGACATGCTCTTTTTCACTATTCTTCAAATTTTTGTGTGAAATACAGACTTAATAGCACGATGGGTCTTTTACAGTATTATTGTTGTAAAGGGACAGCACTGGGTATAGAAAGTTATTTCTAACTTCTAACATCTTAATGGCTGCAACAGCTGCAATAGTTCCAATGTAGGGATAACTCACAACTTAAATGTTACAGCTAGCCTATAGGTGTAAAATCCTCCATAGCATAGCGGTTGGCATGAAAGGTTGGATAACTTCGACGATGAGGAGGAGCGAATTATACCGTTTTGTTATATTTTGAAAGCAGGACGATGATTTCTTCATGTGTGAATTTTTTTTTTCTTGGTTTACAGTCAGACTTGGCCAAATACCTGAAACAGTACACAAGCCAACGTCAACACTGCATTACACTACGTTATAGCTGGTAACTTGACATTTGACAGGTTATAGGGTTAGATTCATTACAACTACAAAGGTATTCATAAGTTATTATTAGTTTGCCAGTGTAGGCTATCATTATGCGTTAACGTTACAGTTTCATCTGCCCAGTCTGCTGTCCTGGTTTACTGTTATATTACCTCATGTTGTAGTTTATGGTTTCACTGTTGTCATTTTTGCACTAACTGTAGATTGCAGTTGTATTGTTATCACCTGATCATAATGCTTTGTTCTACGGTAGTTATCTACCTTTTTGTTTGTTTGGTGAGTAACGTTAGCTATTTTTAGCTGTTAGCCTCTTTGCTATTGCCGGGCAAAGTTTTCAAAGACAATTGGGCAGAGAGACTTGTTTTTCACACTATTATTAGATATTATATAACTACCATAGAGCACAGGAAGGGAAAACATAATTTGCTGCAACGTCATGGTGGCTAGTGTGGATTTTACTCCAGAGTAGCTAAGATAAATCTTAAATCTCTGTGGTTCATCAAATAGCAAAACAGCTTCAGTATAAAAATAGCTAGTTTCAACGTGTCATTTAGTGTGGACTTTGCTTACAGGCTGCAGGCGTCCTAAATCTCTAGCAGTGTGGTTGTTAAAACAGGGGAGCTGTCTTGTATTAAAGTCATGTGTTAAAAGCTATGATACGCTCCAGTTGTCAGGGCGCAACAGACATTGATAGCACGTCTCCGGCCCTTAAATGTCAGTGAATCAATGCCATGGAAATACTGTGTGTCCAAAAACGGTTTAAAGCTCTTCTGAAAAACAGAACATTATGCGCAGTAGCTTTTTTTATAGTTTATATTTCCTTAAACAAAAAGTGCAGAGAATTCAACTTTAGTTTTTTTTTACTTGCTTCAACTGCAAAGTCCTCGATTTTACTTTGAAACTCTCTCCGGCTGCTCTGCAAGCCCCATCATCTGCAGCTTCTCCTAATGCTGTATGTTGACATATAAGGCTATTTTAGGATTGCTCCCAAATAATTTAGATATTTATGTAACACAGAAATATGGACGTTAGTAGTGTACGCCGCTTCCCTTTGTTGCCTCAAGCTCTGACAGAGATGTGCTAGACACTCTATGATGCTTTGAGTTCAACGTGTAAATTTGTCTGCTTAAAAGCTTGAAACTAATTTCTCTGCCGGAGTTCAAAGCCTTCGTTTGAGCTGTGATTAATCCATGGGAGTTGTCTTTGCTCTGAATACGTTTTTTTTTGTGTTTTGTTTTTTTTGGATGCGAGGCATCTGTCTCTGTCTGTCTCTCAGTCTGTCCACAGAACCTTCTCCTCTCTGGTTTATTTATTTTAAACTTCATCTATAGTATGCAGCCTTGTTGGTGAGGTCTCCCTTGCAGATTTTGGATCTCAGGAGGTCTAACCTGGTACAATATAGATTTAACCAAGAAAATAAAAGTTCCCTTTGCAGTCCTTTAATTATGAAGCTTATTGATTCCCCCAGGACGCAAAGATGTCAAGCCGTGGACGAGCTTGTGAAGAATAAATCTTTTCTCGGCGTCTTGGGAATTCACATCAAACCACATTACACAAACTGTTCTGGGCAGTACACAACTACTTGCCCCCTGGTGTTTATGCACTCGCACATGCAAACACAGACACACTTTACGTGGGCATAAATGACACGATCGATGAAAGTGGATTAGATCAGATCACAGAGCGAGAAGAAGTGAAGAGGAAAGAAAGAGTAGAGGGGGCGACGGGAGTGAAAGAGAGTCGGACCAAAAAGCAGCTCGCTCCGAGGGAAGTACAACTACACCTCTGTCTGTCGCCCGCACGATTCAAAGACATCCATGAGAATGTAATTTGTTTTGACTCCCATCCTCACTCATCCGTTTTACAAACCTCCCCCTCCCCATATAAGAGTGATTGACTTTTACGGAAATAAGGCTGCAACATCACACATCCCTGGGGAATGAAAGCCTATTCTTTTCTCCCCCTCTCCTCCGCCTCTGGGGTTTTTAAAGAAGCGGGGGGGGGGTTGACGCGGGTGGTGGAGTTTTGGGGGTTGAGCTGACGTCCAGGCTCGGCGTGATGGACATTTCTATAAGAGATATGGCAACACGGAGCGTGACGGACATTTCTATTATAGAAATATTTCACTGCCTGCTACGAAGCCTGTGGTGTCGAGAGAGAGAGAGAGAGGGGGGGGGGGGGGATTCACTTCTGTGTCAAAATGGGGAAAATAACAATGCTTTTCATACAAGATTTTATTTTTCTCATCACGGTATAACATCTTTGTCTCATCTGTCTCTGTCTTTTTTTTTTTTTTCTAAAGCAGAGTCTCTCACTGTCTGTCTTTCTATCTCCGTCTTCGCAGTGTGGGGGTTACGCCAGAATAATAGGCACCGCTGATGATATGAATCTCCTCCATCGGCCCTGCGGTGCTCCTCTTGTCACTCCCCTGCAGAGGGAAGTGAACATGTGAGATGCCATGGATGAGCCTCTGTGGCGAGGAAATGTATGGTTACGTAATGCGTTTAGTATTCAGAGAGGAGAAAGGGTGGAAAAAAGAGGTGAGAACGGGGACAGAGAAAAGATGGGAGGCAGTGGTGGAAAGAGTCAGAGCTGCATGAAAGAGAGCCGAGGACATGAGAGCAAGGGCTAGAGTGGAAATATCTTTTTTTATCTTAACGGTGCTTTTTATGGTCAAATTAAGACCAAATCTTGAGTTTGTTCGAATGAATTAATACATACAATACTTCACATAAATTGCATTTGAATCATGCCGGCCACACATGCCTCTTAGTTGATGTTAGTGCATGTGAGCGTTCCCCTCTATAGCCAATAACGGCGTCCCGACCAACGGCGACGCCGTGGAAGCGTATAGCGCCCACTAGGATTGGATGATATGATGAGATTATTGTTCAACATGATATTGATAGGCCACGATATTGGTCCTCACGTGTCCACAATTATGCATCGTCTGTTATGTTCTAACCATCAGTCGCTCTTTCTTTCTCTTTCTCTATTGCTCCCTCTATGCTTCACCACATTGGTTGAAGTGTATCAGAGAAAAAGTAGTAACCAAGATCGTCTCCTTCGTCTCCGCAACTTCTTTGTCGGTTTGGTGTGTCTGGGCCTTCAGCGTGTTACGTAATGATGTTTTAGACCAGAGGTTCCCAAAATCGTATTTGTTGGGACTTTTGAAATGTATCTATAAGTTTTTAACATGTGAGTATTTTCACTTCCCAGATTATTTAATTTTCTGGCCTTCAAGAAAGAAAGAAAGAAATAGAGAGAATCCCCAAAAATATGCATACTTTTGTGAAGTAGAAAATGTTTTATAATGATTTACAATAACACACTTCCAACTTTGTGGCAGAAGTTTAGTTAAGGACCTTTCCTGTTTCAAAATGACAAATCCCTCCAAAAATAAATAATTTTCCAGCACGGACTTCAACCCGATCCAACAAATGGAATTCTGGATGAATTTGGAGGCGGGTCTTATTGCCCAACATCTGAGGCAAACGTTAAACCTCATCCACATTAATCACAAACAGGTGTAATGTTTGGTTGTCCACCTACTTTGCACAATGTGCATCGCCTTAGGTATTTAAAATAAACAATGAATTAAATTTCCCAAAAAATGGATTAATAATACATAAATTGTATTAATGGCTTAAATTAATCTTGTAAGTCCAATTAATTGGCAAATGTCTTGATCCTCCAATTTGTTTTTAATCCATCATTTAAATCTGTTTAATTCACTAATTTATGGCTGCTTTTAAACAATGTATCAATCCTATCCATTGATTATAATTAAACATTTAAATAAAAAGTCCATAAATACTTGTGTGGGACACTAAAGACTCCGTAGGTGAGATGAGGTAACGAGGTATCACAGGGTAGATGGTGTGAAGTGCACATCAGAAAATTACCACCATCACCTGACGAGGCACCTTTCCAAAAACCGATACACATACACAGGCCTGCACACAAAAACAAACACATACACAGGTGTGTGTGTGTGTGTGTGTGTGTAGTCTGTCTCTCTGAGTAGGCAGTAGGCCAAAGAGGGTTTTAACACGCTTAATGGGATTTCACACTCCGAAGTACACACACGTACACACTCTCGGACACACACTAATGTTGAAGATAAACATGTCTGAAAGCTATGTGTGAACCCAGACAAATAAACACACGCACACCCACACATGCACACTCTGATATGAAAGGATTTGTCAGGCTCCAACATTGTACACATGCAAAACTAATGGACTCCAATATCCACACGGTAACATTACTGTTGCTCACTCGTTTCCAAAAGACGAGGCTTTTACACACCTGCCAGGATGAAACCACAGACACACAGGAAGCTGTATCCTCTGTGCAAATATGCCATTATGTCTGTCCAGCATCAGTGTTGCACTAATGCTACAGTGTGATCATTGTGACCCTTTTAGTCTTCGGGTGTTGATAAAGGAGCACTCCGCTGCATCAATCTATCTTTTGAGTATAAAATATATGTTGCTTGAAAAGCGGCTCTGAGAAGTTTGTAGGTTTCTGTTTTCTTTGCAGAGGATGACAGCTGTGGTTTATTGGAATCCACAGCTGTTACTATAGATCCCAATGGTGAGTCATTGCAAAACAAAAATGTGTTAACTAACTGTTTTTCATGCGCAAATTTCAACGCCAGGAATTTGGCAAAGATAAGTGAAAATATTGCAAAAGAGTTTTTAATGCTTGCTTGAGGGTGAAAAGTTGGGATGTTGATTAAAGCAAAACGCAAGAGTGTAATGGAAACCGACTTAGCAAATGTATCATTATGTACATGAAGCATGTGACTTAAACGTTCATTGAAGAGACTGTAACCTGTAACACACATAAATGCTGTATTCCTGTTAAATAAAGGCAAAATGCAAAAAAAAAAGATTGAATTATTAGCTGAATCGTGTTATCCAATGTTACATAATCATCTTCTACCAGAGTATAACCTAGTCCACAAAACAGCACGCCGTGTGACAGTAGTGGGGTGTATGATAATAACTAATATGATGTTGAGTGTGTTGATTGTCAGAGCACATGCAGTCATTGCATCACCATCATTCTGGCACCACCTATTTCGCGAGGGGGCAAATTAATTTCACAGTGCTCCGTTCTGGTTTAACCGCTCACTTTAACTGCTGTGAATCCGAGCTGACTAAAGCGGCTACAAACCTCTCAGAGCCACCTTTCAAGCCTGCAGGCGGTGAGTATTTGATACTTGGTAGATTGATTTTTTTTTTTGTGTGTGTGTGAATTATGAAGAGCACATCTCTTTAGGCAGATAATCCTCAAAAACTGCTGTGTTATGGATCAATCTACAGCTCCTCCGGAAAATAGCTCTCTGCCAAGTGGGCTGAATTTCATAGTTATTTGTTGTCTTCGGAGCATGCAGTAAAATATGAGACCTCTACGCTGTGAGAGTGAGAGAGAGATTTCTCAGTAATAGAAAGCAGAGCTTATGTGCTCTGGTAGGTGGACCGTGTTATGGCCTGTCTGAAAACTTTTGCAAAGTTTGGCTTTAGAACTTTGCCAGACAAATGACCACGACTACACATGCCATAACTCACGGAGGAAAGCATCTCTCGCTCTCTCTTTCTGTTTCTACAGTATCTCTCTCTCACACACACACACACACACACACACACACACACACACACACACACACACACACACACTCACCTAGCAGCAGCTGAAGAGGCATCACTCAGACACCTCAAGCTGTTCATTTCCCTCTCGTCTTGATACATGCAGCCAACTGTAAAATGTTATAAAAGCACGTCGGCGTGTCCGCTGAGCACATGCACACACACACACACACAACCATGAATCCCTTTTTCACTGCCACTTCCTGATAAACACATTATGGTTAAAAGTATTCACACGACCTGTAACTCTGGCACGAAGCGCATGTTTGTATGTCTGCGTGCCTGTCAGCTTGTGTTGTTCACTTTGTGTGTGTGTCTGCTTGTGTGTGACACACACCAGTTGGTTGGCGACTGGTTGAACGTAATGGGAATGCTGCTCACCTGCTATCCAGGCTGCTGTTGTGTTGACAGAGACAGAGACAACCTCTGCTGTGATGGTGGGACCGGCAATTGAGATAAATGATGCAAATAATGGAACACTACGGGACAAACGCACACAAACGCACACAGACGCCATACAACTACAGATAACATATGTTTCGTTTTTTTTTGGTGCAACACCCGCACTGTGACACATTATGATTACGAACTTTCAGAAACCATCTGCTTTAACATACACCGGGTACAATTGTAGCTTTCTAAATGGATGCTTTGAAGTGAGCAGATTGTGTTCATGGTCTCTGTCATGGTGTCATTTTTGGAGCGGAAGCAGCCAGACTGAGGCAAAGAGTACACGCAGGTTGCACATGGAAATGCAGTGTGTTTGGGTTACTTTACTTGGTGCATATGACAAGATTGTACAGCAAAAATGCTAATTTTTGTCCAAATGTCATTTATCCTAAAAGAGCAGAGGAATGTAGGGAAATGTAGAGGATGGTTGCACAACAGACCATGAGCTTGGAATGGGGCTTCTATGAAGGCAAATCAATGTCAAAATCCACGAGCACAAATTAGATCCAAGCGCGCGCGTGTGTGTTGCGGTCCCGCTCGTGCAAATCAAACAGCCGCGCATGTATATTACTTTTACATCACTCCGTGCAGGATATCTCTGCTTGCGCGAGCAAAATTGCAGCCTGGTAAGGAGAAAACCGTGCTTTGGTCTTTTGGTCTTCTGCTCGTAGAAGTACAATATTTACCTCTGAGATGTAGTGGAAAACTACTCGTTTCATGAGCAGAAGAGCAGAGATATTCAGCGCAGAGTGACGTAAAAACGCTCGCGAAAGTAATTTACGTGCGCGGCTGTTTGATTTGCACGCGCGTGGATCTCATTTGTGCTCGCGGATTTTGACATTAATTTGACTCCGTAGGCTTCCTTTTGTCTTTTGTCAGTACCATTGCAGCCCCGTCTGGTCCGTGCAGCGTTTTTGAAATTGTCAATTTGGTTTTAATGATTTGTCCTAACATTTTGCCCCACCTGATTTCGCCGTCCTTCTCCTCCCATGCAGTGCTGGCCCTGAGCGGTGACCCGGCCACTGAATGAAATGACAGCAGCTGTCTCGGCTGCACTGCCATAAAAAGTCATCTTTACTTTTTTAGTGTGCGGTCTTGAACTTTGCGTTTATGCACACTGGCAATTTGCACGGCTTTAATGCCAATTAATCATCTGCCATAATGTCAAAATATGAAAACTGAACATGGCTGGACAATCCTTGCCAAAGACAGCTAGTAAAGTCCAGCTTTCACTTGATGTGAGCTGTGACTCATCTCTGCAAGAGAAACTGTTGGATAAGAAATATTATGTTAAGAAGAGAGTGAATTATGTTCACACTTTACTGTTTTACTTTGAAACTCAACTGATGCTGAAGCGGTGGCTGTATGTGGGCAGGAGGACACTGACATCTCTACTGGTAGGAAAATAACAATACTTTGTACAATACACACCAAATCCTCTGTGTCTCATTTAGTTTGGGGTTCTTCTCTAATGCTGCTCTACTTTGTGATTTAGGCTGGTAAATGTTTTGTAGTTTCACATAAAAATCCCGCCCAGGGCTCCTTTAACAATGTAACCAAACATTTCTAAACTCTTTCTCAGCTCAGTATTGTGTATGAAGTGTGTCATCTTTCTCAAAAATCTAACAGTGTATTGTTCCCTAGTCTGCACTAAAACACAAATTGCCAAACAGTAGCTGCAGGGCACCTACAGTCTCGACATCTCAATGACACAACAGGCCAAGGGACCACATGGTCACTCACACACTCACACTCACACACACACAATGCATACACATTGAAAAATGTGTATGCCTTTGTGGTTGCACATGAGTGCAAATGCAGTTGTGTGTCAGCAGAAAATGCAGATACAGTACAATAAATACAGAAACACCCAAAGGACCTCCAAGAGCATCATTTCATCTGAACCCATCTGAGAGTCAAGACAAGTGAGTGAGTGTTGACTGGATGGGTGTGCTCATTTTGTAATTCAAAGGTCCTCGTTACGATATTCAGAGCAGTAATATAGCAGCAAACAACTATTTGCATATAATGGAGTAATTTATACCTGAGCAGAGAATGAATTTGCTCTCTCCCTCTGTGTGTGTGCTGTAATCACAGCTTCTCTGTTCTGCGCTCTTACGGCGGTTACAGTTGATAACGCTTTCCAACCAACGGGGGTAACACTTTAGGTTACAGTCCACAACATATAGAGAAATGACTCCAGAGTCAGGGTGTGATCTTAACAGTCTACCAGTACAGTATTACCTATACATATATGTAGGAACTGGAGAATAAGATGTGAGGTTAGTAGTCTTCAGGTGTTGTTAGCACTCCACTGCATCAATCTATCTTTTGAGGCGGCTCTGAGAAGTTTGTAGGTTTCTCTTTTCTTTGCAGAGGATGACAGCTGTGGTTTATTGGAATCCACAGCTGTTGCTATAGATCCCAATGGTGAGTCATTGCAAAACAGAAATGTGTCAAAACTTTTCAAACTACTTCTGCACCATCATCCATTTCTCCGCTGTGTGTGTTTAGTTTGTTGAAAGTTGAAGTTTTCTTTTTTTATTCACAGACTCTGGGTCACTGTTTGAATCCATTGTGAGGGCCGAATCACAGCAGCATTCATAACCGCAATATAATACTTCAGACCAAAATCAATTCATTACAATGGAATCACCGCAATCTGTGCGTTCGTTAATTAAACGATTAAATAAGGTGCAATCCAATCTCATGGATACAAAGTTAATATTCATGACGTGTTCATGTAGACGTGTAAATTCACACTGTTGACCTTTTGTCTTGAAAATGCTGATCTTAGAGAGTTTAAAAAGAAAGATTCTACCGTATTAGCTGTGTCATGGATCAACACATGTATAACCACAGCTTCCCTGGTGGGTCAAGATGTGAGGTTACTGTATGGACACACACACACACACACACACACACACACACACACACACACACACACACACACACACACACACACACACACACAGAGCAGACAGGCAACAGCAAGATCAAGCGTGCCTTTGGCAGCATTCACTCAGAATCTGGCACCTTCCCGCAGGTAAGGAGGTGTGGGTCTGTTTATTTGTGCTCTAGGACATAACCAAAGGTGAAACAATCAGAAAAATAACATTTTGGTCCCTCTCTTCATTCACTCTCTAGCCGGCTCGACCACTGCTGTGCACTGCCGGAAGGGAGAGGCCAATTTTGAATTCTGTGTCAACAACAGCAAACAGACAATGTGACCACATATCATACCTTTAATAATATGACTAATGCTATTCTAGGAACCCATTGCTTAAAAGGCTAATTAGGAAAATGGATTTTTTAAAACCATACACTTGTATCAGTGTCAGGCAGTCATTTAAAAGAGATAAAAACATGTTTATATGAATATGTTGGCGCTCTCACTCAGTCCATGTGAGAGCCGGTGTGTGAATGTGTGTCTGGAATAATGGAGAAACCAATGATTGATGGAAAGGTTAATCATTCTTGACAGATGGTGTGTGCTGCTAAATCAGCATTAGGTGAAGTCAGACCGTGTGTGTGTGTGTGTGTGTGTGTACGTACAACAATGTGTGACTGCCTGCTTAAGCTCTAATGAGCGGGTCTCCGCCACTTGATTGGCCGAGAGGGGAGGGTGACTCGGCTAGTCGGGCATTATGGGAACCAGCAGCCTCGTTATTTTCAGTGTAACAACATTGTACACGCCTCCTAACTTGAATTGCGAGTGTGTGTCGGAAAAAAAGCTGCTCTGTGACATGAGCCACAAAGCAGCGATACCAACCAGATGGGAGTCGAGGTCAACACCTCATCCCGCTAGAGCTTCATCCGACTCCGCACAAACCGACAGGAACCAAGGTCATTTCATAGCAACAGCGTCTCAAGAGGTGTGATTGGAATGACCCTTCATGGACACGCTCCGTGTGCGTGATCTCAGTAAACCTTGTGTCTAAACCTCATAAAGTCCGTTGACGTGAGGACGCCGCTTCACTGAATCGTCCAATAAATAGCTGACACACACACACACACACAGCTTTAATGCAGAGCTTGTTGATTTGCTAAGACGTGCGTTACATTGCAGCCACAATGCTTCTGTGCGCTACATACATAAAACATGATTTTGTGTAAACAAAAATGCCTTCACACAAGCAAAACTCACGCTCAGTCCTCCAGAACATGTTCACACATCGGTTGGAAAGGAAAGGAAGGAGGCAGCGAGCCCACGGTTAGCACAATGTGTGATAAATGTGTTGTTACATCCCGGACACAAACACAACATCATTCTCGTACAAACGCATCCACTGACGGAACAGGAAGGACCTGAAGAGAAACAGAGAGAGAGGCAGGAGCTACGGAGGAAGAAGCATCATGTTTTCTGCAGCAAAAGCCTGGTGGCCGTCTAATGGATGCAAACACCCAAAAACAGCTGTTTAAATACTATAAGGAAGTCTCACGAAAGTTGTCACGAAAAGCAAAAAACGGTTTCTTTTCTGGCTTTATAAATTGCAGGAATGTGTCGTTGACTACAGAGGCCTGATCTTAACCTCATACAACACCACTGTTGACTGTGAGTCGGGCTTTATCGCCCAACATCGGTGGTCAACCTAACTATTGTACTTGAATGGGAGCAAATCCCTGCAACCAGGTACCAAATGTCTTGAGGAAATGCATCCCAGAATATATTAGGGGGCTGTTACAGCAGCAGATAGAAGTGTTAAAATGAGTCGGTGACAGTACACTGGAGAGGCTGCACATTGGCTGGGATTGCTTGTGACAAGTTCCCCACAAATAATTAACCAAAATAACAGCTCAGAAATCATTTTCCCACCTCCACTGTTTGTGTAAATACTCTGGGAACAATTGCTTACTCAAGCAGCCGTAGCAGCTTGATGGACATCTCTGAGCCAGCTGGAGGTGCATGCATCAAAGCTTCATTTCCACGGTTACGGTTCCTCTCAGACACGTCAAGCTATTTAATAATCAGTTTGGCCACCGTCGTATTTCGCCAGCGCTTCCTTTCTTTGTTATGCTAACCTCCACATTTCTCTGTATCGTGTTTGAATACTTGGCGAACACGCACATATTGAAAGGGCCATTCAACACCACTCAGATGTATCATAATGCCTGCTGCTCCTTTTTTTTTTTATACGTCGTCCACTGAAGATTAAGTACATCCATAAAATCGGAGGTCGCCGGGTGTGGAAATCACAAAAAGAGAATAATTCAGACTGTCAAATCTGATTAAATAGAACCAGAAAATAAAGGACACAAGAGGTAACTTTTTTGAATTCCTTGCCTGAATCGTCTTCTCCATCAAGTTACATTTCTTCTTAATGATTTATGATGTTTTGTAACCAATGTTTTTTTGCCCGGATTTCAAACAAAAACATATTTATTTCCTTCACAGATAAACCAGCTGTGTTTGACGTATTGGTCCTGATAGAAGTCAGACTTCAGTCTGTGTCTGTTTCTTGTTGATATCCTGTTGATATTTCTTCATAATTCAGCTCTGACACGCTTGAAAATTGTGACTTTAACGCTTCTAGAACAGCAGGAAAATCCACTACACTTCATGATTTCACGCGCTTATCTTTGAGATGTCACATTTTCCTGAAAACATGCGATACGCTGTAATACAGGCGCCTTTCAAAGACGCTTCAGATTATAAATGTGTCTTCATCAATTCTCTCAGATCACATCTCTCACAAACACAAACACACACATACCAGTGTTGTGCACCAGCGGACCTGTTCCTATAGCAGCAAGTGACCTTTGCATCTGTGTGTTGTAGCTATTATTAACACAATACGCTCTAATTCGAATGCACTGTCTGAATTTAACTAGCTTAACATTTACCCGTCTGCTGTACAAATCTGAGGTTGTTATTGCATTATCATGTGTTGCCACCTTATAGCTCTACGTCACTACAGACGGACACATTGTACTGTTTAGCCCACTATGTCTATTTACCATCTGCAGTTACTTTAAAGAAGAAGATTTTACAAAATAAACCAAATGATCCAACATTATATTACATTAACTTCACCATGACCCACTAGTATCACATGCAAAAGTATAGTTTATATAAGGTTGCACCATGACTATAAACACTACTGGATGAAAATATCGAGATCGTTAGCAGATAGATCAGCTGTTTGGTCCTGCAGTTGATTTTTTTTACAGCTTTCGTCCAGAAAACCACTTGTTAAAATGTACTCTATACCTCACAGAAGTATTCCACTGGATCAAGAGCTTTCCCAGATGAATATTCATGTGGTGAAACATAGTTGGGCACTTCTACGAATGTATTCCAAATGAAGCACTTCACATTCATACCTGGTATCACAGGAGCTATCTCTCTAGGGCTGTTTGATGCTGGGAATGAGCTCTTTCTTTCACAGTACCCCCCCCCCCCGAAAAAAACCCTCTTCACAGCTTATTTTTGGTTTTCCTCTGCCTCCTCCGACAGACGGGCATTGTTTTGGATTTGTGATGATCTTATAGTATGGTTCAAAAGCGAGGACGGGGGATTATTCTATTAGTCATTTTTCCCTCACCAAAATAATGTACTGGGGAAGATTTAATATGGTTTTAGGTGCCGGGTGGAAAAGATATGACTAGGCTGCAGATTTACAGCGAAGGTTTCGACCGTTTTGCATAATCCCAAGAGACATCTGTCTGTGAATGTGAGTCCCACCTTGCAAATTTCACATTTGAAGAATTCAAATTAGATGCTTTAGGACAAGACACACAGACAGACTTTTGCAAACAGGCAACGATGCTAATTTCCAGCAGATAATCGGCTATTTGAGGCTCATCTTTGTTGCCCCAAAGCATGTACGCACTTTGAAATCTGATTCTAATTAAAACCGTAACTTTTTTATGTGCGTGTGGTGTTGTGGAGGGTGTGTGTGTGTATGCATATGTGTGTGTGTGTGTGTGTGTGTGCGTGCGTGTGCGTGTTTGTGTGAATGAAAGGAAAACCGTCAACCAGAAACTTTCCAGCTGCAGCTCTGTTAACCTGTATATCACAGTTTATTTTATTTGTTCATTGGCTTTTCCTTGTTTACATTAGTCGATAAAAGCACTTTTTAAAGTGATTGAAGGCCCCCACACACAGTAAAGGAACAGGCTCACACACACACACCGTCCCTCTATGTTCCTGGTAGTTCCTCTTGCATATGAAACACACCTCCTCACACTCATGTTGCCCGTTTTGTTGGTTTTGTTTTCCTCGCGCGTCGCCTTGCCAGACGATCGTCTGTCACATCTCAGAGGCGTCTGTGCACGTGGATGTGTGGGCCCGTGTTAAAGCGAGGAGAAGTTATGTGGCTGATTTTGATCTTCTTTCAACTGTCAGCCGGCTCTGCATCATATTCTCTCCGTCCGTCTTTTGCTCTGTCTGTCTCTCTTTCTCCGTTGGTGTAGCTGTCACCGCTACGACACGGAGACAAATGAACCACGAGGCTGCTGACAGGATCTTCCTGGGAATCATGTGCTATTGCTTTCGCTAAGCTTAGCATTTCAACACAAACGCATCATTACCACCTTCATTTTAAGACGTTAGCATAATCAGTGCAAGCAAAAGAGACTGAGAGGATTGGCGGCTTCTTACTTTTCCTCTAAATCCCTCTGAATCAGAATTTGTGGGTTATCGAAGGTATTTTTCACAGGGGCAATGTTTGGATGAAAAGCTGCTCATGAAACAATTAGATAACTGTCTGGTTTCGACCTCGGCGGGTCCGCTTAAGGGTTCAAATCAGGAGACGATGCTAGCCTGACCTTTTTATACATTCATTCAAAACTCCAAATAACTCCTGCTCCTCTACACGCGAGTGTGTGGTATTTGCTCTTTTGATTTCAACCCTTTTTCTTCAAGACCATCAGTGTTTGTTTGCCGGGTGCATCCCAAGATTAACTCATTGGAGCACACCACCGTCTTTTTGGAGCCATTTTTGTCCGATACTGAGTCACGGAGCCACAGATGTCTTGTTTTCTTTAACACAAGTGAAAAGGGATCAGCGGTGAGATTTTTTGTCGATCCAGCTTCCTGTATGAAAAAAGCATGATTATCAATAAAAGTCAAAATATTGTTTACAAACACTTCATTCCACACATTAAACTGTTAATTTGTATTGGCAACGTGTTGAAACTAACAGTGCACTGGCAGATTTGTTTGCTTGTTTTCCAGTAAAAAAAAAACATTTAAGATAATTAATGACTTGACAATATGGAGATTTGTGCAGTGCAGATAAACAAATTAATTGCTGCTGTAGAATGTGAAGGGAATGAGAAGGTTGTATACAAATAAATTACAACATTTTTATCTTCTACAGAAAACCCAAGAAGACTATGAATGTATGCAGATGTATGCCAGACAGTGTCAGGAAGACAGACATGTATTATTTATGGTAAATGTGCTCTCAATTTGAAAAATAAATAAAAATCACACAGGAAAGCTATGGACTGTCATTAATGTGGTCTGCTTTGTAACTATTAATGTGACCAAAACGTATCGGTGTTTACAAATGGCACACGTAGCACCTGTTCAGTCAGATAGATACATAATTAGATTGCGGTGCTGATGATGTCTGAGTGCTGAAATGTTTCTGCAGCTGCAATTTTATCAATAAACCAAGATGGATCTGCTCTGCGTGCTGCCCCCGACTCGTCTGATTTAGTTGTTTATTGGAGCTCACACCCAACCTGAGAGAGATCGACGGCTTTAATGATACCTTATCAGGCTGCGCACACTACTTCTTTCCTTCTTTATCAAATCAACGAGAGATATATTAAAGGAAAATGCTCGATCTTTAGCTCGGCTTCTGTGTCATCTGTAACGTAAGGACTATGATAAAGTATATTTGGTCAGAAGCACGAAAAGTTGGGTAGGCACAAAACGGAAAAACATGCACACGCAGTATTTTTTCCCAGGTTAAACTTGCCTTTTTAAAAAGAAGACTGGTTTGAGTGGTCTGATTTCCCCCTGCATTTTATGTTCCAACACACCCAAATATTGATGTGTTTTCTGCTGCTATTTACCATAGTTTGCAGAAAATTATGTCTACAAAATGTCTCAGGTAGTGAAGAGAAAAATATGGAGAAAACAGCTGTTTCTGCACAAAGAAAGACAACTGAAACAAATCAAACATTGATAGTTAAACTACAATTTGTTTGAAAATAACATTTTTATATATATATTTATTATATATGATTTTTTTCACACATTTTTTAATGAGCACTATATTTACTTCCTGGACAGGTTTTTTATTTTAATTTTGAATTCTTATAAGAGATTTAAAAAAATAATAAGCATGACATATGCAGAGTTCACAGCCTCCACCATGAATGAGCACTGGCACACCTCGATTCAAATGTCCCTGAGCATAAACTTAAATCATCATCGTAGGGCGGAAAATAAGACTCAATCGTGCTTAGTCAGCATGCACTAACAGCCCCGCAGCAGCTATTGTATCACTACGCACCATTACATACTGCGAGTCATAACAGCCTCGTGATTGATCACTCAGGGATGGGTGTAATTTATTTCTTGACGTGTGTTTTACTGCACGTCTGGAGTGATGTGTAAAGCTGTTTGCTCCTCGTCTTGCTGGAATAAAAATCATGCTTGTACAAATTACACTATGGGAGACTCTATTGAGGCCTTGTGAACAGATTAAAGGGACACTGTGGAGTTTTCGACCACAGGGGCCACTGTATGATTAGTTTGTATCTCGTGTTCAAAGACAAATGTTGACCATTACAACAACACAGCATCAGCTTTTACAGCTGTGTTAATGGTGTTTTTACATGACTGAGAACAAAATGCATACATGTGCAAGCTGTGATCATGCAAGCCCGGATTTTTCAAGGAGTCAAGCCTTCATCGAGTCTCAAGTTCTCATTGTTGTGACTTCCTCTGCATAGCAGACATTTCTGCTGGGTAAGTATCACAAAAGCACAATGCAAGTCATTAAGGGACGTTGTTATTAAGGCGTCTTTTATGACTACTGTGCAATAGCTTGAGTTTGAGTCTGCACCTTTTTCTGTCTCTGAGAAACACCTTTTATATTTTACTAATTCATTTTCCCAATTACCTTCTGCAGGAGACACAATTGCTGCCTGGATTTTGATATCAAACAATTACTGAATGGAGCGCTACATTTTTGAACCACGTTATGCACCCCATTTATATGGGGTGCATAAGATGATGGTAGGGTGAATAAACACCTCTCTGTATAATGCAGTGGCGGGCCGTCAGGGCCTGCAAAGCCTTCTCTGCTGGCCTAAACAGAATCACAAAAAAATAAAAAATTGTATGTATTATAATTTATAAAAATATTTTTCCCATTATCTTATTTTCTCATTGCACAGCTACTGTCTTCCTCTGTTGCATGCTTCCAGTGCAGCTTGTTTTAAGTAGAGCTTTTATCCAATCTCAGTAGAAGAGAGGCCCCAGGCCTGCAGCCTCACAAGTGAATCCATGTGCCGTTTAAGTGAATAGGGACGATATTGTTGATTGTCATAGTGTTCAACCAATCAGATCTTTAGTTTGACATGTTGGGCGTATTCTTTGAGTGTCAGCAGCCGCTACCCCCATACTTGCCGGCCTACACCTACGTCATCATTACATGTCCATGTGCAGCTCTGCCGCGAAGTGCAGGGTGTGCTGTGATTGGTCAGTGGGCGAGCACGTGACTATCGTGAAACAAAATTTAACAGCAGAGGCTTAGTCGGCGTGCAGCTCAGCCAATCAAATATGGGCATTCTGACAAGCTTCCTGACTCGAGTACCACACACCGTGACACAGGGGGCTGAGACGAGGAAAGAGATTGCAGAGCAGTACTTATAACGTTTGGGTTGTGAAAGTAAAATCATAAGACGGCCATCATGTGGTTATAAGGTGGTATTTCAGCTGCATGACAGCAGTGAAGGCCTGGGTATAATGTGATGCAAATCAAAAGCGCCACAAACTGCGGCCTCCAAAATGACCATACATACATCAACACGTCTTAAAATCTAAACCGTCCTGAAGGGAGAGTTCAATGCAGGACTGTTGTATTAGACTGCATCAGTTTCAGCTAGGTGTACCTAATAAAATGATAACTGAGTGTATACTGCTTAAAATGCTAAATAGGAGAGTTAAAGTAAAGTGTTAACAATGCGATTCAAGTCCATATAAATAAAATTCTCCACACACTCTTCTGTTCACACCCAACAACCCCGCTCTTCCTCTCTCCTGCCCCCTTTTTCCTCCTCCTCCTCCTATCTCTTTTCTTCTCTTTCTCACACACACACGCACGCTTATGCAAAGTTGCTAAATTTGAGCTTTCCATCTTCTTTCCCCCCCACACACAGAGGTAAGCACAGCCTGGCAAAAAATAGCATTCATCTCTGCATCCATCTCTGATTCTGGGCTCAAAGATGAGAATCCTTTGGCAGGAAATTCTCTCTCTCTCTTTCTCTGTCTCACACACACACGCGCACACACACACACACACACACACACACACACTCTTCCTCTTTCTATCTCAACACATAAATTGAATCGGTGGTCTTGACAGGGCAATAGGACAGAGAGGACGAATAAAAATCACCTCATTACGTACACCCTTACACATACACAGCCCCTCGCACACACACGCATGCACATAGGCAGACAGACGTAGACAAACAGGTCATTCACATGCATTAGGGGGTGTAAATAGAAAAGCCTTGAATCCTGCTCAAACATCATTTGGTGTGTAAACGCTGACAGACGAGAGCAGGAGGCCACATGAGATCAGAGACGCTGTTTGGCGGAGAGGCAACTGAGGGACGGACCCACAACGATGTACACAGTTGTGAAGGTCGGACTAATGTTGATTGTGATTAAACCGATGACTGATAAAGGTCACAGTGGCAATATAAGTGATGCAAGCGAAGATAATGATGATGTTCTCTCAATCTTTATCTCTTCTTTTCCCTCAGTGATGAAGCCCCGTGATTTTTCAGCTGCACATGAATGTTGTCGATGGGGCTCTGTGATAACTCCAGGTTTGACTGACGACTTCCCGCACTGCGACCGTGACTGCAATTCAGAGTCTGAGGTGCAGCTGAAGAGATTATTGATCGTGGCAGACAGGTTAGATAGTATCTGCCAACTCCCCCGCTGTTAATTTGTTCTAAGAATCTTTATTTTTTCGCACAGCTCCGATAGACATCGGAGCCTGGCAGGTTTCAGAGGTAAGATTTAGAAAATTATTACATATTTTCCACCGGAGGAGTTATTAGTGCGTACAAATTAACAGAATTTATAAAAAAAAAAGTATATTTTTGGAGGACTTTCTCGCTCGTCATACGTCACCTGACTTCTGGAGCAGCTCTATAAGAGTCTATTGCCGCAGCGTGAAATTACAAAAAATGTTTCGCGATAACTCACAAAATGTTTGGCAAATAGAGTTATAACCCTGTTTGGTTAGACCTGGCTGCAGTTACACATCTGTCTAAAGTTTGCTAACATTAGACACCATAAGCAACAATAACATTCATTTAGAGGTGTGTTTTTGGCTACCTGGCAAATACTAATCTTGTTAAGAGAGTCTAAACCAGTAACGTTCCAGCTGTGAAATAAATGAAAAAAACATCTGTAGAGCTGAGGGAAACTGAAAATATTGTTCATAGCTTTAAAGATACAAGTTATCCCCTGAATCTGAAATCTAAACAAAAACCTCTATCAATTAAACTCAGTTAGTTAAGTCCACTTTGTCCAAGATGTTGTCATGCTTATGTGTCCCTGCATCACCAAACGGAGAACTGAAACAACATCCACTGTAGCAGGTTAGTAACCACCAGTTCAATCCCTGCTTAGGGCTGTAACCAAAATGTCAGATGAGTCCAGGTCCCCCCCCACCCCAACACACCCATCTTATCTATTCAGTTAACTATTAGATTAAATATATATTTTTTTAATTATACTTCCCAACATGAAGGTCCAGAATGAAGGCTTTGAAACATTAAGCCTGTTTCAAAGCTTTCTCAGCGCTGCCCAAAATAACATCCTGGTGGATAAATTCTTGGATGTCGACCAAGAAAAGGAATCAAATTGAAATATACAGTCTCAACATACTGGAATCAGCATAAAATATGCATAAAATATCCACCAAGTGTTTGTTAAATCATAGAATAAAACTACCCTCATGTTGCCAAATTCCCAGAAATAAAAGGACAAAGATTTAGACTTAGTGCCCTCAATGACATCTACAGCTCTGCCCTGTGACCACTCGTGAGAGGCCCTTGAGCGAGGCCCTTAACCTGCCTTCACCACTGCTCCACAGTGCTCAGTGAGCCACAGACCAGACTGTACTGGGAAGCTTCCAGGTGTGAATATGTGTTACTGTTACAATATTGATTCGAGAGCATTGAGTCAGTTGATTTGAAGACACCTCAATACTGAAACACAACTGCATCATGTGATACTGCAACACCGATTTGATTCTTATTTGGGGAAAAAAAAAGCGTTAAGCTGCGTGTACATTGAGCTTTTCTGGTACAAATCTTACCGTCCTTGGGTGGCTGTAACCCTTAAACCTTTGACAGCTCACAATTTTTCATAAAGGGAAAAGAAAATAGGATTTTCTGCACCTTCTCTCTCTCTCTCTCACACACACACACACACACACACACACACACACACACACACACACACACACACACAGTCATGCAATACCAAATACACTCTCGTATTTGTGTCAGGAATGTGTTCCCAAAGGAAATAACGGGTAAATCACATGATGAATATCCTGTTCAGCATGTGTGTGCGTGCGTGCGTGCGTGTGTGTGTGTGTGTGTGTGTGTGTGTGTGTGTGTGCGCGCTTGTATAACTGCATGCAAGCCTTGTAAGCTTACTGTAGGTGTAAAGTTTATACTTAATATTTGCTGCATGCCACTTTCTGTCTGGACTGTTAAAGCAATGTTTTGTATTCTGCTGACGTCGTCTCTTCTGGCGGCGAAGGTTGGCGTTCAGAAGCCGAAGACGGGGAGCAGAATGGAAAACAGACAGAGGCAAAGAGGAAGGAGGAAGACGTCGTTACCTTTGCAGATGGAGGACCTCCCCGAACCAGCAGAGCCTTCAGCCTCGGGGTGCACTTTTCACATCACTATCAAGAAGAGAGAAGATGGGGGGGGGGGGGGGGGACAGAGACAGAGGGTGGTTAGAATGGCAAAGGTTGGAGATTTAATAAATTATTAGGCAGCAGCACAGACTGACAGTCTGCCACATTAAAAATCTCAAAACAGGAACAGTTAAGCAGCCTCAGGAAAGAAAAAGATAAAAAAAGAAGTGAAAATGTAGGTTGGACTCAGCTTTTTCACTTAAAATGAAACTCGTTAAATAATAATAAAAAAATGATTTATATAACACAATTAATAGGACACCTCAAAGCTCTATGTGTGTCAAAGTGGGGAGGAGGGAAGGACTCATAAATGGGACACAGAAGAGAAAAAAAAGCGAGGGATTGTTGAAATAAGGGCGGTGTGAGGAGAAAACAGAGGGGATTCCCATTAGAGAGACAGATGAAGGGACAGCTGAGGATGACAGCAACGTCTGACAGTTGGTGACGATGATGGACAGAGAGAGGGAGACTGCGAGAAAGAGTTCCTATTTCCAAGGCTAATCTGAGCCTCTGCCTCTCAGCACAAATACAGTTTCTTACAGAGAGCGTTTACAGCCTTCTTTATCCTCTCACATGACTGTTCTGACATCCTTAAGTGTCAAGTAGACCTCTCTGTGTGTGTGTGTGAATGTTTAGTCTATAAAGGGACGTAAAGAAAGACTTAATTTATTCAGACTGTAGTCAAAACAATAAGAGTAGGCCTACAATGGCCCAGCAATGACAGCTTCCTGGTCTACTTTGAAGTGGTCCTGTTATTTTGTCCAACCCGCCACCAAAATATGACAAGCTCCTCCACAACAGTGAGACTCCAGAAAATGACCAAAACACCTTGATTCAACATATTGGACACAACAATTGATATACTATACTATGACTTCACACGCTATACAATTACTGTTTTATGAAATACTGTGCTATGTACATTTTTATTGCTCACTATCCTAGAAACTTTTTTATGATATTAAATATGACTTTTTAAGGCTGTTACATTTTGATTTCACGTTATGCTTTGACTTTTTATCACACATTTTACTATGATATTTCCATGCTATATATCGATGCTATAACTTTTTTTTAATATTGTTATGGTATACCATATTTATTATACTTTGACTTTTTATGACATACCACACGAGGACATTTTAATGGCATACTATGCTAAAACGTTTTTATGATGTTCTTTATTACATGCAAGTATATGATTTTTTTAATTTGTTCATCCCTGTAAGTCTATCAAACCTATAGTTCTCATGATAATGTGTGTTATTTGATTCAAATCAAATGTATAATTTAGATTTGAAAAAAATGTCAGCTAATTAATCTGATTATCTACGTTATGCATGATAGTATAATGTAAATTGACCGAATGTTTATATTATACATCCACTATTCTGACAAGTTGAGTTTTCTGTCAAGGTGCTTTGCTGCATCATAAGCTCTTTATGATATCATTTGGCACGCAGAGGTTGTCATCTGAGCAGCACGAAGCCTTTTTGAATCAAAAGTGAGTCCTACGAAAAACACAGGATTCTTCATTGGAAGTCTATTCAAAGCATTCTCCTGACAGGGAGTTACCTTTTGTCAGTGCAGAACAGACATAAAAATCAAGCAATATTTTACGACACAGTCAAAGGAAAAATACATGCTAGATAGGCAGCATTGCATCGATCACCAAATGTGTATCTTAAGATGCTCTAGTTCCCCAAATACCACACACATCGTCTGGTATACATGTGGTGCCTACCCAACAGTCTAAATCTAGTTGAGGTCTCAATCAAGTCTTTTAATCTCTGCTAGTCTTGCCGATGTGATTCAATTGCTGATTAATATTGATAATTATTGGCTGGAGTCTGTGGTTTCTCTATCATGCTACTTTCCCAACAGTTTTCAACAGAGTACTTTATGGAACTCACATCTGTGTTGGCTTAAAACTTGATTATGAAGGTTCATTCACAACCCCCTCATAGTCTCAGTCTTTATTTTTCAAATCTGCCAAAGCAAGTCACAGGTCAGTTCTCAAGTCCAAGTCATCAGTCTTTCTACCAACAGTCCAAGTGCTTTCAGGAGTTCGTAATCGCAAAAATGGTCAGTATTTGAAAATGTGATACGGAAATCATGTTTTTACTTCAATGAGATGTTGTTATTTTCAAAAGACCTAACAAATGTTTAAAATGTTCCAGGATTTTACAAGGTCAAATCTGTTTTAAGACTTGAATGTTTTTGCTTTCAAGTCTCAGGCGAAGTCAATTCCCAGATTAGTCGAGTCTTCAGTCAAGTCATTGTGTCTAAAAGTCTACAGCTCAAGTCTCCTCGAACCAAATCCATTCAACCTACTGCGACTTGCACAATCAAAATCAAATAAAAAGGAATTATGGAACAAACAGCCCTGTTACACATCTGAACATACAGCAACACACACACACACACACACACACACACACACACACACACACACACACACACACACACACACACACACACACACACACACACACACACACACACACACACACACACACACACACACACATCCAGCTGCTATCCTTTTTTTATTTGCAACAAGGCCTGAGGATGTAGAGATGGACAGAACCAAAAGGGAGAAAGACTGAATGAGGAAGAGAGGGATGCTGGGAAAAAAAGGGTGAAAAAGCCGAACAGCAAACAGTTTCAAATGAATAGTTGTTGAGTGTTACTGGCACCTCAAAGATACTGCTAACACATGTCGCGATATTGACGTATGTTTGCATGTGTGTCCAAGCAGTCCTATGAGCCTGTTGGACAAAATAAACAGTCAGACATTCAGTCAATATCCCAGTGTTGCTGTGCTCTGAGCTCCACTGCAGAGATCAGTATCTCATCTCAAACAACACCAACGTTCTTTAATCACTGCAGGCCATGAAGACAAACTCTTCCAATAGAGAGCTACACACACACACACACACACATGCACATAACCGTGACGACAATTTGGTCTCGGAAGGAAATTTAGCTTTAGTCCAACCGGCCATTATTGTATCTACGTCATTTGGCATTAAGCATTTCACTGAAAACAACACAAATGAAAATCATTCAGGTGAAGCAGCATGAAGTGCAAGAGGAAACAGAGCAGGTCTCGTAGCTTTGGTGGGAAAAAAAAACCCAAGAGAAACAAAGGGAAAGAACACGAGGGGAGAGATGGATGAGGAAGCCTGCAGAAAAACAATGACTAAAATCTGAGGCTCTGATGCATTATTGCTGGCAAATTAGCTAAACAACTACTACAGCACTGTCACGCACACACAAACACAGACACACTCACGCAGCACTCTTTAGCTATTCCTTGTGCGTCAGCAGTGCGTTTGCCCCTCTGTCGTCCCCTCGGCTGAATGGAGAGAGGATAGCAGAGAGGAGCTGGGTGTTTATTGTTATGCTCACAGACTAGTGTCTGTAAAGGCTAAAAACAGTGACCAGCAAGCCCAGGAGCACTGTGAGTGAGTCACACTCAGCTGTTCTCCATCAGTGGGAGGTCTGCAGCGTGGGATATTTGATTTGTTGTGGGGGGAAAAAAAATAATCAAGTTGGCTGGAGGCAAGCTCAGGGTGCATCGAGCCGGTCATGGCAGCCTGGGCCAGGCTCTTCTGGATGTTATATATCTCTTGACTGCATATTTACTATGTGATATATGTGTTGCTTTAATATCAATAATGCAGTGATCATAACAAACAAACAGTATTGATCCTATGAAAACAGATCAAATGTGTTAAACTTATGGATTGACCTTTTTCAGCCACTTTGAATATTTGTCAATTCCACACTTGCTTGGACGAAACCAAATATTCCTTTTTCCCCCTCACTCTTTTCTCTCCCTCTGGTCATGTCGCCCCTTCTTTCATTTTGCACACACTTAGTCCAATGTGAAACGCCAGCTACTGAGTCACTGTGAGTTCACACACATTGAACAGTGTAAAGAAGAAGTGCACACTTCAAAGACACAAGCAATGGCATTTTCACTTCCTTGTGAGATGATGCACTCGCTTTTGATGCTTTGGACATGACATGGTGAAAGACACTTTTAGCTTTGCTCAATGGGAAAACCCATTTCCATTGTGTGAAGGTAGTAGGTACAAAAGTGCTTGTATAGTACGTCATATAAAATGTCCTCGTATGGTGTGTAAAAAAAAAGTCATTGTATAATATGTCATATAAAAAGACATAGTGTAGTACAGTGTGACGTTGAGTCTTTCTTTCTTTTCACAGAGTGTATATTTTGCCAGATAGATTTTCCATTTCGATTCTGCCAAGACCAGCCGTTTAAAATGTGTGTTCATTAGCTGTGCTTTTAATGAAGCTGTTCACTACACAGACTTTTTTGGATCAAAAGTTGGATCACGAGCAGCGTGTGTGCCGAATTGAGTGAAGTAAAAACGATGTTACCTTGCCCAAAACCGGCATCAGTCAGGTTTAGGAGCACACCTGTTGTAAAGTGTAATTCATTGGAATAAAGAGTAAAGTCTGTACTGCAAAGTATCCAGGAAGTTCAACTATCCATTTTGATTGTGTCTTTAAAGCTGTAAGGATCAATAGTTTGTGTTATCAATGGATGCAACGACTGTGTGTATGTGAGAGGGGTCCCTCTTTGGTGATAATCATCTTTGCTTCATCACTGACTTCTCCTCAGCTCCACGACGCTGTTGTAGCATCACTTTAGTGTCACCCTGATCACTCTCATCAACCTTGTTCAAGCAGAAGAAAGCGGACAAAATGAATGACTAAGCTAGTGAACATGTTGGAACATTTAGCAGCTAATGAGTCAGATATTTCCCTCAGGAGTTGAAGAAGACCAAACCAAAAGCTCAAATATTGGATCCGGACATTTTCATGAAGCCAGAAATACGGCTTCAAATAAATGCTTTCTCAGTGTCTGCTGGGTGTGTAAATAAACCACTGATTGCGAACACTTTCACCTGAACAACTTCATAAGGTGATAATGTGTCAATGTTGTGGTTACAGATTGTTGAACTGGCCCCGAATGGCCACTTACTTATTTGATGAACTGTCAACAAGGGCACTTCATCTTATTCATGTACATGCAAAAGCAGAACTTGGATCCATCGCCTTCTCCTCCACCGACAAAACAGACCATGGATTGATGCTTCTTTGCTGTCGAGCAGAAACCTTGTTGCCATCGGGACAACAGTGTTTGTTCTCAGGAGTGTATGACGGTCTACTGGACTGTTAATGAATGCACAGACTTTAACCTGCTCCGTGGGACATCAAAGGACTCTCCCACGGCATTACAGATTACTTCAGCGTCTGTGTGGACACTTAAGATTCGGACAAAAAAAAAGCTGTTTTCCAAAGGACAAACTCCGGATGACAAAGCCATCAATTCCCCTCTAAATAGAAAGAAGAGAGCTCTCAGGGTTTTTTGGGACCGGCAGGTGGTTAAGTCTGTCCAGAGGGAGGTAAAGAGGAGAATGGAGGATGGGAAGAACACCTACCAGGAGAGGACAGAACACAATCTGCAGCAAAAACAGTCTGAAGGAGGCGTGGAGTGCGGTGAGAAGAATCGAGCAGGCGGCCAGGCCAGGCCAAGAAGAACAAGTGGACTGCTTAGAGGGGAAGCCGCTATCTTGTAAAAAATGTCATGCAGACTAGGAGCTGGCACTTGGACTCGATGGCCCTTCCCTTCCCACTCTACGAGCACAAGAGGATGCACTGATGGCAGCACTGTGGTGACACATATAGGGTGACTAGATCCCAGCAAACAAAGAGTTTGTTTGTGTGGGACAATAAGGAACACGTAACCAATCATGAGAGGTCGTCTAACATTTGTGTATAATGTCTACATGACTTAGAAAATAAACTTTTCTCTTCTGCCCCTTAGCTCGTAATGTGTCGCTTTGTGTTTCTTAGTGGTAGTTCCTATCATATTCTGCCAAAATCTGCGTTGTTTGTGACTTTGTGGTGACTGACAATTTTCCCCGTCGGGCGTAGCGTATCAAAGACGGTGA
This sequence comes from Leptoclinus maculatus, assembly GCA_032191485.1. NCBI lineage: Eukaryota > Metazoa > Chordata > Actinopteri > Perciformes > Stichaeidae > Leptoclinus > Leptoclinus maculatus. The sequence continues at coordinate 22,928,360 of JAVDOI010000009.1, forward strand.
CAGGTTAACCTGAACCTGACCCACGTATGCGCAGTTTGATTGACATAAAACACAGCCCCCATATGACAGCCTTCCCTGCTTTCTTCACAGCCATTGGATAAAAGCCAGATTTTTAGAAAAGCAGTCTGTCCTTCGGTTGACTTGAAAGCTAGAGACAATCAAAAATGCGGGACATCGTCTCAATATGTGGGACAAGCGATAAAACCGACGTGCAGTCCCACATAAAGCAGGACACCTGGTCACCCAAGGTAAAGTCCATTAGGTTTTAGCATTGAAAGGAAGAACACTTTTTAGAGAGATACATCAGACATTGTTCTTTAGGCTCTGAGTGGACGGGTTAGTGTACTTGACAGCTGTGCAAGCAGGGACATGGACATGCAATGCAACTTGCTCTTGTAGCTTCCAAGTCAAGGACACAAGCATCATTTTTGCAAGAAGTGGGAAGAGTTATTTTAGGCATACAAAATTTTACAAGTGAAAAAATCATTAATTTTCTGCAGGAGACTATAGCAGTTGGAGTATTCCTAAGGCTTGGATGGTTATTCAAATGTGATGGATTCCTCATCAAAACTTGTCCATCAACTGTACAATGAAATATCTGTTTTGTTTAACCAAAAAGTGGCATTTGCAGTACAAGCTTGCGTACATAAAAACAAGAGTGGAGAAGTCAACTACGACTCCCACGGAGCATTTTGATAGGAAACATCCAATCACTGACCGCTGATACATGCGACGCTAATGGCAAACTGAAGCTAAAAATCCAGGGTTTAAATCAGTTCAGGGTGGATTCTTGGTCAAATCTAAATCTAAATCAAATAAATACAATTAACCTCCGTTGGACTTCAATATAAAGTACAGTCAGAGTTGCGGCAGTAGAGATAATAATTGAACTCCTGTGGTTACGAGGCAAAACGCCACTGTTGTTAGTCATTACTCCCAGCATGCTCTGCTGGGACCTTCCCTGTCTGGCAGGGTGTCAAACCTGCGTCGCCTGCCGATGTTTTGCCAGACGTGGAGCTCAAACTCTCCTCCAAACAAATGAAAATGGATTCAGAAGTGACTGCAGATACAAAATGCTACGAATCAGAGCTCACATGCACAGTCACAGGAAAGAAAACAACATGTTCATATTTCCTGCTGATAGCAGCACTCCCAGACACACGGGCCCACACATGCTCGGGTCACCGATCGGCTGTTGCACACTCGGCAAAGTTAGGAGGCATTACTGCTGCACACGGCCACAGAACAACACACAAACACACACACACACACACGCCTGGAAACACACTGCCTGAAAGCTGAATGCTGATTTACTAATGAGCTGTCATGGTGACAGATCCTGCCATTTAATTGGCTGGTAAAGGACGCAATTAGAATGCAGTGCATAGATGCACATACGAGAGGGAGAGAGTTGGGCTTTCTGTGCATAATGTGTGAGAGTGTGCGCGCCTCAAAGTGAAACGCACATCGGGAGACTGCAACCATGTCACTCATTGCTTTAAATTATTAATTCTGGTTTAACTGCTCCGTGATCTGCTACTCAGCGAGTGTTGAAGATTGTGTGTGTTAGTTTGTGCTCAGTGTGTTTCTCATTGTACTTCTCGTCCTTTCTCATCAGCTTCTTAAGTTTTGAAAACAACCTCCTCCCTCTACTTTGTCTCTCTCACTCTATTGCTCATTTTTCAGTCTATATCGATGACTCGCTCTCTTACTCCGTTTCTCTCTCTCTCTCTCTCTCTCTCTCGCTCCCTCGTTTCCCTTTTTCCTTCCAACTCCACCATCTGCTGGCTCAGTATGCAGCATCTGTCCAACCCCCTTTCCCATTTTTCTTATTCTCATTTTCTTGATGTCTTTTGTTGGACAACTTTGTCTCTCTTCCTGGTGTTGCTCATAGCGTTCTATTAGTCCCAAAAGGTTGTTAGTTTCAGTTTAATGAATGGACACAACTCTGGAAAAGATGACTTTCATCATTAAAAGGGAAACAAACACAAAGCTTGGGGTCCTTTTTATATATGGACAATGTAGATTTAAGTGATGTAATAAATGTAAAAATACAGATGTATATGTTGTCCTCTGCAGTTGGAAATGGAGACCATGGTGGCGTATGATGTCGCCACGGGGGAGCAAGTAGAGGATGAAGAGGAGGGGACCGAGTACCGAACCTTGGGGGACACCTTGAGAGACTGTGGCTGCGTCCGACTTGAATTTATTGATACTAATGAACTGTTCACGGTCGGAGAGGTATGATTCGAACCAGGAGAGGGCTGTGCCAGTAATGTGGAGGGAGGACTCGAGACGTGAGGGAAGGATGGAGCGGTTGATGGTGTCAAAGGCTGCACTGAGGTTGAGTTGTATCAGGATGTTGAGGGAGTGGTCATCAGAGGAGAGGAGGAGGTCGTTGGTGACTTTGATTAGGGTTGCCAGGTCGTTGTCCACCACTCACAGTTGTCAAGTTGTGGCCATTAAGTTTATTTGTGTTTCTGGTGGCCTATGGTGCCAAGGTGATCTGCTACTTCACATTCTAAAGGCTGAATAGAATTGAGATTTTGTAGTAAAAGTCCAGAGATAGATGTACTTTTCTTTGGCAATTCTCTCTCTATTTCTCTCCATTTTTCTCTTTATCTTTGTCTCAGAAAAAAACGTAGTCTCATGCGTCATGCATAATTTCTGTAAACATTTCTGTGTGTTTCCATGTGCGTCAGTGTATTTGCATGTATGTGTGTGTGCGCGCGTGCACGTGGTATCTTGTATGAGCCAGTAAGGACCAAGCATGGATCAGTGACCTTCGCACTGTTACATTTTTAAAGCAGTTCGTGAATAATAGATCAAGTTGGAATAAAACAGCGAAGGATGAAATATGAATTAAAATAATCTGAATTACAGAGATGGGAGCCGAGGAAAAAGAGGGGAAGGGAGGGGATGTGGGGGAGTGTGTGTGGGGGAGGGAGCGGGGGATGGAGGGAGAAAAGGAGTCGACATATCTTAAAGAGAATGGATGAGTAGATGTAGATGAATGACACTACAGAGGATTGATATTTATAAAGGCACAAGGCCCGGCAGCTATACCTGCAGGCCAACATCATTAGTTAAAGGCATAGTTCACCCAAAACAACATACGCACACTAACATATGCACACTGAGGCTCGTTCTGTTTGCAGAAGTAAGACACTGTTTCCAACACAGTCTGATTAGTGTGATTAACAGTGTCTATAATCTTGGAGAGAGACGTCAGAGTTTAGCCTTTCAAATGTAACACTGTGCTGCTTTGAGCGACATCAGATGCCACAGAGCTATAGTTTTGTTTTTTTTAAATGTCAGCGAAGCACAGATGGTAAGCAGACAATTCTGTTTTAATGTATTTCTTTTGAAAGAAAATTTAGCTATAACCAAATGAAAGCAAAGGCTCACCTTGGAGTAAAGATAAAGATTACTTATGTGAACAATAAAAGAAGGCTGTTCTAAAAACTAAATGTTTACCTCGGTTGATTGAAATCATTCGAAAATGAATCTGACCTCTTTTTCTGTTTTAGCCTTCTGAATATTTCTGTTCTGTGGGAGAGTTGAGGCTCCTCTGATAATCAATTTGTCCAGATTAAGTGACAAACACATCAGCAAACGGAACACAATTTTCAGGCTTTGCACTCCAAACAGCCTCTCCAAACACACTCCAACAGGCTTAACGCGTGAAAGAGTGCTATGAAAAAAGCACAAATAGGGGATTCATGAAAAACTGAAGAAGTATTTAAGATGCCAAGTTTTAGGAGTGAAAATGGAAATAATTGAAACCGTACAAACACTGGTAATCAACATGTCACACAAGTTAAAAGAGCAAACACATGGCGTGGTTTGTGCCTAACGTGTGCAGTTTGTGTTCTTAAGGATATTTCGTTTCATGGCTTTTATTTTGTTATCATCTTTCAGCGCAGATGTATATGTTTTGAAAGAGAGCTCAGTCGCATTTAAAAAAACGGAAAATGGCAATACGGTAAGTCACAGAAATAAATAATGTTAAACGGGGAAAGTGTGATTTATATATATATATATATATATATATATATATTTATATTTAGCACCAGTCGAAAGTGGCAACAAGGTCCGTTTAATGAATTTATCTGTTTGTAAGGATTTTAGGTTATATTTTTGTGTTAAGTTAGCTAACTTTTGCCAATTAATGTAACACTCAATCACAATCCAACAGAAATGCAATTTATTTTCTGTTCCAGCTTTATCACAGCTTTAATGAAGTGCACAAATGAAAAAAGTTAAGCCAATGCTGAAGTGTCCTAAACCTGAATTCTCTCTAAAGGCCATCGACTCCTTTGGTTGCAAAAATAAGTCTGATTGTACAGAAAACTATGAGAAAATAACTCTACTTCTCACTTTATTTATTACCTCAGTAAACATTGTGAACATGAGTTTATGCTCTCAATCACTAGTTTCAAGTCTTCTTCAATACAGCATGACGTTCATTTAGTAAATTATTGTCGCATTTAGAGAGAAATTGACAATAAAGCAGAGTATGCTTTAGGGCGGGGCTACCTTGTGATTGACAGGTCACTACCTTGGCGTTGTCAGGTCTGGGAGTCGTCTGTGTTTTCGCCTTACAACTTTAACCCTTTCACAGTGTGTCTTCAGTTCATGAAAGTTAATTGTAACCTGTTTGGTCATTTCAAAATGTTTTATTCAGAGTTTGGTTGGACTAAGCTCCACCCTCTCTTGTCACTTCTGGTTTAAAAAAAAAACAAGATGGCGACGCCCAAAGCGGCAGTCCACATGTGAATGGGTGACGCCACGGTGACTACAACCACGTACAGTCTAAGGATGCAACACAACTTTTGATACTGTAGATCTTACAAATTAAAAGATTTGTACGAGCAGCAGAACCTCCTACCCGCGCGTTCAATACAAGGAGAAAACTGACTCTAAATGAAAGTTTAATTTACAAACTTACTTGTTTGAGTCAAGAATTGAAGCCAGTTTATTGGACTTCTATGAATCGACACCCACAGTTTGTCACAACCTCTTCTGTTTTACTTCATTCATGCAAAGTTAAGGTCTTACTTTCTGTGACTTAAACTTTGATTTGACATTTAAGGAGCTGTGCTTGCCACTCCTGCCGTTCTATCCGACAGAAAATCTATAGACACTTCCAACTTTGAAGTCCTCCAGATAACGGATGATCAAAACAGGCGAGTTCTTGCTCATCAGCAAACCATCGAGTGCTCCGCTGCAGATGCTCATAAAATTTTGAGATTGTAAAAATGAGCTCTGAGAGAGCCAACCTTATGGTTGCTCTTTGCCTCGCGCTGGTGCAGACAAATGAGGAGGGAAGAAGACTCAGAGAGAGGCTGAGAGACAGCTCTCTGACAAACCTCATCAGAGCGACAACAGATCATCCTGCAGGGTAAAGCTAAAAGCTCTCCTGGGATAGTTAACGTCATGTTGAAAGTAAACTTTGCTTTGTTTTGAGTTTTCTTCACACAATCAGTCTGCTGGTGACAGCGCGCTTTAGCTGGCAACCAGGTCACACTCAGTCAATCAATCAGTCAGTCTATGGAGGAATCAATGGACCAATCAGTTCACGCCCCAAAAGCTCAGATGAATGGAAACAAACAACGGACAATGCTACTTCTATGGTCCAATACCACAGTTCCCTGGTCATCAAGTGATAAATTGAAGTCGCTCAGTGTGGGGCGAGATGCTCTGCTCCTCTGTACCTCTGTGCTAACTCTGATGATATATTTCATAAATCATGTCGTTTTTTTATTGAGCAGTGAGAGAGAGAGAGAGAGGAGCGCCATCGAAAAAAAACCTGGTCGCCAAGGGAGCACAGGCTGTGGAAAGAAGGCAATTTAGGTGACATTGAGGATGAAATGCATTTCACTTCTCATTGTCCTCAATATGAAACGACCACAGCGGTAGATTCAAAGAAATTCCAAATTGCACCATGCACTTCACATCCGTTTGAATTCAGAATATACCTCAGTAATGCTGGATACAGCTCACATTGCAGCAAAATACAGATTCTGTTCACATACTTTAACTTAAAAATGTAAGTTTAAAAACAACAATTTACATCATAGTTTACGCTGTTTTGCCAACAATCATGTCAAAGGGCACTAACTATAATTAGATTCTGAATATAATTACCACAAATAAGCTAAGCATATAATGTTTCTTATTTCTGTAAAAATCACAAGCTGTATTTACATTCTCAGAGTGAAGTATTCATTATTATCATCATTATCAATAACAGGATGATAATTAGTCTTATCTTATGCGAATTTTGCAGACAGAAGATGATCTTTCCTGCTGCACCACTGAACATAAACATTGATCATTTTAAGGCAAACACATTATTAATGCACTGGTCAATTTTTGAGATTTGGGGCTATTTCGCTTCCATAACATGTCTTCTTTCAGACTAGTGGAAAGAAAACATCCAAAATACACGTTTAGGGGTTTATTTTACTACTTTGTGTATTTGTGTCTGCGGATTTCTCCTAAATTCCCCAAAAGTTAGCATTAGATACTGTCTCATTTGCATGTTTACACCAACAATTTCAGAAAACTTGTGATACCAAAAAGAATTGTCTTAATGTAAGTAATCAACTGGGGAAGTTTCATGGTGATATCCTTTGGCTTTATTTTTTACACTGATTTCCTGCAGTGTCTTGCAAAATGTATTGGATTTACAATACATATCTTTCCATTTTTTTTCTGAGTCAGAAATCTCCACTTCAGTAGTACTTACAGTACTGGCACCAAACGTTCCAGTTCAAAGTCTATATTCTGATGGGTTTTACTGGTGTGTTTGCTCATAAATCATTCATAACCTAATTTTTATTACACCTTATTCCTAAAAGCATGGCAAAAATGTATGTTGATAGTATTTTCTGATTTATGGAGTGATAAAAAAAGATTCCCTCAGTAAAAATCTTTAAGTCTAATACGTACACAAAATAAAACACGCATTTTGAACCTGGCTTCATCTAATGTTCAGATTTCTGTTAATATATTTAATAAGATAAAGCCTTATTTGCATATTTAAACACAACAGCATTTTAGAAACATGTTATCCTTCAGGTGTTTGAACGGATGTCCTCTGTGTTTTGTCAGTGAAATGAGCCTCTGACTTACAGACATTGGTCAAGCTTCTCCTTCTGACCCCACTGCCCTCCATAAATACGTTTAGTTTGTATGTGCTTGAGTACAATTTTGAGATACTTGTTTTCAGAATCACCCATCCACCATAAACCTCCTCCTTTTGAAGACTTTGTCGCTCTTCACACAAAGTTTCCTGTCTTGGCTCTAGTTTATGTGGATTACATATTGATTACGTTGGTTGTGTACAAAAAGGTGAGAACCGCGCGACACATTTCACTACATGTTCCAAGACCAGACTGGACGTCACCTGCTGTCTGTTTTGTGTCTCTCTGCCATGTAACTCTCCTTCCGGTTTCCCTCGGCCGCCCTCCCTCGCTCCCCGTCATAGGAACTCACACATATACACACCTCTGATTTCACGTCTCATCACCCCCGTGACCCACATAGACCAGGAACTAATTCACACGAGCCAGAGAGAGACGGGGAGAAAGAAATGGAAACAGAAAAGTGACGGGAGGCAGACCGAACGAGGAGGACGGGAGGCCGGCGCTAAATGAGAGCAAGCAGAAAGACAAAGTAGAAAAGACAAGCAAGATGTGTGGGGGGGAGGGGGGGAGGGAATTGGGTAGGGACGCAGGGTGAAAAAAAAATGGTAAGAGGGAGGAGGAAAGGAGCTGGATAATGTAGCCGGTAAGTGATAGACTGAGCAGCGGGAGACGTAGAGCGAGGTCAGATGGATAGATGGATAGAAGGAGAGGAGCGGAGGGGTGGAAGGGAGATTTGGGTCGGCGGAGTGCAGCTGCATCGGGAGAGAGCCGAGATGAGGAGGGTAAAAAGGGGGGGGGGGGGGAGAGAGAGACAGGAGGCAGGAAATCAGTTGAGCAGACAGAACGTGAAGATGTGTAGAGAGGATAAATGGAGGGGGGTGAAGATGAGAGAGAGGTAGAAAGAGAGGAGGAGATGGAGGAGGGGGGCTGCGGAGTAACCGTCATCAGTATTCCAGCCTTGTACTCCGTTTCCAGCCAAGACAAATGAGAGCCAACATCAGGGAGAAAGTGGATCAGCTGAAAACACACCAACCTCTCCCTCTGTCACCCCGCTCCCCTTACTCCATTTCTCTCCCGATCTCAACCCACTCCTTTCCCAAAAGACAATGAGCTGCAGTAAGACAAACACACGTACAGCATAATGTCATGAATAAACTGTTTAGGTGTGTTACATTCACCCTTTTCTCAGGTTAATGCAGCAGCATGGGCGTCCTAAGGAATAAATATTGAGCAGAGTGATCCCAAACTGTAAGTAGTCCATGAGAACAATGCTGCAGTTTTCCACATTTCAACACACATTGCTTTCGCTGTTTGTATCCGCTGATCGTGCACATTTCTGGGGTTGAATAAAGGTGAACCTTTTAAGAGTCTGCCGGGAAATTGCAAGACAGGAAATCTTGAATTCGTCTGTCGTAGAAGCTTTATCGAATGGAAGAGCTAATTTTCACAGAGACTGCTGCTGGAGGGACTGTACCTTTAGGCTACCCAGTCATATTCTGTATGTGCACCTAATTGACAGCAGCTGGAATTTGACAGTGTTATTGATCCAGGATCCAAGGTAACATCGAAACAGTGCAATAAGGGGAGAAGACAACTATTACGCATGTGAAAACTAAACTACATAAACATGTAGCAATGGAGTCAGTATTTGTAGGCACCTCCATAGTAGCTAGCCCTCTGGCTGCTTCCTGACTGACCAGGACAGCAGCAGCAACCTGTAAGTCATATGGTTTACCTGCTTTAACATGTGATCTCTATCTCTTAGTCACTCAGCAGAATGCAGATCTCCAACAGCTGTTTCTCTCTCAAGATGGAGGCGAAGATAACAAGCACAGGGATTCATTCATCTCGCATCATGCCTCACACGTAAGTGGATCGTAACATTTTGGGAATGGAGTTATTTTGCAGATGCTCCAGTTCAAAAATGAGACCAAACTTTTCGATTTGATATCCGTTTTTTGAGCCACGAAGAAAGGCTTGGCCTGCAACAGAATAGACGATGCTTGTTTTTGGCCTTGAAGATGAAAGGGAATGCCTTTTTGCTACTAAACCAGTTGATCGCTCAAGAGTGAGGAATAAGCAGTCAATGACGGTAGTAAACGGACCAAAAGAGGTTTTGAGTATACAGTCACTAACGAGCACAGTGAATAGTAAACTTGTAAACAAACCCATCAGATCGCAAGTCAAAGGAAGCAATGTTGCTGTCTCGGTTCCTCCTTTGCCAAGAGGAAGAGGTCATCTACAGATTAAGCTTGTTTGAGACGCCGTAGCAGGAAGAAGTGGAGTTGAATTAGCTCTTAACTTGTTGTGTTTTTCTCTTTAGAATATGATCGAACTGTACAGATTGTGTTTACGTTTTCTTATCCTGATAAGATTTCTAACTCCAGATCTCATGTTAATACCAGATGTAATTGTGCTCAAAATGGAGAGTACAAATTACTAAATTACACAAATGATTATCTTTTTGAAAAATTAAAATCTTCAAGACCGTCGCCGTAAGTGCCTAAATCCTTTCTTTTTTCTCTGGCAGCACACAATGTTGGTGCAAATGCAGTCTGAAGGCTGAAGGCTGAAGGCAGCAGTGCAGCGCGTTGCTAAATATACAGTATACTCCAACACATGCATTTCAGCAGCTTTGCTGATTGAAGGGTGTTAGAGAAAAACAAACTATGATCTTGATGACACTATATTATCAACATGAGCCAGTCACATGCTCCGGCCCCGCCACGGCCTTCAATAAGCTTTGAGTTATCCCTTCAGTGTAATCTCCTCCCTCCTCTCCCTCCCTCTCTCTCTCTCTCTCTCTCTCTCTCTCTCTCTCTCTCTCTCTCTCTCTCTCTCTCTCTCTCTCTGAATAACACATCCAGCAGCACACAGTAATGATTCCACCCACTCTCTCTCTCTCTCTCACTCTCTCTCTCACTACCTGCCCCCCACTGGGTTTTTCTGCTCTGATTACTGTTTGTTCATACAAAAACAAAACCCACTGTTGGAAGGATGTACAATTCTGGCTGAAAATGAGAAGACACAGATTTGTCATATCTCTCTCTCTGTCTCTCTCTGTCTCTCTGTCTCTCTGTCTCTCTGTCTCTCTCTCTCCGTGTCTCTCTGTCTCTCTGTGTCTCTCTCTCCGTGTCTCTCTGTCTCTCTGTGTCTCTCTCTCCGTGTCTCTCTGTCTCTCTGTGTCTCTCTCTCCGTCTCTCTCTGTCTCTCTGTGTCTCTCTATCTCCGTGTCTCTCTCTCTATCTCTGTCTCTCTCTCTCCGTGTCTCTCTGTCTCTCTGTGTCTCTCTCTCCGTGTCTCTCTGTCTCTCTGTGTCTCTCTCTCCGTCTCTCTCTGTCTCTCTGTGTCTCTCTCTCCGTGTCTCTCTCTCTATCTCTGTGTCTCTCTCTATCTCCGTGTCTCTCTCTCTCTCTCTATGTCTCTCTCTATCTCTGTGTCTCTCTCTCTCCGTGTCTCTCTATCTCTGTGTCTCTCTATCTCTGTGTCTCTCTCTCTCCGTGTCTCTCTATCTCTGTGTCTCTCTCTATCTCTGTGTCTCTCTATCTCTGTGTCTCTCTCTCCGTGTCTCTCTCTCTCTCTCTATGTCTCTCTCTATCTCTGTGTCTCTCTATCTCTGTGTCTCTCTCTCCGTGTCTCTCTCTCTCTATCTCTCTCGCGCACACACACACACACACACACACACACACACACACACACACACACACACACACACACACACTTTGATGCAAGAGAATCAAATGGCAATCAGAACATCTCTATGAATCACGTTGTGTTGTTTGACTGTTGTTTCCTCCAGTTGGAGAAAGAGGCAACCAAATCACAACTTTGTAGGCAGGAATAAGAAAGTCGATGTCAAGTTGCTGCGTGGCTTGATAGCTACCCAATTATCTAGAGCCACAAAAATAGTGACAGAGAAATGGCCACAAAAATCCATACGTGAGTGCCTAAGATCAACGATAAAATGTCTTCAATTGTCATGAAACACTCACAGCTTCCGTGCCGACAGAAAAAGGTGCCGGTTATGATGGTAACGTCACTCACCACTGATTGGTTTAGGGCAAAACAAAACAAAGCAATCAACTACCATGAAAACAATGTCCAGCAAAATGAATAAAGTCAAACAAAAAGGCGATTAATTTTGATTATCAGGCTACCACACCGTCCTGTTGCTGTAAATGCTCACAAACACACTGAATACGTTGTAATCCGCAGCAGGAAATAGTCCCCAACTAATGCACTATTCAATGAAGTTTGAGAACAGCTGTTTTAGGGAAATGACTAAGCCTTCAGTAGGAAGAAGATTTGGGATGAGTGCTGATATCCACACCCCTCTCAGGATGAATTGTAAAAACCTGGTTGGTTATTAACTTTTCAGTTCTCGCCCGATCATTAATTCAACATTTGAGTTTGTCCAAAAACTTTGGCTTATGACCGAATACCTGCAAATCTAATCACATTCCTATCAGCCTCAGCCGTACTTTGTGTTGTGATACAATGCTAACATGCTAAACTGATGCGAGGACATCAGCATGTCAGTGTAAACATGTTAGCATGCAGATGTTAGCATTAAGCTTTAACTGCGGCCTCACAAGACTGTCTCCTTCGTCACTTTCTCTCCCTCTCTCTCTAGTTTCTGGTTCCATTTTAGAGACTGACACAATCTTAAATTCAGAAAATAACATTTTTAATTAAGCAATATGCCTTCAGGAAATTGGCATGTATTACTTGGAATCAGCCTCTAAGCATTTATTTAAGACTCTATATTTAGACATTAATTAAAGCATTGCAGCAGTGTACTGATGAGAACAACAACTCCACGGCTATTACGGCCCTCTGCATTGTCCTCATTGCCTCTTTCTGTCTGAAATAAACTGCACACACAAACACATTTACACACAAGTTCGGCCTGGGTAATAACGGGAACGAGATAGAGGCAGCCAATTGTCTCTACTGTATCTTATTTGTACCAGGGAAAAGATGAGCAATCGAACAGAGATTAAATGAAGGGAAAAGAGGAAAGGGGCGATGCAGCAGCCACAAAAAACAACAACAAAAAAAAGTGTTGTTAAGTTGAATTTAAAGTGCTCTGAAGAGGATAAGCAAGTAGGCCAGTCAAGAGAGGAGGAGAAACAGGAGGAGAAGAGGAGAGAATGGGTGGAGAGGAGAGAAACAGGATGGGGAATTGATAAATAGATCATTGTATGCAAGGAGCTGCTCTGCCTCTTCTCTCCATCTTCCACACGTCTCCAACTACCCCCGCCACCCCCCCCTGACACCAGATAAACAGAATTCATAACTCATCTGTTTACTGTAAATGAGACTAAATACGGCCGGAACACAGAGGATTCACACACACACACACACACACACACACACATACACACACACACACACACACACACACACACACGCTCACAAACACAACCAACAGTTGTACGTCTTTTTCTGTTCCACCCCTTGTGTTTCTTGTCTTCTCGTTTTCCTCTGCAAATGAGCTTCTGTGTGTGTTTGATCAAGGTTTTGATAGGACTAGTGGCTGAACTTCTAACAGCACAACACACACCATAACACACACACACACACACACACACACACACACATACCCGGAGGCTCCTTTGACATACTGCATCTCTAATAGAGGAAGCCGGCTGGCGTAGAATATAATGTGAAAGGAACGATTAGACAGACAGACACACTGACTTAATAGACACAAACATAATAGAAACACTGCATGGCTGTAATGACTTGTAAGCACTGGTGGAAACATGACAGAGAACAGAGAGATGAGAGGATGGAGAAGGCAGAAAGGTACTTTGGGGGATTTTTCCCTTCATCTCGACTTGCAGAAACACCTCAAAAACCTGTTCACAGACGTCCTTTCCTCTGTGTGAAATCATCACTGGCCAGCTGTTGGTCTGTAAGTTACACTCATGCTGTTGTGGGTGCTGCATGATTCATGGGGAACGATCACATTTTGATGGATAAGCTAAGGAGTGGGTTTAATAAAGCAGGGATGCCTTGCTTTTTTTTGTAGATGTGTAAAATCTATAAACCTTAAAAGCAGCGACAGCAAAAAAAGAAGAAAAGTCAAGTATCCGATATAAATCTGATATTCCAGCATCTCAGTCCCTCTTTGCTTTTTGTTCTCACAGAGCCACTCTTAGGGGCTGTACAAAAATGATTAAGGGTGGAGGAGAGGTTGAAAAAGAGGAAGAGTAATGTATTTTTAATTTTTGCATTTTGTAGTCTGACTTCTTTTGGGAAAGCAGGGGAGGGTCTTTTAATTTGTACTCATACTAAATTTATAACTGAAGCTTCCCTTGCAAGATGCAAAACAAAAATAAGACAACAATCCTGGCACTGTTTCAGGGCTACATTTGTCCAATCAAAGTCAACTAATGTCAACTAACTATGTCAGTAATGAGAAACGCAGAATATGGATATTCATAAATTACTGATATTAGACAATGAATGTTATCTCTCCTCCAAATTAAACAACAAAATATTTGCACACACAAAAGGGTTTTCAGACCTGATGCTTATCAGCAGGATTCAAAACCGTTTAAAATCCTTGTTGAAACGTGAACGATGTGACCAGCAGTGTCCTCGAGATTGGTCTTGGTCTCAAGATCCCCTTTTCTCCATCTGGTCTCAATCTCGTCTCGGAATCGATCGCATCTTTACTCTGCCTCGTCTCATTCTCAGATAAAGAGGACTCTGGATTTTATTTCAAGTCCAGTCAAGACCTATTGACCTACATAGATATATTTATGTATACATACAGACAGACAGACAGATAGATAGATAGATAGATAGATACTTTATTCATTCCCAGGGGGAAATTTGCATACATATATATATATATATATATATATATACATATATATATACATACATACATATATACACATACATATATACAGTATATATATATATAGTATATTATTTGGCAATAAAAGAGAGAGAATCTTGATTTGTTTTTTATGTGTTTTTATGGTAATGTTGATCTTTCAGATACATTTTAGGCGTGCATATGGTTTGCATGTTCCATATTTTATCTGAAGCATGTCATACAGTGTGTGTCTTGCACTGGTCTGGTTTAGTATGGACTCTGGTCTCTACCTGGTGGTCTTGGTCTCAATTAACTTAAGCCAGGTGGTCTTGACTAGAACACACATAGTATGACACTATGATTGAGGTTTGGTTAGGTTTAGGTACAAAATCTAATACAAAAACAATTTTCGTACAGTCCCTTAGAAAGGATTTAGACGCTCCCTGTTCTACCCTCAGGCCTGCAGTTTCAGCAAAAACACGTTTGCACTCTCTCTCTGTATTACTCCTGAAATCCTCATTTTCCAAATACAAGGCATTTAAACACCACCTGTTCTCCTCCATGTCCCTCAGCAGTTTATTTGCAGCTGCAACGCACTTTGTTACAGTCAGGGCTCCAGTACTGCAGTAAATGAGTTTCTGTAAGTGTGTAGGGAACAAAAAACGAATGAATATGAACTATAGCATATAGAAACTGAATCATCTTTTTCACCTGAATAGAAAAGAAGGCTAAACACATATGCGATCGAACAAGGACATGGAATCCATTCAGCTTCCTTTTTTCACTTCATCATTGCCATTTACATCGACTTCTGCTCAGAAAGACATCATTGGTACACATAATAAGCACTATGGGCACATAGCTGATTTGTTTACTTGCAGATCAAAAGACGTCTGGATGTGTACGTGCAAAATATGACTTTTTCAGTTTCAAATTATCATTGTCTACTTTTGACTAAAATAATTTAAAAAAAAATCATTTAAACACTTACATTGAGAGTCATTGGGGTTTAAAGTCACTTAAAGGGGACGAGCTCAGAGAGGCAAACCACCACCAACCTTCCATTTTTGCCATTTAATAGCCAAACCAACACAAGAACTGAGCTACAGCTGCTCCATTGTTACATTTAATACATGCACCTGCAATGTCAAGCCTTTGATTGTTGCTCCATTCAGTGTTTTGCTGGAGCTGCATTAACACCTGTATGCAAGGTGAAACGTGACTGTTCCCTGTGCATATTCAGTCGAGTAAAGCTTTTGTTTTTTTTTGTTTTTTTCACACTTTTAGCTGATTATCTGAGGAGATGAACACTTGAATATGGAAGCTGTGGTTGTCTTTGTTTTAGTTTTCAGTAGATTTCACGAAATGTTTTCACATAATTACAATTTTTATGATTAAGAAACCCAGACCATGAGTGATATTAACATTTACAAAAAACGTAATATCTATAATCTATGTGAAAAGCAATTCAATATTTTTGAAGGCAGCAATAGTATCGTTATATTATGGTATTTATTTCAGTCAAATATCTAAATATTTCTTCCACACTCCAAACCACCATTGAACAGTTTTATCGTACATCTACACACATGTCATTACATCAAAATACTTCATTAAAGTTAAATAAAGGTTAGTATTAAGTGTCTTACTTCGTATTCTGAACACTAGTCACAACATTGAACAAGAGTTCAAATGATAAAATGATAAAGTCGTCCCAACTGAGAGGCATTCACGATGTGCTAAGCTGTTTTGTTATTCAGCTGCTTATCCAAAGGCCAATTTGAATTTAAGACTCCACCTGTTACTCTTTGATCACTTCAGTCTGAACTTATAAACATGGAACACGGCTCTTTGCTTATCCAGAAGCGACAGCTCGGGCTTCATTCCCCAAAGTGTTCATAGACTTGCGCTTGGTTCCTCATGCTGATCTCTGCTCACGTCTCTCGCGGATCTGTCGACTTGCATTATCTTACTAATGTTTCAGAGTTTGTTTCCTCACATAAAAACAGCAGGGATTAATTCACTATGCACTGCTCTGGATGTGCAAGAAGCTAAGAAACAAAACAAAAAAAAAAACCCCAATCCCAATCAATATGGGATCTCTGATATTAATGCCATTGAGTTGCATTTCTGTCTGCTGCACTATGATTCTGAAATGTAGCCTGGTTGTTGAAGGAGCACTGAGCAAGATTTTATTGTCGCATAAAATCACCGTAATATATCTGCAGGGGTTTCAATCAATACCAATGACTTAACGATTACTTTGCATGCTGAGATGCTGAGATGAGACTTCTGGCTTCCAAAATACACTTTTGTCACAGTTTCAAACAGCCGCACATCCTGAGAAAACTTTTTTAAAGATGGAGAATAGTGGTTGTTAAATGAGTCACAAGCGTTACATCACAGTTCACTCTTAAGCCATAAAAACCAAAGAGCCTATTTTATTTCACACAGACCTGTGCATGCTGCTGTACTTGGCTAGCAGCTGGTCATCGTTGATAACGGTCATCAATTACATTACGCTCTTTTAAATGTCTTGTGAGGGAAAGAAGAGGCGAGCAAGACATCTGAGCAGAGATATGTGCTACATAATAATAAATATAACTCAGCTGGAAACATTTGTGAATGAGCTTCTGTCGTAAAACACACGAAAACAGATACCTGCTCTGGTTGACAGTGCTAATAAAGTCCATTCAAAGGGAACGGAGTAGGAACGGAGTAACTAACACCATGTTTGTATTTTAAAATCAAGCTAAAGCCCAACACACATTTTGACTTGTCACAGTAGGAAACACAAAAGGTGTAAATAATATATGTCCATGAATCCAGAACAGTTTCAGGGTCCTGGCTTTGTCACTGTCGCACGTTTGTGGTTTACCGGGACACAAAAATTAGATTATCACTAAGATCAAAACTGGTGCAAGAAGGGTCTTCATAGTTTGAACCGTATGGCCACTGACCAAGCTGCGCTGTGTTGGGATTGACAACGCATTGTAATAAAGGCAATCATGTTTGATACAATACGATACAGTCAAGGGTCCCCACTCCTGGTTTTTCTTAAAGGTTTTGGTACAAAATGCGAATTATAGACTCACTTAATTAAGCAATTAAATAAAGCAAATTTAGAGGCTCGATTGCATGTAAGTCAATGGAAAGATTCCTGTGGATGTGAATTCACTCTAGGCAGTGTGACTGGGGCGAAGGGCCAATCAGGTACATTGAAAATGTGTCCACTTAAGCAAACAGTGTGTTTATCTTCATCCCAAAGTTGTATGAGTCAACTATAAAAACAAGAGAGAAAAAAGACAGGAGATAAACACAGACAGAGCAGGAGTTCCCACTAAGATTTTAATTCAGACTGAGCTGTCACACAAACGCATACAAATGACGAGTGCACACATTGTCAAATTTGCACGATGAAGATGATAATAAATAGACTAACCATGTAAACTGTACAGGACTCAAATCAAATTCATTACTGCAGAAACTTGTCCAGCTGCTCACTTATCTGTTATCTGTTCCACACGTATCCTGCACCACGCCGGCCTATAGACAAAGTCTACAGTACAGAATGTCAGCTCTCTGCTGATGAGACTGTTGCGGTAGTTGCTGGAAATTATTTAATATGCTAAAATGCTTTTTCACACCATCTGCAACTTCACATAACTCAAGTAAACATTGCTTAATGACAGACCTTGAACCCTTCGCTTTGGTAGAAAATAGACCTTGTTATTGACTACAGATGATTTAATGATTTACTTTATTTAAACCATCGAGCAGAACAACTGAATGAGTGCGTAAATGAAGTTGAAATAAATAAATGTAATTACTTTTCAGTTTCTTTCCTCACCTTTTTCTTTATTCTTTTCTAAAACAAATAGCAATCTCCCCTTTTCAAATGATGAGTGACATCTCTGAAAACTTGATCACAGAGGACAAACCTGAGCCTCAGATCCTGCTGTAGTACATGTGTACTAAACTACACGACAGAGGGAAATCTGTAGGGCTCAGCTCACTCGCTGAATGCTACAAATGTCATGGCAACAACTGAGTACATCCAATTTTACGCTGCATCAATGCTCCATTTACCTTGTGTGCTTCAAACATGTTCTTTTTTTTTGACAGTGGACGCCTCTCAGGAGAGAGATATGATATGATGTAGAGGCGATAGAAGAAGACAGACGGGCTCAGGATGAAATACGGCCGTGTTCTGCACAGGCCTTTGAGTTGATTACCAGTGTAAAGAGGGCTTTTATACGAGCCCCAGGCTAAAATATCACAGAGTATGTGGAATTTGGGCAGCCCACATACTGTACTAATGATTCTGAATTCAGTTCATTTTTCATCAAAATGTACAAGCTGTGCTGTCTCTTAACTCTGAGTGTACACAACAACTGTGCAGCCCGCAGCCTTCAGAGGCGGAAATTTGCAAACGTCTGTCATCCGAAAATGTAAATTGGATTGATGTGGTTTGTTGTCACGAGCATTTAAATGAGTAACTCGGATCTGTGCGCGCCCTCAAGTTAACACAGAGTGACGACCACAGAGTCTTAATGGTGAAAAGAGTCTCAGCGCCGGGTGACTCATGTGAAGATGTAAAACTGGGTTGTATTCATTAAAATTCTAAGAATAGGACGACTGGTCTGGGGTGGCTGGTCAGGTCATGTGACCATTCATACCTCCTAATGACTGTAAAAGGGAAAAAAATGTTAATATGGTATGACTTAATAGGATTTATGTTAGTCTCCTATTAACCATTATACTTCATTAAAAGAGAACAGTTTGCATTGTGTTCTTGCATTCCCTCTTTTTCCTTCAAGATGAACACACACATTAGCCAAAGTCAAGGACAGTAGATACAAACTGAACTTTATTTAATCTACAACTCAAGGCAAAGCACAGACAATATCAAAAATGAGCAGCCTTATCAATGATTCCCATGATTAGAAAAGAGTGCAGGGTCAAGTTGGACTTAGCTCATCCTACCGCGTTGGCCAGACCAACATGTTACTACGTACCGCAAACAAAGTAATTATGTCACAAGGTTAACATACTTTTTAGACTTGTAAGTGTTCTGGTGTCAGATAATCCTTTAATCTTATCGATGCATCACTCAAAACATCCTAAACAGTATCTACAAACAGTGCCTTTTTCAGCCTGATTAGCCACTTACATCCAAGCACACGTAACCCATACAAATAGAGATAGAATATAGAAATAGAATACTTTTATTGGCCCATCAAGATTCTGATCCAGCTTTGCCAATTAAAAAATTCAAAAGCCATGACCATGATCGTTCCCTAACCTTGAACAAGTGGTTATTATTGCAACCATGATGACGAAGGTCCTCTATCCTAAGCTATGTACTCATTTCAGCCCTGGTCTTACTCCCAGGGCGTCAAATACAGACAGACAGCTTGGGCAGTGGCCTTCGGAGTCTGGATACCGATGCTCTGTATGAGACGCACCTTTTAAATAACTTGAAGGTAAACCCATCTGTGAGTATAGTGGAGTCATTTCTACCTGAGCACAGAACCAAGTTACTCTCCCTCAGTGCGTGTTGTAATCCGAGCTTCTCCGTTCTTTGTTTACATCGCCGGGCCGGCCGTGCATGCTTTTAGTGCATGTTATAGCAAATGACCGCTGCGACTGTTTTACAACGTTAACCACGCGCAAACCTTCTGCGTCTAGATACTACGCAAAAGGCTGCTCTGGCCGTTATTAAAGTGAAGCTGGAGGCTTCTGCCCAAGCAGCAAAATATGACGAGTAGGGATGAGACTCTGTTGCTTATTCTAACCCAAACTGTGCTCTTTTTCTGACCCGAACAAAGTTGTTTTGTGCCTAAACCTAACAAACAATTTGATTTTGAGGAATAGCCAGAAACTGCTTACGTGGGAGCGACAACGAGGAGACAACCAGTCACCCTCACTTTGATTCCTTCAGGGAAAAGGAAGCACAGTTGATTTGTACTCAACTACATAAAAGTACAGAATGTTGCTTCCTGAATCTTTAAAATGTATTTACAGAGCTTCAAGGACTTTAATAAGAAAAACAACACATGGAAATACATCACAGCCAAGAAGTCACTGTCAGTCTCTGTGTGTGTGTAGGTGTGTGTGTGTGTGTGTGTGTGTGTGTGTGTGTGTGTGTGTGTGTGTGTGTGTGTGTGTGTGTGTGTGTGTGTGTATGTGTGTGTGTGTGTGTGTGTTTTAATAAAGCAAATGAGCCAGAAATCATGACATGCATCACAAGCTCTGCTGGTATACATATACATGGACACACACACACACACACACACACACTGCAGACCTACACTGAAACATGCGCGCGGTATCGCTCAAACTCTTCCCGCTGTGTGGGAACCTTTTCAGTGATTCATTGTTTTTTAAACACTTCGGTCGAACTTTATAACAATTTATAATCTTTATATGACTCATATGATCAGAGGCCATGTTCATAAAGTTCAGCCCTCATTGGAAAAAAACGTATTAAATTGGAAATCAGCCAGTCCTCTGTTAGCTCCAGCCTGGCTTCAGGATGTTGTGACACTCCTTCAAATATACAATCAGAGGGTCGGTCAGGACGTTCTTTAGAAGAGGGGACACCCTTCTTATCTTCCTGGACTAGTGAGTGAAGATAATGATGTACATTCAGATCATTACAGTATATATTGTTAAGTTACAAGCCTCCTGATTGATCTAAAATCATTGATCGGCCTTCAGGCAACCAATCTCTGCTTTATTGTAAATGCAGATGTGTGTGTGTGAACAGGGGAAAGACACACACACACACACACACACACACACACATCTGCATTTTTCATGCATTTTATCATGCATTTTTCATGCATGTCATGATTTCTGGCTCATTTGCTTTATTAAAACACATACATATGCATACACACACACACACACACACACACACACACACACACACACACACACACACACACACACACACACACACACACACACACATAAATGCATACTGCTGCACCTTCTTTGGCTCCATTTCAAACCTTTCAATAATTCAGCAATTCTTCTTATACATATTCATACTCAATTTGTAAAAGACAAGAGTGTGCATGTGTGTGTGAAAGAGAGTAACACCTGGTTTTAAGTACCGTCTTCTGAACAATATGGCAAATGAGGAAGTAGAGCCCCCGCACGCAATACGTGTAACGTGTGTGTGCAAAAAGTGTGTGTGTGTGTGTGTGTGTGTGTGTGTCTCTACGATACAGTTAAAGAGCTGAGTCAACTTTGTGCTCTCACTCTACTTACTATGAAACAACCATTGCCCAAAAGGTCAAGTCCTATTTGTATTGTGTGTTTGCGTCAAGCAATCACATTTTGTTCTTTAGAAAAAGTAAACATTTTAGTAATTTCCTGATCACCTGATCATCTTTGAAACCATTACTCTGTTGCTAATTATATTGTATTATGTAAAAGGTCTGTTGTCCTTAAAAAGGCTAAATTCCAAAGTCAGAATATTAAAATGTTTGGTGGTGTAATGTCCACCTGAGCAGGGAATAGAGTCGCTCTCCCTCTCTGTGCTTTGTTTATGTAGCCGGTCCGGATTGTGCATAATTCATGCTAGTGCATGTGAGTCCAAGTGTGTGTGCCCCACTGGCCAGCTCATCGTTCTGTGCAGATTAATGCCGCCCCGACCTAAGGTTAAGGAACCGTCCGGTTCCCCCTCAGGTAAACCCTGTCAGCTCCGTCATCGTAGTTTGCACTGTTGGTGCTGGGTTTTATTGCTTTTAAAGTTACTGGGACATCTCTGCTAACAGAAACATTTCCGCAGTCAGCTTTGCTTATGCACTGCCGTTCACTCCAGCATTTTACTACGCAACACATTAGAAGTATCTAGAGTGGGATTTACAACCTCCCGTGTACGTCTGAATATTTTGTTTATGTGCCTGCTTCCTACTGTGCAGGGGAGCATTTTCTGCAGTAATGATAATTCACCATCGTTAATGTCTCCCATAATAATGATACAGGCAGTATAGCTGCCAAGCGGACATCTCAGTCATCATCCAGCAGCTTGCAGTGTGGTTTCATAAACCAGGTGAAATTCTACGGCTCCGTGAGAACACATTGATAACAAGCTCCTGAACATGTGCCACCACATACACTATGAAAGCCTGCAGGTGCCGACGCAGCATGCAGCTGCACAGAAAAGCCCATTTGCACGGATCTATACTCTGTTTCTCTTTAAAGGGATAGTTTGGGTGTTTTTAAAGTGGGGTTGCATGAGGTACTTAGTCAGTGTATTACCTACAGTAGTCATTTGGAGAAACAGACAGGAGTAACAGCACCGGAACAAAGCATGTGGACTCGGGCAGCGGCAAAATATATATTTTAGCCACTTAAAAGAAAGGCCCACCTAAAACAATCTATATCAGTTTAAGTGTTTGCTATATTTAGAATATTTTCCAGCACAGAACTGAACTGAAAGTGAAACGTATCTGTATTGTTTTTGTCTGCGGAGGATAGATAGGTTTCCCTTTCAGTTCGGTTCCCCGTCTGAAAGGCTGTCTGACGGCCAATATAGCGTACACTTATACGGATATTGATTTTTTTTTTAGGTGTCTAAAATTACTTTTGCTGGTGCCCCCGTCCACAGCAGCTCATTACTTTGCTCCGGTGCTGGTACTCCTGTCTATTTCTCCAGACTGGGGGTGTGCTGACCTCCATCTACTGCAGGGTAATTCACTGACTATGGATAAGTACCTCGTACAGCCCCACTTCAGAAACATCCTAACTATCCCTTTAAGTGTGTTAAATTCAACATTCATTTCACACACACGGGTACCTACACGTTCAAACACAGATACAGCTGCTAGGACACGAATGTCAATCAATTATTATAGTCTCATCTTCCACAGTCTGTCACTGCCTCTGCAGCCATCACACTTCGCACTATACTCTCAACACCTGCACCTTATGTGCTCGGAGCATCTTTCTCCTTGTGTCTCTTTCTCTCTCTCACACACACACACACACACAGACACATTTCCAGCCTGCATTGTGATTGACAGACCATATTTTTGTCATCCAGAAAGGCTGAGACACTCTGGTGTAAAAGGATGTTCTCTCCCTCTCTCTTTCTTCCTTCATCCTTCATCCCCTGCTCCTCTTCTTATCTGTCTTTGTCCCTTCCTCTCGGCTCTGTGTGTGTGTGTGTGTGTGTGTGTGTGTGTGTGAATATTCGCCTGCTGCAGCTCCCAGCCTTTCATTGAAATGTTATTTAGCCAACCAATTAGATGTAGGGAACAGCAGGTGAGCCCTGAGCTCTATCCAATCAATGACCTTAATCCTCCCTAATCAACCAATTAAGATTCTATTATCGGCACACAATCACACACACATACACAGACATGCAGAACCGAGCTGGAATTGCAGAAATGCTGCATTATCTTATATCTGTGCAGAGATCTTATACCAACTGATCATGAGCTGAAAAGGCAGTATTATGTTATATCTTCCTACAGATGGCTCAAAAACAAAGAGAGGAGATTAAGGCTTCGATGAATTAATTGTTTGGTTTATTATGGGGAGTACAGTCCATAGAGCAGTCTGGCTTTGTTGATTCAACTCTTAATGAATGGAGGTCGTTTGAAAGGATTAAATTGTATTAAGAGTAAAACTTCTCCTTGGGGCTTGGGGTGATGAAACTCATACAGTGTCATATGTTTTAAAGGTTTAGTGGAGCACATTTTAAGCTATGATATCTTAGTTGAAAAATGAGTTGCACTCAGTTGAAGCAGATTTCCCAGAGTGCAATGCAGGTTTCTGAGCCAAACTTTTGGGGTTTATTCCTTCGAGAAAGTTAGCAGCAACATCACTCTATAAGCATGTTTGTGTTGAAGTTTTCACTATAATATATATATTTGAAAGGAACTGCACAGAATTAAGTTAATTAATATCGCCCCTAAAAGATTGGTGACTGATGGAATAATCCTCTACCGATCTGTAGAAACATCCATCATTGGGAAAAGTAGTATGGCTACCATTTTCAGTAACACTTGACTTTAAGTCCCTTTATTTAGCATTTATAAGGACATTTCATTAATGGTAAACACACTATGATGCATTTGTGTGCAGTTATAACATTCATTTGTATTGTATTGTCATTCATTGTGTGCTTATATACAACAGCCTCCACTGGGTGCCTATACAGGATACAGTAAATCACGGACCAGGGCGGTTGATTGGAGGGAATCCACAGGAAATAAATTGTCAAACAAACCTGAACATGCAGGGATACATAGGAGAAGCAAGAAATTATAATGTTTTCTTCCCCAGGAACAATAGAAAGCCCTCAGGCCTGACTGGATTGTATGTTTTCTTTAGTATTCCAGTAACAATAATTTCCTCTCTGCCTTTAGGGATGTAATGTCTTTAAAACAAATCTGTGTTTCAGAAATATGTGGACATGATGTAATTGTCTGTTTTCATATATGTGTGCAAAGCAGAGAAAGACAGAGGGGGCTACTCTGACGCTCAGCAGCAGTGACATCCTCTTTGTATACCTCTTATTGCTTTTCTTCATCTGCTCCTCCCTCACCCGCATTACATTTCTGTTGCGACTGAGATCTCGACATTTACTCAGATTTATTTTAGTCCAGAGTGTCTCAAACAAGGCAAGTAATTGTTTGCTCTGAGCAACAAGACGCGAGGGGGAAGAGATAGACGGAGACAGAGAGGGAGAGGCAGGGAATTAAGAGCTGGAGAAACTCAAAGTACAAGGACGCAACGTAGATTTTGATGGAGGATACATTAGTGACGGTTGAAGGTGGAAAGTGTTTGTGTCATAAAATATGGCACTTATTTATGCACATAGAAAGGAAACTGACATATTGTCACTTGACCACACAACGTCCGGCCGCTTAAGTCGATAAACATTGTTGTTCCACATTATTGATTGTCATTGATCTTCAGTATTGAATGCTTTTGTTAGAAATGGTTTATTGTCGTAGAAAAGACCATGATATGATATGTGACTTTTCATTGTTTGCTCAGAACTCTGACGGAGATTCGGGTCAAACGTACAAGAAAAGCAGATTGTAATAGTTGTACTAGAGGAAGACCCCTTTTTCAAAATACAAAAAATGTGTCCATCATTAAGTGTGACAATGCACAGTGAAGGGCTTCGTGTTTTAAATGGAGAAAGTGTCGGCGTTCTCCTGGGCAGCTGTACAGACCATGGAGGTGTAAGCTGCCCTGGTTGTTCTGTCAGGTTTCACAGACAAAGTTCAGCTTAATTTGAACTTTCAACAGAATTTTGATCAATTTCACTGCTGGGAATAGATTAAGAAGGTAAAGGATAAGACTCACTTTAATTTGTGTGCATTATTCTGATATCAGAGTTATGTAACTCTACACGCAATCGTATCTGGACTCACATCCAAACACTTAAACATAGCAGGAAATATCAGAGAAGACAAATGTACCCGGTTGATTTATATTATAATGTATCATCTTTAGCTGCTTTGCAGGACTGCACTTCTTTCTTTGCCTGTGCAAACTATGTGCTGGCATGTCGGGCATGGGGCAAAAACACACTGGCTACTCCTGGCAATAACCAGGACCACGGACATGAGAGGAAAACACACTATAGCTACTCCAGGCAATAACCAGGACCACCGACATGAGAGGAAAACACACTATATCAACTTCAGGAAATAACCATGACCACTGACATGAGAGAAAAGTACACTATGGCTACTCCAGGCAATAACCAGGACCACCAACATGGGAGAAAAACACACTATAAATACTCCAGGCAATAACCAGGACCATTTAGATGAGATAAAAACACACTATAAATACTCCAGGCAATAACCAGGACCACCGACATGAGAGAAAAACACAATATAAATACTCCAGGCTATACCCAGGACCAACGACATGAGATAAAAACACACTATAAATACTCCAGACAATAACCAGGACCACCGACATGAGAGAAAAACACAATATAAATACTCCAGGCAATAACCAGGACCATTTAGATGAGATAAAAACACACTATAAATACTCCAGGCAATAACCAGGACCACTGGCAGTTATGAATAGCAGGAAAATCAACGAGTTCAGCCAACAGGTTCTTACAGCGAGGTGACATTACGTCTGGAAAAACATGTAACTAAAAATTCCTCTTGATATGGTGTTTGGCATGTTTCTCACGAAGCTCTTCCACTCTCTTAGCAAGTATTTTTTATGTTTTGTGTCAAAGCTTCACACCGGCATTTCTGACATAAGCTACAATCCAGTTCAGTCGTGAATCCTTTTAGTTGAATTTTCAGCAGTCTGGCATCCGTCATCTCTGTGTTACAATGGCATTCTTGTGTTTTGTACACTTCCTAGACTCAGTGAACGACTCCAACTTCATTATGTAAGTCCATGTATTTTTCAACCACCCTCTTTATTGTGTGTATAAATGTGCGCGTGTGTGTGTGTGTGTGTGTGACAGAGAGAGAAGATGTGTGTGCTCTGCATTGCGTTTAACAGGGTAGCACATGCTGAGACTGGGGAACAGTTCTTTATATCTGCCTTAATTGAACCGCACTGAAGCATAAATTAGTCTGCCCTGCCAACTCTGCACTTTCTACTGTGTGTGTGTGTGTGTGTGTGTGTGTGTGTGTGTGTGTGTGTGTGTGTGTGTGTGTGTGTGTGTGTGTGTGTGTGTAAGTGAGTAACTGCCCACGTGTGTTTCTGCATTTGGTAAACAAATTCCAAACTAAGATATTTTTGGTTTTGCCTGATTTACGGATTTTTGCACACATACTCACTTTTAGGTCGTTTTAAATCACAATGTGCAGTAAAATAACTGGAAGATTTCAAAAGTTCTCTCTCTCTCTCTCTCTCTCTCTCTCTCTCTCTCTCTCTCTCTCTCTCTCTCTCTCTCTCTCTCTCTCTCTCGGAGTTTTGCACAACCCTCTTCTTCCTCCATTACCACCATGATCTGCGGATCTTCAGCTGAGGCAGGTTCTGCTTTTCACCGTCTGTCTCTTCACAACCATAATCATCTAGAAGCATCCTGTCAAACACTTTTTCCCTCTTCCACAACCAAAAGAGAGAGCTGTGAAACAACAAGTCCCCCAACCTAAACTTTAAAATACATTGTGTGTCATTGCCGTCCCCGACTGTTCCAAATATTTCACAAAAATATCCGTTCAATGATTATTCCAATGCCAAACATGCACACAAGTCCCAGTCAAGTCTTAAGTCTCTTATTGTTTTAATGAGAGTTGGATAATCTGCTGCATGTCATCCGGTCTGTTTATAACGCTGCATAACTATATCTAAGGAATTTAAAGCCTATACTGTAGTATTACTCATTTATCTATTAGCATACAGTATCAGCATTGATACGTTGTTTAGTATACGACCACTTTAAACAATCAATGCAAGTTCCTCTAAATAGCATATAAATGACATTTACAAATAAATGGATTTCGATTAGCATTACTCAGGGGAACAGGGAAATATTATTAGGCATGTAATAATAACTGGAACCTATTTTTGAATAAGAGTTAAGAATACAGTATTGTATCATTACAACCAATGACGGTTTGTAATCTACCGTAAATGAACACAGCTCAAAACCCAGAGATAAGTGTTACTGCTCTGCCACCTCGGTTTAGGATGTAACAGGTGATGTGGAAAACTTGTACTTCTCGTCAATCTTCACTTGGATGAAGAAAAGACTCGATGAGCCTCATCTGTGCAGTACAGCACGTATACGTGGACACAGATGTGTGGCGACTGTCAGGGCTGTCCTTCAATCAGAGGATCGGCGGTTCGATCCCCGGCTCCGCTAGTCGCATGTCGATGTGTCCTTGAGCAAGGCACTTAACCCCAAAATTGCTCCTGTAGCTGTGCCTACGGTGTAGAAATGCGATAGAATCTGAATTGTAAGTCGCTTTGGATAAAAGCGTCTGCTAAATGACTGTAATGTAATGCACCCCAAACTTAAAACAGTTTGTCCCACGTCAGACAGAATAACGAATAATCACAACACCTGGGACGAGGCCAAACAATGTTGTGTTACTTGGTTTATTATGGGAGGAGGAACATCATCAAGGTCTTCATCTTATCTTAACCTCCTCACATACAGCGAGGGACTCTCTCAAAATACCAAACCATGACAAATCACACATTCCTTCATGTCAAGTAATTTTCCACCACATGTAAAGAAACAAAGATTGTCGCCGGAGTAAAAGAAACCAAACGTCGACTCTGTGGACCGAGGCGAGATGCAAATGTCCGTCTTCTTGGTCGGGAGTCCCACACTCTGTTTGGTCTATCCCCAACCTCCTCTCTAACTGTGTGTTCACACAGAACGTGAAGCAAATTTTAGAGGCACAACTGCATACAAAGTCAACGGAAAGATGCGACTAGACGCAAATTTGCCTCGGGCAGCACAAATGAGCAGACTGCTTCGTAAATGCAGAGAGACAGGGTGAAAAGGGAGTTTGGAAGGAAATGTTGGTCACAAGGGGTCGTTTGTCAGGATAGTGTGCGTCATCTTTAAGTGCTGCTGAAGAGTGTGTCTTGGGTTTTGTCGTTTGTGGCGGTTTTGCGCTGATGTTGCGTGTATACTGTGTGCTTTTATGATTCACATCGTGTGTCGAGTTGTTTATTTTTAAAGCATGAATTCTTTCTCAGGTTTATTCTAGTAAAAACTGACTTAACTGAAATTTTTATGACACAAAAAAAAAAACCTGCCTGGCTTCCCAAAATACCCTCACACATGCAACGGACGCTATGCATGTGAGTTTCTTCAATCAATCACTTCCTGGCCTCATCAGTATGCAGCATTTAGAAGGAGCCACTTAGCCTCCACGCTTGGTCACAATCAGCGCTCCTTTTGTCACCCTCTCCTCCTCCCTTCTCACCTTTCCCTCACCCATCTCCTCCTCATCACTACAGAGACTAAGGTAACAGGAACGAGGGCTCGCTTCAATCAAACCATCGGCACAACTATTTTCCCCTCTCACCTTCTCGAGAGGCGAGACATACAGATTCCTGTGATGGGTCTGAGATGAAGACAGGGGACGACGGGCGCGAGGAGAGGAAAGGAGGGCCGAGCTGGAAGAGAGAGGATCAGCTCAAAGCGTTTTGAGAGCAGAGCCGGTTAAAGTGTTGTGCTGTTGCTCTCAGTCACACTCCTGTTCGGTATTAGTGGTGTCTGCAGCATGCAGGAGTGAGCCAGCACTCAGGTGATGGAGACAACTGGTGATCAGAAGCTGTCGGGGCATTTTTATTTCATTATTTCATGATTAGGCGTTAGGCAGTGATGTGATTACTTTTCTCACAAACAAGTAATGTAAGGGTTAATAATTTGAAATACAGTATGCACATCTTCTACTTAAGTAAATAACACAGTGTAGAAATACATGAGCATGCAGTGTTACAAATAAACCTGCATTTTACTCTAGAAACAATACAAAGGTATTATTAAGCAGAAGAATCTACTTAACCTGATGGGTCTTTTTATTTTTTAGGCTGCTTTGTCATGTTGTTACATTGGGTTGCATCATATTGTGATGCTATTTCTTCTATCTTTGACCACTCTTTATATATAATGAATTAATGTAAGATGTAGGCCACATGTATGCTGTATACATGAAGAGTATCAATTTACATAAGCACACACACTGAAATGTAAGTACACACACACACACACACACACAGAGCGCTGTGGATCTCGTGGTGTGCCTGGTTTCCATGGGGACTTGGAGCGTTGAATATTCTGGGATAGAGCTGAGTACAGGCAGTACTCAGGCCATATGGGGCATAGCTGTGTTTAAAAAGGTGCCTACTACTTAAATTTACATTTTACGTAATGCTGTTCTTCTGGCCGACGGGAACAGCTCGTGAAATTAGGAGGAGGATGACTGAGACGCTGCAGATTTTTAGATTTACTCTTACATTTCATGCCCAGTACCATCTGCTTTTGAAAAGTGTCTTTATCTTGCATTCTCTCTAATGGCCAGGAGGGGGAGACTCCTCAGATAGTATAGAAGTCTATGAGAAAATGACTCTACTTCTCACTTGATTTATTCCCTCAGTAAACATTGTAAACATGAGTTTATGGTCTCAATCTCTGTCTTCTTAAATACAGCATGATGTTCATTTAGTAAATTATGGTCCATTTAGAGTGAAATAGACGATAAAGCAGAGTATGCTTTAAGGCGGGGCTACCTTGTGATTGACAGGTCACTACCAGGGCGTGGATGTTGTCCGTGTTTTCTTCTCAGAACTTTAACCCTTTCACAGTGTGTTCTCCTTTCATTAAAGTTAATTGTAACATTTTAGTTGCCTAAAAATATCTTATTCAGTGTTAGGTTGTACTTACCTCCACCCTCTCGTGTCACCTCTGGTTCCAAAAAACAAAGATGGCTACGGCCGAAATGCCGAACCCAAAGCCTCAAAACGGCAGTCCACAAACCAATGCTATTGCAAAACCTATGTTTAACCAATTCCTTGATTTTGAGAAGCTTTGCCCTATAAATGACTTAAACTTATCACATTTTTTGTAGACTATTTTCTGTTGCTCAACTAGTAAAACTCAATATGAAGCATCTTTAGAAAGCCGTGCTTTCTACAATACAACTAAATAGGGAATAATGAATTGATTTTTAAAGGATGATATCAGTATAATTAACATTCTGTTTGTGCACATTTTTGCATTATTTGAGAATGCTTTTCACTATAACACACAACTGTAGTTGTCTTACCCTCCATGTGTGAAATTAAGCGAACATTTCTCCACAGTTTTATGTTTTATAACAGTTACAATACTCTCATATGTCATTCTGAGAGCGTGGGACTCATTTGTGAGACTCTTTGCAATAATTTCTACATCCAAATGATTTTCATGCCATTTGAATGTCATTCAATGTGGAAATGTAACTCATGTAGTGTGAAAGTCATTTTGTCAGTCCTCTGAAAGCCTCTTTTACAGACACAAGCATCAGAGAGACGTCAGGCAGGACGACCTTTCCACTGTCATTTTTGGCTTCAGGCGACATGAGTCAGCTTTTACCTGCAAACTGTGTCACTCTGATGCATTGGAGTGATATCTCAACACTGACCTGCATACCCATTACAACGCCTAATGGCACGATGTTAATATAAATTCAAGCTAATTGTGCATTCAGTCGTGATCCTTTTCCTGCAATTAAAGCATTTAGCATCCTGAATTAGCTGCAGAAAGACTTGTCACAACACATCATTCAGAGAAACTAATTAACTGGCATATCACACGGCGGCATGCGCAGGAAGAACCATGCTAAGAGGGACATTTAGGATTATGAAGAAATGACCGTAATGACAGTAAAATCACTTGAAGCGGTCACAGAAGAGATTGCGTGTAGATGGCGTGCTGTGGGCAAAGCGTGGCGATCATGGTGGTACTTCAAAATGTAGAATGTCCGAAAACAAATAAAGAAAGATGATTAAAAAAGTGTTTCGGACTTTACTGTGGCAATACATCAGTCGGGGCTCGGTAGATGTTGTGGGACTTCTCAGAGTTCCTGTATTATTAGCTAAATGTGAAAGAGATTAAGTTGATTTTGCACTTGAATAATTTATTGACTTTATATTTAACTTGTATTTGAATCAACGTTTGTTTTATTGTCTTATGTGTCTGGCTGCAAGGCCGTTTAATTTCCTTCTAGGGATCAATAAAGTCATCCATCCATCCTTCGTTCCTTCCTTTCCTTTCCTTTCCTTTCCTTTCCTTTCCTCCCTCCTTCCGGGTATTGATTTGACTCTTTTATCCTAAGTGATAAAACGTATGTCATTTATATGTGTTAATTGACCATATCATCCCCTCTATTTGTGAGTTGTTCTGTGTTGACTAGTGTTGTGGGAATTTTACTCTTAATAAACTATAAAACATCACAAAGAGAATGTGTCTTTTCTGAGTTTAATTGCAATAAACTTTGTTCACATTTGCAAATGTGGCTCTCCAAGCTTGCCAGGGTGGAAAGAGATTCCCCGAATGAGTATTTAAAGATTATTTGTCACATTACACATCCCTTATCCTCACCGTAAACAGGTGTCTTTCAATAAACAGCGTTTTGTCTGCCATTGTAGTCTCGTTCTAAGACACGTAAAAAAGCTTGCAAAATTTACGAGTGAGATATTTACTGACGGATTTTATGTCGTAGAACGTTAAAATCTCTTCAACTTGTGTTAACCACAGATCTTATTTCAGGCATACAACCAAAAACCCATTCAAAAAACCCATTGACTTCGAGAGGAGGGACAGGAAGCGCGAGTGAATTTCTGGGTTTTAGGACTAATTTCTGCAGCGCTCTGACGATGCCAACATGCGGATGTGTATCAGAACATGCGGTGTGCAGCAATGACTCATTTCTTCTTTTAATATAAATGTCATCTGGCAGAAATCTCTATTTAAATGTGATATTCTTTTGTGCGTAGTGTAATGTAGGATGAGTAATTTGTGTGTGATCAAAATTTGCATTTTTATGGTGCAACAGTCTCAGCTCCAAATGTTTACCATGTAATCATCCTTTATATTGTAAATCCGTATTATATCTAGGAATCAATTATTACCATTTTTCACTTCCATGTTTCTACCTCTTAATATGAGAGTATATCCGTTCCATCGACTAGACAAAGACGTGAACTTTTACATTGGATTTTCTACTAAAAAGTGAACTATTTTATTTATATTTGTTGTTTTACACAGATAAAAGCAATTTCAGGGTATGACGCAAAAAATGCCTGTTTTAATACAGATGTGTACCATATGTTACACTACACTAAAGCAACTGGTGTAAGTCACCAATACATTACACTGCTATAGCAGTGACTAAAGTGCTACCATAATACTCTGCTCAGGGCCGACGAGTGACGCCGAGGAGAAGTTCAGCAGCTCCTCAAATTCCAGATTAAAGATGAAAATTCAATCAGACTGCAGGCACAACAATAAAGCCGAAAAAAAGATAGCCGATTAGTGCAAAAGAAGAAGCAAATTCAACTTAAAATGTATTTCAAGTATAGGCTCGAAGAATAGAACAATTTGACCAATCATGTGTTTTACTCCGAGGCAGGAGGAAATCTCTCTCTGTTGGGCAATTTTTTTCTATCACAGTAGATCAAAAGACATGGAGGAGAATTCACGAACATATACTGTGCTGTATTTTCATCGGCACTGTACTTTAAAGACGCCTTAAATACAGTCAACAGCAAAAAGAATGTGGGTATCTAACATCAGTTATTTTCGTTAAAGCAATTCAGAAATATAAAGTAAGTTATTCTTTCTCTTTCTTCTAGACTCACTGAGGTTCAACAATCTTTAAAAAAATCAATTACAAAAGAGGAAATCGTTTCTCCTGCAAGAGCAGCCTCGACAGACTGAAACGTAAATGCGGCCACAAGTCACGTTTCCTTCATCTGTGAATGGTGTGGCTCTCACATTTTCTCACTCATGGGAGACATAGTACTGTATAATTCACACCTGAACAACACCAATTCATACGGGTGTCTCAGGAGGCAATTGCTAACTGAGCTAATAGTACACAAGGGTATGCAGAGGCGAGTACATTTTTGAACTTTATCGCATAATAATTCTTATAATGCACTGAACATCAGGGCTTAATGGACGGATGTGATGCGACTGTCTCTGAGGGTGAATTCCTTTTTAATGCCACTTGCCTTTTCTATTGTGCAAAGAACCGTCCAAACAGAAGCTGCCGTCTTGAGCCTTCTGCCCTTCACATTATCTTTTAGACCTGCACATGCATATTGCTGTAACACACACAAACACACACGTGCTCTTGGTTCAGTCTAATTTAAGATTTATGAGTACATTAAAACCTCCTTTAAAGATGACTCTGAGTGCAACAAAGATGTTATTTAAATTTGTATGCATAGCTTTGTATCGACTCACACCAGGGGGTTCACTGTAAATAATGCATGCGCATAGTGGACATGATGAGGAAGATGAAAGCTATTGCATGTGCACATTTCACATAATGCGTCTGACCATGAGTTTAGTAATATCGTGGCGAATGTTGAAAATATGCCCATTGGCTTTAGGGTTAAGGCCACAACTAGGTTAGAGTCAGAGGCTTAGGAAATAGGCTTAGGAAATTCAATATGTCCTCAAGGGTCCTCAAAAATGTGGAAATACAAACATGAGAGTGTATGAGTATGTGAGGGTGTGTGTCTGTGTGTCAGATGTTGACTGTTAAGGACCACTGGTCTGATGAGGAACGCATATTGCAAAGTTGACTTATAAGTGCACACACACACACACACACACACACACACACACACACTCACACGTCTTCAGAGAGATAGCACTGTAATATTCACCTTCTGCGGAGAGATAAGAGAAGCAGAAACTAATAACATCCCAACCTCACCCCTCTCCTGTGTTTATGATACTCTTCATATGCTAACATTGTCACGTCAATAAGCAGAACGGTGCAAAACGTGGCCCGAACTTGGATGATAAAATGAGCCAAACGACATTTGATTTAATCAAGTTGCGGTGTGAAAATCTCACAGGCAGTTTACAGTTATTTCACAGCGCGCACAAAGCCAATCGAGCAGCACATGCCTTACAGCTCAGTCGTGACGCTCCTTGAGGAGCAAAACACTTTGATTTCACTCAGCCTGAGAACATGCACATCTGCTAATGTTCTTTTTAAATTCAAACCTGAAACCTCAGCGCAGTCTTTAAAATGGCATGTGGACAAGCCCAGGGCAGAGTTGGGAATCCCTCCAGCAGCATCATTTAGGTCTGCTGTTAGAAGGCATAAGGGACAAGTCGTGCACAATGCGAGGAGTGGATGCCTGTTGCCTTTCAGCCTGTGGCAATACATTAAATATGTAAAGTAATTTGGCCCAACATCACTCTAGAGTGCCAATACTGGAGCAGGAAGAGAGGAGGCTATAATAACTCGCTCTCGCCACAGCAGTAGCAGCCGCTCCCTGGGCTGCAGGATGATTTGGACCTGACTGTGACCGCCCATACATTACTAAAGTAGAGTGTGAAATGAAAGCCAGAGACAGAAAGGCATGTAGACAGAAGACCAACAGTACCTTTTTTTTTTTTTTTCGCCAGAGTCACAGAAAGTTAATCTCTGACTGGCTCATGGTAGCAAAACACCAGGCCGACGCTTTACGTTCTGGACTTTAACAAGATGTGTACAAAATAAAATGGTTCCCCAAATGAATAATGTATGAGGTTTCTCTTCCTCATTATTCTCTCTGCACAAATGATTGCGAAGGCATTCCTTGGTTAATGAACATGTTCTCGTCACCAGAAAAACACACAAAAACAACAACATCTATTTTGTTTGATGTTAAGAAAAGAAAAGAAAAGAAAGTGGCGCAGAATGTCCCGGAGATTATGAACAGCCTGAACTGTGGGGGTTTTTCTGAACCCTTCCCCGATTGGTCTTTACCATTCCTCCCATTCCCACCTCCGTTCTGTGAAATATATTACTCTTAGCACTTGAATATGTAGCCGTCCTGCCTCTGTTGGGTGAAAAATGGCTTTCATCTAGGATTTGAGCTAAAGCAAATTACCCCTCTGGTGGTATAGATCACTTTTAAGGAGGTAGGGTTTGACACAGAAAGTGAGAGCGAGAGGGAGAGAGAAGCTGTGGAAGGGGGAGCAGTAGAAATACTGTATGCTGATAAAAGTAAAAGAGTTGGGAGGGATAAGTCAAAGAGAATAAGAAGAAGCATTAATGAATGAAAACAATTCGATCTTGTGGTTTTCATTGGGATTCCAACAAGCAGCCGAGTCCGGCTTTGTACCGCAGAACTCGCAGCACATGAACGGGGACAACCAGCTCAGGTGGTCAAATATGATATTTTAAAACCATCTTATCTCAGCAAACAAAGACAACAAGAAAGTTCTTTTGTGACAAGCGAGCGACCCAAATCTCTTTTCCTAATATTTGTTTTTTGTCATTTTCCTCAGCCTCAGGAGAGAAGGATTTCAAAAAAGCGACTGTCAGACATAAGTTGAATCACTAAGCAATGAAGCTTGTGCGTAGAACTTTATCAGTGAAAAAGTTCAACATCCATTTTTAATTGGATTCACCAAACATGACAGGGGCAGGGGAGAAGTAAGATGTTCAAGACAGGAAAGGTAAAAGAAAGGAAAAGACAAAATGAAAAAGGACAGCAAACGGAAATGGAAGAGAAAGGAAAGGACAATAAAAGGACGGGCCAAGACAGGACGAAAAGGGAAAGCAAAGAAAGAGGAGAGGACAGGCCCCGGACAGGAAAAGAAAGGAAAGAAAAAGGGAAAGGGCAGTGAAGGGAATGAGCAAAGACTCTCCATCATGAGGGACAGGCAGAGTGAGAACAAAGGAGTGGAGCAACGAAAGCCTACGCTGCCCTGAAGCATACATGCTGTGTTGTGCCAACAACATATGCACAATTATCTAACGACAAAACCTTCTGGAAGCGCTCCAGTTCTTCTCCCGTATCACCCGGCATATCACACACTCACCGCGGTGTTGACTCAGACTTGACACAAGTCCATCCATCAGGCCACAGAGATGATAATGAGCGAGGTGGCTGCAGGCGAGCCGGACGTTAGGTCTGTTTGACAGATGGTTCCGTCAGCACGTCAGGACGGCATCGAACTTCCTCTTTATCATTCGCACTGACCTCTCTTACCCTTCTTATCATTCTCCACTTTCTTCCCTTCGCTTCCACAGACCGTCTCTGTGCCACATGAGCAGGTTGAATCTCAAAAGTGCTCGTTTTTTTTCATAGAATAGAGAAACAGCGACGAGACAATGATATGAAAAGAGAAATGACGTGAGATCTGAGAAATAAACAGTATAACATTGATACAGATATGACATTTTTTGTCATATCTGTACCGAAGAAATGAGAATGAACTAATTAGCTATTTAAAGGAAAAAATAAGAAAAGTTGTCAATCAAAGAGATGAGATTAGATGTGGAAATTAGATTAGATGAGGTTAAATGAGATCCAAGGAATGAGATGGAATGGAGAAATTAGATTTAGAAATTTGATGACGTGAGATTAAAGCGACGACAATAAACAAATGAGATTAAGGAGATTAAGGAGATGAAAGAGACCAGATAAAAAAAGATGAGCGAGATACAAAATATAAAATGGATTCATGGGATTAAAGAAAATGTTATGAGATAGATTACACAAAATGTGATACACAATATGAGATAAAGGAATGAGACGCCGGTAATGAGACAGAGACATTCCCTGTTACAGCTAAAACATGACTCTTGTCTGTACCGTGTGGAAACAAGTTGATAAAGCCAACAGAAAAACACAAAGTTAGTTATGTGCTCGGGCCTAGTTAGGAATTTGATAAAAGTGAATACTTGATGGGCTTGCTGGCAGTGAGTTGAGAGAGATCAATGCCAAGCCAAACAAAATGACACCGCAGTATTTCAGTACAGAGACAGAATGTGACAGACAGAGCTATCACGCAGCAGACTCGGGGCGGCTGCGATGATACACTGGGCAGCCTGATAAGATGTGACACATGGGCCCCCACATTTCCCGACGCGTATGAATTCCTACTGTGCGTTTCTGCTTCCCTGAAGCGTTCTTCTAGTTCCAGGCACCCTGCAGGTATCACCTCCACATAGCAGCACGCCGAGGTGGACTGACTGACATCATTTCCTGTTTTAAACCACGCGCTCCGTTTTCGTATCTCCGACTTAACTCCCATCTCCATGTTCACTCTGCCCCAAGGACATTTGTCACGGATGCAAAGAACATGTAAATTTCTTTATTTTTTTAAGAGGGCAGATCTCACAGCATAAGCAGAAAAATATTTAGAAGGAAGAGATTAGAGACCCGAGGCAGCTTTTCACATCAAAGACATCACTCTCATCTCATCTCTCTCTTTCTCGGTCTCGCTCTCTCTTGTTCTCCCCGTCTCTCTGTGACTCTGCCTGCCTTCCCTCCGTGAATGCGTGGGTGCAGCCGGTTCCTATGGCAATGCCAGTCTTTCTAAGCTCGACCTATGTCCTCTCTTTTCAGAGTACCGTTATACTTCTTTAATAATGTGCACATACGGACACGAACCGGCAGGATTTTGACATGACATTTATCAGATCTGCGCATTTAGTGATTTGCCTTCATTGGGCCAACATGCCATATGTAACAAGATCCCTTTAAAAGGATTATTTTTTGGTTTAAGAGACCTGGCTGTGCAGAAGGGAAATAAGAGACCTGGCTGTGCAGATGGGAAATAGCACTTCCGAAGTATTCTTCCTAATTTACCTGCACTTTTAACACCTCGGTGCTGCGATAAGGCTGATAAGAAAAAGACACTTCAATGATAATTAAATCAGTTGTTCATCATCGGCCCATCAGGGCCACTGATAATAATTAGCAATAACGTGATACTCCGTTTATCCCTTCAGAGAGATCTCGCTCTCCCGTCGCCCTCCAGCTACAAAGCGGTGGCCTTATCTAGAGCCGGTAAAGAGTCCATTTCTGGCTCAAGGACAATTCAGCAGACTGGATGTTCATGGTCATGCGGTTTCTCTGGCAACCAGGTGACAGACAAAGCAGAAAGACAAGCACAGTTAACAAGCAGCAGATGGCCCGGGATGACCTGCTCGGTAGATATGTGCTCCTGAAAAACCAGTCACATGGCCGAGACATTAGAGGACTGATCGAGTGTGATCTTAACAGGGCGAGAAAACAGGTCAATTTACAGGAAATGTCTGACCTTTTCACTGCGGCGCACATACAAGCTGATGTGAAAATGATGAGCATTTACACACGGGGTTGCTTTTGTAGCGTTTCCTTAGGGACCAAGACAGCGATGGAATAAAAGCACATTTACTCAAGCAGTACTTCCATCTTGTGCTTATACTTGAGACATGTACTTTAGTACATTTTCCTTTTCCCTCCACTACATATATTTAACAGCCCAGCCAATTAAGGTTTTTACAAAACAAATGAATCACCATCAATCATCTGTAATGGCTTATCCTAGTCAGGGTCGAGGGGATGCTGGAGCAGATCCCAGCTGACATTGGGCGAAAGGCGAGGTACACCCTGGCGCCAGACTTTCACAGAGCGTTAACACGAAACATGTCATTTCACGTCCCTAGGCAGACTTTTACCCGTGGTCGAGCTGGGGGGGGGGGGGGGGGGGCGTTTGGGCACAGATACACGGGGGGAAGCCATAAATCTTTGTTTGCACATACCACACACAATTTACTTGGTGCAGTTAAACACAAACTTGTTTGAGACAATTTCACACAAGCTGTAAAGTAAATCATTAACTCTGGGAGTCTAGCAAACCAAGAAAAGTTAAGTTTGAAGTTAACACAATACACACAAAAGCGCATACAAATGATATTGAATAGCGCTTTAATTTCATGCTCAACTTCTCTCATACAGCTCAGACAATCATTTTAACGAGAAGGTAGAGCGTTTTCTCACTCACTCAGATATCAGGATGAACCCTTCTGATTGCGAACTGGGCAAACAAGTCAAGTACTGGTCCGTCACTGGTCTTATGCCACGTAAAACGCAACCATAATTCAAAGAAGGGTATTTATTTTATATCTAAATCAAGTAATGTAGATAGGTAGCACATTTTGGATGGACTGTGTGTTTTGTCATCGTCTAAACATTTCCCATATTATATTAAAAGGGAAATTTTGCAGATTTTCAACCGGCTTTGAATCGTTGCAATGTTGGTGGCAAAAGTCCACCGGATGTTCTGGTAAATTAGCAGGGAGCTCCGGGGCGCCATCGTTTATTTGCACACCACCCACTTTGCAACGATACAAAGCCGGCAAAGTTTGCCTTCAATTCCTCAAACACATCTTGGCTTAGCATAATCAATTCTTGTGTGTGTTTTTCCCGAACTTGACTCTCGTGGCGTTACCATGTTGCAATACCCCCGTGGCTCACTTAGATTTCCTTTTTTAGCCATTCGAAAAGTCCCACAAGACACTAATTAAAGCAAAGTAACTTGGTGTAATGTAATGCATATGTGGATCTACTTTATATGCATATACAGAGAGGCTCAAGTGGCCAAATCACTATAAATCCAGGCTAGCTGCATGATGGATGCAGTATTTACACAGACTCATCAAAGACTCTCGAACCCTCAGCTGACTTCACTCTCTGCTCCATTTTATTTTGAACAGAACACAAAATGATCACTGGAATCAAAGAGTCCAGTGTTTTGCGGTTTTGGGCCAAAGTATAAGCAGCCCTAGCCGGCTTCTGATTGGCTGCCGGCCCACTGATACACAGCTGCTGGCTGCACACATCAAAGGGCTGTGCGGCTGGAAGAAGAAGAGCCAAATATTCCGACACTCACTCAGTTCTAATTGTAGAAAATGTGGACGGACGGATAGTAGTCAACTGTTCGTCCATCATAGAGAGCTCCATTCACACACACACACACACACACACATTAGCACACGCACACAGCTTCCCGTTCACATTGTGCAACACAATGATATGCCATCTACACATGCGCACATCCCACAGGACCTCATTACAGTGATTGGCTTGAGGACCTTCTGCTGATCAGGACACTCTTTTATGTTGCATTTGCATCTCAAGCACATAAAGTGCCTTAAATGCACGTGTGTGTGCAGTACGGGCAGTCAGGCACGTATGTGTTGGTGTGCGTGAAGGGTTTTGTTAAGAGTTATAGCGCAGCAGAAGCCAACAGAGTGGGAGACAGAGAGCGAGAGAGAGAGAGTGAGAGAAGAGGAGAGCAGTGGGGGAGAAAGGAGGAGTGAGGCCATGCATGGTCAGAGAGGGCAGACGTGAGCTAAATAGCTGAGTTGGCAACTGTAGACCAGGGAGGGAAGACAAGGGTGGGTGAGTCACACTGCTGTGTGATGAGGTACAGTGTAAGGACAGTAGACTTTTTCTGTTTCTTCCTGTGGGGATATGTTCTCTGTGGCTGCAAGCAGTGAGCTGTATGTCTGCATTGTAGGGTGTTTTTTTACTGTATTTTGTATTGTGACGTTTTTATCGTCTGAAAACTGTGGGGTTTACAACAGTAAACAGCAGAAATACGGTGTTCACATTAATTCAATTCAATTTTAATTGTATAGCGCAATGTCACGATTCACAAATTTGCCTCAGAGGGCTTTACAAATCTGTACAACATACAACATCCTCAGTTCTTGGACTAGAATGATCACTTGGACGTATTTGATTGCTCCACGCAGCACCTTTGCCCGATCACACTGCGGCAAAAATTGGGCCTGCGTTTTCAACTTTTCTACAGGACGACCCTGTGCGTATTTGCAGGAGCCACCACGTTGGCCCAGCGGGGACGAGTGAGAGGTTTGCACCTTTTCCCACTTTGCTGTGTTCTGTACGAACACGCCTGGGCACGCAGTCAGTGTTCTGCTTCATCACAAAGGTGTTGGATGGGGTTGAGGTCAGGGCTCTGTGCAGCTCGCAGCACACTGGGAAAAACATGTCTTTACATAGCTGGTGTTGTGCCAGAGGACATTGTCATATTGAAACAGGAAAGGGCTCTCACCAAACTGTTATCTAACATATTATTGTATGCTTTGTAGCATTAAGATTTAACTTTCATTAGAAAGTAGTGGCCCAGGCCAAACTAGAACATTAAAGATTAGTCAATTAACAGACAATATATCAGAACCCATCGGCTGTCAGTCTGACGATTTAGCCTCTGGGTGCCATCTAGGGCCAATATTCTGGGTTCCTTTGGCTAAATAATGTAATAAACCGATATCTGCATATACGTTTTTTCTAAAAAAGCTAAGAAAAAGCCAAATCGTTATAGTTGTTGACGATAGCCGATGGGTTCAGGGATTGCATTTAGGCCAATGCGTGCCGCCTGTTTCCCATTATGCACTCAAAGCCAGCTCAAACATGATTGGTCAATAACACTGGGACTACAAACGGAGTACAGGAACCAGAACGCTCCCGATACCAGAGTCATGTCCCGTTGCCTACAGATTCTGCGTTCATATGCAGACATCGGTTTATACAGATTAGCTGACATGGACTTAATCAGCAAGCATTTTGCTGATTATTAAATTAATCTCTGAGACAAAAATGCCAAAAAATCTGTGGTTTTGCTTATTATCCATATTATATACCTCTGTCTATAATAGTGGACGTAGTCACTGTCACGTCACCCATTGGTTTGTGAACTGCAGTTTGAAACTATTGGCCATCGTCATCTTGGTTTTGGTCAACGTCAACAGAGTCGATATAAGAGGGTGGAGCTAAGTGCAACCAAATGCTGAATAAGACATATTTAGGCAACCAAAATGTTACAATTAACTATCCTACACTGAAAAACACTGGGAAACCGTTGAAGTTGTAAGAAGTAAATACAGACAACTCCCAGATTAGACAAAGCCTTGGTAGTGACCTGTCAATTACAAGGTAGCCCCGCCCTAAGGCATACTCTGCTTTGTGGTCTATTTGACTCTAAATGGACCATACTTTACTAAATGAACATCATGCTGTATTGAAGAAGACTTGAAACTAGAGATTGAGACCATAAACTCATGTTTACAACGTTTACTGAGGTAATAAATCAACTGAGACGTAGGTTCATTTTCCCATAGACTTCTATACAAATCAGACTTCTTTTTGTAACCAGAGGAGTCGCCCCCTGATGGCTAGAAAGAATTTCAGGCACTTCCACATTGGCTTCACTCTTCAGAACTGCAGGTTGCCGCCTGTTATAACCTATATAATCTTTGAATCAGAGTTAATCAGGAACTACTCATTAATAACTCATTATTCATTGCTTACTAATTCATTAATAACTACTTTGTATTGTAAGATGTTGTAGGTATATTTTATAGGTGCAAATATTCCTTATCTCGCAAAAACACAATTTCTGAAGGAAGACTTCTCCTTTATTTATGATGTTTATAGCAAAACGTGTATCTCACAGGACTGGCAAAAGCAAAAAAAAAAGCGTTTTGCTTTTAGCTGAAAGAGCCTTTCTATATTTTCTCCAAAACACTGGTTACTTACATGGTTGTATATCATTTATTTAGTATAAAGAGCAACCAGAAAACATGGAGCGACGGCAGTTTGATCTCCATGAGTATTTGGTTATGCATGTACCGTAGGCAGTGCAGCTTTTTATCTTAAATCTTATAAAAGTTGTAGATAGAGATCTTGTCTTGCATCTGCCTTCACAGGTATTTAATATTTTACGTCTTAAAAAGTACCCGAGGTGCTGTCCAGATACTTTTGTCCACACAGTACAGTGTATTAGCATGGGAATGCAGTGAAAACAGAGCATCCGCTTTGTTCACAGTGTGCATTTGTGTTACAGAGACATAATGGTGCACCAGACTTTGTGTGACATGGATACAGACGCGGACACACAACAGAAACAAACTCCCGTGTGATATTTCCAGTTTACACGTCTCAATGTGTCCTTGACTGAGTGACGCAGAAAGAAGCTCTGCGCTCTGTGAAGTCCCCAACACACACACACACATCTCTCGCTCTCTCGCTCTCTCGCTCTCTCGCTCTCTCGCTCTCTCTCTTCTTC
The DNA here is from genome assembly GCA_032191485.1 of Leptoclinus maculatus. Lineage (NCBI taxonomy): Eukaryota > Metazoa > Chordata > Actinopteri > Perciformes > Stichaeidae > Leptoclinus > Leptoclinus maculatus. Next base: position 22,971,915 of record JAVDOI010000009.1, read on the forward strand.
TTTTTCTCCCTCCGTCTCCCGTCCCTCCACCCCACCCAGCAAGCCGGTCTTCATTCTAAGGGACATATCTGGGATTTAATACAATTTGTAGGGGAAGGAGGCAGAGGCAAGATGAATGATATATTGACTTCTATATAAAAAGCAGGGCTGGGGTGGTAATCTCATTTCAGGATGCAGTGATGAGATTCTGGCCTGTTTTCTCTCCAAGATGATTTGACTTCGGTCCTGACATCATCATGCTGCTGCCGTGTGTGTGTGTGTGTGTGTGTGAGTGTGTGTGTGAGTGAGAGAGTACTTCATGCTCCATGATATGCTATTCTGATTTCATCTGGATGTTCAGCTAAAATTGCATCCCTCTATTTTTGTGTGCACGGTGGAGATAAAGCCCGAGTATTATTTTTGTTCTCTGAACTTACTCTCTGCTCTCCTAAATTCGCTTGTTCGAGGGCTTCTAGGAATAATCCCCTCAGTTCAAAAAAGCTTGCTCTCCTTTTTATGTGCAATATAATATTCATGAGAAAGGCAGCATCATCAACACAGGAGGTATAAAGGCAGATCGAAAGGTTAGACGTGTGAGTGGACAGGTTAATAAGTCCAAACTGAATGAAAATACCTTAAATTAAGAAAATGAATGCATGTGTTTCTGAGCATGCTTCTGTCTGTTGGGTAGATGTATGTTCTTTACCGTCTTGATGTGTGTGGATGGTTAATTCTTTGTATTTATTTATCATACTGTGTCCTTAAATAAATAAAGACTCCCGACCCCCAGGTTGAGAGCCGCTGCTGTAATGAAGTGACGTGCTCCACCTCCCCAAACCAAGTCACACTAATACCAATATCCTGCCTCCTGATTCAGATAGAGTGGAATTTCTAGGAACTTTGATTCAACTATCTAACCGCATTCTGCTACTGCAAAAAAAAACAGTTACAGTCATACAGCATTTGTGGAGGATGGACAAAGTAACAAGGACACATTACAGTATAGTGCACTCCAATACAACAGATATAAAAACATTTCTGTTATCATATTATTGCAGCTTTATTTGACGTGTTCCTTTTTTTTAGATGACATACTTGGTGAAACCTGGGTTTTGGTTCAGTGTCTCTGTATCACAGCGGGAGGGTGGGACTTCACCTCTACTTTTGATTTTGTCCTTACCCCCTAAAGACGTTGTGTAATGTGTGGAGTGTTTCCGGCCCTGCAATCTTAAACATATTATGCTAAACTGGCTACCTACTGCAATTTTGTACTTGTTTACACTCTTGACAAAAAGACACATTTCAATTTAATTTTCATTTTATGTCCAAAAACTCATCGTACAAGTGTATTAATACTATACATTATATCTGAATTCAAAATGATGGCAGAGATTAAAACTAGATATCAATTCGACATTTTGGTAAATGCACATAATGCGCTTATTTGCTTTCTTGTTGAGAGTTAGACGAGAAGATTGACACAACTCTCATGTCTGTACGGTAAATATAAAGCTGCAGCCACATAGCTTAGCTTAGCACAAAGACTGCAAACATTGGGAAGACGTTAGACTGGCTCTATCCAAAGGTATATAACAAAATCTTCCCAGCAGCAACTCTAATGCTGCATTTATGCAATGTCAGCAGGATGAGAGGAACAGGAATAAGACAACTGACTTGGGACCGGTGGTTAGCCTTCAGGCTAACTTTTTAATCACGCCAGATGAAGATCTTAAATTGGCTGCTTTTGTATTTTGAAGTGTACAGCTCCAATAAAATGAGCTGAAAACTTCTTAAATTCAATATATATACTGTTCAATGATACCAATCATTTCTCAACAGGGTATGGGATTTTTCAAAATAATGGTCATTTTTAGAAGAAAAAGATTGTTACACTGAAAAGGCATCACGACACGTACTGACCATTATTAACACATTTATTATAAACGCTAATATAAGTACAATTTACTTGAAAAAAAAGGTTTGTGCCATTAAGTGAAAAAAGAAAGTATTTTTACAGAGATACTGTGATTAAATGACAAGTCTTCTTATGACTTTCAGGGTACGTTCTTTTTAAATGTTTGAAGAGGTTACTCTTATGGCTGAGTGGAACTTTATTGTCACAAATAGGTCATCTTGCTGTATTTTTATCTGCAGGTCAAAAGTAGCACACTGTGCTACGTTTCCTTTGTGCCGTTCTCTCACATGTTTGATGTAGAGGCGTGCGACTGTGTGCCGCTGTGCACTCGGTTCTGATGTCACATTGATTTCCACAGTCATGCGACACAGGCCAGCTAAATATGTTTAGGGCTGTTTTGGCACAACCATTACACAAAAGTGGAGAAAACGTTTGTAAATATATCATTTTATTATCGATATGTTTTTTAAAGGTATTGATCCACCCATGTCTAACATGTCAAGTGTGAGATATTGTTGGTGTCAAAACATCCCGGATTACTTCAACATCAATTTGATTATTTCATGTGTTATTTGTGTTATTTTGTGAAGTAAAGTAGCCTGTATTGATTTCTGCTGTCACCAGGCAACAAACAAATGCTCCAGGAAGTTACTGTGCTCAGCCAAAAGATAGTGTGGCACATAACTAACCATTTAACCACAACACCTCTGTTTCTGTACGGATTAAACAAACAGTAGAGAACGTGTTAATTGCTGGTAGGTCGATTTTATTACTAAGCTAACTTAACCAGCTGCCAGGTAGTAGCTTCATATTTACCGTACAGACATGGGCATGATGTCAATCTTTTCATCTAACTCTCTGTAAGAAAGCAAATAAGCGAATTTCCCATATTGTCTGACTTGAAAAGTGGCGTTTTCGTGATTTTTCAGAGATTTGAAAGCAGCCTGACATCCATAAAACTGGATTAGGGTTGATTAACAGCAAATCAATTGGCAGCTATTTTTGATTTATTAATTGATTTATTATTATTATTTGGTATATTATTACATAATTGATTCCTTAATTAAGTTAAGTTAATTTTCAAGCAATAATCTCAACCATTCTTTGGTTCCAGTTTTCTCGAATGTGAGGATTTACTGCTTTACTCTGTTTCGTATCATGTAAATTGATTATCTTTGGTTCTTGGACCGACCTCAACTTTTTTCTGATGTTTTAAAGACCAAATAACCAACAAGAAAAGAATTCATGTATGAGGAATATAATCATCGGGTGAAGCCGAAGACTGGAAAGCTGTTTTCTTAAGACTCACAACTCTGAACAGCATGTTTATACCTCCTCAGATACAATAAAACGAAGGAGTAAATTCTTAAGGTTTTGAGTAAAGCTCTTCAAACAAAACCAATCTGAAGACAACATGTCACATCACAGCACAATGGCTGAGAGGCAGAAAAGTGACAGTAACAAAGGGCTGTCTACAGGCCACCATTATAAAACAGAATACACCTAATGTTGCTTTCACTCACGCATTAAACACCCAGCATATGCTTCAACACACACTTACAGAAATACACAGCGTGGCACATATCCAACACCTAGAGTACATTCTGCCAACAGCTGTCAGATGGTTTGTCTTCCGTTTCCTTTTCTTTTCAACTTTCAGACACATGAACATACAGTACTGTATGCGCACACACACACACACACACACACACACACACACACACACTCTCACATACACACATGTGTGTGTGTCTGCAACTTGGCTACAAAACCTGGATAAAATGCACAGCGCTCTGTGAAATGACAGGCTTATAAGAGGAGAGATATTTAGTTTTGTCTCGAGACACACACACACACTCTCCGACATTACTTCCTTCCCACTCACAAACACACACTCTACACCCAAATTGACATAGACATACACACATGACCTCTGACCTTTCTCAAAACACATAGAAACAAGAGGCCCTCCCACTCCCACTTTGGCATTTAATGATTCACACACACACACACACACACACACACACACACACTTGGCTGCCATCACTGGTATTTTCCCCCGGTGTCAGTGAGTGCTAATTGACAAAAGGTTTGTCTGGTTTAGCCCCTGTTGCGACTGCCAATTGGCTGATTTCACAAAGTGTGTGAATAACTGGAGTGCTAAATTAAACAAAACAAAAAAAGAGAAGAAAAAAAGGACATGTTACAAAAACAACATAACCGAAACATCAATGAAGTGGAAACACCTTCCATGTTTAGTCAGAGGACTTTAAAAAAAAACAGGCAGCAGTAAGAATCAGCCAAAGTCACCTCTACCATTAAATGTTATCATGCATCAGCCATTAGGTTTATAGACTGCAGGCACTGTATTTGTATTAATATGCACGCACTGCAGCTCGACTATTTCAGTCACTCATCATCTAACAGTTTTATCAAAACATGTGAAAAATATTAAATTGTGGTGAGACAATTTCATCCTGTATCCACTTTCTATTATACATTCTGAAATTGTATACCTGATTATGAAAGTGGCTTACCCGTCAGACAAGCGGACTACTGATGAGCTGGCAACAACATCAATTGAGCTGTTTCAACACAGAGATGTTGTCGATGGAGAGGCTGTATCAGAATTAGTAGTTTAGTATGAATTTATGTTTGACTGAGTGCAACAGCTTCATAATTGATATTTGCTGTATTTTTGGATGTTGCCATTTGACTCATATACTTTTTAGTAACAATTGACATCATTTTACTGCATTGGCAGATTTTCTTTCATGTAAGAAAAAGGGGGCTTTCAGGGCTCAATAACAAAAATATATGACAAGATTGAATGTTGTCAGTGCACGGCATTAGCTTTAAAACTGAGGCTATAACTAATAATAATAATAATCGTTTTAAATGTCTTTACATTGTTTCACTGCTTAAGTTAGGCTGCAATCAGACTAATAGTAGAGCTTCGTCATGAAACAAAGCCTTTCATTTAACCCACTCTGGTGGCGCAGTTCAAAATACCGCATAGTTGACCCTTCCTCGACTTTTTCTTCCTTGGTTAACTCCTGCCTGAGCTTCGTTCAAACCGGGCTACACAAACCTATTTCTCACTCTTACACAAAGCTACAGTCAAAACATTCAAGACAATATCTCCACTGTGCACACATCTGAAGTGTTCTGCTGCTTACATACACTGTAGCAGAGGGAGAATGTCTTCTTGAATTTCCTCTCAAAGTTTGTTCCATTTATTATGTGCCAACATTTTTTTGAGTTCCTTCTCGTCTGCTTGGAAAGCTTGGGCTCAGAGTCGCTGCAGTTAAGGGCCCGGAAAGCCCTTTGAGACACCGAATAGGATATTCGGCTATGCAAACAAACTTGACTTGACATGACGCGACAGAGTGAAACCAACAAGAGATATTATTTTTCTCTTTGTAGATGCAGTTCACACATGTACCACAAACGCACATTAAGTAGCTTTGCCCCCGGGTAGATACATGGCATACTGGTGTCATACATTAATGAATTAATTAGTTTTTCAGACGCTGAAAGGCAATGACCAACCGTTATTTGACGGGTTGGAAGTGAGACCAGGTTGTCTTTACATGTTATTTCTAGGACAAAGATTGACAACTGGTTTTTAAACAAAGTTTAATGGGTATTAAATGGACATACTATAGGATTTTCAAACCGGGAGCAAAAACATTTATAGGATTATTTTTCGCCGTAATCCTCTGTCAGTGCTTCTGTCAAGGCTGCTCTCAGGATATTTCAAGCAACAGGAAGGGGATACAAATGACGCCCAACCCCTAGAGAAATTTGTCACCAGAGAAGAGTGAAAACGGAGAGAGATGCCTGTAAGATAAGAGACAAATCAACAATCTCCCTGTTGCTCTCCTGCTGTTGGTGTCTTGGGGATTGAACGACTGATATTTGTCGGGAAGTAGAGGAAGTGCTGATGTGCTGCTCAGCCAGGGGAGGTAATGCAATTTCAATTGTCCAGCCTCTAGCAGTTAATGGTACAGCCAGAGCGATTCCTCCTCTTAGCCCTGAAGAGCACCCATTGACTGTATATAAGAAGTGGACGTAGACGCCGTGACGTCACCCACTGGTTTGTGGACTGCCTTTTTGAATCCTCGAGTTCGGCCATCTTGCCTTTTTTTTTTTTTTTTATATCTATATTTAAATACAGATTTTTTATATCTATATTTATCCCGTTACGGGGGGCAGTGGGCTGCCCATGACAGGCGCCCGGGGAGCCGCTAGGGGGTCAGTGTCTTGCTCAAGGACACTTCGACTCAGAACACGTCCCAGCCAAGGATTGAACCGCCTGGTTACCAGACAACCCTCTTAGCCCAGTGAGCTAGTCGCCCCTTTTTGCAACCAGAGGTGACACGGGAGGGTGAAGCTAAGTACAACTGACCAAAAAGACATTTGGCGACCAAAAGGATTACAATTAACTTGAATGGTCTGAAAACACAACGTGAAAGGGTTGAAGTTGTAAGACACAAACACACAACTCCCAGACTGGACAACGCCGTGGTAGCAACCTGTCAATCACAAAGTAGCCACGCCCTAAATCATACCCAGCTTTATCGTCTATTTGACCATAATTGACTAAATAAACATCATGCTGTATTAAAGAAGACCTGAAACTAGAGATGGAGACCATAAACTCATGTTCACAATGTGTACTGAGGTAATAAATCAAGTGAGAAGTAGAGTCATTTTCTCATAGGCTTTCATACAATCACACTTCAACCAGAGAAGTTGCCCCCTTGATGGCCATTAGAAAGTTTAAGGCACTTCCACACTAGTTTCACTTTCCAGAACCAGAGGTTGGAGTCTGAGAGCGCCTCAGAGCAGAACATCAGAGGGTTTTTCATGCCAGGCCACAGAGTCTCCAAACTACCTCAGCAACAGTGGCAGCGCTGTTTGCAGAACAGAGGGCAGAGGTAATGAAACAGAATAGAGACGAGGAGGCTGGGGAGGAAAACACATTGAACGTTTTCTCCATCTTTCCCACCCTTTTGTTATTTTGTTTCCCCTGCCTTTTCATTTCACCCGGTGGCATCCTTATCCCCCTCTCTATCTATCTTTCTGTCTCCATCACCTCTAGCCCTCTTCGCCTCCTCTCCTCTCCCTGCTCTTTCTTCCTCTTCCTCTCTCAGCATACACGCCACGATCTCCCCTTGATTTCCAGAGAGAGACTGGTAAAGCAGCAACCGGCATACAAACTAGCTGACTCAATGCACACACACACACACACACACACAGGCTGCAGGGATAGGGTGTGTGCATTGTGGACGGTATGGAAAGATAGAAGCAGAGATGAGAGGAAAAAGAGGGGAGGAGGGAAAAGGTGCTTGGGGAGGGGAGATTTAAAGGAAAGGAGAAGATGTGAGAGTTTAGGTCGGGATCAGCTCTAGTTCTGGCATGCTGGCATCAGCAAGACATGCGTCAGCATACATTAAGCAGCTCGTTCATCATTGAGGTATGAGGTCACCGTTGGTATCGTTGTCTCAAAATGTCACGGTCGGGTTAATGCAACCGTTTCTCGGGAAATTCTTAAACTACGCGTTGAGAAAAGGAAAGCATCAAAATTTGATGAGCCTTGGGCCAAAAAACGTTCAGGCACCATTTCAGCAGAGAGAACGAGGTTTAATTCAGGGTTATGGGAGCATGGGCCAAGACGTCCACAAATTGCATCCCGCTGCCACCTCAAAACAATGCAGGTAAATGGAACTTCTCTCAGCAGTTTCTGATGGAAATGCTTTCTACCGAGGCGGTTGCTGTCTCTGGAAATGAGAACCGTTACTGATGAATTTTTAAAATGTAATTTTTCAACGCTGTGAACTGCACAAACTGTTTTCCATTCCACTCTGTTATATTGGAATGGGGGCACAAGTCTCACACATGGTCAGAGAACACAGAAGATTATATTTATTTATCTTTTTAATCTTGTACAAGCAAGATATTAGATCATTACTGTGTGCACAAGATATAGATCTCGTGGAAACTAAATACCTATGTGAACAAGATGAGCAATATCAAATGTTTCTCTTTTTGGGGCTCTGTAATTCAAATAAAGCTTTTTAATTTATTATGTTTCTATATTTTGTATTCTTCAAACATACGAATTCAAATACACCACAATTTAAAAATGCACCATTACAAACAACAGACCAGCAATTCAAATGTTACTTAAGTAACCTTAACAAAGTTTGTAAAATATTACTCTCCACTTGTAAATGTAGCTGTCAAATACATGTAATGCAGTAAATAGCACTCTATATTCCTCTGAAATGCAGAGTATTCATAAAAGTTAACTGGAAATACTCAAATAAAGTACAAGTATGTGTGTAACTAAATTATACTGCATGCAAGAGCACGTAAAACCCAGACTGATTAAAACAGGAGTAACTATTTGCATACTTGTGTGAGTGTAAGTGTGTGTGTGTGTGTGTGTGTGTGTGTGTGTGTGTGTGTGTGTGTGTGTGTGTGTGTGTGTGTGTGTGTGTGTGTGTCTGAGTTGCAACTTGCAACAATAACTTCCTAATTACAGTTCCCCAGTGTTAGTGCAATCTTCCTGAAATGCTAACTAGCCTCCTACAGGGAATATGGTACATTATTAATCCATGTGCTCGCTTGAGCGTGTGCAGCCAGTGCTCGGAAGTGTGTGTCAGCAGCGTGCACGTTTGCTGGCGTCCGTGCATGCACGTGTCTGTTTGCATGTCTCTACACATCCCTCTCACCCTGCTATATACGGAAGCTTTGCTCACAAAGGTGTGTCTACGCGCTGCTGTGTGTGTGTGTGTGTGTGTGTGTGTGTTGCTACTTAACACACAACATCACTGTTGGTGCTGGTGTGTGGAAACGATGCACTGCATTTGAACGTGTGCGAGTTTGGCAATTTTTCCTCACGACAAGAAGGCTAATCTAAGTATTTCAATTGTATTTCAATAAAAAAAAAAATTCATAAAGGTAACAATGGACAATTTCTCAACAATAGCAGAGAAAGAATAACAATGTCTTCACATTCAGAGTCAGCGGGGAGGTGCCATGTTAACTCTGCATACAGATGTGCCTCCACACCATGGGGCTGTTCCATCTCAACAAAGATCAACATTAGGACAAGAGACACTGCCTGCTCTCCGTGCACCAACATGTTTAATACGGAGAGCTAGTTTCTGTTGAAATATTGATGGCTCTGACAAACAATCACAGAGTAGAGTTCATTCCGAAAATTTTGCCTGGGATTTCAGCAGCGACTTGCTCCGTGTTGCTCCCTTGCCGTGTGCAGCTAAAGGGGCAAAACATGCTCTAAATGGATGTGGAGAGCGATGAGGGATCTCCCATTTCACAGCAGAGTCTCTTTAGTATTCCTGGAGAACTTGCCCCACAGTTATGCCTCTAGGTAGTAAGATTGTACCATGGATGGATAGGTCTGCAGTAAACGATACATGGAGAAACAGAAAACCACCATCACAACTTCAGTCCAAGTGAGAGCAACAAGCCGGGTGCAGTGACAAGACGGCACCGACATTAAACCCATCCCTTTTCATTCATGTTGTACTCGCAGACATTCTGGCAGCTCCTCTCCACTAACGTTGTCACTTTTCATTACCGCTGACTTTTAATGTTGCCACCTGCCTTATTACAGATGTCACCATTAGAGTCCCACCATTTCTGACATGTCTGCCGCGGCTGCACAAAAAGGCTTTGTAGCTGCTTGAGCAGAGATTTTGTTTGGTTCTATTTGGGCGAAGCTGTTGGCTCTCAGGAATCAAATAGGGCACTTTAGTAACCACTGGTTTAGAGAGACCCCTTTTGCTCTGCTCGTACACCCCTTGAGACTGGAAAAGTGTGCTGCAGCAAGCACTGCAGTACTAATGCAGGATGAAAGCAAAATGAGCGACCTCTAAGATAGTTAGCAATGAATTCCCAGGACAACTAAAGACTGCGCTGTGACTGAGGATCCCTGGCTTTGAAAAGAGCCAACCGACCGTTTCTCACGCCCAAAAACGCATAATGTCCCTAAAAAGGAGTCATTGAAGCTGTTCTGTTTTTTTTTTTTGGGGGGACTGCCTCATGTCTATTCATGGTGTGAGAAAAGTGACACCCTGCTCCTCTCTCCCTTTCTTTCTTTCAATCTGTCCGTCTTCCTTTCTCCCTCTCCCCTTTCTGTGGTACTCGGCCAGCAATTGGAGTCAGTCAGTGGAAAAACTCAGTTAGTAGTCCATGCCCTATGGGACAAAGTGGCAACAACATCCGTTACAACAGATAGTGAGGCAATAGGCAGGATGCACGGGGCACAGCAGCCAAAATGTAACTGGCTGAGTGACTTTGTGTCACACACGTGCACTCTGTTTTAAGTGCACATCGAGAGCGGATTTATTTATTTTTTTGCCGCACAGCCACATATTGTCTTGGCTTGTACTTTTTATGCCACAGTGGTGATAAAATACACACAGTAACCGTCACAAAGTTTGGCCGCCACCACATGTTACTGCTCTACTGGAGCGACGAGCACCATTCTTCCAGAAGATGCTCCCTCGTTTGGCGTTTATGGTGGCGGACACACTTTATCTAGTACGTCACTCACAAAATAGGTGTTCACTTGGATTGAGATCTGGTGACGGCAAAGGCTGAAGCATCTGATTCACATCATAAACCCTTCAGTGACCCCCTCGTGCCCCTTCTGGAAGCATTGGGATTTGTTACGTTTCTCCACTCATTTATTCAGGTTTTTTTAATTTTAAAGAAGCCCCAATTTTACTTGTCAGGAGGAGTAGTAGACGGGATGTGAAAAAAAGTTTAATGATATCTTCTGTGGCTCTAAAGAAGTATGAAAACAAACCATGATGTCTAATGGAAGATGCTTTTGAGTTGTAATACAGGTAACGTAGAACTCAACGACAGGGACTACAAGTCAGGATTTCTCTGCCTCTGCTGCATCAATTTGGACCATCTTTTCTCTCTCTAATGAGTCCCCCAACTTTATCAAAATGCAAAACTGAATTGCTGGAGTGCCCCTTTCATTCTGTCCCCTGTGTGGACATGAACTTGTGGTGGGATGCTCTGCAGTGCCTGGATCTGCATCTCGAGACCTGCTGAAATCTTCCATGGAGGATTCATCTTTTGTCCTGACAGCTTAGGATATGAAGTAATGTAGTTTTTGGGGGCCGGATGTATTAACAGATCCAATAAACATGCTGACAAGAACATACAGATGAAACGACCACTTCTAACACGTCTCAGAGAGAAAGAGAGTTCAGCGGGCTGGATGTTTCACTGCCCGCAGCCCAGAGTGTGAAGATCCGCTGTCCATGGTGCTGAACACTCAGCACCCGCTGGACTGCGGTGCGGGTATGTGTCCCTCACTCTGCAGCCCGTCCCGGGACAAAAACTAAATTAACACCAAGTGACCAACCGAAAATATGACACGTTTCATACGCTAAACATGCTCGGATCAAAGTTGCAATGGTTGCACAGGGACTGGAGAACGGGATGTTCAGGCACCGCACACACTCACCAGGAGCTGATCATGCAAATGTGGATCTATGCATCTGCGCCCGCATTATCAACGGACACACCGGCATGGAGATAAAACAAGCAAGGCTGGCTGCAAATATCCAACCAGCAAATCCCCGTCATTCATCACGACTATACACACACACACGCGCGCGCGCGCAAACGCAAACGCACGCATACAGATGGGTTCAGAGTCGGGGATTTCAGAACCGCAGGAACGCCACGAGCTGTTGGCGTATTTCAAAGTTGCCTACGCACTGCGAGTCCAGCCATCACAAGGCGGGCTCGTGAAAATGAAGCCAAACGCTTCGTGCGCAAAACAGATGTTCGCTTCTGGGTTTTTTGCTACTTTACCTTGTTCCAGATGCCAACGTGGAGGAAGGCGCCTCGCAGGTCTTCCTCGGCAACAAACGCTCCGCTCGTTGCCTCTGAGCAGTATGTGTGGCTGTGTTGATGTTGTTATATATATATTAAAGTCTGTCACTGATTTGGTTCCATGCGTGTCTCTCCTCTGCGGTGACCGGGAAAGAGCTCCGCGGCGGCAGCAGCAGCCGGTGAGGCGTCAAGATTTCTTCTTTTTTGGGATGCAAAACGGCGCCTGATGTGATGTGCTGCCTCCTCGCCGCTGTCTCCCTCGTTCTCCGTCTCTCCCTTCTCAGTTTCTGCCTTTCACACTGCGTCAGGCTCCACTCCCCCCCCCCTCCTCTCTCTCTCTCTCTCTCTCTCTCTCTCTCTCTCTCTCTCTCTCTCTCTCTGACTGCCTTTGACTCCCCCTCTCCCTCTCTCTCTCACATACACACTGGAACAGACGGTGATTAATTCACTGGAATTCGGTTTCTCTCTCTCTCTCTTTTTCTATATGCGCCTCAATCATCCTCAATCCGTCGCCTCGTGAACTGAGGCAACCGTCAGCCAGCTGTGCCGGTAGAGGAGAGAGGGTTGCATGGCACTTGGAGCGCTGCAGACAGTCATTTAGATTAGTTGCTTTCCCATTTGGAGAGCGAGAAAGCCCAATAAGTACTGTACTACCCAAACTGGGAAAGTTCTTGACGAAATTGTATGACATCCAGGCTGTTGGAGGATGAAACGTAGAGAAATACTGTTTTTTTTTACATGTCTGGGTGTTTCTCTGCACTCCAGATGCTGGTGGATGCATCAGGTCCTCCTGGAGGCAAAGCTGCTGTAGCCCAACCAGAATGAACAGTTCAATGTTATTTGAGGTTGGCTGTTTGCCTAAATGCACTATATGGGGCGACCTGATGTCCTGCCAGCAGACTTCGTCAGATTAACTGCCTCTTTAGTACAGCCACACACACACACACCTACACACACACACACACACACACACACACACACACACACACACACACACACACACAGGAGGCAAACATGCGCTCACACAGGCAGATAAATAAACAAGTTGAAATAGAAATGAATGCCTGAATACACACATACAGTCATCTAAAAATACTCTTGTACAAAGTCTTAAATTAGCTGCCCTTTTGGTCACGGATGACATAAATCCATGGTTGTATGTTCTCTGGCTTACGTCGCATTAGGGGACTGTATATAAAGCCCGTAATCTGACTCTGGATGGCTAGAGGTGATGGCTGACATTGGAGTGAACCGCATCCTTGTGACCCTAACGATCGAGGAATTGGGTTGATGAGAGGCAGATGAGGTCGGGGAGCGGGGAAAAGGGAAGAAGCATAACAAAGGCATCATAAATTCACAGAAATCCCTCCTCCCGCCTGTCTCTGTGCACGTGTGGAGAGAATAGAGGATGAAGTGTCCATGATTGACATGCTAAATAACTTGGATCTGCTCCAGGGGCGCCGCCAGTAGCTAACCTTTGACCTGTCTTCTGGCCTGTTGGATAATTTCTCCACGGGATGAATACATAATGACGTTTCTGATCATTATTGATTGAATAAAGAAGTCGATTGTGTTTTGTAACACGGTGCTGTTACAGATAGCATCGGGCCAAAACAGCCCGAGGCCGAGGAGGAAGAGGAGAGAGTGGAAGAAGTTCAGATCAGGTACTTCCATCATTTACTAATACCACACTGTGAAAATACTCCAAGTTAAAGTCTTCATTTAAAACCTTACTTAAAATTATATGAGTATTATCAGCAAAAAGTTATCATTGTGCGGTAAAATGTTCCCCGTCAGTGTTTTTCTATTATCTATGATGTTTCTGCATTAATATCACTGCTGCATTAATGTGTATGTTGCATATTACTGTTGTAGATGTTTTTAACTCCTTTATACTGTTGGCTAGTTTAATCTACATCAATGCATCATATTCTATAAGATCATTAATGTTTGCAACGTCTCTGTCCTGTGAGAACCACGTATCTCTAAAAACAAAAACAGCCTGTTTTCAGCTTTACGTCGACGCATTGTCCAGCTGATCCAAGAGGCTTTTAAAACAGTTATTTAGCTCAAGAAGAAGGAGAATTTTCTCAACACACAAAAGAACATTTTATCCTTCAAATTTATCACAAACATTCAAAATCAACACATTTGGAGATACATGATTTCCACAGGACAGGAAGGGGCTGAGAAATTGTAAAGTAAAGCTGTTATACAAATGTATTGGAGTAAGAAGTTTAATATTTGCCTCTGAGATCAGCCCGTTCTGCTTCTTTTTTCTTCACAGTAGTTTTCACTGTTAGTGGCGGAGTCCGCCGAATTGCCTTCACACACAGGAAATGATGCATGCATGTAATCCATAACACTGTTTGAAGTTTGTATCAAATTTAATTCAGCCTCACAGTGAACTGGTCATTATCCTTTATGTTGTATCAGAGCTGAAGTTACTGCTGATGCAAAGCCAACACTTCCATTGAAACTGGTGAAACTGCATTTCATTTGACTGCTTATTGGGAAGCAGTCAAATGAAATGCACTGACTTCAATAATGAGGTTAGCGCTAACCACGATCATTCATCAAAAAACGCGTCTGCAAAACAAGACGGCACTCATTTTCAGCATTTTTTTCGACAGAGGATCAGTTTTGAATATTGCAGGGAGCAATGGGACAAGAAGGAACAGCCGCAGTGAGCCGTCAGATGATGAGCTGCAGGCGACAGGCCGCACACCTCCAATCCCCAACTCCTGTTAGCGTGTCCTGCTGTTGTGTGGGAAACTGCACAGCATGAAATCAGATCACAGTTTGCTCATGACATGATGGAAAAAGGCCAATTAGTGTCTGACTTCTTTATTAAAACATGAGTTTGTTTGGCTGCACTGAGAAAAGATGCACTTACTAGCGTTAGCATTTCTCCCTCAGAATTAAAAACAGGATTTAGATGTTGAGTAATAGAATTTATCTTTGTTTGTGTGTGTGTTGAAATGAAGACTGAAACTTTGGTAAAACTTAGTCTGCAAATCTAGAGAAATCCTCATATAGTGAATAAAGTGCCTCTCCGAAATTGTATATGATTTGAAAATCATGAAATATATTATCGGATACTCTTCTATACTGTTGTAATCTGCGATGTTTAGTGCCTCTCAATAATTAGTTTGTGATCAATGTGTGTTAAATGGAGGTGTAATGGTTCAATTGATTATACATTATGCCAACTTAGAACAAAGGATCTGCTCAAAGATAATCAATTCAAACGGCTGTAGTTTTTTTACAATAATCAATACAAAACAAGCTGTAACAATGTAACTGACACTAAATTTCCTCCCACGTGCAGACAATAAAGCTTCTTAATAATTGAAAGTTCCTTTGGTTGTTTCTTTAAGTATGTATTTATTCATTTTTGAATATCCTGTTCTGTTGAAAATTAATATAAAAGAAAATCTGATGAAGATTGTGAGAAAGGGTTGAAAAGGTCTGCAAAAAGCTAGTAAGGCCGTGGTAAAGTACACCTCCACTTCTTAACTTGGAGGAGAATGGAGACATTATCCAACTTATTTATTTGATGAATAAACATCTCATCCTGCTGAATCAAACCATAATATCCAAATTATAAAGAAAGAAAAAACAATACGGCTCTCTTGAATTAAATAGTGAAGATGCATCATCAAAAGTATTCACCGTGAAACCAGTGATTTGCACCACCTGCTGTTACTGTAACGGTCTGTATTAGCACTTCACTCACCCTGCTTCATCTGTTTCTATCATCCAGGTTTATTTATACTTTTGCAGAGTGACTCTCAACAACACCTGGAAAATTAGAATGAAATGGTTGCCTTCAGCTGTGAGTCATACATGCAGACAGGACTATAAACCAGTAGTGATAAAGACACCAGGCTTTCAGAAGTACGGGATGCTCCATTAGTCAGGATGTGTCAGGTCTTGTTTGTGATCTGCGTTGTGGTCGACTGTGGCTTTAATCACATCTCTTCTTCTTGGATAGATTTTGTCAGTTTGATTGTTAATCATCACTGTTGAGACCGAACGATTACTGTTGATGCCTCAGATCACTCAAAAAACGTTCCACTTTCAGAATCTTTTGCAGCTACGTAAGAAGCACGTTGATGTCACATCTCATCAAGATATTGAACTACCTTGGGACAGTTTTCTGTGGAAATAAAAAAAACAGCATATGCTCTACCCAGAAATGTGATCGTCAGAGGAAACTTTAAATCCAAAGTGGTGGGGAAAGTATTTAGTAAAAGTATCTATACCACAGTGTAAGAATACTAATGAGTCCTGAATTCAAAATGTTACTGAAGGGGAGACACTCAAGGGGAACAGGATGAAACATTTCACTAATAGACATCACCATGAATAGTTTTCCTAAATTGTAAGTTTAAATATGCAAATTGGGCATTATCTTATTAAGTATGGGATTATTTGTATTATATTAATTTCCAGAACAGAAATCTGAACATTGGATAAAACCAGGTTCCAAATTATTTATGAATTTTGTTGATACATTTGAGTCAAAGATTTTAATAGAAGTACTTCTGGATATCTCATTAAAAAAGTATAAATAAACTACTGTGATATAAAAACCATTGTTAAAAAAAATCAACCGTAAAAAACCCTTCAGAATATAAATAGGAATGAAACTGGAAAGTTTGGTGCTACTGACGTGAAGATTTAAACAAAAGACTAAAGCAGATTTAGAGAAAACATAACATTGTTAAAAATATGTATTGCAAATAACGTACATTTTCCAAAACACTACAGTGAAAAGTGTAGAAAATTTCCCAACTAACTATGAAACTTCCCGTTGATTACTTATGTTAAGACATTTCTTTTTGTATTACTAGTTTTCAGAAATGTTTGGTTTGAATATCAAATGAGGCACTATCCAAACCTAACTTTAGCTGAATTCATAAGAAATCTACAGACACAATTAAACAAAGTGTTGTACAATAAACAACTCAAAGATTGTTTTCTGAAACAAGACATGTCATGCAAGTAAAAAAGCCCAAAATCTCTAAATTGTGCAGAATGTCCCATTTTATGATAATACATTTTACATTATTGGATTATTGGATTTTAATTATTGATGCATTAATGTGCGAGCATCACTAATGTTGCAGCTGGTAAAGGTGGAGTTCATTTTTAACTACTTCACATTATGCCAGATATCTTAATCTATAATAATACATCATGATTTATGAGTTGATTGTTGTTGGATATTAGTTATATTTTTGTTTTAATCTGAATCTGTAAACAGTAAACAGTAACTATAGCTGTAAAATAAATGTAGTGATTCAAAAGTACAGTATTTTCCTCTAAGATGTACAGAAAATGGAGTTATTCAAGTAAAGTACAATTACATCAAAACTGTACAGTACTTGAGTAAATGTACTTCTTTCCACCGCTGAAGACACAGTTCTGTGATTTTGACTTAACCATCGACTGTGTGTTTCCTCAATTAAAGCTGATCTTAATGACCTAAATGTGTGTGGGAATACTGGAGGGGTAACGCTATCTTTTTAACAGACTGTGATTTGATTAATTATGAGTGGAAGGTGACATCTGATAGACAAACAAACTGGAACAGTCGCACATGTAGGTCTGATAAATATACAGTGACATGTTTTTATCTCAATTACATACAGACATGAAGCGTGGTTTAACAAAACATACTGAATGATTTATTCATGCAAGTGTGAGACTTGACTTACACAAATAATAACTACATGTGCTCATATGCATTATTCATTCACATGAACATGATATAATGTCTACATTTGCAATGATACATATAATTGCTGTATTGTCACGTTTATTATATTAATGTGTTTGTTGCCTCAAATTTTCTGAACATAAATTGTTTGTATAAATAAACATGTAAAAATAGATGAGAATACATATTTGTTCCCTTAATGAATTAGTGTATGTGCCAGCATAAATAATAATAAGAATATATGTCCTTTTATATGAACATATACAGTATTATCATCGTTTGACATGAAATTGTGTTTTCTTCTGGTATACAAATACAAAAACCAGCCCAAGTTTGTGCCTCATGTTACATTTTGTGTTTACTCTGTAACTTCGTTTGCTGCTGCTACAAACTAATTTCCCCCTGGGGAAGCATAAAGTATACATCTATCTATCTATCTATCTGCATTCAAGTCACCGAGCTACACTTTAGATTTTCTGAAAAAAATATACATATAAAAAGAGAATCCCTTACCGCTGTTCTAGCAAAAGTATTTCCAGAACCCCAAAAGCCATCTGAATGAAAACACGTTTTTTTCCTTTGCATAATGTAACCCATTTAACTTGCACCCAAATATTCAGTGTAACTGGGAAATATGTCACAGTACAGAAGCAAAAGGCGCTCTAACTTCCATTTTATTAGGACTTTAATGACCATATATTGTCATTGCATATGTGAACATGTATTTTAACATATAGTATGATCACTTCTACAATTGACATCATGGTTCAAAGGTTGGTCGTCTTCAGAAATGTGTCGGCTAGATTTTAAAAATCATCCAACAGAAAAACCAAAACCAGAAACACTGACTGCCCCTTCAGGCCTCCATCCAAAGCCGCTCCCTCAAATTATCATTGTAAACATAAAAAAAGAATAATTTAATTCGGGCCAAAACAAATATAAATAAATGTTAATGAAGAATATCTCCAACCCCAGCTTTAATATATGTCCTTTAAAAATGCACATACGTGGTCAAACTGTATATTTCCTCTCCGTTGTGATAAGATACAGACACACACATGCAATCACAACACTGCAGTCAGTATTGTCATGCCAACAGAGACAGATTGACGAATAGACCGGCAGCCTGAGCGAGCCGGCTGGTGGACGGACGGACTAGAAAATTGTGACAGGTGGAGGGTTTAGGATGACTGACAGCACGAGAGGAAGAGGAGGATGGAGGTGAGAAGAAAGTCGTTGTTGGATAACCTTTGACCTCCGTCACGCTACAGCTGTTAAGAATGTCACTCTCGTTTTGTGTGCAGTGTGTAGTTTGATGTGTATATTTGTTTATCAAGGCTGTAATAGTTAAAGCAAAGCAGATCAAATCCAAAATATAAGACTTGAGGAAAAACATCAAATTAATAATTTGCTAAACCCCCTGCAGCGACCAATCACTGTAGCTATAGGCACAGCAGATCTGTCAAGCTTTGGATTTGGAAATCGATGGATTTAGTCAGTACAGGCTCTATGAAACCTTACAGTAGCTTCATTATATTCTAGGACACAGACCATCTTTGTCACGTACAAAAATGAATCCAGAAAACAAAACATGAACCTAAAAATGAGTTCATGTAAAGCTAAACTTAATAAAACTAAAAAATTCATTAAACGATATTAAGATGTAAATGAAATCTGGATGCGTGTGTGCAAGAATTAAATTACCACATTTAAAAACGCAAATCATCAAATCCTAATGTGTGCGCACGCGTGTTCGTCTGTGTCTCGTGTGTCTGTGTCTGCCGCCCCAGAGGACCAAAGTCTCCTTTGATATCGGAGCGAAAGGCCAGCGGTGCCAGCGAAGACTAGCCGAGGCGAGAGAAAACATGAAAGCAGCCGCCGTAATTATGCTTAACCCTCACCCCTTCAGGAGAGATTCGGTGATGCAACATCGCTCTGCCTTCACGAGGGCTGACATAACACCAGCGCCTCAATCTACCTTTCGTAAGGCTGAAAACACACACACACACACACACACACACACACACAAACATGTGTACACATGTACACACACAAACTGATGGAGGCAAGAATGAAGGCGTCGCAAGATGCAGGAAAGAAAAGAACACACTTGAATTCTTAAACGCACCTTCTGTAATCGTTCTCTCTGTAATTATACCGGGTTTGGACAATCGGCATCCTCCATCATGCTGTTCTCACACACACACACACACACACACACACACACGTATGTAACGGGACACACACATGCTCTCATTTATCTCATGCGGTAATAGCACTAATGATATCCCATGGGTACCTCAAAGTATAAAGGGGGGGGACTGAAGAAGGAGAGTGGGAGAGAGAAAGAGTGGGAGAGTAAGACTCTTTGTGAACAGTGTGCTCTCATCTCTGTTGGCAGGAACGCCATTTGTGAGTCTGTATGATGTTTAAATAGAGACAGCGACTGGCGCGTGCTCGCACACGCTCTCAAAAACGCTCGCACGTGTACACACAAGAGTGTGGTGCGCGCGCCGACTCCAAGACAGAGACCGGGGGAATGGAGAAGAAAAGAGGATTTAAGCGACACTGGCAGGCTCTCACACTGTTTTTAGGTCAATGACAAGAAGCCTATTCAACAGACAGACACGTACAGGCGCACAAGGAAGAAGTACGCAAACACTGGCGGTGGTGCGCACGTGAGCGCAGCTCAGACACACACACACACACACACACACACACAAGCTGTGCATATGCGCAAAATATACTTAGCTACATTTACTGTCAACCCTCCACAAATAATCTCTGTAACAATACTAGAAAGGCTTGACAGATATCACACTCTCCTCAGCTTCTGTTTTCCCCACATTGTCCTCTCCTCAATGTCTCTCGGCCTCTCGGTGTCCATCCTCTCTCTCTCTCTCTCCCTCTCTCTAACATGTAAACAAGAGTTTGCTGATGCTGTTCTCTACATGGACCGGCTCCATTTCCTGCCCTGTTTTGGACACTGTGTGCTCCGGACCCACCATCTTGGCTGGGGTTCAAAGGGACAGTGTGTTTGTTTGTGTCTGTGTGTGTGTGTTTGTGTCTCTCTCTTTCTGTGTGTGTGTGTGTGTGTGTGTGTGTACATATATGTGTGTGTGAGTTAGGGGGGGGATACAGGAGCAGCCACACAGATCAAAGGGGGTTGAAAACAGTCTGTCATCCCACTAGGAAGCATCGACTCTCATACATATTCACCAGAGGATGCGTGTGTGCGTGCATGTGTGTGTGTGTGTGTGTTCGAATGAGGCCCACTCATTTGCTACTTCACTAATCACTTATCTAACCTCCTCTTCTGTAAAATGGATCCAACCACGTTAACTACTAAAGTCTGATTAATATAATTTATGCGTGCAACTTTAAATCTTGACTTTGTGCAAGTCAGGGACAGACAGCACGTGGAGATGTGTAGCTTCTAGATATTGTATGTTTCATGAACGCAGGTATTCAATATTGAATAAGTGTTAAAAGTTGAAGCCTCGAGGGTCAACATTTAGCTTTTTGACCATCACCATCTTGTTTTTTTAGAACCAGAAGTGACATGAGAGGGTGTAGCACAAAGTAAAACTGAACCCTGAGTAAAACAATTTTGGGCAACCGAATAGTTAAAATGAACTTTCATGAACTGAAAACACACAGTGAAAGAGTTAAAGTTGTACGACAAAAACACGGACAACTCGCAGACCCAACAACCCCATGGTAGTGACCTGTCAATCACAAAGTAGCCCCGCCCTAAAACATACCCAGTTTTATGGTCTATTTGACTCTAAATGGACCATAATTTACTAAATGAACATCATGCTGTATTGAAGAAGACTTAAAACATAGATTGAGACCATAAACTCATGTTTACAATGTTTACTGAGGTAATAAATCAAGTGAGGAGTAGAGTCATTTTCTCATAGACTTCCATACAATCAGAGGAGTCTCTCTGATGGCCATTAGAGGGAATGCAAGTTTAAGGCACTTCATTTTGTTTTCACTTGTGAGTGCATCTTCAGCATTATTAATACTTTCTTTAAACACTCCTCTTGACTTACAATAAACTGCAACACCCTCCCATCCAATATCTTAAACTAATATAACAGGATTGAGTTGGTACAACTCGTTTCACCATGAATAACTTAAAATGGACTAATTTATTCCTAATATATTAATGGAATAACACATGTCGATAACATGTGATGCTGAACTTAAATCATATTATAAGCTAATACATTTGACTTTTTCCTCTATGATAACTACATACACACATATGTGAAAGTGGGAATGACTGCGGATGACGATTATTTACGAATATGCATTAAGATCCACATGTTTCTGTGGTTATTGGACATGTTGATGGAGACAATAAAAGATTGTTGTCCTCTGCTTATGGCAAAGTATACTTTCATGACTTGTTGCACACACCAAATACATTATTTAACAATCGATCCTTTAGTGATTTAGCTAGTGAATTAAAGGCCAAACTGTGACAAGAAGCCAAGAGAGAGTCCAATAAAGCAGGAGACTTAGTGTGGAAGGTTCCTTCGGGCAAATCAGGAAATCCAGTAAAGCGAAGACAGAAGGTGGAGGTTAAATCCAGGCAGAAAAAGGTGGAGATTAAAAAGAGAATCAATCATAGCAACTCCAGAGGATCAGCAGTCTGCCTGTCAACACATGGTTGCCCAAGTAGGAAATCCAGCTGGTTCTGCACACAATCTGGCACTAACTAAATTCTTCCAAATGTACCTTTTCTTTAGTCCTATGGCTTTTCTTTCAGAGCAAAGGTACAGTGTTCAAAACTCCCCTTTTCAAGACATTTTCTCTTCTCTCCTGTCTGTTGCCCTCCATGCCAGTTTGTTTTGGTGTGTGTTTGCCCCACCCACATTCACAGGTGTCACTCATTTGTCTCCTGCCCCTTTCTAAAAAGGGCTAATCTGTATTTTTGTTTGTTCCTTTCTTTTCTGCTACACTCTTCCCGTCTTGACAACACCACACATAGTGGTGCAATGTGTTTTGTCAATCTGAGAAACCTAAAGACTCTTCCTCTTCAGGGCCAGCAGGATTTCCTGTATTTCTAAACTATAGCATCATTTAGTTTGTGGTTACAGACGTGAACATTATTCATTTTCTTGATCACTATCTTCTAGGACAACGTTTAGAATCCCGAGTGTTTGAACTGCAATGAACTGTATACATTCCCAGGCTCTGGTGAGAATGTATGCATTGCACTATAGACAAAGTCATGATTCCTTTGTCGAAGATGTCGAAGAATTGATGACTTCTTCGACATCTGCTTGCAGCCTTTGTTGATGACAAACAACATCAGCAGGTGCATCTGGAAGTAAATCTTTACAAGAACACTGTCCACTGGATTGTTCATCTTCATGACAGTTTGTAAATCCCCAGGTGCTCCCTTTGCACTTAAAAAGTACAGTTGGGGATTTCTGAAGCAGTGCTTCCCAACCTATTTTTATGCCTGATCCCGTGATACAAAGCGATCTTGAATTTTGTGTAGTAGGGTCAAAGATTTGCTCCTAGTGATGAAATTCTAACACAAATTAATTGAATTTTGACTTTTTCTGAGAATTTCCCTGTACAGTTGAGACAAGATCCTGGTAGAGAGGTGAGAAACTATTGGGAATAGGGAGGAGGACTTTTAAGAGGCTTAAGAGTTCTTGAAGCTGAGGAGAAAATGGTGGAAAGACAACGAGGTAGGGGAGATATTCTCCAAACGCTGAATAACAGCGAGTTAATGAAACGCGACAGATTAGATGTTTGTCGTCGATCCTTCAGTAGAGATGCGCTCACATCTCCCACCCAACTTATTATATTGTACTTTTTTTTGGATCAACCAATCACACCTCTGTAAAGAAAGAATGCGTCATACCTAGCGACAGGGTGAACCTCACCTCTTCACGAAGGTAAATGTTTCTTTCCCTCCCTCCTAGAATGTTTTCGGCTCTCTCAGAGTATTCTCAGAAGGTTTGTGGATACGGCCCCTGGAGTTTAACAGTGGGGTCTCCTGAGGTACAGTGGGGAGTGCACACATCCCTTGGGGGACGCCAGTGCCGCTTGTCTGGGTGCCGGATGGTCTTTTTTTGTTTCCCTGCTGCCTCCGGTCTGTCAGGAACTTTGTGATCCACTGACAGGTGGAAGCTGGGACTGTGAGCTGGATGAGTTTGGAGGATGGACACAAGGGGTGTGAGGATGACAAACAGGATCCTTGCGTATGTCTTTGTAGAGTCGAGGAGTTTCAGGATGTAATGCAGTCCCATGTTAACTGCATCATCCACTGACCTGTTTGCCCGACAAACAAACTGCAGGGGGCTCAGCGTGGGTCCAGTGATGCCTTTGAAGTGATTCAACTGCAGTCTCTCTAAGGATTTCATGATCACAGACGTCAGGGATAATATGATGATAAGTTATCGTCTTTCAATGGAGTAGGAGCAGTAGGGGACTACACATCGCTCCAGTGATCTGATGGAGATCTGAGTGAAGATGGGGGCCAGCAGCTCTCCTTGTAGTCGGATCAGTATGTGGATGTTTAGCTGTGGTGTGCTTGAGGGTCACATCTCAAAAAAAGACTTCCTTTTCTCGGAACAAGCATCTTTCTGTGTTTGTATCAGGTTCATCAGGACTGGACTCTTTCCTACAAGCTTCTAATATACCTGCTTTCATATGCTGACAAATATCGCAGCACCAGATAAAGTTATTTCTTACATCTGCCCGAGCTAGTGCACAGCTTCGTAAAGACTTTTAAACCTATTGAAGATTTCCGCTCGCTCACGTAAAAATTATTTTAATTAATAAAATGTATTCGTAGGGCCCAAAATCACAAATTTGCCTCAGAGGGCTTTACAATCTGTACATCATACGACATCCGCATGTCGAGCATCAGAGGAGGGATCCCTCTCCTAGGATGGAGAGAAGTGCAATAGATGTCATGTGTACAGAATGAACAATATATTATAATTACAACACATTAAATGCATATGACAGAAATGATTCATATAATCAGAGTAGTAAGCAGAATAATGATGGGAAAATTACGACTACTAATAATAGCAGCAGTGGCTCTAATGTAATAATAATGATAATTATGGTAGCAGTAATAGAAATGTGACTGACAATATTATAATAACAGTAGCAGTGGGTGTCAGGAGGCACGACCACTGTCCAAGTATAATCATGATCCAGAGAAACCTGTGAAACAAGAAAGAACAAAGACGAAGAAGAGGGAAGAAGAAAAGTTAGTAATGCGCATTAATGGGACATGAATATCATCCTCCGGGATGACAAAATCCTGTTGTACTTTTCTAGCTATTTATATATTTGTTCTTTATTGTCGTCTCTATATTGACTTGTGTGTCATGTGGTTACAAGGCAGCCAGATACAAAGTGAATCTGCTTTGGTATTTTACTGTAATACCCTTTTTCCACCAAAATGAACGCGCTTATGCAGGTTTTTCTTACTCGGGAAAACCCGCCAAAAATAGGCAACAGACATACGAGTGTGCCTTTCTGATTTTTCTTTTTGCTGGTGTGTCACGTTCTACGTCACGAACACGCCGGAATTCAGGGTTAGTAGAGAGTGGAAAGCAGCATGGAGGCCAGTGAAAATGTTACGGTGGGTGTTTGTGTTTCCATCGTTGTCGATAAATAACCGCGACTGACTCATTTGTCCCGGGAATGAATGCCGATTGTAAACTTTCCCTTAAAGACAAAAAAACAAACATGTTAGTTGGTCTTAGTAGGCTTTTTTTGTCCAGTGAGAAAGGGGCTTTAGTGTAAACACTGATAAAGGAGAAGAATGAACAAATTCAGTGAACTAATATGCAAGAAACGCTCCATGTGAAGACCTAATGGCTGCCATAACTCACCAGCATCTTAACACTTCCCTTAAGACCTTGTATCTGTGTGTGTGTGTGTGTGTGTGTGTGTGTGTGTGTGTGTGTGTGTGTGTGTGTGTGTGTGTGTGTGTGTGTGTGTGTGTGTGTGTGTGTGTGTGAGAGACATTGATTTATACATTCTCAGACGATTTAAGCAGTGTCTGTTTTAAACGAGTCCATTTAATGGCCTGCTATGTTAACAAGTCCTGCAGGATTCTTCATTTATGGAGTTATTTAAATACATAAATGAAACAAATAGAAACATTACCAAATAAAAATGTTACAATATTAAAGTGGTGTGTTTGAAGACAAGGCATATACGTATGTAAAGCATCAATAATTTGGCTCTCATCTGGGAGGTCTCTTCCACCTGTCGTGCAGCGCAGGAGTTATGAGGTTGGGATACGAGTGCGTCGGCCTCGTGGGCTTCTCCAGCGACCGTCCTGTGGAAAAGCTTCTCTCTCTGCAAAAATATGCCCTCAGGCGACAATAGACAGGATTAGTTTGAGTGTGCGCGCGTGCGCATGTACGTGTCCATGTACATGTCTTTGTCTGCACGCCTGCACGGGTATTTGTGTGCAGTGTATGTGTCAAGGACAGCTGTTCCTTCTGTTTCCTAGCAGGGCCTCGGGCTAATCCCCATCAAACCTGTCCAAACGCTCCTTTCGTCAGGGGACAGAGATAGACCGCCATCGTTTTCCGCCCTTTATAAAGCCTTCCCAGCAGCAATCAACACAATCTGAAACCTTTCCGCCTCTCTAAATTTCTGTTTGTTTAATTTCGGTGTTTGTAGTATCTGGACTTATCTGCTGGTGTGTGTGTGTGTGTGTGTGTTACATTTATTATAGTGTCTCTCATCCATCTTTTAAATATCACTCTCTGTGTCCTATACTGTACAGAACATGAAAGAGTTTGTGTAGATCAAGTCTGTCTTGCTGCACTTTAGAAACATTAGATCACAGAGAAGTCAGAAGCATTACATTACAGTCATTTAGCAGACGCTTTTATCCAAAGCGACTTACAATTCAGATCCTTTTTTGCAATTTTGGGGTGAAGCGTCTTGCTCAAGGACACATCGACATGCGACTAGCGGAGCCGGGGATCCAACCACAGCAACCACGGCTGCTCTGATTGAAGGACGGCCCTGTTCTCCACTTAGCCACAGTCGCCCTGAGTGGGCAGAGAAGCATTACCAGTTATCATCACAATAAATGTGACCAGGGAATGTTTGAATACAAACATGGAACAAATGAAAGACAAGAAATACAGGAACAGACGAAACCCAAAACTGTGTTTTGTGCTGATGTGTGGGAGAAACTATAAGGTATTTTAATTCATTAATATTGCCTTATACTGAAACTGCAATCGACCCAATTGAATGTTCATTAAGACCCAACTCCCGAGCAGTGACTGTTCAGTCTTAACAACAAGACACGGATGCCTCCGCATGTTGAAGCAGCATGTGGGGGATTTACAGCCAAGTCGCCAGGAAGAAAACGCTGCCAATTTGACATTTCTGCAAACCACTGATGTGTTGAATGTCGACCTTTTTTCGCATTTGGTCAGAGCGTGTGATGTAATATATCAAGCGAAACATTATTGAAAGTGACATGGTATAATAACGAGTATAACAATAGACAAACCCATGAAGGTTAGGTGGCGTTATCGTGGCAGTCTCCTTTCACTCACTGTTTGAGTCCCGTGTGAAAGTAAATGTTACGTATGTTATGTTACAAAATGGACAGGGTGGGGAATATGTTGCCATCACACTGAACGTGTAAAGCTTTGTCAGCTTCTCTGTTTAAAATAAGTTCTATAATGTTCTTTTAATTGTTGTGTCCCAGTATGTGTAGTTTTCGTTACTGGCTACTTTGTGCTCAATGTTCTCCTGTCAAACTCCTGGCAAAGCATTTTAACCAGCGTTTAGGGAAACTTTTCTTTCAGCTTACGGCGGCTTTTCAGCTATGCATGCGTAACCCCCCCCGAGGTTTACCTGCGGCTACCCTCATACACACACACACATACATACATACACAGAATCTCATTAAGGAATATTAGGAAAGACTTTGCTTCCAACTTTCTCTCTGTGGATTTAAATACTGTAAATTAAGAGCCACACACATGCACTCGTCCCTCTAGAGGGCAGTTAAACCTAAAGGTTATAAATGTTTAGTCAAGGTGGGAACCAGCAGAGCTGAGTGTGAACGTTTTAAAGATCTGCTTATGATTACTGATGCATGCGGCTCCACTGTCCTTCAACTCTCTTCAGAAATACAGTCAATATGTATTCTTCCCAGTTAGTTCTTGATATTGTTCAAGTGGATCTAGCACTCTGGTGTCCAATCCCAATCCAATCCTAAATTTAATTTAGGAGCTCAATAATGCACTGAGGTTCATTTCCACCTGAGCTATGGCCCAAGTCAAGTTGTCCTGGTGGCGTCGGGGTTTTAAAACACTGACCGTGCAATCCAGCTGGAGATTGACTGTCAGTTTAATAAAGGTAAAAAACGGACAAACAATAAAAAAAAAATCTTTATACCGTATGTTACTTCTTGTCAGATTGATGTTCACACTGCAACAGTGACTAAATCAATTATTCTCAAACACTGTGTGATTTTTGAATGTGGTGTGGATGTATCAGACTGCTTGGTTTGGTCGCCTCCGTCTGCTAAATAAAAGCAGACTGGCTATAAGCTGGTGATCTGGGGTGCAGCTTCAAGATATTTATTCTAAAAGTGGTACTGCTCAACTGATTCATACATCATGAAAGTGCCCTCACCACCCACTTCGTGAGGGGTTTGATCTCAGAAAGCTTAAAATAATGACACCGCTATAAAGTCTGAATCTCTTAAAAGGACAGTGAGTAGGATTCTGTGGGATCTATCTACTCCCTCTCCCCGACTATGGTAATATTAAAACCCAAAAGGCCATAGAATGTTTGGTTTGTCTGTTCCGGGCTGCTGTTGAGACATGGCGGTGCAACACGGCGGACTTCTAATCTATTAGAAGTCCGCCGACTAGATATTGTCTAATCGTTTCAGGTGATTATACACCAATGAAAAAATTATTATGAATATTGAGGTAATAGTTACATTACCAAAATGCTACACACTGTACCTTTAATGTAATAGGGATTTTCACACCTGCACTTTATTTCATTGTATATTTGTAGTTGGTCATAATCCTATTCTTTCTTTTCATTCTGTTTCCATTTTTTATTTTTATATACACTGTATATTTCATTTTGCTTATATGTTCTTGACTTTTGATTGTGGCTGTCATCAGTGTGTTCTTGAGGCCAGATTTCCTCTGGGATAATAAAAGTTGATTACAAATCTATCAATCTAATCTAAATTTGCATTTTTTTTAATTCTATGAATGATATTAATTGTACCTAATCTTGCCTTAGGTTATGATTCTATTAGTATTTTGTGATTCAAATTCTAATGAAATAATTTCGTGAGTATTTAAAGCATGTTGAAAACTGCCTCAATGTTTGCATTGTGCCTAATAACTCAATCTGTGACGTGACAGAGATTCAGTGCATTAATTGGAGCTAAAACTTAGCTGAATTTCAGGAGCAGGACCACACCTCAGCCACTTCCGGCCACACTCCTATATATACCCACCCACTCTAAACCTCGGCTTGCTCGCGTTTTCCGCATCCCACCCTCCCTCCCTCTTGTTAAACCATTTCACTCAAAGGTTATCTTCCCCCATAGTCACCATCCTATCCTCCTGATCCACATGGACACCGGGGGGTCTGCAAGGCCCGGGAGCCGCAGTGGACCCTCAACCTAGCCTTTCCCCAAACCGCTTCATCCAGGCTAATCTCCACCAACCACTCCCCAACGCTGAGGTGGGGCCCTAAGCTAGTTAAAGGGGGAAAAAATCCTCCATTTCCCTTAAAATTACTGTGGCAGGTAACACTGCAGCCATGCCCACATTGAAGGCATCACACATGACCCCTACTGATTGGACACTTATTATGGCTAAAAGGTTTTTTTCGCTATGCCCTGAGAGAGGACCTCGGCAGGAACCTCTTGCTCTATTGGAACAGAGTTCAGGCCTCGTAATGTTCCTTTGGAAAGAAAAAAATTAAGAAAACACATTTAAGTGCAGCAGTGTGATCACGACAATAGGCCGACACTGCGGACGATAAAAAGAAACAAAGTCTTTACGACTTTCTGTTGATCAGTCAGAGAGCCGTATAAACCACCTTGTACCTCGGTCTGGGAGTCGTGTTGTATTAGCATGCTGGCCCTATAAACACAGAGTATCCACATTATAGCCTGAAGCTACGCACGAAAAACTCCTTTTCAGATTACACTATTTTCTTAGCAGCACAGTTTCGCGATGATCACAGAAATTGCTTCGCGTCCTGTTGCAAAAATCACAGCTCGTCTTTCTGTTTATCAGCGTTTCTTTGTTTATTCATTTTATTCGGCGTATTTATCAAATGGTACACGGTTGTTTTGTGTTTTGGAAGGAACATTCGAGAAATGTGCCTTATCATCATATTCTATTCCAGAGTGCTGTTTGTTTGTTAATTATATTGTAAGAGGCTTATACTGTGTGGAGCTGCTTCTATTTTTACTAAAATTACATGGACTCACAGGGATGCAGAGCGCCTGCTGCCTATGTGTGTGTGTGTGTGTGTGTGTGCGTGTGTGTGTGTGTGTGCACGTGTAAATATTGCATGTATCTGTGAATTTTTAAGTACAAAACAAATCTATAGACAATAACCAATTATTCTGTTCTGTAATGTTTGTATCTTTCGAGCATTGTTTGTGAGTCTTGGATGATGCATTGTTAGCCAATTAGAATTCAAAAGACGCATCGATTCATTTCTGTTCATTGATTTGTACTGTACACTGCATTTGCAAACACACACACACACACACACACACACACACACACACACACACAAAAACTGGAAGGATTTTTTTGGTGTAACAGGAGAAAACTGTTAGCTGCATGGAATTTAGCTTGGAGCCCACAGAATAACCACATTTTCTTGTGTGATTGCAATAAACCTTGGTGCACAAACACAACCGAACACTGGATATGAAGACGGATTAAGTTGTGGATGCAATGAACCGGCAGCAGTTATGAAAGACTCAGCTACAGGCGGTTGTACCAACATTTTAACAGAGAAGAAACATAAAAATATACTGGATTGTATGTCTGCGGAGAGGCTCTCTCTGAGATTGCATGGTTTTAGATGGAGGGTTCATAGGTTATTTATGGTCAACCATAAAATCACATTAACTGTATGATACAAACATGTTTGGGTGAAGGTCAGACTTGAATGTGTGAAATTTGTTTTGGGTGGAGAGATTTTAGTTTATTCTATTATCAACGTGCACGTCTCAGCAAACCCAAACTTTAGGCTTCAGAATATTAGGACATAAATAAAAACTCAGTGTCTTCCTAATCGACACCATGACCACTTACTCCTTTTAATATTCAGTCCTCGTAAGTCCTCGGGGAGAGCATTAGTAGCAGCAGATGTCCTGTGATTGTAATATCCAAGAATCTTTCAGAGATATCAGTGATCTTTGCCTCGCTGCCACACTGAAGGAATCCCAAGAGCCTGCAATTTATGAAATGATCCATCTGACAATTGCAGCTCCTTCCAGAGCAGCAGGAAGACGTAACTTTTAGTTTGCAATAAATATCTCCACTGTTTCACTGCCAGTAGTGGTATGTATCTAGTCATGTAGATAGTTTGCTCAGCCTTTAAAATATCAATCTCTGAGATGTCTGCCTACATCCCAATACAATGGAGATGAGTATAGAGAACACGCAACAGCTACATCTTCACAGAAACAATATCTTAAAGCTCACTGTAAACTGTTTTCATTTGAACTACTTTCCACCAAAGAAAGTGACATTTTTAAAGAGCACAAACAAAACTCCATTCACCGCCCTTAGGTTGGCAGCAGCAGAAGATAAAACCTCAGCAAATAACATTTAAACTGTGTGTGCAACACAAGCGTATTGCCAGACAAGACACTGAACAACTCCAGATTCCATTCAATGATCAATGTATTTGTTGATGGTAACTACAGTATGGTGAAGGGTAGGGAAACAGTGGTACTGATCACATGACTCAGCGTAATGCGAAAGATGTCGCTCGTAGTGAGTAATTATCAGTCATCTCTGCAGTTCCCCTCAGCTCTATATTGGAGCGTTTTAGCATCAGTTCATTGTTTTGGTTCGTTCCTATATGGCACTCATCAGCGTTGTTTCCAGACGCAGCAGGCAGCTGTTTTCAACACTAACAACACACTGTACACTACCGGTCCAGCAGCAAACAGAAGTCAGACAAAGTTGGTGACTAGCCGGTGAACATGGTGGAGTATTTAGCAGTTAAGTTACATTTCCTTCAGGAGTTAGTGGAGACCAAAAACAGAGCTAAAAGAGAGAGAATATTATTTTTCTTATTTATTTATTGGTTTATTTGATAAGGGAGAGTGCACATTAATAAAAACATTGCAGTAAATGCACCAGAGTTAGCCAAGAGGCTATTTTTCATCTGTAGTCCCAAGGCAGATATTACAAAGTAAACCTAAAAACAGAATATTAAAAAAAATTTACAAAGTTATGCAATATTGACCCTTTACAATGCGTGCACAAACAATGAAAGAAGTGAGAATATGAATATAAGTAGTATCATCATTCAGGAGACTATTATACTATATTGTTAAGTACTAACAAGACATGCAACACAGAGGCTCTCAAATACAACGAGGGATAACTATGTTAAATAGAAACATGGACTAAAGACAAGATTATGCTCTATTGTTGCAAGATTATGCTGCATTGTTAGACACTAAAAAACATCCATGACAGAGGCACAAAGCATGCAGAATATGTGAAATATATAAACCAGTCAGACACAGCTAAACAACAGTAAAAGACATGCATGCAGGTAGATGAGGGTCGACCGGCAATTTCAAGACAGGTGACAACAGACAGATCGAGGGACGTTCAACACAGACAGATTGGGGACAGTGAGGTGCAGTTATATATATAGATATCGCACTTGCATTTGTCAGGTGGCCAAAATCATGACTTCAAATGTATGTAAATTTTGCTCCGTATACTGAACTACATAACACATTTAATGTGAAAACGTTTTGTGCTTTGTGTAAATTGACGCTCTTTGCATTTGCATTGTGTGATAATGTGGCTTTCCATTTGCATTGTACCATAATGATTTGACATTAGGAGCCGTCGTTGAAATTGGTGTTATAAAATGCGGGGCGACACGTAGTCATCATTCGACATATTGTAATTTCCTGTTCCAGTAAAGCTCTCCAAAGTTGTTTCTTTGTCTCCACATGGACTGGTGCACAGTTAGCAACTGCAGCCCGGCTTTAAAGACTTCCAACACTTTCATTCCTATTCAATTTTTCCATACTGACTGGGACTTCTTTTTGACACATTTGACACTCAAAATCACCACATTTGCATATCTGCTCATGAGGTAGCACTCACATCTCTTTCTGTGCATGACAATTTACATAAATTCAAGGTTGGTTTTTTTCAGACTCATACCTTGCTATTCAGCTTCACATGTGGTACCGCACACGCTCCAGTTCACAAACTGCTACGACGGCTGTTCTGAGGGTGGGCAGCAGCTAACTGTGGCTATAGTCTGTGGGCAAAAGAAAACCAAAATAGCATTGTGTCTGACAAAAACTGAGCAAACTACAGAAAGTTTAATATTCATTAAGAGTTAGCAACTAAATATTACAAATATTTAAAAAACGTTTTTTTTTATGTATAGACTGAATTTCCTGTTGTCAAAGCAGTCATATCTGATTCTGAAGATGGATGGCTGCCAAGGCTAAAGCTGCAGACACTCCAAAATATGATAATACCAATAATATCATGTGGAGAAGTCATGAATATATTTGCAAAGAATAATCTACAAAAAGAAAGCGCCACAGACAGGATTTCATCTTAACGCGTATGACCTACTGCTTACTTGAGATCATTTAAAGCTCTCCTTTCTTTATCTAAATGTGATTCTGTGCATGTATGCATGTATGCATCTGCGGGAGAGAAAAACAGGAAGAGCATGGGCAGATAGTACACTTAACAGTGCGACCGCTCATGCTATAAATGTCGACGGGAGGATATATGGACTAGTTTTCTGAGGGTAATGGGAGGAGGGGCTGCTGGGGAAAGCGATGCCAAGGATTGAACATCTCATCTGGGATAAAAAAAAAACAGCTCGCCCTGGGACTCGTGAACCCACAGCGTATAGCTCACCTTCCACTCTTATGAACAAGGATTGCACTGTGTGTGCATGGGGAATTAAAAACTGCTCTCTGAGTGTGTGTTTGTGTGTTTTCTCACAGGCTACAGTTCAGCCTGCTCTATGCAGGCATGAGTGGTGTAATAATTAAGAGAGGCCTGGGCCTCCAACCCCGGTCAGCGTGTCTATTATTGGTTCAAGCTGCGAGTTATGTCTGTGCCCAGTGGACTAGAATAAGCACTGAGTTAATTGGCTGGGAGACAATTAATCATTTCACTTTTTTTGTGATTCATTAATTCATAAAGATGTTTGCAACATTAGGATTTAAGGAAGTCTAGTTTGTGGATTTCTCGCACATAGTCGGTTGTTCCCCATCTTCATCCTCTTGCCTTGATATTAGCTTCAATAGGCTTTTAGTGTCGAATTAAACCATTTTCCTCTAAATTGCAACACCATTCTGGATGCAATGGCGTCTGCTTTGTGATCTCTTTCCATTAGTTGTAATAATTTGTGATGATGTAATGCTTCTGCTGTAAACTGCTTGGCTTCTTAGTTTTTAAAAGCCCTGTGTTGTATCTCAATTTCTGCATCACTGACATCACCTCTGTGTTATTCTCCTGAGCATTGATGTTCTTTTACTGATACGCACCTCTGAAGTGATGCTATAGTGTTCATTTACTACATTATTATGCAGTATAAGAATCATCATTTCCACGAAGATGATTCTACTGCACTTTTGCACATCTAAGTTTTCAATGAACGTCCTTCAGCTTGTTCAGAACTCTGCTGCCAGACTTCCAACAAACCATTTTGCTGAAATTACTCCAGTTTATCCTTTTTTATAGTGGCTTCCAGTTCATTTAGGAATCCATTACAAAAATAGTCAAGGCCCACTTTCCATCTGTTTCCGGAGCTTTCATCTGCATGTCATGTCTTCAGCAGATTGACAGCTGAACCATCTCCATTACAACTGAGCAAACTTCCATACAAAGATGAAGACATGCAGTTGAAAGTTTGGGAAACAGCTAGTAAATTGACCTTGAGATGATATTTTAAATTTAAAAAATTCTTGTATTTAACTAAATTAAACTACATGGCAAAGTCCTGGTAGGTACATTATCTTTAACTAAGTCTGTGGTCAAACTAGGTCTCATAGCTAAACTGCCCACGAATGGACAGTACCGAGGTCTAAAGGTCCGGTCCGTAGGATTTGGCGACATCTAGCGCTCCCTATGTAAATATAAACGGCTCATTCAAAGGTTATGAAAACACAGTGATTCTTATTAATAATATCATATTCCAATCCTGCCAATAGATCCACTAAATGCTCCACACCGTTCCTTTAAGGATGATAACGGTGTAACTTGCCTGACCCTTTAGGCAGACGCGACAAACATAGGCTGCGTCCAAAATCATTCCCTTAATTACTCTTTCACTTCATCCTGTAGACATATAGTTCAGCAGTAAAATCAGATTTTTATGTCTTCATTGACAGGTGTAGTGTCCCGCCACTGTAGTGTTTGCACTTATAAAATGTGACGCGGTGCATTGTGGGATTGTTGGCAGAATGCAGGGCACTTGTCATTGACACTTCTTTTTTTCTTTCACCATTTCATTGTGGAGATCTTGGAGGGCACATTGAGGGCAATAAATATTGTGCGCTTAAGTAGCGAGGGGTTTTGGACACATCCATATTCTGCACATGTTCACACAGTCCT
Organism: Leptoclinus maculatus; assembly: GCA_032191485.1. Lineage (NCBI taxonomy): Eukaryota > Metazoa > Chordata > Actinopteri > Perciformes > Stichaeidae > Leptoclinus > Leptoclinus maculatus. The sequence goes on from JAVDOI010000009.1 coordinate 23,007,319, forward strand.
TGAGCTGCAGTCAGAACAAAATTTGCAGCGAGGGGGGAGGGGGGCAGGAAGTAATGGTCAGGGTTGTAAACAAAGTTGTATATCACACTGTATTTTATCAAACGTTTCACTGTGATTCTGTCACTGTCACTGTCCTCACACTCACTGCAGCCAAGCAGCATCTCTTCTTCTTCTTCTTCTTCTTTGTTGGTTGCATTATTTTGTGCTAATTATTTTACCTACAAAAGCTGGATGAGAACTGCCTGGTTCGCGACAGGAAGTGGATGTGTCTCACCCTGGTCCTCGTAGAAATGACGGGAGAATGAAATCTGGTCTGAGAGATTTAATCAGGCAAAAAAATGAATAATCTGTGCAGGATTACCAAGGGTGTGCAGGACCTTCAGATGTTTTGTAAAATATTACTTGTATATGTTGGCCTTTTTTATATTAATAAGTCTTTATTGCCTTCGCCTCTTACTGAGACATTATTATCTTTCATGGCTCTCTTTTAATGTTTCTACATGTATACCTTTATTATTATACCACCTTTTCTTAATCAATCATCCTGCAAACCTCTTTTTTGAATGCTGCACAAAGTTAATATTAATCATCCAATTGACAGCTGATTAGAATGTACAATATGGACACGCGATGGAAACCAGTTTGATTAATGGGCTGGCAGTTGTTCATTCGTCAATCTGTAACAAAACATGTATAAATATATATTATTTAGTTAATAACCTGCATGTGCAGAAGTAAGTCATCAACTAATGTGAGCCACATTGTGATGTTCATGGTGGACATCTACATTTAAACTTATCTCACTGTAAATGGCCAAATATTGACATTGTTGCTCAAACTGAAGAGGGAAGCTATAATCTTAAAATGAAATGCAATGGGGAATCATCTTTGGTTTTTGCAAAAGATTTAGGTTTGAAAATACAAATGGTTTTCTTCCCTCTGCTCTCACTTTACTGATCCACTGAGAATTATCTTGATCGGTCCTGAATTAGTGGGGAAATCCTCACCAAAGCTAGTGTTTCATTTTTCTTCTGAAATGGTTAGCTGTGAAAAGGTTCATTTTATAAACCTTCCCACGAGCAAAACGGGTGGAAAACATTGTTCCAAGCAGCAGGGGACAACATGTTTTAAATTCACTGGGAAATAGCTTTGAAGCAAATAGCGAGGCTCAAATTTAACTCGGAAAAATGTTTTGCAATTGCTAAAATTGAAATACATTGTGGTAGGGTGCAGACAAATAAGACACTCTCCTGTTATGGAAGTTGCAATCCAAGCCCACACACACACACACACAGATTTGTGAGCGCAAGATAATTTTTTCCCTTTTTACATGGTGTGCAAGATGACACATTTTGCACCATATACAGTATATCGCATTACATTTTGCAAATGTTGAATTTGTGTGTGTGTGTGTGTGTGTGTGTGTGTGTGTGTGTGTGTGTGTGTGTGTGTGTGTGTGTGTGTGCAGCAGCTGTGTGACATGCCAGTAAAACACAATCTAATTTCCTACTCGTCTCCCGGCTGCATGTCAAGGCCACGATGTGTTGGAGGTCATTTTACCGCACATAATCAATCCTTCCTTTTTAACATGTGTGTAGTCTTTACATGAATGATCACACATCTGCACACCAATAATGTAGATACACACATGCCTAAACACAAATATTGTCAAACTAGAAACTGAGAACAGACCCAAACGCTCAAACGCTCCCCTCATTACTTCTGCCTTCTTTTTTTCCGCTCTTCATCGTCCTTTCTCTCTCCCTTCAAGGCTAAACTCAAGCTACCTGTGAATCCTCCGTCTCTCTCTCGCAGTTTTCCTCACACACAGATAGATCAATGATCTTATTTGTATACACTCTATACTGACAAATTGGGCTTTTATCTGCACTGTGTTGAAAATGATAACACAGGCGTGTGGGGGGGAAAACAAAACCTGAATGATTAATTTTTGTCTCCCTTTTTTTTGGCTTTCTTGTTCCTGTGTTCCTGACTGCCAACAGTTCTGTATTGTTTCTATCGAATGCGTGTCTTAACTCATGACACAGAGTCACAGAGGAAGATGAATTATGGGCATATACCATAGAAATAGAATAGGAGTAGAACGGACACTGAAGAGAGCGGACGCAGCACTGGAGACGGATGGCTGTCTAGTTTGCTAGTTTGTCCGTCTCTGGAGCGGTGGGGAGTGAGGCGGAGCGCTGCCACTGGCAACAAGACCGCTAGCTAACTTAGCTAGCTTGTTAACTCCACCATGCTTTAATGCTACACTGGTTACAGACAAGCATGGTGTCCACCCTCCTTACACTTTAAGAAAATATACTAGACACTATCCTAAAGTCCAAGTAAATGCAAAAAAACAGTGCAAGCTACTGCCAATAAACAAGACATGATGACTCAACTGACAGCTGTGGGCTTTTACCGGTCGGGCAGGCGAGCACTCGGTTCCATTCCTGATTGAGGGACCGCCTCAGTCTGGCGTTCCACGCTTGCACATTTCCCCATTCACACTTCCCCATTCAACATTCCAGTTGGTGGCGTTGTCGTAACGTTGTTTGCCAGGTGTTCAAAGTCATTTCAATCAGGAGAGACTTGTTTTATAATTTAACAATGATGTATTATACATGCATCAAATATGAAAAGTGCAAAGTCTTTGGCGATTGGACTCCATCCTGAAGTACTATCACCGAGGGTAGGGATACTGAGGTCCAATAGGCCAGGGACGCCCTCACCTGTCATCATGAAAAGTAAAAAACAAATAATGATAAAATAAAATAAATAATATTTCTCTACTGATCTGTGCTATAAATGTAATTTCTGTATGATTTCAATCATTCTAAGCATTTTTATAGTCAAAATCGCTGAATTTGCGCATGTCCTGTTCAAACAGGTGAGGTGAGGCAGCGACGAGCTGTGCCTCACCTCAGATTGCGCAATCCCTAACAAACTGGCTTGAGCGCGTGTCTTTTGCTTTCTCATCGTTTGTCACCACTGTAATATTCGTTGACACTTGTATTAAATGTCCTTTCTTTCCATAGAATAGGTCATGTATCTCATGTATGTGTAGAACATAGTTAGTCTCGCTGATCTGACATTAAACTGCAGTGAAGAAGCAGAGGGGAGGCAAACAGTACCTCTGCCTCAATGAAGGGGGCGCGCGAGAGCCCACGGGTCGGGTTTATGCACCAATACTTGCACCAATTGAATGGTGATTTAAACTGCTCTATATTAAGTTCATATATTTGTAAATCTGACTCTGAAAGAGTCAGTGCCTCACCAGCCACGAACCTCACCGCACGTCACTGCAATAGGCCTAATCACCCCTGGAGTCCAGACACTGGTGGTGGTGGTGGTGAAAGGAGTTGCTGCCATCTGATGATCAATCAGGAGCCTGACTGTGATGCTGACTGGAGGTGACTGGGGTGGAGGAGGGTCGCATCTGCTTAGCTGAAATGACAACTGACAGCAGCAGAGAGGAGAACACTATTTAAAGTTTGACAGCAACGATACGATTGGCTTCAGGAACCGGTGTGCAGAATCTGGTTGGTTACTTAAAAGTGCACGCCCCCAATCAGCTGATAGAGTAATTACAAGGAGAGGAGAGACAGAGATTATGAGTGAGTGTCTTCCTGACTGAACTTGCGCTTGAGCTACATTTGGCTGGTCCTTTTAAGACAAATGATATAACGTAATGTAACGGTGAGATCTCCTTGCACAACTTCTCTTCAAAATAAGCATCCATTTTGATATCTTCTTCTTCTTCTTCTTGAAAAACCTGCTCGAGGTGCATACGCCAACAACTGGACTGGAGTGGAACAAAACCTGTCCACCAATGTATGAAGCCCAACTCATTGAAATGGATTGGCAAGCATGGATAACCTGCTTATTTTTAATCTCAAAGTTCATGCTTACCTGACGGAGAGGATTTCAAAGTGGTTCCATGTCTTCATGTCCGCTCCGCCAGAGCAGATAAAATGCCACCATCTCAGTCATCAAAAGCTCACCCCCGCTAATTATAACGTGCCTTCGCTATACCGACAGAGATCACTTACTGATGGTAGCGCACATCCAGCTGAAGTTCAACGCGGACTACAGCAAGGCCGTCAGAAAAAACCTGCCACAAAGTGATGCATTAGGCTCGCACCCATGGGTTCACCCAGCAATCACAGCTGAGCAACAGCTTCACCTTTAATGGAGCTGAGTGGGTCGAACAGTTCATTGCTTCCCTGAAAAAAGGAACCAAAGCGTTGGTGTATAAACTCAGAAAATGGTAAGACTGAGCTATTTTTTCTCTCACTCCACAAACCCTCCAAACAAACAGGAACTATGAGCCATGATTTGAATTTTTTTGTACTGTTTGTTTTGTTACCGTTTTTGGTTTAAATAGTTTATGTTGGTACTGAAAGTTTAAATGACTTAAGGACACAAGATGTCATTGTTGGGCTCCATTCTAATATTGCTTGACTCACTGTTCCATGGGATAAATTAAACTTACATTTGTATTTAAGGGAGGGGCTATGTCTGTTCTTTTACGGTCACTGGTACACATTTATTTTTACCCCCTTTTCTGGACAAAGAGGTTGTTTGGTGGTCATGACCTAACCTGACCCACCAGATGGTTTGTGACATAGAACCAGTAGCACTTCTTTTTACCTGTTGCTCAAAGCTCTTAAGCTCCTCTGAAGGAGAAACATTCATTTTGTTTTTAAAGAGGAGTCACATCCTCTTGAGGCTGGCAGACATAGATTTCAGAATAACTATTATCATGTGATTGCTTCCTCCTGTTGGCCTATACTTAAAAAGAGAAAAGGTGTCTTTTCATTTATATTCATTTTGGGATAATGGATGTTGGTCAAATTACTTTTTGTAAAACAGCTTACAGTGGCATTAAAATCTCTTTGATTTCCAATTATGGTTTGAATTCTTTTGACCAGCATTTCTATGATTCACTGGCCACCATATTTTCAGATCTTCCAGAATATCAGCTTTTGATAGTTGCTGATGTCAATGCTGTACGACTTCATGATATTTTTCACCTTTTTCTCTGGTCAACAAAAGACCTTTTCCAGAATTGATTATATTTTTGTCTCCAAAACTCTCTTCGGTAAAGTCCATGTACCTTATTAAGAGCCGGTCAGCTTGGGGCTGCCCGTTGGCGTTTCATTACCACTCTTGAGAAAGACTGTTTCAGACAAGAACTTGAGGCCGAACTGAATGAATTCATCAAATGAAACAATGCGTCAGTTGACAAACCTTGAGTTTCATGGGATGCATTCAAAGGCTGCATCAGAAATAAAACAATGTCCGTTGCATCAAATCTAAATAAAGTTGGGAAACATTGTAATGATTCTCTGGAAACTGAAATTGCGGCGCAAGAACATACTGATACTGAGCATACGACTGAATAATGAGACTTGGATTATACTGCACAAGTACTGTGAGATTTTGTAAACGGATGTTTTGAAGTAGTTTTGCTGTTGTTGCACAAAGCTTTTTGATTCTTCGTGCGCCGTGGAGGTGAAGTTTTCTTCAAGAATTCAAGGTAACACAAGGTGAATAATTCATCATCAAATGATCATTTTGTAGGTGACGTATTCATTTAACCTCTGATCCGATAAAGATTAACAGCACTTTTCAACTACTTGAAGGTTGGAAATGTCTGAATTTTTAGAACCATTACATTTACCTAAGCTGCCTCCGGAGGCCGTCTGTTCAATAAAGGCGCCCATCACCCTAGAAGAGCTAAGAAAAGCCATTACATCAAGGAACAAAGGCAGTTCTCCGGATCTGCATGGATTACCACCAGAATTAAACTATTCTTTTCATCTCCAGTCCGGCCCTCTGCTGTTGAGTATGCTTGATCTTTCAATCAGTAGAGGTTTCTTTACCACTAGCTCAAATAGTGCTATTATTTCTCTTTGGCTAAAGAAGTACAAGCCTCCAATCGACTGTTATCCTAGCAGGCCTTTAAGTGTCATTAACTGTGAGTCCTTGAGCCAATCGTCATATAACGCACCGCATCATTTCTTATACTTGTTCTTGATACCATGATATTTAGATTTTTACCAAAAATCCCTCTAAATCACATCTTTTTAAAAGAGTTTTTTGTAATATGTCTGGATGTAAAATGAACTGGGCACTTTGACCACAAACAACAAGTCCTAAATGATATTGATGGTGATTTAAAGACATGGTAAAGAATGGTGCTCGTGGTGTTTTGCTCCGCGTTAACTCACCACCTGGTTAAATCTGGAGATGTGTGTCATGGCGCCCCATTGAGGAACAATTAACATATCCTCCTAACCCACCAAATTTGATTTTAATAAATTCTTTTGTCAATCTCCGTCAATCTCATGGACGTCTTTGACATAACGTGAATGCTGTAACCTCCTGACATGCCGTTGATATAGTTCAATTTTTTTATGTTTTAAACATGAATTCTGGCCACATCTTACACATTGCACCTTTAAAAAGAATTGGGAAGTGTCATATCTTATATTCTTTAAAGGGGGCCATCGCTCACTCACAGTGTCTGCTTTACTTAATGACACGTCCTCTTTGGAGCTAACTACAAATTATGTCTCCTAGCTGCTGAAAGAGCTTGTCCCTGCAAACTACCACATGCACCATTGGCGAGGGAATGGCTCTCTTCATAACAGGATATTGCACAGCTGGAGCTTTCAACAGCACGATTACATTATGCCAAAACAGAAAATATTACCTGCTGGCCAAAGCTACCGGTGTTTTAATTCAAATGTGTGGTTAACTGTCTCTGTCAGTTATGTTTTCATGTACTCATTGCTTGCTTGTTTACGCGTTCTGAATATTAAATATACATACATGTGATGTATACTCTGTGCTATTTCTGTGGATATCATGATGGATGATGTAGGAGTAGTATAATTATCAGACTCCTTTGAGTCTTAATGCTGTTGGTTTATGTGTATAATGTTAATAGATTGCTGCGTAGCAGGGGGATGGGGTCGGGAGGAATGGGTAGGTCATTCTAGTTTGTTTTGTTCTGTTTTTTCTTCTTCTTCTCTCTGTACACTGCTTTGTTTCATCATGTCAGTAGTTAGCGGGTGGAGGTGGAATGCGTTGGTTTAAGAGAAACAATGGAAATGGGGGCCTAATATATATTTTTTTATGACAAATCTGAGGTCAAATATCTAGGTTTTATGCTGGGCCCCTCACCTGAAATTTAAAAAAACATGTTAAAAAAGTGTAGATCTGTAAAAGTAAATCTGTAGTAAATTAGAGACTGCCTAGCATTTGAGCCAAACTCTATATGCACTCAATGTTTTTTCACCCCTCAGTTACTTTATTAACTCTTGGTCGCAGGCAAGTTCATCAGTGAAATCAGGGGTACTGTGTGTATATATCTGAATGTGTATATATGAGTATGCTTGCAAGTCGTACTGCTGTTCCTAACAGGACAACAAAACATGCCACATCGTTTTTTATTTGTGGCATTTGGAAATTAACAGTCGCTATAAATGCTGTGATACACTGCATTGGATAATTGTTTCGTAATTCTCTGTATTTGTCCCTAGCAAATTTTTCTGTCCCTAGAAAAAAAAAGACAATGAAATGAAGTTGAAGAGAGATTCAGTTATCTATTCCTTTCCAATAAGACAGTTTCTACAGCAAGCCTTCTGTTCACATTGATCGCCTCTCTATATAACACTCTATTCATAAAGTGAATAAAAGAATGTTAATACTTCAGCTATTATAGACTGCATGTCCATTAGGGGACCACCATGCACCACGATGCAGACATATAATTCAGGCTTTAACCGAGTTGCTGGTTGGTGATAGTTTGTGTCCTCAGTGACGCTTGAGGTCACTGACTGAGAAAGACAGATATGGAGTTAAAAGAGGAACGTGAACGAGAGGATCATAATATATAAATGCTGAAAGAGAAGTTGACAACACAGAGTGAGGACAAGGAAAGTTACGAGGTAGAGGAAGAGGAGGTGAAGAAATGACACCTAACAGAGACTTCTAGTGATGTAATACGACCTGAAAAGTGTTTTAATTAATACGTCTCACATGGTGCTTGACAAGACTCTGATCTAGTAATGTTGCACATAATTATTTAATTCCTATCTTAGAGCCTTATATCACCTCTGTGATTACAAGCAGTCATTGCTGCACTTTTTTTTTTACAGATGACTTAGCATCACTTAAGCCCTTTGGGCTTTGTTTCCTCCTATTGACACCAAAGCCTTTGGCAAAAGTAGCTACTTCCTGTCAGATCTAATTTTTCAAAACACAAAAATGTATGCTATCAGGCCAATTAGGCACAGCTGTACTTGGTGCAAATCCATTTTAATTAATCCATTTGCCAATTAGCACTAAACAAACTGAAGATGAAGGGAAAGTAATTGTTTTTGTTGTTATCAAGTAAGTATTGGACGCTTTATTAGTATTTATTAGTATTAGCTTTTTATTGGGGGGGGGGGTTCGATTCCGGCCTTTGGGCCTTTGGAGTACATATGGCTTGAGTATTTGAGTATTGATCATGTTAACAGTTCTTCTATCGGTACTTTAGAAGTTACGGAGTGAGATCTCCGCGGAAAACAGCAGCGTCGCAAACCTCTTCTCTCTGTCTTTGCACGAGGGGCGGAGTCGTGTTTTACTGTTACAAACACACACCGACTCCGGCTCAGTGGGGCTACATTTCACTCCAGCAGATGCTGAGAATTCTTGTTGTCACAAATGCAATAAAACCCTCACAAGTGAGGGAGGTGATACCAGCAGATCAGTTTTTTGACTGTTTAGCTGGCGGCCATTCATCCTCGTCCACTAACAACGTTAGCGATGCCATACAGAGTTTGCTTATAAGAATAGTCTAATAAATGAAAACTAATCACTTAACTAATTGTTTTGCAGAAAATGTATTTGAAAGATTTTGGAACTTCTTGTATTGCTGCTTAAGAAAGACTATTTGAATACATACAAAAATAATGAAGCAATGTTGATTATTTTATTAATGAATTGTCATTTTTTTCTCACAATAAATTAAAAACGAACCGATGAGAGTATCGATACAGAACAAAACCGGTAAGCAGCATCAATCAGAATACCTGTATTGATCAAATCCTACCCATCCCTACTGAACACAGTTTCCATTTAATAGACTAATAGATAGTTGAGATATTTCAGATACATAAAAACTTTGACCTACTGGTGGCACTAGGGGAAAAATCTGAATGACAGATTCAGTCATTCAGATTTTTCCTCTTGGGATTTGTACCAAATGTCATGACAATCCATCTAATAGTTGTTGATATTTTTCAGTCTGACAGGACCAACATAGTATGACTAAAAACTGAGCAAGCAGCTAACTGACTGCGTCTTTGACTAAGTGATGAAGTGACTGACATCAAAGTGACTCTTCAACCAACAAGAGGGACTGATCGATGGACTGACTGACATCGCACTCAATGGCCAACTAATGCACTGTGTGGGAAGGTACTCGTCCATACTTTGTGCATTCGTATATCGCTCCCTGCAACAACTGGTTCTTTATAAATAATGCACGGTGTTTTCATGTTAGTGTCACTCTCATGCTTTGCCCACGCACCAGCTGGAGATAATTGAGCCGCATTGCAAACACAAGCCAATACACACAGTACACCTCAACACTTATGAGTGTCAGTACACACCCGGCTTCATTAAACCACCGCTGAAAAACACAACTTCTGTCTTCATTTAGGTATTTTCTCTCTCTTTGACACAAACATACACAAACCCACCCACCTTGATTAGTTAATTACCATCCTCCCCCACAATGTGAAGGCATAATGGACAAAGTGACGATGTATAAAACAATATACTGATATTAATCCAATTAAAACAATATACTCTGAGTAAGAAATTGCCTCATAAACCGCAGGTTCAAATTAACTTTACGCCAAATAAGGTCATAGCTTTGAATTAAATATATGGAGGATTTAATCTCATTATTGAAGGGCACTTTAGACGTGTATACCGGTATGCCGTTATCAAACTATGACTCAGAGAGTCACATGCAGCAATCCAGCTGCTTGGTGATGCATGAGCTATTACTGTGCATGAATAAACTCTCATATATACCCATAAAAAGGACAGATCAAAGTGAAATTTGCACAAAGCACAAACAGGACAGAAAGAGTGTTGCAGTACATCTAAATACAGCGAATGTGAGTTTCCAGTAGCCTGTTTGAGATTTGTCCAAAGTTACATGTTGTGTACTTGGAGCCAGACTATATAATGGGATGAGGGAAGTTATTGGGCCCAAGACGGCAAGAAAAGCCAGTTACCTTTTAATTAACTACACCCGTGTGATCTAATGCAACACATACCATACTCCTTCAAAGAAATCCTACGGTTGTGAAGTTTCCTATCAGTTTCTCTTTGAGCTTCTACTGCCACGTTCACATCATATGGGATGGACCAATAGCAAATTGTCTTGACAGGGCTGACCTTTGAAGGAGCAGAGTCAGAAAGTTCAAAACAGAGAACGCTATCATAACCCATTAGCTGTGTGTTGCTCTGCCGTAGTATAAACTGCTCATCAAAGACGAGCTTTGCAGACAGTTATGGAACTACGTCCAATGGCGTAGAATTTGGTAGGGACGGTAGGGACATGTCCCAACCAATATCCAGCGACTACTGAATTGTCCCGAGCAATACTTTTGATCCAAAAATGTCAATATAACCACTGTTGAATTTACTGAGACACTATCTTTATACTAACAGCTATGCGCAAATAAATATGGAACAAATCGAGTTTGTGTTGATTCAGTCATTTTCAGTTTTCCACCTCCAATGAAGAGCAGCGCACGGTTCCCCTTCACCATATATGGTGAAGGGGCTAACTTTTGACAGGAAGGTCCCAGAGACAATGGCAGTTTGCTCTACCCCCTCTAATGTGGCCATTGCGGTTCGATTGGTACCAAGCTTGAGCTGCTAGGACCTTGGGAAGAGGTAGTAAAGCCCCTTCACCATATATAGCTCATTATAGCTACAGTAGTTTGTCAACGTGCCATGCAAGTATAGTGTATAGTCCCTGCGCCATCAAGCTTCTAGCAAACACCTTCATAACGCTGAACTTTGATGTGACAGTTTCCTTGTGTGGCAAGGCCTTAATCTAGTGTTTATTGATGCTCTGTCAGAAAGATGTTGATTCAACTCTGTGGTCAGATTTGAGGCTGCAGATTGTGGATTTTCTGTGCTGGATTACATTATATTGATAGGTATTTTACATTTCTAATATACAATGGAGAGTATGGTTATTACTTGATTGTGCATCTTAAAATATATTAATTCAAATACAGCCATGTCTTTGCACATATATATATATATATATACACACATAAGCTCATTTATGCAAGACCTTCAATTACAGTATTCATTCAGAAAAATAAAAAAGTGTGACTTTTAGGTTTAAGGACCATTTACAGTAAACAATCATGGATTACTGGTGTCGTCTAAAGAATAAGTGGTTCCCCAAAGCAACTGGACTGAAAAATAGCTGTGTTTTGTCCTTCTCTTCTTTTAAATGTAACAGTGTGTCTCAAATCTTGTGTTTGGATGAGAAATTGATTAATTCATCAGGTCTATCCAGTCAGAACGAGCGAGAGCTCTAGATCCAGCAGTGCCTGAAAGCCATTTTTCAGTTAAATGAAGTGGCAACACAGGCACTTTTTTTCCTTCATCTCTGTGGAAATAAAAAAAAACTTAATTTAAACTTTGAATCTTTGCTGCACAGTCAGAACCAAAGTTTGTAACAGTAATTATTTTATAAACAAACAATTTTAAACCACACACTCTTTTGAAAACCGCTGAACTGATTTATTCAAAATACCACTGTGTTCCCTGAGTGCTAAAATATGTCAAGCTGTTGTCTGTGCTGATGGAGATGCTCTCCATACGTGGGTCACAACAAACGGTAAACACATTTAAAGCTGCACTAGTCAATATTTTTATATCATCAATGAATGTGAGAATTCTATGTGTAATGTTTAAGGAGTAATTCTTGGTTACAAACATACTTAGAATTATCATCCAATTCTTCAGTTTCCCTCATCTTTCTGAGCATTTTAGCATCTTTCAGCTTATTGTTTCGATTTTCGGGCCAGCAATTTGAAAAAAAAGCTTCAAAGTATAAACTTGAAAGTGGTTGCTAACTTTTATGTTGGGATAATATGTCCACGCTTTGTTTACAACGTGATCTGCTGCCCCAATGTGGCCAAAAATATCAACTACTGTAATCAATGTTTACGTTACCTGGTTGGTCGATGACATTTGGTCTTGCTCAGTAGCTAGCACCAACCATAATGAAATAACATTACGTGTGCTTTCACACAAGCTGCTCCACCACTTTGTTTGCTGTCCCAATGCTACAACGTGACAATGCTATGGACTTTACAACAGCCTTTAAAACTTGATGTTGGCAAGGATCATGCATCAGTGTGGGCACCTGTGTGTGAAAGATATAGAAAGGGTAAAAGAGAGAAAGCGGGAGTGTATGCTTCACTCAGCTGAGTGATGAAAGTCAGTGTAACAACAATACAGAGATGTTTGAAAGGTGTATCTATCTATCATCTATCATCTATCATCTATCCATCTATCATCTATCATCTATCATCTATCATCTATCATCTATCATCTATCATCTATCATCTATCATTTATCATCTATCCATCTATCATCTATCATCTATCATCTATCATCTATCATCTATCATCTATCATCTATCATCTATCATTTATCATCTATCATCTATCATCTATCATCTATCATCTATCATCTATCATCTATCCATCTATCATCTATCATCTATCATCTATCATCTATCATCTATCATCTATCATCTATCATCTATCCATCTATCATCTATCATCTATCATCTATCATCTATCATCTATCATCTATCATCTATCATCTATCCATCTATCATTTATCATCTATCATCCATCCATCTATCATCTATCTATCTATCTATCTATCTATCTATCTATCTATCTATCTATCTATCTTCAGTATCTTGCAGCTAGAGATGGTATTGGACATTAGAATGAGGATAACACAGGCAGTTCTTCAGAAAACTGTATGGTAACTGCCTCCTATCTTGCAGAGTCAGAGGCCTGGGAAATTGGAAGGGATTCATAAAATGACTGCGGCAGTGAGTGCCATCACAGGCTGAGATTATCATCATCCAATGCTCAGCTCTGTGTAAGTGTGTGTGTGTATGTGTTGGGAGGAGGGGGGGGGGGGGGGGGTTCTATTCAAAGTTACAGTCAATAAAATCCCCATGTTGACGACTTTGTCTTACAGAGAGAGAGCGACTTCCAAAACCTACATGTCAAAGATATTTACGCTCATTGGCATCATAACACAGCTTCAGCGGATCATAGCTGAATTTGTTGCATAAAATGGCTCATAATAAAATGTTATCCAGCCACATCTTTAGCTTCTAAAGATAGTTTTGAGTCTCTTAATTTGCATTTGACATAGCATCCAAATTCTCTGTTGGCCCTGTTATGTCACGTTGGGTTTTGCATGCAATGAAGCCAGATTCAGAACCGTTTTAAGGTGTAACACCCGGTTGTCCCTCACAGTAGTTCTCATATGACTGTTGAGACCTGTTCAGACCTGGCATTAATATGTGTCCTTGTAATCCCATCACAAGTGCACAGCTTGTACAGGTGTGACTGCACCCAAGACGCATTGAGGACGCATTGAAATACGATTGCTCAGACCACATCGAAGGGTTAAGGGTCGAACAATTATTTGTTCTCAGTCTACCTTGCTGACTACTTCATTTGCCTGGCACACGTAAGTAAATGAAATCATTTGAAACAAACTGGTTAAAAACAACAACGCATTTGGTCTTTACAACAGAAATTATAACGGTGTTTATTTTCATATAGAGCTGTGACGTGAGATCCGTTAGCAACATGGTCACTCGAGACGCATGTTATTAATGCCAGGTGTGAAAAGGGCCACTGCCAACAATTCAGATATTGACAGATTCAGTGCCACGCCTTCATTACAAAGGCATATAAAAACATAACAAAACACTTTATCCTGCAGCGCTAACATGAGCTAACAGTCTATGTTCAGGGTGAGACAGAGCAGAGGGATTTTTTGTTCTCTTGGGCAGCGCAACAAGCTGTAAACAAAACATCACAGCTGATATAGTGAACTAAACAACGGTTTCATTTAAACATCCAGCAGATAAGGAGCAAAATTTGCATTAGTTTGGAGTTGTGTTTGTGTCTACCTGATGAAAGTCCAATATTCACTCTCACTTTAGCTCTGTTTTGGTCTTCCCCAACTCCTCAGGGAAATGTCTGTCTCTTCAGCTACTGAACGCTCCACTATGTTCACCACACCAGCTTGTGGATTTACCACAGTTTATTCAGTGTAAACAGCAATCCGTCCTCACCCCCAACTCGTGAAGTACCCAAGCTTGGTTGGTGCCCATCGGCGTCTGATACCGAGACACCCTTTATCGTCTGTATGAGAGGAACTAACTCCAATGTAAACCCATCCACGTCAGTATTACACAGTCAGAGCAACAGACTAATGATAAAGAGACAAGAAAGTCGGCGTAGGGCAGGTTGGTTCAAGTAAACAGAGGACTCTCCCCCAGGAGACCGCTGAACATGTCCCGTGTCAAACCAAGTCAACAGTGACTTACCGACAAGTAAACCTAAAAACTAAGTAAACCTACGTACTGTATGCATGTACACCGAAGCTCAGACAATGGAGTATGCTGGATCTTTGTGGTAATTCCATACAGGTGCTCTTTGGATCCTTCAGGTGTAGCATGCTCATCTAATCTTCTCTGATCTGACAGGCTCAATACATGGGTGGAATATGGTCTCAAAAACAGTACAAAATGCAAGTCTCCTTCAAAGAATGATCAACGTAATGTAATCAAAACAACGCTGTTGAGAGCGGTGAGACCGAACCAAAACGTTAAAGCTGTAGGCCGCAAAATCAAAACAATGAGCTTAAAGACGCTAAAATACTTTGTAGAGCTGAAGGAAACTGCTCAGTCAGGTGATGATTCTCTGCAGGTTCATCACTACGAGCAACACCTCTCACATTACACACAGTCATTTCATTTCACCATTTCTTTACGTAAAAATATGGAGATGTGCAACTTTAAAATCTATAGTCTTTTAAATGGTCATTTTCAGTCTTTGCATTCATACTTTTTACTCAGGTGCACATACTGTAAATGTTTTAAAATTGTGTGTGTATATCAAGTGATATGCATTGTCTGCTATCTCCTGTGTGCCTCTGCCTTCGTACCAGATGTTGAGTCTCTGTTATCCTCGTGTGACTGTGAGCTGTTGGATTTGTCTGCGCCAAACTCACCAAGTCAAATTTGGATCCTGCTTCTGTACGTATGTGTTTGGTTTGAGATCTCAGTCGCATCGACAGCAAACAATGGAGAACCCAGAAATAGCTGAAGATGAAGACTCATTTTAACAGAATTACCAGCGCTTATCTGATCCCGTGTGATACATTTAGAGTACCAAACGTGATAAATGAAGCCATTTCTGCTCACAAGTCAGGGGAAACGGTTGGCACAAATTCTACGAGTCTCACCTTCTGAGAGTGAGACTTCCTCCTCCTTGTCTCCACAGCTGAGATTCACTCCAGCTCTTCCTTTTCATCCCAGTCAAACCGCTCATCCTCCCACAAGTTCTTTTTAGACAAAGAACCAGACCAGAGAGAGGCAGCCAGTAAAGCTCCTCTCCCTTAATTGCCATCAATTTAGTCTTTGTTCTTACTTATCTGTTACACTTCTACAACTCTGAGAAACTTTTTTATCCCTTTCACAGCCACGTCTCTGTTTCTCTCCCATCCCCACCTGTACAATTACAGAGTGATAAACCGCACTTATTCGTTCCTCTATTTTGCCTGAAAGCAAGGCGGTTTCTCATCACTTGAGGACCAGTTAAAAGAGGGAGTGTTGGTGTGTGTATGTGTCTGTGATGTGTGTGTGTGTGATGAAATGGAATAGGACGTGTCAACAGCAGGTTTTTGCTTGTGTGCTGCCACCTAATCTCACGCATGATTAGGAGAGCAATAACACGACTGTCTGAGCAGGTTACAAAAAGTGTGAGCTCCCCTCTGAGTGTCTGTGTGTGTGCATGCTGTGGCGAGAAAATGTTTATTGAACTACTAAGTGTCACATTACACCCAGAGTCTCTTTTTCCACCTGTGCTCCCTCGGTCTTAAGTGCCTCCTTTTTTCTTTTCTTTTTTTACACCTGCTGCATTGCGAGCCTCCGGCCTCTCGGCCCCTTTTACCTTTATCCAACCTTCCTTTCACTGACATATTTTTCTTTTTTAACTCACCCGTCCCCTAGGGTCTCTCCTCAATTCCTTTGTCTGCTCTAAAAAAGCTTGATTGACCACTAGTTGAATCAGTAAACAAACAACACACACACATGGAACACGCTCACTTGACAGATGCTAATGGACTCCCCTCAGCCTGCTTTTACCTTAAATTGCAGCTCCCCTCCTCCCTTCCTCCCCCACTGCCTCTCTAACCCACCACTCATCCCTCACTCTGACTGAACGTCATTCTTTTATTCACTTCCTGACTCTGCCCAGTATTAGACGTCCCCATTGCGCTCCTTTTGACTGGAAAAGCTATGCTGTGCTTTGATGAAAAAGGGGGTGGGGGGGGGGGGAATTGAGGGAGCAGCAAGCTTCTATAGCGAGCTCAAGCATCCACATGGAGGTGTGTGTGTGTGTGTGTGTGTGTGTGTGTGTGTGTGTGTGTGTGTGTGTGTGTGTGTGTGTGTGTGTGTGTGTGTGTGTGTGTGTGTGTGTGTGTGTGTGTGTGTGTGTGTGTGTGTGTGTGTGTGTGTGTGTGTGTGTGTGTGTGTGTGTGTGCGTGTGTGTGTGTGTGTGTGTGTGTGTGTAAAGGAAGAGGGGAGGGACGGTTTAAAAGCAAGATAACAACTCATCTGAAATTGTGGAGTGCAGCGCCCTCCTGTGGTGGCTGTCTACTTTAGAATATAGACAAACTAAGGATTATTTTTAAAACCTGAAGGAAGTTTAATGGACGTTTTTTTATTTATTTCCCCTTCAGTACAGGCAAGGGGATGTAGATGTCATCTCAAAGAAATTAAGAAAATTGTCTGAGATATGCAGGTGTGAAACTGTTGCATGTTCAAGTTCTGAAATGTCACAGAGAAGCAGTAGTATGCAACAAAAAATGCGTATTAAATATGTATCAGAGATATATATGTATATATTGTCAAATATTTTGTCACTGCTTGATTGTGTTACAGCAACTCAAACAAGGCTGCAGGGAGATGATGGCTGGATAAATGGTGGGCGAGGGAATGTGAAGTCAAAACCTGTATTTTAAATCTGAACGACACAACAGCATTGTTTGATATGTTTCTCCAAAGTGTGGATGAGATTGATTCTGCTGTATTTGTTTGACTGACAACAATAATAGCAACCTTTGTCACAACTTTGGTGTAGACGGGAAGTGACATTGGTGGAATAAATATGTCACTCACAACTGATACGGTTTGGTTAGACAGAAAATAGCCAACATGAACACAATGCAAGACGGCATAGTAATAACGTTTGTTTTTTTTTTAAAGTGGAGAAAAGGCAATTCAGTTTGATTATCAGACTACAAACATGGTACACATTCCCAAAAATGTATTTGTGACCACAAACTTATTTGACAAACCTGCAGCCAATTAGTATCCCAACACAGAAGGACTGGTTGGATAATACATGAAGTATAATGACGCTGTCATGTGTAGCCTGGTGTGTGCACTGAACTTCACTCACATTTGCGACAGGTGAGTAACTATACACACTGCACATTCTGTGCCCCGAGGTCAAAGTGGGTAGGTTATGACAGCTGTAAAACACACATCGTGTTATTATGTTCACATACGGGTACTTATACAACACTGACCTTAATTCTTAAATGCTGGTGACCTTTGTTTACACGTCATCACACATCTCTCTCTCTCTCTCTCTCTCTCCTCTCATTTCCTGTCATCGCTCTGCTGTCGCTGTCCGTTAAAGGACAAGTTCACATCCTTTCCAGTCTGAGACAAAACAATACCGACAGGCCCATGTGTGCATTAAAATCAATTCTGGTTGCTGTTATCATTCCTGCTGTCCATACCGGCTATAAAGAGATTACTTCCGAAAACAAATAAAATGTAAGTGATGTGGGACAAAACCCACAGTTTCCACAGGCAGTGTTTCCTTGCTGAGCTGCCGCAGACAGATAATACTACAAATAGGGAATTTTGTGCTAAAAATAATGTAATTCTGGAGAATACCCACAACATTTTATCACTGCTGAAGCATCACATTAGCTTCGGGTGAACTTTCAAAGATACTTTCACACAAAACAAGGTCTGTGGATGTTGTCCCACATCACTTACATTGAAATCGCTTTGCAGTCGGTATGGACGGAAGTATTACAGCAAACCAAAAACCAGTGGTGGAAGAAGTATTCAGATCTTTTACTTCAGTAAAAGTAGCAATAATACAGTGCAGAAATACGCTGTAAGAAGTAAAAGTCCTGCATTCAAAATTGTACTCAAGTAGAAGTACAAATGAGCAAAAGAATATTCTAAAAAGTGAGAGTATTCGTAACGCAGAATGTCCAATTTCAAGTATAGAGTAGCATGACATGGTAATACAAGTACAAGTATCTAAAAATTGTACTTAGGAACAATACTTACTTGTGTTTAATCACTGCCAAACACTATTTCAATCACATATGGGCTTGTCCAACACATTCTCACTCCCAGCTTGGCCAGTGGCCCTAATCATCCTAATATGATGCTCTAGTGTCCTTTCAAAATAAACTTCCCTCTTCACAAGAAGTTTAGGCAACAAAGGAGAAGAGCGTGGTTGACGTTAACTTGACTGACCAACGTGACTAAAAACCAGTCACCCTCATTTATACTGCATCAGTTGCTCTGAGCGTCTAATAGTGACGCGGGTGGGTTTACATTGGAGACATTTGAAAGCGCGGTGCGTTAGTATCAGACGCTGAGAGGCACTGACCAACAGGATTGGAGGACTTGAGAGTGAGACCGGGTCGGCCGGTCAGTGTTGTTTTAAGACAGACTTCAAACCTTGTTAACTTTACCTTTAAAGATAAAAAAGTTGCAATTTCCTGAGATGGATAAGAGGATACGTGGAGTGGAGAGAGAGTGTGGCCATGAACATTACGCTGAACAGAAACGATGAACTCATCCAGGTTATAGCTCGGCCGTTTGAAATGACATTTCTGCTCAGTATAGACGTTAAAACCACAAGCTGGAGAAAGTTGACTGAATATGTTTGCAGTTTTGTCAGCAACACATTACAGATTCTGCCGCAGAGTGTGTGGGTTGGAAAAACCACAACAGCAGTAAATTCAAAATGACACCTTAAAGGTCAGTGAAAAATAAAGGCATCCCATGGATCAATGAGATGCAAGAGCCCTCTGTTAAAGTTCAACACACACACACACACATTCTTCCTCCCACTCACACTTCCACTCATCAACCATATTTAATTAAATTGGTTTAATTTGCCTTGTCATTTATCACTTATGTAATCACCATGTTTTGCTCTGCTGTAATCTATTTTATGCCACTCGTAACTTTGTCATTCGGATGTTTGTTTGTCTTTTGTTTGTCTTTTGTTCGTTTCAAAGTGAGACGCTTTTATGGGATGATTTTAGTCAGTTGCAGATTTTGTAATTATAGTCTCCTCTGCTTGTTGTCATCTTAAAACAGTACAATGATGATACTAATCTGGAGAGAGTGCACAGCCTGTCTACATCCAAGCCCACTAAAACTAATAATTATTAATAATAATAACAGTAATAGAGAATACAGAGTGCAGATTGTTGCAAGCACAGACAACTATATTTGACATGTAAGATAATACAGATTTATGTTGTGTGTTTAAATGCCTTAAATCTTAAGGCTAGAAAAGACTTGGTATGGCAAGTAAAATACTGTCAAAAAAATGCATCATTTTACAAAATCACACCCCTGGAGAAAACATTAGAAGAACATTTTCCTGCTTCCTTTCATTAAAGAAGAGAAAATCTCCTCCCGTCCGTACTCTTTGAAATGTCATCTTTGCATTTCAGTGGAGGGAATATCACCGGCATTCACCGGGAAGACATGTTCTTATGATAAATATAAACTGCTGATAATAATCACGGGAACTGCTCTGCGTCTTTCTCGGTGGCAGCTGTATCGCCAGCCTGACTTCAGAGACATCCCCTTAAATCACATCAGGAACTTACACTTGTAAGAGATCCAACCACGATCCATAAGAGCTGCAGATCCTGCTCACCTGCAAGACAGCTTTTGCAGATACCTTCTTGGTACATTATAGACTTTGTCCAGCATCCATTCCTTGTTTCCTTGTCTTCGTCTCCAAAAATGTAAGTTTGAAGTTATTCTCCATGTCCATAGACTTAAAGCATGACATAATAAGATGTATAAGAGAGGTAGAGAGAGGCAGTTTAGATAGGTCGGTAGTACTTGTACTTCACTTGAGTATTTCTATTCTGTGCTACTTTATACTTCTACTCCATTTCAGAGGGAAATATTGTACTTTTTATTCCAATACATTTATTTGAAAAGAAAATACATCCACAAAGGTACATACACAAATATATAGAAAATATAGGTGTTTTTCTGTTTGTTTTTTTAGCTCTTATTGGATACGCATTTTTTTTTCTGTGAGCTGGGTTAAATGAGTTTTAGGTTTATATACATTTCAAGTAACTAGTAACAATTCAACCAAAATATCAATAACAAAAGGAAGAGAACAATTAAAGCTGCTGCAGGTAATCCACACCTCAAATCAGTTTAATTTGCTCTCTCATACCTCTAATGTAACCTAATATATTTAACACAAGGGATGCCATTTAAAAATGTTAAATCGAAAATATAGCTCAAATAAAACACCAAATGTAAAGCTCGTGCAAAATAAAAACCCAGTTGTGTTCTGTTCAGCGGCCCCGGAAGTGTTTGAGAAACGGTTAAAAGCCAGTTGACGTAGGCTAGCTAGCGTTAGCTGTCAGTAACAGTCATTGTGCAGGATGGAGGTGACACGCCAAAGTAAGTAGCACACCACATGTTGCCCACTTGGTTTTTTTGTGTGTCGCGCTACATGCGTCGTTTTACCACACAACAGTAGTAGTGACCTGATATCTATTTAAAACGGACAAGACCATTTCAGTCCTCAGCGTTTTGTTTCTGCTAGCTAGCTAGCTAAGCTAAGCTAAGCTGCGGTGGTGTATGTGCTAGCACGCGTCTGTCATCACGCTAACGTAGCTACTGATGTTAATACACTTTCTCTTTTTTATTACAGATTTTAAAGACAGTTTAAACGCGGTGTACAGCGCGATAGAGGAGGCGGACTTCCTTGCCATCGATGGAGAGTTTTCAGGTAACGATAGATCATTTTTTTTATTTATATAGTCAACGTGTAGATAAATGGTGACATGTGGTGTTTGTTTTCTTTAGGGATAAGCGACGGTCCTAATGTCAGTGCACTCACCAACGGGCTGGACACTCCGGAGGAGCGATACACGAAGCTTAAGAAGGTAAGCAAGAGTTGATAGGGTTACGTTACACATTTTTTTGTGTTTTAATGAATCCTCGTTTCCCTCCATATTCTGGTTTACTGCTTATCTCATTTAAAATCTCTGTCTCTCCCTGTCTGTTCACCAGCACTCTATGGACTTCCTGCTGTTCCAATTTGGAATATGCACATTCAAGTACGACCAGACAAAGTCAAAGTGAGTGATGTTTGCTCCACAAATACAGAACTACAGATCTTGTATAAATGTATATTATATCCCAAAGGACTCTCAACGGATATCACATTTTCAGACCAAATTGGTTGATTGTTAGGTACAGGGGAGAAGACACGCAGGTTATTTTTTAACCTCCCAGCTGCTGGAATAATTTCACTAATCCTCATTGTCCTGTGTTCCCATCTCTGCAGGTATATCACAAAGCCTTTTAATTTTTATGTATTCCCGAAACCGTTCAACAGGACGTCCCCCGACTTAAAGTTCATCTGTCAAGTAAGTCGGTGATGCTCCTGGGAGCGTTTCTTCAGTGTGAACGGAGATGAATGAGTTTTAATAGTGACGGTGACGTGGATAGGTTAAAAATGATTATTCCTGTAAAATGCCTGGTCAGCTGTAAAACGATAACACTTGTGTTTGCTTTTTTGATGGAAACGGAAGGTTATCTTTTGTCATTTCAGAGTTCCAGTATTGACTTCCTGGCCAGTCAGGGATTTGACTTCAACAAGGTGTTCCGTCATGGTGAGTACACCGCAGAGCGACATGAAATACCCCTCTTAGTCTCATGAAACCTAGATGACTGTTACAGTCAGTGTTTACTTTAAACGCTGCCGTGTCTGCTGTAGGGAGCAGTCATCTTTGCAGTTCTCATTCACTAGACGGATGTAAAATTGTGACTCGTCTGGTATTCGAAGGTATCCCGTACTTGAACCAAGATGAGGAAGTCCAGCTGAGGGAGCAGACGGAGGAGAGGAGAAATCAACACGCTAACGGCGTAGGGACCCCGTCCTTCATCTCCCCGTCCTCCAAAGGCCCCGCACACGTACCGGAGGAACATAAAGACTACATCAACAGGGTGATGTAAGTGTTGCAGCACAAATGGGAGTACTTTTTTTAGTGTGAAACATGTCCTCTAAAGGCAGTAATGTGGCTCTTGTTTGAGACCATAATGGTACAAAGAGCTGTGGCTACTGACGGTGTTGTGTATGAGCATTTAGACACAAGTTGTGCACATCTGGTTCTTTCACACTTCATGTGAGCCAGCTGTGGTTACCTTTTCCTTTGGGGTATGTTGGGCATGGCCAACTGGAAGGAGACCCCGTCACTGACCCCGGACTCGCTAGCAGCCACATGGGAGAGACTGTACCTCGTCAGTTGACTCTGGAATAATGTCATGTCTACTGTTTTCCCCACAGAGGGAAGGTTGAGACCCTCTTCACTAACTCGGAGAAGACTTTGGACTTGGAGCCATGTACTGGGTAATGTTCACTCAATTTGTATTCATCTTTTGATGTTTGATGCCATTCTTTCCTTACTGTCAGTGTGTTAAAAAAGGAATATAAAAAGCCTTTCATACTGTACAGGTCTCTCTCTCTCGCACCTGCCCTATTGGTACTGCGCATGTAGTGAGATGGTTCACTCATTAGCTACATCCATCATGATCATTTATTCCAGAGCTGATGATGGAAGTAGTGTCTGCTAATGACTGTAAAGTAGCTAACGAGTGAGCCTTCTTGCTTCTTTCTCATCACTGAGAGTTGCACATGTGCAGTACCGATCGGGTAGCGAGTGACACTTTTCGTTGTTCCTGTGTAGATGACACGATAAATTAGATAACATATCAGATTGGTGCACGTGCTCACCGATGCACAAGGGATTTCCAATACTAGTATCGGGGAAAATGCTTTTATTTCTTCTTTTTTTAACTCTGCTTATATTTCCTAACCAGGTTCCAGCGAAAGCTGATTTACCAGACTCTGAACTGGAAGTGAGTGTCACTCAACACGTTTGCTATTAGTGGCTTTTTTTTATGTTGGATTGAAGAAGATTAAGATTTGTTTTTTACAGGTTTCCTAAGGGGCTTCATGTGGAAACTGTGGAAACAGAAAAGGTAAGAACATGTTTATTTCAACCTATTTTTCCCTCTGGTTTTGAGTGGAATATGTAAATATTCTTGATTGTGTGCGCAGAAGGAGCGTTACATCCAGGTCATCAGAGTAGATGACGAGGAGAGGAAGTTGAGGGAACAGCAGAAACGGGAGCGGGAGCAGGTGAGTTTTTCAAGATGGACATTAAATTAAAGTGTTGGTGTGTATTCAATATAGGAATACATAAGTTTGTCTTTTATTTTGAAAAACTATAACTTTTAATCTTATCCCAACAGGAGGAGGTAAATGATGCTGTCGGCTTCTCCAGGGTCATCCACGCCATCTCTAAATCTGTGAGTCAAACTCCACTCATTGTCAGTCAAGTTTCAAATATTGAATTGTATTTTAAATGAATTAATTAGCAGTTGGAATACGTTACTCATGTTTAATCTGCATCATTACGAGACTTTTTTGCACAAACATTACATCCTTCTGTTGCTAATTCAACTTTTTTTTAAATATTTTGTCTTTGGAAAATCTGACTTGTACCCTTAACCTATGAACTCTGACCTGCAGGGTAAACTTGTGGTTGGCCACAACATGCTGCTGGATGTGATGCACACCATCCACCAGTTCTACTGCCCTCTGCCAGAGGTACAAACTTTAAGATGCATGCTTCAGATATGGTGCTTTTGTTTTTTGCTTGAGTGTAATTTGTGACTCATTTGTGCCGCTGCTCTCTTCTTCAGGATCTTCAAGACTTTAAAGAGGTCACCATGTGTGTCTTCCCAAGGTAATGTTCCTCAATGTGTTTACTTGTTTCCAGAGGATTTTCTGTACTTTTTGTTCATTATTGGCTTTTACTTGCAGACTTCTGGACACAAAGTTGATGGCTTCCACTCAGCCCTTTAAGGTAAACGATCTCCTTCAGTGCTGTAGAATATCAGGGGCAGTATGTGTTGTTGGTTATTGAGATATTTTAGAAAGGTAATAAACCTTTTCAAAGTTAACTGATTGGACATTATTTAATTGTAGTTCAAATGTCTTTGCTCGGGTTGCATCACTGGTCAGAGCACCAACAAACTACAAGTAGCTCCAAAACTGTATTCAAGACTTGTGTCTCTCTATTTTTACAAAATATCTCAAAGGAGACTTTTCCTTTGTGTCTCAGGAGATGATCACTAACACGTCTCTGGCAGAGTTGGAGAAACAGGTGAAGGAGAGCCCCTTCAAGTCGCCACAAGTCGGTAAGTAAATACAGCTGCTCTCAAACATCCAAAGTTCTGCAACATCTTTTTTTTTTTTATTTGATTTTTTTCCCGCTCTGTACTGTTCACTGTCAGAAACGGCAGAGGGGTTCAACAGTTATGACACGGCCCAGGAACAGCTGCACGAGGCCGGGTACGATGCCTACATCACCGGCCTCTGTTTCATCTCCATGGCCAACTATCTGGGTAACGCACACAATCCCACTCATCCTCTTTGTCAATCAAATAAAAGTCAAACTACGTTTATTTAAACTTTTGTCTGCTTCACTCTCTTATTTGCAGGCTCTTTCCTGACTCCACCCAAAGCGTACATCTCTTCTTCCTCCAAACTAGTTGAGCCGTTCTTCAACAAGTAAGAGACGCACTTGAATTTGCAGCTGAAAATCTGTAGACAAAATGCATATAATACGTCTTTTTTTTTGTTTGTTCTCAAGGCTTTTCCTGATGAGGATAATAGATATTCCCTACCTCAACATCACAGGACCAGATTGTGAGTATAATGTTGCACAGCCGAGCTTTATGCCAGGCTTGTTGGATTACACTACATGCCTGGAAACTTTGCCAGTTTGAAAGGTACCCTGTGGAGAACATGGAACAGTTATTCCCCTCTGTTCCCACAGTGCAACCTAAAAGAGACCACGTCCTGTATGTCACCTTCCCCAAAGAATGGAAGACGAGTGACCTCTACCAGCTCTTCAGTGCCTTTGGTAAGATGTGATTTATTTTTATTTTTTTTTGCAGGACAATTGTGCTTCCTCACGGGTATGACCCATTGTTCATCACTCACGTTGCACTTCTGTTATCCACTTAGGAAACATCCAGGTTTCCTGGCTAGACGACACGTCGGCGTTTGTGTCCCTGAGTCAGACGGACCAGGTGCAGATAGGTGAGTTTCTCTCACACACACACGCACACACACACACACCAGACTGGAGAAAAAAAAAAATGACGCCGCAATCTGTCAATGTCTCCGTCTAATCCCGCAGCTATGAACACCAGCCGCTACGCAGAGAGTTACAGGATCCAGACGTATGCAGACTACATCAAGGGCAAGCAGCAGCAGGACAAGGAGAAAGTCGGCCACACGCCCAAATCTTGGGGGGAGGACAGCTGGATGAAACCACACTACACCTCAGCTACTTTTGGCTATCCCAAGTACACCTGCGCTCCATTTTCAACATAACAATCGGTGTATTTACCGCTCTCCTTGGGAGGTTCTGCAGGTATGCACAGTTTCTATCTGTATTGATGCATCTCTGACTTTTTTTTTTTTTTTTTTGGGGGGGTGGTGTTTACTCTAGGGGTCTGAGGAAACGCTGCATCAGTCCCGTTCAGGGGGAGCAGGGGCCCGGAGACGCTCCAATCACAGACGGCTGGAGTCACTACTCGTACCCGGATAGCACCGGCAGCAAGAAGATGAAAACTGATGGTGTGTGAACACATGCATGCAGAAGTGCTTTTACGGTTCTAGTATTTATTGTCTTTGTTTTAAAGTCGCTTGGTGTTGCACATGGAGTGTATCCCTCCTCACTGAGTAAAGTGCACGTGGTGTATAAAGAGGTCTAATTGAGGCTCTCGTGCACTGTTTGTCATTGTGTTCGTTAGACAAAGGTGGACAGGCAAACGCAGAGGCCATCGAGAGCAAGACCTCAGAAGGATGGCTAAAGACGGCGTAAGTTAAACGGCGGCGCTGTCGATGTAGTTCTGTTCGCTGTGATTCAAGGCTCATAACGGTTGCTGTGCCCTGCAGAGATGCATCGGACTCGACGGGGTCCAGTCCCGTCCCCGATGAGGAGGGAAGTCCTGAAGGCAACGATGCCGAGGGGACGGTCACCTGGCAACAAGCCCCGGCAGTCCACGGGAGAAAAGGTCAAAAGAACAAGAAAAAGAAGCGCAAAGGTGCGTTTGAACGGTTTCATATAAAGTGTTAAGCAAAACCTATAGACGAAGGGAGCCTAAGTTTAGGATAACTTGAAGTTGTGGTTCTCGTCTCTTCATGTCGGTCCTCTCCTCTTGAACAGGGGCTGAATCTACACCGTCGCTGTTCGAGGTGCCAGAAGTGTGGTAGCGAGCGGTGAGGCGTGGAGAGGCCGCTGTCCCACAATGAGCTCCTGCTCACGAG
Source organism: Leptoclinus maculatus (assembly GCA_032191485.1). NCBI lineage: Eukaryota > Metazoa > Chordata > Actinopteri > Perciformes > Stichaeidae > Leptoclinus > Leptoclinus maculatus. The sequence continues at coordinate 23,034,414 of JAVDOI010000009.1, forward strand.
TCTCTTCCTCAGCACTTGGGGCGCTCTCTCTCTCTGTCTCTCTCTCTCTCCTGCAAGGTTGTACGTCACTGGGAGTGATGCCCTAAATTAATTAGTTCCCTCTGCAGCTGTGGATACCGTGTCCACAGCTACCAGCCAGGACTGGACTCTTGACAGAGAACACAAGCCATAACAGCTGCCATATTTTGATCTTGTATCTGAGGAGCAGGCAACTCTTCTGGGTAAATGCGCACACACTCTCTTCACTAGAATCTTAAAATCTAATCTCCAGAAATGTTCATTTATTCTGTGTTCAGACTGGATTCTGCCACCACACTTTGAAATCATTTATTATTATTTTAATGACACGGTCTCCTCCAATCAGTCTTATATTTTGTGCGTGTGAGTTGTGTGAGAGTTTGTGCATGTGTGGGGGAGATGTACATGTTCTCTCTTTGTATCCCTGTGACTCCGTTTCATAAACCGTGAGATAAAATGCTGCCTGACACGTCCTGTATTTCACAATGTCTGGGTTATTTAGGATTTTAATGGAGTCAAACATCATTTTTTTTTCCCATTTTAAAATAAGTTCTGTCAACTTAGCCCAGTTTTATCCAACATATATAAGCTTATCAATGTGATGTTTATAATTCGTGGCGTTTTGATCCTTCATGAGTTTTCTTTTTGTACAGTTTTTTTCTTTACCTTTTTTTTGTGTTAACTGTTTTGTAACCGTGTCAACCTGCAACAATGTCAAAGTATGTTCTAATGCAAACGGTGTAAAGTTTAAAAAATACTTAAAATATTTCCTTGGAAAGGGAAAAAAAATTAAAGAATGTTTCTTAGTATCCATGTTTTCAGTCTTTTCTGTTTCCACTCTCGATGCTTTTGAATAGAGGAGTTCTCAACACTTTATATTGTTTATACTCCGTATGAACTCTTACTGCCACATGCACTCATTAACAGGTAAAACCATAATCTAATGGAACTCGTAACATGATGTCCTCCACTGTTTAAAAAAGAGTGGAAGACTTAAATCAGCACATTTTCAATGCTTTAGTTTGTTAAATGAAGGTGACCTGGGTTCCCTGGATAGCAATTAATTACATATTTTTACTCGGGTGACTTATTTAAGAACCTTCTCCTCCACTGCTAATGGAATAACGGTGCAGAGCAGCTGAACCCGTTGTACTGCAAATCTCTAAACTGTTTATAAACCCTAAAGCGTATTGCATCTTAACTTTAGTCTTTGTACAGTCTTCCACTTGAAAGTAGTTGTGACATGGCACCGGTAAAGATCTACACTCGTGATGGCTGAATTCCATTTAGCTGCTTCAGTTTCAGGGTCCTGGTGTTGTGCTTGTGGTCTCACTTGAATGATGCCGTCATTAGTCTTATTAGTAACACCTGTGCTTCTCCTATGACCAGTCAAATAGATATGAAATGCTAGATATGAATCACGGTTAGTGAAAGTCAAAAATTTGACAACAAATTTAATGTTAGTATCAAAATGAATAGATTCTGCACGGTAAATACTGCTCATTAATCAATATTCTTCATCTTATTTTACTTGAATGAATATAAACATTTATCCAACATGGTGTTTGATACGGTCATAAATCTTCATCTTCATCTTCTTCCAGGAGAACAAACCATCTCCGCCCAGCATGAGTTATGAAGAGTTATGAGCCAAGTCCGACTTTCATGATCGCACTAACAAAGTGCCAAAATTCACACAATGTCAAAATCATTGGGTACCAAAGGCAGATTTTAATTTGTAGCTTTCATACATTTTTTAGGCCACCAAAAACATTTTACAAGTTCTGTATTTGACTTAAACTTGATATACATTTTACCTAATAAAAAGTCTGTCAGACATACAGCGCTCATCTTTCACTAAAAAGTCTGGAAGTGGACTGGAGGTTGTTGAGTGCAGGTTTATAATCATTCTTGCTTGACCTCCATCAGGCACAAACCAGGACAGCCATGAGCACTAGAGAAGGGAAGAGAAGGTTTTTAGAAATGATGACGTTTGGTTGCAGATTTTCCTCAGACTGTCTGAGTCCTCACCTGGTGTCTCCGAGCAGCACGACCACGGACAAGGTGCCTTCTGGGAGAAATCCGAAGAGCTTCCTCAGGCGGCGGTCCAACTTCCCCATCAGGAGATCCATTTCCTGGTCCTACACAGATTACATAGAGGAATCATTAACTGTACAGGTCTGAAAGATCAAATCACAAATGTACTCATTACTCGGCCTCATATGCACTTTGTAGCGATTTTGCTTTGTGCTTCGATTTCAATCATTAACACTCAGCAGGATAAAGAAAAAAATGACTTTAAACGCCTCTATATTCACGCCATTCATGTTAAAATCATCGCTTTTTGTGATGTTTTTAACCAAAAAAAGCACAGCCGTTTAAAAGCAGTTATTATAATAATGAGCCCTTTCATTGGTTTTGCACAGCCAGTAAGCTCAAGAGTAAAGCCAGACCAAAGTGTCTGCCATTGTTAGGATGTAATCTTCTTCAGAAAATATAATCACCATGACCCGCCTTCATTGTCTTTTAAAATGACCTCTTTCAATCATTGCAGTGTAAATATAACTGTTAACAAGAGGTGGGTTATAGAATTGTCTTTATTCAAAATAGAGGCGTTTAATGGCACTTTCAGCTTCCCATTTAGATGGCGTCTTGACAACTGTAGCAGCTGACTCGAGATGAAAATCACAGATCAGGAAGTACCCATTATTGATCAACGCATCAGACTTCAATCAAAGTCTAACGCATCAGTCCTCGTCATTTCATTTTTTATTTAATTTAGAGCTCATTTTATTCTGGATTAGCAAACACGGGTTAATCCTGGTCAGCTGTTCACACGCAGCAGCTTGTTTTTCTTTACCCTCCACATCCAACTACGGTGACTACTTATCTCGAGAAATACACAAAGACACAAAATGAAAGCATTCTTCTTCATAGCCTTTCTTCTAACGGGGCACAATAAAACAAATCTAATTTTGTCACTGGAGTGTGTTCGCATGCTGACAGACATTTTGTGTCTGTGTGACAACCAGCTGGATGTCGATGCCCCCTTTGTCTTTACCTGAGAACTGGTGTGCCCGTGGCTCCGCTCCTCGCCTTCCGCCGCTTCGCTGCCGGTATCCACCGCGCTGACCCACGAGGGTAAGTGCGGCGGAGTCAGGGAAGGACAGACGAGGTAGTTTTCCTTCCGGAGATCCTCAGAGGAGCCGAGGGCCGCGTGTTTATCCGCCGAGCTCTCAAACTCTGTCAACCAGGAGACACTCGAGTTAGAGACGCACGGACACTTTGTTTGAACGGTACGACGAGTAGAGTACTTTTTTTACTCACTTATGTATGCATGTCTTGGACGTTTTCCACATTTGGCAGGCAGGACGACTCTCTCCACCGAACCAAAGTGACCGAATGTCTCTCTGATCGTCTCCTCGGACAGTTTAGGCTCTCTGGCGGCCTTGAGCTGCGACGTGCCGTTTACCTTCGCTGAAGACAACCTGTTCTCCGCTCGAACAGAAGTGACACCTGGACATTCTGCACCTGACGCGCGTCCGTTGACCCGTGCAGAAATGCGTAGGTCTTCAGCCATACTGGGGTTCAACTTAACGGCGTAGAGGTGACTGGCGTTGAGACTGTCGCACATCAAAGCATCAAGAGTCAGATCCAGGTCCAGCATCGACTCGTAAACAGGCCTCTGGACCTAGAAAAGGCACACGCAAGCAAACAGTCTGCAAGCGTTTCTGGAGTAACTTCCACTGTAAAGTAAAAGGAATAAGTGACAGAACGCATGAGGAAACAGGGGGAAGAGAGTTACCTTGATGGACTGTCCCTGCATATTAAGTCCATTCAACGCTTTTAGAGCCAGCACAGCGCCCTCCAGCAGCTCAAACTCTACCTCTGCATGAACCTGGAGACCAAACATAGTCAGAAAATACAGGTACGGTTAATAAATGACAACCAACTGAAGCGGTAATTTAATTAAATGTAGGCGAGATGTACCCTGACAGTTGTGGTCAACATTTTGATATTTCGAACCGGTCCACAGCAGCGAAACAGCCGCCTCACTTCCCTCTCGGAGAAACCAGCAGGGAGCGGCCCGGCGAACACGACGCACATATCCCGAAGGTTGGCACGCGTCTGCAGGACGGACGCACACGCGTTAAGCAGCACATTGAAACAGCACTTTAACTTTAAACGCATCGCGGTGTGAATAGATGCCCTCACCCTCTGGTGCTCCTGATGAGGGCGGCAGCTCTTCAGATGGTCCGAGAGGGAAGAAAACTGGAGCACCGAGAGGAACGGACACTTGGTCTGTCTCCTGAAGGAGGCCGACACCTGAAGGAGGCGAGATGTAGTAACAGAGGTGAAGAAGGGGAGGAGTTAATTAGAAAGACACAGGACATACTGCGAGTGAGAGGGGAAAAGGAGGCAAATGCAGCAAATCCATACGCGCATATTCACCTATAATCCAATTAATTACAACCAAAGTCCTCTCTTGAAACAAAAAGGGCAACTTCATTCATCTTTCCTCTCTTTGTCACTGTTGGTTGTTAAATTAGGCAGAAATGCCACTCACGATTTTTCAACAAAACCAGGTATACCTAACAAACGGGTTAACCATCAAACTCTTTATAAGGACTTGTACGCACCACAAATGGAAACATTTAATATTTTGGGTAAAAAAAACGACTTAATTTAGCGCGTTTGATCCGGTAGAAGGTCAGACGGCTCCAGAGTCGACACATGTCTCACCTCGCTGTCAGAGTTGTGCCACTGCTGATTGGACAGATCCAGGTTGAGGTCCGACCGCTTCCCTAAGAAGGCGACTGACCGGCCGAGAGTCTGTAATATGTCCGCAAACCTGCGCGAGAAAATAAAGACGCGAGATTTACATTGTGACTGAAGAAGTGACGAAGACTTTTTGATGAGATTTGAATGCTTTGATTAGTGACTGAAGATATTTCTCATCATATCGGATTCACAAGAAGGCGTTAAACACCCTAAACCATTTCTTTTGTTGTTGGACAATTAAAGCCTAGACATGAGTAGAAAATGTCAGAAAGACTGATTGAGTTAGAGAGATCGGGAGACTCACTGGTGAGCTACATTTTGTGTGTGTAAAATGTTAGCTTAGCATGGAGGCCAGACCCAGAGGAAAGATACGGTTGGGTGAGGACATGGTCTGAGTAACTGTGGTCAGGTGTAAAGAAGACAAAGTTTGGTACCTGAGACTTGGTTTGGGTGCAGGTTCACAGTCAGCGGACTCTTCCACTATCGTGTATCCCCACAGCGCCTCCAGGTGACGCTCTACAACCTGAGAGAGAGCATACACAGAAAATAAGATGTCAACTGTGTGTGTGTGTGTGTGTGTGTGTAGGTGTGTGTGTGTGTGTGTTGGATAGCAATGTGTTACCTGACGAGGTCCTGTTTTGATAAAATACTGAGCCAGCTCCAGGGCTGCTACAGCATCCTCATTGGGATCATGACCAGTCTTCTCTGTAGTTTGTATTTGCCTCCTGGAACACAAGTGGAAAATCTAATTACAAACCCTGGTCGGTGAGACGGGGAGAGAGCGAGAGAGCGAGAGAGCGAGAGAGAGAGAGAGAGAGAGAGAGAGAGAGAGAGAGAGAGAGAGAGAGAGAGAGAGAAAACTTACTGCAGCACGATCTCTGCCAGGACCTTCAGTTTAAACTTTTGTCCAAAGTTTCTCCTGTACAGCAGCGAGGTGTCGATTACATGCTGGTGGATCAGCTGCAGGCAGGACACAAACACAATACAGGTCAAACATGTAAACGTCTGCCTTTTGTTTTTTATGAGAACCAATTGACATGTTACAAATATCTTGTTCCTGAAGAATGCTGTCAACTGTCATTGTGGACAATAAAGTTCCTGACTTTCAGTACAAAGGTTTTTTTCCAAGTTAATACATCAGAGATTATTAATTAAACCCCCAAAATTGTCTTTAACAATGTATCTGATTCATAAGTCCAGATAAAGTGATGAGCGGTGTATGTACTTAAGTCTTAAGTACTCAAAATGATTCACAAACAGCGATACGAGCTGTTACACGTCGTAAAGACGTATACAAAGGCTGCCCTCAGATTCATGACACATTCAGACCAACAACTAAAATATCATCTTATTGAGAATTTTACTTTATCCTGATAATTCTATTGATGCGAGCAGGAATTGAAATGTCAGTATTGACTCACTTTCAGAGCCACGAGGTCGTTGTTCACTGAATGTCCCACCAGAACCGCGTCGCTCGGCAACAGCTGCCCGAGCTTCACTTGAACTTCACGCAGCGTCGTTGTGATTGGTTTCAACATCGCCTTGGTTATACCAGAGAACCTATCAGAGCGCACACAGCAACAAACATGTCTTTTAGCTTTTTAACACAGTGATTGATGGTGGTTATCTAAAAAAAACACCTCTGTGTGTGTGTGTGTGTGTGTGTGTGTGTGTACCTGGTGAGGTAGTTGAGTATTCGGTTCTGAGGTTTCACCAGAACGTCCAGCAAACACTTCCCATCACTGTTCACCAGAGAGACACGAGTCAACTCGTACCCTTTTTCTGTTTGACACTGAAGCACAACATGAACTCACCGACTGACCGATTTCAATAACTCACAACACAAACTTTCCAACAACGTTTTGCCCACAGGAGCGACAATACATGATATATAATACATATAATATTAAGTACAGTATGATTTTATTTCCACAGTTAAGTCATGGTTTCGTTTTTAAAAGCCGCTACAAGTGGAACAGACGAGCGTCAAAGTGATGTAGCATTACATCAATTTGAAAAAGGACAACTGGTTGTCTGTTTTGATGAATAATTCCTCCCTGACAACATATTTATAGTACAATATTGTATATTGTGGCTTGACAGAATGTACAATAAAAGTCTTGAAACTAAAGTGTGAATGGAGTGTATAACTGAGAGCATCCTCTCACCATTTCACAGTCCAGCCCATACAGAGGGCTGCCGTCAGTCACGCAGTCAACAACGTCTGTGCTCACAAACTCCTCAAAGCCCGGCATTCCTGGAGACAGAGACGAGGAAAAGAAGCTAGAGAAGGTGGAGGTGTGGACGGAGACAGACAGAGAGACAGAGACAGAGAGAGAGAGAGAGAGAGAGAGAGACTCACCTTTGACAGGGTAGTGGTTCTTGATCATCTCCTCCTGGGGGAGAACATAGGCTGTCAGTCCTCTCCTCTGTGTCCCAAACTTGGTGATTACTGGGTGAATCCTCAGTGCTGCAGCAGAGTGTAATAACACACACACACACACACACACACACACACACACACACACACACACACACACACACACACACACACACACACACACACACACACACACACACACACACACACACACACACACACACACACACACACACACACACACACACACACACACACACACACACACACACACACACACACACACACACACACACACACACACACACACACACACACACACACACACACACACACACACACACACACACACACACACACACACACACAATAAAGAACAAGAAACAACCAAACTACAGCTGAGAGGTATACTATTTCTGACTAAATGCCACTTTAAAATAATGTGATGATATTCCGGGGATGCATATTAAGACATTCAGAGGAAGAATATTAGTCCAAAAATTAATTGTGGATGTGAGGCATTTATATTAAGTTTGGAAAATTCTATTAGCAGCCTTTAATAATGAGGATATCTGTGTGGGCGTCATTGTCATTTTGTGACAAAGTCTCAGATAAAACCTCTTACGTCATACTGGTGATGTCTTTATTTATTGCCCGGATCTACACACAAAGATTCCCACCTTTCTGCAATGCACTGCTTTCACTGTGCCTTTGGGATGGAGCGCCCGATTCCGGGACTTCACCGCTGAAGATTCCCGACGCCAGGTCGGTAGGTGACGGCGTAAAGGTGACCCTCTAAATAACAACGACAAGGTTTAGCGTTGAGCCGAAACACTGACACTCATAGCTGACTTCATTGTGCGTTTACCATGCTGGTTACTCACAGTGGTGTAGCTGGTCCCGAGGTGCCGCAGGGTGAGGTAGTGTTTGTAGAAGTGACTCTGGGTCAGCCCCTCCACGATCACCACATTCACAGCTTTCACCCTCTTCTGATGATGGAGGTGACACCAGCTAGAAGACACACAGGCGGATGAAGATAATCGTTAGAGCACGGGGGACGCAGTAAAAGTGCTTTACAGAGAGCTGTTTTAATGTTACTACCATAAGTCATCACCTGGGCTGTTTAACGCCACCTGTTTTCCCCAGAGCGGCATAGTGCAGCAGCTCCGTCAGCTCACTCGGTGTAATTGGTTGTTGAAGGCGGTCGAGCGGCACAGAAATACTCGGCGGGCGTCCACACGCCTGCGTCTCCTCACCTTCCTGCGGCACAGTTGCTAATCTCTTGACCTCCCTGTGCGCTATGGGGCCGACGCTCCGTCTTTTCCTTCTGTTGCATGTTTCTGCTGCTGATGAAAGCTCACCAGATGTTTCTACAAAAACAAAAAAAGACATTTGAAATGGCATCGTCTCCTGGCTGTCGAACATTGAACTGTATGATGTTGTCTTTTGGAAATTGTGTCAAAGCTCGATACTTTGAGCACAGAGCAAAATGTGTCTGTAATTTTGAATATCAATAACTGACAGCTCAGCCTCAAGTGCTGTTTACTTATTCTTTGATCAGCTGTATTTTGGAATGTGGTTGCTTTGTACTAAAAGTTAAGGAGTTTTGAGATTGAAGATTTTCATGCCTTCATTAATGACTAAATATCTACACCACCCTAGCCCCATACTATAGGAAATAACTCAAAACTATTACAGTTTTACTTAAAGTAACTGCAGGTAAACTCCATGACGAAAGAGAGTAATGATTTGAAGACAAACATGTTTACAGTACAAACCTGAATGTGAAGCAATGAAATAAGTAATGGATTAGTTAGTTAGTATAGGTATCATATGCCTTTGTGGTACTATTATGAGGGGATGTGTGCATTTAAAGCATATCCGGTGACTGTATGATGATGTGTTGTCTTTATTTCCGCTGCAACTTTCAGGTAAATAAAGTAAGTTTAAGCTTTTTCTTCTGTAGCTAGGTTCAAGTGAGTTGATTCCAGTGGAATCTGAGCTTTTACTGCTGTACAAAGCTAGCAAAACTAAAGTGAGAATAAAGAGAAACAGTTAACAACTAGAAACACTACACACCTCGCTTAGCTAGCTAAATTACACTTATACATTTATAATTTAGGAGTATTTATAAGTTACGTATACGTGTGAGAATAGTTACCAGAGTAAAAATGTATACATACCAGATGTTATGGATCCTGAGGCTTCTAAATTCATGTTTTTCTACCACTGATAGAGGCTAAAACACGTGGTTATGAGGCGCAGGCGCTGCTGCACGTTACAATTTGTGATAAGTTAAAAACAAAATGTGCCCGCACTACTTCCGGTTCGAAACTTTTAAAAATAAACGAATGACGCTGGAACTGTAGTCATGTGTTTTAGTCAGTCAATGTAGCTAATTTGAAGAATTTAAGAGGTTTGAAAAAAAGACTGACGCTATATCGGCATATACATATTAACAGTCGTGGTGTTTTATATGTGCTGCAGTATTTCATGCTTTTGTTTTGGTGACTATATGGTAAAACCAGAAATACAGTTTGCTCGGTTCAGTTTCGATGAACTCTACGATTTTTCTGCGATCGAATATTTGTTTCTGACTAGTCCCAGTTAATCGAGCTCAGACTGATGGATGAACATTTTAAAAAAGCAGCGCGATTTTTGCTGCTTTTTCAAACATATATTTTGTAAAGTTGTTTGCTTGCAAACGTTATGTCTACAAAGAAACTGGCCAAGTAAGTGACCGATTAGAAACATTACGTTGTAACGTAATAGCCTTAAATGTTTTACAACCACGTTAGCCACGTTGTTTACGTGCAGTGCTTGAATATTGTTCAAATAGTCAGCAGTACTTGCCCCTAAACAGTTTATTCAGTAGATAGTAGTAGTTGTAATAGCAGTAGTAGTAACGTTAGTTGTAATAGTAGTAACGTTAGTTAACGTTACTTCTAACGGTGGCTCTTCGATCCCTTCCTGTCTCCACAGAGAACTCGGATTATTGAGGCAGAGGAGTAAATCCTCTAATGGGTCAAAGAAATCATTATCAAGTAAGTATGATTATTTGTATTTATAATATGCATACACAGTTCATGTCCTTGATCCCCTCGTCATTACACTCTGTTACACTGTCTGTTTTCTTTCAGATCAGATATTTCCATACCTTATTGTGATTGATTTTGAGTCAACTTGCTGGAGAGAGAAAACCAACTACAGCCAGGAAATTAGTAAGTATCCCTTTATATGTCACATGTGAACCATTGTTACTTTTCACCCGTACTGTTGGTAACATGTGTCCCTCTTTCCTTTCTTTCCTGCCATGCCAGTTGAGTTTCCTGCTGTTCTGCTGAACACATCCACAGGGGAGGTCGAGTCCGAGTTTCACACTTATGTTCAACCCCAAGAGCACCCCATTCTGTCCGAGTTCTGCACCGAGCTCACCGGGATTACACAGGTGACTGTGTGTGTGTGTGCATAACTACACTGCTACAAACGTACCACTGCATCTTCTGGTGCCGTGCGCTGTCAATAGTTTTGCATCACATCTGACATCTTCTTTGGTTCTCTGTCCTACAGATTCAAGTCGAGGCAGGGATCCCCCTTCAGATCGGCCTTTCTCGGTTCAGCCGCTGGCTGCAAAACCTGCAGCTGGAGATGGGTGTGGTCTTTCCCAACAGACCACAGAGATCTTCTGCACCGTCACCTTCTCAAAACATGTGTACCTTCGTCACATGGTCAGGTAAAAGTCAACTGCTTTGGTCTCAGTTAATGAGGATCTCCCCTGCATTGGAAACAAGAGCACAATTAACATCAACTAGAATGCCATTTTTATCTTCTAACGTTACAAATCGTGTACAACAACACTGATTATCTGGCTCCGTCCTGTTGCATGATGTGAAATGAAAAGGCTTCCTTGCCTCAACAGTTTATTTTCACATTATTTATTTTTCTTCATTTAGAAATGGAGTGGATAAATTGAGCTTAAAACACATTGTTAACTTTAATGTGCCTCCGTCTGTGTTGCGTGTCAGACTGGGATCTCGGAGTTTGTTTGCAGTACGAGTGTAAACGCAAGCAGCTCCATAAGCCTGATGTGCTCAACAGCTGGATCGACCTGAGAAGCACCTACAAGGTAAGTGGAAGCTCACTCTGTTGTCTTTCATGTTTTACCACTCATGCTTATGGCTTTACCTAACAATTGTTTAGTGTACCAGTTATTATTTAGTCTACAATATGAATGACATTTTATAGTTATTGCATATTCCCATTTCAAGTTACAAGGTAAAGTATTCAATTTGCTTATTTTGTCCGACCACCTGTACAAAAGGTATTCGGTTATGAATGACATGCAACCAAGAAAAGCAGCAAATCTTCACCCTCGTGCCGTGATTAACCAATTTTTGGGTATTTTTCAGCTGTTTTACGACAGGAAACCCAAAGGCCTGAACGGGGCACTACAAGATCTGGGAATACAGTTTTCAGGGAGAGAACATTCCGGTACAAACAAAGTTCTTTCGTCAAAATACATCCGCACAGAAAATAGACTCAATCTGAGCCAGCGTGTCTTGTTTTTCCTCCTTCCTCAGGTCTGGATGACTCCCGAAATACAGCTCAGTTGGCAGCGAGGATGATGAGGGATGGGTGTGTGATGAAGATCACCAGGAGCCTGGAGAAGGTGAGTGGCCGTCATCCAGCGATGCATCCCAACTCCTAAATCCCCCCCCGGCCTCCCTTCTGTCTTCCCAAGCAAAACCCGTAGTGGATGATGACTATATACGGAAGTCTCTGTGGATGAAGCTCGTTTCATTCAGAAATGTAAAATGTTTTATTTTGTTTAAAAGCTTTCTTTTAAAAATAAACAAATGTATAACTGGACTGTTGCAAATCCTAAACACTGATATTCACGACATTTACTGGCTTTTAGACATTTGTGCGTTAAATGTGAAGTAAATATTTCCGGACAAAGAAATAAATAAGAGGAAGACAAGTGAACGTATAGATTAAGGGAGAATTTATTTGACTGCTGTTTCAACGAAACCCAGGAATGGATATTATATGAGTCACTGATTATGTCTCTCAACTTCTTATAGATGCCATTAAAGGTCAAACCCATGTTTGGAAACACAACTGCAGACAACAAAAAATCCATCAAAGATAAAGAGGAAAACGCACCTACGACAAACAAACCCTCATCGTCACCGATTCCTCCAGAATCATGTCAGATTAAATCATGTTCAGAGAACATTTTGAAGGATTTCGACCCAAAGAGGAACTCAAGTTCTGTACAAATCTGCCAAAGTCTGATCTCACCAAAGACGCTGCTGAATGGTACAACTACGCCACTCTGGGGCTGCAGCAGGAGGTCCGTCAAAGCGGTGGCTGTCTCCACCTTCTCCTCTTCAGTTATGGTAAACTGTCCTTCACCACGCGATAACAACAGCAGCAGCCTTGTTCTGTGTTCTACTACTTTAGGCTGCCTGTCAAATCTGCCTCAGACACACCAGCCGCCCAACACGGGAGCACCGGTAGAAGAGGAAGGTGCGGAACTTTTCGTGGAAACCGAGGACAGGTGTGGTTCATATGATGATGTGGTGTTGGAGGGTGATGGTGATGATGATGTCATTGGAGAATTTGACGTTGATTATGTGGCGGATTTTGACAGCGGATGCCATGTGTGGGAAAAGCCCGATGAAGCACATTCATCTTGGGATGGGGTTACATTCAGAGACGAAACAAGAGACACGGTGAGCGATGAAGGCAACTTTAAAACTAAGATCACCAGTTGGTCCTCAACGTCTAATCACTTAAATATAATCGGGCAGCATTCATTGATCCCAGAGCCCAGTACTTATTTTGCTGTGCCTGAAGCTGTTACTCGGAACTCCAAATCAAATCGGCACAAAACAGGACTCAGAACCTCTCTGCAAGTACAAGAAAAGCCAGACGGGCCTCATAAAGTCCCAAAAGCAAACCCACCCTCTCTACTCAGACACAACCTCCTTATCTCAGGTAAGACCTCCAGCCCTTACACCTCATTTGCCCGGCCCCAAGCAGTCGTCACAAAGCACAGAGAGACTCCAAAACCTTCCTTCACCATCTTCACCGACCCAGCAAAACCCTCGCGTGGCTCTTTCTGCGCCTCCAAGAATGTCCTCTCCTCTCTGTCGACCAGCGTACTCTCCTCGCGCGCCAATCGTCCCTCCATTCCCGTGACAGCGAAGGGAGGGCAGAGGATCACAGCCCCACTGTGTGCTTGCGGGCGTCGTGCAAAGCGCCAGGTCGTATCCAACGGGGGCCCGAACCAGGGGCGAGGGTTCTTCTGCTGCCCGGTCCGGCGGTCGGGCAGCGGCGGAGGGATCCAGAAGGGCTGCGAGTTCTTCAAGTGGGAGTCGGCTCTGATGAAGAGCAGTTCGGTGGGCGCTCCTGCTGTCGGCTCTTCTGTCTCACTCTGTCAGATCAACTCCACTCTGAGTCGTCCACCCCACAGGTCCACACTGAGAAAGAGCTACTAACACAGTGGAGCTGAGATATATGTTCTACCTCACAGAGACTTTGTGATATATTGTGATGTTGAAACAATTGCCACAAAGACAAAAAAAATATATTTTGTTTAGATATGTTTTGTAAAAGAAAAGTAAAAACGTAATAGAGCTGTCATTTTATTGACATAGTTATTGCTCAAGTAAATGTATTGATTGAAATCAATTTCATTACTTTTATTTATTTCATATCATTTAGGATGTAAAAGTGAAATGAGCATAAATGAATGATCACAATCAACTAATAGTTCATATAATGTTAGTGATGCAGTTTTTATTGAAATAATCAAATCAACCAATAATGAACATTGATAATAAACTTCATTTTCTACGTGTTGTACAGTAAGAATGCTATTTTTGGAAACGTGCTTTCAAATGAAATGTTGAATAAAATGAAGTGACTGTTTTAATTTTTAAATGTTTCTCTGTGTTTTGAAGTATTCACATCTGTTACTGAAGTTACATTAGACTACAGAGCAGCATTAGACCTCATCCTCATATTCAACCATAAATATATGACATGGAACTTCTGTTATGCTGTTTTTTACATTACTATACCCCCACCTTTGGCATTACATTCATTTCCATTATAAACCAAAGTCTCTCTAGGTATGTATGTGTTTATAAGTAATTATATTTAAGTAACTGTTTGTAAATATTTTATTTTATTCTACTCTAATTTAAATATTTGTCTATATGTTTTCTTTGTGTGTGTAGCATGAAAGGGATATAACTTTTATTTCAGAGTGCAACCCTGTCTTGTAAAACTAGCAGTACTAGGATTTTAAAGTATTATATTGTAAGTAAAAGCATTCAAAACTATCAAAATATACTTTAAAGTACCAAGAATAAAAGTACTTATGCAGAATGGCCAATTTCAGATTCATGTGTATTGTATTACTGTATTAGATTTAGTGATGCATTCATGTGTAAGCATCACTTTAATGTGACAGCTGGTAAAGGTGGAGATTATTTTAATAATTTGATTTACTTCTGGAAAGTTTACATTTTAGTAGCATATCATAATTTATTAATTGATCTGTGGTGTAATAAAAATGGAAATTTTTTTCCGTCTGAAATGTAGTAGAGTAGAAGTGTAAAGTAGCATAAAAAAAGAAATAATCAAGTACCTCACTGAGTAAATGTATTTAGTTTCCTCCACCACCAGGTTCAAGTAGTATACAACAGGAAGTCAATAATCCAGAGGTGAACGATGCTTCGCGAAAACGTCGACCACTTTTGTCCCTCTTCACGCGCCGTACGGGACAACTGAAAACGTGCTATGTTATGACTGAATGAGACATCGGTTCTCTGAAACAGCTGCAGTACTGTGAGCACATATTTAGGCGGCACAGGCTGTATCGTTTTGTAAAGACCACATGGTTTTTACGCTGTTATCTCTCTGCCTTTAAAGTCTCTGAAATCTTAGCCTCCGCTGTTAAGCTAACGGCTAATAAAGCCGAGGAGGGAGAGTAACGTTAACCAAAACAACAGCGTAGCCCGCTGCTATTGAGTTTAGATACACACACGGGTTTATATCGGTGTGAAGGGTTATCTGCGAACATGTCGGCCGCGTCCAACGACTTGAGGAAACGGAGCAAGAAGCGGTATGCGGCCGGCCACCACCACAGCAAGCGGTGGAAGGGCTCGCGGGAGCTGGAGGTGGGCATGCAGGGGATCCTCATCACGTGCAACATGAACGAGAAGAAGTGCACCGCGGAGGCCTTCAATCTGCTCAGTGAGTACGCAGAGGAGCTCTTTGGGCCCGAGAAGGTGAGTCCAGAACCACTTTGATATCCCGTCCCCCGTTTTTCCTGTTCTTGCGTTATCGTGCAAGTTGCAGCACGTGAACTGCGCCCTACAGTAACCAGCATATTGTATCATAATTCATTTTAACGCCAGAGCAAAAGCTTGTCATTGTGCACATTCCCATGTCAACAGACTTGAATTAAACTGGTCATGCTGGTCTCTTTTTCAATACACACTAAGTTACATGTGTCTGTGTTGAACCAGGAATTACGAAATTAATTAAATCTAGCAATCTAAACAAACAAGTAAAAAATTAGCCACAACAATTTGTGTAATTAAGTAACTTTCAAACCAAAATCAAGCTGGTTTCAGCAAATTTAATATGTTTGGCTTTTGGACAGGTGATGATTGGAATAGAAAAAGTCTGGGGATTTTTCTGTACTTTATTGAAATGTTATAGACAAAGGTAATTAAAGTTGCTCATGTATTATGGTGTTATATGATGGCAGCTCCAAGATAACAATGGGGGGAGCAGCAGTGAAGAGGAGGAGGCTGATGAAGATGTTGACGTAGCGCTGAAGAAGGAAGTGGCTCAGCTGAAAGCATCTGGAGCTAAACAGAAGAGACGCTTCCAGGCTTTAGACAGTGGAGCAAACAATGTCATCTTCATCAAAACTCAAAATCTGGGTAAGTCCTCTTTTAATGAACGGATCATTGACGTGTATTTTATTTTCCTGTATTGTGGCCACAATTTATTTATTTTTCTTCCTCGCATAGAATCGGACAAGCTGGTTCATCACATCCTGTCTGATCTGCACACCACCAAGAAGAAAAAGTCCCGCGTGATCCTTCGGATGCTACCAGTGAGAAGCCGAAATGCACTACTGTCAGCGTAACGTGTGATTTAACAGCTGCAGAATAGAAAGACGATTTGAGTTTATTGAAATAAGGCTGCAGACAGTTGTTTAATCCCTTTCACGACAATCAAAATGACTGTTACAGTAATTTAAGTTTCATGCTGCCGCCATTGTCTTCATCCTTTGTTTTTCTTCTCATCCAGGTAACGGGAACATGCAAGGCCTTCCAGGAAGACATGGTGAAGTACCTGACTACTTTCCTGGAGCCTTGGTTCAAAACGCCAAACTGTGGTACCTACCAGATCGCCTTCAAGGCTCGCAACAGCAGCCACAACAAGAGAGACGAAATCATCAAATCAATCGCAGGTAGAGTTGGACTTGGATGAATTTGTTTGTCGATAATTTTGTCTGATAAGTGATTTTTCGGATCATCTCTGAACAAAACTGAGTCGTCCCCTTTTTTTTTTTTTAATCATTGCAGGTCTCGTGGGGAAGCTGAACCCAAAGAACAAAGTTGACTTGACCAACCCAGAACTGACAATCATTGTGGAGGTCATCAAGGTGGTGTGTTGCATCAGTGTGGTAAAAGACTATGCTCTGTATAGAAAGTACAATGTCCAGGAAGTAGTCAAAGAGGACACACCGAAGCCCGATGTGACCCCAGCACCAACGGATACGAGCACAGCTGGGGAGAAGGATGCACACGATGCAGAGGAGACGACCAAAGAAGAGACGAAGAAAGGCGAAGAAGACAATGACAACAGTGTGCCAGAGGAAGACAAGGAAGCTGAGGGGGACAAAGGTGACGGGAAGTAATAGCTCACATTTGGAAAAGCTGAAAGTCAGACTTTTAATTTCTATATGAAAGGTTAAGTTGTTCCTTTTTTTCACAACTGAATCCACGACTCGACGAAGGTTCGCAAGACTCGAAGAGAATCGGAATTTAATTTAATATCTTTTCCTTGTATTCATAAAGATATCTATGATGCGTGACTTCATTGAGATGTCCATTTTTAAATAAGTGGTTTTTGAATTAACTGTACATTTTGCAGCATAACTGCCATCAGCTCCGTTTTTTAATGCTGAATTTAATTTTTAATTTCAGTGTCATTTAAAAAAAAAAAAAAGTGTGGTGTTCTGGTTAACTGGTGTGTCGCATTTAGTAACTCTGTTGAAACTGTTATTTCCTGAAGCAGTCCCTGAATTAAAGTTATCGGTGTGTTTGAATGTTTTTTTCCACATATCCTTATTTTACAGTACATCATATTTCAGTGATTAACATAACAGGTGGGGCTACATTCCTGCATTTCACATCAGGTAGTCAAATGTCCTGTTTGACTTTGTCTCATTAACCGTGTCTGTGGTTCTTCTCTGCACCACTAGATGGAGTTAATCCCTTACTTTGTAGCGACGTGGTCGTCAGTGTGACGGGTCTTCTGATGAATCATTTATCAAAATCTATGAAACAATTTACAGATTTTCTTTGCTGCATTGCAGCCTTTTTTTCTATGTCCACTTTAAATAATTTTCTAAATGTCTTTCAGCTGTTTGTAATAATGAACAATATAGGCTTTTATAGCAATGTAAAAGACTAGATAATGTCTCAGGACAGATGTGGTAATTTGGCCGAAAAATCAAAATCAAAGGACCACTGACGCACCATAATGATGTGGTCTATACGCAGGCAGAGGAGTCCATTGTCCGTGCTAAATTTCTGTGTTTCTCATTTATTTAGCAAAAAAAAAACAAGCAAGCAACAATCAGAATCAGCTTAATTTGACTCCGGTTTTCAGGCGAATGAACAAAAAAAGTGATTCCTATCGCTGTCTCTCTTGCTCTGGTAAATAATCATAGCTTACCCCGGTGCATGCTGGTCCTGTATATACCAAACATCAAAAATAATTGAACTAAACGCATAACTAACAAAAGGGTAAGGTATCTAAATCGATCAAAAATCCAATCTAAATAAGGAAACATCTAGAATAAATAAACACTACTACCTATGAATACAACAAATACATAGCTCCTACAGATGTAGCATCTTAACAAGCTACTTAGCCAGGACAGCTGAGGATGAGGGGAATGTTTTGCAGGTTTTTGGTCATAAAGTAATGAATAAGTTAAATTATTGTGAAACTAGATGAAAAGTCAGGGGATCACCAACGTCAGTAGGATTCATCATCTGGGGACCATGAACGTCTGTACAAAATGTCATCCATGCAGTAGTTATTGAGATGTTTCAGGATCAAACTGGTCACGTATGATGAGCTGCTTTCTTTTTGTTTCCTGTGTTTTTGCACAGGTCTTCCATCTGTGCCTCTTTCATGCGTTTTACATCAACTGAGTTTACAGGTTTAAGCAATTGTACAAAGGCTTTCTGCAAAGGTCATGAACCGCTGATAGTTTCTCTTATGAAGGTTCTACCGGGAGAACTTTGCTTTGTTTCTGGAAAATTGAGGAGATCCTAAAAAATGGTGGCTGAAACAAAAGTGGTGCATTGTAACTGCAGCACTCCGCATTACTCTGTCTCCGTCACGTACAGTTGACACACACACACACACACACACACACACGCATGAACAGAGTTGTGCATTTTCTCTCCGCTCATTACACTTGTGCTGAACTGTTGCTGTGACCCGTCAGTCGTTATCTCCGCCGCATTCTGCTAAAACTCACAAATTGCATTCGCGCTGGCTCTCAGGTGCCCTAATCAGCGTGACCTGCTGACAAGCTTATAGCTCCACCACAAGCAGCGAAGGAGTGGATGTTTTCAGCCTGCCAGTGTGTTATTAGTACAATGCCAATTAGACGGTGTGACTAGCCTAAACAATGGCTAACGTGCAGCGATGCCTCGTAATGATATCACAGTGGAGGCATCGTAATGATATCTCCGCTGTCAGGTGAAATCTTATAGAGAATATTATAAAAGCATCATTTCCTAGAAATGTCAAGACAATTTTTACGACTGCCGAATGTTTATTTTTTTTTTAAAGTACAACAAATGCAGGTTATTGAAATGTTTTATTCAATTTATTTAAAAAAAGAACAGTTTTAAATGTTCACCAGCCTAATCAAAATCAAGAGAATGGTTACAGCACTAGCCGCTTGGTGTTGTCTACAGGAGAAAATAGCCTCTGATGTTTTAATTGCCCCCGAGGCCATTTCTAATTAAACCTCAGTTGGCACTGAAGCCCACTGCTTTCCAGCCAAACAGGCATACAGACACGTACACGCTGCTCAGCCACCCAGGATTGTACGCTCATTCAGGTTTAAATGTCACAGGCCTGTGAAACAATCGCATCCAGAGGCGCATGTGCACACAGTCCCCAGGGTCAGGATTAGCATCCATTGGTGTGGCACCATATCTGACCTTTATGAGTGGCTAAGTAGTACTCTCCAGGGTCTCATTTGTCTGACTTTACCCGAACAATGGCCTCAGCCCCCTCACAACTGTAGCCTCCTCTCTCACAGTGCAGAGTGAACAC
This sequence comes from Leptoclinus maculatus, assembly GCA_032191485.1. NCBI lineage: Eukaryota > Metazoa > Chordata > Actinopteri > Perciformes > Stichaeidae > Leptoclinus > Leptoclinus maculatus. The sequence continues at coordinate 23,054,218 of JAVDOI010000009.1, forward strand.
GCCGAGGCTCATACTGTTGAGCTTCGGGGATTTTCAAGGACTCCACTTGCTCTCATGTGGTTAAAATAACCGTTAAAGCCCCTGAAAATAAGTTTTAAGCGTCACATTATAACCTTCCATATTTAATACTTAATAAGCTAATAATAATAAATGATAAAGTTTGAAATAAACACGTTTGTTATTTATTTAGAGTTGTTTACTGCTTCATTAGAACTGTGTCGGTGTGATTTTATTAAATCTTATTGACCTGACGAGCAAACAACTCTACAACTGTCCTCACGTTTTGATTAAGATGTTTCTGCATTGTGATTGGTCCATGCAGGTACGTGACATCACCTTCTCTAACAGAGACCCTCCCACTGCACCAGTGGACAGACAAAAACACAAATACAGAAGTCTATCATGTGAAATAACTAAAACTGTTCCAATTTAGGCAGAATGTAGTTGATGAAGGACGCCATCGATCACAGTAACAAGCTGATGGAGAGATTGTTTTTCCTTTAATTGCCTATTGGTTAGGCCGCTTGTCTCTTTTCACGCCAGTATATTGCTTTTAAAACCAATTAATAAAAATGGTTATTTTACTGCCTGAACAAATTAAAATAGTAACAATAATGTCACACATTGTTATGAAGGAACGCATTAAAGCAAGACTGCGACTTAGAATGAATGCAACCAAATATTAGAGAGCAGCAGCAGAACTACACTTTTCTTCTGTCCTGTCTCATTATGCATGTTGCAGATTTATTGTACCTTGCGACATCTCGAGGGGTCCTAACCCCTACATTGCAAACCTATTTATATGGTGTATTTATATTTCCACTTTTAATTAGTTCCAACCGCATATTACCTTACACATCAGCATTTCCTCATTTTCCATATGCGAGATTGTCAGACCTCTTAAAGCGGAGCTATCTGCGTCTCCGTGTCTGCATCTGTCACAAGCAAATTTATGCAATATGGTGAAGTCCCAAAAACCATGAGCACGTACAACAAACACGGCAGCATTCGCTTGTGGCAACTCGCAAAGTTGTCACAAGTAGACCAACGCTGACTGAATGTGCTGTTTGTTTGATAACAAATTATGGCCTAAAAAAAATGACCGCCGATTATGGGCTTTGTCATACTGGTATTTATTTTTTTCAGAGCTGTTGTATAGGGAGGCTTTTCTGTTATTTTGTCCAGCCCTAGGTGTCAGTTTGTAGCTTTCCCAGAGGCTTTCTCTTTTGTCACACACACACACACACACACATGCATAGTCAATAGATGCACACACCAATGATTTATTTATTTATATCTATTGTTGCAATTGGAATATGATTTGGAGGACATCTATTTCTCCGAGAGATGCTGTGTGTGTGTGTGTGTGTGTGTGTGTGTGTGTGTGTGTGTGTGTGTGTGTGTGTGTGTGTGTGTGTGTGTGTGTGTGTGTGTGTGTGTGTGTGTGTGTGTGTGCGTGTGGGCAGCCAGCTATGTGAATGGGGTTCAATAATGAGAAATGCTTATCAAGCCTCTACAGCCTGTCAGCTCGCTGCTATTAGCTGTTACCCCAACAATCCTACAGGTAGGCCAAGAGTGCTCGTATTGCTTCCAAACATTCCCATTTGTCACCGCAGAAAGGGAGCAATCAGCAGACGGATTTAGTTGATGAGGATTATGGGAAGTAATTTGTGGAGGAAATAAGTGGGCATTTTTAAGTGGTCTATTAATGTTGTGAAATTAGTTTTCTTAATACCTGGGCTGAAGATGCTGTTTGAATGCAAATCACTGTTTATGTGATTGGAACGTGGACAAGAGGAGGAGGGCTTGGTTTTTAGGAGAGAACATAATGTCGGGCTGAAGAGGAGGAGGCACAGAGAGGAGAGAGCATAAGTGAACAACAAATTCAGGAGCAGCTATTCTCTTCCACACACACACACACACACACACACACACACACACACATCTACTCACTCATTCTCATCAGCGGTATAATCCTCGCTGAGGGTGCTTTCCATATCACTGGGTGGCTTTTGCTGCAGAGAGACGCATTTTAGCATAATGCTAACAAGAACCTTGACAATTAGTTAGACAGCAGAGGGGACGTGGGGGCAGAGAGGCGGCAGGGTGAGCAGAGTAAAGACGTGAATGAAAAGCTGGGAGAAATAGAAGAACAGGAGACTGAGGAGAAGAGGTGGAACTGGGACATCAGCTCTGTGACTCTAAAACAAGCTTTACTTTTCTTTTCTTTAACTGTCCAATGATCAGTGCTAAGAGAACGTGGATCAAAGCCCTATTTGACTAATGAGACTTGTATGAATTTGCCCTTATTTGTATTGGACACACAGAAAGAACTCAGCCTATGAATTGCACCAAGAGTCTTAAGATGTGATTGAAGCCATTATAGTTTGGCATTTCTACAGGCAACATACATTTACACACATTCACATGTTATTAGCTCCACCGATACTGAGTTTAATCTTACAGGTAAACGCTTGTGGGCTACGATGCTCGTACATCCTCAGTCACTTCCTCAGCTTTTCACGAGTAATGCATCAGAAACTGGAATGTAAAACTACTGTTTGTTATTAAAAACCTCTCAAGCATGTGCAGGATATGTTAAAGCTTAATTACACAGTAAAACATTGTTATTACAGTACACGTTATTGGGGCGAGCGGGTCGTCCTCTATTAAGGCTAAAGGACACTTTGAGATGTAGACACTTCTGCATGTGAAAGTTTCTTTGAGCAAGACATTGAACTCAGCTATATATAGCAGATTTATCATTTACCATAAACCCTTTGTTTCAGCTGCAGTATTATTGTTCAGTTGGGCTTGAATAGGTTAGCTTATGTAAGCTTATTAGCTATCAGCAAAAGTAATTAGTACGATATTATATAATTGGATTCCAGCAACAACAATGCTGTTAAGAGAGGACGTGTTCGACTATACACTTTACATAACAAAGGTTTGTGCCTCTCCCTAAATGTTTAAACTCTAATACATATTTTAGTCAAAGTTGAGTGAGACTTTATGACATCGGTTTCACTATATGAAACATTCTGCAAAAACAAAATGTTAAATTTACAATAACCAACCACAAAATAAAGCTGAAAACCAAACGGCAGAGGTAGTTAGCTAAAACTGAAACTAACTAGCTCAAGCTTATCAAGTGAAAGACAGCTGGGCAGTCAGCTGGTAGTCTTAGCTGATTCACTCTCTTACAACACTCTCTTGAGAAATATCACATTTGATGAGCTGACACCTTGGTAATTCAGTTATCTATTCCACAAAACTAAATCTAGCTAATGTAGCTAAATCATGTCATAATGAAGAAAAAGAGAATAGCTACCCCAGCAGGTAGCAGTGACTGCCATCTTAACTTTTGCATTGTTCCCCCTAAAATGCATAAAATAACACCTTATGGTAACTTTTCTATCTGTTACTTTTCTATCTGTTACCAACCTGAAAACTTGAATCCCCTATTTCACAACTTCTCACCACTTCTGTAGAATTGCTCTCTTGCTGGAATAATGTTTATTATTTAAGTTAAATGTATGTCAGAGATATGCTGATAGTTGTAAAAAGTTGATTGGCTTTATTCTGTTTGCTGTTACGTGAATGTCTGGTCAAATGCTGCTCATTCTGTTGCTAATTCTGTGTGTTTTTTTTAGGGGGAAGATCTCATTGGATTGGATAACAGCTGCCGCGGAGGATTGAGAGTGTGACAGTGAAACATGTATATGTGATTTTCAGGCAGATGACAGACAGACAGAAGGGCTCCTCAAGAGGACATACAACTTTAACAGGATTGGAAATGGTACCGACCAGCTGTAAGAGGTAAGAGAGAAAGAGCAGGGGATGAGAGTCAAAGTGGGAGGAAGGAGGGGTGGCGACTCAAGGAGGAGTGTTTGCTAGATCCGTTTGAGAGGGAATTAACTGTCATTTAGCCACAAAGTTGACTAAAGGACACATTTGGGTTTGTTGCAACAGCTTGAAGAGATGGATAAGGAGGGTGGAGAAAAAAAAGAAAACGGTGGAGGAAAGGAGCGAGCTATGGGATGAATGAAGCCGTTAAACACACCATCAAACGCTACAGGCACAGCAGGGGGCCTCGGGATACAACCGTCTGAGAGATGGGTGGTGTGGGTGCGTGCGCATGTGTGTGTATAGTTTTGTATTGGCCAAATAAACCATGCATCTGCGGGGAGAGGAGAACAGTGGATGCGGGGGGTGGGGGTTACAGGACTCTTTACGCACCATATCTACACCCCTTTCAAACGCGCAGACCGACAGATACACAGTCCTGCCCAGAGGTTCTTTGATGCTTGTCGATACCGCTGCGTGATGATGTCATACGGCAGAGAGCAAGGGAGGGAGGCATGATCAAAGGAGAGAGGGAGGGATGAAGACGCAGGAGAGGATATCCAAGACAACAACGGGACAAAGATGGCGACCGCTCCTGCTTTGGGACGTCCACTGGCGTCCAGACCTCCGGATCACCAGGAGGAACCCCGGCAACGCAGCAGGTGCATTCACGTCCCTTATTCTAACAGGATGACCACCAGCATGACATACTGGAACCACCAGGACAACCTCAGCCACCACTACCGCCGGGCTAGCACGGTAAGCTTTCCGTCTACCGTAGCCTCTCCTCCGCTGCCGTTAAACCATCAAACCCTCAACGCCCCGATGTCTGGTTACCATCGCTCCATCCCAAGTATTTAACATGAGTTGCCATTCTTTCTAATAACACATTTTCTACCCATTTTCTTTCTTTTTCTCAGCTCCTTTCATCATGGTCTTTTGGCCGTTAATATAGGCCTCTCTTTGCCATCAAAGGCAGCACATCAATTGCCTTGACTCCCAAGTGTATGTGTGAGGGTGAAAGAGAGAAAGGGAGAGTGGAGAAAAAAAGAAGAACACCATGTATCAAAGATCAAGGCACGCTTTCATGCCTGATTTTGGCCCTGGTTGGGTTTTGCTTTCCATCATCTTTCCATCCTCCTTATTCTCGCTGTTCTAGGGCTGCAGTCGCTCTCCGAACCCATCGGCGTTACCTCCCAAAACCCGCTGCGGTCCATATTCCACATTCGCTAAAAAAATGAAATCAGACGCTTTTGTGGGGTAATGGAAGCAAAAGCCTTTTTTTTTTGTCCCCGTTTCTTTCTTTGAGAATATTCGGTAGCTTGAAGGCTACTGGGCCAGAGAGCTCTGCCCCAATGATGACAATACGTGAAACAATATTTGAATAAGCAGCAGGAGGGCAGGCAGCTAATCCACTGTGGCTAATCCAGTATTGGTGCAGGCCATATTGGTAGCTGGAGTATTCAGCCCCATCACAATACACATCAGCAGGACGCCATGGCAGATATACTGACACTCTCACTACAGGCATGGCTGGGAAAGGCCAGCAGATGGATGGATAGGTGGATGGAGGGATGGATGGATGATATAGAGATACATGAATGGAAAATGTACGGCTGGAAACCCTTGATATTGATGCAGTGGTTTCTTTATTTCACATATTGTCTATTCCTCGGTGTATCTTAATTAGGGTATTTTAAGAAAAAGAGAAAACTGAGGGAGTTGTAGGATTAAGACAAAAAAAGAGGTGATAAGCTTCAACTCTCAATGTCCCTCAAAGCTCTGTGACATTGTCTACTTTTACATGAACACAAACAGACTTGAAACATCGACATTGAAACAAACTCACTCTATGTCTAACGTAATAAAAGGATCCACTGTACTAGATTCTCCTTATCCTTTGTTTTGTAGCCACCATTGGAGCCACGCAAAAATACTCGTCTCCAATTAATTATCTTAAAGAGCAGAGGTCTGTTCCTCTTTCAAGGGGTATATAATGAAGATTTCACTCTCTGTGAGCATCTAAATGGGTCTTTGTGCTGGGAGGCCCCCAAGAGATAAGCCTGTTTCTGACAGGCCTCCGTACAGACGCCCAAATCTGCTGTGGCAGCTGGAACAAAGGGACCCCTGAGCTGGACCAGCACACTGACAAAAAGCTCCGTCTCAGTAGGCTATGGGGGCTGCCTCAATTTAAGAATTAATAATCCAATTTTATCTTCCCTGGAAATGGATGGTTTTCATCACATACTTGACAATATTTAGAGAGTAATTTATTGGGTCTCTGTGTCTTTTCATTGAGACTGTGCAAATAGTTCAAACTAGCAATCAATGGATATGGATCCTTCATTTGGCATTGACATTATAATTAATCAGTACCAGCTGCAATGGATGGATGAATAGATAGATAGATAGATAGATAGATAGATAGATAGATAGATAGATAGATAGATAGATAGATAGATAGGTAGGTAGGTGGGTAGGTAGGTAGATTGATTGATTGATTGATAGATAGGTAGGTAGGTAGGTAGGTAGGTAGATTGATTGATAGATAGGTAGGTAGCTAGGTATATAAATAGATAGATCCTGTATTGTATAATGCCATTTAATGTCATTTTATATGGCGATATCATTATAATTGCCGTGATATTATACATTCTCTGGAAATTCTGTTGAGAAACCAAATAATTCTCAAATAATCAAGGTAATTATTTACATACATTGGTGCAAAGATTATTTAAAAGTCCAATGTTGCCATGAAGCCATCCTAGTCATTGATTTGCAACATTTTGAATTCCATTTAGCTGCTTCAGCTTCAGCCTTGTGGTGTCGCGCATGCTGGCTCACTGTCACACGTTCATGGTTTACTGGGACATTTGACTTGAAAGGAGCCATCGTTAATGTAATCCTGGACACCTGTGCTTTTTCCTATTTGACAGGTCAAAGCGTCACAGTGCTGTGAGAAAGTACAGACTAGAGATATTAAAAGGGTGGACACCCCCGGTATAAAAGGTGTGGCACAATCTCTGAACGATTTACAGTATATTGTTTCATGGTAAATATATATATCATATTTAAACATAAAAAATAAACAAAAATCACGAAAAATGTTCATCAAAATTCATTCAAATCTAACTTAACACGTACTGAATATAAACGTTTTTAATGTGACTGCTGTTCATGTTAAAGTTCAGCTCTAACTCAAAAGGAAGGTATAGTCAGTTTAAGCATCTACTGATTCAAATAAATGTAGTACGTTTTACATGATGTCACGATGTAACCTGACTTAAAACCACAACGTGGTGTTATTTTCAGAGTTTGTACGCATTAAATGAGATATAACGTTTTAATTAGCGAGCTTTGATTGTGCTGATAGGTGGATTGTGTTACTTTCGTTTGGACTGAGCCGGCCTAGCTGGTTCACCGTTTCTAGCCTTTATGCTAAGCTAAGCTATCGGTGGTATGGGTGGCATCGACTTTCTCTTTAAAAAGGATAGTTCCGATTATTTGAAGTGGGGTTGTGTGAGGTACTTATCCACAGTCAGTGTATCACCTACAGTAGATGGGGGTTAGCAGTTCAGAGAAGCAGACACGAGTACCAGCACCGGAGCAAAGCAGGTGGACTAGGGCAGCTGTAAAACCTATTTTAGCCAGCTAAAAGAAAGGCCTGTCGAAAACAAAAAATCAATGTCGGTTTAAGTGTACGCTACATTTACAATATTTTTTCAACGAATAACTGAAAGGGAATTCTATCTACACTGTTTTTGTCAACGGAGTCTTGTGGCTTTGAAGAGAGATTAGATATAAATTTCACTTTTAGTTCAGAAAGAAGAAGAAATAAAGAAAGAAAGAACCTATTTATTTGTCATATACACATACACATACACGAAATTTGACCTCTGCATTTAACCCATCCCTAGCTTATAGGGAGCAGTTCCCCGTCTGAAAGTGCTGTCTGACAGCAAGAGAAAGCGAGAAAAAATACTCTGAATATAGCGTACTCTTAAACACACTGGTCTCACCGCTCTCAAGATCACTTCAAGTGATATCGATTTTGTTTTTAGGGGAGCCTTTCTTTAAGATATCTAAAATATGTTTAGCTGCTGCCCCCGTCCACATCAGTACATTGCTTTGCTCCTGTTCTGGTACTCCGGACTGTTTCTTCAGACTGACGGTATGCTGCCCGTCATCTACTGAAGGTAATACACTTGACTGTGGATACGAAACCTCATACAACCCCGCTTCAAAAAATCCTAACTATTCCTTTAAGCCTTGGCGAGAAAGCAAATGAGCGTACTTCAACACATAACGAGCTCTGTTAGATTCGTACACACAGAAAGAGAAAGAGTGGAGCATGCGGCCAGGTGCATTAGTGCCCCCCCCGTGTGATGACCTTTCTTCAGCTAAGAGCTCAGACCTCCACTATTTCTCACACACACACACACACACACACACACACACACACACACACACACACACACACACACACACACACACACACACACACACACACACACATACATTGTTGAGATTCATTATAGATTCATAAGTACCAACATGCCCCCCAACCCTTCCTCACCAAGACATCATAAAGGTCAAGTTCATCTTCCTCAGTATTCTCTCTTTGTCGCCCTTCCCTCTCTCCTCATTGTCTCTGGGGGCACTGCAGCAACCATAACAACACCAGCCTGTTGCAGCAGGAGCCTGTGCATGCATGTGTGTGTGTGTGTGTGTGTGTGTGTGTGTGTGTGTGTGTGTGTTTGTTTGTTGACTGTTATACAAGCCAAAGTGATATGAATACATTTCCATAATGAGGCGTGTTTAGCTCAGCATGTAAAGTCTGCTGCTAATCAAACGCACTGTACATTTCATCTTCGTTTTTTCTCAAGAGCACCACTGGAAACATCCCGGTCTGAAAGGCTCCTCTGAACAACGTCACACTGGTTGACTGTTCAACGACAATTTAAATAGTTTTAGGCTAAAATGACGGGTGGGCAATGCTGATCAAAATCTAATATTTCCAACCGAAATCCTCAATATCTCCATGCAAAATACGTGACAATATTTTGGACATACTGGTGCTTTTTAACAGATATTTATAATAATGTAATATTATAATAATATACTGTGGATATGAGCAAAACAATAGAGGCAACAGAACACACATTTTAAGCTATATCGTCTTATTAAAAAGACCAAAATCACAGAAAATATATATTCTTATTTCACCTTATGAATGGTATATTTACATTGTTGTTCTCTGATTGTACGTATGGTCTTCTCTGATTTCTACTGTTGTATGAATGTGAAAAGATGTCTGGTGCTCAGTTTGATTTCTAAATGCTTTTCCCCAGGTTCAGATCACTATGGAAGAACTGTCCATCCAGGAGTGGACAGAGATGAGGACGGGTGTCTGGACCTCACCTGAGCCACCCGACCCTTCCTTCTCCTCATGGGACAGCCTGAGCGGCTTACAGGAGGCACGGTAAACTGCTCTGCTAACCCCTGCATGTGACGGTTTGATTTCAGAGGTCTTCTTTATTCATATTTAAAAGAGAAAATTAACTCTCAGACGTATTCTTGTAGTTTTTTTTTTATAATATTGTACAGCTCAATTTTAATTTGCGAAACTGAAGAAGGTTGGATTTTACCTTGTACTGTATAGGTTGTGCTGCTATTAGTAATTTTTGCTATGAAATCTGTGTTTTATTAGTTTTTTTATCAGTATTATAATTAAATACAAATAGCTACATTCATTTTATTGAAGCATTATAAGCTGAGATAATAAACACCTCATGCTGAGAAAACTGCAAAATCCATCTGCTGATCACATAATCAAAAGCGCCACAACAGGTACTAAATGGACCTTTTAGTGAGATTTCTTTCTATTGTAATACATTTTTTATATACATTTTTTGATGGCCTGCTTTTATAGTAAGACTTAACAACAACAAAAATACAATATTTCCCTGTAAATGTAGTAGAATAGAAGTATAAAGCAGCACAGAGTGGAAATACTCAAGTGAAATACAACTATTTCAAAATTGTACTTGGGCACATTCTCTTAGGTAAGCATCTGTTTCACAGGTAAAACACATGTGAACTCTTCAGTAAAATCAAAAACGTGAATTTAAATTATTAGTAAGGGATGTTAAGCTATTGGTAATATGAATGTGAACTGTAGTCTAATCTCTCTCTCTCTCTCTCGCTTCTCTCTCTCTCTCTCTCTCTCTCTCTCTCTCTCTCTCTCTCTCTAACCCACACACACACACACACACACACACACACACACACACACACACACACACACACACACAAACCGGTGGCAGCCCGGTGCTCCTGACTGACTGACAGCCCGGCGGAGGCGAATGACAAGCAGGATGCTCAGGTGGCGGCGGCCGCGTGCTCTCTCCGTCCCGTCAGTCACTCTTCCAGTGGAGGTGGGCTCCGTGATCTGAACACCTGTCCAGAGGTAAGAAAAAAATGCGTGGTGAGTTGCCTTGTTCTATTTTGTCAGTGTTTCTCCCCGAAATGTGGGTTGTCCTCAGATTTGTCTCGCATTTAAAGTCGGCTGGTCGCCCGGAGCAAAGTAAGATGTAACCTACCTGTTCATGTTTTCTGTGCTGCTGCTCCTGTGTCGAGCTCTGACCATTTTTCTCAGTTTTAATTAATTCTGCCATTTAATTTATCTTAATAGCAACGTGTGGTACAAACAACTTATCATAAACCCTGTAATACACTAATTAGAGTCTATTAGTAGTTTTGCGTTTGTATTGCAATTCCCTCTGGGTTGGGAAATTATGTAATGACCTCTTGCTGTCGGCAGGGGCGCTGTTGGGCGCGATTTCACTACCCTGACATAGAACTGCGACAGATAGAACCGTTATTATCTATAATGTGATAGTTAAATTAATACAATGTCAGTGATGGAAAGTAACTAAGTGCATTTACTCAACTATTGTACTTAAGTACAATTATGAGGTACGTGTACTTTATTTGGCTATCTTAATCTTATGCTATGCTATACTTCTACCCCACTACTTCAGAGGCAAATTCTTTTCTCCACTAGCTACATTCATCTGATAACTTATATATATATATATATATATATATATATATATATATATATATACACTTAAGTGTTTTTAGGAATGGGCATTAGAACAAAAAAAGATCAGTGTATGTAGCACGTACTGTATTTACCCAATGCACTGTCAATACAATGTTACTTAAACTCACTGCGGTGATGAAAACTAATTACATACATTTACTAAACTATGTATCTAGAGTTCTGAAGTTCTTGTACTCTACTTAAGTATTTTAATTACATGCAATTTCTTTTTATTTATCCACTGCATTCCAGAGAAAATGTTGTACTTTTTACTACACTACATTTATTTAATGTTAATGCCTCAGTAATAATATAATATATAATAACGTTACACTGCATAGTGAGCACTTAGTGAGTACATTTTGTTGGTTGCACTAATGCGCTTTTCCTTAAGTTGAATACAGGATTGTTGCTGATAATGGAGTCATTGTGCATTATAGTTTTATGAGTAATTTTACTAAAGTAAATAATTAAAAATACCTAAACCACCACCGCTAAACTGTTGAACATGTTGATGGGCTATGTGTCTCTTCTATTCGTTGTAGTTCTACAAACGCACTACACTACCGCACGGCGTCGGCGCGCACGCACGTATTCGCTCGCGCTGTATTATTGCTCAGAAACCAGCCACCATGGGGAGTTAAGGGGGCAGTCGACGGGTCATTTTCGTTAATATTTAATATCAGAAAGCTTTCCATATGCTGCGTTTTGGAGCACACAGTTCGCGCCACTATCCCCAATGCAGCGGATTACGGGGATCGGGCTCACAGAGACGGTAGGACGAACACTTTGTGTGGAAAACACGGGACGTTAACGTAACTAGCTAAGCTAACGAGCTAACCAAAAACTAGCTAACGCACCAAGCTAGCAGCCAGTAGAGTGGAAAACGTGCCCTCGCTTTCTTGTTTTGTTTGATCTCAGATCGGCTGATTTTGTTGGCGTTAATCAGTTGGAAAGTTGATGTTGCTTCTGAACGAGTTTGTCCGCCACGAATACTCTTACAAAGTCTTGTTGGAGTGTTTTGCACGCAGGCCCGTGTTGTGTGGTTGTAGAGTTTGTTTCTGTAACGTTACCCATCCCCCACCGTCTTTTGCAGGCCAAGATGAATGAGATTCCCACTTCAAAGCACTGGCATCGGTGGTGGCATTGCTACAAGGCTAAAGCTAGCTGTCTTAGCTTGTTAACATTAGTTGGTTATTTAGGAAATGATCCTGTCCAGCTACACGAAGTGTGAGCTTTGTTTTGACAACTGTTAGCGCTAGCGTTTAAGCTAACAGTTAAACTGACGACAATAACTTAATGGTGAACTTCAGCTTTACGCACAGAACATTAAATAGTTTTTGGACCAGGCTGGAGTCTTAGTTGCTAGCTTTAAGTAGCCGACGGTATCAATAACACCGTAGCTTAGGCTAACATTTATTAGTTCCTAACGTTACATTTCATATTAGCATCATATTAGCATTCTACCAATATATTCAGTTTTTATGATCTGCTTCTCCTCGTTCTCAACCACACTTGTTTATATCCTGCTCTATTCTATTTTTAAGTGTCTGTTCTGCTCATCATCTAATTCTGTTGCTTGATAACACTGCTGTGTACATGTATATGTGTGGTCTGACACAACGAAGGGGTTGACAGATGAGTCACCTTTATCAACTTGGTCATAATGTTTATTTCGTTGGTGTCAACTCCCGGCTAACTGCTTCTCTTGTTTCCATTGTAGGGTGAATTGTTTGCCAGCAAAATCATTGCCAGAGGGGAACATCTGACCTCTCCCTTGTGCAATCAGAGACATGAGTGTTGTCAGAGAATTACATGGGATTGGGTACCGGGGTGGTGGTGGTGGTGGGGTTGTGGTCTCTCTGAGCGGCCCTAGCCACTTTACCGAGGATGCTCCGCGACCCCCAGTTCCTGGTGAGGAGGGATCTGATTTGGACCCCCCAGTCCAGTCAGCCAGCACCCGTCCAAACAACCTTTCCCAAACTCTTGGCTATCCTCCGTCATCCTCGTCTTCTAAAATGGGGGATCTATCGAGCTACGCGCCCTCCTCATCGTCTGCGACCCCGCGTCGCCCGGATCTGGACCTGGGTTATGAACCCGAGGGCTCGGCTTCACCAACTCCACCGTACCTGAAGTGGGCAGAGTCGCTTCACTCTCTCCTGGACGACCAGGAGGGCATCCAGCTGTTCCGAAACTTCCTCTGCCAGGAAGGGTGCGCGGACCTTCTCGACTTCTGGTTTGCTTGCTCGGGGTTCAGGAAGACGAGCCAGGAGAAGAGGGCAAAGCTGGCCAAGGCCATCTACAGGAAGTACATTGTAGACGGAAGTGGGATTGTCTCCCGGCAGATCAAAGCCGCCACCAAGAGCTTCATCAGAGACTGTGTGGGAAGGCCGCATCCAGACCCTGCCATGTTTGAACAGGTAATTAAAACACTGATTTAATGTTTGTAAATGTTCCTATTAACCGCAATGCATGTTGGATTACACAGGCTGTCTCAGTTCTTTGAAATTGTCAGGTTACGCCGGACTAAGTGATTGGAATTGTAGGCTGTTGTTTATGACTAATGCAAAACAGTATTGCTGTGCCGGATGGCAGGACACTGATAATATACGACACCCAAACTATCGCAGAGATTGACCTTCGTGTGGGCATAACACACCTCTGTGTGTCAGTGTGGTGTAAGTGTAACTAGCTAGCTGTATTCATAAATATGGGTTTACTCTGTCATTGTGTTTGGAGTGGGTATAGGTTTGCTAGTAATCCTCGTAAAATGTGTTCACAGTTGTTTTCAAAAGCTAAGCAGTGTTGGAACTGTGTTTAGCCTAAATCAAGAGCATAGTTGCGAGCCGACCTAAATGGGTGCTAAAACATTGTGTGAAATGAAAGTAACTTCTTTGTGTATCATTTAGTTTTGTACAGATATGTGACCGCTAGGCCTGGGTGTCGATACTCGCTACCTTTTTAAGGTATCGACTGAAATAACCCAGTACTAAATGGAATCAAAACTTCAGTCAAACTATACCTGCAATCTATCCTTTTTGTGCCCAGAGCTAAAAAACAAACAAAACATGACTGTTTGAATGCTTTTGCTTGCAGCCAATCACTGCAAGCGTTCTTCGATTTAATGCAACATGTGATTGGCTGCAGCAGCTACAACCCATACAGCCAGGCTTGCCTACCTGCACGTGTATCCGAACACACAGAGATGTCTGAGCCGGGGGGCTAGCAGCTAACGATGCTAACAGCGTAACAACGGCAACATTGCTCACAGAGCTAACCGGTTTCACCTGGTGGACGACCAGAGGGTGGACGACACAGTCCCGCCACCAGGCCTCGGAGGATGCCGTTATCAGCAGAGCCGCCGTATGAGCTCTGTGCAGTGCTGCGACGATTAGCGAGCCAGTGGGACAAACGCATGATAGGCATCGAATGAAGTGCTCTATTAGTATCCGTATCACTTTTTTAAATGCTACCCAGCCCTAGTGACCGCTACGTTTGTTTGTTCCAGGCCCAGACAGAGATCCAGGGCATGATGGAGGAGAACACCTACCCTTTGTTCCTGAAGTCGGATCTGTACCTGGAGTACACGCGTACGGGAGGAGAGAGCCCCAAGCCTAACCCCAGCGATCAGAGCCCTTCATCGGGGCTAGCCAAGCCTCTGCCCGGGTACTTACCCACGCTCGCTGAGGATGAGGAGTGGAGGTGAGATGATGCAGAATTAACGTCATATACTGCACAGGATTCACGGCCGTCATCTGGAATATTTCAACGATACATTCCGCCGACTTTTCTGCGTCGCTCAGCGAAGCACAAACAAAACGTCAGAACATTCTCATCACGTGTGAAATCAAAGATCGTTTGTGATGTTTCGGATCTAATTGAATCTGATTTTAGGTGTGGAGGAGGTGGGAGGGAGGCGGAGGACGAGAAGGACGAGGAGGAGTGTGGAGACACACAAGCTGATAGGCTGACTCAAAGCCTGCTGATGCAGACAGCGCCGCATAGAGCCTCGACCAACCGGAGGAGGCCAGACAGCAGGGAGTACAGGTGTGTGTGTGTGTCTCAAGGTTCATAAGGAAGACTGTGATGAATACCTCCATGTTTACACAGTTTACCCATCTCACTTTTATAGTGAATTTTGGCACAAATGCAAGATTCTTGAAAACACTTTTCCGATACGTAATATGTAAACGGAATAAAAATATAAAAGTACATTCCATCGTTGGAAAAGTCTGTTGATTCTTTACTTTAAGGGAACATTTGCCACCTTTTCATTTGGATGTCCAATCAGTGTTAAATTTAGTCAATCGAAGCAATAAATTCCTCAGTGCGTGCTTTATTGACAGAGAAGGTCTGTTGATCTTCCTGCATCCAGCAGCGTCAACTGACGCGAAAGTGACCAAATCAGAGGCGAGGAAGAACTACAGGCTGCTGTTTCAGCTTTGATTCCCAGTCTCCATCTCTGGGAAGCTCGGGGGCCGTTCTCTAGATCCCGTTTTTAAAAGCAGAGCTTCCTTGATCTCGTCGCTTTTATTGCGAATAATCTACGTTTCCAACGGCGCAAGTGGCATCCCAAAACACGAGTGCAGAGGATGTTATGGACAAAGATATATTTCACAATGTATTTCAGCCGTATTTAGCCAGGGTATACTGCTGCGGAGAACTCTGCTTTCTCGGTTAATATAGCACACGCTGAGGAATGTATTGCTTCAATTGACTACATTTACCATCAACACTGATTGGACATCCACATAAAAAGGGTTGGTACGCTGTTTTCTGTAAAAAAAAATGTAGTTGTTGTTGGCTAAAATGATTAATTATCTAAATATTGAAGACAAATAATGAACCAAACCTGCTGAGTTAGAAGCATTCTAACATGAGAAGTGGCGAGACGTGTCCTGGTCATAGAAATCTTGTTTAATGTAACAGCAGAAAAGCCTCTGAGACTGCATGAACTTCTCCTAGCTTCACGCTGACCCTTGTGCCTGTGTGTGCATGGATGTGTACGTGCATCGACATTTGAATGCGAGCTCACCACATTATATTCTCTACGCTCATCCTCAGGCCCTGGAGGGAGCCGGTGAACCCATACTACGCAAACATGGGCTACGCTCGCGCTCCAGCCACCAGTGCCAATGACAGTGAGCAGCAGAGCATGTCGAGCGATGCCGACACACTGTCGCTGACCGACAGCAGCCTGTAAGTACAGATGAACCCGGAGCTGCCGCATGCATCTCTGACAACACGGGGTTCTCAGAATGAATTGGCTGTTCGGATCTGTGTTTAACCGTTGTTTATCTCTGTGTGTGTGTGTGCAGAGATGGTATTCCTCCATACAGATATCGGAAGCAGCATCGTAAAGAGATGCATGAAAGTGCCAAAGCCAATGGACGTGTGCCCCTACCTCATATACCTGTGAGTTACACAGACACTCCTCGCTCGGCCTCTCCTCAGCATTCATGTCTGTATTCATGTAGCATAACGGTAACACCAACTCCGCTGACCTAATTAAACTATCAGCAAGAATGTGTTTACCGATGCTGAGGCTGTTGCATTGTTAATTACTACTACAGCAGACAACACGTAGTAAGTTGTCAAAGGACTTTGTGTTTTTATAGTCTTTGAGGAAACAAACAAACGATTATGAGCTTTCACAGTTGTTATTGATTGTAATTACTATATTGTTAGTGTATTATTACACGTTAATTTACTAAAACAGCGTCTACATTTCATCTGTAGATGTGTTCAGCTGTGTATAATTTGTGGCATGCCTTTTTTTGTGTCTGTGTCTATATACAGCGCACGTACCGCATGCCAAAGGACATCCACGTAGAGCCTGAGAGGTTTGCAGCGGATCTCATCAGCAGGCTGGAGGCGGTTCTCCGAGAGAGAGAGGCTCAGGAGAGACTGGAGGAGAGGCTGAAGAGAGTTAGACTGGTGAGTGTATTAGAGAGTGTGTGTGTGTGTGTGTGTGTGTGTGTGTGTGTGTGTGTGTGTGTGTGTGTGTGTGTGTGTGTGTGTGTGTGTGTGTGTGTGTGTGTGTGTGTGTGTGTGTGTGTGTGTGTGTGTGTGTGTGTGTGTGTGTGTGTGTGTGTGTGTTTGTGTTTGCTCGTGATGTGATGTGATGCAATTTGAGCACCGAGTTCAGCTGTAATTCATCCCAGTTATTTACACAATGGGGATGTTGTTGTTTCCTCAGTAATACTTGAATTATGAGTGAAAGTATTTTGTTATTTATGAGAAACTGTGGTTGGTGCAAATCGTCTCAAAGGAGAAGAGAGTGCGCTAGGATTTCAGAACTCGACTATGGCCGGGATGCACACTTTCATTTCTTCGATGGTGTGTTTTCACATTATAGATGATGATCAAAGACAGGTGTATGGAAAAAGCAGGAACCACTAGCACATATTCAACATATCGCTCCCTCCAAAAGTCCAAGATGTGGCAGAAAGTAGCAGCTCAGAGGCGACTTTCTTTACTTCACATCTATCATTTTAAATCATATTTTTGACTTTATTCATGTTGGGCCGGCAGTGACTACGTTTACATGCACTCTACTATTCCACCATTATTCCGAATATGACAATATTACGAATTTGATGCGGCTGATGTCAACAGCATATTCAGTTTGGATATTACGAGTTAGACCTTATTCTTTATGCAGCATCTTCCAGTTAAGACGTGTGGGACATGCAGATATTATTCCAGTTTCAGGAACATTCTTTTGAGTGCATTTGGAATATGTGTCTCAACTGTGGTTTTTCCCGCAGTCTTGCCTTTTTTAAACCCAGCTTCGTGCGTTGTACACAAACCAACTAGCCATCAGTTTGCAAAGCTTTTGTTTTAAGTTTCGCAAAACCTGCAGAACGGTGACAATGAAGGAACGCCACAAGGAGCAGCATGACTGCAGTTGGAACAGAGGGGACATCTTTGTTGTTGGGCATAGCTGTAGGACTTACGTCATGGGGCGTTTGACGTTAATTTGAGTATGCATGGCTTGTGCGCTTTTGCTGTTGTGCTTCTATGTGTTTGTCTAAACACACTTTTCCTCCCAAGTGATGAATAAAAGTCTAGAAAAATGTGAATTAGGTTATTATTAATAAGAAATAACCAAATAATTTTTGCATTATTTGTCTGAAATGTACCTGCCCGTAATAGTTTTGGTAAGGGCAGTTATTAATTTCTGTCTTTGTGTACTTACTAGTTTATACAATGTCCAGTTAGAGGTGTAACACGTTCCTCCTCCTCCCAACAGGAAGAAGAAGGTGACGATGCTGACGTCTCCGTGGCGGCCTCCGTGTCCTCTCACAGCATACCACTCCCCCTCCCCTCGTCGTTTCCTCCTCTCTACGGCGCCCGCTACTCGGAGACCACTGCTAACCCGGTAGTCGCCACTTACGGCGGCCTGGTGGCCATGGAGGACTCCCAAGACGACGACCCGGAATCCATCTTGGACGAGCACGTGCAGCGAGTGATGAAAACGCCGGGCTGCCAGTCGCCAGGGGCCACCAACAGCACCTTAGGAGGAGGGGGTCGGCAATCTCCTCCCAAATCATCACGGTCACCTGACGGCGGGATCGGCCCGCCTCACTGCCCCCCAGGGAGGGGTCACAGTCTGCCTCCTGCTGCGGTCAAAGGTAAGATTTTAAACATGGGAACGTACCCGGCATGGGGGTCAATGGCGTGCTTCTTGGCGTTAGCTCAACGATGCTAGGTGAGCTAGCAGTGTCAAGCCGAGTGGCATCTAGTTCCATTATATTCAAGAGAAGGCGGAGCTTCTCTATGGTCGATGTCTTCAAGACTCGGCAGCTCACACCAGAACAGGATGAATACACATTTGTTGCTCTCGTGAATGTTTACAACTGCAGGACGGACTCGATCGTAGCATCAATTACTTACAAAGACCAAAGTTAATTGTCATGTTTTATCGTTATTTAAGTAAATAAATCTGGAGTTTCCGACAGCCTAAATTGACTCCGCTTTGGGGAATTTTTTAGATGTTTTTTTTTAAAAAAGAGAGAGAGAGCTGGGAGTATGAAGTTCGCAATAATGTTATTGCTGTGAACGAGTGTGTGTGTGTGCGTGCGTGTGTGTGTGTGTGTGCGTGCAGTTTAGGCTAAAAAAAAATAAAGTCACTTGGCTGCTGGGGCCTAACAGCCATTCTGGCCGAAACCCTGGCCCACATCGTCGCCACCCAACTAAACTCCTGCGCTTCAGCTTAAACATTTGGTCTTTACTCGATGCCATTTTCTCACAAGTGCCAGATCGGTACTTGTGTGCGACGCTCAACAGAGATGAGAAGTAGGCAAGATGGCTCACTCCTTAGCTACTCCCATCATCAGCTACGCCAAAAAACTTTGTGTTTAATTATTCAGAGATGCCAGATCTACTTGCCCAACACGGCATTTCACTTCCCCCAGACAAGCAGGCTTTTAGTTGACCCCTGCATAAGTACAGAAGAAGATCTCGACAAGCCACAGTTCTGGATTCACAAAGATATTATTCAAACCATTTCCTGGTGAGCCATAGCCGGAAAGTTTTGCTCTTTGGGTGTTGAATCATGTGCTATATAACACAAAAAGAGTCCCGGATTTCATAGTTTGTGCTCTATTATGCTTCAAATGCATTTTTCCCATGCCATCGCAGACGTCAAATTAAGCTGCATCGTGGTGTGTTTTGGTGTGCGATGTATTGAAGAGAGGCTAGCGTGTTACCAATAACTGGCTGTGTCGTCTGTCTCAGGTATGCATCACCACAAGCAGCCGTATCACCACAGAGGAAGAGAAGGGCCAGAGGAGGCGGGCTCTAGGTCTCAGGCCAACGTCATGTGGAACGGAGACCCGGCCGGCCAGTACGCAGGGAGAAGTCGCAACTACGCCGACGGGGCAGGAGCCAGCACGATCGAGGGCATGGGCTACAGGTAGGCCAGCGGGGTTGAACGTGCCGACATTTGTTCGGTGTTCCTGCAAACTGCATGTGCTCTTTTTTTTTTTTTACTCCGGATGACCTCAACTGTATGTGTCGCCTGTTCGTTCCGCAGTAGTAAAGGCAGCACGCTATCACGGCGAGGTTGTAAGAAGACGGCGGAGACGTCGGGCAAAGGAGAGGAGAGTGGGCGGGGCATGGAGGGCCAGGTACCGCTGGAGGACCTGGAGAGAAACCAGAAGATCCTGCAGTGGATGATGGAAGGAGACAGACAAAGGAAGACCTCACACGGGTGAGTGATATGACGTGTATTACTCATGATTAATATAAATCTTTAATAATAATTAATGAGGATTTACCGGTTAGAATGTGACGTGCCAGGCTTAGTGTCCAAGAGATTCAAGCGGCTTGTATCAGGCTAAAGGAAGCGGTGAACACGCAGGACAACAGAGGCGTCACTAGATCTCCTGACGTGTATCTAATAATTCTGATCATAAACATAACATCTACAGATTGCCAACAAATTGGAGCGGTAGAAGCTCTGTCTTCTGTTTATTTATAGTCCCTTGACATTCATCCTGCTTCCTTCTCTCCTTGTGTTTCCAGCGGCAGCACCAGTAGCTCGAGGAGGACGGGACCCAGCAGCGAGTCACCGCACCCGACGTCAGTGGAGCGCCCTGGAGCCGTGCACCCGTGGGTCTCCGCCCAGCTGCGTAACAACCCCTCCTCAGTGGCCCCCGCCATCCCCGGCTCAACGTCCACCCAGGTCCAGCCCTCGCACCCTTTCATCCAGGACCCGGCTATGCCCCCCAACCCGGCTCCCAACCCCCTCACCCAGCTGGAGGAGGCTAGGAGGAGACTGGAGGAGGAGAGGAGGAGGAACGCACTACAGCAGGCCAAGCAGAGGTAGGCGCCAGGTCGATTATGTGACGTGGCCAAGATATCTTTAAATCTTTTTAAATGTATTCTTATTTGAGCGGTTTTTGACGTGGCTCTCGCTCTCTTTCAGGCATAAGTCTGGTAAGCGCCAAGTGTGTGAGAACATGACGGTCGCTTACTACTTTTGTGGAGAGCCAATCCCATACCGAACGTCAGTCAAAGGCCGTGTGGTGACTTTGGGCCAGTTCAAGGAGCTGCTTACCAAAAAGGGCCATTATAGGTGAGAACATGCATATAGTTCGTGTTACAGTGTGGGTGGGAATGTCACATTTTTGAAGGAGAGCCATTTTTGTCTTTTTTTTGGCTAGCTAATAATCTAGCATGTCTGTTTTTTGTGTGTGTGTGTGTGTGTGTGTGTGTGTGTGTGTGTGTGTGTGTGTGTGCAGGTTCTACTTTAAGAAAGTGAGCGACGAGTTTGACTGTGGTGTGGTGTTCGAGGAGGTTCGTGACGATGACGCCATCCTGCCAATCTTCGAGGAGAAGATCATCGGGAAGGTGGAGAAGGTTGACTGAAATTTGGGAACAGGAAGATGACACAGAATTGGGGTGGGGGGGGGGAGGAACAGATCATTTGGAAAAAATAACAAAAGGAGATAGGAAGAGAGAACATTGGGGTTTGGAAAGAAATTCAGCTGTGAGAAAAACGGAACGAAAGAAAGTAGAAAGATGGAGGGAGCCATGTGTGACAGAAGGGAGGTCGCCGGAGTGTAAAGGAGGTTATTTCTATGGACTGTCTGGATGTCGGCGTCATGCCCGGATCAAACCCACGTAAAGCGAAGAAGCTCGGCCATAAGAGAAGAGGAAAAGGAAATAAGGAAAGGAACATAAATTATTTCACCTGTCTTGTCTCCACTGTGGATATTCGAGGAGCGCTGTTGAAATCTGACGTCTGACCAGTCTTCCACTTCCACTGCGACGGATGGGGGGAAAAGGGTGAGGGGGGGGGACTGCTGGAAGGAGAGGATGAAGTAGTCTTCCACTTCTGCTCCGGGGGGGGGAGTCTGTCCTCCGCAGACCATTACGATGCTGCTACATTACCACGGAAACTCTTCAATCGGTGCTCGGGACAGTAAAGAGATGCGGCGGCGTTCCGTTCGGGAGTCTCGCTGCCGTTTGCTGTCTCTGTTCCTCATCAGCTGGTGACAAGGGGGGGGGGGGGAGAGGACGGAGGAACTTTTAGCCTGCTTCTCCTCTCGTTTGACTTCACAGCCTCCAAACAGAAACGTTCTCACCCTTGATTCCTAGATGTCATGTAGTGATCTCTCACATCAACATGTTCAGACAACAGTTCTCTACATAACTTGTTTACCAAAGCTACATATTTTTGATAAGTCAAGTATCCTAGCTACTTGTTTCATTTTATTTGAATTGTGTATGTACAAGGCAGGTACTATTACTTATTAATGCAGCCGTATTTCGTTATATCTCAACTTAATGTTGTATTATTGTGTATGTTTTGAAGCTAGTTCATTAGTGATTTCAGGGCAGCCATTTTGTTTGTTTTTCCATCTCTATAATACATCCTTGCACCTCACTTCTGTACTGTTAACCTGCGAGTGTGTAGTTCTGTTTTCCTGCGCGATGCTTTTTTTTTTTTTTTTTTTATATTCACCCACAACAATTGTCATGAAAAAGAGCAGCGCACGCTTACGGTGTGCCACCTTCGACCACAGTATCTGTTGTTTTTAAACAGGTCACACTGTCACCTCATCTCTGTGTTTCTGCTCCACTGTGTATGTAACTCTGTACTCAGTCTAGGTGCCTGCCCGGCCGCCCCGGCCAGTGCCATTACGATCTAGAATGCTTATTCTGAAGCGAGTGTGAAAGCCCGTGTCATGTCCGCCTGAACTCAGCCAAAGAGCATCCCGTGCGTCCCGTACGCCTTCATGCGTGTTGTCTGTCCCGTGCAGTCCAAGTCCACGAGCATCAAATGTGTTCTTAAATCATGAGCAGATGGGGAATCTTCTCCCTCTTGCAGATTCCCAAACGTCAGACGTTGTAGCTCAACACCGAGTTAAACATCTGCAGCTCATCTTAAAAGAACAGTTTGACAATTGGGCAATTATTTCCTTTTCTTGCCGAGAGTTTATTATCAAATTCAGAGCTACAGGCTGCAGTTGGTTAGCTTAGCATAAAGACTGGAAATAAGGGCAAATGGCTAGTTTTGGCTTATTGCTTTTATTACAGATTTAATCTGCAAATATATTTTCGCGATTAATCTATAAAATGTCTTCCCATCACATTTTTTTGTTTTAATCACTTGTTTTGTCCGACCAATATTTCAAAACCAAGATACGCGGTTTACTGTCACATAGGATACATCTGCACAATTTTAGAACCTGACCAAAATAGCTACTAGTTATTTGATCAATTCTCAGCTGTAAATCCAACTAAACACAACCTGTTAACTAGTTGAGCCTTAAAGGTGCTTTTGTTTTGTTGTTTTGAACAGAGCCAGGCTAGCCATTTCCCTCCGTTTCCTTTCTTTATGCTAAGCTAAGCTAACCGGCTGCTGACTGTAGCTTCACATGAGAAGGGTATCAGTCCAACAGTCAAGCAAGAAATAAAAAAAAGTATTTTCCCAAATGTCAAAACATTTCCTTCAAACCTCTCACATCAGCAGAGTACTGCAGTCGAGAGCGTCACGAAGCACCGTGCAGAGAGTGCACTTATCACACACCAGCTATGGAAGCTGAATGTAATTTGACTTTTTTTTTTTAAACTTTGACCCGCTATGTCCTCAAAGGAAACCCCTCGTTCGGTCCTGTAATCATGTCGAGTCCTCAGTATTGATCTCAAGCTGTTGGCCTGACTTGAGTGTTTTGTGTTATCTATGCTGGTAGTTCATTGAATGTGTTCATGAGGCCCTACTGTACGTCTTGCAGGAATGTCAAATACAATTTGTCCTGGGCTTTTGGCCCGGTAAGGGAAACATAGGATCGGAAAAAACACATGTGTCCTCACTTCAACCCATTATGCCTTCAATATGAAATTTTAAATTTAGATATGTATTTGTTTATAAAAAAAAAAGTGTAATTTTAATAATCACCAAGCATGTTCTTTATAAGGAATGTTTTCCTGATGAGTTGAATTATCTATTTTGTTTTAATGTTTATGTGCGAACTGCTATGGCCCTCTGATATATTTTATCTGTTTTGTTAGAACGCCCAGGGACAGTTGAATGACGACATTTGTTAAAGAGTTGTTTCTTGTGATTATGGATTCGATGGACAAAACAAACAACTGCGTCTGTTGTGTTGTCAGTTTGTGTGAAACACAGTGCCTTTATCATGTTATCTTTCGAAATATCTTTATTGAACCAATCCATGCTTTTATTGTTAAAAGTTTTTATTTCCCGTCAGTCCCGTTGTATTATTAGCTGCAGTCATGCTTGCTCACTTCTGTTCTGATAGATCCTCTGCTGTAAATATGTACATTATCATTTCATATATGTCTTCAGACCCGCACCACATGTCCATGGTGTTTCTGTTTTTCGAAGGTAAACGCCAAGATGTCACTGTGCTGGTTCCACTTGTACATTTCTTTTAAAAAGGTACTTCATAATAAAGATGTTAAATAAATCATTCATCTCCTTTTCTTTGATCTGTGTACACGTACTTTACTTACTTTAATAATAGCGCACATGTCTTTTTTAAACGCCGTAGGTCGTTTCCACAGCAGATATTTCGACTTTTCCCTTTTGAAGAAGCACAGGTGTTACTAATAACATTAACGACGACTCCGGTCTATTTAGGTTTGCCAACAAGCACAATACCAGGACCTTGAAACCGAAGCAGCTAAATGGAATTCAGCCATCATTCATTTTATTATTTACATCTGTGCTTTTACTGTGACATGTCTTCAATTAAAAGAGGCCTATTTCTTCACTGTGCTGTTGAAGGAGGAAGTATTTTTCCACCAATCTATAAATACTCAAGAACTGTTTTTAAGTACAGTTTTGAGGTTCTTGTATCAAAGTATTTCTATTCTGCTACATTCTACTTCACTACAATTCAGATTTTACTCTATTACATTAAATTGACAGCAGATAAAGATTTCTTAAAACAAACATGATCAATTTATACAATTTTAATTAAATTGACAAACTACACACATTTACATGTGACAAATTAGCAAAATGTTAATTATTTGAATTTTGTATGTAATCAGTTTGTTTACTTTTGATACTTTAAACATATTCTGTTAACATTGTTATACTTTTTAAGTAAAACTTTGAAGGTAGGACTTTTAATGTAATCTAATATCAAGATGCGTGCAGATGTTAACCTAAATGTCATTATGAAATATATTTTTTACAATCCCAACTTAAGGGCCACTTGGTTCTCTTTTCTGGAGCTTTCACCTGTAATACAGTGTCTTCATCTGCAGACTTAGCTCAGTTCCACAACCGCCACTTCATCATGTCAATAGAGTCCAGACTCCATCACTGACACCATGTGATACAGTTGAAATCTTTGGAAAAAGCAAGTAAGTGGATCTTGAGTTGGGATTTAATTTAATTTAATTAATTCATTTTATTTTTCAATAAACTCTCAGGTTTGACTGATTTGTTGTTTTTTCCTAACAATGTGCAGTACGGTGTAACTTTAAGAAAAGATGCAACCTTTTAAACCAAAGACTTACTTTAATAGCACTGTAAAATGTACCAAGTAATATTGATGTAATAGGACATTGTAGTGCAATTACAAAATAAGATTATAATTATAATATAAATAATAATAATGTAATTATATAGGGTAAAGTATGAGGTTAGGATAGTTTTAAAAAAAATATTTAAATGAATTGTAAGATAATTTCATGGGCTGGAGTATAAGGTTAAGATAGTACACTTATTGTGTACTGGCAGTGGTGGAAGAAGTATTTAAATGACGCACCACAGAGTACACATAGAAAGACTCCGTTGCAAGTAAAGTTTCTGCATTCAAAATTTGAATTAACTAAAAGTATATAATTTTTTGCAACAAAATTGATGTTTAAATTATTAAAGCAACTTTAATGTTTGATCTTATTTTAACTACTTCATTATACTGTTGTTTAATCTATAATAATGCATCATATTTTATTACCTAATCGTAAACGTACTACCACTGTGCTCAGAATATCAAGTAGACACTGGAGAAGTTATCAAAGTTGTTGGTATTTACTTGGTAATATACATTTTCAGCTGTAATTGTAGAGTCAAATAAATATTCTTTTAATAAAATGTGTGTGTGACCATATTATTCTGTTCAAAACCATACAATAATGGTGGTAGACAATTCAGAAACTTGTGTACTTGGACTCCACCTTGTGGATTCTATTTTTTCTTCTTCTGTACAAACGTAACGTCAACGTGAGTTCAAAGTTGAAATATGACGTCATCACGTACGTAGTGACGCACTAGATGAAAAAACGTATTCGGAGGAGGCATTTCTTTTGTAAACAAGTTTGTTTCAATATTTTTAAAATAAATCAACACAGTCGGCTGACCCGAGAGAACTTCAGCACGCGAATAATCTTTTATTTTTATTATTTGTATTAACACCCGGGGAATTATATGAACCCGGAAGCCGCATACAAGCTGCTAGATAGCTATTGTTAAGCTAGCATGTTAGCTTACCTACAGCTTTAGCCGGCGGTGGTGTGCATGGTGAGCATACTATGGAGCCGTTAAGCATAGTTGCGGATGAAGTGGCTTTGGAGGGACTGGACGGTATAACCATTCCCTCTCTGTGGATACGACTGGACGACATAAAGCCTGCTTTCCCCCTCAAGCTCGACGACTGCACCAAAGAGTTCCTCTGGAAGTCACTCCTCAGCAACAGCGACCTGGAGTTCTATCAACTCCCGAAGGAGAGAGACGACGTGGTGTTGTTTGACAGGTGAGTTCATCGTTCTGCTGTCATTAAAGGCTCAAACACACAACTAATTAACGGTATATGGTATTTACCTCACTCAGTGTCCTGGTTATTCACAGACCACACTGTAAACATGACAGTGACACTATTTCCTTCCAGAGAAACACACTCAGTTGTAGGTTTATGAGGACCATCAGCTAAAATAAATGGAGTCTAATACAACAGCCCTGCAACAAATCAGACATCAATAAAGGTTATAATGTTCGTTAATGTTATTGGTCATTTGTAATTTGTAGACTGCAGTTTGTGCTGCTCTTGAATTGTAGTTAGAGGTGTTTCTATTATTCTGTCCACCCTCGTGTGAATGACCACAATCACTTATCGATAACTGAGAGGCAGCTGAGTGTAGTTACCCCAGATATACTGTATATAGTACTTCCCTTCATTCGAGAGTTCCAATTCAAGTTTAATAAAGACATTAAGTACTTTGTAGGATATGTATGTTCCACCTGAGGCTTTCTTTTAGAGTTTTAATGCCCTGATGCAGATGTTGTGTTTCCGTGCACGTGCGCGTTTCTTCAGGTTTAAAGGCATCGACCCAGACACGGGCATTGAAACGGCACAGAAGTTTTCTGAAGTGCGGAAAGAGGTCTACCCGATCCATATTACTGTGGAGAACAAGGATGGGATACAGGGCTCGTGTGCACTCTTCATGGAGAGGACAGATATCACTCTGCAAGTCCGCTCCAAGTCCCTCGCCCCTTTACTCAACCTGCAGGAGGCTTTGGAAAGGTTTGTAGAGTTAGAGTATACAGACATGTTCAACACAAGTTAATTACATTTTAGTGGAACTGTACATTTGTCTCATTCCCCCCCCCCCCCCCCCCTTCTTTCTCACCCGTACCTCCTCAGATATGGCCGAAAGCTCGTTGTCGCGGCGTCTCAGGCGCTGCGATTCAGAACCCTGATTGGCATCGACAGCGATCCTGATTTGAAGCTGAACGACGACTCTTTCTGTGTGTTGGAGCGAGTGGGCCGAGCTCGATTGCAGGGAGAGCTACAGAGGGATCTGCACGGATGCGCTTTCAAGTAGGAGACTCTCATTTAGCACAGCGTCGCTGCGGCTTCGACGTTCACCGTGTAACAGCCAGCCTTGTGTTTCGACAGGATCGATGCCCGGAAGTTGCACTACATGAGGAAGGCTCTCGTCAAATACGGACTCATCACCATGCAGTCTCACGTCACACGAGTGAACACGGGACAACAGCAGCACTCCATTCTTCTGCTGCTCAAACGCTTCCATGTAAACAGGTCTGTGTCGCAACACTGCTCTGCTGATGTGCACCAATAGAGAAGTGATTGGGGGAGTAGCCTGCTCTCTCCCTCTTGTAATCTCTCTAATTTGTGTTAAGTGAAATAAACATGTTAATAATTCTCAAAGTAAGGTTTAAAAAACGCATCATTTTTAATATGGAAACACTTTAAGCAAAATGCAGCAGCACCAGTGAGGACAGCTGTGTGATGAAGTGTGCAGTAATAGAGACGCAAAGCATCCAGCATACATTACAGAATTAGATAAAGTGAAGAACTACTAGTCTCCTCATCAGTGCTACATTTTTAAGAAAATTAATTCGACTTCTTTTGCATTTTCAAAGAAAAAAACCTGTAAAAGAAACAAGTTTTAATTGAGCACAAGTATACTGAAATCATGAGATCAGGTTTCCATCTCATTGAAGTTCACTTGAGAAACAAACTGTGGGCTTGTCCTCAGTTGAATGCATCTTTTCTCCGCCATCTTTTCTCTTGCTACTTAAGTCTTTACAATTCTGAAAATATCAAGAAGGAACAAAGCCGATGTGTGTGGCATTAAGATTTAGGAGCACCTTTAGTCTGAAGCCTCTGCCCCCCCGTCTTTGTTTCTCTCTTGGAGAAACTCCCCTTAACCCTCTCTGCTCTTTCAGGAGGACAAAGTACGACATACTGATGGAGTACGTGTCCAACATTCTGCTGCAGTCACCCGGTCAGTTCGCCACTTTGCTGACTCTCAAAGAACACCTTGCTGTGAGTATCTCTCTGCGCGTGTCCGTCGGTGTGTGTGTGTGTGTGTGTGTGTTCATGTGTGTGTTCGTTCGTGTGTTCGTCTCACTCTGTTTGCGGTAATAACTGTGTGTTTCCTCGCAGAACGTGAATGACCGTAGCTTTAAGCGTGTGTTTCAATACATGCGATCTGCTAAGTTGGTTGAGTACTGCCAGTACCCTCTGGAGGACTTGGATCCCGACGCCGGGCCCTGCACCAACAAAAAAGGTAACGCGCCACCAAATCACCAGTATGAGCGCAACATGATAGTGTGTGTGTTCGTTGCACACAGCTGTTTGATAACAATAGACATATATACAGTATGTCATCGCAATATCAGATATAAAGTTGATGTCCAGTTGAGAAATTGCATTTTTTGTGTTCCATTTACAGAGTTGCAGCTTCTTTTATTGCCTTACATACTTTGATGTATTGGATTCAGCTTTAATGATTCCTCTTAAAACGCTAAATGAAGTTATTTGAAATCTACAAATGCACTGCATCCTTTCACTTTGTTCTCCAGGGAATAAAGTGCTTGTGCGCTGTTTGAGGCTGTTAAAGCCGTACACCAGGAAGGGTGTCACTGAGGATGACGACGATGACGACGAGGACGAAGATTACGACAACAGAGCTCTCCCTTCAGAGGGGCGCGTCATGGAGAAGGATGTCCTGTCACAGGCCTATCACATTGGTAGGTTGGAGTACTGTGATGTCTGTGAGCTTACTGGTGTCTGAGTCAGCTCCCAAGTCGCTTTTAAGTCATGACGGCAGTTTTCAGAAAACGTCCAACAGTGAATTAATCCTCACATTAAGGCTGCAGAAGGTTAAATACACACACAGAGAGAGCTATTTAATGTTTTTCTTCCACCTTCTTACCAGCAGTGTAATAAATGTGCCACTTAATTCTCTTATGCACAGAATAATGCACAAGGACTTTTAATTATATATTTAATATATAAGCAAAATGCTTTCCACACCACATGTGAGCGAATAGGAAGTAACTACCAACTTAAAGTCGTTCTATGCACTATGTTGTTCTCCCTCAACCTCTGTGAGCACTTCGCCTTCAAATACATGCCACATCGTCCGAGAAATGATTGATTGCACTTTAATTCTCTAAAAAATAACTTACTTTGCAAATTCCTTGTCTCTTTTTGTTGTAATGCAGTGTTGTCCTGCGGTACAAAGGGAATCACCCAGCGTGATATCGGGATAAGAATGAATGTCGGTAAGCTGGAAGCTCGTATGATTTGCCGACGGCTGGAGAGGGATGGTGTGATTAAGGTAAGGCCTACATTGTTAATACAATGTTTCCTATATAGAGAGGTTTTTAAATAAGTCGCTTAAAATCCAGCGAAGTTTAAACAACGTCTGTAAGAATAATTCATGTGCAGTTCGAGATATTGTAAAAAAAACATCTTACATAACAGGAAGTTAGCTTGTGAATGCAATCACGTTGGCAGCCGACTCTCAATTGTCTGATGTGTTTGGGCTTCCCGCCCATGTGACCAGAGGTCAACCGCCACAAAGAAAAGCCCGTCACAGCGTCTCCTCTGAGACGCTGTGATGAACACCAGACACGATCGAGTCAACGGAAGATTGTTTGGCCTCCGATGTAGACGTAGATCTGTTAGTTTGGGTAGAAAATGGGGTTTGTTTTCTTTCCGAACTTGTTTTTGTGGTGAGTTATTGGCCATAGACGTGCAGCAGAAACATTTTAGTCTTAGATAGGCTGCTGATGCTAATATGCGGCTTACACCGAGTGACCGGCAGTGCTGTTGTACTGCCTTCATTCTTACATTTGGAATGGGGAAAACCCTGACTCTCAGTATGTCTGACGTTCCATGTGCAGCAAGCATTTTGTCCAAATGTCAGTTTTAGGAGAACCATATTTCTGTAAGTTACGCTTGACGCCATGCAACTTGTGTTGTAGGAGAATGTGGAGAAATCAGAAAGCTATGCAGTATTATGTTTGCATAAGTGCAGTGGCTTGCTGACACATATCTAGCTTTAGCTCTCAAACAGCTAGCTGCTTCAGGCATTTAGTTAGCATTTCAGCCCTTAGTTGCACATTGTGGTGCCGATTGTTTTCCCGTCCGGTGGGCAAGTTTGTACAGTATGTACAGCCTCACAGACCGGCTAGATGTAGACAATTAATCTTCTTTATACAGCGTCAGCAAATCACCCTGATGCTGTAATTTACCGCGCTGGATTGTATTATATGTTACACAAAAACTGAGCTTTTTAAGTAATGTAGCATTAATTCTATTCCATATGGTGTCACATTGTGAAGGTGTTGTCATGTTTCTGGTGAATCATTTGAATGTATGTGATGTCTTTCACCCTGCAGGGATTCATGGTAGATGCGGGTCGGCAGAGGACTACAAGATTCATCAGCCACAAGTGTGTATCTATAAACAAGTGTAGATTTCTAAATTCTAATATTTAACACCGCATCATATCAAATACTGTTGTTCCGCTCACTTCTCTCGACAGGTGTGTTGGTGTGAGTAATCAACTCCAACGGGTTGCTAAAGAGCAGGAGCGGAAGAAGCTTCTTTACTCTGCACCGCAGACATCGGATGCAGAGCGGCCCGCCCCTCAAACACCGACACCCTCTAAGACGACAGCGGCAGAAAACCCCAAACCCCGTGCGGCAAAGAAGATTCAGAAAGCAGGCGGAGGAGGAAACGAGGATGCGAAGGAAGCCGGGCGGAACTGTGGTGATGGAGAAGTGGAGAGAGCAGATGAAGGCTTGGACGGAGAGGGAGGCGAAGCAGGAGCTACAAAAAAGACGGCAGGAGGGAAAAGCAGTATGAAAACTAATCAAACACAAACTGAGATCTCCATCGTGCAAATTTCACCGGTTAAATGTGACTACTCGGTTAACCTTTCACAACAGATGCATCCTGACTGCGACCCGTGATAACCAAAGTATTTGTTGAACAGGCAGCTAGAGTTCTTCATCCCACTTCTTTATGTTCTGTCGTCACTCAGGTGAAACTCCAGCCAGCAGCGAATGCACGACCAGTACGACCCCGGACTCCGAGTCCACTCCCACAGCAGGTAGTTTGCAGAATTGGGCCTAAACACACTTCACTTCATCTACAGTCCAGCAACAGTCCCACTTCATTTAGTTTTCTGTCTCGCTGTCCACAGCAAGAAACAAAGCTGCTGAAAATGAGCAAATCTTAAACTATTAATAACCGATTTTGTTTGACACTTAGACGAGAGATTCACTTTTTGCAATTTTCAAACGGAACAAATCTCAAAATAACAATGTGTCTCCACGTTACTGGACTGAGCATGTTGACAAAAGTAAACCTTTGTAGCGGTGTTTGATGTTATTTCTTCAGAACTTTTTACATGATGGATGTATGTTATATGTGTGTTTACCTTTTTGTTCTGTTCAATCATATTTAATTCTCTTTTTCTTAGAACAAGCTAGAGATAAGGAGGAAGAATCCGTCTCCAGTCCTGGCAGCCCTTTACCTGAGAGTGAGGAGTTGATTGCAGCCGATAACCCGGTGGACAACAACATTGTGGTTGTTAAAGATGTTTGCAAGCTCCAGGTCAGTGTGATGGGTTGCTTTTCTCCCCGTTTTCTTCCAGCAGTCTGAGATCAGTAGATGAGCGTTAGAAGTTAACAGTTGGATCCTCTTCCTGCAGGCTCGTGTAAAATCCAGGTGGTCGTCGGCGAGGTCTCATGAGACGTACCGCCTGCTGAGGAGGAGGAACCTGATCATTGAGGCGGTCCGCAGCTTCAGAATCATCGAGGGTCTTTTCCCGTCAGTTTCACTTAAATGCTCGTTTAAACCCATAGATTATTTTGGGGGTTGTATGAGGTACTTATCTATAGTCTGTGTATTATCTACAGTAGACGACGGTCGGCACGCCCCCCCCCAGTTTGGAGAAATGGACAGGAGTACCAGCAAAACATATTTCAGCCGCCTGAAAGAAAGTTTTTTTTCTGTGCTGATACTCTTGTCTGTCTCTCTCCAAACTGGGGGCGTGCTGACCGCCTTCTACTGTCGGTAACACACTGACTATGGATAACCGCCTCGTACAACCCCCACTCCAACACATCTCAACTATCCCTTTCATTTCAAAGCATTTTGTTGCCCAGTAAGAGGGAAGAGAAATGTCAACACGCTGTCTTCCTCCAGGCTGCAGAGGATCATCAATGACGAAGAGAAGCTGGATGGACGGATCTCAAAGTGTTGTAGGAAGACTATTTTACGTCTCGTAGACAATCTGTCTCGAGAAGGCTTACTTAAGGTATACAAGACCACCATCATACAGGACGGGATCACCAAGAAGGTAAAAGCACACGTCACACCTCGATGCTTAGTTATGTCTTCAAGCTTGTTGTCATTTGGCAGCTGTCTTCTCTTTAATTGCATCCCCTGCCTAAATAAAACTACCGACATTACATACTTTATAGTGAAGGCCTCTTTTGGAGATCTTTATCAAATGACAGTTTGAGTACATTTTTTTTAAGCAGTAAAAGGAATAGTTTGGTACTCATGTCTGACCCAGTTGGTGTTTGGCTCATTCAGAAAAAGAAAACCAACAATAAGAATAGATGTAAGAACAAGCCTTTAAGGCAGTTGCTTCTTCAGCATAAAAGCACACTCGTATAACGACTGTACCACTTACACCTCCTCTCTCTGTCTGATGTTCTTCTTGCAGCTTGAGATGGTCGTTCATCCGTCCATTCAGCCCAACGATGACATAGTGAGCCGAGTCATTGAACAGGTCCGCTTCAAAATCTCCAGCTCTTACTCGGCTGTACGGTGAGCACAAAACAAATGCGTCATTGAGGAATGGGGTATGTGTGGTTCTCGCGGTGCGGTTCCTTTGACTGTAGTCTAAATGTTCTGCCTACTCGATCCCGTTTCACGATCAAGCCTCTGTTCAGCTGTCTTTCCCTCCGTCACTCTGGTCTTTGTCCCTCAGGCTGCAGCACGCTGAAGAGAAAGCCAGAGAACAAGCCAAAGGGTCCGAGGATGCGAGCGGCAGCACGTCTAAAGACCAAAAGAGAGAGAAGAGACAATCCGACGAGTTCAAGCCCACAACAGGTTCTGTTTCACGGCGTATTAGAAGAGCGGCGAAATGGGAGGAGATGCTTAAGTCGGCATTGGGAGGTCTGGAGGTCTGTTCTTCTGGGTCCAGTTAGAGAGAGAACTTTTGATTTTCTATTCACAGTTGGGGAAAATACTTTTCGATCCTGCGACTTCACCCACTTTGCTGCTCTACTTAAGTGTCTTTTAGACTGAATATATATGCAAGGCCTGGAGGGGTAGAAGGAGAATGGGCCAGTTTTTGGTGCAACCGGCGTAGGAGACGCTGTGCAACACGCGTGGCTACGGCAAAAATAGATTAGATGCATGTTTTTATTGTAGCAGCAGAGTGGAGAGTAACCTCTGAAACGTGCTGCGGCACATCTGGTGGAATCATACACATTGTCCGGAGTGGCCGCAATCAACTCCACGGCCGCGTTGCAGCAGGAACACAACAAAAGACACTGGTGTCTAAAAAACTCATGAACAGGAAAGAGACAGAGGAGAATTTCCTGCCCTGTATATGCACTGAAATGATATACTCAAGATCAGATTTCAGTTTCCTTCTAAATCTTTATCAACTATTCATTTACTTTATCTTCTCTCTACCTCTGCTTTTTTTTAGTTCGGGGTTTGGGGAAGACCTTTGGCTTCCAGCCTAAGATGCATCGTCTGCGTCTTGTTCATAACTTCCTCTGGTACCTGATTTACGGGCATTCGGGCAGACACGACTCCACTGACTTCCAGTCCATCGCTCAAACGCCAGCGGACGTGAGGCGCTCTGATCCTGACGCCAAACAGCCGAAAGAGTCCACAAACAAAATCAGACCAACGCGGCCGTCTGAAAAAGCCGCCTCTGGCTCTGCGGAGAAACAAACGTCAGATTCAGAGTGTAACCTGGTTTTGACCTTATCATCGAGTGATGAAGAGGAGGAGGTGAAGGATAAAGCAACACCTGCACTCTCTCAGTCTGACTTGAAAGGTGAGACAGCACCATGTGTGGGAACTCTCCTGTAGTAAAAGGTTTGGGCGTGTGTCTTTGAGTTCGGCATACTGTTATCACTGCATATCAACGCACATTATAGTTTATTATGTAGACAAGAGTTTATCTTTTAGGGTAGGACTGTTTCCCCCCCCCCCATCTAACCACCCTGATTGTTCTATAATATTCTCCCCGTCTCTGATAGTGTACGCCGATGAAGACTCCTGGAAGAAATTCATGCCTCCTGTCCGAGTACACAAGGAGTTCACCAGCGGCTGGGCGATGGTCGGAGACCTGCTCCTCTGCCTTCCTCTCTCAGTCTTCATTCAAGTCATTCAGATCAACTATCAGGTGAGAAAAACAACCGTATTTGGTTTTTTTTAAAAGATTGTTTTTAGAGGACAGACGACAGAAAATGTATTTTTCAAGGCAAATACAATAACGATGAGTTTGGAGCAGGAAAAAGATGATTAATCTGCTGATCACAGTAATTAATACATCTTGAACTGGACATTAAAATAACCATAAATAATCAGGTGAATTATCATCGCTGCGACATCCGTCTACGTTTCTACGAATAAATAATGAACCAGTGTTGAATTTGATAATTAGTAAAAGAACATCCTGAAATGTGATTTGATTGATGACATCGTGAAATTGTTCTATTTATTTACAATTAGCAACACGCTCTTCTGTGCTTTATGACTGGCCAGGATCACTTCTGTTGCGCGCCTCGTTAAATTGTTCAATGCGACTCTTGCAAGCTGTTAATGTCGGTGAATGTTCCCGGAGTGAAGAGGATCCCAAAGTGTGCGATTTCATTTCATGAGTGGGTAGATTCCTGGCTGGATTATTGGGAAAAGAGAACGGCAAAGTAACAGCTGAATGATTTCTGTTCCCCCCCTGTCTGCCTGTCTTGTATCGAGGACAAAGAGCTGATTGTAGTTTTGTGTTTTATATTCGAGAGGTAACTTTTTTTTGTTGAATTTCTTTTAAGAGAGGTGTTGATTGAACTCGGTTTGTGTTGTTGATGAATTGTATTGATTTGTACTCTGAGGCGATTCTAATATTTAGTCTAATCTTGATATAAATGACAAAGTAATAGCTGGACCTAATAAAGTGAATGTACAACATGCAGAACATAAAACCACATTTGCTGCCTTGTGTCCACAGGTGGATGGACTGGAGGACTATCTCAACGATCCAGTGAAGCAACACCATCTTGTTAGAGCGCTGCCCGCCAGAATGAAAAGACAGCTGCTTTACAAACGGTGACTCTCTCTCTCACTCTCACTCTCACTCTCACTCAAGCATCGTAACTGTTGATTCTAAATGGAGTATTTGTGGGTTCTCTACGTCAGGAGATACATCTTCTCTTTCCATGAGAACCTGCAGAAGTTGGTCTACATGGGTCTGCTGCAGTTTGGTCCTGTGGAGAAGTTCAAGGAGAAAGACCAGGTACACAGAAACAAGTCAGCGCTACAGAAACATCCCACAGAAAGAAAAGATGTTTGGTTGAAGTAGTGAATTCAGAACATGCTAATTTGAAGATGTTTAAGTGGTTTACAGCATGTGCTGTTTTTCCTCATTTTACTGCAAACCAATGTAGAGCAGCTATACAAACATACAAGTATAGAAGTAACTTCAAACAATAAAACATTGAAGAGCGCTTAATTTCACACCAGATGTTTGTCCAACAGTAGCGTAAGGAATCGATAGCAATGTTTTCATTCACATATGTTTATGCACATTACATTAGAAGAGTTGAGTGGGAACGGAAAAATTATATAAATCTTCCTTAATTGCACAAAAACGTTTTTTTTACGCTCGCTTGAGGGGGATTTTGCCTTTTGTCGAAAAAGAGTTAACTGCGATGGAAACGCCTTTGTTAAATAAATGCTGACATAGCGAACATTTAGCACACGATTCATCTGCTGTTTCTGCAATTAATGTCTTTCTGAATACATATTTTTATATTGTCTTCGTGTCTGGACGACATGAAATATGGCCAATATTAGCTGACATGAAGATAATGAAGAAGATATGAAGAAAATAATGTCACCGTTAGAACAATTAACTGTGTATACAAGTGACTCAAAATGATAGAACATTTCTCTTAGACTAAAAGGAGCTGACTCTGGAAAATGTATAGATCAAAATGAAGTAAATTCTCTTTTCACGCGTGTCACATTTTTTCCTCCACATCTGCTCTGATCCAGGTGTTTGTGTACCTGAGGCGCAATGCCGCCATTGTGGACACCACCAGCGCTGAGCCTCACTACTGGCTGGTCACCGAGTCAACTGACAAACCATTTGAGAGGCGCCGGTACACTTTTAACACGGTCGAAGACGTAGAAAACTACTGGTTTGACCTGATGTGTGTCTGCCTCAATACACCACTGGGTACATGCACACAGTCGCACACAAAAGCAAAATCACTCACAGCACTGGCAACCATGTGGAAAAATATGATTTTCAATTTACAAGATGTGCCCATCTCTCTTTGTTTGCATTTTTTTAGGGGTAATCCGCAGTAAGAGAAACACAGATGAAGAAACAACTCCTTCCTTTGTGCATGAACGCAACGTGTTTGTGGGGTTGGCATACCTGCTAAAGTAAGTGGAGTCTCTGTAAGACAAAGCAGTTTTATTTGTATCGCAGCAACAAGACAATTCAACGTGATTTAGAAGACCGGTATTAAGAAAAGATGTAAAACAACCCCTACCTGCTGGTGGCCCGTTAAGAGCAGTGAGTGAGGAGTCAGCAGTCAATCAATGGCAGCATCAAACAGGCAATAAAATGTGTTTTAAGAAAGTGTGAGTCACTGCAACCACGAGAGGTCGTTGAGCATGGTAGACGTAAATGAGCACCCAAAAATATTGTGCAGTTTGCTGCAGCAGTGTGCGAGATTAGCCGTGGACAGACTCAGAGATGCACACACACAAACTCCCTCACACGACAAGTTCCTCCTGGCGGAGATCATAATAGTAACGTTACCATGACACAACATGAAGGAAAACACGTTGACAAAGAAGAGGTTGGAGCAGCGTATCATCACCAGTGTGTAGCATTGATGTGTAATTGTATCTGTACTCACACACACGTAGGGGCTGTCGTGAAGCGTGTGACGACTGGTCGATACCAGGAGACGGTAAAGGAGCCGGAGGTCTGGACTCTGAATTCTTTGCTCATCTTAAACGCAACTGGCTGTGGACCAATCACCTTCTCGCTGTCAAAACGGTACCTAACAGTGCGTTTGTGCATGAAGTGGGAGACTCCAGCATATTGAACGTGGCCTCATGTTTGTGCACATTTTGTCTGTTGGCTTTTTTTTTTTAGGCCCCGAGTGGTTTGGCGGCGAAGGAGAATAAAATCAGACTGAAGAGCCTCTTGACTAAAAATGCTCTCAGGATTGCACTTAAAGCTGGTGAGTTACTGCTTGAAACAAAATGTATTTATTTATTTTGAAATGCTCAGACAGACGTGTCAGTGTCGCGCTGACGTGACGTTTGCGGTCTTTGTGTTTCTTTTTTTAAAGCCCAAGTCAGTGTTGTAAGAATCAGATTTCCTTCAAACAACGTAACTGTCACAGTTGAATGAATAAAGTACTTTTTATGCGTCTGTGTGTTACAGGAGGAACCACTACACCTCGTTACCTGACTGACAAGAGACCACTGACAACAGAAACTGTGGAGGTACGAGTTCAATTGGTTCCATTTTATTATTGTTATATTATCCGTGTATACACATAGTTGCCAGTGTATTAGGTACACATAGTCTAATACAACTGTCCTGTAAAAGATCCTACATGAAGGTTATAATGTTCCATTATTGTTGTTTTAGTGGTGTTGATTCAGCTACGTGATTATTTTGGAGGTTGTAGTTTGTGGTGCTGTTGAATAAACCTCATTGGCATGAATGGGATGGACAGAATAATAGAAATGCCTCGTCTCAAAACGGTGTATGTGAGATTGATACACTTGACTGATTCCCACATCTAGTTCAGACTCTGAGAGCAAAGAGTTCAGGCTCCAAACAATACCAACTGTCGTCGTGTGTTTTCTAACCAGGTGGATATTGAGCCTGCTTCCAGAAACCAGCGGGTGGTCGGAGGAAAGAAACAGAAGAGGAAGAGAAGCAAAAAGGAGGTTGTCAAGGCCTCACGCAAGAAGAAGAAGGGTAGGATATGAGCATTAAAAATGGACTGAAGACGGACAGCTTACAGATAGTGTGCCTGTCTGATTGTTTCTTTGTTTGCCTTTAAAGAGCCCAAGAAACGCACCCCTGCCCACGACGAGGCGGACCACCGAGCCTTAAAAATGATGACCAGACAGAGAGTCTACTGGTCTGTACAGGAAGACTCACTGATGATGCTGTGCAGTGTGGCCACACACCTGCTCAACAGCAAGGTACGCATGAAGTAGTGTTTGCTTTAATGGTGGTTCCCTTCAAACTAACGGCCTCTTTACCCATTGCATAGGCCGTTGTCTGCTGTTAATGAGCAAATAGACCCCTCCCTCTTATTGCATTTGAATCATTTGTAGAGGTAAAGTTATGCTGTAGTTTAAAAATGCAAACATTATTTTCCTGATTCCTATCCTCCCAAGATTTAACAAATCCGTTCAAAGTTAGGATCAGTTGTTTGTACTTGTTTCAATGTGTTGTTCATGTGTTGCAGTTAAAAAGGCCATACGTCCCTTACTGCGTGGTGAGAGACCTGCTCCACGCAGAGTTTGAGATATCGATGGACAAAACATCCGTCGCTGTCGGCCGTCGCACCCGATACATCCTGAAAAACCCTCAGACCCTTCTGAACTACAGGTAGGTACTAATGACGAAAACACACATTTACTGACGGTAAACCTGCAGTTTGATTCATCAGCTGTGTGTTGCAGGATCTGCCTGGCTGAGGTGTACCAGGACAAACCTCTGATGAAGCTGTTGGAGTCGAAGAAACCTGCTGCTCCAAACAATCCAGATGTGCGTTGTTTTTGTTTTGTAGTTGATATTGTCTGATATTGTTTTTTTTGTGTCTGAAAGCGTGAAGTTAACTTATTGCTATATTCCTTTATAATATCTCTGCCTGTGTTGTTTCAGGATTGTGGTAAATCGTTCTCCGAGTACACCAGGCTGCTCAGACAGAAGTTCAGCGCTGTTCTTCTGAGCACTCGTGATGTGATCATGCCGGACACAAAACGTCAGCTCTTCTCTCGGTAAGAAGAGGAGGAGGTTTGATGTGCTCACTCTAAACTGGCGCCGATGGCCAGAACAAGAAAGCTGAGTGCAGGATGTGATGCAACGCTGTATCTGTGTGTTACAGGTTCAAGGTTTCGGCAATAGAGAGTAGAAAGCAGGTGTCGTGGAAAGACACTCTCAACTGGTGAGGATTCAATTAGATTTTCTTCTACTTAATACATTTGAATTGTTCTGGTTGTAGTTGATTGTTTGTTTTGTGTCCATTGCAGCTCAGACGACATTCATGCCATAGTGTTACATAACGTGATCCAGAGCACTCTGGCCATGACCAACTGTCAGATGAAGTCGTCCAGATCCTTTCAGGTACGGCCATCTTTAATTGACTTCCTCTTGCTTGTTAGAGGTGCAGTTGCGGCTTTGAGTGACAGGTGACACTAAAGTTATCCATTTGTCCCTGTTCTCACTCTCCTTTCATCAGACACACACACACACACAAACCTCTGATTGACCACCTGTCCTCTTTCTTAGACCTTCCACATGTACAGTAAGTACAACCAGGA
This sequence comes from Leptoclinus maculatus, assembly GCA_032191485.1. NCBI lineage: Eukaryota > Metazoa > Chordata > Actinopteri > Perciformes > Stichaeidae > Leptoclinus > Leptoclinus maculatus. The sequence goes on from JAVDOI010000009.1 coordinate 23,094,772, forward strand.
GCTGCTGTGCCAAGTGTTCATACAATGCAGGAAGAGGGGTCTGGTCAACCGCCGGCGTATCAATCAGCCGTTTGGACCCAAGAAGAACCGAGCGCTGCCCATCCTGCCCATGTCCTACCAGCTGTCCCAGTCCTACTACAGGTACACAGAGATTACTGTGAATACTCAGATTACTTGGACTAGTACACATCATCTCACAAGGTGCATCTGGTGTCAACCACCTAATTGTAATACACTTAATGGCAGCCATTAAAAGGATGTAGAAGAGCAGTTCAAGGCCTTTTTGTGACTGCAAGAGCTCTTCTACGAACCCGGGAACCTTTTCTTTAGGAATTATTCCTCAACATTTACTACAGGGCCCTAGTCACAGTTTTGGTTTTCTGAGCTATACTGTACTTCCTGCCTTTAAAGGTCCCTGCTTCATGCTTCTGTTTTGTCTTTAGCATGTAAAAGAATCACATTGCTGTTCTTAAGATACCTTAAAGGAACTGCTTAGCTTCTGATGTCATTCCTGAGTTTAGTTTCCTGTGAACATTTGGTGAGACGACCATCTTAAACCATCTGCAGTCTCAATATTTAAATCGTTGCCACACTATGTTACTGTTTGATTGCTAAGCTCATTGACCACGCCTCTCCCACGCCTCTCCCACTCCTTCCCGACAGGTGTTTCTCGTGGCGCTTTCCTCACTTGCTGTGCACGGATTCCTTCCGCTTCTTGAGGAATCTGATCAACAACGGGACGGGAGACGGCACACCCGTTGTTGAGTTCTACCATGAAACCGAGAACCGGTCAGAGAGCGGCGAGGAAGTGTTGGAGAGAAGAGCGGGGGCGGAGAAGAAAAAAAGACAAAACAAAAGGAAGGAAGACGGAAAAAGACCAGTGAGTGAACCAGAGGTACAACCAGACACGGCAAACAGTGCCTCCACAAAGGAAGGAGAGAACGACCAGAGTAACACGGAGGGAGAGGACAAGTTGATGGAGGTGAGCAACGAGGAAACTGAGGCGGCGAGCAAAGCAGACGAACGGACAAACCCAGAAGATTGCCTCCCAGCTGGTTCTGGTGAAGATCAACCCAGCAGAGAGCAGACAGCCGATCATCTGCCCAAAGAGGAGGAGCCTCCAGATGTGTCGGCGATGCTGCGGTTCTCCATCGACTCTCCAGGCGGAGCCTGTTTGGTGTCTCTCAGCCTGATGTCTCTGGGACTGCTGAGTGTCTACATGTCCATACCCAAACAGATGGTGGTGGTGGACAGCAACCTGGTGGACAACGATGTAGTCAAGAGGTGAGTCCAGATCCGTCACCGCATGGTATTGTAGTTTGTCCAGAGTAACGGGAACACTGAAGAGAAGCTGCTAAGAGCACCACAAATGACAAAGTGAGTCATTGTATGTTCTATTGTTGATTTCATTGATGCTTTATTATTATTGTTCACTTAGTAAATGTCTCCTGAAGTGCTCGCTGACATTGATTCACCAGCTAATGGAAAGTGTTCAGGTCTGAAGTTGTTAACGCTGTTGAAGATATAATAATGTTGAGGTAAACATTTGTTTCTCAGTATGGCAGCTCTGGAAGACGAGGACGATGACGATGATGATGGTGAGGAGTGTGACGGGAGGAAGAAATTAGAAGTGAAGGCACATCAAGCGTCTCACACCAACTACCTGATGATGCGCGGATACTGCTGTCCTGGCATAGGTAGAGTTTACATTTTGTACTAGTCGAATGTTTTCTGCATATGGTAGATGGCAGTTTATTTTATTAGCAACATCACTTGAATCGCTTTTAGAAAAAGACAATAACAAACAAGCTGTTTAAGTTCATTTCAAGGAACAAAACACAAAATATCATAACGTAAATTTGACTTGACGTGGTAATCGTATGAATATGGGTGCACGCTGGTCGGCTTTGAATCGGTGTTCGTCATTTAAGTATGAAATTATTAGGTTGATTTAATATGCTAAAAATAGCTTTTTAAGTTTATTTAATAAATGTTATAAGTAGAATGCACTCAGTGCACTGTGGACGATTTAGTTAATCCAGAGACAACATGCTGTGTTTTTTCCATCGACCATGGATTGGTTGAAGAGTAGGTAGAATTTTAGTTGTATTTGTTTGATTAACGCCCTAATTAATTGATGAGTCGACTGTCATTGTTCGAGCAAAAATGTTAAACAATCTATTTTTTTACTCCTTTAAATGTGAAGATTGTCTGTTTCTCTCTGTTTTTATGTCATAAATTTAACATTTTTGTGTTAGTGTGTTTTGTGTCAAAATATTAGTTAGCTGGAGCCTTATTCCGATTTATATAATTGAGATTTTGCTTTGTTTCTAGTCAAAATACGTAACCTCAACACCTGTGATAACATCGTGGTGGAGTCGTGTATTATAAGCTTGCGGCTGCGCAACACACCCGCTCACCACCTGTTCAGTACGGAGAGTGAGTATCAACGCATGTAACGCACGCATACAAACACCGTTTCATCTGCAGAAAATAACTCTTGATTTACTCTTTTCCTTCATTTTTAGGCTCCCCACCGCTGGACTTGACTAAATGCGGTCCGACCCTGCTGCCCTCCGTCCTCACCTACTTCACCCGTTCCCCCTCCTCGTGCTCACCGAACAGTGTGAAGGAGTGTGACAGGCGTTTGGTTCAGCAGAGAGGATACACTCATCAGGACATCAAAGCATGTGCTCAGCTCAGGAGGAGCTTAAATGCAGCTGGTGAGAATGGCTTGGACATACGGGACCTCTACCACAACCACACACACCTGGAGGAGCCATGGTTTGGACGCACCAAGAGCCTGCAGCAGTACATGGAGGTAAACGCATGTATAACGCAAGGATAGCTTACTCCAAAATCATGAATGCATATGTTTCCCCTTACCTGTAGTAATACTGATCAATCTAGATTGTTTTGGTTTGAGTTGCTGTAGAGATGTCTGTCTTCTCTCCGATGTAATGGAAGTAGATGGCACTCGGCTTGTGGTGCCTTCTAGGTAAACATTAAATGGCGTCCTCCTTGGCTAAGCTGTAACGTTAGCTAGCTCAGGTGAGCCTCTCTGAATAGATGAACGGTTCCGTCTGTGCGGTCCAAGTGTGGTCACTTCTGGCTCCAAAAAAACTAAGATGGCGGCGGCCAAAATACTGAACTCGAGGCTTCAAAACGATAGTCCACACTTTGCTCATCTTTTTGTTTTTGCAAAGGATTTTAAGAAAAGACACCACCCTCTGAACTCTAAATATTCCCTTTGCATGTTGAGAAATCCAAAGCCTAGTTACAGTCAGTCTTGTACAACTGCAGTTCGGTGAGGGGTTTAGCGAACAATTGTTTTTTCCTCGTTTCCGCCTGATCTGTATTTTTCCCTTTTTGCTCCAGGAGTTGCAAGAAGATGGCCAGGTGATAAAGGTCGGGGGTTTGGGCGTCCGTTGGGTGCTCATGCAGCACGCTGATCCGTGGCTGCTGACTGTGAACTCCAAGCAGTGGTCCCAGTCCCGCTTCTCATCCGAAAGACACCCGTTTTTGGAGAAAGTCCACAACATCCCCTTCATGCGCAAGAGACCCAAGATAAAGGTCCGACAGGAGACCGAGGAGCCGCCTGCGAAGAAAGCGGCTTTGGTCGAACAAGAAGGCGAGGACAGACGGGACTTGGGGGGAATGTCGAGTGACGCAACAAAAGACGAACTGAATGAGGAAGAACAGCTGGAAAAGCAGAAGGAGCAGCCAGGTGAGGGGAGTGGAGACAAATCGTTGAACTTAGAGGAGGAGGAGGAGGGAGGAAAGCTGACGAAGCCCGAAGAGGACAGAGAGCAGGAGACGGTGGAAACTGAGGGAAGACGGGAAGAAAAGAAAGATCGCCGAGTCCGAACGAGGAGTATCGACAAAAGAGAGGAAGAAGCGTGCTCTCTACCAACAAGACCAGCTGGTGTTGATCAAGAGTAAGTGCAGACTATGGCTGATTATCTAATCGCAGTTAAAGAGGCGTGTCCCTTTTCTAGTGCGTCATCTCTTTCCCCTCTAATCCACACAGGGAAAATGTGAGCTTCATCAGCCGGCCGTGGCGCATGGTCGACGGCAATCTGAACCGGCAGGTGTGTAAGGGCATGCTGGAGGCCATTATGTACCACATCATGTTCCGGCCCGGACTCACGCAGCAGACGCTGGTGGAACATTACAAAGACGTGTTGCAGCCAATGGCGGTGCTCGACCTGGTGCAGGTAAACGGAAACACTATCGTGTGATGGTCCAGGGTACGTTAGGTTGTTGCGTATCAGCTGATAAACTCGTCTCCGGTGAGAGTGTACTAATTTGGGAAGCGTCATGGCTCAAGTAATGATTTGTATTCATAAGTGATTTATACAGTCCAGATCTACCACATTAACACATTACCCTCATTGTCTCCTCCACAGGCGCTCATAGACATGGGCTGTCTGACGAAGAAAACTATGTTTAAAGCTTCTAAACCCTCACTGTTCGCCCGCTCCATGCTCCAGACGAGCCCGGACACTAAAGTGAAGGTTGAGGATCCGGGTCAGGTGTTTTACGAGCCCACCATCAGCTGCTGCCTGCGGCTCAGTCAGGTGTTGCCCAACGAACGCCACTGGAACTATTGCATACCGTGAGAGTCGGACCGCATCTGGTGTCACACATTCTGTGCATGATAAAAAGGCTTTTGGAGTTTAAGTTGAGTAAAAAGTTGTTACAAGCCTAAATAATGTCATTTTACAAAATGTTTCATGTCATCAGGTTCTTTGACACATTTTACTTCTGGTTTTACAGAACGAGGATTTCTTTTTGTTGTCAAAACTTTTTTTTTTTCTCAGAATTTAAATAATTAAAAAGTAATTCTAAGACAAAAAGTATGTGTTCCTTTTTTTTATGCTAAATAACTTTTTTAAATTATTAATGAAAGTGCATTGCATTACATTCTTGACTCCTACTTGTCAGTGTTCATGTTTTGTTCTGTTGCTAATGAATTGCTATCACACTGCTCAGACTCCCCGAGAAAACTAATGCCAGCCGTGCCGTAAAGTAGCCTCTGGCTGATTGTTGGGCTTCAGATTCAGAAAGCAGGGTCATGTTTTTACAAATGATTGTCGCTTGCATATTGAAGATACATTTGAGAATCCAGCAGGACTCCCACAAGCTCATGCATGAGTCGCAAAATGAGCGAGGAGAAAGTGACCGGTGATGCATCTTCCAGGTCTTTACTGCAAGGATGCAGAAGAAGTGCACAACATTTGATCTCTGTGCGTGTTGGACTCCACCAAGATTGTGCATTGTCATTGATTTCCATCCTTTTCTTCATACACAGAATCCCTTAAGTGCAGCGTATCTGCCTTTTGCCAATAATGTATTTCTGTTGGATTTATTAGACCGTTTCTTTGAGCCAAACTGGGACTGTGTGAAGCGTTTATGACGGGATTGAACACCTCAACGTCTGAGGCCCGCGGCACACAAACGGTGAGTAGCTTTCTCTGGGATGGGAGCGGGTCGCTGACCCTGGTGAAGAAATGATTTGGGTCTAGTTTACAAGTCGGGTTAAAGGTACCCTGTGGAGTTTTCTTTGAAACAAACAAAAGTTATATTTACATTCACTGTTTCTCACCAAAACACGTGAGTATCCCTGAAGCGTAGAAGCACACTTGTCGTATTACTTTATTTACAAAAAAATATATTCTTTTTTTTTGTGATTCTGTTTAGGCCAGCAGAGAAGGCCTTGCAGGCCCTGACGGCCCGCCACTGGTAAAAAGTGACGGGTGGAATTTGCCAAAAGAAGGGCTGATGTGTCGTATAAGTCCACTTTCACACTGTTGTATCCCTTACATGTAAAATGGCAACAGGACGTTTGGTTGCTAATGTCTGCAATGTTTGTTTTTGTAGTCAGGAAGCCTAATTTAACAGTTCAGATGGTTTTGTAATCTCTGATGTACAGTAACCTCCAATTTCCTGAACACATGGAGGAAGTTGAAGTCAGTCTGTAAGACACCTCTTCCTATTCAGATTGTGTCGCTCTGCTGCTCTTTTCTGAGCAAAACCCAAGTTTAAAATAATAATAATAATGCAGTTGGTAGGGTACAAGCACTGATGTAGAATAAATGAGACTTGTGGAGTTGTACTATAACGTGCCCACTGCCCGGTATTCATGGGAGGGCTCTCAGGAAACTGAGCGATAAAGATCACCGGGAAGTTGAGGAATGTTTGCTCTGCTCTCTGAACTGTTTCCACATTATATAAGCACAAAACTTCCTCTACATTGTCTAGCTGAAGTACCCAACTTGCAGTTCTGTGTGTGTGTGTGTGTGTGTGTGTGTGTGTGTGTAGACCACCTACATGCCTGCAGATATGGTGTGCCGGATCAGTAGGTCTGACCGTGTGGTAACTTGGTAGTTACTAGTTCAGTGGTGGTAAACTCTTTTTAGATTTCTGTCGCCACCTCAATAGGTTACAATGGAGGAGAATAGAGTTTTGCTTGTCGGACTCGAACCATTAAACACAATAGCAACATTTTGACTTTCTATATTTGACCTTACACATGGAGTTCAAGTTCTAGTTGTAGGTATAGATTTGTATTTAGTGGCTTATTTCTCTAATGTGAAAAAATATATATTTTCCAGTTTGTGTTATGATTTCTTGATTATATTAATGTGTTTTTCCTTGAATGGTTGACTGCACTGATCTGAAACTAATTTAAACTTAATAAATGTCGGTCTTTTAAATGAGTTCAATGAGATGAGTCAGTAGAGTAAAGATAATAGAGGTAGCACTCTGATTGTGTAAAGTCCCTTTGAAATGAGTCTGGTGTCTGGAGAACAGGATGTATAAACCTGGACCGTCTCTGGAGATCTGTACAACACTTTCACTTTCATAAGACGAGTACATAAGAAAGAAAAGGAGCGGATGTGTGGTGTAAAAACAGGCTGCGCTGCCAACATTGTTTCGACTGCAATAGAAAACCCATAAAAACAGAGCGGACTCATTCACTCTCTGGCCACCTCTTTGGGTTTCATGTTGGGACGGTTATTATTTTTTTAACTGACAAAAAAAATAACTTGGAATAATGTTTTTCCATTTTATTCTTTTGGTTGTTTCTTCGATGAGTTTCCTGCGCAGTGTGTCCAGTTGTGGTGAGTGAAGAGTTTTCCATCTGGTTTCTCTTTATAAACTATATAGATTGTGATTTCCTATGATGATCCGTCGTGGTTGTTTGAAAAGAAAATACTTTTGGTGTTGAATTTTGGTCACGCACACTCAGAAACACCTTTACATTTCAGGATGTACTTGAATATGAAAGTATTTTCTAGTGTTTTATAATGTTTTATAATTTTTTGTCCAGTGCCTTTATGATTAAATCACATTTGACTTATGATTCCTTTGGACATTCATTATTTAGTATTGTTGTTATTAATTAGTATTACTGTGGCCCTATTCTCTGGAAGTGTCCTTAGAATCTGAGGGGATCCATCTACCCTGTGAACATTATTAAAAGAAAGCTGACATGTCTTTTTACTCTGAATTTAATTTAAGGTGCTTCATCATTTGTTGCCTAAGTGTTAATCATTTGTTTTAATACTTTTTTTTTAGTCCTCGAGAATTCTCGATTCTTTTAAAAATGTTATCGCTTATTGTGAATTTTATATAAATACCATAAATAAATAAAGGCATTTAGGCTAAAACATGACTGCATCATCTAATATTAGAGTGTATGAAAGTTTATTTTTTGTATGGAAAATGCTTTAAAAGTATATCTGACTGCTAATTTCACATCGAGCTGTTTAAAACCACCACCTTGTCTGTGTTACAGAGCACAACTGTACAGATAAACCAGTATTCACTCCGTCCAGACTGGTGGTGAGGTTCGGTGACCCGACCTTTGCCAGCTGCTCTGTGTGTCAGCATGATTGCATCAACAACTTATATAAATTGGAAAGCCCTGTGGGATTCACGACGACGAACGGAACCACCATTTCATGGATAGTTAACAGACTGACTGAGTGGCAAACATCTCCCATCTGCTATTATACTATTAAGAATAATTACCAGTGTTGTACCACTCTGCCTGTTACTGTCTACCGTAAGTTAAAAAAATAAATGTTGCAAGATATGATTTAAAAAAGTATAATCTAAATGAGTAATAAAACATCTTGGGCATTTCGATAGTTGTTTCTGAATGTGTGTCTGTCTCTCTGTCTCCACAGAGCCTCCACGTAATGTGTCCATCAGCTTTGTTAATCACACTGGGCCGATGTTTGAGGGTCAGCAGTACACTCTGCAGTGTACAGTAGAGGACGTGGCTCCTGTTGAAAACCTCACTGTGACCTTCTACAGAGGACGGACAGTACTGAGTCAACAACAGTCCAACATCAAAGACACAAAGAAGAAACCATTGACTGACATCTTCTCTTTAGACATCACCCCCAGTAACGAGGATGATGGAGTCCAGTACTGGTGTGAAGCAAAGCTAGAACTGGGACCTGATGGACCACAGCTCCCTCCAGTGGTGACGTCACAAACCATCAGCACCACTGTGTACTGTGAGTCTGACAAGAGTACATCAACACACCCCAATTTTAGCATTGAGCATGTACCGAAACCTTGCTCTCATGTGAAAAACAAACACGATAACGTTTTTGGAGTTAATTAAAGGAAAAGTTTAACTACAACATTTGCTCATTTGCTTTCTTTCCAATAGTTAAATGGGAAGATATCACTCTGTATCCAAACTACAGTCAGCAGCAGGTTAGCTTAGCTTAGAATAAAGACTGAAAACAGGGAGAAACAGCTAGCCTGCCTCTCAGCTAACGCTCTTAGTCTGACAAGAGTACATCAACACACCCCAATTTTAGCATTGAGCAAAACGCTCTGAAACAACATCAATAAGTGCCTGTCCAAAACATGTCAAACTATGATCTAAGATCACCATCTGTTTATTTATGTATTTTTAAGTTTTTACCATAGACTGTACATGAGAAGTCAACATAGTCATCGTGACGTCCCTCATTGGTTTGTTGACTGTGGTTTTTAAGCCTCTAGTTCTGCATTTTGGCCGTCGCCAACAGAAGTGACTATATTCAGACTGAGGAGTAACGTAGAGACAAAGTATACGACTCTGGTAGCAACCTGTCAATCACAAGGTAGCCCCGCCCTAAAGCATACCCTGCATTATGGTACATTTTACTCTAAATGGACCATCATTTACTAAATGAACATCATGCTGTATTGAAGAAGTCTTGAAACTAGCGATTGAGACCATAAACTCATGTTTACAGTGATTACTGAGGTAATAAATCAAGTGAGAAGTAGAGTCATTTTATCATAGACTTCTATACAATCTGACTTTTCTGTCCCCTGCTGGTCAGTAGAGAGAATGCAAGTTTAAGGCACTTTTACATTCTGCCCCCAACTGGTCCAAAACCCCCAATTATGTCATACCACGCCGTAAAATCATGTAGTCCACCAATTTGGTTTGGACTGAATTATCTCATTGGATGGATTACCATGACATTTTGTAAAGAAATTTGTGGTTCACAGAGGGAGAATTCTGCTAACTTTGGTGATCCCCTGACTTATCCTTTAGCACCACCATGAGGTTGATATTTAAATTAAATTAAAGCAGAAACTGAAAGTGAGTGTACAACAGTTATGTACTTTCCAACCCTTCTCTCCACAATGAATTGTATATCTGCACCGAGAACAAAATGACATGTTGTGTTTCATCCTCAATCAATGAACAGACAAGCCTCAGGTAGAGCGGTCATCGCATCCAGATCCAATCCCCGTCACAGAGGGAAACCCTCTACAACTGAGCTGCTTGGCTGTGGGAAACCCCAGCCCCTCGTACACCTGGACGCCCCCGTCAGAAAGCACTTCAACCTCCAATAGCAGCAATATCACGATCACCTCTGCAACTGTTGCGGATAAGGGGAAGTACACCTGCTCTGTCAGCAACAGCGTGGGGACTGTCACTGTGGAGTTTGACGTGGTTGTCCATGGTGAGTTCTGTTCCTTCTTTCTTTACCTAAACGTCTGATTCGACTCTCTTTGCAGACAACTATATGCTTGTTGTCTGCCTGGAGTTGATGTGGTTACCATCACCATGATCTGCAAATGTGGATATTCTTGATAATTCATACGTTAGACATAAAAGGCAAATTTTTGGTAATAGTTTGAATGCTGCATTGATGTTATAGTATGTACATATAGTGTATCTTTTTGTCAGCACTATGCTGCAGTATGGAGCCCCAGAGGTGACAAAATGCAGGAAAATAATTATTAGACATACCAAGAATACAATACACCAATACATCTTTTTTAGATCGTTTAATTTAATGGAAATGGAAATATGCCTTCCCTTTAACTTCCATTGATTTGGTTTTAACCGCAGTACTTAGTTTTCAGATTTTATTAATTTATTATTGCTTCGTCTTACCACACGTTTGCTTTTATGTATTTCCAATTTCTCCCTTTTTGTTCACCACATCTCTAATTGTCCTCATTGTTATGTGATAATAAGGTGAGCGTGTCCGTGTCTGTCGAGGAAAATTGGAAATGGTGAGGAAATTGGGACATAGATAAATCATTAACCATCTGCAAAAATGGAAGAATAAATAAAGATTGAATTGATTTTATCAATTGATTTCAGGTAAAAGGAATTCAATTTAAAAAAACGTAATAAGCATGAATGTAATTGATTCTTTTTTTGTCCTTTTTAATGATTAACTTCCAGTAGGCTACGATTTGATAACCTTTAACTACATTTTGTTGGTTTTGGGTTTTCAGGTTTTTGCTATCACTGGTATGTGAAACAAAACATAGTAAGACCAGTAAAAAGATACAAAAAAAGGAAACACGGTTGATGTCAGTCCTTCATTTAAATTCCACAAAATCACAAGTCAACTGTCTATTTGTCCGTAGGTTTGGAGTTAACCTCAACCAGACTGCGGCCAACAACCACAAAGAAAAGAACCGTACCGACCTGTAGTACCAGCAGCTTACTGCTTCACAGGTTCATAATGTGTTTCATGCTTTTATTCTCCGCTCTGGTTTGAGTTCATTCCCAAAGAACGGAAGAGGTTTGTTTCTAAAACAATAGCAAGGAACATTTTTGCCACTAAAGAATAAACAATAAAATGGACAATAAAAGGTATTTTATTCATGTCCTATATCGCTCACATCTGATCAATACAATCAGTTCTCTAATACATTGAGAAGCTAGTCTGTTGTGTAAGAAATTACTTTTTATAATGTAATACTGATATTCTACCACTAGGGGCATTCGTTGTAAGTGAGACCTGTTTGAATGCTTTTTTTTCCATAAAAAGGCTAACATCCAGTGGCGGCTGGTCCATAGAGGGCGCTAGGGCGCCGCCCCCCCTTGAGCTACAAATAATAAAAAATAAAATAAATAATAATAATAATAAATTATACAAATAACATGGAATCACCCAGTAATATGTGTAAAATATGATATCTGCGGTAAATATATGCTTTTCCTGCACGTCCTCTCTGCCTGTCTGCTCGTCCTCTCCTCTGTGCACGTCTCAGCTGGCTGGGGCGCTGGAGAAACTGCCCCAAAGAGGCGGGTCTATAAAGCAGTTTAGCCAATGATGCTTTAATGCTGACTAAAGATATAAATGAGTGACATACAATTTAGCCAATCAGCGTCCTCAAATAGATTCAGCTTGGGGCAGATTTCGTTCTGCCCCAAACTGCGCGTTCTCGTCAGGACTAGTCTCTACAGGAGAGCGCCAGCGCGAGCACTACTCCTCCAAGACCCGTTTGAGAGGAGAACTGAGAGGAGAAACTACTGAAAGAGCTGATCCCAGATCAGCCTGACCTCACAATCAGACAGCAGACTAGCAGGAAAGAGAAGCAGTACATGAAGCTTCTCTACTAGCTGTACACCAGACAGGTTTGACTAGCTGGATGACGTCATGATAATAACTTATTTATCTTTTTAAAACAACGGGGACAGAACCAGCACGGACAGTTAGGGAGTGAGGGACATGAAGCACCTGTCTGAGAAATGGATATATAGTTATATATAAATAATTATATATATATATATATATATATATATATATATATGTGTGTGTGTGTGTGTTTTATATTATAGTGAATATTATTATATGACATATATATTATTATATTATACAGAATATTATATGATATATATATTATTATATTATACAGAATATTATATGATATATATATATTATTATATTATACAGAATATTATTATATGTTATATATATTATATTATACTGAATTCCCTGTGAGGGTGATTAAAATAAGATAAATGTTAAATATTTAACTGTGTTTGATACCTTAATTTGTTTGCATTAAATCATTCTGGGATGTTTGCTGAAATTGATTGGATGTGGCACAGCCCTACCAAGAAAATTTTCCACCAGCCGCCACTGCTAACATCAGTATGCTAACATGCTCGCAATGACAATGCTAACATGCTGAGGTGTAGTTGTAGCAATGTTTAGCATGTTTACTATCTTAGCTTAGCAGGTTAGAATGATAACATTTGTTAATTGGCAGAATTGTTTTATGTCGGGATGCAAATGTCATTTGTTTTGCAGCTATTTGATCATAAGCCAAATAGATGAGATGATAAGATTCATCTTCTTGGGGTCATGAATGTCTGTGCTTAATTTAATGGCAATCCATTGTCGTTGGGGTTTTCAGTCTGGATCCAAGTGGTGGACAAAGTCATTCATAAATAAATGTTTTATTGTTGCCATAGATGTGTTTTTGTTTGTTTGTAATGCTGTAATATTCAGTTGATGTTTTATTCAATGAAAGCCACTGTGTGTAGGATTTGAATATTGCTAACTTTGACGTCATACAGTAAATTCAATAAAATAAACTCAAACTGATCAAACCAAAGGGATTCTCTTTGGAAGGAGCCACTAGCTGTCTCCACCTGTTTCCAGTCTTTATGCTAAGCTATGCTAGCTGTCCCTGAGCTCCAGCTTTATATTTAATCATCTACTGTCTACAAGAAAGTGGTTACCAGTAAGGGACTGTGTCGTTTAACGAGAATGTCCAAGGGGAGTTCAGACTTTTTGTCATGCCTGCCCCTCAGATCAATCAATACTGTAAAGTGAATCACTGAAACACTAATATTGTTTTCAAGATTATATTCTTGCGGACTTGATATTAATGTACTCTGTCCCTCTTTTTTTCCTCATATTTTTTTAAGGCTCCAGACTATAATTATGTTTAAGGGGGTATTTATACTGCTCTGATTATTTTGATAGTTCAAAATGACAGAGTGGACATCCGTTTTCAAAATAGACTGTGAGAAGGCAGCCTGTTGTGGTGCAAAGCTACACTTTTCACCATGTAATACTGATGTTTAACCACTAGATGATGGAAGACTATAATCTATGAAGTGATCAGATTTGTTTTTAAATGATCCGTCTACCTTTGTCTAATCAGAGGCAGGGCTGTAACTACCGCTGAGGACACTAAGGACATGTCCTTTGTGTTTTTTTATGTGAACTTCAGGTCTTTAGGAACCAGTTTACACTGTACAATTAAAAACTCACACATGAGTGATTTATAGGCTGCTTCTAACAAGTAGCAATAATAGCAGAGTTGCTGTACTTAAATTTGACTTAAAGTTTTACTTTGGGTATTACAAACATGTTTTCACCCTTTTTTTCCCCAAACCGCTCAATGCTAAATGTGTTCAATAAGGAACTTTACGCTACCGAAATGTAGTTTGAAGTGATACAAGTTTCCTTATTTAAATCAGTAAATATCTGACCAAAGAATGAGTAAACAAGCTTAAAAAAAGCTGTCAAAGCATTCAATAACAACGACACTTTTCGATACTCGATGCAACAGTATTTTGATTAGTACTCAGAATGAGGTTTGACACTCTAGTCTTTGTTATTATCATTTTCCTGGCAGTGTGGAGAAGTCTGAGAACATCATTTAGAACTTCAGATTGGAAAAGAAAATTTGTAAAAAAAAAAATAAAAAATGTCTTCACAGTGAACTAAATAAATAAGATAAAATACAAAATAATTGGAGCGACCAATATGTCTCAAATAATCCTGGCCGTGATCTTATAATCAATGTTCAAAAAGGAGAAGAAAACACCGTCAGTAAGTATTAAGTCATTGCCATATTTGTTTTTCTTACCTTTTTATAACATGTTAATATTTGGGTTCATCAACCGTTATAAAGAATAAAACATTAATGAATCTCTTCTCTTGAGTCAATATTTTACAATCAAAGCAGAACTATTGTGCAACGACATAATTCTCCAAGCTTATTTCCTCTCATTAAAAAGTTGAACTACTCCCATCTCTTCTAGTATGATTCACAGCGTTTTCAGGATTCCTCCGTAATTATCAATAAGTAGATCATTACTTCCTCTAAAACTGTCATTTCTGTCTGCCACCGTGTCTTTATTCAGATTACCACGGGGAGTTTCCATAATCAGAATATTTAAATAAAAGTTTAATTTAGACTGCTTATTTTTTTGCAGTTCTGTTATCAATTTAAATATTTGTATTCAAACAATAACCAAATCTAAAGTTGAATTTTCTGACATCTTAAGAAGTTTTGCCTCAAGTAACTTGATATGAAAGCAGAGAGCAATATGTGATTTATGTTTGATTATTAAAAGACATTAATGCCTTTGGGAATTCACTGTGAAGTGTAATATGGGCAGGTTGTAACTTGCACAAACCTCACCCCTCTCACCTCTCCAGTTCTCCAGAAATGTTAACCTGCGCTGACACCGACAAAACGTCACAGTTATTGATAGAATATGTAATGATGCAAGGATTCAAAGGTTTTCTTTCTTACAAGCAGTACATGGAGTGAAATGCAGCATGGAATACTTGATAAGGTTTTGCTATTGTGCGAAAAATAATTCAATTTTTTAAGTTAAATTCGTAGCAAAATATATGTAAAAAATATACACATCGTACTTATAGGCAAACTATGCAATAGCATTTTGTAAACGTGAATGCAAATCTGCAATGTAGGGCAATGAAAAAAGGTGAGGAGGACAGTGGACAAGTGAAGAGTTTAATACACAATGAATCACAATTCAATTGAAGAAAACTTTATTTATTTATTGTCAGCCACATTCCCACTCCCCCAGGCCCCTTCATTCTCATTCTCTACCCGTCATTCACCTGCTGTTTGCCAGATTGTCAATGTTGCTTGTGCCTTTTGTTTTTCCAGCCATCTGAACTCAAATATACTTGATCTGTTCCGGCTTTTCTTTTGACCTGCTTGATTGTTTGATTGTTCCTGACCTGCTCACCTGGCGTGCCCCTCTTGGATTGGTTTGTTTGTACTGTCGTCCTGTTGTCAACCTGTGAGCCTTTTCCCTTTATTCTACCCGCTTGCCTGGTGGTTTTCTTTGTCTGCATTCGAGTCCTCCTCCCTCTGTTGCTGGTATTCACCGGTCAGTTGTATGCAGCAGCTCCCCCACGCAGATCAAAAGCTCATATACAGTCGATAGAAAAGAAAGAAAAATACTGTTAATCACAAAACTAAAAAACACTTAAAGGCTGAAACTTTTTAAATGTAAGTGTGGAATCTGTTATAAATACATCAATAAATAATGATTTATTAAATCAAATTAACAATGTAGAACAATGTAGTAGACCTGAGTTGGTCATTGTCAGCCATCATTAATTATTGTTTTAAAAATAATAATGAACTACTCTACTCTCTTGTAAAATGCTGTCCGGGACAGACATTTTCAGTTGGTACCAAAAAAACAAGAAGCTGATAATTGAGCCGTTTATTTTTTTGTATATTCCCTTTAAATGTCATCATGCTGATTCTGTGTAAGAGTTTAATGCAACACTTATGACTAAAGTACAGGACTTCAGAGAATGGCAGTACTGAGGGTGGTGCTGGTTTACTGTCCAGTTCGTCATACTTCTCATGAAAAACAAAATGTGTCAACTTCCTCTCAAAATACGTCAGCTGATCTGCATTAACTTGTCTGAATGTTTCACTTCAGTTTACTTTGCAGAACTGGAAACTCTAAATACTTAAGAGGGCATTTCACAATGTAGGGGAAAAGCATTGTGTGGACATAAGGTCATAACTTGTACGCTACCTCAAGACATCCATAAACAGTGACTTCAAGCAGGGAGGTGTAATTCACAGGAATCTGAGGGAGATAATGGAGTCAAACATACGCAGGTCCTGGCTCAGGCTGTCTCTGTTTATGTTACATGTCAAACTGTTAAGGCTCACCGTCTCCTGCTCAAACTATGGAACATGCCCAACCTTCATCCAAAGAACATGTTCTTATAGTCGGGTAATAACATAACTAGACCTCACACATATTGCAACAATCGAAAGTTATTCTATTTGACGTATATAAAGTGTCATGTTGTATTACTTTTTACAAGGAAAAATCATGAAATCAAGAAAGTTCAAATGGCTGTCCTCCACCCTAGTGAAAATAATGATTTCATATGTTTCAGTGTTTCTGTTTCTTGTCCTTGAAGAGACCAGTGATGTGATCATATTACATTTTCATCACTGATATAAGTGTTTTTGATTGAAAAACTACAGTATGGTCAAAATCTAGCATGCACAACAATGTGGGTTTGTATGGTCACTAAAATATGGCACAAAGGCATTTTTGGTTGGATCATATTTGGACGATTTCCAAAACTTTCCCTTCATATAATTCCGTAGCACTTTTTTTCTGCTCATTAGGAAAATATTTGGGGCACAAAATCCGTCGAGTTTGTTTTTGTTGCAATTGGTGTGAGGTTGACCCACATTTTTGGGTGAATAGCCTCGACTATATAAGAATGTGCAGAGAACAGCTTAATGAGGTCATTGCCTCATGACAGACAACAGACATTGAAGTTTAACACGGAGTTTTAACTGCCTGTTGAACCTGTTTAACAGCCGAGGTGCAGTAGCCATACCTGCTCTATTCAGATCAGTGCCAGCAGTTATAAGATTTGTAAATACAGGTGGAAACCGCTAGCCGGGCTCTGCAGCTTAATGGTCAACCTGGTTGACCATTTAGGTCACTAATTAACACCTTATATCTTGTTTTGTTTGATACTGACAAAAACTAAAGCTAACATCCAAGCCAACACTATATATATATACCACCCTTTAATGCTCCACACTATTCCTTTATAGTGGTTCTGGTCTGGTCTGGGGTTTACCACAGTTCCCTGATTGTTTCTAATTCCATTTGAGTGCCTCTGCTGCACTTTTCCTGACACCAAGTGCCCTTGAAATATCTGGCCCGCTGATATGGAGTCCTGCCTTCTACTGGCTACAAGCTTGTGGTGGGGGAGGGGGATGTAGAAGAGAGGTAAAAAGATAACAAATATGTGGAGATAAAAATGAGAAAACAGCTGGAAATCTGGAGTATGTGGGGAGGACGTTGATATGTATGTGGGAGAGAGGTTAAAGGTCACTGGTAGTTCTGCTATCTGTGGATTTGAAAGGGGATTCCTGAGCATGACTTTTACTAACTAAAGGGAGGAACTGATTTCAGGAAGGAGATACGGGGAGTATGCTTCCGGATTCCTCTACCAAAGTCCACCAAAAAAAAAAAAAAAAGCTACCTAAATGTTCAGCTCTGCTGCTCGTGTGCAGGTTAATTAAATACCAGTATGTGTTTATTTGTATACTTTAGTTCAGTGGGTGAGAGCTCGCTGCTGTCAGGCTGAATCGTGTTATGTTCACTCAAGGTCATGAAACTCATTCATCCTCTACTGACAATACCGGAATTTCCCAAAAACTGCTTCGGAAATCCTCCCCGACTGCTGACTGGTTTCAATTTCGCTTATCCATTTATAATAATGACGTGCCTGGAAACACTTCAGTGTCAGTAGGCTGGCTACGTGAGACAAGAGGGTCTCTCACTGTTCTGCGCTCTTCCAGGAAAAGAAAGGGAGTGGACTTTTTTTTTATTACTATTATTTTTTACTTTCAATTTCAGTCGCTCCTTCTCCGGGCTTTGGGCACAACCGTATTTTTTGTTATTACCGGACATCTCATTTGCCTGCAAGACCTACTGGGAATAATGCTTTTCTGTTACATATTTTTGGTGATTTCTATGATGAGTTTTCTGCGGGACTTCCATGTCTCCAGTTGTGGTAAGTTTTCTGCGTCTGTTGCGGTCTGAATATTTCCTCTTGTGGTAAGCGGTTTATCTCCCTCCCTAAGTGATAACTGGTATCATTAATGGGGCGTTTTACATCATAATAAAACACAGTGTTTTGTTTTTGAAAATGTTATGTTTAATGTTCTCAGCACTTGTAGCCTTTTTTTTAAATCAAATGTAGTGAAACCTGGCAGTTGTTGCTCAAAAGATTCACCTATTCTAATTTCGTCATATACATATATATATATATATATTTTAAGTCTTTGTTTTTCTTTCCTCATTAATTACTGTAGTACTGTAGTAATAGTGTAGTATTGTAATATTAGATGTTTTGCCTCTGTGGATATAGTGGTGTAGCAATGTACAAACCATTTGTCATCTCTCTTTTCTCACATTGTGAATATTGTACTTAATATTGTGAACTTCGTACATACTGTGGCACAACTGTGTACACATTATCAATATGGCGATGCCAAAAAAAGCTAATTTGAATTTGGAGTAGGCTAACTTTCATTCACTCACACTGCTAGTAGACTACAGTCAGTTCTAAAAGTGAAAATGTGACATTCAGTGAATCAGTTTGAACTCTTGTAATCAGAGGAGAATAACCACGGACCATAGTATGAACCTTAACCTCTAACCTTATTGATGTATTCAGTTATTGACTAGAAATGTAGAAATGCAAATAT
The DNA here is from genome assembly GCA_032191485.1 of Leptoclinus maculatus. Lineage (NCBI taxonomy): Eukaryota > Metazoa > Chordata > Actinopteri > Perciformes > Stichaeidae > Leptoclinus > Leptoclinus maculatus. The sequence continues at coordinate 23,113,600 of JAVDOI010000009.1, forward strand.
ATCTTGATTAGAAAAACGCAACTACATAATGTACAATTATGTAAAATTATTTTTTTTGTTGAGTTACGTTAATGGTGTATCTGAATGTTAATTTCACATGAAGCTGTTTAAAACCACCACCTTGTCTGTGTTACAGAGCACAACTGTACAGATAAACCAGTATTCACTCCGTCCAGACTGGTGGTGAGGTTCGGTGACCCGACCTTTGCCAGCTGCTCTGTGTGTCAGCATGATTGCATCAACAACTTATATAAATTGGAAAGCCCTGTGGGACTCACGACGACGAACGGAACCACCATTTCATGGATAGTTAACAGACTGACTGAGTGGCAAACATCTCCCATCTGCTTTTATACTATTAAGAAGAAGAATAATTACCAGTGTTGTACCACTCTGCCTGTTACTGTCTACCGTAAGTTAAAAAAATAAATGTTGCAAGATATGATTTAAAAAAGTATAATCTAAATGAGTAATAAAACATCTTGGGCATTTCGATAGTTGTTTCTGAATGTGTGTCTGTCTCTCTGTCTCCACAGAGCCTCCACGTAATGTGTCCATCAGCTTTGTTAATCACACTGGGCCGATGTTTGAGGGTCAGCAGTACACTCTGCAGTGTACAGTAGAGGACGTGGCTCCTGTTGAAAACCTCACTGTGACCTTCTACAGAGGACAGACAGTACTGAGTCAACAACAGTCCAACATCAACGACACAAAGAAGAAACCATTGACTGACATCTTCTCTTTAGACATCACCCCCAGTAAAGAGGATGATGGAGTCCAGTACTGGTGTGAAGCAAAGCTAGAACTGGGACCTGATGGACCACAGCTCCCTCCAGTGGTGACGTCACAAACCATCAGCACCACTGTGTACTGTGAGTCTGACAAGAGTACATCAACACATCTTGACACCCTTGGTTATTATGTTATTCTCTTTTGCAATTATGGAAGAGATATTTTGATCTGCTCCTTAAAACTGCACTAAGCAATATTTTTGTATCAGCAATAGATCACATGACTACTTCTATGTGAAAAAAAACAGATAACTATCACCAGACTCCAGACCTCCTCACCTCTACAGACCTTTATAGTGTCTTTCGTCTCATTACTTTTGTTTTCTGGCCTGCAACTTTACTGTTTTGGTTCGGCCTCATAGCTCTAATCAGCCTATATTTCAGCCGCAACAGGCAGGTATGTTCAGAGAAAAAGCTCTAAAAACAGCACACAGACACAGGTGGGGACTAGCCGTTAAACATAGTGGAGTATTTAGCAGCTGAAGAGTAACATATTTTTCTCAGTAGATAGTGGAGACCAAAAGCAGTGCTAAAAGGAGAGGGAATATATATATTATATTTCTCAGGTGACCATAAACATGACTCCATATGAATGTTAATGCTACTCAGCATGGTGATATGTCAGTGTTGTGTTAGCAGCTTGCTTACGCTGCCCCCAACTGGTCCAAAACCCCCAATTATGTCATACCACGCCGTAAAATCATGTAGTCCACCAATTTGGTTTGGACTGAATTATCTCATTGGATGGATTACCATGACATTTTGTAAAGAAATTCGTGGTTCACAGAGGGTGAATTCTGCTAACTTTGGTGATCCCCTGACTTATCCTTTAGCACCACCATGAGGTTGATATTTAAATTAAATTAAAGCAGAAACTGAAAGTGAGTGTACAACAGTTAGGTACTTTCCAACCCTTCTCTCCACAATGAATTGTATATCTGCACCGAGAACAAAATGACATGTTGTGTTTCATCCTCAATCAATGAACAGACAAGCCTCAGGTAGAGCGGTCATCGCATCCAGATCCAATCCCCGTCACAGAGGGAAACCCTCTACAACTGAGCTGCTCGGCCATTGGAAACCCCAGCCCCTCGTACACCTGGACGCCCCCGTCCGAAAGCACTTCAACCTCCAATAGCAGCAATATCACGATCACCTCTGCAACTGTTGCGGATAAGGGGAAGTACACCTGCTCTGTCAGCAACAGCGTGGGGACTGTCACTTTGGAGTTCAACGTGGATGTTCAAAGTGAGTTTTACTGTCCGCTCTTCAGAGGTTATGACTGTTACTGTAAAGTGAGTGCAGCCACAGTGTTGCTTTCGCTGGCGCTTACGAGAAGTGATTCTCACACATGTGACCTAAGGAAGGAAGGAAGTTCATTGTTACTCTTTTGGTATTTGGTGTTGATCTGACGTGGAGTATTCTCTGCTCCTTTTTTTCTTCACCCCTCACAGAACTTTCTGCAGTAAACTACATGGGAATCATAATAGGCATAGTCGCAGTTGGTGTTCTGATCGTCATCGTGGGCCTAGTTGGATACTCCTATTGCTACAAACACAATCGAATGGGAGAGTACAACCTGAAGGACGTTTTCCGCTTGCACACGAAGCACGCTGCCGTGCCCACTGCAGAGTAAGCCTGCGGGAAGGCATGAAAATGTGTATGGACCTTTGTTACATCTTACTCTCTCCCTCATTTCCTGTAATTCCTCTACTGATGCTATCTAATGACATAAAATGCCCCAAATGATAAAAAAAAAAAAACAGCGTTTAAGTCAAGTTTCAACTTGTGTAACCTATATATTGAATAGAACAAGTCACAAGCTTCCTTAAGAACTATTTTTCAACAGCAGTCCTGACAAAGGAAAAGTATAGCTGGCTTGCTAACTCCGGCACATTTACAGAAATGTTGATTCATGTGCGTTGTCCTAAAACACACACTCAAAAGTATGTGAATATAATATATCACAGTTGCCATAAGCAAGTTTTCGGACCAGTCCCTACTTTTGTTCTAAAAGTATACAGATTTACTGTTTAGTTTTAAGATATTAATATCTATTAATAATAATAATATAAATAAAGTTATTATTATTATTATTATTATTATTAAATGAACACAGGCTATTGTGTAAATTGATTAATGCGAGACTCAAAAGTTAAAGTAGCAAATAAACAAGTTTTACTTTTTTAGCAAAAAAGTAAAATAAATGAACAATGAAACTGAATTTGAACTAGTTATATTTTTTGGTGCTTATTTGGCCCCATGTGGCTGAAACATCCCATGTAGCTGTTGAACATGCTGTTTTACTGTTTCTCTCTGCAGTTGTGTTACTGGACTTCATAACTTTATTTAGAGATGTGTTGTAAATAGAATATAATTGTGTGAAAACACGTACACTGAACTTCACGGCTGTGTGTTAAACCACTGAAAGCTTGTGCCTGACCTCTTCACAACTCACAGCTCAACAGTTTCCGTTTGAATGTAGTTGGTGTGCATGTGTGTGTGCTGTATTGATGCACTAGTGACACTGAAAAAAAGAGGAATTAATTTGAGCAAAAAGTGTATAATAATGAACTGCACACTGGAATATGCTTTGACCACCTTTATTTTAGAAATTATAAATAAACGATCACTTTGTACAATGAGATGCATCCCAGTCTCTTCTATTGTTATTTTATTGTATTTCTAAACACCACAAAATTGATGCACCATTATGTTAAATATTAAATGTTTTATTTCCTTATTTTGTCATGGGCCTTACATTCCAGTAGTCCAATGGAAGAATCTGACCTCAGTTTAAAATGGAGTGATGGAAGTGGAAGACGTAATTATAGATTTCCTGTTTATGAGATTCTTCATCGCTAGCTGGACTCTTGATGCTTTTTGATCTCTGAGGCTTTTACGGGGAACTCCGCTGCAGAGATCATGTTGACGGTGAAGTGAGTAAATGTTACACCCCTACTCTTTGCCTTACCTCCATTACTACCTCTCCTCTCCTACGAGGAAGAAACTTGGAGGAGATGAAAAGAGGAAAGAGGACATGAGAAAACTTTGATCATTAATAATAAATAAACTTTTGATTAAGTTGCCCTGTCAAAAAAACACTCCACAATGTTATCTGCACTATTATCCAACTAGCTTTCATGTTGGCTGCACAGTATGTCTATCTAAGCATTTGTGGTTTTCTCATTGCAGGGAATACATTTCCCTGATTGGCCTAAACATTCTTTTATTAACATGAGACTGGAAAGCAGGTCCATCCATCCTAGTGTACAGTAATGTATAACAACCGTACAACTGAAACGGAATGACAGCCTACATTATTTTGCAAGCTATCACTGAACATTGTGGCCCTGTTCATGGTGTTATCACCAGCTCAAAAACAGAAAACACTTCCAGAGGAAACACCTGGGCATCCTGGAACTCTTGCCCAGCTCTTGCTTCAGTGTTATGATGGCAAATGTTCATGCTTGCAGTTGCATAAGTGTACACTTTTGAAAACATGTGATTTGTCATACCCTTGTTGCTCACAACACTCACATTAAAAATCTCCCTGGAGCTCCTCAACACACAGGCGAGTGGATGTAGAAAGTGAAACAGTGGGCAAATAAACTTTAGCAGTGACATCATAACAAGGTGACTAAAAACCCATTAAAAGAAATGAATATAAAGTATTATTCACCATCCATTAACCGCTTGTGTTTTTTGGAGAATACTTTAAATACATTTTAATTTCTTAAAGATATCACCCTAAATGTTCTTCTACATTCTGCAGATTTTGAGACACTAACTGCTCAAAATTAAAAAAATAAATAAAGTGTTGAATAAAATAAATATATAAATAATATTTTGCAATTATCTTTTTAAAAATAAATCAGTTTTAAGGAAACTATGAGCATGCCACAAAACAGACAAACAAGAAGACCTGTTACACACAAAAAACCTGACTAATATTACTGAAATGTGTGTTTGTAATAGGCCACATATTTCTAAATGTTACAAGATGTAAAATAATGATACATTTTGTCCAGTATCAATTTGTTTAATGCGTTTAATGCTATACGTGTACTAAGTTACATTTCTGAAGCAAATATTGTAAGTTTACCCCACTATATTTATTTTACACTTATAGTTACTAGTTGATTTTTACATATTTTACATATAAATAAACGTATATGATATGCTTATTATATTATATAATGCAGTAGCCTACTATAAACCCAGTGGAAGACCCATAGACATAGATAGTTTAAAAGAAGTAAGCCTCTACAAAGTATCTAAAACATTGACTAAGTACTTCCTCCATCACTAGCAGAGACCTCCACTACTATCATATTATTAATTAATGTGTCACAATTACAGTTAATTCGTGTGTTTTTGGCTATTTAAAAATAAACCAAGCACGCGCTTCTTGATGACGTGTTTAATTGGATTCCCGTAAACGGCGTGTGGCTGCAGGCTGCGTGTCTCGCTAAAAGGATTGGGAAACTATCAATCTCCGTCTTGTTTCCTGCCGCCTTGTCGGTGCATTGTCCCAGCTGAACATCTCTGCTGTTTCCCCTTTACTGAAGCTGAAACTGAAACACGCGAAGGAGAAAAGAGGGACAGAAGGAGCCGCAAAGATGAGCACCGGAGCGGGCATCGATTACAGCGTCTGGGATCACATCTATGTGTCCGACGACGAAGACGTGACCAATCCGTACGTGGACTCACCGAGCTTGTTCAGAATGAGACACCGGGTCAGCGGTAGTGAAGTAGTAGCCGTGCAGTTTGGAGTCTTATACCTGTTTTAGTTTTACCAGTAGAAGTGACTTACAGTGGTTTGCAGAAAGAGGGAGATGGAGAAGAAAGTGCTCAGTCACTATTGCTGTCACAACTATAAGACATTGTCACAATATCTATTTTGCTTCTTTCAAGAGAAATGAATCAGACACTCAGCCAAGCTAATATTATCAGTTGATTTTAAATAGATATTTTGTTATGTCATACACGTCGGCTGATAAGTAACAAGAAAATGCAAAAGTTATATTTTGAGGTTAATTCTTGGTAATAATAATAATAATAAGTTACGGTCCATTTACTAGCATTCTCCAGAGCTTACAACCATATTGCATTGACAGTGTCCTGGAAACTTGCCCTTTCCACAGCTTCCCACTGCATCTACCGGACATCATTATCCATAAATCTTTATCCGCTGATGAAGATCCATGAGATGCAGACTTGAAAGCTCTCGATAAAGCCAATATGTGGACCTTGAGTTAAGATTATTTTGCCAAACTGTTCTGTGTCACCGTCAGTTTGTCGGTCAGACAGCACTGACGAGTTTATTCTTCAACAGTAAAATCATATTTAATTTTAATAAGAAAAATAATATTGCCCGAAATAAAATTGTATCAGATTTTTGGGTCCCAATCCAACTGCGCTGCCATCAAATAATGAGGCATATTGTGGAGCTAGTGTGGCTGCTTAATGCATTGGTCAAGCTCAGTTTGTATGGCTCTGGTTCTGAGTAAATAATGAGCTTAGCTGGCGCCGAGCTGTCGCGTGACTACTTAAGTGAAATGATTTGTGGTCTCCAGCATCCCCCCTGGTTTCCTTTGTCTATTTTCATTCCAGTATTTCTTAAATCTGTGGAGAATCAGAGCTCGCTCGTATGTAGGGAAACTTACAATAACAACTCTGGCTGATATGTTTGATATGTTAAACCCTTTGAACCTCAAATTTGGCCTTGCATGTGTTTTTTAACAAAATGAGGTTCAACAAGGCATTCTGATTTAAAGCCCTCAACATGTTTCATTGTCCAGCAACAGGCATTTATTTCCCAATATATATTTGAGACCCTTCTCCCACATCAGGCACTGATTCATTATTGTTTTTAAATAAAAGATAGTCCTAACATTGCAAAATCTAGCTTCTGGGTAATAAGTTCGCTGTCATGTGCAGACCAGCAGACCTCATTTTTTTTTTTTAGCCTCTTCTCCCTACCTGATCCCCTTCATCCTCTGTTCAACTTCCACCATCTGTGTCATGTGTTTGTTTTTTTATTTACTCTCCTCCACTCTGGGCTGCCACAACAGGCCCGGCTGGAGAGAATGGCTGAGTTTCAGCAGAGAGGAGAAGATCTGGAGTGCGGCGTATTGGAATGCAAGAGGCAGTTAGAGGAAGCGCAGGGACGACTTAAAGAGCTGGAGGAAGGACGGGGAGAGGGAGAGGAGGAGGATGAGGACAGAGACGCTGAGCTGAAGAAAGTCCAGGACGAGGTGAAAAAACTGAAGAAGGATGAAAAGTCGTTTGAGAAAATGATGAAAGAACACCGGCGAGAAGGAAAGAAACTGCCCTGGGATGTTGATAGTATCAGCAAAGAAGGTTTCAGCAAGGTACGGCGTGGCATCAGGGTCGCAAGATTTGCAAGATTTAGTGGGGAGTAGCCGGATTCATCTGTTGTCTTTATCTTGCGTTCTAGAGCGTACTCAACATAAAGCCTGTAACAAAGGAGGAAACGGAGGAGGCAAAGGTGGAGAAGCACAAGACCTTTGTGGAGAAGTACGCAAAGGAAATCAAACACTTTGGTATGCTTTTATTCTTGATGCGATTGTGTGCATTTGTTGTATTTGCCTTCCTGCTACCTCACACTGGCCCTTTTCTTTCAAATGTGACCTTTCATGTTGTTGTTTTAACCCGCCCTTATTGTATTCTCTAGCCCCAACGTTTTCAAAGACTTTTCAGTCTATGAAGTCAATGTGTGTGACAATTGGAACAAATGGCAAAGTCACAAAGAAATATTTTGTTTAATATATCATTGTAGTTAGCTCTTTGTTAGTGTGCATGAATTACATATTGCTTTTTATGTTGCATTGTGGGATACTTCAGAGTAACATTGGCAGTTGCAGAAGCAGTGTCCGATGTACTGTACACGTGTAGCCGAAGCTACTTTTCACCACCTTCTTGATGGGTATTGATAGTTTAAGTAAGCTTTAAATTTACATGTAACAGATTAAAATCCTTAAGTTAGTGCATGTAATAATCAAGTAGAAGTAGTATATGGGAAACACAATAGTCAACACCGAACAATTATGGACACAAGGATAAATGTATAAATAGGTGGAAACCTTATGGTTAAACACGTTCATTGTATATTTTTGTGGCGTGTAGTGCCTTCAAGTGGGGGCTGTGTTTACTGTATTTATGACTTGGTAAGTCGTCAGTCAAGAAAGCTGCTAATTGATGAGCTCTAAAAATATGCTGGATCGACAAACACAGACTCACCATTTTCTGAAAAAGGTCTATATGGCAACGTCCATTTTTATTGTTGGTCACCAAACAACTGTGTTCTCATGACCACATGACCGCAGAGCATATTTGACTTCCCGCGATAAAAGCACAACCACTGGAGTTCAGTTTGAACGTAGCCTTATGCTGGACTTGTTTGTCTGTGCACCAGGTATGACGCGGCGCTGGGAGGACAGTCAGAAGTATCTCTCAGACAACCCACATCTGGTGTGCGAAGAGACGGCTAGTTGCCTGGTTGTCATCTGTATTGACTTTGAGATAGATGAGGTGAGTGCTGTGAGAATAGTGTGCGTGCATGTTAAAAAAACAACAACATCATCAGCCCTAAATCCTTGTAACTTCTCCATGCACTTGTAGAAACATGCTCTGATGGAGCAGGTTGCCCACCAGGCCATCGTCATGCAGTTCATCTTGGATTCAGCTCGGACGCTTAAGGTCGACGCAAGAGGCTGCTTCAGACAATTCTTTTCAAAGATCAAGGTCTGTAGTCAGCCAAACATCTGTTGCCTCTTTGTGTAGTCTTTTTCCACAGGAAAGGGGTTTTCTTTGGGGTGTATTTGGCCAATTAAGTGTTTTTTTCGGGTCCACGTCAGACTGCAGACAAGCCGTACCAAGACGCGTTCGACCACGAGCTGGAGTTGCTGAAGGAGCGGATCCGCAACTGTGCGCAGATTCGTAAGGAGAGCGCTATGAAGGAGCTAGAGGAAGAAGACAGGCAGGAGAGACTCGGCCCAGGAGGTTTGGACCCCGTCGAGGTCTATAAATCACTACCAAAGGTAAACCATTCACACACACATGCAAGCATACGCAAAGCTCTGGTTATTTCAGGGAGACGTTCCTCACAGTGGTCAGCAGGTGTTTGTTTACATGTGGAATAACTAACTATTTATCTAATTTTGTCATTTATGTGTGTTTGTTTTTTTAAGACAACTAGATGATTATATAAACTAATTCTATAAATTAAACCGGGTTGGTAAGATCCAACCGGGTCTGTAAAATAGGAGGTTTCCACACTCCAATATTTTGTAAACGAGGATGTTCACTGTGAATTTATGTCAGTGATACATGATATAACCTTGCACTTTAACTAAAAGAGTGGTTGTTTGGTCGCTCTACATCCCTCGAGGCTGTGAGGGAAAACATCAGGCCTTTCCGAGCGTCTCCCATTTTACCCAGTTTACATACCACATATTGATGTGGTATGTAAACTGGGTAAAATGGGACCACCATGTTTTGCTGCAGCGGCTCAAGTTGCAAGCCTGAAAAGTCAATACTGCAGATCAGTTCACCCCGTACAGGCTAGCATTAGCAACATGGCTGCAGGTTATTGTGTTCATTTAAAAAACGTATTCGAGAAACGTTAAAAGTTGACTTTGTTTACAGGATTGTTTAATAAGTGCACATGGAGCAAAGGTATGTAGTTTATACTAAGCAGCAGAAGGAAGATGTTTTCTTTACATCCTGTTTTGAGAAGATGTGTTTCAGAGTTCTCTTCCTGTTAATGGCTCCTGACCTGAGCTATTTTTAAAACATCTGTCTACTTTGACAGTCATGTAGTCGGTGCGAGCGACTACATTTTTTTCCACAGATTTCAAAAAGCGTTGTTTGTAGACTTTGAAGTCAGTGTTTGCTCAGTCTATTGATATGAACCGCGTTGCCATTTGGATAATCAGAGAAGTCAATACACAGCTGAGCAGAATGGACTCCACCAGTCAGTCATGAGCTCTGTGTGTGCAAGGTAAAGAGCAGTATTTACTTTCCTTGAGATTACACATTTTTTCAGCTTCTCCTTAGTGACATACATTTTTCATTAAGTAAAATTAGATCCCAAAAAAGAGTACTGAAACATGAATTTGATATTTTGGATGACGGGTTTGCGTAAAAGTGATAATCTTCGAGCATTTTTCTCCTAAACTCACTCAGTTTTCAGTGCTGAGACATCAATCTGCAGTCGTCAATTCAGCACGGTATGTTTATTGGACCTTTCTACCATTCTAGGAGATACAGAAGAGCTTTGATGAGAAGAACATTCAGATGCTGCAGGAAGCTATCAACAAACTGGACCTGGACGTGAGTGTGTTTGTGACTGAGCATCGCCCTAAAATCGTATTTCCAGTCAATCAAAACAATCTAAAGAAGGACCAGAAGGTGTCTTTGATTGGCACAAAATATATCTGTTCATTTGTTCTGTGTGTTGAACTGGTGTCGCTCTGTTTCTCCCTCCAGGAGGGAAAACGCCACCTCCAGAGGTGCATAGACTCTGGACTGTGGGTCCCTGATTCACTGGAGGGTGACGAAGAGGAAGAGGAAGAAGCGGATGAGGAAGACGATTCATAAGAGAAGAGTGCACATTCTTTGTTAGTTGACAAAGTAATGCGTTATACATGCAACATAATATACACATATACATATTTAATAAGCATATGGACTAAACCACCATGTGATATTTTAATTTTAAAAACAGGGAGTACGGGATATGAAGTTTTTAGACAAAAGCACTTTTACTTTTTTCCCTTTTCATTTTAAGTTGCTTTGGTGCAACCAACTAAAAAAAAAAAATGACTCAGTGGCACATATTGTCATATGCCATTACAGTTGGCCGCTGTGTCTTTATTAAATGATCTCTTCACACCTTTGTCGAGTGAAGACTGCAGCTTGAAAGATCACTTAAAATACAAGCATCTTGTCTTATGAGAGTGACACAGACATCGGCTTACAACCTTTGACATCAACAACTCGGATACATCTAAAACAAATCATCCAGATGTCATAGTTTCCTTGTTGTCCTACTGCGGTCAACAGCGCCATCTCCAGTCTGTTTGAGGACAGAACGCCCATAAACTACATCACAGGCCTGCATGATGTAGTTTCCTCACTTAACTTTTTGCGATTTGGCAACCAAATTAAATAGAATGTTCGATTTAATCAAAACCTCAGTTGTCCCTTGCAATACATTCTGAATATTACAGTTGTGGCGCTTTGGTGGACAAAATAACAAACATCGTACGAAAGAATGCAAAAAAGTCCTGCATGAATATGAATTAGGTGAACTTGGATGAAGTTAGCTTTTCATTCAGACTGTCTGAGGTCAACTAGAAAGTGACGTGTAGTATTTTCTTGATCCTAGGCCACTTGTTTGGAAGGTTTCTCAGGTCTGACTTGTGTTCCAATTAAGTTCAACCTTCTTTGTGAAAACCTATAAAGGAGGCAGGCAAAACTTGACTCTGGCCTGGTCCTCCGATTACCGATATTGATGTCCCAATACGCTGTCGAACACTATAACAGAAACTAGTTTTTCCAATCCAAACCTACCGAAAACTGCACTATACGTGTCGTAAATAATAAAATGTCTATATTGTAGCACTTTATGACATAAAAATAGCAAACAGAACCATAACCTTGGCATAGTCCACTTATATTATGCTGTACAAACTATACAAAAACTGAGGTACGTGTGTAATAATATAAATAATTGCTTAAACGGCTCTTCCACTTTTGCTGTTTTGAGTTTGTATTGTTGGTTTGGTAGGAACTACAGCGAGGGAACTATCAGCCGATATTTGCTTATTGCAGATATACAGGTATAGCTGGCATATATACAGCTATATGCCAGCCGATACGTATCAAGATATTGTTTTAGATCATTTATGTAGAAAAATAAACTCGTATGTCATTATCACGTTGTTGTCACTCTCAAATATCAATGCTGGTATCTACCTCAACAATCTATTATAGGTTGTAAACCTGTCAAGATTCTGTTCAATTGGATTTCGTTCGTAATCACAAAGCACAACATCGCTTTGCAAATGTAGGTATAACTTGATAACTAGTTTTATTAAGCTGGAACTAGAGAATATTTGACATTTCTGTGTGTCAAATGACTGAAAGTGGAGGAAAAGATGTGAAGATGGTTTGAAGCGTCTGTCCAACTGAGTGCAAGTCCAAGTTAAATAGTTTGTATCCATGTTTGTGATGTACGTTTTCACAATACCTAAAAGTGTGTGTGTGTCCGTGTAATCAGTTGTATTGTGTGTTTACATGTGTAGATGTGAGACTTTGTTTTTTTAATTTGTGTAGAACTTGTACAATAAACCAGGCTTCCTTTGTGTTGCTCACGAACTGTTTGTTCATTTGTTGACTCCTCTAGTTGCTGTGAATCCTGACTCATATTCTGCCATCCTTCTCTTTCTCTCTCTCACTTGCATAATGAATTGCTCAGCCGCTCTCCCTCGCTCGCTCTCCGTCATAATTAATCGCTGGGTTTGACTTAGTGGTCTGTGCAGGGTTTTTTGTTGAGGCAAAGCTTCTTTGTGCAGTCACTTTTGTAAATGGAAAACAATCAGCGCAGGCCCGAGGCATAAATCAAATCTAGCTAATGCCTATAAATGCCGAGACAGAACCACAATAGCTTCATGCGGAGCTACTCAGGTGTGTTTGTTTGTATGTTTAGATCAATGTGTGGTTGTTATTGTCACATCAGGTGATATGTGACTGTTGTACTAATTTGGCATTGAACAGGAACAAAGGAACAGGTTTCCTCTCTGAATGGTAGCTGTGCTCATCTGATGCTGACATTTTGTGTTTAACAGCATCCGTAGAGAAACAATTACTACTCAATTGATGGACTGAAATGTAATCTCCAACTATTTTGGTAATTAATTAATCGTTTTAACTCATTTATTAAATAAAAAAAATGACATATCTTGTTCTAGCTCCTCAAATCAGAGGAATTGCTTCCTTTTAAGTTGGATCTGTTCAGGGGGGAAAACAAGCAATTTGAAGAATTCACTTTGGGCAATGGAAAGTAATGATTGTCATTTTCACTATTTTCTGACACTTTATTTTGTCAATGAAGTGATTCACTGTTTGGTCTATAATCGGATGATTAATTGATAATTAAACAAGCATTAGTTGCAGCCTCGTTTGTCATAAATGGAGTAGGCTACCTTCATTAGGGTGTTGCCTAAACACAAAAGCTTGTTGCTCTGCAGCTTTGGGTTCTACCTCAGTGTCCATGAACACATTTATTCCACAATGTTCAAGATAAAAACAAACAAAAAAGAAAAGCATGAATCCCGTTCTGGGGTTTGAAATGTATCGAATGAATGTAAAATGGCACGCGAGGAGGGGAAAGAGAGAGTAACAGGATGCATGAATCCTTTATTGTGATTTTCCAATAAAAATCTGCTCTGCGTGAGTGTAATGGAGAGAAATGACGCCTGACTATTGAAGCAGACAATCGGCGTGTGTCATTGCGAGGGTACCAAAAGGTAGGGGTACCGATGGAGAGAGGAGGAGCGGAGGATGTCGTATGGGATTAATGGACACACTGTGCGGGAGGAGGGAGGGGAGATGGGCTTCTCCACGGAGGCGGCTGTGGTGGTGGTGGTGCTGGTGGTGGTGGTGGGGGGTGACTGGGGGAGACCACTGTGGCAGGGGAGAGGGAGAGGAGTGGCAGGGAGGGAGGGAGGGAGGCTGGTGAAGCCGCGGATATTCATGAGGACGCCGAGTGTTTTTTTTTTCCCTCGCCGTGGTGGTGACACACTGCTAGTCTGCAGAGAGACGGAGGGAGCGGGGGGGGGGAGGACAGACGGGTGAAAAGCAAGACGGGGCCCATCTTGCCATTGATCTTGAGGCGATCAAGGTGAGTGTGTTTTTATTCTTAAATGCTGCGGCTTGACTGTGTGTGTTTGCGCGCGCGCGTGTGTGTGTGTGCGTCCGTCTGACACATATATCTTGCAGTGCGTGTGCAGACAGGCATGACGGCAGGGCTATCCTCATGTGTGCATGGTTTCATTGTGTCTTATATGTGTATATATATATATATATATATATATATATATATATATATATATATATATATATATATATATTTGGGTGTTTTGTAACAGAATAGCAGGCTGGTAGTTGAGCTGCATATTGATGCATTGCTGCTTGGTTTTATAAGCTGCTTTATGGAGGTGGTACTGGTGGAAGCCATGGTGTGTGTGTGTGTGTGTGTGTGTGTGCGCGTGTGTGCTCAAATTTGTCATTGTCTGTGCATATATATGTCACTGTGTCACTGCATTTGTTGATTTCTCCACACGCAGCCTTTTTCCCCCCTTCTTTCTTCTTCACAAGGTGAATCTGTGCAGCCTGCTGGTGTGAGAGTGCTTTCATTGAGTGGGAGTGTTCTCCATGACCCCTGGTAAAAAGTCGTCCCCAACACTCTGTGTACCAGCTCGATCGGAAGCACTCTGATATGCTGAATCTGTCCTATCCAATGGAATTAGGTCATCTCGGACTGCTTTGAGTAATTATATAACATCAGAGAGCTCTGGTGTTGCAGTGTCTGCTCAGAATTAGCCTCACTGGGTAGGACTCCTGCAGCGCCACAATAGCCAACATGTGTCGCCAGGGCAGCCTCCCTTCATTAGTCGACCAATCGTTTGTTTGGATATTAGTCAATAATGTGATTAGTTTTTTCCCTAGATGATCCTTGTATTGTGGAAAACAATGGGCAGTCAAATCCAAATATACCTCCAAGCTTACTAAAAGAGTATGTTATGTATGGGGAAAGGATTTTCTCATATTTGATGATTCATCAGATGAATTAATTAACTGAAAGCAGGACAGCGAAATCTAAGAGAGGGAAGATGACTCAAAAACAGAGAGAATTAGCTTGCTCGTTAACTCTTCATATCTGTTTTCTTACAGGGGAATCTACAAGCTGAGACATATTCAAGGATGGATCCCGGCATATCACACCTGGAGTTTTGACATCTGGACCACTCAGATGAGCCAATCATATCTAACACCTCTCCCCATGCAGAATGTGGATCCGACCGACCGGTCAGACATTGGGAAGCTGATCTGAGACGGGAGAGACTCCGTGCAAATCCTCCCACAGGCTGGATCTGGATTATTGATTGTTGCATTCATGTGGGATCAGGTTTGCAACTGGGAAATGTCATGCGAACAATTCTCCAAGTCGGATAAACATTTAAGAAAACTTGGGAAAAGGTTTTCATCAGCAGTGACGTCCCATTGGCTCGTCTGGCCAAAGCAAGACGACATGAAGGGGGACATATTTTTTCCCAGAAACTCGTAGTTTACACTAACATGGAGTGAGAATATTCATCTAGATTTTTCTTTTCTTCCACCTTTGGCTTTTTGGGAAAATCAAAAAACGACAACAGATCAAAACGAAGGCCGTCCACCTCAGACTGAACCTGGAATCTCTGAGGGGCATTTAAATGCACCGTTAGCATTTAACGGCAGGTTGGACCCCTGGTTTCAGCCATCTGGAGACGGAGGTGTGGAGAGAGCGCGAGCGAGGTGGTTGGCTGGCCGAGTCAGCTCCGATGGGGGCCGGTTGTGACCCGGTCTGACCCCGGTTTGACCTTGCAGTGACCTTTGACCTCTCCGGTCCTGGCTCTCCACCTGCTCTGCTGCCTGGGTTCCGGAACGCTCCGCCCTGGGGCCCAGAACGAGCCAATCAGGATGAAGAAGAGCCGCAGCGTGCTGTCTGTGACTGGAGAAGAGGTGAGAATAACAAACAAACCTCCAGAAAATCAACTAACTTTGTCTCTTGTTCCAATGAGAGTAGATAAAAGGCAGAGCAGTCCGGTCACACCGGACTGTGTGTGTGTGTGTTTTCTTGAACGCTTACTATGACACACAAACCTCGTGACTTTCACACATCTATCCAAGGCTCCCTTTGTTCTTGTTGTCAAGGTCTGTGGACGCACTCAGAAGTCAGAGTGGACAGTTTGTCCTCCCCCGCCTCCATTTACATGGTGTGAACCACTCAGTCCGTCATAGTCCTGTATGTAAATGAGCCCCAGCTAAATGAAGGCTCTATGGAAATCAGCTATTTTTTTTTAGGGCTGAAGGACATAATACCATCTGCAAATATTCAAGCGCTCTTTTATTGATTAGGATGAGGAGCAAGTGCCTATACCTTTGTGTGTGTGTGTGTGTGTGTGTGTGTGTGTGTGCTGTATGTGTGTGTGTGGTTGCGAGCATCTTTCCACATCTGGGTCTGGACGACATCAAACACAGCATGCAAGCAACACGGCACTGTTGCCTAGCAACTGCTACCATTCCCCCAGTGTTTTGTTGCTACGGTACTGCAGTGCAGATCAGCCTCCAAGAGCTCAGTCTGTAGAGGCCTTATCCCAGACACACACACACACACACACACACACACACACACACACACACACACAGTCACATACATGTAAACACACGCATACATTGCTGATTTATAGTCTGTGTTTTTGTGTAGTTTCTTCACTCATCAGTATTTGAATATGTAACCATGGTTTGGTGAATGTGCTTAAATGACAACTGCACGGACCAACTTTCCTTTTTATTGCTGACTCTGAATTTATGTTTTTTTTTTTTTTTTTTTGTCTCTCTGCTTCCATCGGCTGCTCTCCCCCTCTGTCTCACAGGGTAAAGACTCAGATATAGCAGGTGCTGGGGAGAAGGCGGAGTCATCGCGCTACAGTCGATCTTATACGTCCGGAGCCACACTTGGGGCTGAGCTACGCAGAGGGAGGAGCAGAAGACTCTCATCTAGTCTCCAGGTAAACAAAGCATTGGTGCATTAACCTGCATGGGACCAGTATTAACCCCCCTCCCTCATGTAAACATTATATTAAATGACCATACTCTTTGATTTGGCATGTTTTTGGCCCGTTTAACTACAAACTATATAAACAAGCTAGACAGCATAATACTGTGTTTTAGGATGTTTATGTGTTGTTTGTGTTAGCTTATTGTTTTGGTTTTTACGTCCTGCAACATTACTGATAAAATCCACTGTAAACTGACTGCCGAGCACCAGAGGGCTAAGAGACAGCAACAGTTAGCAACTAGCTGTTGAACATAGTCGAGCCTTTAGCCTCTAAAAAGTCAAAAAGTTATCGCAGGTGTTGATATAGAGCAAAACACAGCTAAAATACTACTTATTTGACACAACACAACTCCAAATAAATGTTCCTCCTGGTCTGCTGGATGTGTAAATAAGCAGCTAATTTGCCAACAAGTTTGCCAAATCAAATTAAAAAGTGATATTATTATCATTGAGGTGTTAACAGCTTGTTTCGGCCCCAAATTACCAAAACAATCTGACTAATTAAGCTAATTGTATTTCTGTTGCACTTAAAACATCATGGCTGCCCAGAAGGACAGTAAAAATACATTCAAATCAAATGGTCAGCAAAATTGTTAAGTATTGATTGCACTGAAAGGTATTGAATGATTTGTGGTTAATTTTGTTAACTATAAGAAACTTAAACGCACTTCTTGCACAGATCTGCAGGTCATCAGTTACCTGTTTCCCCAGCCTTTAACATAAGAGAGATAGAGTGGACACATTGTGCCGTACACCTGCAAACTGGTGACTACTATCATATACTAACCCTTCCTTCTAACTCTACAGGTACCCTGCTGGCTCCGCCCTCGAGACCGCACGCGTTCACCTGAGGTCCTGAGCAACGTATCGCGTCCAACAACCCTTCCCCTCCACATCCCGCCACGCATCTCCATCACACAAGCAGACGCTGACGGGTACACACACACACACACACACAAACCTTTGATTTACTCCTCGCACAAAGCTTTTTCTAGATGCTCACTTTTCCTCCTCTCCTCGTGATGCAGTTACGAAGCAGAAAATGGCGTGTCACCAGGTCACACCCCTCTGGGTTCGCAGAGTCCAGGCCTCACCCTGCACACCTTTCCCCAAGGTCAGAGAAGGGAGTCCTTCCTCTACCGTTCAGACTCGGACTACGACATGTCGCCCAAGACGGCCTCGCGTAACTCGTCCCTCGCCAGCGAAGGGTGAGCCTCAGGGACAAAGACAAAAACTATGAGTTAATAGGGGGATAGAGTGTGTGTGGTTGTTGAAAAATCATCCCTGCTTCCGCTCTTATTTTCAACTCTCTCAGGCACACAGGAGAGGACTTCATCGTCACACCTTTTGCTCAAGTGAGTAATAAATAAATCATTGTGTAAAATGTTTCATGATGGTTCCGCTTCTCCCAAATAGTATCTCAGCCATCATTTTGACCTGTTGAAAAATGGTTAAATTAGCATGTTGAGGAATTGAAAGCAGTGTGTGCATTCATCATTTCTAAAAGCAACCATTAGGATATATATATATTTCTCTGAATATTTGTTATTATTATTATTTAGGTATTGGCCAGTCTGCGATCAGTGCGGAGCAACTTCACCATTCTTGCCAACGTCTCCACAACACCAGTCAAGTCAGTACGAACTCATTGTCCTGCAATGTCCCATTATGGTCGTATGTTGGCATTTGTGTAACCAGTTCAGACTGAACAACAATCTACTTTACTACAGTATATGACACATTAATATAAAGCTACTTGTCATTATAAGCACGCATCTCATGTCACACTCATACACTCATTTTGTGACTACAGTAACATCTTTAAATAATTAGAAACAGTAGTCATGCAGTACTTGAGCATTGGTTTTCAACTTTATTAGCACGTGACCACCAAACCCAAACCCTGCATTAGGAGAGAGAGAGAGACTTTCATGCTGTATCATTTATGTTCCCAATGTTAGATTCAATTCAATACAGCTTTATTACGAAATTGTACTCAGCAGCTCGTCAGATCAACAGATACACACAGGACAAAGGAGAAGAAAGAAAACTAAAAACAATCTATAAGCTTAAAAACTATATGTGGAATCGGTATTATATAACTATAAATATCTCTAAAAACGAAAAATCTAAAACATGCAGATATTTAGACTCGAGTCACAAATTGGATGACTTTAGAATCAAATAGACAAAATAAAAAAAAAACTTGCAACTCAACTTGGACTTTAAGCCTTTCGACTTAAAAATCTTTAAACCTTCCTCCAAGCCCAAAAGTATTTAAACAGTGTGACATTTGACAAATGATTCCCAAGATCTTTTTTTATGGTTCAGTTGAGTCACTGTCACTTGTCTTGACTTGTGACTTGACTTGACTTGTGACTTGACTTGTGACTTGACTTGTGACTTGACTTGTGACTTGACTTGTGACTTGACTTGTGACTTGTCAGTCTTGACTTGTGACTTGACTTGTGACTTGACAATCTTGACTTTGGACTTTACTTGGGACTTGTCAGTCTTGACGTGGGACTTGACTTGTGACTTGACTTGTGACTTGTCAGTCTTGACTTGTGACTTGACTTGTGACTTGACTTGTGACTTGACTTGTGACTTGACTTGTGACTTGACTTGTGACTTGACTTGTGAACTTATCAGTCTTGACTTGTGACTTATCAGTCTTGACTTGTGACTTAACGTGGGACTTGACTTGTGACTTGTCAGTCTTGACTTGAGACTTGACTTGTGACTTGTCTTGGCACCTGACTTGCAAAACAATGCCTTGATAACCGCAGTGTCTGTCAGGTCAAACTAAGCCGTTGCGTCCTCAGGAGGTCTCCTCTGAGTGGAGTGTGCGTCAGTCCCAGGGCGTCTCTATCAGACCAGGAGTACCAGCAGCTCGCTCTGGACACACTGGAGGAGCTGGACTGGTGCCTCGACCAGCTGGAGACCGTTCAGACACACCGCTCTGTCAGCGAAATGGCCTCCAACAAGGTTTGCAAAACATCCCTGAACCAACCAGTCCAACCAACATATCAGCAGGCTAATAAATGTGTAAACGTACAGTATATGTTGAAGATAGAAACTACAGCACATTTTTATGGACTTTGACGTTTTTCTTTAGATTATAAATATTCTGCTGTGGTTTGTATTCATTCACAGTTATTATTCATGATTTACTTATATTTTTTAATGATTGGCTAATCTTTCGTTATCAGATTTCTTATGCTCATTTATCTGCTGTATATTGGTATAGGTCTCTATGCTGTAATGTTACTATAAACTAATGCTTGTTAGATAGAGAAAAGCCAGCACCATGTTCCCGTTATGTTTCTGCAACATTAAAACTTGGCACTTAATTACAACCTCCAGATCCAAAAAGAGTTCTGTATTGGATATTAGCTCTTAGTTATCCCTAAAACTCAGAGAACCAGCACTTCATTGACTCATATCTCTGTTTTGCCACAGTTTAAGAGGATGCTGAACAGAGAGCTGTCCCACATGTCAGAGATGAGTCGCTCAGGCAACCAGGTGTCTGAATACATCTCCAGCACCTTCATGGGTGAGTGGGACCACAGTCTCTCTTCTGGTCCACGTCCACTGCCAAATAAAAACAATGAATCTATCTATGTGTGTGTTTGTCCATCAATCTGTAGACAAGCAGAACGACGTGGAAATCCCGTCTCCCACCCTGAAAGACAAATCTATGAGTCACATCAGCGGAGTGAAGAAACTGTCTCACAGCTCCAGCCTCTCCAGCTCCTCCATGCCTCGCTTCGGTGTCAACACGGACCACGAGGATGAGCTTGCCAAGGTCTCGTTGTCTTGTTTTTTTCTTCTTCTTTTTCTCTGACTCACTTCAAAACAAGATTCACAAATCAATCCATGTTCAGACTTGGACTGTGAACACGGATTTATTCTTTGTATCTTGTGCACACGAGATCAATCTTTCAGGACCGGGGGCTCCGTAGTAGATTTGCGTCTTTGCTTGTGCATAGTTTTATTTCAATCTTGGCTCAGTTGACCCTTCCAGTAGTATGGAGGAAGTTTGTCTCCTGCACTTTTCTTCTTTTAATGATTTACGGCTGAGGCTCTTTTAGTATCACATTGAGATTGAAGGGCGAGGTTTTCTGTGGGACGTGCATGTTTTTTTTTAGTGTGTTAAGACTTTCATCTGAACACTAAGCCACTTCAGGGTTGACGTGCTCATAGTACTCAAACGTTCGCTCCATGTCTGCATCGCATAAAGATGGGATTTTTTTTGGGTTATTTCTTTTGTGTGTATTTTGTGCTTGGTGCCACATTGTTTAATTCCATCCAGTCTGTAGCACCAAATGTTTGAAAAAGCCCACAGTAGGATGGAAACTGTCCCTGGTTCACCCTGGTTTTTAAATCACCAACGTGGTCATTCGTCCTGAGGGGAACATGAATGTCGGTGCCACATTTCATGGCATTCCACTGACATCCATTCAGACAGCCACACCTTTAGCATGGCTGAAAGAAACATGTTTTGTGGCCTGTCATCATCATTAAGAAGTGGACTAGTCAGTCAGTCAAAGAGGTTATAGATATTCATAGTACGTCTCTGGACACGCCGACACACACTGAAGGATCAAGTTTATTTTAAAGGACACAAAAGGGATGTCTGCTGTGTGATCATTGTTCAAAAGGCACAAGATCTAAAGTTTTTATAATGATACATTTTGATACTAACAATGAATGTAATCATAAAAACAATCTACATGAAATCATTATATTTCCTTACGTATTGAATCATTTCTAGTGTTTGCCCAAAGTCATTTAGGGCTGTGACTCACAATTATTTTCATCATTGAATTCTCTGACAACTATTTACTTGATTAATTGTTGGGTCTATAAAATCCCATTTATTAAAGGGTACTTCATACTTGAAGTAATACACGAAGGTGCTGGAATTGTGGGTTTTAGAGAGGACATTTCTAACATTATGTCTGTCTCTGTGTGGTGTTTGAGCAGGAGTTGGAGGATCTGGACAAATGGAGTTTCAACGTATTCAGATTAGCAGAATTCTCCAACAACAGGCCTCTAAGCTGCATCATGTACACCATCTTCCAGGTAAACAAACTGAGTGTGTGTGTGTGTGTGTGTGTGTTGGGTCTGCGGATGTGCATGATCCGCGTGTTTGTACATGTGTGTGAAGTTGTGGCTCCATGTCCTCCCTCATCAGGAGCGAGAGCTGTTGAAGACGTTTCGTATCCCAGTCGACACCTTTGTCACTTACGTGATGACCCTGGAGGACCATTATCATGGAAATGTACCGTACCACAACAGCCTCCATGCTGCGGATGTCACCCAGTCCACACACGTCCTCCTGTCCACACCTGCTCTTGATGTAGGTTGACACACACACACACACATGTCATACAGATCAACCTTTTTAAAGTTAATAGCACACAGGCTGGTTCTCCTGGATACTGGAAAAACCCACAACCTCCCATCCTACATTTTATGGTGAAGAGATATCAGACAGCACATAAAACTAGAGAAACTTGTGTCAGTACTTGTGTCATTCCTTCATGGACTAAGCTAAATAATAACTTTATTTGGATAGCACATGTCATGCTCAAAATGAAAGGCAGTCGCTGATATATGAAGCTATGAAGAGGTAATGTGATCCTTTTTTATTGTATTGGTCAAAATCCTGACTGCAGCGTTCTGAATGTAACTGTAATTTTCTTAAATACTTTTTAGGGAGATCAATAAAAAGAGAGTTGCAATAATCTAAGCAATAAGCATGTATCAGCATTTCAGTATATTTCTGACAAAGAATTGTCAAATGTCAGCAATGTTTCAGATGGAAATATTGAGTTTTTGTAACCTTGTTAAAACGGCTAATAATTTGTGCAGGAATGTGCAAAAGCTCACAGGATAAAATATAGAGAACATGTGCAACGTGTAGAGATGATAATAATCAAAAAAGATTTTATGTATTAAAAAATGATATATATCAACTTTATTGTATATTTTGCAAGCTGTACTCAGGTTGTCAAAGAGCATGTGACAGTATTAAAGCCATTATAATGTAAACATTTTCATTACTTTGTTACGTCTCCTTGGCTGACTTCAGAGCAGTATCCACTCATAACACAAGCATGTAACACAAGGTCAGCCTTTGCAAACGCCTTCAATTCAAGTTGTACCTCTTTCTGTTTGAGGGCTGTTTTTCACCCCAAAAACTATGAAATTGGTTTAAATAAACCAAATTTCATCTGGATTTGCTGTCAACAAGCGAACAACCACAGTAATTGAAGTCCTCTGGTGACGAATAAAGGAAGTCCTTTATGAATAAAAGATGAGGTCCCTCTTAGAAAGCAGGATTCAACTACAAAGTGATTGCATTGCAAATTACATTTATGAAACTCAAGATTGTACTTACTAAGTAAACAGACAAATTAACATGTTTTCTTTGGATAAAAACTTAAAATAAGGGATGAGAATATCTAGTTTTCTCTCACTTCTTGTTCCTTGTAGGCCGTCTTCACCGACCTGGAGATCCTCGCGGCTCTGTTCGCTGCAGCGATCCACGATGTAGACCACCCCGGGGTTTCCAATCAGTTCCTCATCAACACTAGTGAGTGCACACACACACACACACACACACACACACACACACACACACACGCACACACACACACACAGACAGAGACAAACGGTATAATCTCTCTCTCTCTCTCTTCACTGTGCCCAGACTCTGAGCTGGCCCTCATGTATAATGATGAGTCCGTTTTGGAGAACCACCACCTCGCTGTGGGCTTCAAGCTTCTGCACCAGGAACACTGTGACATCTTCCAGAACCTCACCAAGCGACAACGACAGAGCCTTCGCAAGCTCGTCATCGATATGGTCAGGACATTTTCTACCACATCTCACCAGTTCTCCTTCAGCTTTGGTTAATTAGTGTTGGTAACTCATTTTCTTTTCTTTTAGCTGCCAATGCTAAGGATCTCAGAATCATTTTAAATAAGTGCTCTTTGTGTGGCAGTACCCTCTTTTAAATGACTATCCTCATCCCATCATTTGACAGATAAGGTCAGAGATTAGTTTGGACCTTTGTGCTTCTTTTCCAGTTTTTTCTTACGGTCTCTGTCTGCAGGTGTTGGCCACAGACATGTCCAAACACATGACCCTCCTGGCTGATCTGAAGACCATGGTGGAGACCAAGAAGGTGACCAGCTCCGGCGTGCTGCTCCTGGACCACTACACAGAACGGATACAGGTAACTTTCTTGCCGGTATGGCTGCTCACGCAGACCACGGTCACCAGTGCAAGAATCTACCGAACCGTGTGAATGAATTGTTATCTACACGGTGCGATGTGTGTGTTTAGGTGCTGAGGAACATGTTGCACTGTGCAGACCTGAGCAACCCCACCAAGACCCTGCCGATATACAGACAGTGGACGGAGAGGATCATGGAGGAGTTCTTCCGACAGGGTGACAAGGAGCGAGAGAGAGGGATGGAGATCAGTGCCATGTGTGACAAACACACCGCCTCCGTGGAGAAGAGTCAGGTAACGCTCTATCTCGTCTCTCCCATCCACTTTCCAAATTGATTGATTGATTGATTGAAACTGTGTTTGACACTTGAACCCTTCGGTTTATTGTGAAGACTGTTAGAAGTGTGAATGGTCATTGTTTGTGTCATTGACAAACACAAGTTTCACTCCGTGGCAGCGTGGAGGGAAAGTATATTATATCATGAAAAGCTACGTCACAAGTTATAGTATAGTATGTCAAGTAGAAGTCAAAGTATGTAATTCAATTAAAGTAGAGCTGAGACTGATGGTCATAAACCAAAATATTGGGAAAAGAATTCACCTGATGACGTCAAAAGGATCACCAAAATAATTACAATTAATTCAAAGATTCTTGTTTTGCATTGTGGCATGGAGAGAGAGGCGGGCATGGGTTTGTTGTGCAAGACTTTGATTTCCCCCCAAACATGAAAAACATTATTTTTCATAAATCTGGCCCAGTAACGAAGCCTGGAATAATTCTGGCAATCATTAAAGCTTTTGTTATTGTATTTTGGATGCATGTATCACAACTGTGTCAACATCCAGCTGGCAGCAGCTTCAGTCATATGCCTCTTCTGATCTCCATGATGTTAAACAGCGACACTTCTGGTTACTGATTCTGTACTTAGTTTAAAAAAAATCTTTTGAGATGTTCTGCCAGTTGGATTTCTGTATACTTCAAAATAATAGCTTATTTGCTTTCTTGCCGAGAGTTAAATGAGAAGATTGATACCATTCCGATGTCTGTACGATGTTTGGAAATAAACCTTAACGGCTTTACTGGCTCTGCCCAAAGTTAATTTCAATATTTTGTGTTTGCCTCGGGGGGTTTTACAGTGTGTACAAAGTACAATATCCTCTGTCAAAAAAGAAGAAACCTCAGGGACAACAGAGGAGGAATCCCTCTCCTGGATGGACAGAAGTGCAATAGATGTTATGTGTACAGAATAAACAACCAAATACAATTACAACATAGTCAACAATATCTGAAATAGAAAATACAAAAACCCAAGTGTTCACTTGAATGGATTGAACAAAGATATAATCTGTTAATGTATGAGTTTAAGACGTGCTGGTAGGCCGATTTTGTTACATTTGGACAAAGCCAGGCTAGCTGTTCCTCCGTTTTCAGTAGTTATGCTAAGCTAACTGGCTGCGGGCTGTACCGTTTATATTTACCACACAAACATGAGAATGGTATCAGTCTTCTCATCAAACTCTGGGCAAGAAAGCAATCCAGCGTATTCCCCTAAATGTCTAATTGTTTCTTTAACACTACTTGTTATCATGGTGTCAGGTGTGATTCTTTTTTTTTTTTTTTTCCAGGTGGGTTTCATCGACTACATCGTCCACCCGCTGTGGGAGACGTGGGGTGACCTGGTGCACCCAGACGCCCAGGAGCTGCTGGACACGCTGGAGGAGAACAGGGAGTGGTATCTGAGCACCATGCCCCAGTCCCCATCACCTCCCCCGGACAGACACCTGCAGCATGACCGCTTCCAGTTCGAACTCAGCCTGGAGGACCTGGAGCACAACAACCACAACCACATACACCTGAGGAGCAACGGCAGGATGAGCGCCTGTGATGACGAGGGTGCAGACCGTACGCAGGACGATGTAGAGACTGAGAAAGAAGACGAGGAGAATCACAACAGCGAACACAACGGAGTCCAAGATGATGAGGAGGAGGAGGAAGAGGAGGAGACCGGAGAAAGAGAGGGCGAAGAAGAGGAGGAGGAGAAGGAGAACGCAGAGGAGGAGGAGGAACATGCAGAGGAAGTAGAAGAAGACTGTGAAGGAAAGACAGATGAAGTGAACGATGCAGAGGAGGAAGAGGAGACTAAAGAAGAGGAGGAAGAGAATGAGCAACATCAGGAAGGAGATCAAGAGCAGGAAGAAGAATTGGAAGGCAAGGATGCTGCAGAAAATGAGGAGGCGAAGACTGAGGAAGGTGAAGGTGAGGAAACTTTGGAAAAGGTAGAAGAGGAATTCGAAAATGAGGAGGCAGAAGTGGAGGAAAAAGAGGAGGGAAGGATGGAGGAGGAAGAAGAAGAAGAAGAAGAGGAGGCAACAAAGACTGAGGAAGGTGAAGGTGAGGAAACTTTGGAAAAGGTAGGAGAGGAATTTGAAAATGAGGAGGCAGAAGTGGAGGAAAAAGAGGAGGGAAGGATGGAGGAGGAAGAAGAAGAAGAAGAGGAGGAGGCAACAAAGACTGAGGAAAACTTAGAACAAGAGGAGGGCGAGACAGAGGAGAAAGTGGAGGAGGAAGCAGAAATGGAGGACAAAGCTGAGGAGGAGGTCGGAGAAACAGAAGATATCGAAGAGGAGAAAGGAGAGTCGGAAGAAGCAGAAGAAGCAGAAGAGGAGGAGGCGCCTGTTGAGGATGAAGCTGGAGAGGAGGAGGAGGAAGAGGAATGTTAATTGGGTGTAAAAACATACCTTAACAGGGTCAGTCAATACAAGTTAACGAGAGATTTTTTAAAAGTACGTAACTGGAGCCCGAAAGGCTTCGACAGTAGTAAGACTGTCAGAGGGGAGGATGAAGAGCTGGAGGCTCAACTGCAGACGTCTTAAAACAAACTTGACAGCTCCCAGGCGGACAGTACAGCACCGGAGCATACGCCTTCCTGATTGTTGCAGCGTCTTAATCAACTGGTAGTGATAGAAAGACGTTTGCGTCTTCATCACAGAGTATCTGTACATCCATCACTGCCGTAGGGAATAAAACGGAGGATAATAAAAGTGGGGAAACTGTTTTATCGACCTTTTGTAGCTCCTGAAAAAAAACCTAAAATGCAATTAAGTGCGATCTCATGGACTACTACCCATCATCTCTCTTTCACCGTCTTGTTTATTAGGAACACAATGACCAACAACTGTTAAAAGAATGTCAACTTCCTCTGTTTGTCAGAAAAGAGAAAAAAAAAAGTCTGGAAAATGTCTGTCGTCTTATATTTACAGCAAAAACTTTCCACTTGTGAACAGGATGCTGAGAACAACTTTGGGCTCTGGTCTAGGAACAGTTGAACCTCCTCACATACTAACCTTAAAGCAAAGACGCTGGGTTCTGAATGATATCGGGACCATTATGTCAAGGTGGAAACATTTGCAGTCCAACTCAAAAGGCTGTGACCTGTCGTATGTGTCGATGTCTGTTCATGTTTTAAAAAAAACACCCAGTATTCATCCCATAACGACAGTTTCACCGCTACCAGACTGTGAGTTTGATTCCCGGGTGAATCGTGCCAAACTGACCCACGACCAGCACTGAGCAATTCAGCCTTCCTCCGAACAAGGCTACGTGTCCGTTAAGCAATGAACTGTGGGACCAGGGTACATGGGTGTGATGGTCTTCCACAAATCCCTTTTTTTTTTTTTTTTTTTTTTGTAAAAATGTAATTTGGCACTTTATCTAACACCCCTGTTTCATATGTGTACATAATAAACATGTATTTTAATCTGCTGATGTCATATAATAAATATGATCAATGAAGTTGATGGATGGATTTGTTTCCGTTGCAGGTCTCCGATATCTTTCTCCCTGAATAATAATAATACTGGAAAGGATCTTTCATGACAAAGTCAGTATAGCATGTACGTAAAATAGTCATAGTGATAGTGGAGTATGTCAAAAACAATGCAATGAAGCAATAGTATACTATTTCAAAAAGACTTAGTATAGTGGAAGAACATACTGTACTATTGCATTTTTATGATTTTTTACAACTTTTCAAAAAACTATGACTTTTTTTGACATACTACACTATGGCTTTTTAATGACTTTTTCAACATATGAGTTTTTATGACGTTTTTCAACATAATATACAACTTTTTTATGACTTCCTTCGACAGACAATACTATGGCATTTTTTTTACTACTGTGCTACACAATAGTATGTCAAGTCAACTATGACAATGAATTACTTTTTTATGACAACTTCCAACACTGTACTATGGCTTTTTTCGACATAATATACTATTGCATTTTTATGACTTACTATACTGTGACATTGAATGACTTTTTATAACATACTATACTATGACTTTTATAAATAATATACTATGACTTTTATAAATAATATACTATGACTTTTTTATGACTCTCTTCGACATACAATACTATGGCATTGAATTACTTTTTTCCACATACTAAACTGTGACTTTTTTATATAAAAAAAAGTCACAAAAGTAATAGTATACTCCATGGAAAAAAAGTTATATTCTAGTATGTCTAAAAATAGCATAATATAATACGTCTAAAAATAACTATATTATACTTTGTCAAAAACAAATCATAATAAAGCATGTCATAAAACAGCCAGAGCAGAGTATGTCGATAGAAATCATAGTATAGTAAATTTCATGAAAAATTCATGGCATAGTACGGTATATTAAAAAGTCAGAGAGTATTTTAAAAAAAGTCAGAGTATATTGTGTTGAAATAGCATCGTGAGTCATTGTAAAGTATGAAAAAAACACAACAATTCATTGTATAGTGTTTCATCAATAAAGTCAGTTTTGAGAAAACAAATCCAGTTTTCTTGATGGGAAACTGCATAAATTGAAGCTTAATAAACATAAGCTTTGTACTGCCGGGTTGATTAAACAAGCTGTTTAAATGTCAAGAGTTGTCTGAATGACGACATAAAGAAAATAATAAATAATAGTAATAATTTATAAATAATAACATTTTATTATCATAAAAACCTTTATCTTGTTTTTGGATTTGGATGATTTGGTGGGCCGGAATACGAGCTTTGTTGTGCACCGTGTTTTAGACCGTGTGTATTTATTGATGACATGTGGCAGAGCAACAATAGGATGGAAGCATTTACAGAAACATTCACGTTGGCAACCCGTTTTAAACATGTGTGTATCCGACAGTAAGAGATGATAAACAGGTTCAGTTGCACTGAATTGTTTTGCTCTGGGCTGAAAATGATTACGCTTCACAGTATAAAACAGCTGGTGAGGAAACACTGATCACTCTTTAGCATGTCATAAAAACAAACTTAAGAAAACAAAGCAAATTAAGAAATTATCTTCACAACTTTCGTCACATGAAAAATGCAAAAAATACTTCAAACGATCATTTACATTGTAAGTTACAGCACTCCTGTTTGTGCCCGTTTTCTGTATTTGTAGCACATTTCTTTATGCCACATGTGTGTTTCTTGATTTGCTTCTGCTTGATGTTTTTGACGATTTATTTGGTTTTCTAAATGCTCCCAAAGTTTAGTCGTAGCGGTGAAGATCTTTCCCTCATTTGCTCTCGTTTTAAGTCGCAGTGCTTAAAAACACAGCTTGTATAAAACGTGACGTCGGTGCATTGATATCGTTACGTTTTTCATCGATTATGCAGTGAAATCCAGCAAATTACCTGCAAATGCAATGTTTTCTGACAAGTTTCTTACACATTCATTCCTTAAGACAACCTCATTCTTAACATAAATACATATTAAAAACATCACATCTTCCATCTTAAGGCACTGGATTTTTTTTTAGGTCACAAACGCTCAAGCGCAAATAAATACGTCAGCGTGTACACATGTACAGTGAACCAACCGTTATCAAACTGCACCTCAACAACAGGCAGGAGGCAGCAGAAGAAACCTGAACAGGAAGAATTAGGGATGTACCAAACCCACCAGAACTGTGACAGTTTAACCTGTGATATAGAGTTTACTCACCTTTTAAGAGTAATATAAATCTGTCTGAGGTTTTATCATTAATGCATCAGAAAACACAATATCTTAAATTTCCCGAAAATACAGCTTTGACATTTGTTTGTTTGTTTACCTCTTGAGGATCGACTGCAGGCCTTTCACACCTTTTTTGTTGGGTTTTTCTTCATGTTACTCTCTTTTGCTTTCAGAATCTAGATTTCAGGTCCAGAGTTGTTTTTTTAGTTTTTTTAGTGGCCGATCAAAGAGGTCCAGTCAGGAAAGTTGTCGATCTCTCCGTTCTCGTTCAGCTGATGGTCTCCGTGTGTCAGTGTCAGCTTGTAGCGTAGACGCACCCTCCGCTAAAGGAAGAGGCCAAACATGTGAGATGTACATATGACTTTTTTTTATGACATACTATACAACGACTTTTTTATTACACCCTATATTATGACTTTTTATGGCAAACCATACTATGACCAGAGTGTCAAATTAGCAAGCAATCCGCCAGTGAAAAGGGAAAGTCACTCGCAGCTGCTATATAAAAGCAACGCCATTACCTGTAGGACATTATTAGTTTTGATTGACAGTCAAAGTTCACAGAATTGAAACAAATAATTAATAAAGACGCACACACACACACACATACATACATACATGGGATTAAGAGAGCGCGAAAGAGAGATTGATTGTGGATATGGTCAGAGCTGACAGGCGATCAGAGCAGAGAAGAAATGAACAGTAAATGTGCGGCGTAGGTTTCATTTTGTCCATGAACAAACACTGCAGCACCTCAACGGTGAATATTGTTTGTTTCTTTGTTGTTCCAGGCTAAATATTCACTGTATGAATTGAAATGTATTGATAGTATATTTGAACACGTAGGCGGGTGCAGTCATGCGTGCATGTACGTGTGTACCCTCCTATGCCTGGGGGGGGGGAATTCACAAGCTACCCAGCAGGTTATAAAGTAATTAAACCAGCTCCACCTTTACAAGCACCGGGCCCTTCTGCATAACAAGTACTTACTTTTGCTTATATTTGTACTTGAGCTTGTACTAATGTAGTACTGCTACTTTGAAGTAAAAGATCGGAGTACTTCTGCCACCACTGATGCTAAATGAACAGCACAGCACTACCCCTATTATAAACACAAACACACTGAAATGTAATGCTCTTATATACAAGTACGTTTTATGTACGGTAAGTAACAGTGAAGTAGGATGTTAGATCACTAACATGTTGAGCTTTTAATGTAAATCAACAGCGCTCCTCAAACTCACATTCTGAGGATTAGCCAATAGGAGGACCTGGGAGATGGCCGGCGGAGGCAGGAGAGGGTTGTATGAAGGTAGGTTTGTCCCAGAGGCAGGCTGAAGTTTCACCAATATGGTCTGCAGGACAAGTAATAAAATTACATTTAAATGGATATTCAACTAATTCACGGAAAAAACGGTCGGCACAGCAAATCGTTGAATGATAAATGAATAAAATTAAATAAAAAAACAGTCTGGCCAATCTGAAGTGTCTCCAGTAGGAGGCGCCAGTAACACGAGGAAACTAACACATAATCAGTATAAAGGAGCAGCGAACCAATCAGCACTGGGCATCTGCTGAAACACATTTGTCTACATGGTAAGCTTTAACACAGAGACACTACGGGGGGGAAGATGTAGCAGCTGTTTATAACCAAACATGGTACTTACATGAGAAAACTGATATTGAGATGGATTATTCTTCAATTAAAAAAACACGAGTACAAGAGACGAAATTTACAGACAAATTATTTGCATTGATGCTTTTATTTATATAGAGTTTGAGTTCCCATCCATGCTCCTTAAATTAAATTAAAACAGCAAAGTACTCAAAAAATAAAACTCGCTTAAATCGCAGGTATAGATGACACTTAATTCTCAACAACTCGTACTTGTTTGATAAGAATTAAGAAGAATTGCAGTTTTTTTTTCATACCTTTGGAACAGCAGCTTGGAACAGGAAGTCTTTCACATGGAGGGCAGATGTGTTCACCGTGGAGAGGACGACCACGGCGACACCTGGATGACCCGGCGGAGAGTCTTTGGCAAAATGGAGAGAGACGTGGACGCCGCCGTGATCGTACACAGTGATCGGCTCAATATTTCCTATCACAAACAAGAAAAAGAAACAGACATTTAGCCAGTGGGCGATAAACACATAATAAAGGAACTATGAAACACAAAGTTCAGCCAGCTGTTTGGCCAAATAAACATACTGGATTTGATGGTTTCCATTGGAACAAAGATGTTTTTCAGGAGTTCTGGGGTACATGTCACTGGATATCCAGACATTTCACTGAGCTGGTTCTGCGACTTGGACGGTGATTCCGACTCTGCAGTAAATTGTTGACCGTGAGGGAATGACCTGATAGAAGAAAAGGTCATTTTAGAAATATGGACAGTAAATAAAGCCGGAGAACAAAACTAAATGAAACATGAATTGAGAGGAATGTGAGTCATATATACTGATGAAAGAAGGCAATTTTGTTTGTTTACTGCTTTGCCATTTCGTTTCGTTTGTCCAGCAACACACATCAGCAGGCGGACATTATTGGTGTGACTCCGTTATATAGACTTTTCTTTTTAAATGTAATTTCTGATTTGGGCAGTCTACAATGGTTTCTTTCTTTCCTCCATCCTCACCAAATGCTAGTCCCGTTAGATGAAGCACTGCTCCCCCCACATCCACGGGCTCTCAACACCACACCTCTCCCTCCGTTCTGCTCAGCATTGTTCATCTGAACCTCTCCATTGAGCTGACGGAAGAAGACAAAACTGTGTTAAACAGTTAATCCAAACAAAATCTTTTAAAAAATGTTTATCTTTACATCCAAGCTTCACCTGTAGAAGTTCTTCATAATACGACGTTGTGGTCTCTTGAGTCTGTTTTGAGACCAGATGATCTAACTCTGTAATCACAGGACAGAACATCATTACATTATGAGTCATCACTGTGAGAGAGAGAGAGAACAAACTAGAATACCAATGCAGGCCTACCTAATTCATTTAAGTCCTGTTCAGCCGCTGAGTGGAAGGTACTTTCCAGAAGAGAGGAAAACATTGGTGAAGAGGAGTCAAAGGACGGTGCTGAATCAGCTCTTCTGTGTGTGTGCGGAGAGTCCAGCGCTGACAGGTCGATGAGGTGGTAGCTTTTAATCTCTCTGGGACTCTTTGGAGCTGGAGGAACAAGACGAGACAGAGTCAAAGATGAGCAGCACAGAGCGGAGCCAAACACACAAACAAGCTGTTGTCCACAGGGACTACTAAGGAAGAACGGAACAGCGGACAAAATGAGGCCTACCGTTACTTTTACCCTCCACTTCTTCCTCACTTCTACTTCTTTCTCGTCCGCCGTTACACTCTCTCTTTCCCACCCGGTCTTTGTAGCTGTTTACTACTAGCGTTAGCTCGTCGTTAGCCGCCAGGATCTGCGCCAGAGCTGCGTCGTCGTCCATCGTGTCGCTGGCCAGGCGGAACAAGCTGGGCCTCAGTCGATCACAGCTCTCGTACCAGGCCTGCAGCCGGGGAGGGAGGGAGGGGGGGGGGGGGGGGGGGGTATGAACCAGGCTGCACTATGATGATCTCTTCATACAAGGGACAGACCAGCGTGTATCAGTTGTACTAGAAGAGAAGCAACATGTTGCACTGAACCAAATTCACACAGATGATTATGTGAGTCTGTAGCGTTATTAATTTATTCAGGTCCGGTGATTTAATGGAGGCTCGTGCTAAAGCCCTAATGTAAGATTGGAACATTTCTGTGGGACCTTCATCGGGATTGTTCCGATTTTTAATAAAACAACACATTGAGTCCGACATACCTTCACGTCATCACTCGGCTGTAACGAGGTTCCAGCGATCGTGTGCTGGTCCAGTAGCTCTCTGAGATGCTCGGTGCTGCTCTCCACCTCCTTCAGAGTCGATTCACGCTTTGACACTTTCTCTGCCTTCTCCTGCTCCTGAAACACACACACACACACACACACACACACACACACACAAACGTAAACAAATCAATGTCAAACTCATACAACTATTACAGCTGCATGCATGCAAACATGGCCACCAGCACCGCTCACCTCTTTCAGGGTGCTTTTAATGAGTCTGTTGGCTGTTTCCAGGTCTTCAGGACGGGCGCTTTTCAGTAATCTGGCTAACAGCTGATGATACAGAAACATCCTGTTTTTAGCAGGATGAAACCAAATGTTACATTTGCGAATATTAAACACAAACACTCACTGTGGCCTTGTCCTCCTGGTCAAAAACAGAGTCTGTGGTTCTTTGTGTTGGAGGCGCCATTATAACTGTGTCTGGTAGTTTGGGATCTTTCTTCACAATACCTTAAATAACAAAAAGAAGGGCAAGATGGATTTATTCTTGGGGGAAGGACATAACACAAAGCAACACATTACAATATATATCACTCTTTTATGTATCTCTAAACTCGTAATATATCATGTGAATAATTGAAGTGTTGTTGGTCAAGAGTTTAGGTGTATCTGTTGCATCCAGACCTTGTTTCTTGAGCGTGTTGTAAGCTTCCTGAATCTTGGGTTCGTCTTTTAGCCAAAGAGTCCAGCCGTAGAGGACCTCCGTCACTCTGTCTTTCACTTTCTGTGGAGTCCACGCGCCAAAGTACTGCTCAGAAAAGATCAACCAGGTCAGTCACATCAGCGTTGATCCTCAGGGAGCAACTGTTACATTCCTTAATCAGTCTTTAACTCTTTAAACTTGTATTCATGTTGATCTCTATTTTTCTATTTGATTTAGCAGTGGATATATATTTTTGTAGCGTAGTAGATGATTTGTTAATGTACCATTACGTTTTCAACTGGAAGAGCTCAGTATGGTTTTGTTTACATAAAGAGCTCATTGACTTTAATTTGTTTATGCGTATGAATTTGACTGATGAAGGTCTGAGGGCCAACATGTGGTTAATAAAGTGAACTGATTGATACTGTGAAGGATTTTTTGGTTGTTTTGACTACTATTTTGATTAAAATTGGTGTTTGGAGCTTTAGATTTGCATTTATGGTTCCTCTGTTTATTAAAACTTGTGTTTAATATTCCCAATGGATTTTAAATTGCTTCTAATCCAGAGCTCATCTGGATTACACACACACACACACACACACACGTCTCAAGTAAAGTAAAAATAGAGAATAATTTAGAGAAATACGGCCTGATGAAATCGACCCGGCCAAAACATTGCCAGTAAAGTCACATTTCTATTTTGTGAGACATGAATAAGTGTGCCATCATTGCCTTTTTGACCAGTTACATTACTCTTGATTATATAATGAATGAAATGGTATTGGTACACGCACACATAAGGAGCGAAGGACACCTGTCTCTCTATTATTACCTTTGGCGTTAAGAGTTTGAGGAGCTCATTGAGAAAGCGAAACTTGGCGGCCTCGCTGTGGAACCTCTTCCCGCAGTTGTTCATACATGCCTCGAGAACCTGGAAAGCACCAAGTCAGAAGAAATCATGGTCAACGGAAGCTTTCTCAACATGTGAAAATGAAAGAAACAAAAGCCTCTTGTTCTTACGCAATACAAAGAAGAAAGAGAACGGATTTGTCGCTGCATGTTTCGTGGTTAACCACCTTTAAAAGGCACATGACGTGAGGCACATGAACCTTCCCTAAGTTACATTATATGACAAACCGTGCGCTGTCACAGCAGATTCAAAATGCCAATTAAAACCCTCATGTCACTCGGGCCATGTGATGAAATTTAGTCACAGATATTCTTCACAGGCCCTCTACCAGGGTCGGAACAAAGACATTTATTTTTCAATGAATGGTCCGTACCTTTAAAAGATGCTATGACAAATACCGTGCATAACCCATAATCAATTGCATTAAATAAAAATAGATGTATACTGTGTGTCAGCACAGATACAAAACTAGAAAGATATTAATTTTTAACTTGTTAAATGCATTATTTGAATTTAAAAAGAAGGGACAAAGAAGTTGCTTGTTGCTTTTGGGAACTTCACAGACGAATACACTGAATATTAACTGTGTAACGTGTATCATCTGTGTACTACATGTAGAGATGAAGAATATGATAACTTACAGTGAGAGCCTGCAGAGCCTCTTTCTCCTGTGGAGACTGGATTTTATGGGCGAGAAGACGAACGGCTACCTGTGGCCTGAAAGCAGAAAACAAGTCACGTTTAAAACGCCCGAGTAGACCGTGAGCAACATGTGATACCGACATTTAAATAAGTACTATTCACATAGCAATGCTTGATTAAAGCTAAAAGGAACGGATGAAAACCTAAACAACTTTTTCATCCTTGCTTGCTTTAAATGTACACTACATGGAGACATTATAACACATTAATATCGAAACTAAGAAAAGGGTCAAAGGGCAGAAAGGTGCTGCAGACTTCCTCCTCTCTCTTGCATGATGGTGTAACTGAGAGGCTGTTTCTGCAACATGGATGTGAAGCAACTCTTTCTCAAACGCCGCAAATACCGAAAACTTCAGCTCAGGTTCCAAGCAAGAGGATGATCTGAGAATCTACTTGGCGACGTGTGCGAACACCTTAAAAAGAAGGAAACAACTTTGATGAGGTGCACAGACTGTGTTCAGTTTACCCGTCAGTCTCCTGGTCAACGAGCTGGTAGAAGCCCTGGATGCAGTCCCATCTGTCCTCCTGATTGTTTGGGTCTGTGGCCTGGTCTGGAACACCAGAGAAACAGATTGAACGTACAAAAACATATTTTGATAATGTGCATGAATTAGACAATTTAATGAGGAAGTGAAAATGAAAGATGGACAGATCTACACAGAAAACAGGGAATCAATACATGTTATGCTAAGTATATGTGGTTATACTAAAGTTATTTTTACTTTTACTACTATTTCAAGATTCTACAACTTCACTTTGGGGCTTTCATTAGACTTTTCTCCACTTCATGTATCTGTTGAATGGAGTTTTGATTTACTTTGAAGATTCAGATGTTGCATTGCTGATGATAAATAGTGCTGTTTTGGGGGTAAAAACTTATATCTCTAATCGTAAACTACATTGTAAACAACAAAATATCTAAAAAGCTAAAGAAAGACAAAGAGGATGTCAAACTTTAATCTGAAGGAAATTTAAGAGCAGTACTTTTCATATCTAGGCACATTTTACTGGGTAAACTTGTTTACTTTCCAGTTTATGTTTAAATCCTGGTCTTTAACTTGTCAGTGTGTATTTCCTCATGGTAGTATTGCTACTTTTACTCAAAATAAAACTTCATTCAGCAATTGAAGAATGTATACGAATGTTCTGCCACGATGCGCGTGCACATGAGCGCAAACACAACACACCGCTCCAGCGCTGGCTATAGGCGCGCGCATGGTCTAACCAACTTCCTGTTTCAACTGATACTTTCTGCACCAATACGAAACTTATTCCGATAAAGTTAAAATAAAACGACACATGTAGAACTCAACTGGAAATCTAAGCAGTTATTATTGTAATTAAGTCAAACTCACGGCACGAGCCGACCGTTGCTGTGACGTTTAGCAAACAACAAAGTGTCAGTTAACGTTAGTTCAGATGTGAGGAGATTAATTTAGATAAACAAAACGCTTCTATATATTTCCCCGTTTACTTACTGAGCCATGACTCAAACGTTGCCTGGCTGTCAGCGGTCGCCATTGCCGTCCTTTCTCCTGCAGCTCTAGAGAAGTTTAGTAGCCGAACCGTGCGCGTCTTCTCTGGGGGAAGCGGAGGTGTCAAACTGTGCGGCATGTGACACTCACGCCCAGTCACCCTCCTGACACACCAGCCAAAACGATACTAACACACACACACACACACACACACACACACACACACACACACACACCCTCTCCTCAGCAGCGCTACATAGCAGTGTACATTTACTCAAGTGTTATACATACGTGCAATTCTGAGCTAGTTGTACTTGAATATCTACATGTTCTGCTACTTCTACTTGCCTACATTTCAGATGCAAATATTGTCCTTTTTACTCCACATATATTTGATAACTTAAGTTACCGATTAACAGTAAAAGAAATTGGAATTCCTCGACCAGCGACAACATAAAATATGTTCATACGTGTTAATGAACCAGTAGGAATATTTAAATACTGTATAACAGTATACTGACACTTATATATTGCACGTATAAAAGTGGTTAAGTATCCTTTATTTTAAGTATAAGTAGTATTATAATAAAAGTACCCATCAAATTATATGTGTGTGTGTGTGTATGTTGTCTGGGTATGTGTTTTGTGTGTTCTGTTCTGTTCCGTACTATGTTCCGTGTTGTGTGTTCTGTAATATGTTCTGTGTGTTCTGTACTATGTTCCGTTCTGTGTGTTTTGTTCCGTGTTCTGTACTATGTTCTGTGTGTTCTGTACTATGTTCCGTGTTCTGTACTATGTTCCGTGTTGTGTGTTCTGTACTATGTTCCGTGTTGTGTTCGGTGTTCCATCGTCTGTTCTGTTCCGTGTTCTGTACTATGTTCCGTGTTGTGTGTTCTGTACTATGTTCCGTGTTGTGTTCGGTGTTCCATCGTCTGTTCTGTTCCGTGTGTGTTCTGTACTATGTTCCATGTTCTGTTCAGTGTTCGGTGTGTGTTCTGTACTATGTTCTGTGTGTGTTCTAAAAACTACAATATTTGTTACTGAATTGTATTGAAGTAGAGGTACAAAGCAGCAAAAAGGGGCCATTTAAGTATACGCACATCAAAACTGTACTTCAGTTACTTTATTGTCAATAAAAGAATAAAACAGTAATAAATGCTAAATACAGTGAATTTCTTTTCCCAACCTCCACACTACTCGTCATTATCTAAAAAAAAACAAAAAAACAATGAATAAAGCACAATAAAGCCTCCAATTCTTAATACAATATTATATCACAAGACAGTGAAACAGCTGGGTATAAATTCAATGTTTCATATAAGGGTTAATTAAAAAGAGCTATTACCGTACTTATAAAAAACGATTTATGACTGCTGCTTGTGTCCCTCTAGTGTCCCTCTATTAGCATGACGGAGGAAAGCTAAAATGTTTGGTATTGATGACTTCTTGGAAAGGCTTTTCTTGTGAATGTACTATACATCCGTCTGTTATAGTTACAAAAATGTAACGATTTGCAGGAGAAAGCACAAGAACATTTGCATAAAAGTACAGCGGGTACTTCCCGTCCTCGGCTGCCTGGTCCTGTAAAATCTCACAGAGATGAATAAAACACACAGACCACGTGAGAACAATCAGTTTTCATCCCTTTTATAAAACATTTATAATAATTCAAGTATTATTCAAATTAACTTCTATCAGTGGAGTGCAGCAGGTTTTACATGTGTCCCAGTTAGCTTTGGCTGAATCAGCAGGTGGTTTCACGCAACTCTTCAACATTCTGTCTTCAACAGCAGCTCGTCTTCATCAGGTATCCGTTAGGTTTGACTCGTCTCTGAAAGCAGCACAAGTTTCTGGAATCGATGGCTGATCTCTGCGGGCCCCAAAGACACCATCATCTCGGCTACACTGGGCCCCTGCTGCAGGTTCAGAGGAGAACAGGTGATCAGAGGTCAGTGAAGTAGCGCAATCAAACCACACAGTCAGAAAACAGGCCGTAGCCTCTGAGAGAAGCAATCAGAATCTACTTCCTCTTTCCACATTCCCTCTCGGACTATCAGCAAGGTTACTGTGGTGAGTGAGTCACAGCAGGATTTCTGAGGCTTTAGTCATTACTATCATTTTAAAACATGCTATTTTAGAGTTTAGCTTAGTCATGTCATGGACAGAAATAAAACAAAAAAGGGGTCTTGTGCAATTTAAACAGTCCAGCAAAAATGTTGTCATTTTTGATGAGTACAGCTAAAAGTGGTCGGATGCATTGCAGAGGTGGAGTTTGAAAAATACAGTTGCAGAAATGAAAATAGCAAGTGAGCTGTAAAAAAATGATTAAAAAGGATGTTATCAGTTCCTCTGAGAGTCAAAATGATCTTAAAATATTACAATGCAGGTGCTGAGGCAAACAAAACAATACCGATGGCAATAAAAGGCTCAGAAAAGCCAACATGTTAATCTTTGAGAGAGCAGCCGACAGAATGAAGCTGGATTTGTTCTGTTGATGCTGGAAAAGTGTGATCACAAGCTTGAATTTAGATCATTTGATGGAAATATTGTGAGGACTGGACATAACTGCAAACTCTTGTGATTAATATTGGGACTGGAAAGAAATACAGTGAGGGTAGAGCACCAAACAAGACAGGCACAGAATCAGCACCGCCTTAAAGGGTCGTCGAGTCTGATCAGTTCTGAGACGCACGGGGAAAAAAAACGCACTTTTATCAAGAGTACTCGCTTAAATATTGCACTGCTGTAACATTGGAAAGTTAGAAAAAAAACTCCATGCAGTAGAACCAGAGATATTGACAACCTGGAGCCTACATTACCCACAGTGCAACTTAACCATAGACAATTACCCACAATTTGTGTTACCATCAGTCTTAAAAATGTTGCGTTCAGGTACCTGCAGACCACTGAGAGCCAGACGTAACAGCTTCATCACTTCTCTGTATTTGGTGGCTTTAGTCTGCTTAGCCAGAGTCTTCAGATCTTTACTGAGGCGATCCACCGCCAGCTCCTCACCTCGCTCAGCTATTAATCTGCAATGCACACACACACACACACACACACACACACACACACACACACACACACACACAGAGAAATGTTCATAATCCTGTACGGTAAAGTGAAACATGCAGTTGGAGAGATTTAACTAATACGACATACTTGAGCACTAATGAAGCAATGTGCTGGGCCTCTGTGGTGAGCGCTGCCACCTGCTGGCTGGAGACGGAAGGACGAACCCACAGGTAAGAGTAAGCAGGACTCACAAGCTCCTTAAGAGAGGATATGTGACCCTGTAGAGAGGGGAAGAGACCAGTTTCATTATTACTGTGAGAGACACGGCAGCAGTATTGAGACATAAGAGTAGAAGCCACGTCGGATTGCCTGAAAGAAGGGACTATGAGGAAGAGTCTGAGGAGTCTTTGAAGGAAACACCAGACAGTTGAGACTGTTTGCAAAATACATTGTGTCAATACCAGGGGCAAGAACTCACAGATCACCCACCGATATGAATTAGTTTATGGATTCCACATAACTGAACTTTTTAAGTACTTTAAAAGCCTTAAAAATCCTCCCATGTTTCCACCGAACACCGAAGTCTCAAGCATCACTGATGATAAACATACAGTAAATGTATTTGCAGTTATTCTACGCTGATTACAGAATGCTGGAAGATGCTGTTATTGGGTTCAATGCTTATAGTTAACAACTTTAAGCATCTAACATTTAGCATGTTCAAAATTGATCTTCGCGAGTATGCTGTTGTGGTTACCTTACGAAGATGCAGCACCCGCCCGATATAGTCCTCATGTAGTACTTCCTCATCCTGGATCTGTGCCGTACAGGCCTGCTGGATCTGTCCCTGCAGGTCTCTTATCAACAGAGGACACTGCTCCTCATCTTCAATACGGTGCTGCAGGTGGATTCTGCCCCAATCAAGAGAGTTTACTGATAAATTAACTATTACCTTTATAGGGGAGAAAAGAACAGCCATGCTAGCATCCCGATGAGGCTGCACATTACGTAACAGCTCAAAAGGGTGGCAGCAGAGGAAGACCATGTTGATACCCAAAGGGTTTATCGGCTATACAGCGGACATTGAAAGAAAAAGTGAAAACATTTTAGGAAATGCGCTTATTTGCAGAGGAAGATGACTCATAACTGTCTGGTAAATATAAAGCCACAGCCTGCAGCCGATTAGCTTAGCATGAAGACTGAAAACAGGAGGAAACATCTAGCTTGGATCTCTTATAAACCAAACTTTAAAAACGACAGTTTGTGGTTTTTTTGGGGGGTGATGTGGAGGAGCATTTCGTGCAGCAACTTCCTGAACTTGTCTCTGCTGGTTGCCTGATCACCTCACAGAGATAACAAGACTCCAGGAAGTCACCGCACCAGAAAGAAGAAAAACTTCACATAAGACGATAATAACATGATAACACGCAACACCTTGTAAATCCACAACGGGTTGTTTTTACACTTTGATTTCCGGACGGAATGCAACACGTAAAATAGTGAGGTCTGAATTTGCTGGTAGGCAGATTTTGTTTCCTTTGACACATAGCTAGAACTATCTCCACAGTGCTGTGTCAGCATTAAAGAAAGGTCTGGCTCCAGACATTATCATTCTGCTATGGGGGGGGGGAGATCCAGTTTATTTATTTATTTAAACCAGTTACAGTCGTCTTGGGCGGTGCTGAACTTTGACATGATGGAACTAGATGAGCGGTCCACAGGATCATCAGTCATTACAACTCCTTCTCTGAGAATCAAAGTGTTTACTTCATGGTGATTAATTGAATATGGACCAACAGGCATCTCTATTTCCACAGAGCCACACTGCTGTCCTCCTGTTACTATGATAAACACGACAATACAGTACAAAGAGAGACAAGGAGCTCTGACTTACCTGTTGAACTCTGGTAGTTTTTCCAGGTCTAACAGAGCAGAATGTGTTGTGATCTTTGAAGGGTTAAACTCAGAGATCAGTTCATCTATCCTCCGTCCAATTCGATTAGCTGTAAAGCAACATAAGTCATTTAGAAGCATGTAACCTTTATATTAAGGCAGATCTCTGTTTCTAGACGTAATTGTAAATGCTAAATATGTGTGCAATTAAAAGCATCAGAACAAACGCTTCTGCTCATTCCCTCTCCTCCGTCACTCACTGTTGAATCCAGACCCACAGTTGGTTGTGATGTCCAGCAGGGCCTCGGGCAGGACGCCGTCTCTCTGGAAGCTCTGAATGAAAATATCCCCCTGCCTCTTGGACAGTTTAGTGCCATCTTTGTTCATCAGGAGCGGCAGATGTCCGAAGGTGGGCGGCTGCCATCCAAGAGCCCGGTACATGAGGAGGTGTTTGGAGGTGGAGATGAGCCACTCAGACCCCCGTAGCACGTGGCTGATCCTCATGTAATGATCATCTACTATGTTAGCAAGGTGATAGGTGGGAAAACCATCTGCTTTCATCACTACAGGGTCACCCTCCACCTAAAAAAACAACAACAAAAGTAATAATGCATAAAAACAGCAGAGAGAGAGGGAGAATTGATGGTCCTCGCAACCTAAATAGATGAGTGACTCTATCAGACATCATTTAGTATGAACCCCACTGAAACACTACAAATCTGACCTGGGCCACCTCGTGATGATTCCTGCCAAAGATCAGATCCTGAAAAGGCTCGACACCTGCATCCAGACGAAACCTGATCACATGTGGCACTCCCTGAGCCAGTTTCTCCTGGACCTGCCCGGCCCGGAGGTGACGACACCTGTTATCATACCTGTGGGGAGAGAGAGAGAGAGAAAGAGAGCTGCTTTAAATCTGACAAAAAC
Organism: Leptoclinus maculatus; assembly: GCA_032191485.1. Taxonomy (NCBI): domain Eukaryota; kingdom Metazoa; phylum Chordata; class Actinopteri; order Perciformes; family Stichaeidae; genus Leptoclinus; species Leptoclinus maculatus. The sequence continues at coordinate 23,157,005 of JAVDOI010000009.1, forward strand.
GTCCTGAGGTACGGCTGTATGTTGTGTGAGAAGATGATTAGGTGAAACTGTAAATCGTGTGTGCGTTCGTGTTGCAGCCACCTCGGCGTCTGTCCCGTCCTTAAGGCCTCTTTCTTTAGCAAGTCGAGTCTCTGAGAGCTGCAGAAACAGCAGTAGGCGTGATCGCTCTCGACAAGCTGCTGGGCAGTCTGACTGTAGAGGTCCAGTCTCTGAGACTGCAGGTACGGACCGACCGACCCACCTCGACGAGGACTCTCATCTGGAGGTACACCTGGAGGTGAAAGGGAGCTTCGGTAAAATCCCAAGAATGACCGTGAACGGGGACATAATTAACCATTTTATTAAGATATTATTCAGTACTTTTGCTCTAAGTGTACTGATCAGATTGATGCAATAACTGTGATGGATCACATGACTTCAGAACCTACCGGCCCACTCCAGCATGTCCTCGATGGACTCTGCAGCACCAGGTACCAGCCTGCTCTGATCCGTGTCCTCCAGGCGCAGGATGAACGAGCCGCCATACTTCTTGGCAAAGATGTAATTGTAGAGAGCAGTTCGGAGGCCTCCGAGGTGTAAGAAACCTGCAGCACAGAGTATAATGTATAGTTACAACATCAGAATAATGACAAAAATGTCCAAAGAGACCGTTTTTCAGATGCAGAACAATATTTATAAAGAGAAAAAGTTAACTAGGGCTGCAGCGAGTAGCTTGAATGCTGTGCAGCTTTTTTTCTGCATGTCTATTCATTCTGTAATATCATGAGTAGTATTCATTTGAACAATTAGATTCCAGTGATGGCTGTGTAGGATTGTTTCTGACTCGTGTTACCCAAAAATTCCCATTAACTCCAGAGAATTGTGTGGTCCAAAAGCTAAAATATGTTGAAAGAAATGTCATCATTGTTACTTTTACTTAGATCTGAATGCTTCTTCCACCACTGCAGACAGCATGACAGCCTGAAGGTGAGCATTCATTAACTTCTAGGCCTCTCTCGCTGGGAGGAGCTGATTTGTTGATCTTTGATGAGGAATTTGTAGTGTGGTAACAAGATAAAATTGACCCAGTTGCTAGCTATCCCTCTGGATGACCTTACAAGACAGTTTCACAGTATTCGGGTTGAGGACCTTACCTGTCGGACTGGGTGCAAACCTGACCCTCACTTCACCCTGAACCGTTGAGCAGCGTCTTGTAGCGTTCAGCTGGAGTTTAACCGGCCTGTTTCTGACCGCTGACAGGCACCAAACACATCTCAACTGCATCATATTACAGTTTTACATTCGCTAAGCTAGCTTCCAGCTTCGTAACTGTTGACGACAATTACTGAAACTGCATTTCAACGACAGCAAGACAAAAACACGAGACCTTATAATAATACCAAAAAGTTGTCCCTCACATGTGTACAGTCTGTGGTTCGTAGGTTTGGAGGAGTTTGTTTTGGTCAAACACGATTTGAGTCTTTTTTCTTCTTCGTCGAAACAAGACCGGAAGACGAGTTGAGCGTCCTGACGGAGCCTACTGCCACCCAGCGGAGGAATACATCATTACTCCTTTATTATCAAATCCACAACAATTACAGAGTAGCAGTCGTTGGCAATGGAAATATTGGATTTTTTCTTTTTTTTTAAATAACACAAGCAAAAGTAAAATAAGAATCTAAGCCTTAACGTAGTTTAAAAAATTGGGCCAAAAATAAAATAGGCCTACTTGTGCTTTAATCAAGTATCAACAGAGGGAAATAATATTGTACATTACATTTATTTGACGAATATAGTTATTTTTCACATTCAAAAGTTATGATGCGTAAGCTACAACATGTATTCATTAGTGATAAAAACACTTAATGTGATTATAATGTTATCGAAGATTTCTATGTTAATCGGGAGAAGAGAGTTTTGTTCACAAATCAATAATAAAGTCTTCAACAGATTCAAAGTTGTCTTTGTCTGTTTATTCGCTTGCAAGGGAAGAGTGTACAACAGACAACCATTCAGCAGTCTATGGTATAAACTTCAACAAAGTACCAGACACCACATCATTTTATGCATACAGAGGTTCATGCCTTTAGATAAATCATACATAGGGGATTGGAGGCTCCTTGACACAGGCTGTCTGATCTGCTCTTTATCTGGTTTCTGCCAGGTGCGTCAACTGGGAGTCAGTTACGGTTTCAAGGTTCTTAACTTTCTGTTTCTTCCTCTCGTGTGGATGCATGTGATCAGCCTTGAAGAACACCTAATTAACTACTTCTGCAGGGCTGCTGTGTTTTTTAGTTTCTATGTCTCTGTACTTTTTCCATCAGTTGTACAACATCTTTCAAAACTTTCCATGATACTGAAATATATTTTACCATTACAATAATTAATTTAATCTTATTTCCATATGTACAATTTGCCTATACGCTTTGTTGACATCTTATTTTGAAAACCGGATGTTGTCTCACGTCAATCATTCCGCTAACTTTGCAAAGTCCCTCACTAAGCCCGCCTCTCTTATTTTGTAAAAAGACTGAACCAATAGCAACCGAGGGGTATTGTTGACTGACACTTCATAGAGCCAATGAAATAGCCAATAGCCAATCACAGCACAGTAGGGTGGGACTAGGCTCAAAGCGCGGTACATGCTGTTTCCTGGCTGTGCCAGTGCTGTAACAATTAAAGTGGGGTGTTTTTAGACTTTGCAGAGTGAATGATGGCCAAACGTACTGAGAAAACTATACATACGTTTCAAGAAAAGCTTGTAAAATGTATTGAGCGTGAAAGCGACGAGTCCTTGGACGAAATATCTGACGAAGAGAGTCACGTGTCGTCTATTGACTCCGAGGCAGATGCACCGTTTCTGCAGGAAGGAGACAAGTTAGTATTCTATTCTATTATGTAACATATATCTGTACATTTTGACATATATAAGCTTTTGTCTGAATTATGAATTATTCTTGTGTGCATGGGCGGATTATGAGACTGCTTTGGATCAATACACCAAGACTTTGAAGTTGTTAAGCAGCTTTGTGTTGTTGTTTGTAGTCGTTACGCATCTCTGTGTTGTTTGTGTCTTCGTAGTTGTTTTGGTCTTTTGGTAGATTTTTTTCTTTCATCAATGAAATGCAAAACAACCCTTATTGTTGTGGTTTGGCACTTATTTGTGATAGTTTTATGTTTTTTTTGGGCTGATTTTTAGTGTCCCTCTGGTTGGTTTCCCTTCGAGTGACATTTTATAGGTGAAGGCCAGGAGGCCCCCGACACTTTGGGCCCCTGTGCCCAGTATGCCTGTTCATTAATCCTTGTTTCTCGTGTGCTTCCCCAGTGGCGACCTGTCGGAGGGAGGGAGATGGAATGGCGCTGACGATCCGGACATAACGCCACCACAGCCCACCTTCAGACCCACCCGTACACCAGGACACCAGCTCCAACGCGGAGCTACCTACACAGCCCTGCGGCTTTTCCAACTTTTTTTTACAAACTCCACTTTACAGACAATCATCCAAAACACCAATGACTATGGCTCGACTCACTCAACAGCCTCCGACCCGTGGATTGATCTGACATTGCAGGACATGTTTTCATTCATTTCCTTAGTCGTCTACATGGGGGTAGTGAAATGCTCTGCGTTAACTGATTACTGGCGAGGGGGTGAACTGTACGGCTTGCCGTTCCCGAGACAGGTAATGACCTGTACGAGGTTCCTCAGGATCTGCCGGGCCCTTCGCCTCAGTAGCCCGGCGGCGGATGCTGCAAATGAGCAAAAGAGGGGCACAGTAGCCTTCGATCCTCTCTGCAAAATAAAGCCACTCTACCAGGAGATGAGGGACGCCTGCATCAGGAACTATCACCCTAGCCAGGAAATTGCCATTGAGGAGCAAATTGTTGCCTCCAAAGCCCACATTGGGCCCAAGCAATATATGAAAAATAAGCCTGTCCGCTGGGGATTTAAACTCTTTGTTCTGGCAGACTCCAGGAGCCGCTTTACGTGGGACTTTTTCGTCTACCAGGGAAAGTTCCAGGGAAACAGCGGCCAGGGTCTCTGCTATGATTCGGTGATGGAGCTGATCGACACGAGGTTGCTGGGCACCGGCTACAAGCTCTTCGTCGAGCATTTTTACACAAGTCCCACTCTTTTCCGCGACCTCCTTCAGAGGGGGATCTGGGCGTGCGGAACCATCCACACGAACATAGTCGGTTACCCGAAAATGAAAAACAACAGTCTGGACTCCAAATCTCCCCGCGGCAGTATACGCTGGATCAGGAGGGACTCTCTCCTCTTCGTCCAGTGGAGAGACGCGAGGGACGTCTTCATGTGTTCAACAATCCACACGGCCCATGCGGAGGACACAGTGCAAAGGACGGTCCAAGGTGACGATGGGCACTGGCTGTTGAAGGACGTCTCCGTTCCACCACCGGTGAAGGAGTACAGACTGTATGTACTATTTTTTTATTTAAATCTTTGTTTATCTTTATTTAAAGCTACTACGAGGAATTTGATTTTGTGTTGATTGTGGTGGTGCCTGTGGACTAAAGTGGTAGTGTTTCCGAGCACCAGAGTCCCTTTAGAAAACCTCTCATTTTACTGCAGCAGGGTCTGACAGTCTTCCCCGCTCAGTCCTGGTTCTGGTTCTCCCGTGACTCCCTTCCCTCCAGTGGGGCCAGCAGTACGGCCTGGGCCTCCAGCAGCGTGGTGTCTGTGTTGGCTCCCAGAGGAGCTCTGCTCCTGGCCGGAGGAGAAGACGCTGCTGCCGGCCGCGGAACTCTCCTCCTCTTGAATAACATGAGATGGATATTTCCTCTTGTCTCCTCTGTAAGGAGGTCGATCCAACAAAGTGAAACAGAACAATGCTGAGCCAGAAGATAATACAGCTGAAGTGTTGATGGGGCAGCATGACAATGCAGAATACAGTGCAGTAGTTTTACGGATTGAAGAAGACGGCTTGTATATATTCAGCTATTTTCTGTGTGCTTGATGTTTTCTTGGTTTGGTACATTTTTCTTAGTGTTGTTTATTTTTTCCTGTCCATCCAGGTGCGTGGGTGGAGTCTCTAACGCCCAGACGGGGCCGTACAAAGTCCCCCACAAGACCCAGAAGTGGTATAAGATGTTCTTCTATCAATTCATGGACATTGCAATCGTGAACGCCTTCCTCCTCCACAAAGACATCGCAAAGAGTAAAGGAGAGACACCTCTGCATCAGAAGGCGTTCAGAGAGAACCTCGCAGAGGAGCTGGCGGCGGCGGGGTCTCCCTCCACAGCCAGACACGCACCTCCTCCTCCTCCTCCTCCTCCACCAAGCGGAGCACATCACAGGCCCGTGCACATCAAGGGGCACAGCACCAGTGGTCGGCTGAAGTGCAGGCAGTGCCATGGGAAGACGCCGGTGAAGTGCTCCTCCTGTGATGTGCCTTTGTGTTTTCTTCCCGGTCGTGATTGCTATAATGAGTGGCATGTTGCCAAAGGCCTGTAAACAGGGTGTGTGTGTGTGTGTGTGTGTGTGTGTGTGTGTGTGTGTGCGTGCATACTGTTCTGTATGTAAAAACCTTTTTATACACTGATTTCCCAATATAGTATTTGTTTTGACTCGTTTATGTCCACAACGTTTAGCTACAAGAAGGGGAAATAGGCTGATAATGAATGTGGATACGGGATCACTTTACATTAGGGTCCAACATTATGATTGTACAATCAAGACTAGTAGCATTTTATTCTACTTGTTTTTGGAAAACACCTGTACATACCCGTAGAAAAACGTTTTAAAATATTAATTTTCTGTGGGATAGAGCGCTGCGAGAATGAGTCCTAAAACCTATGAATGACTCAGCATTTTTTGCACTCGTCTGAGAGTCGATGGGTTTTTTGGTTAGATGCCTGAAATAAGGTCTGTGGTTAACACAAGCTCAGTTAATATCCCTTTTAGTGAATTTCGAAGCTTTAACAAGTCCTAAGATTAAGTAACAAGTGGCTAAATGAGACTACAAAACCGCCTTTAGCCTCGTGTGGACTCGCAGTCATGTGACCGTAGTGTAGTTTGTTTATAGCCTAACATTTACATTTCAAAAATCATTAAAGTGGTGTTCATTTGTGAAGATTATCTTGCTGAACAAACATGTAAATATCATAAACTTGTGTTTGCCACAGAGCTCACGTTCTACAATAATCCCAAATCCAGTGGAACGAGCCCAATGGCTTTTTGTGGAGGAAACGATAACTTCCGGGTTTCATTATCGTCAGGTTTCTGTTTGAAAAACAAATATTCAGGTGGAAATAAAAAACCTTCTACTTCGGTGTGTTCAAGCTTCTATTACTTAATGCCAGTAGCACTTACAGTGATTCAGATAAAAAAGGGGCATCTTCACATTAATTATATAAAAATCTGTATTGCCATAAAGCAGTCTATCTTATTGAGGTGTTACATCGACCACAATAGACACGAGATAGCCCTTAAAGAGAGGGCGATGTTGTAGATACTGTAGTACTGCTTACACACTTGTTTTCAGGGTACTGTTAAAACCCGGCTCATGGGCTGCAACGTAAAGGGAGACAAGACAAGTGTAAAAGTAATACACATTTATTTAAAGAATATTAAAACTAAACCAACAAAGCTGCCGATCAACATCCTGAAAGACAGAACAGACAGAACAAACAGGACACAGACCCCTAGTGGAAGGAAGGGGTCGTCACAGTACAATCACAAAGACTCATTCTGCACCTGCAACCATTATGTCCTTAGAAAAGATAGAAATAATAATAGTCCCTTCATTTTACTGCGGGGTATCCAACAAATTTTAGCCAGATGATTTAAGAACACGAGCAGTGTGGAGTAGGTGAAGTTTGACAGTGAGTAGTAGGATGAAGAGGAAACCCAATGGAGCAGAAAGACATGCTGGAGAAGACGGGCAACTGAAGAGCAAACTGGAGACAAGTCATGGAGTCACATGTTCAACCCCAAGACCTGTTTTTCTATTGTAGATTGAAATAAGTGTTGAAACAAAGAAATGTACGCACATTCCCCACCAATCTGGGACACAGTAATGTGTTTCAATATTCTTTTATAGCATAATAAATCAGATGGCCTCTGATGGAAATACAGAAGTAGCGTGACCTGTGAGTTAGTATCTGTAGTTTTAACTTTATTCTTCAATTTCTGAGTAAACATCAGGTTACTTTTACAATAACATAATGTAATCAGTTTCCTGTTTGAAAGCTGGCGTTCTGTTTATTCTACTGTGGGACTGAATCACGAATCACTTCCTATTGTTCTGATTTCAGCTTGTTTAATGCCTCACGTGAATAACAAACCAGTTTAACTCGATCTTTGTGTCTGGTGTGTGTGTGTGTGTGTGTGTGTGTGTGTGTGTGAGTGTGCACACATGGACATGGCTGGTATTGTTTGTACGTCATTGTGGCAAAATGTGCTCCTGTATTCACCCACTGTATCTGGAACTACCACAGAGACGGTTCTGCTTTGCCGGGTGGTTATATTTTTGATGATTGTTGATTTTGTCAACGCGATAGTCACAACCGAAACTTCACACACTATTTGAGCTCACAATGAAGGCTGAGGTTGAAGATGGGTGTGGTCTGAGCAAAGGCGCAGGATGTAGGGTGGGGAAGGTATGACATAATGACTTTACGCCCCCTGGCCTAATTTGGTGTCGCGGTTGGTGAAATAATAATACATTGAAATAATTGTGAGATATATAAAGGAAATTAAAGGAAAACTCCTGTATGTTGATCATCACGGTCTGTGTTGCTCTCAAAGATAAACATACTCAATCGTTTGTGACTCTAACTAGATTTATTGAAGACAGGTTCAACCTGCTGAACAAGAATAAGATGCAACTTCATAATCATGTGGTTATAAGGTGGTATTTCAGCTGCATGACAGCAGTGAAGGCCTGGGTATAAAATGCACGGCCCGCCACTGGATACTAGTAATAGCTAAAAATGTTTAACTAAATCAAACTTAATTTTAGTTTGTAGAATTTAAACCATTAAATTGATCTGAATCTACTAAAACAAAAAAGGTAAATAGCAATTGAGGTTACATAATACATTTGAGTATACTGAACATGAACATAGTGAGTAAACTTTACTCAAAATAGTTGAGGTAAAATTATGAATATAAATTAAGTAAAGTCAACTTTCGTGCGACCGCTTACCTAAAAAAAATTAAGTAAATCCAACACAACATTTTTTTCAGTGTATTGTGTCTCCATTCTTTCTCTTTTCAAGCTCTCTTTCACTCAGACATTCATGTACAGAAAGGCTGAACGTCAATGAACACACATCAACACATGCGCACACGAACACACATACACATGAACGAACCAATTGCAGTGAGGCAGAAAAAAAGCCAACCTTGTCCGGCCCACTTGTGCAGCACCAAGGAGTCAGCCGGCATTACCTGTCATTGCCACGAACAACACACCCTACAGCAGTTTACTGGCGCACCTGTGTCTCCGGTGTCAAGAGCGAGATAACGAGTTATATAAGGACTCCAGCTAAAACCAAGATTTGGTAAGAAATTTAGCTTTGATTTCATGTCATGTCATTTTATATTATATGATATAATTATAATTATAATTATAATATATAGTTTAAGTGTTGTCAAGGTTGGATCTTGCTCCTATTTACTGATATTAATTGTATTTAGGATAGAATAAACAGCAATAGAGCTTCGCTAAGTTTATGGTGTATAGTGGCAGGTCATACAATGATAGATGAATGCGAATAAGGTAAAAATAATCTGTGAAGTAATCACTTAAGGTACCATGATCTGGTCCTTTTTGTTGTGTGAGTGTGTGCTTGTGGCAACAACATGCTGTTTGGGGATTTGAGCAGTGGGAATAATAAATTCTGCCTCATTAAAATGGGGTTAGGGTGAGCTCAAACCTGCATGAGTCTAATATAAAAAGGTGACTTTCTAAATTACCTTTAAAGAATAATAAATGCTGACAAAATTACTTTTTATTATTTAAAATTGTATTATATTATTTATGGCTTTTTATGAATGAAGTTCTTAATGAGGAAAGAAAGACGCATTCAGACCAAATGCTACTAAGTAAAAGTAGCAACACCACAATGTAAAAATGTTCCTTTACCAGTAAAAGTCCTGCACTTAGAAGTACAGTATTATTCTCAAATTGTACTAAAAGTATCAAAAGTAAACGTAGTCTTTATGTAGAATGCTTCCTTTCAGGGTATTACTGATGCTTTTTATGAATGTGTACATATGAAGTGTTGTAGTTCCTCAATGTGGTGTCAATTTTAGCTTCTATATGTTAGTTACTCTATCGCACCATATTTTATAAGATCTAGTATATTGTAGTATAAGTATATTTTGCATGTAAAATCTTTTGTAAGTAACTATAATTGTCAAATTAATCATGATGTAGTGGGGTAAAAAGTTTACTGTACTGCTCTGGGGGGACCGGACCTTCTGCTCCCTCCCACTGGAACGCTCTCCATCAACACCTCAGACATTCTCCTTTATTTTATTATTATCATTATTATATTTTATTATTATTACTTAAGTGCATTACTTGAGTAAATGTTCTTTGTTTAAAGTATGATCAAATTATGTCACTTGACTTCTTGCATCTTTACATCGAGGAACACAATGGAAATAAGTCTGACACCTTTTTGTTATATTCTTGACATTTTTGTACTTGAACCAAAGTGAAAGTGAGCAACATTCTGTAAAGTTAACAATTTTAACATTTAATAATAATACTAATATATTTTATTTGTATAGTGCTTTATAATGTACTCAAAGGCACTTTACATGGCAAAACCAGAAACAATAAAAGCAATTACAATATAAACAAAAGAGATGACATAACAGTAAGAAACAACACAAAAACATACATAACTAGCTTCACAGGTTAAAAGCAGATTTGAATAGGTGCGTTTATACAGAAATAAAAAAATCAATTTTAGTCCATCACAGGTACATTTGTGATAACCTTCTATAATAAAACATTTGTAATCTATAGTTCATAATGTGTAAGATAACATTTGAACTGTTAACCTTTATTGAGGGATTGTGTAACATCATTTTATTTTGTCAAAATCCTTTCAGACCCCATTCAATTGTCTTTTTCTTCTTACATAATTTGAATACAAAAAAAATAAAAGGGAAATGGGAGGAGTTTTGTGTGTGTGCGTGAGCGTGTGCGTGTGCGTGTGTGTGTGTATGTGTATTAACCAGCCTTGTTATACAAATATTTTCACACGACTTCTGCTCAGCTCCAGGTTTGGAAATAGTGAATTAGTCACAAAGAATATATAGAATAGTATTTGTCTTTCACTTGCCAGAGCTACAAGCGTATGATGAAGATGAATGATCCTGAACAAACATTTGAAGTTGAACCAACTATTTATGGGTGTATGTTGCAACAAATGGCTTTGAAGGAAAGAATCAGTGGGTGAAAGTGTTAAAAGCAAACTCATGGGCGTGTTGTACCCGTCTGGTGGGGACATTAATCTTATTAGGTTAAAATTATGCACATACAATGTCTCCAGGATATTAATGCAAAGTCAATGTTACGTCCCCAAAATTCATGAAAACATGACTGTGTGTGTGTGTGTGTGCACTTATATTAATACGTTGTGGAGACTGTGGTCACACAGTCACATAGTGGGGCCTCACCTCTCCTTTGGGGACAAAAAGCTGCACTAATTCATATTTTTTATATTAAGAATAGACCAAATGACCGTGTGTAATGTGTCGTAAAGAATCACCACCTGGCTCCCCACAGCTCTATGGAGTCTTTTATTTTGAATAACTGTTTTGGTTTCACGGCCTTCAAACGCCGCTCTCATCAACCTAGTTTCCAGCCGCAGCAGGCAGCTGTTTTTGGTAAAAAAAAAAAAGCTCTGATAAATCTGCTGTACATTACCTGCCCAGCACCAAACAGCAAACAGACAAAGTTAAAGACTAGTTGGTGAGGATAGCAAAGTACCAAGCAAGCTTGGAATATTGGACTTACATAACATTAGGAGGACAGAAATATGACTCCAAATGAATGCTTATGTAATCATGTTCATTGTAACTTGCTAGGGTACATATTTTCATGTTATAGCACAGATTTTAGCACTGTAAAATGTTTTTCATCTACTCGTTAGACTTCTTTGTGGCATTTCAAAATGCTAACACGTTCATACAGAGGACATACAATATCAATTTGCTACATCTGTGCGGAGTGCTAAGCTAGACAACCTGTTTATCTCTCATGACCTGGCCACCTGATTTATAGTGGAGTGAAGTGGAGTCACACGCAGTACCAACCCTGGTACACCAATGTTGCCCCGTATCTGCAGGGTGTCTAAATGGGTAAATGTTTGCAAACATGTTTACACCATAACATGGCCATGTTGTGTTCACAGTTTGGTCTGCTGCCCGCTAAGCAGCCAAAAGAAAGTCTATTGAAGCAGCTTTAAATGTTACTGTTGAGACTTGGTTCTTGGTTGATTTCAGGGTAAACCTCCTGGAAATTAATGCAATGTCATCCTAAGTGGCAAAAACAAGTCTGCGTGTGCTTTATGTATTTGCCATTTTACCATGACAGATGCTGAGAGATGTGAGTAGATTAGCAACAACATGAGAGACGGGACAAATATCAAACCCATCATGTGGAAACTCCCTTTTCTTGTTTTAAAAGTACACACACTGCTTTGAGATGATTTTATACTGCATAGATGAAGGCATTAGTAATGAACACTGTGACTACTGTTTTTTTCGAGAAGGGTGATATCCTCGTTGTCTTTTTGTTCATTGTTTGGAGGTGAATGGTGTAGAGTTTCAGCATTCTTTTGTGTCATCTTTGTTCCAATAAGTTAAAGGTATTTCCCTTACTGTTAACATCTCTCACAGCCACTCCCTGATTCATACCCGCCACCAAACACACAGGCTCCAAGTTTCACTTCCAATGACAGTGACTGGAAAAGCAATGGGCTGACTAAAGATGTGATGTGATTTATGAAGCGTTGACAAGCTGTGATTTCAAAAGAGCAAAAAGTGGCCCGACTCTGATAAAAACTACTTGAACAATATTCTATTCTGTACTTATTATTGTCAACCACGATGATATAATGTTCTTCAATTTTGCTATAACCTTAAAAGAAAAAGAAGATTTGTAATTTGGAATAAACATTTGTAATTCAGACTTCTGATCCACCCATTAGTGTTTAACTGCTTGTTGGTGTAGTGGCTCACTGTGTCAACCGCTTTCTCTGATTACCTCCCCAGTGAATTTCAACATAAAGCCCTCTCATCCCATGAGACTATTTGCATCATGAGATCACGCTACCTATTTCTACTGGTTTACGTACTGGGGAGCTGCTTGGGTAAGAGCAGATTTTCTGCCTTTTCTTTTCTGTATCAGTGTCAAGATCTATTGTCAAGAAATGGCCAAATCCACTCTCAAAGGACAAGGCTGATGGTATAAACCAACAATGAATTTATGCTGCTAACAAGTGCATCCAAAGCCTGACGTAGCTTATTCCTCCGTTCAATTGAGCAGAATCTTTAAATCATATAAAGTAGCCCCACTGTTTGACTGGGTGACATGTTCTTTTATTGTGATGAACTTTCAATGTTTTGTAAAAAATTATAAAGGTAACATGAGGTGAGTATTTGATATTCAAATGGTCCTTCGGGGGGTGAAGTATTCCTTTAATGCGTTGTTGGTTTTGCTCTTTTCACTGGACTTGTGGACAATAGGAAAAAAGAAGGGTTTAACATATTTATTAATGGTAAACTTGATTTACATGCAAGGCTTGAACTTCGTGTAATTCATGTTTTAATGTACAATGGCGGTCTATGGCAGTAGACTTTGGATATACAAGACAATAGGATCCTCAGAATGATTAATTCACTGTTGCTGACTGTAAGTCACTGCACATACCTGGAATTTCTTGGCCCATTTTCTAATGGATGTTTATTTTCTTTATTTCCCTGATATGTGATTAAATACAGACAACAAGCATTGGGATTCAGTGTAGATCAAATGTAATCGCATAGCTGACGACACGCTCTTTTGATTTCAGTTTGTCAGAATTAAAAAACTCAAGCTTCTCTCTCAATTTTGACCATTTGGACATTGGATAAAGAGTAATCCATCATAAGAATGGAAAAAAATACCCTTTTCTCCAACGCCTTGCCTTTATTATCTATATCACTACAGTTATAGCTCAAATCTCTATTTAAATTAGGTTAGATTTTGGATGACAGAGGAATACAGAAAGCTATTATGTTTAAAGCATAAACAATTATCCTCTCATAAAAACATGTCTCATGATAGAAATGTCCTAGATATGTCTAAATCTAGCTTAAGTCCTTCAAATTATTGTGGGAGCTCTAACAATGAACTTTGTCTCCTCCCAACAGGGACATCAAATGCACAAAGGTGAGATCAGAAAGTTGTAAAGGAAAATTACACACAACATTATCATTACAAAACCAGTGTAGGATACAATTTCCACTTGTAAAGACCTCTCCCTGTTTTAATTGTCTTGTCACTAAACTTTGGCCGTGTTTGTTCATTACTGGAAATCTACAGAAATGAAACCTGTCTTACAAGAGGAACATGTGATCAGGTGAGTGATGATGTCACATACTTATACAATGCCCTATTGCCTAATACATGTACACCAAAAACAAACGAAAGGCAAAAGAGAAATCACAAGATCTCCATTCGGTTCTTCTATTATATTGATACATTTGGATTTATCATCACAATCAAATTCTTCCCAAAGGTTCAGGTACAAACGTCATGTTCTGATTTTATCTGTCCTTTGATGACGATTGTTTTCTAAACAAGTTCTGAAGTGAGGAAAAAGATTCAGCGTGGATATGGTGTGAGATACTAAATATAGTCCTCTTTAGCCAGCAGAGTGACTTCAGCACTTATTATTATTTCAGAGTAGAATATTTGAAGTTATAATTTATAGTTTCTGTAGGGAAATGGTAGGCAGCAACAGTAAAGTCTGTGGTCGGTGGTGATGAAATCAAAAGTTTTCTAATAGAGGTATTAAATCGGTCATGTGATGTGAGAAAAGAAAAAAAGTTTGTCAAAGCATCTGATCTAACTGCATAACAGAAATACCAAGCAATAGATTGGCCTGCAGTGAATACTTGTACGATTAAGAGTGTGTGTGTGTGTGTGTCTTCAAGCCAACATCCATAGGAACGTACAGTACAGATGAAAAAGAGCCTACTAGAATATTATATAGGCAGCTTTTTATTTTACTACGTATACTTTTACCTGACGTAGCAGAAAAAAACACAGGTGTGATTAATACCACTGAGAATGAGCCTGAATGTAACATCACAGTGCCTTGAAAAAGGGAAGCTAAATGGATCGCAGACAAATTAATATTATTTATTACACCTGTGATTTTCCTGCTATTACATGTCAAAATGTCTGCTGTGTCTCTGTCCACCGGCTGTACATGGCAAGCAGGAAATATTAGTATTTAAATACTTAGGTAATTGTTTTGCCAAATCACAGTGAATGACGAAACATAGCCGAGTGTGCAATTCGACAATCGGTCACAAATAGCACATTACGTGTCACGTTAAAATGTTATGAACCCATTATGTCAGCTCAGTATTTGTGAGCTCTGATTTCTTTGGAAAGAAGCTTTCCTCTGTAGCTTTGGTTGGTTTATTTTACCGTGTATCAAATTGTTTCCGTATTGCTCAAGTTTTCCTTTTGCCCGTCATTCAAAGGGGCCAGATCCGACCTCTCACTTCCTGCAGTGTGTGGGATTGCCATCGAAAGACACAGGGAGGGACCACATGCGGAGGCTGAAAGGAATGCTTGAAGCCACGATGGATGTTTACACCTTCATGGTATGGCTTAATGTTCTTCAGCTGACACATAACGGAAGGAATGCTGTCAGAAATTCCCCCCTTACCAGTTGGTGTTGTTATGTCTGTTGTGTTTTCTCTATTCAACATTGATCCTTTGCAGCCTTGGGCGTGTTGTACTTTCCCACCACACAACATAAATACATTTCTATATTTCTACGACTTCGTCATCCCACCTCTTCAATTTGTTTTTTTCTACTCTCCTCCATCCCCACACCCACAGAGGTCAAGCATGACGGGAGTGCCACTCCTCGGCCTGCAGGGAGAGCTGGCATTAAACCCCGGAGCAGACCCCCTCCAGAACGAAGCCCTGGTCCAGATGTGGATGGAGGTCAAGATAAAACCGCTGCTGAAATCTGTCACCAAGCACTTCCTGTCCTGCCTCAGCACCAAGAACTTCAGCTGCTCCACCTACCAGACTGTGTACGTCTGAGTCCCTGGTCCGCATGCATGCTTCTGTTACCTTTGTTACAACAACTCACCTCACCTTCTCTCTCTGTCTTCCTGCAGGGTGAGGGAGCTCAGCCACCATTATTCTGAGATGAATCCAGTCAGACAGAAGTGGATCTACACATTCTTTATGTACCCCTTTCTCTCTGGAGACAGAGTAATTGGTAAAGTTAATGTGCATACTTCGACTTTGTGATAAACTAGAAATGACTTAGACAGCACATACCTCCATATAAAGCTGCACATGTTTATACCTGGGCCTTCACTGCTGTCTTGCAGCTGAAATACCACCTTATAACCTCATGATGGCGCCACAGCTACGGTTATTATTCATTTCTAGGGCTGTAACTATATAAGTATTCGTATTAAACCGTTCGGTACGAGGCTTACAAACCGAACAATACGTTTGAATAATACTAGTGCATTTGGAAAATGCAGAAGCTTAAATTGTAGGAAATATAATGTTGCACGTAGGAGACAATGGGCTGTATGACCTCTGAACCGGAACAAAAAAAAACACAACAAAAAACAAGTGTTCTGGGAGGCTAGGCTAACTAGCTTAGCGGGAAAACAACAGCAGCAACATGCATTCTGCTACACACTCAAGGGCCATTCAGATATTAGTATTAGTATCTATTATTAGAGACGTTTATAAGTTATTCACACCTACAAAAATTGGCAAAAAATTATAGGAGACTGGTATGACGAAATAAAAAAAACGAACAAGTGTTATATTCTGTTTCCATAAATATAATGTGACAAAAACCTCCTTGGTAGATTAATTAATTAACTACTGAAATTCACAGTAGCCTATATGCAATGTAATAAAACCTTAACTGACACATTTATATTTTGAGATTTGTTAACATACGAGATTGTTTATTTCTTCTGTATATGTGCATATGTGTTGACTCAGTGTGTGTAATATCTGTATAGGTTGTGTGAGCCCACAGCAGAGCAGCAAAGAGTGGTTGATGAAGAATTTTGGTGCCTTCAGAGCCATGGCCCGACTGAAGGACTTCACAACACTCAACATGGTCTTCAGTGGAGTGAGTTCCCTTGAGATTCCCTCAACATTCATCGGATTTCAACCCTGTATACTATGAGGTTACCAGTCAACCTCACAGTGACACAGTGGAGGACAAAGTTTGTCAAACTTCTACTTCTTCATCTGATCCCCCTCCTCTCTTCTTCCTTGTTTTTTTTTCTCTCCCCCAAAGTTGGAGGTTCTTCACCTGCTATCTCCAGCGCAGAAGGCTGAGCTGCTGCTGAGGCCTGAGGTCGCGGGTTTGGACAATGGTGCCCTAAGCCTGGTCTTCCACAGCTTGTTAGCAGAGGGCCCTCCCAACAACTGGACGAGCCCCGGAGGGGGCTACAACTGGACGACCCCTGGAGGGGGCCACAACTGGACGAACCCTGGAGAGAGCTACAACTGGACAACCCCTGCAGGGGGCTACAACTGGACGAGCCCTGGAGAGAGCTACAACTGGACGACCCCTGGAGAGGGCCACAACTGGACGACCCCTGGATACCCTTCTACCTATCCTCCACATCCCACATATTTCCCAAACCCACCACCGTCCCCACACAACAGCTTCAGAGAGGTACTGCAATGTGGCGTGGATGTACCGATGCTGCCAGGCTGTAATGCTAAATCACGCATCAAGTGTCTGAATCTAAAATTATTAATTGTTTTGTTCAAATCTTTGATATTTTTTTTTCAAACTTCAAGGGTAAATCAATGCTGTTGGGACAAGCAGACACACAAGATATAGTGTGTTTTTTTGATTATGTAAAGCTGCCTGAACCAATAGTCTTATATGAGCAATGGACTAAATGACTAATGTTGAATAAGTGGCCGTTCGTGGTGATAAACCCACACAGAATTATCACCAAGTCTGCAAGTTCTTCTCAGCTCTGTTGTTTTGGTTTTATGGCTGGAAACATTACTGTTTTAATTCACTCTCACAGTTATCCCTAAAGGAATAGTTTGACATTTCGGGAAATACGCCTATTGGATATCTCGCTATGGGTTAGACGAAAAGATGGATACATTTGATGAATGCACTCTACGTGCTCAGCACCAAACAGCTAATGCTAATGTTGCTGCCTATCTGCTGGATGTGTAAATAAGCAACTGTATTTATTTAAATACTGTATAAGGGGAAACCCCTGTTTAAGGTGTTATAATTCGTTCTCATTTTAGACTATCTCTCCTCTTTTGTTACACATACAGGTTGTGAGTGGATTCATGACGGCTTTCAAACCCATTGGGAGCTTCGTTCATGAATTTGTGTCCTTCACACAAGAGGTGCCAGCTCTCTCTCTCTCTCTCTCACACACACACACACACACACACACAGGCCACATAATTCAACGTTCAGATGAATGCACACAGTACACCTGGCAAGTGAAATAACTCCTGACCTGCTGTGTTTCTCCAGAGGAACGTGTCAGAAATAAAAAGCACCACTCTGACTCAGTTCCTGCTCAACTGGACTCTGGCCGAGCTGGCAGACATGTACCGACCACAAAACACATCTGTAGTTCCAGAGACACCAAAGTTTGACGTCACAAATGTGGAGGACTGGTACCAGCATGTCGTGATGCCGGTGTTACGGAGGTTCCTGCCAAACGACGGGGACCTAATGCATCGAAACATCACGATGGCCTTCCACGAAGTGTTGTAAGTCAAGCTCACATTTTAGATTAAATTCTTAACCGCTTCCCATCCAGTATTTGTTTATCTTTTTCCATGTCTGATTTTATTATTTAGTGTGTGTCAGTTAGATAGACCTAAGTGGGAAACAAATCATTAGATGAGACAAATACACATTTAAAGCTCCAATAATCTTAATGATGGCTCAGTTCCAGTAATTACTGCAATTCAATGCAACTGTACTTATCTCTGTGGAGATGCTTTTAGCCTCTTCTGGCTCATTGTTTCAGTTTTACTGTTCAGTATCCAGCAGCAGCAGTGTCGCATTAATTCATAATTAATTGATACCAACATATGTGACGATAATTAATAAGCCTCAAGAGGCTACAAATTATGCATCGTAAACACATGAATTGGTACAAAAGGTGAAGGAGCTAAAACAAGGGTGACTGTTGGATTTAGATTTGGCAGTTGACCAGAAACATGACTCTAAATTACTGCTAATCTTACTTATTAACTTTTAGATGTGTAATATGACAATTGCCAAAGTAACTTCCTGAAGTGTGTTGAGGTTGTAAGTTTGTCGGCTTGTTGTAGAGTTCTTCTGCCCACTAGTGGTCAAATAATCAGCACCAGTCTATTAAATCCATCCCCCGGTCAGTCAATGTGCTTCTGTGTTGTAAAATGGTGAATGATAATTACTTTTAAATGTATGTTTGTGTCTTGGTTGTGTGCAGCTATCTGGACTATGGTACCATGGACAATGACACCGTTGAAATCCAGGATGTCTGTAGCATCACTCTTGATAAGAGCTCTTGCGGGGTGAGGCTTCATTTAATTCTTTAATTTTTTGTATATAATTAATCATGTTTAGAATGTTTAGAAGTTTGATTTAAACTTGCATTTACATTTCCTTGTTGTCAACTGTCCGCTTGAAAAGTAATCTGAAAGATCTTCTTGTTCTTCTCATCTTCTTTTCTTACCAGCTGACGGATGCAGTGGCAAATGTGGCCAAAGTTTTGCACTGTGCTGCTGGTAACAACCTGACAATGTCCGAGGAGACGGTCATGAGATTGATTGGACAGCTGACAGAACGCCTGAATTCACTGATCCAAGAGTTGCTCACATCGGTGAGCATGTCAACCTAAACATTTTTGACATTGTTTTCTTTTGGATTCAAATATTCAATCATCTTAGTTTCTCAGTGGATCATAAATCTGAATATGAGCCTGTTTCACCTCAATGTTTACAGACATTACTGATGCAATCAAACCTTTTAAAGCATTGTTCATGGGCTGTGCCTGTGTTACTTTAAATGAAGTGTCAAACTATTTGGGACCTGTTGCTATTTCTAATCTTGTTTTTCTGACCCACTTTTTGGTGTTTGGTGGGGCTATTCTTTTGATTCATTTATATCAAAAACTCTGTCTTTAAACCACTAACTTGAGAATAACCAATCAAAGTTTATAATCACGTTTTTAAAGCTGAATGGTACAAAACACCACACATACTGCTTTTACCATTCATAGATAATGACTGACATACAAAATCCTAGAACTCATTGTTTTATAAATTGCCAGCTGGGAGACATTCAACTGTCATACATCTTTATTGTAAACTACTTTATGTGTGTTTGTCGTAAAAAATTTAAATCTACGACCTTTTCCCCCTGTAGAACCTCAACGAGGTCGCATCCGACTTTCGGCAGATCTTTGGCGAGGTGGACTCTTCGTCTCTGACCCGGGAACACCTGGAGGACCCGAACTTCATCAAGCTCTGGTTTCAGATCAAACTGGTGCCCCTCCTGCCTGACATACCCACAGAACTCCTGTCCTGCCTCAGCACCAAGAACTTCTCCTGCTCAGTTTACCAAACCATGTGAGTTCACAAGTGTGAAGAGATGATGTCTTTCTCTCTTACACACACACACACACACACACACACACACACACACACACACACACACACACACACACACACACACACACACACACACACACACACACACACACACACACACACAGTAAGATGCATCAAATGTAATTTCTTTCTTTTCTTTCTCAATATGTGCAGTGTGGCAGCCTTCAGCAAACAACAACATATATATAGTTATGATATCTATATGCATTTCATCTATCCCTTCCTGCTGAATCACAACACATCTGGTAAGTAAACTGTTCCCGGAAGTTAACAGCCTTTAAAATTATGCAAAAGAACAACAGAGAAGCAAATTAACTACTTATTAAGTAAAATAAGTAATACTCTGCTACAAGTAAAAGTCCTGCATGTTACTATAAGAAAGTATTTTCAGCAAAATTAAAGTATCAAACGTAAAAGTATGCTGGAAAATGGCTGTGGTGTAAGCACTATTTTAACGTTTTAGTTGGTGGAGGTGGATTCAATTTTAATCTGTGTTTTTGGCAGTTTAATCTGTAACAAGGCATTGCATTTTTAAAGCTAATCATATTTTCTGTATGTAAAATCTTTATTTATAAAGTAACTAGTAACTTTAGCTGTCAAATAAACATAGTGGAGTAAACGTTGAAAGTAGCATGAAATGTAAATATATTTATGTAAAGTCCCCTCAAATTTAAATTCAGTACTTGAGTAAATGTAGTTAGTTACTAATTTAATAAATATACATTCATTTTTGCATGTATGTTTCAGATCCTCAGTGTGTCTCCTCGGCCAATAACAGCGCAGAATGGCTGACAAACAACTTTGGTGACTTTTCAAGAATCCCCTCCGTCACTGACTTCTACGAGCTCAACCCAAACTTCTCTGGAGTAAGTCCGGAAAACACTGACAGGCTGATATTCTTCATCTAAAACTCACTTACCTGAAGCCTTTCCTTCGTCGTTAATCATTTCTACTCTTTTGTCTCTTGTCCAGCTGGAGGTTCTTCCCCAATTGTCTCCAATGCAGATAGCAGAGATGCTTGTGTGGCCTCTTCCTACTCCCCCTGAGAAAGACGTCGTTATCAACCGAGTCTTTGACTTCTTGTTGGAGTCCCCTGAAAACAGGCAACTTCAAGAGGTCTTGTACTACCTGCACTATGTCATCTATAAGGTAACGGCTTTGTAATGATACAAAATTAAGATTAAAGCTTTTGGAAAATCTTTAAACTGTCCGGGATGATTAATTGTAAAATATTAAATTTTTCAGGTAAAACCACCCTGTGATGTCTTCACACACATGTGAGTACTTTCAGATGCTTCTGTAATTTACCACTGTGTTGGTGCTTAATTCTAGCAAGATTACATTTGATCATTTTCTTTAGATTATCCCAGTAGACCTTTTTCACAGCAGACATTTTGATGCTGTGCTTAAGTACAAATTTGAGGTACTTGTACTTTACTTGAGTATTTCCAATTAATGCAACTGTAAGTTTCTACTCCACCACATCTCAGAGGTACATTTTTACTCCACTACATTTGTCTGACAGCTTTAGTTACCGTTTTTCATCTCCTTCCTGTCCAGTGAAAACCCCGTGTCTCCAGATGTGTTGATGTTGAATGTTTGTGATGAACTGAAGGATGAAGTGTTTCCTTTATGTGTTGAGAAAGTCCTCCTACTTCTTCAGATAAATAAACTATTTAAAAACCCGGATGGAAAATGTATCGTCACAAAGCTGAAAACAGGGTTGACTTTTTAGAGATACGTGGTTCTTACAGGACAGCGACGCTACTAGCAAGGCTCTTATGGTTGATAGTTAGATTATACAGGATGAAACATTTTTATAGCCTCTCTAAATGCTTTCTTGTTGAATGTTTTGTTTTCCCTCCAGCTTTGAGAGATTGTACGGAGCCATACCACTCGTGCCTCGAGACACTGAACCAGACGTCTGGACTTCCATAGAACAGCTGATAAACATGGCGCCAGATGGTCAGTCTCTTTCTCACACAAACATAGAAAAACATACGACCGTAAACACAAAGGCACCATTTTGATTGTGTTGTTCAAGTGTTATCATGTGCACACAATAGTTGACTGTATATTATTCTGTGTTGGACAGAGTGTTTGCCGGCGAACTTAACGGTGAGAGTTCTTTAAATATTTCAAATTAATCTATTTCATCTGTATTTTGTTGCTCATATTTAGATTTTTCTGATGAATTATTGTAATGTTCCTTCAAATGTATTACCCCTGTCATTCACAGTGCCTAGTGACCCCCTACAATGGTAAGAGCTCTTTGACACTTTGTCAGTGTAAAGTCTCATTTTGTTGCTCATTACATTACTGTAAATCCTTTCAGCGCTAAAATTCATTTTACATTTTTTTCTCCGCGGTTTGACAGGTAGTAACATCTGCAGAGGAGTTAACAGGTATCCCATATGTTATAATATCTGTCCAAAATTACACAAAAAACGGTTTCATTAGTCTCTTGACTGACGTGTATTTGACCTTTTTTTAATTTATTTTTTACATTTATTCACAGCTCTGACCTGCTCTCTTATTTGAACACATCTATGGAAGTTCCCTGCAATGTTTCCTTGGAGACGTATGCATGTGCACAGGTGACTATGCTTTAAAGAGCCACAGTCAGATTGGAAATACAAGAGTTTATTTCTGAGAAAAAGTCTGCAACATGCTTCCTGTTTGGTTTAATTAATACATAAGATAAGATATGCCTTTATTGTTGAAATTCAGATGTTGCAGCAGCACAAAGACAGAAATACAAAGATACACAGAGAACGATACAAAATAAAATAAAATACTTAGAAGTATATAAAAATATAAATAGGAATACAATACATTTTATTGATCCCAAATTGTGAAATTATTGTGTTACAATAGCAGCTTATCCAGGCATTACACAGGAACATTAAATACACTATAACTATATATATATATATATATATATATATATATATCAACACTAGAGATGTATATCTATAGAATACATATACAATATAAAGAATATGTTAAAATACACTATAAATATACCATATTGCTACAACTAGAATACAATACAATTAGACTAAAAAATACAATACAGTCAGTATAGAAAAATTTAATTTGTATAATACAGTCTCAAGCTAAGTGACATAGTAGCAACAGTACCTACTTAAACAGTATACACCAGAATAGTACATGCACAATATAGTACAATATAGTGTAAGATATTAAGTAAATTATAATATAAGGTGAAATGTATTGTTAACCTGTATAACATAATGTACAGTACATATATGACAGAATATTAATGACCACTTGCTGTGTCACACATACAGCTGGAGAACTTCACAGCCAATCAGCTGGTGTCTCTTCTGAAGTGTAATCTGCCTGGACACAGCAGGAACTCCAAAGTGCTGTGGAAGTTGCTGCTGACGAAGCTGTCCTTCATCTTGGACCCAGCCTTGGACATTTTGGCTGACATGGTCGGTATCTTTTTAACCCTCTGATGAACATCCTCAACTTCTTTTCAGGATTGTGGAAAGTGAATGTTAACAGTCCCAAAAGAGCAAATCAGTTTAAAGTAGATTGAGGGAGGACAGCTACAGTTATGGATTCAATCAATTGATCTTTCCTACAGTCCATGACCATGGTTGGTCCATCGGCGTCTGTGGTTTTGGAAGTGATTGGAGAGATCAGAGTGTTGGTGCTGACCGACGAGCAGCTGATGAACAGCAGTGTCATCAGGATGTGGTTCTCGGGCCGTCTGAGTGCGTTGCTGCCGTTTGCATCTGGAAAGTTTCTGCAGTGTCTGAGCAGCAGGAACCTCAGCTGTCATTCATACCAGCAAATGTAAGAGATTTTTCAATGACTGACAAGTCTTACATTACAGATCCATTGCAGGTTACTGTATATCATACGTAAGAGGTCTTGGCTTGAGACGATGGACAACATACACTTGATTCAGTTACAACATGGCGTCTCGTCTGGTGTCTCTTTTATTTTTGCCCATTGGCATTTTAACCATTTTTATCATAAAATGAATACAAATATATCTCATTCTGTCGTTGATTTTATTGTCAGACTGCTGGAATTTACCCACCATTTTGATAACATGACCTATATGCAAAAAGATGTGGTCATCAAGGATTTCATCCTCCGTTTCCTGTCGCAGCCACACTCAGGTATACTCGCTGCATGATCGGAAAGTCTATAACGCTGTGACTGGTTTCAAAAATAGTGAGTTGAAAAATGTTTACAGATATCTCTTTATCCTCATGACTTGGTCCAGGTCCAGGCTGTGTGTCTGCCTCCAACAGCAGTGCAGAGTGGCTGATGAAGAATCTGGGTCCGTTTTTACGTTATGTGAACATCAAAGAGCTGTTTCAACTCAACCCGGACTTAAACCCAGTAAGAATCAATCTCTGCTGATACCAAGGATTTAGAAAATTAGCCGGTGCTGTTATTATTACCTCATTATTTTCAACAGAAGTCAACTTTTTGTGTCGTTCCTTCCCTTCCATGTAGCTGGAGGTCCTACAATTCCTGAATCTAATACAGAGTGCACAGCTGGTGTGGATTCTTCCTAATTCTCCAGAGACAGACGCCATCATAAATATGATCTTTGATATCGTGGAAGAGTCTCCTGAGGACATTACAATGTTCCTGGTTAACCTCGGCATATATCAGTCCCAGGTAAAAAAAGAAATCTTGATTTATTCAGAATTTACACTTTGCACTGCTTGTTGAAGGTAATAATCGTTGTTTTTTGTATTTGAAGGGAAACCTCTCCTGTTCATCATACAACACACTGTGAGTTCATATATATTCATGTTTTTTTGTGTTTATATTATTCATAAATAATTCTATGAACATAACATTGTGATGTCAATCCCGCTTGTTGCTGTTCTAGGTTCACCAGACTGGACTTGTTGGTGCCTACAGTTTCTCTTAGTACAGCTTCAACCATCATGTACACTAAGGACGTGTTATCCAACAACATACCACCAGGTGAGAAGCTCAGTCTGTACAATATTATTAACATGTATAACAATATAACAACAATATAAGACTTTAATCACGAGGAGCTTTAAGGTTGAAAAAAAACATCCCAAAATATTCAAACCCAAGATTGATGTTGTTGCCTCACCATTCAATCAAAATTAAATATTCTGGATATATTTTATACACATTTCTCCGAAATTCAACTTAATGTATTTGGTAGATTAAAGATTAGCTGGTGATCATAGTGCAACAACATTCAGCAGCTAAAGAGACAAATATTTCCCTCAGGAGTTGGTGGAGACCAAAAACCGAGTAAAAAAAGAACGAATATATTGACATTCATCAAGTATGTCAGTGTGTCAGTTGTGTTCGCAACTTGTCTCCCCTGCCCCCAAGTGTTACACAAATCTAAAATCATCATTGCGGGTTTAACAGACACACAGTGAATACACCAGTTTGATCCCCAGCATCAAAAGCTGTACTTTGTTGAATGATTAAAACAGATTACAACCTACAGCTAAAAGATGGCCATTGGTCACTATTAACAGCAAATTCAGTTCTGTCTAAAGTTTATCATCAAACCTGAACATGAACACGTCTTTATTTAGCTGTTAATACGCCATAATGTGAACTTATGATTGCAATGAACATTTAAATATGTCATTCATGAACTATACCATGAACTAATTTGCATTTATACTTTTCTCATAGGTTGCATCATAAACAGTGGAGAGGTAATTCACAGTGATATTATTTTTTTTCCCTAACTATTGTTCGTCTCATATTTGTTTTGCGATAAAAGACTCATAACCATCTTAATCCTTTTCTCCCCAAGTGCAATGTCACCATGACAAACGGTAAGTTGTCTCACTGCTTAAACATTTATAAAATTCAGTATATGAATGTTAATAATCACCATGAATTCATTTATTGCTTTTTTCTTTTTACAGAAACAGACATCTGTGTTGGAGTGAACAGGTGGGATTTATAAACCTCTCTCTCTATCTTACTTCAGCTTTTTACACATTTTTTTTGTGTTCATATATCATCAATAAATAATTTGATATTTTTATTTTATTATTTTGAAACTACAGCAGCATGCTGCAGCCCCACATCGACAGAGGAGATATTAACGGACGTTACTGTGACTTTGCTGTTGAGGAATTCGCCTGTGCGTCGGTAAGACACCAAAACATCTCCAGTGGTGGAACTAAGTACATTTACTCAAGCTCTGTATTTAAGTAGAGTTTAGAGGTACTTGTACTTCACTGGAGTATTTCCATTTTATGATACTTTACTACTTCTTCTCCACTACATCATAGAAATATTTTTTTTAACTTTTTACTCTACTACATTTATTTGATGCTTAAAGTTACTTTTTTACATAAAACATATGATATGATGCAGGGCTCTACTGCTAATCCACCTAGTAGTATACAAAGTATCTAAAATCGCTCCAAGGTGACAAACGACAAGGGTTGGAAGAAGTATCTTTTTGTAGAAGTAGCAATACCACGGTGTAGAAAAGTTACAAGTCCTGTTATTCCAAAGTACAGAAGTATGAGCATCAAATTCAAATTGAAGTACCTAAAATAAAAGTACTCATTGTGCAGAATCATTATTATTTTACTGTAATTATTGAGGCATTAATATGTGAGCATCGCTACTGTTGCAGCTTAATCTATAATAGTACATCATCGTCATCATCATCATCATTTATTAGCTGATTGTTGTTGATTTTATTTAGAGTAATTTTTTAAGTAGAGAGTACAACGTAGCATAAAATACAAATACTCAAAGTACAATTACCTCAAAATTCTACTTATGTACAGTACCTGAGTACTTGTTACATCCACAACTGCAAACTACAACATCAAAATGCTCTTACATGTTTTTGTAAGTGATTAAAAAAAGAATAAAATAATATTCTATAATAGTATAACACTTTTAAAGGAGATGTTCTACATAATGAGTACTTTAACTTTTGATACTTTAAGTAGTTACTACTAAATTCTTTTTTTTCACCTACATAAAGTAAAGGATATGAGTACTTCCTCCTCCACTGAGCATCTCGGATCAATAACTGCCCTAATATGTGAAATAGTTTGGATCCTCGGTTTGTTTTTTCTGATCTTTCTTCATTATTCACCTGTTGTCATTCTGCTCATTCATCACACAGCTGACAGCGTTGACAGCAGAAGATCTGGCAGCGAAGTTGTTGTGTAATCGCTCCTCCATCTCCTACGGCTCGAGACCCGTCTGGAAGCTTTTCCTCTCCAAAGCCTCACATGTGCTGGACAGAGCTCTGGATCTTCTAACCAACAGTGTATGAATCAGCAGTTCTCCCCAATTTACCAATTTACCCTTCTCCTGATCAGAACTATATACTTAATGGGTTGTTTTTTTGTAGACTCTGGACCCCACAAATCCTGCAGTGCCAATGATTTTGGACTCTATACGAGAAATCCGATTGGACACCAACCTCAACAATCCCGCTTTCTTCAGGCTGTGGTTTCAAATCCGGCTTCGACCATTCCTGCCCGCCGTTTCCCCTAACTTCCTCTCATGTCTCGCCACAAAGGGGTTGGACTGCACCACCTACCAGCACATGTGAGCAGCACATTTACGTCTACAAACTGATCAGATCTCAGCGCAGATCTGAATCTCTCTCTTTCGTACGTCGAGATGTCATCACACTCTGCATTAACCACACAACCCCTTGTTTCATTTCAGGGTGCAGATATTGAGCCATATCCAGCCACACATGACATTCGCCAGGCAGATTTCTGTGTACACACACTTCATCAAGGCTTTCCTGACCAGGAATAGCACCACAGGTATGTTCTCACATTTTTATAAAGTGTGTTATCACAAATTGTTTCGTATAAAGTGGCTCAAAGGGCCAACTTTTGAAGCTAGTGCTGCTAGCTGCTTTCATTGGGCTGGGTTTTACAGTTGGATTGTTTTAAAAATCTAGCGTACTCTTGCTGGTTTCTCATCATTACCAACCCTAGCTTTAAAGGTAATGTCATTTGTTTGTTTTGGGGTCGATGTGCAAGCTTCATAACTTTTTAGATCATTACCGCGAGTTTGGCAAAAAAAAGAAGCAACATTCTTAATTTTTCGATACCAACAGAACTATCATTCATAAATATACTAAAGGCATCAGGGTTTCTTGAACCTGCTGCAAACATAAAGCATACAGTAAAGTTGAATTTGTTGCCTGTTGTTTTTGTGGTTTAGACTCCAGCTGCAGCTCACACATTAACAGCAGTGGAGAATGGCTGCAGAAGAACTTGGGAGGGTTCTCCGTCTTCGCGTCCATCCACGACCTGCGGATGCTCTATTCCAACTTTTCAGCGGTACTTCCTGTTTACATCTCTTGATTTTATGCTCATTTATTTGTCTGTTTTTTGCCTCAGTGTTTTAACCATCTACGTTGTTGCACGTGTATTCGTCTGTGTGCACGTGCAGATGACAGCTTTACCGCAGCTGACAGTCAGACAGCTGGCAGAGGTGTCCGCCACACCTGGCCAGCTCACCTCTCCTGCCCAGGTTATGATGGTGATGAAACACATCCCCAACAAATCCCTGCCCGCCTTCTTTGATGACTTCTCTCCTGCTATCATGGTGAGTGTGTGAAATAGTTTGTCTGCTTATCTGAGGTTGTATCCGGGTTTAACAGTAAATCTAGCAAATTACTTGCACGATCAGGCAATCTCCTGGAAACAGGATAATTGAAATGCTCCAGATACATTTACTTAAACAGAGACTAAACATGATTTTATAACTGCTAATGAATAAAACAATTTGTAAAGAGCAAAGTAAAATTGACTTTGGGCAGTTAGATTTCTGACCAAATTTGCCTGAAGCTCAAAAATAAACTTTAATGATGAACCCTGTGAATATATCATAATTCATACGTTTCCTGTTTTAACATGAATTGACAAGCCTTCATCAAAATACAATTCAAAATCTAATTACAGAAATGTTGAAGGAGTTGCAGTTAAACTGGCAACACATAACTAAACCCTATTTCTAAAAGCTGCTCTTTGTCGTTGCTTTTCTGATTTCTTCTTTTTAACTCTTATTTTGTCGTTTCTCTTTCCCCGCAGGGTCATGGAAACAATTTCTCCTCGGCGGTGAGGTCGGCCATGTTGCAGGTTGTGTTTGATCGTGCGAACCTCTCTGACCCCTCGGTGGGTGATGCGGTGGTTTCGCTGTGGCTCCACAACCGACTGCGCCCCCTGCTGGTCAACCTGTCGCCGCAGCATGTTACACCGTTCTTCAGAATACTGGCGGGAAGAAACTGCAGCATCGAGCAGCAGGGGTAAGTTGACAAACTAATGATTTCATTTCATTGGGATCAATTGAACTTAGTGTTGAAAACAGATCCTTTTTGGTTAATGAAAATGTAATAGTTTTACCTTCATCTCTAGAGTATAGATTCCAATCAAATGTCAATAAATGCAGTCATACAGTAAAAATAAAAATTGCTTACCTTGTTTTTTATTTTGTTTTATTTGTTTTATTTCAGAGTCGAGGGCCTGAATTCAGCAATGTCCTCTCTCAGTGAAGATACAAAGAAAGAAATCTACAACCACATCGTTCAGACTCTCAAAGGTAAAGAAAGCAAACTGAAAGGAAAATACTAGTAACAGTTCTGGGTGCTAACATGATACAAAATGATGCATTACTGTGATCACTTCACTTCTCCTTTATACCTTTTGCAGTAATTGCATGACATTTAGCAGAGAGGTTGATGCTTAAAGGCACCCTGTGGAGGGTTTTGACCACTAGTAGCGTTTTGGAGAAATGTTGTAATGAGTGGGTTCTTGTTTTGTTTGCATGCGCACAAGCTCGCTGTTAAATCCTGCCAGTGGTTTCACACTGTTTTATGTTGAATGTTGAAAAATGTCTTTGTGTTAGATGGAAGGGAATACTTAACACTCTCAATGATACTTTACAGCAAGCATTTGTATGTTGTCCAGAAGTCCATAAACTCTGATTTACCATCTTTGAAACCAAACATACTGACTTTCAACTCAACTCAAGTGTGTTTTGACGGGCGACCTCTTTCACTCTCCCTCATTCTAGGACCGATACCTCTCAAGTGCTACGGTGACAACTACAACCACAGTTTCTACAGTTTCCTAGAGCGCTCATTCATGGGATTCCAGTTCCCCAACCTGACCACCTTCCTGTCCCTCATGCCTCACGACAGGATGCATCAGGTCGGTGTACAAAAATAATGTCGAGTCAGTTGTTAGTATCTGGACTGAAGGATGAGAGGATGACTTATGTTGCTCTGCTCTGCTGGTTCTCTAGCTGGTGAACTCCATGCCTCCATCAGCTCTTGGAGATTTTCTCCGCCGCCCTGACGTTGTCGACAACGATGCAGAGCTCTGTGTGATCTACAGCATCTACATGCAGACACCGACGTTCCTAGAGACCGTATGTACCACACAGACACACAAGCACACAGAAAAGCAAACGCATAATCATGATACAGTAACGTTATTGTACATTCACTACAGGAGTCTCTCCCGGCGGCGGTGCGGCGGCCCACGCTGCTTTGCGTCTGGCCCATGGCGCTCAGCAGCTCCGAGAGGTCGGAGGTTAACGCATGGTTTGACCGACGTCTCCACGACTACCTGGTCTTCCTCCCAAAGAGTCTGATCAGCCCCAATATCACACACAACACCTCCTGCCTGGCCTTCCAAAAACTGTACGAGTGGTTTTCACAAAACTTTCGACTCAGTTTTTTTATTTTTATTTTAGTTTTTGGATGTTTTCAAATCATGTGTTTTGTTTTTCAGAGTTTCAGTTCTGGGTGAATACAACTACACTGGCGCAGACTTTATGAAGAGAGATGTGTTCGACACCATCAGGGACTACCTCACCTCAGGTCATTCTCGATTAAAACACAGCTTAACTTTAACAGTGTTGCCAACTAAGCAACACTAGATTTGGGAACTTTTAAGACCCCTTCAGCAACCTGTTGTTTTTTTCACATCTAGCAACAAATCTAGCAACTATTTGGGCAGACCTTAACTCTCGAAGAGAGATGCTAATATTGTCGTAAATGTTGTTTTGGTAACTCTTTCCATTACGCCTATGTCTACAATGCATTATAAAATTACTTGTAATGCATCAAAATCTGCTTATAGAATCGTATAATTATAGTTATAAGCACTCCTAACTATCCACAATGCTTTCAAACAATAATCATAACACATTATAAAGCATTTTTTATGTGTTATAAGGTCAAGAATCATAGTACTTCATAATTGCTGGTCACTCAATATCATAGTGTATTACAATTATCTCATTATAAGGCATTATAATCACTTTTTAATGCATTATAATGTGATTATAATTTGCATCAAGTGCTAAGTAAAGTAAATTTACTAATTTTACAACATTTTGTTCTTGCATAATATATTTAATGATAGATTTAAAGATATATTTCACTTTATTTTAAGCAAACAAAAACCACTTAGAGTAACTCATAATCACATTATAATGCATTAAAACAGTGATTATAATGCATTATAATGTATTACAGCTATGGGAATGATAATAGACTCTGATCCTTTCATGTCTGTGAGTGACCAGTAATTATGAAGTATTATGATACTTGACCTTATAACACATTACAAAATGCTTTATAATGTGTTATGATTATGGTCATAAAGCATTGTGGATATTTATGAATTTGTACAACTGTATTCATACAGTGCTTTAAGCAGATTATAACGCATTACATGTATGTTTATAATGCAAATGTTACCATTGTTTTCATTTATTCTTTATTTATCTCCCTGGCTTCCCTCGGTGAAGTCCTCCGTGTAAATATTTGTATCTTGTCGTTGTAGCGACGGTACCAAGATGTTACGACCCCGGCAACCCAGAACTAAACTCCACAGCCTGGTTTGCTGAGTACATCGGCCCTTTCATGGCTTTCCTCACTCTGGAGGATCTTCAGACCTTTGGATCGGCACAGGTACTGAACCGGATTTGTGAAATCTGTGTTCACTGGGATTGAAATCAAGTTGAAGAGAGATGGAATAATGATGTTCAGACCACCTTTGTTGCCGTGTTTTTAAAGCCATTCTCTGTCCTCTCTGCAGGTTATCCAGGTGTTCACAGTGAACCCTCTGAACCTCGCCACACTCAACCACACCGCTTTACCTCTCAACCTCACCAACTACTACACTGAGCTCGTTTATCAACAGGACAGCAACTTCAACCCCTTACTGTGAGTCTGAACAGCCAGAAACCCCTCCCACATCATCACAAATACATACGTGGACGACATGGATGGATTACTGGCATAGCCCCGATAGGCCCGTTCAGTCAGGGGGCAGAGGGTCAGGACGGAAAGACACAGAAAAAACACAATGAGACACAAAATGACTGAAAATAGACATAAAATGACCAAAAAGAGACACATAGCGGCTATAAACCACTAAAGAAACCACTAAAAATAGATGCAAAATGGCTACAAAGGGACACAAAATTACTTAAAGTAGACTGTTTGAGTTTGGGTGTCTTGTTCTGATGTAGACATGGTGGGGGGCCTCTTACGTGTCTGTCCCCAGGGGCCCATTGTCTCGTACCGCCCATGGTGAACGGTACCATCTGTGTGTAAACCGATTCTTCCCGCTCTCTCTGCAGACTTCCTCTGTTGTATCGATGTGTCGCTCCTGGTCCAGCGTTCAGCCAGCTGACACCAGAGGACAGTAGGATAGTTCTGTACAACCTGACCACCATCTGTACATCCGTGGACCCACAGGTAATAAACACGCACACTAGAACACACATAGGTTAGCAGTGTAGTTTTCAGCTGGGACGTAATCTTTGCACAAACAGACAGGTGACAAGTACAAAAAAATGTACTTAAGAGTGAATCCTATACGTTGTACTTTTATAGGGAACCGCCCCAAGAACAAGCCTTTGTACTCAAAAACAAGAACTCTACTTTACACAAAAATATAACTCCAACTGACTGAGTTTACACTTTTTCGTTGTAGGTGGCTGCAGCTTTGGCGGGTAACTTCGGTGACAACATCGACGCCACGGACATTTCTGCCCTCGGCGAGGAAAGCACCGGTTTGTCCACCGGGCAGATAAAGTCCATAAATCCTCAGCAACTGTTGGATGCCCTCAACACTCTCAGCACTGTGACGGGCTGGAATGAAGGTCAGGCCAAGGCCATCGTCCAGTCTCTGATGTCCTCGGGAGCTTTCCAGGTAGCTGCTGTCTGTCAGTCTGTCTGCGACTGTATGTTCTATTGAATTCAGATTTAGTTTGTCCGGGAGCACACCAGTCAGAATAAAGCTGTCTCATCTGTGTCCTCCATCCCAACAGATCAACAGCACGTCGTCGTTGTTAATGCTGGGCTCTCTCATCGTGGGTGTATCCGCGAAAACAATCAGCAACATCGATGGCTCCCAGCTGCTTACTGTATCCAAAGATCCTTCATTTCTGGAGCACATAGTGTCTGCTCCACAGATCATCCAGCAGGCCTTTGTTACTCAGGTATGGCAGCTTCCTTTTTCTGATACAAATAAAAAATGTTATAGTCCAAATTTGCCCCAGAAGATATACAACATTCTCTATCCTTAGACCATTCAGTTTCAGACGGAAAAACACAAAAAAAAAAAAATTCTTGGAGAAATATCACAGACATCCAGCAGATATCGACATATAGAAAAGACAGTACATTGAGTATAGATTGGAGACTCACAGACTGAGATTTACCTAAATTTACTCTGTTTCATATATTTTTTTATGGTCAAAAATTCAAAAATGTGGATGCAGTTTGTGAAAGAGTG
Organism: Leptoclinus maculatus; assembly: GCA_032191485.1. Lineage (NCBI taxonomy): Eukaryota > Metazoa > Chordata > Actinopteri > Perciformes > Stichaeidae > Leptoclinus > Leptoclinus maculatus. The sequence goes on from JAVDOI010000009.1 coordinate 23,190,717, forward strand.
TCACAATCTATGTATTTTTTTTTAAAGTGTTTAATTTTTTTTTAATTCTTCGTAAACCTTTGAAACTGTTTTGTGAAAAGCGAAAGACTGCAGCTGTTTGCAGAATGTGTGGCGCCAACTATCATCCAACGTCCAAAGGCCTGTCTCAAGCCTCAATTGAATACTAACTGATGCTACAAATTTAGACCACACACACTTAACCTTTTTGCGTGAAGGTGGGGAATTTTAACAGTCACACCCCCCTGAAAGTCTTGTTTTTGCTAACCTCCACTGGTCTCACCTCTCTGCTTGCTGCAGTGATGTAGAAGTGTACTTCAATACACTGTGAGATCACTGCTGGGTGTGCTCGGTGGTGAAACACATATTTAACTCACCTCCCACTACCTGACCCAGATCATATCGGCGGACAGCAACATTGAGGCGATCATACAGAACGTTCCAGACGAAATGGCCACCGAGATCCCTCGTGCTCTGCTGCTGGGCTTCTCAAATAACAGCAGGGTTATCGAGAAACTCAACAAGAAGAAATGGAAACGGCAGCAGGTAGGTAACACTGAAACGCACACTTTTGCTCTGAACACACCTGCTGTACATTTCAGATAAGCATTATGTATTTATTTATTTTAGGTTGAGTTGTTCTTTGATGTAATCGCTGCGGAATCTGCGACCGTGGTGTTGGGAGGTCCAAACAAGTGAGTTTTTTGAAGCACGAAATATTCAATCAAGAAATGTCCTGCAGGTGGGTCTCAACATGTATATAACATACAATGTGTGTGTGTGTGTGTGTGTGTGTGTGTGTGTGTGTGTGTGTGTGTGTGTGTGTGTGTAGTTTGTCGTCCTCTCTGCTGCAAGGGTTCACATGCACCGGAGTGAGGACTGTTAAATTGGTGCAGATCAAGAAGCTCATCAAAGCCTGTCGGAGGAAAGGCAAGAAAAAGGTCCTTCTGGTGGAGACACAGGTGAGCGAATGTGTGACTTCTAAATAAAGTCATTGTAACGCAGTTGAGACAAGATGTCTTTGTTATACTGTATGTGGCTACAGCTTTTTTCACCTACAAGTCACAGCTTAGTGGAAAAATAACGGAGATGTTATATACAGAATTGATAACAGTATTTGCTCGTCTCACCAACAGTTGACCTGCATGTACAACCACATTAAAGAAGACCCAAATGCCACCATGTTCGACCTCTATCCTCGTGATATGCTGCTGTACTATGAGTGAGTTTAGTGGAAAAACAGGTTTTGTTTTGAGAACACAACTGTCAGAACAGTTTTGGTTAGTTTCTGTCTCTCTGTGACTCTACAGCTACTCCCTGGTGCCACAGGCCAGCTGCAGATCCTATTTTGAACAGCTGGCAGAAGCAGACTTCTCTGTCTTCTCCTCAACCCTCAGCTACAAAATGACCGCCCTGTTCGATAACGCGAGGAGCTGCCTGGTGAGTACCTGAACAAACAGAACCACATATACATCTCACATGTTATTCAAATGCTGAAAGAGCCCGTTAAACTAATAATAATGCTACAGAGAAGCAGGAAGTGCCAGAGGAGAAATCAGGTGTAGCTATGTTTTGGCATTTTGCACTATTCACTATTTTCAAAATGAAGACAGAGATGTGTTTTGTTTTTTTCGGTTGCAAAGTTGCAAAAGCAGAAATGGTGAGACTTCATGTATTACCAAATGGTCTGAGAATCAGAGAGAAATAGGTGCAGTTTATTTGTAAAAATGGTAATGATCCCGCCCAAATTTAGGATTAGCAGTCGACAGACACAGAGGTGCACACTCACTCACTCACTCACTCACTTACAGACTCACGGAAGCACTCACGAGCGATCGCATGATCGTCCTGGCGGAGATAAAAGGTGGCTGATCGAAATGTCAGATGTGGTTCAGAAAGCCATTCAATTAAATTGTACCCTGAATGTTAGCACATAAACCAATAAAGAATAAGTGTCCGCGTTCATCATCATGTAAAAGCACAACCGTGACTGTCAACAGCGTAAATATGAATTCAGATGCTAAATATTTCTGTTCTTTTAACATTCCAATCTGTAATTAATTTCTGTTCTTAACCCTTCTATTTACTCAGGGCATAACAAACACGAGTTTGACTGAGGATAATATATCGGTGTTGGGAAACATGTGCTGCACTCTGGATGGGTCCTACATCGAGAACTCTGACCCGTCCATCTTGGAAAAACTCAAGAACTGCGCAGACCTCGCCGACGCTCAAGTGGCTGCTGTTGAAGCTCTGCTGCAGAGCGGGAAAACGCAGTACGGGTACGTCAACAGAAGCAATACATCTAATAGCAAGTTTTTAAAAGAAAATCATAAACCCTCTTCCTTGTATGTCTTAGTATCGACAGATTTATTTCTTACCAGTAACCTTAAATTATCCTATTTTCTTTTGTTTCTTTCCAAAATATGAAACAATTTGAAAAAACTAATAAATTGTCATTTTAAGTGACCATTTAAAACATGTTTTTTTTTTTTCATTTCAGTTTGATATCCTGTTTTTACACTTTGATTTTTGATAAGCAGGGCTACATCAACATGGAACGAACAGACTCTGAAGGACCTTGGGATGTTACCGCTGTATCTGACTTTAACCTTCTACAATAACTTTGACAAAGTGAGTAATAAACACGTGAATAAACGCATTGAAAAGAAAAGGTGAATGTCTTTCCTTTCTTCTTTGGCATTAAGTCACCTGCTTGGTGTTGGATGGAGGTTGGTGATGTTATTTTTGTTGATTTTTTTAATTCCTGCGAGCAGAAAACGAAGCGGAGGTTCTTGAGGTACTTCCTGAAAGTCATTAGGAGCAACGGAGTGGACAGACAGAAGAAGAAGAGGCTGAAGAAAGAAATAAGGAAGTCGATTAGAAATAAGTCAAAGCGATCAATCGGTGAGTCTCCTTCCGTTATCTGCTATTTTCTCTTCATGAACTTACTATTTTAACTATTTTTCCCCCTGTGTTTTTTAGAAAATGAGTGCACTGTAGGAACGATCACCCAGGTGACCATCAGCGATGACACTTTTCCCTTCGCCTATGACGACATAACTCAGTTCAACTGCTGCCTCAACGCCTTGATCGTTAAAAACAACTTGGATGCCATCACTGAGAAGGTGGACCAGGAGGAATACCTCAGTATCGTTCTCAGCAAGTTGCGAGAGGTAAGTGACGAGAAGACGTGATTGGTTTGTAAATGTTTTTTTTTTAACTGAGCAATAAAAGTTCAGGCTTGTTGGTGCTGGTTAAGTCAATTTTATCTAAAGGAATAGTTCACCCAAAAACAATAGAAATTGTGTATAGTACTCACTACTTCTATGGAAAAGTCAAAAAGCAAATGTTTAACAGGAAGTTTCAGAAAGTTTTATAACTGTATTTTGTTCTGCCTCCGTTTGCACTGATGTGTTTTGGGCGCTCCGCTCTCCGTAATGCCATTTGATAGAAAGCTTTTTCCATCAAATCCCAACCCCGCCCTAAAACACACTCCAAACAGTTGGTCAGGACTTTGTTTTTGATTTAGCAAAAAGTATTTTGAATTTTAATCATTGAATACATCTGATTTGAAATTCAATAAACAAAAATCGAGGTGAAAATCAGTTTAAGAAAATGTCTGAGTGCAAGCTTTTTGATTAGTGACCTAATCAGCAACTTATTGGTGTTTTTTCTTCACTTTGTTTCTACTTACATTAAAACTCAAACACTCAAAAAACACTCAAAATCAAACAAATGAACTGACTTTGATCCTATATTTTTAGGTTTACTCTACCATCCCAGAAGATCAGGTTCAGCTCTTAGGCCCAGTGTCTCGTGTGGCAACTATTGCCGACGTCGACGTGTGGAATATCACTCAGATCGACACACTCTCCGCTTTGATGGACTCGTCGGACGGACAGTGGGACCCGAGCCTGGTGAGCAAACAAGTGAAACAATGTGTTGCTCCGCTCGTACATGTAACCGTGTGTGCCCGTGTGATGAATGAATGTTTCTTCTCGTCGTCCAGGCGAAGGCCGTCATCTCTAAGTATCTGAGTCGATCAGGGAACAAACTGGGCAGTGATGAGCTCAACTCCATCGGAGGAACCAACTTGTGCTCCCTGGATGCCGACGTTTTGAAGAACATTTCCCAACAAAGCATCAAGTAAGAAGTCAGAACCACGTACCATGACATCTGAGTCCAAATAGTATTCACTGGTGTTGCTCACAGTTCAAATGGCCGTTCATATATGGGAGGTGCAAGGGGCAAGGTTGAGTCAGGGGAAATTGCTATGAAAATGCACATTTGTTTTTAATGCATCCCTCTTAAGATCAGTTAGTTTCATTATTAGATAATGTTATATTTGCATATTTACTAAAATGAGCACTTTACTGCCTTATCTTTGATTTATTTTCTATTCTAAAGACTTTACCATAATTTGTACTGTGCATCAGAATGTAGATGAAACTACAAACATACAGAGTAGGTCACGATGATACAATTGACGTATAGGTTTTAAGACAAAAAAAGTTTGTCATTTTCAAAGAGTAAACTTTTCAATCTCTGGATGGAGTTTGTGGTGTTTTTGTCTCTTGGAAAATATGATATAAAAGAACCCACAATCGGAGCTCCCTTAAGCTTTTATTAGCGACGTTTCAACCCAACACGAGTCTTCCTCCAGGCAGGAGGAATGTAAACGTGTATAAGTCTGATGTATTATTGTTTATTCCTTTTTTGCATCCTGCTGTAACCACTGAGTTTTTTTTTCGATGAGCCTATTTCTCGTCTCTCACCTTGTGTGTTCGTGTCTCCTGCAGAGATGCCAACGTCCTGACGGTGTCCATCTGCACCACGGAGAAAAAGAAAACACTGTTCACCATCGCCGAACAAGCATTTGCCACAAACACCAGATCAGTTGCTATCTCTGTTGCGTCTTACCAGCTCATGCAACCATTCATCGGTATGCAAACAGACCCACACACACACACACACACACACACACACACATCCATGCTGCAAGCAGATAATCTTTATTTGAGCACAGCTGATGATTTCTTTACTGGCCCTGCAGGAGGTGCAGATTCAGACTATGTCCAACGTTTGGCAGCCTCCAACATCAACATGGACATGGCTACCTTCACCAGTCTGGATGAGAACGTTGCACTGGTCAGTGATGTGTGTGTGTGTGTGTGTGTGTTATTGTGTGTGTGTGTGTGTGTGTGTGTGTGTGTGTGTGTGTGTGTGTGTGTGTGTGTGTGTGTGTGTGTGTGTTTGGCAGCTGTGGCAATTGTTGTTGCGAGTTCTTGTGAGGCAGAAGTCTTTGAAAGGTTGGTTGCTTGTAAGGTGTTTAGAGAGGGCAGCTATCTAGTCTAAGTACTTAGATCCTTAAGCACTAATACCAGAGACAGTTCAGAAAAAAGACGGAACATTCTGACACTAAAAGGGCATTTTTCAAACTTCAAATCTTTGTTTGAGACCTTTCTCTGTCTAAGCAACACACTCTCGTGAGATTTGGCAATTAGCGTTCACCTTTGCCAAATGATTTTCGTGATGCTAATTATGGCCATTAGCTGTGTAAACATCTAATGTCGGCAAAAGAAAACATAAATACATTATGTGAATACAACCAGTCGCTGAAAAGTAAAAGTATTGATTGTGCAGAAAAATGGTTCCTTGTCAGTGTTTTACCATTACATATGATGTTTCTGGATTAATATTACTGCTGCATTGATGTGTATACTACATTTTAAATACGTTGAATTTGTACTTAATCACTTACTTTTCGTGAGTAAACAACTTAGTTACTCCTGCATCTGGACAAAATGCTGCTACCTTCATCCTTATAGCTGTGTCCAACATAGCTGGTAATTTTTATGTTCTGCTGGATAAAAAAAAGTGTGTGTTTATTTTTACACAAATATAAAATGTATCTGCTCTATTTTCCCCTAGAACCTGACAGTTAATGAGGTTAAAGGTCTGCTTGGCACCAACTTGCCAAATTTAAAGTCCTATGAAAACCAAACGCTGGTAAACAACTGGATCAGCATGCGGTCCCAGACAGAGCTTAACACGCTGCAAATTGGGCTTTTGGGAGGCAGGGTTGACACCAACTCTACGGCCACCACCGGCTCCCCAACCACCCCCAACTCTGTGACCACCACCGGCTCCCCAACCACCCCCAACTCTGTGACCACCACCGGCTCCCCAACCACCCCCAACTCTGTGACCACCACCGGTTCCCCAACCACCCCCAACTCTGTGACCACCACCGGCTCCCCAACCACCCCCAACTCTGTGACCACCACCGGCTCCCCAACCACCCCCAACTCTGTGACCACCACCGGCTCCCCAACCACCCCCAACTCTGTGACCACCACCGGCTCCCCAACCACCCCCAACTCTGTGACCACCACCGGCTCCCCAACCACCCCCAACTCTGTGACCACCACCGGCTCCCCAACCGCCCCCAACTCTGTGACCACCACCGGCTCCCCAACCGCCCCCAACTCTGTGACCACCACCGGCTCCCCAACCGCCCCCAACTCTGTGACCACCACCGGCTCTCCAACCGCCCCCAACTCTGTGACCACCACCGGCTCCCCAACCGCCCCCAACTCTGTGACCACCACCGGCTCCCCAACTGCCCCCAACTCTGTGACCACCACCGGCTCCCCAACCGCCCCCAACTCTGTGACCACCACCGGCTCCCCAACCGCCCCCAACTCTGTGACCACCACCGGCTCCCCAACCGCCCCCAACTCTGTGACCACCACCGGCTCTCCAACCGCCCCCAACTCTGTGACCACCACCGGCTCTCCAACCGCCCCCAACTCTGTGACCACCACCGGCTCCCCAACCGCCCCCAACTCTGTGACCACCACCGGCTCCCCAACCGCCCCCAACTCTGTGACCACCACCGGCTCTCCAACCGCCCCCAACTCTGTGACCACCACCGGCTCTCCAACCGCCCCCAACTCTGTGACCACCACCGGCTCTCCAACCGCCCCCAACTCTGTGACCACCACCGGCTCTCCAACCGCCCCCAACTCTGTGACCACCACCGGCTCTCCAACCGCCCCCAACTCTGTGACCACCACCGGCTCTCCAACCGCCCCCAACTCTGTGACCACAACCGGCTCTCCAACCGCCCCCAACTCTGTGACCACCACCGGCTCCCCAACCGCCCCCAACTCTGTGACCACCACCGGCTCCCCAACCGCCCCCAACTCTGTGACCACCACCGGCTCTCCAACCGCCCCCAACTCTGTGACCACCACCGGCTCTCCAACCGCCCCCAACTCTGTGACCACAACCGGCTCTCCAACCGCCCCCAACTCTGTGACCACCACCGGCTCCCCAACCGCCCCCAACTCTGTGACCACCACCGGCTCTCCAACCGCCCCCAACTCTGTGACCACCACCGGCTCCCCAACCGCCCCCAACTCTGTGACCACCACCGGCTCCCCAACCGCCCCCAACTCTGTGACCACCACCGGCTCTCCAACCGCCCCCAACTCTGTGACCACCACCGGCTCTCCAACCGCCCCCAACTCTGTGACCACCGCCTCTACCACCACAGGTGAGTACTGAAAAAGTTGATGTTGTTTTATTTCCATGTCTTTTACCTGGATCTTCAACTGGTGAGAATGCAGACTCATTCCCTGGGACCTGTTAGCAGTCTTTTAGCATTATATTATATTTAGCCGTCAAGTCCATTTTGAACATGTCACAGGGTGCTTGTTGTGAAATGAGTCCATTTCAAACTTAAAAACAGGAGACAGTGCTTTAAAAGAACTCTTAAAAGGCATTTATATAAGTTTAAAAGTTACGACTTGGCTCAAGTAACAAAACGGTCGAAACTGGGGCACCAGAGACTACGTTAACCCACCGGGGGCCAATTATCCAACCTCAGTTGGCACAAAGACCCTCAGCAGCAGCTGGAGGATCGCAGGCTTTCGCAGCCGGTAACAGATCTCATCCACCAGAGCCAAGTGCAACGGCGAAAAGACAGCACAGCATCAAAGTACCCATAAACAGCCTATCTTATTTTTCCAACTGACTTTTTATCCATTCTTCCCCCGTAAGCACGCACCATAATAATAATAATAATTACATAATAATTTATATGTCTTTTAAACACATTAGGGGCCTGTGCACACGTCACGCTGCAGGCTGGAAAAACCCATGGATCACTCCGACCACTCTCCCTAGAAACTAACATTTATCACAAATAATTTAAATAATCACAAGAGACTGTAGCAGGTTGGCCCACAAAGCATCTACCAGCCAGGTTGTTCCCCAAAACATGTCCACATCATCAAGTGGCAACACCGGGCGCACCCCGACAGGAACAATGCCCTGTACCAGCTCCCAATATAGGATGATATTATGGTGGGACACAAATTCAGTTCCATCAGCGCAAAATCCAGTTTCTGTCCCCGGTGAAAAAGACAGCACTGATTCCACAATAACTGAGTTTTAAGCGCCTGTGTCACGCAACAGCTTAATCGTAACACACTTCTTATTGCCAACCAAGGACACAAAAGCATCAGCGATGAATGGCTCACAACCAGTACCAGTTTTGGGAATCATGCCGGAATAAATGCCACTGTCGGCACCTCAAAAAACACAGACAAGGAAGCCATAATTACGAATTACCGATGCAGAAAATAATGTGTTCACTGACAGATATGCACCACGGGCAAATAACATCCCCTCAAAAGGAGAATTCACCCCTAACTGCCAACGCTTGCTGAATCTTCAACCTAGTCTTTCTGTTTTGCGGACGGTATTCACTACAGACGCGAATGTAAAAAGTGTGTCTTGCTGAACGACAGACGCAGCGCTGTGTGTACTGGACTTATTGGTATTCCCGTAGGCTGTTAGCCAAACACACAGCAAACTAAAGAGTAATGAGTGAGGAGTCATTATTTAGTCAATATAAAACAGACAATAAAAGTTGTTTTGATAAAGTGTGAGTTTCCCTCACAGAATTTACATTCAAGCTTGACATTGCTGAACAATCATTCCAATTTTACTGATCTCTAAATTGAGTTTGTGTGTCTGTTTTAGGAAACAACGGGGCCCGCATCCGAGCAGACGCTGGCTTCTCCTTCCTTGTTCTCCTTGCACTGCTCATCGCTCCCTTTGTATGAAGAAACACATGGCTGGTTATTGTAATTGAAGAATACATATCCTTAAGTGAAGCTACATGCTACATTTTATTGCTAACCACGAAGATTTGAATGTGCAAATCCAGCAGATGTAGATCTAGAGTATCCATTTTTAAAATTGCACCTTACTTTAGGAAGGCTTATCTTGCCTTGAGCTGTATTGAGATTAATAATAAATGCTGATTGTAAATCGTTGCACAATCATCAAAGTTCATCACTTGCTTGGTCACAGTTTATTATGTGTTTGAAGGGAATAAGTTGTCACAGTCGTATCATGTAATCTGTGCAGGGCAACATACAACAGATATAGTTACAAAAATCATCAATGAATATAGAACATAAGTTTCTCCAGTCTAACTAACTGTAAAACTCTTAAGGCAGCAAATAACAAGACACATAACAATGTTAGTGGCGACTGTCAGGTTCAGTATAATTACATTTTCTGAATTCAACAGTGGTTCATTCAGGAGGAAACTGCTGTTTGTAGTCTGGTGTACTGATGGATGTGTTGGAAGTTTAACCCTTAGAAGGACACCATATCAGTTAGGGCTGCAACAAACAATTATTTTCATTATGCCCATTATTTTCTCAATTAATTATAATTAACTAATAATTTAAAAAAACTAATAATAAAAACTCTCAGGGAAGTTTATGAGAACCCACGTTGACATTTTTCAAATGCTGTTTATTATCACATATGACAAATAAAAGCATAAAATTCTCACATTTAAGAATCATGAAATCGGCAAACACTTAGTTTTTTTGCTTTTGGAAAATGGCATCCGATTATTCGGTTATCAAAGTAGTTGCCAATTATTTTTCTGTCGCTGGACTTAATCGATTATTCACCTAATCGTTGCAGCTAATTTGAGGTTATACGCGTTTATACACGCCAAGTACCATCTTGCAGGTAGGACAGGTGTGCTTTGCATCTTTCAGCCGGTCCACACAGAACGGGATGAGACAGCAGCCTAAAACAAAGCTGGAGAGGACGGTAGCCAAAGTCAAGATTCATGTGATTTTAAACAGTATTGTATAATGAATCTAATAATGAAAACATTTAATAAAATGAAGGACAGGTAAAGTTCCCTGAAGGGATAATGATGGTACATCTGTTGTCAACATTGTTTTAATTTGCACTTGTCCAACACTTCACTGAAGCCTATATTAGCCAACAGTACAGAGCTTATTTTTAAATCACTAGTTGAATGGATTAGCTCTAATGTTGGCTTTTATTTCAATGTGACTGCTGTAAAGGTTTGGAACATTGAATCACAATAGGTGGCTGTCAGTGAGTGAATAATGTATAATGTTAGCATATTAACATGCTAATGTTTGCAAGGCTGTATTAGCAGTAATGTGATGATGAGCCACTATTTTGAGTAAAGTGAAAAGTTCATTTTAGGATTCAGATGAGGCGTGCTAAGTTAGCACTTATATAGCAAATAAGCAATTAGTTTAGCTCAGCTTAGCTTAGCATAAAGACTGTTAATGGGGGGAAACACCTAGCCTGGCTCTCTCCAACGTTCACAAATCGGGCTACCAGCACCTCTAAAGCTTTTCAAACAACACAATGTTTCCAGTTTGTTCATTTTGTACAAAAGCTGTGATGTAAAAACAAAAAATGGGGGTTTTAGTGAGAGTAAAACGGTGCAACTATTTGCTGGTGGCCTGGCAACCGTACTGTGACAACCTCTGAAAGTCACTTGAAATGATTACAGCATAACCTAAAACTCCCCTTATAAACACAAATTGTTGTCCTTACATCACTGTTAATGTACAGTTGAATTAAAGTAGATTCAATGTGTTACTTAATGAGCTTTCAGGGTGCTGGTAGGTGCATTTTCTTTTTGGACAGAGCCACTCCAGTCTTTATGCTAAGCTAAGCTAATTGCTTCTCTTGCTATCAGCTCTGTACTTGATGCACGGTCACAAGAGAGGAATTAATCTCCTCATCTAACTCTTGGAAAGAAAGTGTATTTCCCAAAACTGTCAAACTATTTCTTTAAGTAACACCTCAGCACCAACAGCAAGTTTTTTTCATCCACCCAAAAGTGTTGTGGTTTTACAGGCTCACTGGGCTGCTGGCATGGCTGTAGTCACACCTTAGGAATAATATAATGGAGCGAATGACACTTCACGCCTTCGTACCCACAGAAGAAGAGTCCTCCACAGGAAAGGTAGGTGAGCAAACCAGAGGAGTAGTCCACCTTGGAGACAACGGTCTGATGGCACTTTGGACAGGCAACCTGAACTGGACTGTCTCCCAAAGCGCCGACTGTCACTAGCGGAAATGAGGATGGAGAAGACCAAAAGAAGTGACAACATGTTAAGAAGAATCACAATCCCAATACAGGAAATTATGAGGATCAACCAAAGTGCTCTGTTGAAACTGTGCTCCACAAACAGACGGTATAAACTCACCAACTGACACTTGTGCATCTTCCATTGTGGCTGGAAACAATTCATAGCAGAGATTTCAGTAAATACAAGCTACAACAAAACTAGAGACAAACTCATGATACACAAATAAAAACAAAGGATCAAATGTTTATCAGGATTTAATTAATAAATAATAAAATAAATTATGGTGATCACAAATGTATCTTCTTACTCAATTGTTGGTTGTCGGCCTGGATGTTAACAAAATAATAATTACAAAAAACATGTAAGGAATGATCTCACATATATCAACTCTACAGGAGTAGATTATATTTAGTTAGTTTGGGTTGTGGTCTTTGTTTGTGTACAGGAACATTTGTGATCACCATAATTCATTCACAAGTACATTGTTTATCTTACATACGTCAATAAACATGCATTTAGAATCGAGACTTACACATATACAATATATTTGGATTCAGTATCATTGCTCGTTAACAACATAACAGACTATCCAAGAATAAAATCCTGTAAATACTAATCAGTTTAACACATTAACCATTTTCAAATACGGCAGAGTACTTACAGCCTGTGAGGAGGGAAGTCTGACTGAAGTGAAGACAGTTTTCCCAGCGGAGGCTACTTTCCCTGCCAACCTTGTTTACGTCCCCCCCCCGAGTCATAAGATTGCTGGAACTTCACTGACCCAACCCCGTTACAAACCCAGTGAGCGAGGAAAATATTTTACAACAACAATTCTACAACCATAGATTTCCTATTTCCTCTGTGCATGAGGGGAAGCCTCAGCTGGATTGTCTCCTAAATACAAAAACCTTTAACATGGTTTTATTAACAAAGTCTTTATTGTCTAAGATGGTGTTCAATACACACATGTAGATTTACATGTTTGTGAGGACAATGAACTTAAAACTTTAACTTTAACGAGATATATTTAAAATATTTTGTATATAAATGGGGTGTATTTGAGCTCTTAATAGCATTTTTTAAGGGTCTGAACGGGAATCTATCATTAACATCTGCCAAGGAAATAATTACTGCTGTTGACTTTTGTGCCGTCTCGGTCCAAGGCAGCTAACTGCATAAAGATCAGTTTTTAGAAATGTAGCTGTCGTACTAAGGAGGTGTGTGAAGTATTTAGTGTTTTTAAAAGCTGCAGCAAAGATGTGAAAATATAAAACTCTGTGGCGGAGACTCTCACAGTGCATGAAGCGTATTAAAGACAAATAACCCTCCATTCAGACTGAAACTAACAGCACATGACTTCTCCAAATTAAATCAGGCATTTAGCTCTTTGCTGAACACAGTGAGGGTGTTTTTCCTTTTCAGCAGCAAGAGGTCATCAGAGGTCATATTTGTATCAATTGCACTCATTTTGTATTTAAGTGAAACAAATGTTGGCCCCAATTCACAATACCTAGACATCACCGCACAATGAAACACGAGGAGGACAATAAGTTGAAAGATGTTTAATCAGTAAAAACAGGTGCAATATTTCACATGTAAACAATTGCAGCATTTCATTTTCAATACCTGAATAGTTACAAAGAAATTATATTTTAGTGACTCAAGGATTCCTGTAAAAATAGATCAGTTCAACAAAAGAACAATATCCCTTAAAAAAAAAAGAAAAAGAAAAGTGTTTGCTAATTATTTAGAGTGCTCTAAGGCTCACCTCCAGGTCGGTGAGCAGGTGCCACATCTTCAGTATTAAATAAGTCTCAGCTTCATGAGTAGCCCTCTCTCCCTGCAGCCAGATTCTACGTCACTAACCTGCAGTCACACCGCTGCACATTAACAAGCAAAGCATTGATGGGAAACATCGTCTCTCAGCTCGTAGCAGCATAATAGTGGCTTTTATGGTTACTTCAGTGGCAGAGAAGCAGGCCAGCATTTCTAATACTCCCTGTACTCCCTCCACGTTTACATTTTGTCCTGATAAATTTCAGTATAATGTACTTATTCCATCAGTACAGCCAGAGTCAGGCGAAGAGTCAGGAAGCAACCTTTCCGTTTCAGAACCGAGAATACTGCAGTAGAATAAAGCTCTTTTGGGTATAAAAAAGAAAACATGCACTGTGTGGGTCAAAATGTATGGAGCAGCTCCAGACTTTATACTTGATAACATCAGAAGTTTGAGACGTCTCTGGTTTCTGGCTTTGAGAGAGAGAGAAGCTCATGTTCACAGATGTTAATTGAACTAATAAGCCCTGAATAGAACATACTGGAATTCTTAATTTCGGTGGCGTTCTCCTTTAAGCTACCATGAATCAAACTGCCTCCGTCATCATTCCTTTCATAGGTAAGCTTTTAATGTGGAAACATCAGGAAGTGTTGATCAGCAGTAAGGCAAAGAAGGAACAAGTGAAATCATTTAAGATAAAAAAAACAAAACAAAAAAAGAGAAACTGTAGAAGAGTGGCGAGTACATCACGACTCTGTTGATATAATTAGTGATGTGGAAATCATACTGAATTTACCATGCGAGCTGTTGTAGTAAGCTACAGGTTATTTAAACCCCCCTCAATGTTTTGCTCTTTTTTGAGACTAATTATTTGAATGTCGCCTTTTGTATGCAAGTTAACGGTTACACAGGGAATGTAGAGAACTGGGCTGCAGGGTCTGTGTAGAACGTTCAACTCGGGCGACGTCTTCACCCTGCGACAGAAATTACATTTTTGAAAGCACAGTTGGCACTGAATTCCCATACTAGTGTATTCCTACTAGTGGATAAGACCACCATCATGACAGCACCTCAGAGTATTCTGTCTCTAACAAACACTGTTGTTGTTTCCCCTCGCTACCCAGACACCTTTTTTAAAGTGTTTCCTTACTTCTGCCCTGACTTGGCAGCAGTCTTAGATTTTCTTCGGACAGATCACAGCTGTCATTTCATCCTTATTCCCATGAACATATCCACTAATTATCAGGTCATATTGCTCCTTGGGTTTTACATGATGTCCTCATTCAGGCTTTGTTTTGCCCTCCACATCTCAGGTCTAAACACATCATTTTTCTCATCCATTCCAGTCCATCTTTCCTATCTCCCCCTCAGGTCTCCCTGCAGACTTTGTGGTCAGGAGGCCATATGGCTTCTTTTCTGTTCTGCCTCTTTTCTCTCCACCTCCACCTGCTCTTTAACCTCCGTCCTGTCCTTCAGCGCCATCAGCAGGACCCTGAGCAGCGTGTTCTCATTCAGCAGGCTTTCAGAGGTGTCCGCCAGCTCCTCCAGCCGCCTCACCGCCTCCTCGAGCTGCCGGCTTTTCTCCCGGTGCTGTTCCTCTAAGCTCTGCCGTTGTCTCTGCAGCTCCGTGTTCTGGGCCTCTAAGCTGAGAGCGTCAAACGTCAGTCGGCGGTTGTCGCGCCACAGCTGCGCCAGCTGTTGGGAGAGGCGTTCGCGGGCTTGACGCAGCGCCTGAACCTCTCGCTGGAGTGCCAGAAACTCTGCGCGGAGGACGGTACCGGGTCCTGGACCCTCCGCCTCGCTAGAACCCGCCGCTGGTTTGTCTGCATATTGTACAGAGTCAGAGTGCTGCAGGATGAAGTGGAGCAGGTTGGGCAGCGTGATGGGCAGGTCGTCAGGAAACTTCACACTCGAGTGTTTTCTTGAAGAGAGTCGAAAACAGAAGAAAGACTGAAAACTGACATTCATGAAAAATTGTGGTGACATTTTGTTTTAATGTGTATATTTTGTTTTTGTGACAAAATCTTTTGGGGATAATAAAGTTCAGTACACAGTATTGAGGTTGTAACTGTACCCACTCTGGAGGTTACTGTGTGTTACTGTGCAAAAGTGTACTAGACCTGCAACTAACAACTTTATTATCAATTACTCTGCCAATTATTTTCTTGATTAACTGATTGTTTGTTCTATAAAATGTTAGAAATATATCACCACTTCCTGAAGCCCAAGGGGACATCTTCAAATTATTTGTTTTGTCTGACCAACGACGCAAAAACCTTAAAATATTAAGAAATTCCTTAAGTGTGAAAAGCCATAGAGGTAAATATATATATATTTTTTGTACTCTGCCAGACAAATGTCCAGACATTACTGGAAAATATCATCTCCAAATGTTTGTGTGTGTGTTTCTTACCTGTATTTGGGAAATAGAAGAATAGAGGGAACGTGATCCACCATGAACTCCCATGGGAGGTCATTACGTGCAACATTTACCCTGTAGCAAGAAAATGTAGTTATAATATTTTTTGATATCGTTCAACTGAAGTTAAAACTACCAACAAAAAAAAATATTAAAACACAGTACTGCCACAATACATGCATCAAGTCAAACATGAAACTGTACCTGGCCACAGTGATGGTGCTGTTTCCCTGTAATAATCTGGCCAGCTGGATGATGACGTGGTTGAGGACAGAGCAAAATCCACACCACTGAGTGTAGTAGAACAGCAGCACATCCTACAGGAGAGAACACACACACACACACACACACTTGTATTTTCCTCCACAGCTCAAGTCCGTGAACTCGATAATGAATCCTTCACACAAATAGATGTAGAGTGGACACGTTGGGTCTCTTCTCACCTTTTGGAGGTCCATGACGGCGGGCAGGAAGGAGGAAGTGGTCAGTTCTGTGATGAGGCGTGGAGGTGAGTGCTGCCTGGTCTCCCCCTCCCCTCCTCTCCCGTCTTCTTCTCCCACCAGGTGTCTCTGTAAGAGGCTGTATGGAGCACTGAAGTTCCTGATGAAGGCCTCTTTAATAACATAGAGAAACACACGCGGAGTGAAAACAGAATTATTACGATGGATCGAGAGACACATGCAGAATGGTTTGTTTCAGTTCATTAGAAACGTGAAATTGCAGATAACCATGACACCTTGATTCATGGCGCCGACTATTCCCTTGAAAACATCTGCACACATACTCAGTATGCAAAAGACCATGAAACTAAGACACGAGCTGATCTGCTGATATGCATAATATGCAAAACTGCGGTTTGCCTCAGATTTCTTTGTCTGACATGCGTTGAATTTGCACATCCACATGTAAATCTAAATCTGGAGTTTAGCTAAACTGATTGAAAAGCCTATTATACTGCACAATAGACATTTTTCAATAGAAATACGAGTGTATCTATGAGTGTTAACTCTTCTATGTTATGAAAACACAGAGAACAATGGATTTTAAATGCATCACTTTTGTATTATAACCTATTGGATGGTAGATTTTTGGCTATTAATCTCACATTTTTAGTGTAGATGGTGACATGAGTTGTCTAAAACTGTGGTGAGTGAAGCATTTTGCCAGATTTCATTGACTCAAAAGGAGTATCGGGGGCATTGTGCTTTAAAAAAAAAAACTATCGCTCTCTTATGACCTTCGAAATGTGGCCATTTGGATTTAGACGTGGTCTGGGGACACTTTGTACAAAATCTCAAGCACAGCCTCGGCCTTAACCCAAATAAAACCACGTGATATGAACGGAAGCACTGCCCTAGTCTTACCCAGAGACTCTGTCAGCGTGGCTGCTGGGCTGCGGTGGAGAACATAATTAACCTCGTCCTTCAGGTTCACGATAGTTGCAAACGACCCGTCGCCTTGTGCACCAGCGTCCTGGTGACGAGAAGCACTTCGGTTGCCGGTCGCCCCGAGCCTCACCGCCAGAGGCCAGTTCAGAGCAACATCCAGCACATAAAACCTGAGCGTCCGGTTGGTCTGACACCGCAGCCCTGTGATGCCGTCTGCTCCCTGCTGAGGGGCGGAGGACGGAGGGATGGAGGAAGGAGGTGGTGTAAGGGGAGCTCTCTGCAAGTCTGGCTCCTCTTTGGCTTGTGATTCATTGAGTTGAGGTTCTACTTTTCTGCAGCAGGCACTGTATTGACCAAACGGGCTGTAGCCGTTCAGAACGTTGCTACAGCCCGCTGAGGTTGCGGTTTTCATGGACACGGCAGGTAGTTGGTGTAGGCAGCAGTGTCTGAGATAAGAGGCGAGGTCTCCTCCCTGAGCCCAGGAGGAGAAAGAGCAGCGCACAGAGGAGCTGGTCGGGCTCGACCGTGACAAACTGAGGCACACCTCACACACGCTTGTACTGGACTCCGGGAGAAGAAGTGACTGGCAGCACAGCGCATGGGAGGGGACACTGTTGTCCAAGCTGGAGTGGTTATTGTTGTGACAGGAATGGTAGCGCACAGCAATGTCTGCAACCTGAAAGGCAAAAGAAACAAAAAGTAATAAATGGTGAATATATATCGCCTCTTGTTTCCGATCACTTCACTTCCTTCCTGTGTGTTTTGATTGTCTGCCCGCCTCAATTACTTTCACCTGTCCCTCGTTAGCGCAACGACCTCCTGCTCACCAAAAAATACAACAACACAAATCACAGTACAATAAAATGTAAGCGCAACTACAGACCAGTGCAAGAAATGAAGAAATTGTTCCAAATGTAACTCAATAATAGGCAAAAATAAAAGCTTTTAGCTCCATTTTAAAAGAGCCGAGAGCTCGAGTAGATCTACCCTCTGTGGTTTTTTTTCCCATCCCTGCTCACCTGCTGTAGTAAGGGACTAGGTGTGGACATGAGTGGATTGTGCGGCAGGAACAGCAGCAGCGCAGGACCTTTAGTGAGCTCGCGTTCCAGGAGACGGGACTTTGTTCCTGGAGGCTGCATCCACTGGAGGACGGTCTCGAGGTGTTCAAACACCCAGCTACAGATGGCCTCTGATGTGAAGTTGCGTTCCCTTCGAGGGAAGATCTAACAAAAAGGGGAAAGGCACACAGCAAGATGCCGGTGCAACAGCTTAGTAAACATCCAAGATTACAGTAAAAATGTATCCAGCATTTCATAAGATCTTCTACATCAGTGCTGCTCACCAAAGAGGAGTTAAATCTTCTGTAGAGATAAACCGTCTCATCTTCTTTTAGCGAGATGGCCTCTGCCACCTGTTTGTTGGTCACAACCCCAAAACGTACAACACCACGGAAATCTGCACCAGAAAAAACAGAGACACTCAGGGCCGGAGACATAGACATTTTAATCTACTGCTAACTTCACTGTTAAAATGACCCAAGTTACTCAAACCTGGTCATTTCTAATCTAATCTTACAAACTTGAATTGAAACTAACTGGCTGTATGATCACTTCATACCCCTTTTTAAGGCCTGCAGTGCAGAAGACAGATATGTGATGTACCCCGGCGGCTGAGGAGAGGAGTTAAACTGGAAGAAACCCACCACTCGAGGCTGGAAAACACACAAGAAACAACCAATTAGAATACATCATATGGAAACAAACGGCTTACTCAAAGAACAACACCTTTCAGCTCGTTCCTTAAAGATAGCCAACATTGGCATGAATGTCACTTTTCCGACCAGCACACACACACAGTTAGGTCAGTAAGTAAGTCACTCTCCATCAGATGGCCTGAAGCCAACAATACCTCGTGACAGGAGAGGAACTCTTCCAGTGTGGCTCTTGATGGGAGGTACGTGAGCGGTGTGATGACTCTGAGAATAAAGCTTTCTACATACGGAGCCACAACCGGACCTTTGTATTCTATAGGCCCAAACCTGCAGCAAAGGAACACAAAGAGAAACAACATAATGGATCAATTAGGGAATCTCGTACCAACTGCTAAACTGTACAAGTGGAGTTAATCATGAAAACAAAGAATAAAATAAAACATTTACGTTCAGGAGAAAAAGCCATTAATTAAGTGTTGCCATTGTTCAGGGCGTCGTCTTCGACCACGTGAACTGATCGTGAGACTCATCAGGATTTAAAAACTCGACTAAACAAAACTAAACATTATCAACTGGACGACAACAAACCTCAGCCACTAATGAAGTGACCGATGCTCTAGTACGACACTGAACCCACCACAAGATAAAACAACAACAACAACAACAAGACAGCAAGGGATGCTGGCAGGGTAGCTAAGGCAACACGCTCTGGTCTTCTTGGTCATAAAACATTTAAATTGGAATTGAATATGCTGCATCGTACTTTGTAACCATATTAAAAGCCACTCTAAACGTGCTCTGTGAAATGCTATATACAATAATAATACAAGCATTTACAGCTTCTTAAGTGGGAGTAGTTGCTGCTTTTCCATCTTTTTTATCGTAGTAAACGTAATATATTTGGGTTTTGAACAGTTTGAAGATGTTATAGCTGAAATGATTAATCAAGAATAATCAGTGTGCCCCGGTAGCTGACCAGGTAGAGTGGGCCCCCCCCCCACGCACTAAGGCTGAGCTCTTCCAATCCGACCTGCAGGCCTTTGCTGCCTGTCTTCCTCTCTATCTTTGTCTGTGCGATAATAAAGGCAAAATTGGAGAGACCACTAAAGACCATCTTGCTCTGGGAACACACCAGCTGTGTGCGTCTTTATGTCTATAAATAAAGTAAGCTACAGTAGACCAGCCCAGCCACTGTCCTCTCTAAGATACTGAGTACACCACACACACACACGTTAAATCACAAAAATAGATTAAAGCCGTCAAAATAATACAAAGCAAGCTGACTGGATAGCTGTTACAAAATAAAAGCACCTGGCCTGCAAAATGAATTTAAACTAAAAATGTATGAGATTTTGGGGGGAAAAAATGGGAAACATACAAACGTTGTGATTCAGGGTCTGCACCCAAAAACCAAACCAGGGTGCCTCGATTATGGCAAATTTACGTTACAACAGTTTGAGGCTAACTAGAGTCAAACCACAGCGATCCTACTATCAATGTAAAAGTCACAGTCGTTCCGTTCCGTTATTCACGCACCCATTATTCCCCATCTGTTCAGTTAAACACAAATAACTTCTAAGGGATGAGCGTCTCACCTTCTATAAAACAGATGGATGATCGGGTACTGATAGAAGCGGTTCTGCTTCCTGCATTTCCCATGATTCCACCAGCAGTTAACAGCCACAAACTGCACCTGTGTGTGTGTGTGTGTGTGTGTGTGTGTGTATGAGAGAGAGAGAGAGAGAGAGAGAGAGAGAAACAGAGTTTAACAAGCAGACCAGAGTGTGTTATCACTCAGACATACGTCAGATCAGGCTTTATTCTGTCCCATTTACAAATTACAAATATATAAGCCCCCAAAAATCTGTTCCTGAAGACTTAAATCCCAACAGCCAGACACACAGTTAATAGTTAATTACCTTTTTGTGATGTTAAGGTTTGATTTGATTTTATAATTCCAACAGATTTATATTCTGTAAACTTCATACTAACTCTGGTATCTATTTGTGGCTGTTGTCAGTTTATTTAGATTATTAATGAAACTCTACAAAATTCTACTTCTTAGCACTTGAGAGTCCTGGAAGCTTCTGATGTTTACTGACAAGCATGTTACTGTAACAACAAGCCTCGGTATTCTGCTACCATGGTGGTCATCAGATAGGGCGGCTGGTTGCCATTTGGTATTTCACACTCCTGCAGCGCGAGTGTCGTGTTCGGTACCTGTTTGGCCAGATTCTTAGCCACCTGCTGCACTTCCTGCCGGGCAGCCATCGAGTGAGCACACCACGGTGCATAGAAGAAGATGAGAGACACCTCCGCCACGCTCCTGAGACGCTCCACCTGGAGTGTAAATGTTAACGTTATTGACTTATTTAACCACTGTGCTGGATACTTTAAGACAATGCTAAAACATATGGGCAAGTGAGACGGGGACAGGAGAAACATAATCGATGCAAGGCAGAGTTAAAGATGTATGTAGTCTGTGGCCTCGTCCCATTGCTCCTCTGTTATAGCCATCCTCAAACTCTATCTACCATGCACATTTTACATGATGTAATGAGGGAAATTCCCATAACATCCGACTCGTGTTAAAGCGTTTTGCATCAGTTGTCTGAGAATCTCACCTGGTCGAGCTGACCCAAGTAGAGGTCCACTACCGGGGCCTCGGCAGAGAAGAACCGCACCGGAGGCCGAGCTGCTGCCACCACATCTTTAGCACGGCTACAGAACAAAAATAATTTGATGTTAAAAGGCAGAAATCACAGTGACGCCTTTAAACGACAACGCATTTCCAATCTGGGGTTGTCACAGGTGGAGCAAAACTGCCACGGTCACAGACGGAGGAGGTCGGATGTGCCAAGATCATTCACCATCACAGCCGGCAAGATGGAAGACAAGTCGGTGTCATTTAGTGCTCCAATTTTAATAAAAATGTTATTAGTTTTAATTTATCTAGCAAAACATGCCAGGAATTCTCTGGTTTGCTGCTTTTTAAATTAAATCTATGCACGTATTTTAATCAGACAAACACAAACAATTTGAAGATATCACTTTGGATTTTCACAATAAATAAGACTTTAATATATTTAAGATCAGCTGCGTAACATAATGAAGACCCCAAACTGGTTTATGGCTGCAACTCAGGATTATTTTCACTATTGATCATGGTTTTGTCCAGGAAGCAGTTCAAACAAACAACCCTTTGATTTAAGGAGCTGGAACTAGAGGATGTTTGACATTATTATTAATAAAGCCGATTGACAGACCGACTCAGTTATTTGACAAATTGTTTCAGTTCTACAGATTTAGTTGGAAATACTTTTGTCCTTCTACTTCAATAATATCACGAATGCTGTACTTTTACTTGTAATAGAGTATAGTTACAATAACATTGCTGCTTTTAGATCAATGTAAACACTTAAATACTTCTTCCACTACAACCAGATAAGAAGCAGGATGTTAGAGTTTCAAGTTTCAGCCTCAGCAGCAGAGCTCTCCACAGGGACATACATCTGGGTTGTTTACTACAGAGTTCTGGTAGTTACACTGTTGTCTTTGGTGTCATTTACAAACACAGAGGCCAACAACTTACTAAAATTAAGAAACTTAAGGGACGGTGCACTCTCGGGTAGTTCACTGTCTGTTTAAACGGGTTAACGCATTAGTTAATTAATCCTCTTTCCCTGAAGTACACGTCTGTCTCAGATCAGCTGCACAACATGATTAAGAGCCCAATTAGTTACAAGTAGCTACACTATAATCAACAAGAGCTAATTTACGATTCCCTGATGCTAAAACAACACAAAGTATCCAATATGTTGGGTCATGAATGCCTCATGTTAGTCACAACAACACTTACTACACATATGAACAGGAGCTGCTCTGGTTTACACTACCGACTGTCGTTACCTGCATGTGAACTTGACGGCCAGTAAGAGCAGGACGCCGAGCACGATAGTCCCGCAGAGTAGACCCGGTCTACGGGCCATCAGAAACAGCACCTGCCGGAGAGACTGCCGCACCCGGCGCAGCATTACGCGCTGTCGGCTCTCCGTGCCATTTATACGCCCCTGACACTACTCAACGCGTCCATTTGCCTAACGGGGGCTAGGGGGGGGGGGGGCGGATAGGAGGACTGCTTCGACAAGTGGGGTACGGAGTCAACCTGGATTGGACATGGGTGCTGCTGGTGTGTAAGGTAGGCAAAACGATTCAAACACGGTCAAACCAACCTTTCTTCCCCACGTCGACTTCTCACTTCCGCAACAATGACGTAGAGGGAGAGGCCGTAAAATGCGGTGGGCCATTTAAAAGCGCACGGTGCGTTTAACGGTGGTGAAGTCGGTAAAAAAATAAATGGGTTACTTAGGTTAATGGGTTGTGTGGATTGTTTGTGTATATACGTTTTAATTTGTCCGCAATAATTGCGTTTGTAGTTATTTTTGCGTATCGAGTCTTTCGTGCTCTTTTTAGACAGTCCCTACTGTCTCTATGGTGAGAGGACACTAGAGGGCGGTCGGTTTCAATCAATGGAACTTTATTTATACAGAACATCTCTCTCTCCTAACCCTTATGTTTGAGTCATTTAATCAAAAGACTGGCTAATAAGGCAGGTGTTTCAAGTTTTATTATTATCCAATTGATTGATAGATAGATAGATACTTTATTAATTCCCCCAAGGAGAAATTTGTTCGCTACAGCAGCATTATAATACAGGTACGTAATCAAAGTAACAGAGTAACAATATATATATATTGAGTATAAAAATGCACAATATATACAATGAAATAGAATAATATTAAAATGAACTAACTAAACAGTAGTGCAAAGATTTAACCAAACAAACAGAGTAACGGTATTATAGTTGTGAGATTGATTTGGCCTTAGGTGATTTATTATAAAGTCTTATAGCAGTGGGCAGGAATGTTCTCCTGTATCTGTCCTTGTGACAGCGGAGCTGGATGAGTCTGTCCCTGCAGTAGGTGGTCCGGGTTATCCAATATGGATAATAGTTTCTTCAGTGTCCTCCTCTCCACCACCTTCTCCAGAGTGTCCAGTTTGCAGCCAATGATGGAGCCGGCCTTCTTAACCAGTTTGTTAATTGTGTAGAATCTATTTGGTGAAATACTTGTACCAAGTCACTTTCAATGTAACACACAAACAAAATTGAAATACACAATGTACATTATATCAAAGATGTCACTGAGATATAGTTTGGACTTCATATAAGATTATACAATATACATTATGTAACAATATGGTATTGACACATGGCTTATAGGATACACGATACTATACCTGTGCACAAAGGACCTATGAAAAGTAATAAAGTAAAAGTAAGATTCATTTACCTAGATGTAGTGAGTTAATCTTGGAAACACATCTTAAAGTGTTGCATTGCTCAGGTGCATTAATAATAGAAAGATAGAAAACTGAGAAGAGATATTTTAGATATGTATTGCAATGGTATAAAACGTGCATATATTTTGTGTAAATCATTTCAGTTTAAATAGTTTATTATCCTTGTCCTGCTGTGACAGGAACCATTAGTTAATCAATTAAATCTAATGCTTATTAACAGCTGTGGACAGCTACTACTAAAATATTTAAGAAGGCATTTGTTCAATAATCAACAATCTTTTTCTGCCGTTCAGATCATCACATCCCCAAACTGTGTTTTACCTCTTCTTATAAACATAATTATCTTTATTACATTTAAATTGTCATGAGAAAAACAAATCAACACAACAGGATGATATTATTTAAAATCTTTATTTTTCCTTTGTCATTATCGAACATTGAAGAACAAAAATCACAGTGTAGAACTTTTAAGTGCAAATGAACAATGTAAAAAATAAAGTCTTTCATTAGCTCTTCTCACCCATCAAATGGAAACATATACCGTTTCTAAACAATAAAAAAAAGAAAAGAATGCAACACAATGTTTGTTGGCAGTACCAGCAAATAAAATAAGCTATGAACAGTTTCCCCTTAAAATCATAAAAATTATAAAAACATCTGTATCAGCGTCTCAAATTGAAGAACATATGTTGTATTTCAAATCTAAGTGCCACATTATGCTGAAATGAACGCCTGGAATTCACGGAATGCGCTTCAGTGTTGAACATTTGCTCGTAAAGACTTTGTTTCTGTTTTTACGCTTTAATCAGCCGAGGTTCCCATCAGGCTGCAGAACTGCAAACCTCAACATCTGACACATCTCACAATGATGTCACCATACCTCATACAGTGATTTTTTCAGACAGCTCTGTGGCACGGAGACAGCCCGAAACCGCACTAAAGGACTCAAGAGAACTAATTGAAACTCATGCAGAATAAGGATTTATATACACGGATAACGCTGCTTCATTCACACTGATACTTTAAGAGCAGCAGTAGTTCATGTAATTGGTTGTGGATAATAAGAATGTATCTATACTCGTTTTGTTCCGCCTTCAGTCTGTGTGGTTAAAAAAAGCTCAGCGGTCATCGGACTACTCAGTGCTACAAAGCTTTCATGAAACTCAGGCTGTGGCCAGTCTCCAACGACCACGTCACTTATCATTTGCATAACTGCCCTCTAGACCATTTAGGCAATGTGGTTTGTGAATGCACTGCAGTACTTCTAATCAATGACATCACAGATATTTCACCGTTTCTCATCTTGTTGGTTTGGTTTCTCCTTCACCAGCTCAATGCCCGTCTTGTTCCTACACGGCAACCCATCCAGCAGAGAGACAAGACCGGAAGCGAGAAGACTTCCTTTCCAACAGCAAATAAGCCAGTCTCATGTCACGCGAGTAAACCGCTGAAAATAAACACTTCTCCTCTTCAGCAACCGGATTTCTGGCTTTTTTTATTTAATTTTTTTCTTTGCTGTGAACTGTACGGCATTAATTGGGCACTGACTGCATGCCGTCTGCTACAGTGCCTGTGTCTCTGGGTGCATTAGCTGCTGCACCACCAGGTCTATATTGATGATGGGGCTGAAGTAGAGAGCCCAGTAGAAGAGGCAGTTGCACACAAACTGAGGGACAAAAGGCCACAGGAGGGCGAAGGCAAAGCCCTGAGATACCGTCTTCCACAAGTGGTTCCACATCTTGCGCGGCAGAGACCTAAAGAAAGCGGAAGATACAAGTTAGTGCATGAGGCCTTCGTCGCCTCAGGAACTGACGGACCTGCACCTCAACGTGCACAGTAGCTTGAAACAGCTGGTATACAAGGCTCCAGACTAACTTCATTCACCAACGACCCAGAACTGTCCCGGAAAAACTATTTCAACCGTCCCGAAGTCATCGTTAACTCTTAGTTTCTTATTGTCATTCATTCATTCAAGTTTCTCACCCAAAAATAACACGCATCATGATAACGATATCATTTACCTTTCGCCCAATAGTCATTTAAGGCCAGCGGACGATCAATCAGGGCATTAACATATTACATTTCCCAGTAATGTTCAAGTAGTGTAGGAATTTTCAACTATGCAACATTTCGAGTAGCAAGGAAGCAAACGCTACAATCACCATATTTGTTTTCTCTTGAATGAAAATTTTAAAAAAAGCTTAGAAGTGCCGTCTCTTTACCCTGTAGTCTGTTCATGGTGAGAGGACGCTAGCTTTGTTTGTTTTTCTGCTTCGCCTTTGCATCTCGAGTGTCCTTGACTTACGTGAACGGCATTTAAAATATATTCAAAACACAGAGCGATAGCAGTCGGGGCCGTGTGTGTGTGTGTGTACCTGATCCTGGCTCTTGTCCAGAGTCTCCACAGGGCGCAGCCCTCCAGCACAGACAGCAGCATGGCGTTAACAATGATGAAGCGAGACGTCCAGTAGTGGACGGCCAGCCAGTCCCAAGCAAACTCTGCTATCAGCTGGTACGGAAGCAGCAGGTACTTTACAAGAAACTCCGCCCACTGGCGCCAACTGGGCTCCAACTAACAGACACGGGAACAGCACAGAGAACGAAAGACGATGGTTGAGACACACAAACATTACAGGCATGGATGTCAGACACCAGCACTCTGTCACACAAAGACAATCTGGTAGAGAAAGCATATTTAAATTTGGAGTCATCTAAAAGTAAGACAACACTGAGAACAGTCAAAGTCGAGCACAATTAAGGTCAAACATTCTCAAAAGAAATATTTAGTATTATATAAGAGCCATTTGAAATTGTTAATCACGTTGATCTTTTTGTAATATTTAATAACCTTCTCTCTCCTCTCCTCTCGCTTCCTTAAATAAATGTATTTTCGTTAAAGAGTCGGGACGCGACGAGATGACCCGAGAGAGAGAAAGCCCCCGCGGTTTGTAAAGGGTCACCTGTGCGTTGAGGAAGCTGCTCTCCATTGACTGGCCGATGTGTGTGATGGCCGGACAGCAGGTGTGCAGGAAGGGCAGGAAGGTTTCCGAGTAGTCGAATAAGTACAAGTAGAAGAGTGTGAGACGAGGGGAGCGCTTCAGTGCGTACAGCAAGAACAGGGACTTCCCTGCATTGATAGCCTGGCAGAAAGCGAGAGAAGGGACACACAGTTTGTCAGCTGTTTGTGGACAGACACACTATTTGGAGATTGAAGTAGTAAAAGTGCAAAATAAGGGACGCTGAAAAGGTGAATGCTCAGTGGTTTCTTCGCCGTGGAGCAGAAAGGACTCCTAACCTTGTATTCCCAGAGGTTCTGCGGAGGTTTGGCCCCCAGGGCTTTAACTCGGTCCAGTTCTGCCAGAATGGCCCGTCGGTGAGCCTGATTTTCGATGTTGTAAGGCGGTTTTAACAACTCTTCGTCCCCCAGCATCAACAGCAGCCTGGAGCAAAGAAAACCAACACCACGTCGGACGAACATTAGGATCCACCACATGAGGGCGGTCTGTGCAAGTATAAACCTCATCGTAGAACAATGCACTACAGTCAACAGTTCTTTTGAACAAACGCACCCACTCACATCCCAATATGAACAGAATCCTAACACATAGAAAGTCATGCCTTACCTCCCGTTGACGTTCTCCTGCTGGAAGGGTTCTCTGTAAAGCTGGGCCCAGGGCCCCAAGTGTTCCAGCCAGGACAGGACTTCCTCCGGCGCCCAGTGAGACACCGGCTTACTGATCAACAGGTCATGGGGCTCCACCGCACCGCTGCTCCAGTGAAACACCAGCACCAGCAACTGGAAACGCACAGACACACAGAGGAGGTACAGTGAACACTCGCTGAGGGGATGAATGGCGTCTGGAGTCCCTCTTTAGGCCAGACTGGTGCCAACTCGTCACACAGTTCACAGCTCTGGTTTTGCCTCCGGTTCATTCCGGTGCGGTGTCGTGCATAGCGGCCACAATAGCTGTCAACTTGTGATATACCTTTGGATGAATAAAGTTAAAAGAAGAATGAAGGTGCACTGTGCTGTTAATTATCCTACAAGAGGAGAAAACTAAAGCTACTGAAAAAAGCTATGAAGTGGAAACTGATACATCTTTGTCACTTTTCACTTTTGGAAATCAAAGGGCAAGAGATGAACCTGAGTCTGTAACGAAGGTGGACCCAGACTAGCAAGGGGATTGGTGGGCATACAAAGTCACATTAGTCTATTGTAAAATTGTAATATTGTAATAATGACTAAATTAAAAGCTCAACGTCCACTTGAAATGATAATACTAGGTATTCTTATCCTGGAACTTCTTCTAGTTTATTTACAGCGTGATTAATTCAAAAATCCATTATCTAATGATAAAACTGTACAAATCTCAGTTTCCAGGCTCTGAACGGAAGCCAAGAAAGTCAAAAGTCATAATCCACGAAGCCAAAAATATCCAAAACACACACACACACACACACACAGACACACAGCCACGTAGCGAGACACACAGTCATGTTGCTCCCAACTGCCACATGGACAAAATAAACATGATCTGTCTACATGATGTGAACACTGACCTCTCCATCCACTTCTGTGATAACTTTGAACTATTTCATACCACCGTTGTTAAAATAAGCTCAAAACACAGCCGGTGAATTATTTTAAACAGGATAAACAGTGTCGGTGTAACATTACCTGAGCAACTTATAAAGGTCATATTTACAATGATGTTGTCAGTGTTATGGAGTGAGAACAAGGGGGGGGGGGGGGGGACTCTTCAGTGAGAAATTATATATTACAAAATAACACTGATTAGTGATGCAACAAACCTGTGACTGCATACTATATATATTATGGGGTATGCATCGAGTAAAACTTGTATTTTCTTACAATGACTGTTCAAACTAATCGGTTTCTATAAACATTTCTATTTTCCAATAAGAAAGCAAAACCACATTCACACCATTCACTATAGAGTATAAACTCATGTTCTAGTGAGGTGAGTGTTAACTGACTTTAACATGTTATCAGCAACCACACTGACGCACTATCAATGTGTCAACAGCACCTGATAGGCAGGGAACAACGTATTTAGGAACCATAGCATACATTTTTAGGACATTTGAAGAAGAGATGCATCGATCGCAATTTTCTTGGCCAATTTCCAATTTTTTTTTTAAAAGTCTGAACAGGTGATTCTGATTTTCTTTCTTTCTAAGAACTGTAATTGACAGCATGTAAAATATTCTTATTTGAAAAAAATTGAAATTAAACTGTATGTTCATAGTAAAACATTAACTATTAAATCACTTTTTAAATACCTTGTCTCAATCTAACTCAAACAAATCTCAAAATAAACATACTCCAGGTTACTGGACAAATAAAATAGTGTGTGTGTGTGTATCTATATGTGTGTGTGTGTGTGTGTGCATGGCTGTGACTCTACTGTCTGTCGCTTTGAGCGGGATGTAAGACCATCATGCGTGTGTTAATATGAGCAGCAAAGAAATCGGGCATACGAGAGACCGATCATTCCAACCTATGGCTGATCAACGGGTACATCGTACTTACAGCCATACAGCAGAGAGCAGTCAGGACTCCAGAGAAGAAGAAGCCGGCTCCTTTGTGCTGGTTTGTTCTGGATCTGCCCAAGTTGTCACCGAACCTAAACACACGTAGAGATTCAATGGAAGGCAGCTCTTTGAATGTATCAAATACAAGTGAACAGATCAGACACAAGGCGAGTTCATGGGGATAGGGTCAGCACTGTCAAAGGGATCTCTGTTTGACTTGCATTGTGGGTAATGTATGCACCAGGTTTTGACAAGGAAGAAGGCTGCATGGAATTTAAAAAATCTATTTTTCTATGCTTTCTGTAGTAAACAGTCCATCGTGAGTCTGACAACGCTGTAGGAGTGCAGTGCTAAATTGATGGAGTACTCTTTTCGGTGTATACTAAGCTGACTGCTCCAAAGCTTTACACCAAAACAACGTTCATCACATTATACTGTCCTACCTCTGGAAGGCCAGCAAGCTCCGGGAGATTTTGGGGTTCGCCTGGATCTCTGCTCTCCTCCGCTCAACGACCTCACTGAACAGCTTCTCAGTTGCATCCCTAGAGAGGAGAGCATTAAGTTAACCCGTGCAATTAGTAGATGAAAGGGAAATGCTCAGGGGCTTTTCCTTTAGCATCGACCAACCTAGTTCATGCTCCACAGCCATGTTGAGAAAAATGTATAGTTAGTCTGCTTTGTGTTTGAAACAGTTTAATTACTAGACAAGTGAAAACACCCTAATAAAGTTGTTCCCTTTCCCAGACTAATGTCCGTTACAGTGTACAAATATAATCCCAACTTCTAAACTTATATAGCATAACTTTGCCATATTCATATCTATTTCTTATAAACCTCTTTACAGCAGCATTTGTGTCTGATGGCCACAGCTGGCTTCTTCTTAAAGTAAAAAAGGAAATGATTTTGCCGACATTCAAATGTTAATACAAACATATGTTTCTGCCTCACTGATTGAAGTAGCTGTGGGCGGTCATTTCTAACACCAACTCCATACATCCGAGTACATTCTTCCATCGTGATCTTTTCTTCCTTCTACTCTCTAAATTCCTGACCAATGAACTAAAGATATTTTTAAGTGTGTGACTTTTGTTCACTGTATAAAACAAAAACAGTGTTATCTTGGACCAGATGCTGGAAGGGAAAGTCTGACGCAGGTTATGTGGAGCATACGTTGCACTGTCTCACTCATCATTCATTAGGCAGACAAGCCAGCAGAGCGGCAAATCCAGCATATTGGATCAGCACAAGTATCACAAAATGTAGAATGATACCCAGCCCTCAACTCATGGAGGTGTATTTGAACAACACCTTGTCACACACACAGGTTTTTTGTCAGTGGGTCTCTGTTCTCTACTGTACGGGAGAGAAATGTGAACACTGCAGTCAGAAAAGCAAACATTCATTCCCTGATATGGTCTGGCTGTGAAAGGCATACCTCAGCAGTATGTTGATTTTAGGAAAGCCTTCCCACTTCTCCCGGCACTCTGGGCACTCGTTCTTGTGAGAGGACTCCCACCACAGAGCCAGACAGTGGCGGCAGAAGTTATGGCCGCAGGTCAAGGTGGTGGGGTTCACCAAGATGTCGTAGCAGCAGTGGCATGAGAACTCGTGTTCCGAGATGTCGGTGGTGGTGGAGGGCTTCGACTGAGGAGATTCAGATAAGTGAGGGGGGGCGTCCATTGATGCTTCCAGACCATCGTCGGATGAATCCCACTCCATGTGGTGCAACATATCCAAGTCTGAGTAAGAGGAGCAACAAGGTCACAAAAGAACTACATGGAGAAAGTATCAGAACTTTAAAGTATGTGTACAGTCTCTAAAAGCGTCTCAGAGACAACTGACTAACAGCCCTGAAAGTTCTTCACTGCTCTACTACACAAAGATAGTGTAACTTCAAATGAACACAGACTTGTTTCCTGTGATGGATTTGACAACTCCAGCAAGTTTCAAGAGTGTGTATATGATTTCAATGCCATACGGAATTTAAGGTTTTCATTGGGTTCAGGAAATTTGCAAATTACAGTTTGTGTAACGGCTTGATTTGTTGCATAATAGATCTTATTTCCTTAGCTCAGTTACACATATATCATTTTGCAATTTCAAACATCATCTAGTAGCATTAGAAAACAACAAAGGAAGTATTGCTAATCCCACCTGAAACCGGTTTGGACAGATTATTACTAAATGGATTGCAACATACCTAAAAGTATGCAAGAGTGCAATCATAATTCAATACATCATTTATCAGTTTGATGCGATATTAAGATCACAGAGCCCTAATCTTCTGAAAATAAAGCCTCAAAGAAGCCAACTGACACAAGACGGCCTGTACTAATGGAGACGTTGATCTATTAAGTTTGGCTGAACAGACAACAGGCTCAATATGTATCACACGGAGATTTAAATCCTTGATGTCAACATAGTACAAACTATGTTGACATCAATAATTTTGAACTAAATGTACAGACACAAGGCAAGTTCATGGGGATTACATCATCACCGTCAAAAGGATCTCAGGGAAGAGGAATGTATAGAATAAAAATGACACAAATTTCAAATCTTAACTAAATGGCCCATTTGAGAAGTTGGAACCATAAAAGCTTTGTTTTGGTATCAAAAACAAACGATCATCAAAAGAGAACTCCTCATATGTTTTCTGTATCTAGCTAGTAAACTAACTTTTACTGGAGTAAAAAGTACAGTATTTCCCTCATTGAAGTGTTGTGGAGTAGAAGTAGAACGTGGCACGAAAAGAAAAGACTCAAGGAACGTTTAAGTACAAGTAACGTTACCTTAAAATTGTACTTATGTAACGTTACAGGTACTTGAGTAAATGTATCTAAGCTACTTAGTTAGATGCTTTAGCTTTATATAACAAACACTGAGTTGGTCAGGACCGTTACTTTAGACACTGATAACTAACATATAGTTACACATATATGCGTGTGTGTGTGTGTATAGTTACTTTGATAGCAGCTAACGCTACCTTAGCTATCACATTCTGCTCTGGGCGTTAGCTAGCTGTCCTCTGTAACTAACGTTAGTTAGCTAGTCGTTAGCTACTTAGCAGCTAGTTAGGTCACGACACGTAACGTCACTGCTCTATAAAGCAGAAATAACAGGTACATTATAAATCATTCGCTTTAAGACTGATGTGCTAGTTAATATGCCAGCAAAATGATAGCTAACGTTAGCATAACAACTAACGGTAGGAAGGTAACTGCTGGTCAAAGTTTTACCTTACCTCAGGAATGGCCTTTGCTGGAGGATGACATAACGATGTGGTTAAAATAACTCAGGTGTGCTTCTCGTAAAATGAACATTAAATCAAACGTAAATATTCAGCTCGAGCAGCTGTCGCCATGGCTTCGACTCCGCGATGCTATGGAAAAGCCCCCTACGCACACGTACACGCGCACGTCCGCATGCGGGTATACCTTGATACAGCGCTCGTCATCGTCATATTGGTCACGCGCTCACCTATCCCCGCTGCCTGGAGCGGACGAGGACGGAGGAAGAAGATGTCGTCCGTAGCCTTCCTCGCGTGATGTTGTGTAAAACCAGCTGATTTTTCAGACATGTGGCTTTTTTTAAAGCGGCTTCAGTTCAAAGTTCAGACCAGATTACGTCACTGAATATCAGATTCTGGACTGAAGCGTGAAGGTATTCGCTAATAACAAAACAGTAACCTATTAACTTACACGTGGGCTCTGCGGGTACAGGATGGACCATGATTCATATCAGTGGTGGGAAGTGCGTTTACTCAAGTAATGCACTTTAGTACACATTTTAGGTATTTGTTCTTATGTTTGAATTTTGTTGCTACTTTATTTGTGTACTCCACTATGATTCACAGCGGAATATTGTACTTATTATTTCACTACATTTTATTGGACAATTTAAGTTACTAGTTACTTTTCAGATTAACGAGTAAAAAGTACATTTCCCTCTGAAATGAATTGGAGTATGACTCAGAAGTAGGCTATAAAGCTGCATACAATGGAAATCCTTTATTAGTCCCGCAGTGGGGAAATTTACAGGATTTACAGCAGCATAGTAGATAGTACAAACAAGAGACATAGTAAAAAAAATACGATCAAAACCAGTATTATAAATAAGTATTAAAACAGTAAAGAATATTAAAAAAGTAAAAAATCCACAATAACTACAATATTATATATACAGACAGAATAATTGCAGTATTACACAGTATTTATATTGCACAGATGTTTTAGTGTTGTGTGGTCTACTGGGAGCATAGCTCGTTGTGCAGAATTTAAGTAAATGTACGAAGTCACGTTCCACCACTTGCACTTTATTGCCCAACTTGGGTGTCTTCACTTTTTACTGGTTTGTGGTAAAATGACTTCTGTCAGTATTTACATGATTTACTCTACGCTGTCCACTAGATGGCGCTGTGGGCCTGACCCTCCCATCACAGACCGGAACCGCTGCAAAGAGGAGAAAAAAAAAAAACACAGAAGAAGTGGTGTCGCAAAATAAACGGGATTAGAACGTAGAATTTCGTTGTTTTTTCTCTTTTAACTAATTATTATTTTTATTATTTTTATTATTTATGTTTTAATCATTTAGAACAGTGATGAAACGTTTACTCTGAAACTGCACACTTCCGGTACAGTAGGTGGCGGTATGCACCTATTCAAGTTGGTTGCGATCCGCCAATCAAATTAGAGAAAAAGAAGAAGAAGAAGAATAAGTGGTGGTGTCGCAACTAGCTAGCACAGGCAGTTAGTAGTTCATGACGGGCTGCTGTCACCCAGAATAACGCAACACTTTAGCTTCGTTCACTTTTCACCCTGGTTTTCTTATGACATCCTTCAAACCCGGCGACAACATCGCATTATGTTTGAGGTACCTGCGTATTATTGTGCAGTTAACTGTCGTTTGCTGGGATTTGGGATGTAGCGTAACTGTTATAGTTAACTGACGTTAGCTAGGTAGACGCGTCTCGTTAACCTGGTATACAGATGAATACGTAATAACTATTACCTTGTTATGTGACAGTGGATTAAACATTAAAACACAGTTCAATCCCACATTTAACAACAGCTTCTAAATGTTGTCAGAATATTGAGTGCTATGCTACGTTAGCTAGTGACGTTTGTTATTAAACTAACGTTCAGTAACATGTACAACTTAACGTTAATCATTTATGCTCCCACAGCTTGTTACTTGTCCAAAGTGTTGTTAAAGAAAATAATAAGTCAGATAGCTCACGGTGCGAGGAATAATTCTAGCTAGCATAACACAACGGAGAAGTTGTATTATTGCAATCATGCATGTAAGACTGGTGTCACCTGTGTGAACGAGCCATCATCCGTTAAAGGGCTGCAGAAAACTACTGTTTTAGCATTATGTTTGATCCACAGTATGCTTATGTAAGCAGGCCAAATGTTGTCTTTCTTCTCAGTAAAATGACACAAATAAACGACAAGAATTTAATCTTTTTAATAATTCCCATTAAATAGAATGAGAAAAGGAACTGAACTGCACCTTTAACTCTATCGATGTATAAATGTAGTGACACAGTAATACACTGTACATCAGTGCACGTTGGTAATGTGTTCTGTATATGAAGGGGCTGATTGAGTTTGCATAGATGTGTTATACAGGTATGTGGCGATATAAGGTAACTGCAATGATAACATAGAGCATTATTATAATAATAAATACAAAAGCTGATGATGCATGAATATTGCTATAACATTAAAATGATCGTGTAAAAATTAGAATAGTTTATAACAAGAGAATTAGCATTTTTTGTGCTGCTGTATATGACACCTCAGTACAACAGTCTCAAGAAAAATGGAACTATATAACCTTCATAAAGGTAGGATTTATTGATTATAACTCAGTGTACTTAATAAACTGCATACTTAAAAGTATAATTATGCGTAACAGTTAATCACTGTGTTAAGAAGGCACTGCAATCCCACCATCGTCTGTAGGTAAGAGTCAGATATTAACCATAATATTCAGTTTTATATTAAATATTAAACCGATTCAGTAAATTAAAATAGAGCTTTAAAGCAATACATTTTTTTACATCTGCGTCCAAAAAACTAAGATTTTTTTATATAGAATTAATATATATATATAGAATTAAGAAAGTTTGTTCTCTGAATTATTTATGCCTTATGAATCTTATATCATGGCTCCAGTAAACTTGAGGCGAATACTGTTTGCCTTCCTGCGTTCATTACTGATGTGTCTCCGTCTTTGCTTCTTAATAGGATCCTGAACTCCAAGATCCGTTGTCGCTGAGTCTTAATGAGAACTATGACGACCAGAATTCGCCACGTCGTGATTCACAGAAAGCACCAGCGAGCCCTGACTATAGTTGCGACACACCAGAGATTCGAGTAATCATCAAAGAGGAAGAGGAAGGCTGGACTGTGAGTGAAAATCGTGAGTGGAAAATCTTAAATATCAGCATCACCTTGCTCGATGATGTACACACAAAAAAAAGACTTGATCATGTTTTTTCACATTTCTGTTTTACGCTTTGTCATGTTAAACACAGATGAGAGCGTCAGTTCAGAGGGAGAAGAGGAGGATTCTTCCGTACACTCTCGACATCCCGACCTCAAAGCGTGCGGGAAGGAGAGCTGCATTTCATACGGAGTGAAGGGTGAGCAGAGGGTGTATTCAGCGGAGACATGTTCAGAAGAGTCCGGAGGCCCCGCCCTCTATGGGCAGCAGACACACGAGCTCATGGACACGGATGAGAAACCTGAGATATCCTGCATACGGGGAAAAGACAATGTGACTTTGCATCAGTGCAATAACACAGAGGAGAAACCCTTCTCCTGTCCAGCGCGCGAGAAGACCCTCAGCCGCAAAAGCAACGCAAAATCCAATCAGAGAGCACATGCCGGGGATGAGTGTCCTGCTCAAGACCAGAGCCTCGATGAACAACAATCCACCTCGACGACAACAGAAGAGACCAAAAGATCAGCACCTTGCCAAACAGTATGCAACAATACTGTTTTCTTTAAGAAACATTCTGCAAACTTTAGTAATAAGAGTTGTGGTTTCATATGGTCAGCATCCGCTTGCTTTTATAATTTATTTGTTAGTAAAAAAAAAAGTTTTAGTTTCAAAGTCGGTTTAGATATTTGTATTATTCCAGCCAAATGAGAGAAACGTCCAAATCTGGTGTCACTACTTTTTTCTCACTGTGTTCTGTATTCAGGATTCTCCTGAACGTACGACCCTGATGTCACACAAACTCAAGAGGGCATCTGCAAACTTAGAGGACCAAACGCTCCACTTGACTGTCAGACTGGAGGCAGGGGAGGAGGAGGAGGAGGAAGAAGAAGAAGAAGAAGAAGAACAAGATGAAGAAATTGGTGGTTTGATCAACTCTGATGGGGAAGTGGTTGAATGGGACGCCAGTAAGTGATTCAGCGCAGCATGTTGTTTCAGTTTCCCATAGAGATAAATTTGCTAAAGCACATTTTGAGTAGCTGTTAAAAATAGAGGACATGTTCAAATATTGCAACCAAATATTTATTTATTCAGTATTTTCCAAGTATTTGTACAGAGACTTAATTCTTCTATTTTCTGTCATCATTCTGTTCACGTTAACAGTCGAATGAGTGGTCACAACTCACAACATTAGTTTTGACTTTATGTTTCTTGTAGAGTGCAGCTATTTATGTTGAAAGTGTGGAATATCAGTTGTCAACCTGAGATAACCATCTTTTTACAGGAGGCGGTTCTGACCGAGGCTCTGGCTGCAGAGAACGTCCTCAGCCCAGCAAGGTAATTTGTCTTCAGACACAATTTATACACGTTTTGATACAACGCCATAGATAAGGGCGGTCTGTTGATCCTTCTGATCGCATACACAGTAGACTGTAGCATATCATTACACTGCATTTAATACAATTCAACAGCTCCACATGTACAAGCTCCAGAATGACAAAACAAGTTTAGTTAATATGTTCCCTGCAAAACCTGAAACCAGTTTGACTTAGTGGAAAGTAAGAAATGACTACATGAAAATGACTTTTAATGTGCAGCAGAATTACTATCCATCCCTGAATGTTTTTATTTCTGACTGTCCATGCCGGCCACAAATGAGTGACTTTACAAAATGATTGGACAGCGTAACTTCTGCTTTCTGGTATATTTTACCGTTAAAGTTCAACATCAAAGTATAATTGTGACCAAAAGTTAGTTACCAGAGGAGAGAGTCTTGTGTATCTCACTGCAGGGAAGATAAATTGGTGGTATTAACTAATTTAATAATAATAATAATTGTAATTAATAGACATCAAGACATCAGCCCCCACACACAGATAAGAAAAACAACACAGAATAGTTTGGATTACATTCTATAACCGCTACTATAAAATGCATTTGATCTCTGCTCTGTTTGCAGGCTTAAAGTGTGACTTTGGTGTTTTTCAACCCTATTTTCCATATTTTTATACGCTGCAGCCAGAAGCCGCTAAATGAGCTGTAATATAATCGCTCAGGGCAACTCCTCTCTGTTAATGGAGATCCACTAAAAGTGCTTGTTTTTACCACTGACAGGCTCAGATTGTTATTATAAGTGTCTGACAACATTACGGAAAGACAACCGAGAAATAAAACGTGTTTTTGTTTTCTTACCTCTCTTGATCTGGTCGGTCTCGTTCTAACATCTCGCGTCACGTCCACATTAATGCTGAGCTTCGCTTTCTGTACTCCAGCACACAAACACCGTCACTCCTCTATCCAACTCTCACTCACGTTTCCACCGTTGTCTTCCTGCAACGAGTCACGTGGCACAAAAACAAACGGACGGGGTCAAGCGAGGGTAAAGACAAACGGTTTATTCCTCTGTAGGTTCCTTTCCGCAATGTTGTCAGAGAATTATAGTGACAACCTGAGCCTGTCAGTGGCAAAAACGAGCACTTTTAGTGGACGTACGTTGACGGTGAGGAATTGCCCGATATGATTACATTGCAGCCACTGAATGTGTCTGCCATCTGCAGCACTCAGGACCAATACTGAACCAATTCCATGAGCCACTTAGAGACACAACAACATGAGAAAATAGGTTGAAAAACACTGAAGTTACCCTCTTAAGTACTGTCACCCGGGGAGGCCGTTTCTGATGGTTTTTGATGATTATGATCACAGGGTGTCGTCCAGTCCGAGTCTCAGCTGCAACGAGACTGCAGTAGTCCAACGCTCATCATGGAAGTTGTGTCTGTGGGGGAGGAAGAAGAAAGGGAAGAAGGGGAGGAGAAAGAGAGAGTAGTAAAGATGGCAGCGGTCTCGCCCGTATATCGTGGTAAACACAAGTCAAACGAAAACAATGACAAGTGTTCAGGTTGTAAGCGAGGGTCATGACTCGGTTGTCTTTTTGCACACACACGTTGGCAGGAAAGAGACTCAGAAGAAAGAAGAAGGTTCCGGATGTAACGGTGGTGTCATTGGACGCCTCGGACACGGAGAAAGAAGTTCCTCCCGGTGAGTGAAGTGTTGGGAAGACGACAAGATTTTCATCATAATACACATTCTCAATATGGATAGAATAGAATAGAATAGAAGTTTCAGCATCAGTATAATAACTTTTTCTTTCCACGTGGCAATCTGCCGATTCTCTTTGTCACGAAGTCAAAAGAAGGGGCAGAAGAAAGATTTCTAAAGCTCCGGTGTTGTCTGGTGAGGACCTAGAGGCAGAGCCAGGAAGTGAGTGTTCTTGATGTGCTGTTGACGTGATCTTGTTTGCGTGTTATTGTTTTGTTGTAACAAGTCTTACCTCTTATCTTACCTGACAGTATCAAGGCGCACCCGAAGAAAGATAAATTTCCCGACCATCGTTGAATCAGAGGATTTGCACTCCAAACATGTCCGCCGGGTTGCTGGTAAGACAATAAATGATACGGTAGGGTATCGCTTTGATTTAGTTGACTCTGAATCCATTTCTGCGTGGTTCGTCGCACATTATTTAAGCAAGAAAACCAAAAACAGGTCTACATTAAGATGTGTATATTTGTGGGGGATCTGTTCAGTGGGAGGTGAGATAAATACGGTAGTTACAGGAAGTTCATTAGAGGACGAGGAAACATTATTTCATCCATTTTCTGTCATAAAAAACACTCGAAGTTTCAGCCTCTCCTTTGAGCTCTGATCTGCCGTATTGTAAATAACATAAACATGCAAACTTTAAGATTGATTTCCTAAGAAAATCACTGGTTCCTACAAAATTTTAATCTAATTTTGAACCAGTTCTCGAGACCCAACCCATATTAATATATCAGTTCAACATCTGTTTTTTTTGTTTTAGATTAAAGAAATAAACTTTATTTCTTATCTTTTACCAGCAAAGCGACCTTACAGAAGAAGGAAAGATACCAAACTATCTGCTGAGGGAGAAGGAAACAACACAAGTGTTTCTGCTGGTAAGAGCAAATAAAAAGGTCCTTATAGAGTTTATAACCAGCAGCT
The DNA here is from genome assembly GCA_032191485.1 of Leptoclinus maculatus. Lineage (NCBI taxonomy): Eukaryota > Metazoa > Chordata > Actinopteri > Perciformes > Stichaeidae > Leptoclinus > Leptoclinus maculatus. The sequence continues at coordinate 23,230,861 of JAVDOI010000009.1, forward strand.
AATCCTCAGCAATGATCATTGCTTTAAGAAGTCTGTGTTTGAATTGTCTCATACCATGTTACCACATGGTTAGCTCAGCTTCACCAGTGGGATAACTGGTAATGTAGGGCATAGGTCAAGTATTTCTGCACGACAAACCCGCTGCAGTGATCTATGAACTATGAGGAACTATTATTTGAGTGTGCACCTGCCTATAAGTCGAGATGTTGGACTCCAGTGTTAACTGAATGTTAACTGAAGCACTCGTCGGCGCAGAGAAGCCGCGTTACAGAACAAGAGCACAAAGCGTCTTTGATGATCATCAGAAGCAGCAGTTACAGTCCAACCTGTTTTACTTGTCAGTAGGCATGACGGTGTAGCAAGAAGTGTAGCAGCTACTATGTTTTTGGGACTGCAGCAGAAACATGTCCCATGTCCCCATCTGCAGGACTAAACTGCTGCTGCGATTGTTTTCCCTTCCTTTACGTGTGTTTAGCACCTAGAAATATAAATAATACTTGAATAACAGAGCAAGTTGACAAGAGCTATTGCAACAAACTAACTAAGCTATTAAGCTAACTTTCTAATCATTTAGATTTTCAGCCCAACCCTCCTGTCATTTCTCCTCCTTTCTCCCCGCATAGGAAAGAAGCGCCCCGGCAGAAAGATGGTTCGTGCTCCAATAGAAATACCTCCGGAGCTCCTGAAGCAGCCCAAAGAGAAGATGGAGTACCACTGCTCCGTGTGCAGCAAAGAGTTCCCTCATGCCTACAAGCTGGAGAGGCACGGGCTGATCCACTCGGGAGAGAAACCTTACTGCTGCTCCATCTGTGGCCGGGGTTTCAACCAGAAGGGGAATCTCAAAACGCACTACAAAGTCCACTTAGGTGAGAGCTGTTACTGTACAGCTTAATCATCCAGATGGTTAACAACTATCTCCTAAAACAGCTGCCTCTCTGTTGTTGTCTGTGTGTGTGTGTGTGTGTGTGTGTGTGTGTGTGTGTGTGTGTGTGTGTGTGTGTGTGTGTGTGTGTGTACAGGGTTTCCACACTTTGTCATGGACACAATTTGAAAGCTTTTCCATGACTTTTCAAGGACCCGTGATACAAATATTCAGGATCATTCCCACCTTATAACACTAACAGAACTGAGTACCGTATTTTCCGCACTATAAGGCGCACTTAAAAGCCTTTAATTTTCTCAAAAAACGACAGTGCGCCTTATAATCCGGAGCGCTTTATATATGGATTAATTCTGGTTGTGTTTACTGACCTCGAAGCGATTTTGTGTGGTACACGGCGCTCTGTCAAAATGTTTTAGTACGACTTTGGTAAACTACAAAGCCGCACCGCTTGCAGCATTACGGCTACCGTAGTCAGGAGTCTCACCGGTAGTTCTGGACGAGGTGTAAGCATAAGCATGCATAAGTATCATAGCTCGCTGTGTGAGTCAGGCAGACTCCACTAACTGTGTGTTTACATGTCTGTAATCATAAAGCTACAGCTGTCTCAGAACGCTGCCGTTAGCAGACGTGCTAACTAACGAGCTAACAAGCTAGGGGTAATCTGCCTCTATCTCTCAAGACACCTGCCCAGCTGTTCACTTGTTCTCACAACACAACTCAGTTTCTCACTGATGGCCATTATTTATTCTGTGTGTTTACATGTCTGTAATCATAAAGCTACAGCTGTCTCAGAACGCTGCCGTTAGCAGACGTGCTAACTAACGAGCTAACAAGCTACACTACACGATGTAAACAGTCTGTCCCCCAGATCGTCACATGATGAACTGTAAACTCGTCATAAACTCGTCATATGCATCACATCTCGCTGTGTGAGTCTCGTACTATATCGTGAGAATACGGACACGGAAGTGGAGAATCTACAGATTTCTTCAGAGCGCCCGCGCCTTATAGTCTGGTGCGCTTTATATATGAAAAAAGATCGAAAATAGACCATTCATTGACAGTGCGCCTTATAATCCAGTGCGCCTATAGTGCGGAAAATACGGTAGTAAACTTTACTCATAATTAAACAGCAACCTTTTACATTGTCTTTTATTAACAAAAATACCTTTACAAGCACTTATATCAGACTGACCTTCAACAGACTGTACTATCAGTGTATTCTTAATGCATTTTATTATAAAGTCTGGATGCAAGTCTGAAAAACAACGTGTCAGCATAAGTATGTAGGCAGACTTCCTGTCCAACCCCTCAATATGCGTTTAATTAACAAACCCAGTAAGCCTTTTAATACAATCTATCAATGGCCTATTTTCAATGCATGTATTCTGCTGTCCAACACCAAGTGAGCTATTAGATACTGTTGAAAGACATTTACTATGAACTGACTCCATGTAAATAAACAAATATAGGACTCACTTAACATGTGGGTTACAAATATGATAAAGGGATACATGTTCGTACACCTGGAGCGCTGAGCACTCAGCTGTCTGAGGCGTTCCTCTGACACGGAGCAGTTAGGCCTCCAGAGTGAGGGAGTGACAGTCGACAGAATGGTTCATTTGTTTTAAACCAAAAAAAACGTACCTTCAAAGTACCACGCTTTAAGAGCAGTTCAAATGAAACCATACAGAAAATGACTGTTTCCACCCGGACAACAATACAGCTACACCAGATGAGCTGCCCGGGACACAACCAAATATTGTCTGAATATTAGTTGATGTCTATTTTCATTCTTTAATAGTCACCAGAATGCAGGAAACAAAGTCTCTGAAACAGATATTGGTTTTGAAACCCTCTCAGTTTTTGAGGTCTCAGGGTTGGCAAGTACGATTACTGTAACAATTAGTTCATTACACATAACTAAATTCCATGACTTTTCAAAAAATGTTAACAGTTTTTCTTGAAAATGAGATAGTAAAATTCCATAACTTTGAGTTTGGTATTGTTTTGCAGCTATTAGATTTATTCAAAACACATCATTTAAAAACAATAATCACTATGGCTGCCCCATAAACTTAGGCCCTAAGTCAAACCTCATGTTAATTGACCTTTTTCCTAATGCATCATTGTACACAGGGCAAACAGGAAAAACAGCCTGGTGGTGAGGAAAAGGAGGGCAGAGAAATGTTTATAATATTTGAAGAATTGGCCCCAAACTGGCAACTCGGAGTCAATTTGGAAAAACTAAATTGGTTTCAGTGCAGTAATAAATACCTGGCTCAATGAAAACCATAAGTGAAGTAAAACTGAAGTCTTAAACAATGCAAAGATTCTTACACTTAAAACATGATTTGTCTCTCATTTTTGTGTCCGTTAAGGTCGAAAGGGCGCTGTGGATTTTGACGATGAGGTGAATCCCATAGCGTCAGAACTCTCCGAATACTTGAAGTCTCTGCCGGGGGAGTCCAGGATCAAATCCTCCCTCCGTTGCCTGGAATGCGGACAAGAATGTGAGAATCATTCAGCTTTGCAAGCACACCACGTTACTACGCACACAGAGACGGCTGAGGAATCGGACGCGGTCGAGCGCAGCGCAGCGCAGCTTCTCTTCTGCCGCCGCTGTGGCGTTCAGTTCAATGAAAAAGCAAAGCTGGAGGAACACATGAAAACCCACATCAAGGCGAAGCCCTACTCGTGTCCCGACTGTGGCAAGAGGTTCATCAATGAAAGCTACATACAGATCCACCAGCGTATCCATACTGGGGAGAAACCATTCCTCTGCTCGCAGTGCGGCAGAGGTTTCCACACGGCCTCCTCGCTCAAGCTGCATGAGATGCAGCACTCCGGGGAGAGGCCGTTTGCATGTTCCATCTGCGGCAAGACGTTTCGGATAAACTCGTACCTAACGGCACATTACCAGACCCACATCAAAGACAGGCCTTTCATCTGCAGCGTCTGCGGGAAAGGCTACTCCAGAGCCGAGGAACTGAAGGTGCACCACAGGCTTCACACCGGAGAGAGACCCTACGAGTGTGGGGAGTGTGGGAAGAGCTTCATTTACCGCCAGGGTCTGCGGCAGCATCAGCGCACACATGCTGGGAAACGCATCGGACCAACCCGACAGCTCGGTCGACCGAAGCAACATGCCAGGCTGGACATCTAACAGTTGATCTAATGATGACTTTTGCTGTTGTTGTTGTTAACTGTGTTTGATGATATTACAGTGAAACGCGCTTCTCTCCCGCTCTTCTTCCTTCCATTCCTTCCGCCTACAGCTGAGACTATTAATGTGTCTGAAGATATGCGCTACAGAGTCGGCGTGGGTTGCCGAGAATATTTTGGGAGCTTACTGTGTTGTCTTTCTTGTATCCATGTTTTTGTTTACTCTCCTCTCGTAGCCCATCTGTACAATTTGAGTGCCTTTGTATCATGCATGCCAAATACTAATACTTAATGTTAAAAAAAATTATGCACAATATCCTTGTTATTTTAAGATCCATGTCGATGGAATACAGACGTTTTTCAGAAACATGTCTGGGGTTCTTTTCTACATCTGAAATAATGTAACCGTACATTAAGTAAGACAGATTCTCCACAAACAGCTTATTACTCGTCTTTTGATAGTTAATATTATCGTAGAGCAGCAAACTGGACGAAAACGCAACCAATCATATACGTAAGGATGTCTAAGTAACTGGTTCCTGAAGTGTTGATCCATCCAAAATGTCTGAGGAAAAATGAATGTAGAGAAAACGGCCTTGAAAGATCTGTACTGTAGAATTACATACATTTTTCTGAAATGTTATGTTTAAATATTCAAACTACGCTTTATCTAATTCTAACTTTGGGTCTACAGACACAAATAGACAAAGTGTAACAAGATCAACACCTAAATGTGTATTTTGGATGTTTAGTCTGAAAGAAAACATGTTGTGGAAGCCAAAATATTGACCAGTGCCTGAAAACCTTTTTCGCCTGTGGTGTCTCCCCTTAAATGATGAGACGGAATATCATTTTGACGACCAAAGGTCTCATTGTTTGTTTTCGTGGTCATTCCTAATGTGCACCAAACTGATGATCGGATTGGATGAAAGCCGTGTGTGTGTGTGTGTGTGTGTGTGTGTGTGTGTGTGTGTGTGTGTGTGTGTGTGTGTGTGTGTGTGTGTGTGTGTGTGTGTGTGTGTGTGTGTGTGTGTGTGTGTGTGTGTGTGTGTGGTAAGAAACTCTCACAGCAGAGCTATACAGAGACACCAGAGGAGCCGCGCTGGAGCCAACTACTTTGTTAACAGTACTGTTATGATTATGTTGTTTTCATTGACAGGGTCGTTTTCCGGAAAATCCCGATTTACGCCGGCGGAGCTTGCGTAAAAGCCTGAGTCTACTTAATGTGAAACATGGTCCGCCGGGCTTATTTGACCTCCCTTCGTTCAGGAAAGAGTTTTATTAGACAGGAAATAGATACAGGAAGCTGATTTCAGCGGTCAAAATGGAATATGAGGACTTCTTTTTAATTTTTCTTCGAACACACACAACTACATTGTTAAAGTGTTACATTGTTCATCTGATGCATATTGCTGTTTGAAATTAAAGCCACCGTGCATCAAGGATCCCTCATCAGCTAAATAAATCACTAAAGCAATAACTAGAATGAACAATCCCTGTATTTCAATGAGGCAAATTTGCTCTGACAAGCTTGCATTTGTATTAACAAGTGATCGTGATAAATACACAGATACACAAAGTATTCATTTCAAACTAATTTATTATGGATTGAACAGAACATGTATATTAAAAAGCAAAGGGGGTAGAGAGTAACATCAGGGGTCCTCCTCATTTGTAGGTGGGCAACACGTATTTCATTTGTAGGAGGGCACCCATTCCTCCGTGGTGCTCAAGCAGCTCCAGAGTCTCACGGATCAGTTCACTGATGTTCTCTCCCCTCTGGCCGAACACGACATCTCCGGTGCCTGGGGACGAGGAAAACAAAGATATTTTAAGCTCAGTCGGGGTCATCGCAGACTGTGAGCTTGATGTCAAGGCTCACAGAGCACCACCTGTGGCCATCCTTCCATCTTCAAATCCACCGGACGGACTGAAGTTGATTTTCTTTAACGCTGTGGTCAGTTGGGACCGGACGGCAGCAGTGTTTTTAAACTGTTCAGTTCAACTTACTGTTCTTTTCGTGGAACATTCTGAAAATGGGGAGGATTTGTCTGAAGTACGGCACCAGAGCCTCGCCCACTTTTTCACCGGACACCACCAGACGCTTCAGGACCCTGAGTGTGCTGCACATCACTGCATGGTTCCTCGTGTTCAGGGCCTCTGAAGGGCAGGACAGGAGGCAGAGGTCAGTCAGGAAAAAAAGGGGCGACAAGGTAAAACTGTCCGTCCATCTTTAGATTTGCAGGTTGTTTGTTCAGGCAGGTGGCGGTACAGTACATGTGGAGTGATTCTGACAACTGCAATGATATGGTACATAAGACGAATTAAAACGTACCGCGCACACACACTTTCCTTTATAGCTTGGCTTTGATTTGGACTGGCTTGTCTGCAATCAGTGATTTCAAATGCACTGGGGAGGCAGGAGTAAGTGAGAGCCAATCACAGGGCTATTTGGCCGATAAGCAACTGTGAATGTCCTCTAGACTCGGGGTTCATCTGAGATCAGCAAAGATAAATGTAATGATGCTGTAATCAAAACAGTAAGGCTGCAACTGAACTCAAACTGAGAGGATTACTGAGCTGTCAGCCGCTCATAGAATAATAATGTTTAATTATAGAAAGGTTTGTAAAACTGATGTAAATGAATGAGACCGTAGGAACATTTTGCTGCTGAAGTTAATTGAATAGTTGCTGTATATTAGTGATTGAAAATGGCTGTGATAATAGTCCTGTATTATGTGTTATGTATTCATATTTAAGAACTGAAAAATAATGTCTTTGGTCAAATATGTTTTTTCTCTCCTCCTCACTTTATAGCTATGATCTTAGCATTTGTTGGAGCTTTATGGAGATGTGTTATCAATACTCTAACAGTATTTAGGCTGACACAATACCAGCATTTGTAAGGCGTTTCTTCAGTCTTGAGATAACCACATCTTCCCCCTCAGAGGAACACAGTGAAGGTGAAAGGATATCAACACGCGCAGGGTCACTTGGGAAGGGAGCTGTGCTGTGTGTGATTTGTAAACCGTGAGAGTAGACACCCGGGCCAGACTTTACTCTTGATGGGGATGATGAGCTGGGGAATGACGGGCAGGATCTTCGGGCCCCCTTTCTCCAGCAACTCATGGATTCCCTGAGAGGCGAAGAAGTTGAACGGATGACCTGTCTCAGTCAAGCCATCAAAGAACAGAGGCAGGTAGTAGTTGTAGTCCAGCTTGTCGAGCGCCACCTGAGGACAGAAATGACATAAAACAACTAATCACACGCATCTCCTCGACTCAAACCGACACGGTTTCATAAAACACATTCCATTGACACTTGTTCTCAGTCAAAGTGTAAACCCAAAGAAGCAATAAACTCTTCTTTTTCGGCGGACTTTAAAAATGACTCTCGTGTGTGTTAAGCATTGGGGGGGGAAATCAATAAGCATAACAGCTGCGTTGGAGATGACAAACAATGGCAATAATTTCATACACCGCATCCCATTTGCTGAGTGCTTTTTCATGTGTATGTATTGAAACACACACACACATGCAGTACAGTACACAGAAATACATACACAGTTAGTCCCTGTACTGCCTTGAGTTTCTATAGAGTTTGTGATTGATGGATCCTGTGATTGGTGCTGTGAGACAGGTGGAGCCTACAAGTGAGCAAATCTACACTGCCTCCTAGAGGGTAACAGCCCACATTGGACCTGTGAATATGTGAGAAACTCATCGTCGCCCTCAGCTGAGCCGATAATGATGACGATAAATGGTGTTTGCACAGCACCTATCGAGTCTTCAAATTCACGAAAACTGCTTGACAGCAAGGGTGGATTCCAACAGTAGCTTGTGTACAAAAAGAAAAATGTATAATTGTAAATTTAAGAAAAAACGTTTTCTTCATGGTCTGATGTTTTATTTCTTTGCAAGCCTTTAAATTAAGCTATGGCTTTACATATGCTCCATAGGGCATTTTTTGTGTTAATGAGATTCTACCAACATTGCCATTATGACAACGTTTCCTGATGGCAAATTTAGCACCCCGGCTTTTTTGTTAATGCTGTGAGAGCATTACACGAGTCACTCTTTACCAGAGGGCAGCGATCCTATCTTCCAAAAGATACGGTAGCCTCTGCTGTTGTAGTCCATTTGGACTGGGAGGTCCCCGCGGTCACACATCCTGCGAAAGGTGGAAACTTTTGGAGGGCGCAGTTCAATAGCCTTTGTCGACGGGGGACCCTCCTCCTCCTGCTCAGACACAAAGGAGAAAATGGGAACGAAGAGACGGGAGCAAAACGTTCAAATAAACAGAATGAGACACACACAGCAAGTGAGAGTGTTGTTTTATGAAATCAGAATTGTTGTTTTCTGCAACAAGGATAGAATCACTCCCACTGCCTCTTCTTAAAAGTAATTCAGGGAGACAGGTGTGCCTGCTCCTCTGCTCCTCTAAGGAAGGCAAAACACAGATAGTGAGTGCCTGTATGTATAATGTGGATAATAATCTATGTTTTGGCTGCACAAATTCTAGTTTTACTGACCAACTAATTACAATAAGCACCACTCGGCCTCTCTCTGCCCCTCCAACACTAATATGTTTCAAACATTCAAAAGCACTGTTGGCTAGTTAGAGTGTCAGTTTGAAATGAAATCGAAATGCTGGCTGTGTTAACCCGAATGCGAGGAAAAAGCTAGCGGGTAACATGGCTGCAGTTAGCCACGAAATAGATACTAAATATGTGAACCTGTGTTTATAACTTCATTACTTCACTAATGACACTTGCCATGCAGTAAATAGTTTATATAGTCAGCTGTCAGTCGATTGTTTCAGAATAAAACTGTCCAATTTATAGCTAACAAATATCTACACTCACCTTCATGGCGGGCTTCAGGCTGAAGTCGTGTGTTTTTTTATCCTCCTTCCTCGACATATCCACAGGTACTCTGTTGTAAGTTAAATGATGAGGCGAATCACAGCTGAAACTCAAGAACAATATTACAAACTAACTAATTGATAGTTTTGAAAACGTAACGCTTCGTAGTGGTTGCTAGGAAACTTCAGAAATGCTTTGGTTTGGTTTCTGCAGGCACGTGCGTTTCCTTGTTACCATAACAGACATGTCAAAGTCAAGGCCAGGACAACCCAACACCAGACATTAATGAACTGGCAGCCATGAAAAGATGCCAGACATCTGGCTCTGGTACATATGCATAAAATAATGTAGCCTATTTATTTTTGCACTTTGTCCAATATCCCTTCTATCCTGTTTATTAAATGTTGACCCTATTTGGCCCTCAACACAGTCCCTCTCTGTGATTGAGTTTGACACGCCTGCTTTAAAGTCTATGAAAGACACGTCAAATATTTTATCGACCCACTGTGAACAGCATAACTACTTTAACGCTAGAGTGAGTATGAGAGCATTACATTCAAAATGTGTCTTATTCAAGAACGAAAAATGACTCCAAAAAGCCACAGTGCAAAAGCACGCCCTGTATATCCTCGAAATGTGCTTTGAAATAGAAAGTGTGTGTGTGTGTGTGTGTGTGTGTTTAGTGTCTGTCTAGAAAAGGATAATGCCACTGTGAAAAGCCAATTCCCTGATTAGATTCACCCCCCCCCCCCCTTCCCTTCTATCTTATCCTTAGCTGCTCCGTACCTGGTGACATATGGGCATTTGTGTGTGTTTGTAGGATCAGTGCGGTCACTTCCTGTGTGCATCTGCAGAAGTGAAGCACTGTGAAACCCACTTCCTGTCTCCTATGTCCAGCTGGCTACCATATACCCTTATTAGGAACACAAAGAGCCAATGAGAATTCCTACCATAAGTTCATGTGTCTTTGTCCGGTGCCCTTATTGAGTTAAAACAGCAACCCTACCCAATAATTAATATAAATGAGTACTTCAGGCAAGCCTTATGCACATATTGGTGTGTGCATGAGCAGGTGTGTACGTACATATCAAAGTCACATTCCTCAGTAATAGTTTCATAATAGGCCTCACGGTTTTCATTTCAAAACCACATGTATGTATCTTCTGGAAATTACACACCTGTCTACTCATCTCATTGAGGCAAGCAAGGTTAATATATACACCCCCCCATCCTCCTCTCACTGAAACTGGACAAGTGACGAGAGATAAGTGATCTACAGCCTCCTGAGTGTTTGCTGTAAACATACCTCAGCTTGTCCACATGTATCACTATCACTTCACTCTGCGTGTGTGTGTGTGTGATAAATACACTTTGGTGTGTTTGCAGAAGCTGCATCAACTGATTTTGGCCACTTAGGGGCTGAACTGTAAGCACAACATGTATTGACATATCTCTATTAATAAAGCATTTACAGTAAAGACTGTAGAAGGAAATATAGTCTTTAACAGAGAGATTTGATGGGTCCCTTCATACTTTTATAATGAATCGTTTACATGCCAGATTTAATCAATCCGATTATAAAGGTTGCTTAAAATTGATGGATTGATTAGTGGATTATAATTAAACACCATAAAATAAGATTACAATGAAATAAGTTATATTAGTGGGGCTTTTATTGTGGTTTCAAAAGCCAACCGGAAGTTCTGACACTACTGTCAGTGGCTAGCAGCCAAAGCTAAAATGGGTATCATCACATTCAAACGCTTATTTAACTTAACACATCAGTAAGCCGGCATCAAGTTATAGTTAGCGAGCGGTTGTGATATTTATAGAAGATGTAACGTGTTATTTTCACGTTGGACTCAATGGTGGATCCGTCGGGACTGTTTGTTATTGTTGACTAGCAGCTGTAGCTTAAGGGGGTTGTTAACCGTTAGCTAAATGCTAGTGTCGGCAATGCTAGTGAACGTCAGTGGCTAGCAGGCTAATAACAGTTTCCTCAAAGCCTGAGGTGGTCGAGGACTGAGACGTCACACTCAGAGGTGCAGCTTTGGTTAACAAAACAGTTAAACTATATCGCTAGGCACTTGATAATAATCTGAAACCTCTCGTGATCACAGAAAAAGCTTCAGGGACTTCCTCTGGATCTCCACCCCCTCTGCACCGCTTCTTCCACACGTCACGACATCCGAGAAGATGCACCTGAGCGACACGAGTCCAGAGGTGAACCCCCACGAAGAACACAGAACACCTGAGACACAGGACCAGGATCACAGAGCAGCATCCACAGGTGAGCGTCTTGTTTTTTGTGGGAACACGCGCAAATCGTAGAGATGTATAATCAAGACGAAGGACTTTGGTCTTTTATGTTACTCAAGTTCTCAAGAGCCTTAAAATACAATCTTTATTTAGTTTCAAAGGAATCTACAGGTCATCAGGAAACTCACAGGCAGTGAGCCTGAAACAAAACATGTCAGCATCGTTTCTGACTTTTATATCTTGAAAGATTTAAGACAAAAGCTGATGCAGTACTATAGACATGGAGACATAATAATAAATAGAAAATAATATGGAATTAACTCACAGTACATGATTATATTTTAATAAAGATAACGTTTGTGTGGTAGTTTTATTAGAAAACTGTTAATAAAAAACAAACGTGTTGCTTAAAGCTGCATTAATCAATATTTGTACATTAACAGCAGGGGTGACCCCAATTAAGAGTTTACGAAGTTGAATCTAATCGGTCAAGTGTTGCCTGTCTGCTACAGGTCGTTAGAATCGTGTTTTCTTTTTTTTTTAAGCTCACTGATTAATGAGTTAAGCTTTATGTTTCTACAGAAATATAGCAGAAACAGCAAACTTTTTGTCAGAGATACATGTGACAGAATTATGGACAGCGTTTATTGTTGCGTGCGGGTGCAGAGCTGTCCAGAGTACTGAACTGGAGAAGGATACACAGACGGAACACTCCACTTAGTTTGGTTTCCCTAATTGTAGCAATCCACAGACAGAAGGGAAACTAACAGGGAACAGCCAAAGAAAGAGAGAGAGACTGTCTGCAGTGACAGGAATGCTAATGTTGCTCTTTTGTTTCTGCTGCCGCAATGTGACAAACCAGACCTGCTACTATTTGAGAAGCTTTATAATTGTTCCTTAGAAAATAATTACCACGTGTTCACTACCTTGTGTGTTTTTTTTATCTCTCTTTTTAGAAGAAACTTTAAGACGGCCAGAACCTAAACACAGCAGCACCCATGAACAGCCTCAGAAGAAGCCGTCGAAACAATGCCAGGGGCCTCGCAGACTCAAGAAGAACTACGACTGTCCGACCTGCGGGAGAGTTTTCTCTAACAACACCGCTCTGCAGAGACACCTTGTGATTCACTCGGGGAAAAGGCCGTTTAAGTGCTTCATATGTGGGAGAGGATTCACGCAGCGTGGAAACCTCAAAACGCACATGAAAGTTCACAAAGGTCAGAGGCAACAAGAAGCTCCTTTGTCTTTACTTCAATGTTTTTTTAATGCCTCCGCGCCGCATTATGTTTTTAGGTTGTCCGTACGACCATTCTAGTGAACGTGATGTCTCGTGAACGCCTGGAGATGAACTTATTTGCTTTTGGAGGTCTCCTCACAAAACGCGTTGTTGGCCATAACTATAGGATAGGATAACATGATGAAGTGAGTGAACTGTAACTCGACTGGGTGGCGGAGGCATACAGCCACGAGGCGGTAACTCTAGTTGTAAAATTAGATACTTTTGAAGAGCTCTGGTCATGTGTTTTCATTGAAATCTTAAAGGTGCTAAATTCGGTATTCAGAGCGTATCTATTGCCTCTACACGGCTCTCAACATGGCGACGGCTCGCAGCTAATGGTGCTAGCAGTCTAAACAACAGTAACAGAGCTGACAGTGTTTACCTGAAGGGGAACCGGACGGTGGGCGATCCGCTTCCGCAACGACGCCGATGGTTGTGACAAAGTTTTTAGCTGTAACCGCCGCGTGAGAGCAGCGGCCATGGGCTAGCTAGTGAGGCACGCTAACATGCACTAAAAGGCCGGCTATGTAAACGAAGCACAAAGAAGCTCGGATTACAACACACGCAGAGGGAGGGCGACTTCATTCTCTGCTCAGGTAGACATCACTCCACTTTATCTTTACATTACCAGTAGTTGTTTGCTGCTATTTCAATGCTCTGATTGTTGTGTAGAAAACCTTTAATTCACTAATCTTAACTAGTTAAATTGTTATTTCTTGAATTGAATGACGGATAAGTCATGTAGATCTGATCTTGTGCCTCCACTACGGTCTTCTTATGCTACAAAGTGTTTTTCATTTGTGTGTAAAAACAATAAGTGGTTATTATTGTGGAACTAGTGTAGGCTTTGTCCTGAAGGGCTGGTCCCACCAAAAAAGTGGCAAAGCAAAAATAATCCCCATGTCTTTGAGAAATATTTGGTTTACCTCAGTTGCTAAAGGGATGAACGTTCACACGTTGTTTTCTTTAGATGAACGTGTACCATTTATCTGCCAGTTGTTTAATGAAAGTGATGGTGCAACACGGCCTAAAGGCAAACAATTATACGTGATTTGACTCAAGCAAATTCTTGACCTAACTTTATAAATGCAGAACTATAAGTGACTATAATTGTCTTTGTTTTTCTCACAGGAGAGTTACCAAATTGGACATTAGTTCAAGAGAAGAGTCCGCCTAAAGAGTCTCCTGCAACGGTCCATGTGTGTGGAGAGTGTGGCATGGACTTCCCTCAGAAACACCAGCTGGAGAAACACCACCAGAGTCACAAAAAGCCTTACGCGTGTCCCGACTGTGGCAAGACATTCAAAAACGAATATTATTTTAAAATACATAAGCGTATTCACTCTGGAGAGTCACCTTTCCTCTGTTCGGAGTGCGGGAAGAGTTGTGTCACAGCAGACTCGCTTAAAAAGCACGAGTTGACGCACACTGGAGAAAAGAACTTCCACTGCGATCAGTGCGGGAGGGCGTTTTCACAATCCTCCCACCTCAACGTGCACCTCAAGACGCACACCGGAGAGCGGCCTCACCTCTGCTCAATCTGCGGTAAAAGCTACTCCAAAGCATCTGTTCTGAAAGTTCACCTGCGAGTTCACACCGGAGAGAAACCGTATACTTGTGAGAAGTGTGGCAAGTGCTTCTATTACTCTCAAGGTTATCGAAAGCATCTGAAGATTCACGACAAGAAGCCAAAACCTCGAACAAAACCGCTGGGGAGACCAAAACAAAATAGTCAATAATGTAACCCGGGAATTCACAATAGTCTGAGAGGATATAAACTGGAGGGAAATACTTTTCACTTTGCCCATATTTTTGTATACAAATTATGATTCTCAATCGTTTTGTCTCTATTCAAAGGCAGAACATGTGAAATATCACATTGAACATGAACCGAGTGTTTATCCAACATGCTGACAGCCTTGTTGAGATCAGAGCGCTCTTGTTTCTTTATAGAAGACATTTAGCATCTTCACTGCAGGAAAAGCACAGGAGGATGTCATAACATTAATTATGACACAATAATGCATCAGACAATATAATAATGTTATTCCTCAGACATGTCCAGTTCTTCCAGGGGATCCTGAGACATCCCCTAGGCTCACAAGTCCAATATGCTTGGAAAACCTTCAACAGGAGGCAACATAGGATCATCAAAAAAATTAAAAGTTTGGAACTTTCCTGCTGGTTTTGACTTTTTTGACCCAAAGGGTATTGTCAGTTTACTGTTTCCCACCAAAGGATTGGCTTTTACAACACGTACACATAATAATAATGATAACAACAACATAGAAACACACACTGACTACTCTTTCCTTCTTGATAATCTTAAGATAGTGGTGCAAGAAGTATCCTGGAATTATGTAAAAAGTACACAATAGCTCCTTTGAAAGTGTTAAATTAATATAGAATATTATATTCTCTTTTTTATCGCTAACAAATATCTAAGAGCATTTAAATGTTGCAGTTCCTCAAATCAGAAAGTACACTAGAAGTATAAAGTATTAGATACTCAAGTAAAGAACAAGTATGTCAACATTGTACTTGTGCTTGAGCAAATATTCTTCATTACTTTCCACCGCTGACACTGGATAATAATATCAAACTGTAGGTATGTGTACTGTATATAGAATGTACTTTTGATAAATACACTTTGCTGGTACTTTTTATGATTTACATGCCAGATTTAATCAACCCGATTATAATAGTGGTTTAAAATATATTGATTTACTAATGGATTATGATTAAAGAACATAAAAGCCTATAAGAGACTACAATAAAATAAGTTATATTATTCGGGCTTTTATTGTGGTGTTGAAAGCCAACCGGAAGTTCCCCCACTACTGTAAGTGGCTAGCAGCTGAAGCTAGAAAGGTTATCATCAGAGCCAAACGCTTATTTAACTTAACTCATTACTTAGGTGCCAATAATTTGACACATTGTTTGAACATAATCGAGCATGAAAATGAGAGAGAAGTAGAACATTTACCAAGTCGTTTCAATAAACTTCTGTCGAGCGACTACTTTTTTTTTACCTGAGGGGGGAAAATCAATGCTGAGGTTGGTCAAAATGTCTATTGTCTGTTGTTAAACGTTAGCTAGCTGAGTTAGCGAGTGGTTGTGATATTTGTAGAAGATGTAACGTGTTATTTTCACGTTGGACTCAATGGTGAATCTGTCGGGACTGTTTGTTATTGTTGACTTGCGGCTGTAGCTTAAGGGGGTTGTTAACCGTTAGCTAATTGCTAGTGTCGGCAATGCTAGTGAACGCCAGTGGCTAGCAGGCTAATAACAGTTTCCTCCAAGGCTTGAGGTGGTCGTTGACCAAAGCGCTGGTCATCGTCATTTCATTCAGAGGTCAAATACTAGTGTCTGCACTACCGGCTGCTCTTGATATGATGGCTGTGATTGTAACACACACCATGCCACAACAGGTTTTTGTCAATAAGGTTGCTGCTCAACTTAAACTACATTTAATGTGGGGGGGTTAAAAGGGATGGAGCAAAGATGAGTGTCATCAAGCTAATGCTACTGAGCTAACGTCAACTGCTCTGTGCAAGATGCACGAAGAAGAGCTTTCTAGTGCTGCTTCCTCTTCACGTTCAACCACTTGAAAGCACAGTAACGTCAATTATGTTGATGGTATACATTGTGCTATACGACAACATTTTAAGGACAATTCATTTTTTTTTAAGGTAGACTGTCCATCAGGCCTCAGCCAGGTTCAGTCCTGTTGTCACAACAAGTCATCCGCCCTGCTGAAGTGTCCTTGAGCAGGGGGATGGATGTCTTCCAGGGTCGAGGCACTCTGTTGTGGAGGGGACACACAAATACTTCTTTAATCCTAATTAATAGAACCTTGAATGTGATATATGGGTTATGTTAACAAGTTAAGGAAAGTGAAGTCTTGTCTTTTTGTCTGTAAATGTAGGCTTTGGTTTATGCTTGTAATATAAATAATTGTATCTGTAACAGGACTATGATTGACATATGCATAATTTTTTTATGCAGAGAATGCATGTTAATATTGCAAATGACCCGAAACTCATTAGTCCAAACAATACACGACAAGTGTCACTGAATTGTTTGTCTCATGTATTCAGTGATTTGCTCTGAATTGAATTGTCATCTGAATGTCCGTTTACTGACTCTTGATTTTTCCACCTCTGCCAGGTTGAATATTTGAGAGATGGGCTCTGAAAACCCAGAGGTCTTCGGACCAGCTGTGATCCTCGCAGAGGAGGAACCGCAAGAAATTGGAGGCCTGATCAACTCTGACGGAGAAGAAGTGGATTTCTCAGATCTCAGTGAGCAAATGAATTGGAACAGCAAAGTGTACACCGAGTGACTTTGTATAGTGCGGTCCAATCGGACAGGCGTGTCATGAATACTAACTCTGTGAAACTTCATATTTTGAGTAGACTCTGAACTTTTGTAGTTTGTGGCGTCGCTCTGTATATGTTAATGACGTTGCCGATACATATAATAATATATTATAATATAGAGTGCAGGCTCAAAATTGATTCAGTACATCGACGTCTGTAGTAGTAGTTAGAAAACTGAACATTTAAAGTGAGGTGGGTGATATTTATTGAGGGACGTATTTATTGCATTGCAAAACATCATACAGGTGTTCCCCTTTTTCTTTTGAACCCCTGTAACATCTGGATTAAATTATCTGTAAATGTGATTAATTCGGGAATTCACACTTCAAAGACTTATGGCTGCATTAGTAATGATCTTAATACAGCAGTCTGTAACTTTGGCAGCGACAGCACACATAAACACGGTAATATTAGATCTAAGATGGTAAAAATGTCTTTGGAACATCTAAATATGGCAATGCTAATTTTACCTGCAGCTCTCTGCTGCGGAGGTCTAATGATAGCGAGTTACTTGCACAACTGCCGGAAGTTTGACAGGCATGTGTTAGATTTTCTCAGGAGCTATTTTAAATGATAAGATGTTGACTTGTTTTAAGTGTCAAAATGTTACACGTAGTCAGGATAAACATCCAGTGCCATCTATATGCGTGCAAGTCCCTCGTTATTTCGGCTGCTTCCTCTTCACAGTATAATACAGCAGCCGATAACAAAGCTCCGCTAATTTGGTGATAAACTTATTTTTCTATAAGTTCTTCACAATAACAGTATTTAAAGGCTTTTATTTTGAAGCAGCCAAATCAGGAAATGTTGGGTTTTCATCGGCAGTAACTTGACTCAGACAGCAGGTGTCAGCTGTGCTCCAGCCTCTCCTCCTCTCTTCCCTTTTGCTCTCGCTCGGGAAATCAAACTCCCGTGTGGGGGGGGAAGATGATGTGAGACCTGAGTTTGATAAATCGTCTGCATTGTGCCCACATGCTGTCTGAACCTCACTGAGATGTCCACACAGTAGGAGCCAGACCACCTCGGCATGTAAGGGCTGACTGGTCGGATCTCAGTGCGAGCAAGATCCGAAAAAGACTTAGTTTATCCAAGGCCTTAGATTAGGATGTGAATGCATGAAGGAACCTGAATGCACCACATCTGACGGCTTGCACACCAAGAAGACATTTATGATCCCACTTTTTCTCTCTTGGTAATCAGCTCCATAATCAGCCTAAACTGAATCTCAGGATGAGGACTCTTTTTTTCTTTCAAATTTGTCAAATGTTCAATTTCGTGCCTTTGACATAATTCAATGACTCTGAATGAGTCTGCGTAAATAAAGATCCTCACCTTACTGACCTACAGTATGTCTGAACATCAGCGTCACTGTTCGTTGTGCTCAGGGACAAACTGCTTTGGAGCTGTTTCCTCAACAATTTTGTTTCCTAAATACAATTCTTTCCCGTCTGTCTGTTCACACAGGAGAGAGCGCCATCCCTGGCACTGTGCCTGCAGAGACTCCCTCCAAGACATTCGATCAGAGCGAGAATGAAAAGCCGCCGTGTCTTCACAGCTGCTCGGTGTGCGGCAAAGACTTCCCTTACGCCTCCAAACTTCAGCGCCACTTACGCACTCACTCGGGAGAGCGGCCTTTCCCCTGCTCCATGTGCGAGAAGAGATTTCCAGAGAAGGGGCTGCTCATGATCCACGAGAGGACCCACACCGGGGAAAAGCCCTTCCCGTGCACTTTCTGCGAGAAAAGATTCGCCAGCCAGGGCGAGCTCCGGCTGCACCGGCGGACACACACCGGGGAGAGGCCGTATCACTGCTCCATCTGTCTGAAGAGCTTCTCCCGACACTGGCATCTGAAGACGCACTTGGAGGCGATGCACTCTGAGGTTGTTGCGGGCTTTACGAGGAAGAAGTTCCCGTGTTCGGACTGTGCCAAGAGCTGCAACTCGGCCGCTGAGCTGAGAGATCATCAGAGGACTCACACCGGAGAGAGGCCCTACCAGTGCTCCTTCTGCGACAAAAGGTTTGCCTTGTCGGGTACACTTGTGAGACACGAGCGCCTCCACACTGGCATTACGCCCTACCACTGCTCCGACTGCGGGAAGACATTTGCCCAGCAGTGGACGCTGACGACACACATGCGGACTCACACGGGAGAAAAACCCTACAGCTGCACACAGTGCGATAAGTCCTTCGTAGCTCCGGGAGAGCTCCGGAGGCACACCAGGATCCACACGGGAGAGAAGCCGTACACGTGCAAGGACTGCGGGAGGCACTTCTCACTGGCAGGAACTCTGAGAAACCACAAAAGGTCGTGTACGCAGAACAAGAATGGAGCAGTTCCAGATGTCGTCTTGGACCCAGTTCCAGCTGCAGCTGGTGAATCATCGCAGCCGGACCTGGCCAACAACGTCAGCTCTGAGGTAGAGACAATACACGGCGAGATTCTTCTGCATTCATATAGTTCTTTTACAGCCGTTAACACCATTGTTTCCATTTGTTCTCATTTAACTGTCTTTATAGGTGTCGGTCAGTAAGAGTTTGCCCAGTGCAGTTGAGCCCCCTCCCTCAGAGGGTCCGAACTGTGACAAAGCAGCCGAGTGTGAAAATAACCCGCAAGAACCAGAAGACCGAGCGGAGGACGTGGTTTCCAGTCCACATATGAATGTAATAGTGAAAGAGGAGGAAGAAGAGGAGCCGTTGTGCGGTACGTGAACAGATATCCCTTCTTATATAATATAAGGACCGCGAATGCCTTCGATGATGATTTATTTATTGTTTCCTTTGTGTTGTGTAGAAGAAGCTCCTGGCCAGCTGTCCGGTAGTGAGGATTGCAGCGTGCAGGAGGAAACTGAAGAGCAGCATCAGGACAGCAACACAGAAATTCGGATTACAGTGAAGGAGGAAGAAGATGAACTTATTAACAGTAAGGATATTGTTTTACAGGAGTACAAATGTCTCTCACATTAGAAACAACGTTGTCTTTACTTCAGTCATTAACTGGGAACTCGTTCCACTGAATGACTGGATTAAAACATCACTCACTGGTTTCAGCGCACTTTTCTCTCATTTCACCCTTTTTTCATGTGTGCAGAGACTTCATCCACACTACACTGGGTAATTCTGTGCTTTTTAAGGTTTCTGTTCACACTGAAACCCTGGAACAGGAACATGTTCACCACCCAGTTAAAGGCAACAGGAAGTTGTCTTCTTAAATTGTCTCTCTTTCTGAGAGGACACAAATATCTATCGTTTTCAGATTATCCCCTCCGGATAGTTTTAGGGAGTTAAATAGCTGAGTGAACGTGGGAAGGAGAGAAAAAGACACATTTTCAGATCTAGTTAGTTTAGTGACGACACACCGTGAGTGTGTACCCAACTTACCTAAAGATTACAGCAGCAGGCTTCTCATTTCTCCAGCTGTCATCGACAGATTTCATTAGCTGTAGTTTAGTTGTGAGTTCAAACTAAACTCTTGTTTTTCGTTAAAATGCTTTTTAAAAGCTGCCTTTTTTTATACACTGTGTTTGTCTCACAAGCAGCGGTGGTTTCTTAGAGAAAGAACCATCACGCTCTACTTCTTTGATATTTGGAATGATAAAAAGTGGACTGTGTCTCTTTCAGTTCACTCCGACTGACTCTTTGCTGTCTCTGACTGACTGCTTTGAAAATGAGAACCCTGCACTCGTGGTTAGTGGTGATTTTGTGTTTCTTCTTTAGGCTCATTGGGATTTTATATGATCCACAGCTTGTTTTTCACAATTTCCGATGATAGATTGGACAGAATAGTTGATTCTCTCCGGGGACTAATCGGCAAACTGTGTAGCATTGCATGTTTTTGTCAAGGACCTTTGATGAGTCTATTTTGACTCAGGCCTTTGCTTCAGAGTGGACCCGTGTCTTGTTCTCATAGAGATGGCAGGAAAACGAATATTGCACCTGTGGACTTTTTTAAGGTTGGAACAGGTGTAGTGCTGTACACAACATATAGTATTTATATCGTCATCGCCATGTTGACTTTCACAACACACTCCTCACCAAAGACGGACACGTTGCACTCTGGGATTTTTTAGTTAGTATCAGTTGAAAACTGCACTTAAAAAATGTAATTCGCTTTTTGTTTTTATTGCTGCCTTTTGTGTTCAGTTCGTTTGTTCAATAAATACATCTTTTAAAATTCAACAAGCAGCAGAAAGACAGAAATGAGTACCCTTAAATATCTGTTTATTCATCGCAAGTAATATCATTATCGCAATATTCAACATTATCTCTATATTGCACATTTTCCTGTGAGCGGGCAGCCGTAGACAGTAGTCCATAGTGGAATGAGTCGGGTTGTCCTTGCTGAACACAAACTCGCTCCCTGGCCGGACGGTAATGCTTACACAGCACACTAATGAGTTGAAGGCTGATCAACGGATTATTTGCTTGTATCTCATATTCGTTCTTTCAGTCTTGTATCATGTTGGATTCCACAGTGTGATCGGTGTCTTAAAGGAATACTTCGCCCACAAAATGACCATCTGTATATCAGTTATTCACCCCGTGTTGCCTTGAGGAAGTGTTCTTCTTGTACTCCTGCTTTTAGTGCACGTTAGTGCATGTGAGCGTGCCCCGCTGATGAGCTCACGGCTGCTGCACTGCGGTTACAGCTGATAACGCCGTCGTAGCAGGAGGGTAGCGCCCACCCTCCGGTTCCCCCTCAGCTAAACTCTGTTAGCTCTATTAGCACTGCTGCCATAGTTTGCACTGTTAGCCCCGTTAGCTGCGAGCCGCTGAGAGGCAGATCGAAACGCTCCCGATCTCGTATTTAGCACCGTTAACAACATCAAAACGACCGCTTTACAAACTTTAACACAACTAGTGCAGAATAATCCAAGTCTCATTTATTCAGTTGTACGTGTATGATCAGTAATTCACAAACATTTACTGACTCACGCGGATGAGAAGCACGCCTGCACAAGCGTGAGTTTGTTTTAACTAGTAGGTTTTAGCACAGCCGATGTGTTTGTGGAGTAGTGAGCGTACGGACGGGACAAACGAGATCTGGATTATACTGCGCTAGTTTGTAAACGTGTGTGTAGATGTAGTTTTGCTGTTGTTCCACGTGGCTCCTATTTACTTCAATTCATCAAGACCTTGAAGGCATGTGAGAAAAACAATGTTTTCTTCAAGAATTCCAGGTAACTTGATGTGAGTAACTGATGTACAGCTGGTCATGTTGTGGCTGGAGTATTCCTTCAACAAGCAAGTTTTTGAGGTTTTTTTGTTGTCTTCAGGGTCACTAAATGGCGTGTTTCATCTTGTCATCTTTGTTCCCACAGTGTCTGAAGAGGATCCCGATCACGTCTCTGACAGCGATAAAGACAGTCCTCCAGCCTCACCAGGGCAGGAACAGTGTAACGACAGTCTGACGAAGAGCTCCTTCTGCTGCGGGCTCTGTGGAAGAGACTGTCACAAGATGTCCGCCCTTCAGATCCACATGCGGATTCACTCGGGAGAGAAACCCTACCAGTGCTCTCTGTGTGGCAAGCAGTTCACCCAGAAAGGTCAACTCAAAGGTCACCAGAAGGTCCACACGGGAGAGAAACCGTTCTGCTGCCCGGACTGCGGGAAGAGCTTCGCCCACTCGGGGGCCATGAACAGACACCGGCTCACACACACGGGGGAGAGGCCCTACCACTGCTCCGTGTGCGAAAGGAGTTTCAACCAGTCCGGCCGCTTGAGGGAGCACGAGAAGATCCACTTCGGGGAGAAGTTTGACTGTCCCGAGTGTGAAAAGAGTTTCACGCGAGCGTCGAGCCTCAAGAACCATTTCCGGCTCCACACGGGAGAGAGGCCGTACGCCTGCGACGTCTGCGGGAGAGGCTTCAGCCGCTCGCAGAGCCTCAGGCTCCACAAACGGAAACACGAGCAGACTCACCCCGAGGAGGAGGAGGAGGAGGAGTCGGCATTTGGCGCGAGGAGCGACGATTTATCACAAAGCGACGATAACTCTCCGATTAATATGTGTATAGCAGACAAAAATGAGTGATACGGTATTCATATGAACCATAGAGAACAGTAGTCGTATATATATATATATCTATACAAGATTTTAGGCAGTTAAACATGAACTGAAAGGGGGGGGGGAATAAAGGACTACCTCTGTGGACAGACCGTCGTTAGAACTTTGCGTGGTGGCTCGCTAAAGAAGTATTGAAGCTAAAATATTGAACTCCCTGAAATGAATAAAGAAACGTGTCAAATGATGTTCAGCAACCAACAGTTTCACACAAAATGACCAAACAAATATAACACAACTTAGGTAAAATCTTGGAAACTGTTAAACGATCAATTTTAGAAGTCCTATTTACTGTGTCTTGTATTAGTTGAATCAAGATATCACACTCACATTTATAGTATTTATTGTAGTACAAATGGCTCATTTAAGGTCTGTGATTTCACATTTGTCCATGCAGTATTTGTCCTTCAAAACTACTTGTGTATGTGGAAATTGGATTTAAGAGTAAATATATTATTGTATCAAACGTTACGGTGGCCAATGAGCAGTGAGAGAATCAGGTGAAACTGGAATTCATTCTGTGTGTATGAGCTACTGAAATGTCCGACATATTTTATCCAGTAATGAAGCAACAGGATTGTGATATTCATCAGGGTTTTTTTTGTTTTTTTTGGCCAAGACCATTTTGCCTTAGTGGTGATTAATCTTTATCTCTGTTATGAATGAGGTTCACCTGGTTTGGACAACTCTTAAAGGCCAACAACTATTGTGAATAAA
Source organism: Leptoclinus maculatus (assembly GCA_032191485.1). Taxonomy (NCBI): domain Eukaryota; kingdom Metazoa; phylum Chordata; class Actinopteri; order Perciformes; family Stichaeidae; genus Leptoclinus; species Leptoclinus maculatus. The sequence goes on from JAVDOI010000009.1 coordinate 23,254,468, forward strand.
AGAATCATCCTAAAAGGCTGTGATGGAAAAGTGCTGCCTCTGTCTAATAGTATGGGACATGTTGTACTGTACAATAAAAGTAAAAAAAGACTTAGTACTGGCGTTGGGTGCAAATATGTGTACGGAAATGAATATTTGCTGCAGGCTTTCACTGAACAGAGCCTGAATGCATCATACTGTAACCGAACGGAACCTTCGTTTGTGTATATATACATAATTATGAGATACCAAATCATAAGATTAGTAAATTAGTATAAGTAAAGCGGAGGTCAAGTGTATTGTTTGGTAAAAAAGGTGGGACAGAGAGGAGAAAGGGAGACATTTATAGTCAGTTGAGCACGTAGTTTTGAGTTGTAGTGAGTATGAGGTGCACAGAGAGATGATGAGGAATAATCTGGGGGAATTAGGGGTACATGAATGCACATTAAAAGGAGTACTGAGCATGGGTGAGGGAGCACAGGTGAGGGTACTGTTAGCTTTCTTAAGGAACACAGGTTTTATAGGATATGATGGAAATGCAGGGATGGTTCAAGGCTTGTCAGAGGTTAGGATTGTATAGGTCCAGTGTAAAACACGAAGGATCAAATATAGGTTAATGTGGTATGTGTGTTTGTTGTTTTGTTTTGAGGGAAATATTGTAAATATAATTGTCTCATCCACACTCCGGAGCAGAAGGTGGCTGTAATGCCACAATAAACAGGATGCCAACCGTCGTAAAAGAAGAAGAAGAAGAAGCAGCGGCTTCTAAACGGAAGTTCTCGAAATTACGAGGCGTAGTGAATGTGACATGAAGATAAACAGACGCACACTATGCAGATGTTTGCGGTTATCGACCTTACGGATTATTTAGCAAACGATACGTTTATTTAAAGGACTGATCTGCTCCGCACGCCGTATTGTTTTGTGTCTGTAAGACTGAAATGATTTCTAGGTAAGCAGTGTTTATGTTAACGCCATTGTTAGCTCACGTTAGCTCATGTTAGCTAAAGTTACACTGTTGTGAAAAGTTAGCTAACGCTAATTAACGTTACTATACTAACGTAACGTCAACTGTTACCTCTCAGGCGACTAGGAATTGTTTTCTCATAACTCTAATGTATTGTCAGCCAAAACTGCATTTTAATAAGCGGTCAAATGTTTCCCTGCTGAACTTTGACATTCACATGTTCTGTCCTATGCATTTGCTAGCTAAAGTGTGACTAGCTAAAGTTAGTTAGCTACAGCATAATGATCTTTGGACAAACTGTGCAACGTGCCTTATCAGTATGGGCCTTCGTAAATAACAACACGTTAAGTTACGTAACGTGAGCTGTCACGAGGGTGTTGTGTTTGAGGAACACATCAAGTCAACAACGTTTGGATCAAAAGTAACCGATAAGATGTGTACTCCCGTGTAAACTCCTCGAGACAAAGACTCTAAATATCATCCAGTTATGATTATTGAAACACTTTGTACATTACTGACGGTGTTATTGCACATCTATGGCATCTTAATGTGTCCTGAAATGTTATGTGTTGTATGTGTGTGTTGTTATGTGTTGTATGTGTGTGTTGTACGTGTGTACGTGTGTTGTGTGTTGTGTGTGTGTATATATGTGTGTGTGTAAATATACTTAAAGTACAAATGTTAAACTAGTCACTCTGCAGAATGGCCCATTTCAGAGTAATATATATTATATTACTGCATTATAACTAACATGTAGATCCCTTTTAATGTTGCAGCTGGTTAAAGTGGGCTCACCAAGGGATCAGTAAAGTTTTATCTTAATCCATATTCCATCATGATCCATTTTGTTAATAATATTTTGTATTATTAATCTGAATTTGCAAAGTAACCTAATGTATCAAGTAAATGTAGTGGAGTAGAAGTAAAGTACCTCAAATGAATAAATGCACTTAAGTTACATTCCACCATTGCATTATAGTTCCTGTTGTGTCTCACACACCTCTTCTGCTCCCTCATTCCTCTGTTGTAGGGTTCAAATGAAACCATCAACAATCAAATGTCACAGATTCTCATGCTCACTCCTCCCACCAGCTCCAAACAGCAGGAAATGACATTCAACCCTCTGGAACTGAACTTTCTTCTGCCGTCTCTCTTTCTTTCTCTCGTGTGTTCAGTCGCTCAGTTTGACGAACACACTCTCTCAGGATGGTGTCATACAAGCGGCTCAACCCAGAAGATGTTCAGTTTTCCAGCGCGGTTTTGTCAGAAGAGCCTTGTCCTGTGCGTGAAAAAGTTCCAGTGAGTTCATGTGTTTACTGCTCCCTTTGCCTCCGACCTCCCGCAGTCAGCTTTTAAAGTGTATAATAATAATAATAATAATTGCTGCAGAATCCTCGTGCTCTTTCTTCAGGCTGCCAGTTGTTTTGGATATTTTAGAATCTAGATGCATTAGTCTCATTATTTGATAGTATTGATTTGATGAGTATTTATTCTCTCAAGAGCTTAAATTATTTAGTCATTTTCTACTCCCAGCTTCTCACTTGTGAAGATTTGTTGCTTTTCTTTTCAACGTATGTGATGGAGGGATACATGTTTGGTGGTTTTGGACAAAACGAGACATTTGAAGACGTCACCATGGGCTGTCTGAATAGGATCTTTTTAATTTTGTTACAATTAGTCGAGTAATCAAGAAAATAATCAGCTCGTACGGTGTTTTCAAGGTGGCACTTAAGTTGTTCTAGGATTTCTTTGTGTTTTTCTCTGTTGTTAGTCTATAACGCGCTGCTATTGCTGCCTGTCTAATCCATTCATCTGTTACAGCATAAAGGGACTAGTCTGGGTCCTCATGGTTGCTTTTCTGAACGTGTTGCTTATGTGATTCCCTTGTTGTGTTTCAAGGCTCCGGAGCCAGAGGAAGCCTCCTTGCTTCCCCGAAGGCCGCCGTGCTCCGTCACCACATGCCTCCTGGTGATTGGCGCCCTGCTGCTGCTCCTCTGTGGAGGCTGGCTACTGGGCACCATGTTCTGGCTGCACCGTCCGTCCAACCAGCAGCCACACCGGCCCCCGTCACCGGCCCCCGCGCAAACACCAGACTTGGTAGAAACGGGAGTGAACGACACTGCAGCTGCCTCCCGCCGAGAGGCCTGCAGTTTAATCCCCGAGGCGTGGAGGTTTGACTGCTACCCCGAAAGAGCCGTGGTTGTGACCCGAGAGTTGTGTGAGGCGAGGAACTGTTGCTTCATCCCTGCTGCCGCCCGCCCATCCGGGAGAAACGGTATCCCTTGGTGTTTCTATCCTCAGGATTTCCCTTCCTACTCGCTGGTGTCGATCAACGACACATCGCTGGGACAGAAAGGGACGCTGGTGAGGGAGGTGAAGACCTACTACCCTGCAGATATCCTCACTCTAGAGGTGGAGATACGTCATGAGACAGACACGCGGCTACGTGTCAGGGTGAGTGAGTGAGGGACTCAGTCATGTTTTACTCAGCATGCAGTTTCTGTTTTTTATTACGTTTTTTACATCTGCGGGGAGGACGTGTAGCATCTACGATCTAACGATCTAGCATGAATTTAAGGTACATGTAATCATACTGATCAATTATAAAACAATTCTCATCAAGGCGTAGTAGAATATTTAGTCATTTAAACAGTTTTTCATGCACAAAAGCTCTGATATTGTGAAGAACCGCTGACCTGGCAGCTGCTTAAATTTGCTGACAGTGTCAAAATCTTGAGAAAGTGCTTCCTGGGCTGAATTTTTAAAGTTAAAGCTTCACTAAATCAATGTTTTTGTATTGATTCATTAATGAATCAATATACAAACATTGAAATGCCAAAAGGTCACTCCTAAACCCACAAACAAGTATCAGCTGACTCTGCACTTCCCCTTTGCTCCGTGACAAAGTTAGAGACTAGCTCATGAAGAAAGTGGAGCATCTAGCGTGACCCAGTAACACTTAAAGGAGCTGGTAGGAACCAGAACTGATCTAAAACCAGTACAACCAATATCTACATAGGGAGCAGGTCCTCTCCACTGAGTCCTCTCTCTTGCGCCGCCACGTTGCTACAGAAGCCCAGAATGGACAAACCAAGCGCTGGCGTCGGTGTTCATCATGGGTGTGTCGGGCTTTTCCAGATGTTACATGTAGTATCATATTATTGATAGGTATCATCTTGTCAACCCATTTTACATACCGCTGTAAATTCTCTGGTCTGTATATATTGATATATATATATATATATATAACACTTTTCCTCGTGTTTCCCTGTCTAGATTACCGACCCCTCTAGTCCAAGGTTCGAGGTTCCGATCGCTGTTCCCGCTGCCACCAAGAAGGCCGACAGTCCAGACTACATCGTGGAGCTTTCAAAGAGTCCGTTTGGTCTCATCGTGAAGAGGCGCTCCACGGGAGTAGTGCTGTAAGTCTTGAGTGACGGAAGGCCGATGATCACACTTCTATTGTTTACTAGAAACTCTCTGAAAGCACGTTCAGTTGTGAAAATAATAATGATTAACACTATAATACTGCCTCTCCTTTCAACTGCTTCCTGCTAGTCTCAACACCACAGTGGCTCCTCTCTTCTACGCGGATCAGTTCCTCCAGTTATCCACCTCCCTGCAGAGTCAGTTCATTTACGGCCTGGGTGAGCACCGCTCCACCTTCCTGCATGACCTGCACTGGAACACGCTCACCATGTGGGCCAGAGACGTGCCTCCTATGGTATGGAAAATCACCTTTTTGTCAATTCTTTATTTTTTTACGTTTTAGGCACAGCTGAAGGAAAAGCGCAGGTGTTGCTCATAATATTTTTGAGGTCATTAAAGTGTCCTTTTATTCATTTTGGTTTCTAAAAGGAAGGTTTTCTGAAATGTACAGCACTTTGAGCTACATAGTCTGTATGAAATGTGCTTTACTAATAATAATAATTATTATTATTATGTCCCAATACATAGTATGTCAAATGCAGTATGCAAGAAATACCAGGATCTTCTATCTATACACCCGGAAACATTTTGCAGCATGCAAGCCGGCTGGCTTCTCTGGCTCTTCTGACCCACAATCCTTTGCGCTCCAATTGAATGCATACTGCGTGCAGCAGTGCGTACTTTATTAGGGCAGCTGCAGTATATGTACTAAAAGTACATGCTGTCTCACTTAAATAGCTTTTAGAGACACTTGATGGAACCGAGCCGTCGTTAATTCTTTTATTCACACCTGTGCTTTTCCTTACTGTGACGTGTAAAAAGGCCACCCTAAACAACATTCAGCATTTTGCTGCTGAGGATTGTCGCTTGATTGAATGTGTGCAGTTCACCTTTTGGTCAAATCATAATTGTGTCCCCGTCTACATTGTAGGAGCAGACAAACCTGTATGGAGCTCATCCGTTCTACCTGGCGATGGAGGACGGAGGCAACGCGCACGGCTTCTTCCTGCTGAACAGCAACGCAATGGGTCAGTCTGCTAGTCGCCCCGATGCTTCCTCTCCAGGTTTCACCACGCGCAACGACACACGTTTGCTGCTGATTCTGACAGTGTCGCAACAGTTCATTTAAAGAAACATTAAGCAACTTTATGAAAACAGGAGTCTCTGAATGGGCAGTTTGTACAGTCAAAAGATAATTGAATTGGTTTCTCTTTGCCATCATTATAAGGAATATTGAAGATTATCTTCAAATGTTGTGATGTTCTTGTTCTATTTCCATCTGTTGCTCCGGGAGACGGGACAATCAGCTGCTTACTTTAAAATATTTATAGAACTGTACTCTTAGTTACTCCTATTATCCCATCTTTATCTCCTCGCTCTTTAGCTTCATAGACATGCTCTCGCTGTCCTGATTGTAGCTTACTCTGCAGGATTTTCTTCCAAATGTTTCCTCAGATGTGGTCCTCCAGCCCGCCCCGGCCCTCACCTGGCGCACTATTGGTGGAATCCTTGACTTTTACGTTTTCCTTGGTCCTGATCCTGCTTCTGTGATTGGACAGTATGTGGAGGTCGTAGGTCAGTAGGAGTCTGCTGGGATGTGGGTTATTTGGGCTTTTGTGGATTCAAAAGGGACGTCAACGTTCACATCATTAAGGATAAAATAATTGGAAAATATTCATGTGACGCAGTACGGATGTGAACTCTCCTCGTCCCTCCATGTTTTCACAGGATACCCGACGATGCCCATCTACTGGGCTTTAGGCTACCATCTCTGTCGCTGGGGTTACAACACCAGCAATTCCACCTGGGAGGTTGTCAAGAGCTTGAGGAATTATGGGATACCACAGGTACAGTTGAGCCAGCAGACTGTTTGTGTGTGTGTCAGTATTCATTTGTTTCTCGTCCTTTTGTTAAAATCGATACCGGTGTGTTGGTTTGTTCACAGGACGTCCAGTGGAACGATATCGACTACATGGACCAATTCCTGGACTTTACTTTTGACCCGACGAAGTTCGGCACGCTGCCGGATCTGGTCAAGGACCTGCACGCTCACGACCAGCGCTACGTCATGATCCTGGTACACCTGGAGTTTTGTATTTGCTTTAATATGCGTTGTCTGATTCGGAGTGTTTTGTATGACAGTTGTGTCTCGGACCTGCAGGACCCAGGTATCAGCAGCTCGCAGCCCGAGGGCTCCTACTGGCCGTACGACGAGGGGCTGAGGAGAAACGTTTTTATTAAAGATGCCGAAGGGAAAACACTCATTGGGAAGGTGAGACCCTGTAATGATGTTGCACAGATGAGGCTCACCCAACACACATTTACTCCACTCTGACAAACGGAAAGGTTATGGGTGCATTAGGAACACGATTGTCGTCTCTTCCTCCAGGTGTGGCCTGGTCTGACAGCGTATCCTGATTTCTCTGATGACGTGACGCATGAATGGTGGTACGACAACCTTCAGAGGTTCCACGAGAAGGTTCCATTTGATGGATTATGGATCGTAAGTATGGGAAGAACTGACTCTCTGCACTCCACGATATATATCTCCTCCCTGACCTTCGTCTCGTTTATTTTTTTTGTAGGACATGAATGAGCCGTCAAACTTCCTGGACGGGTCCACCAATGGCTGTCCGTCAAACAGTCTGGAAAATCCTCCTTACACACCCGGTGAGAGATCTCAAGCACAACTCTCACAACAAACACGACAGATGCACAATGACACAGTGCCTGTGATTGTCAAACTGTTCAATTGTGTCTTTCTCCCTTTTTAGGTGTACTTGGAGGTCAGCTGAGAGCTAAAACTGTGTGTGCCACCGCACAGCAAAAGCAGTCCGTTCACTATAACATGCACAGCCTCTATGGACTAATGGAAGCTAAGGCGTCTGCAAGGTCAAGACCTACAACGACACATAGACACACGACAAAGATGAACCGCTGAACGACTTCTTCGTTACATGGTCCTTTCCTTAAACCTCCTGCCTGTCCGCTTGTCTTTTGCTTGTTTTGTGTGCAGCGCTCTGAAGCGGATCCTGGCAAAGAGACCGTTTGTAATCTCTCGCTCCACCTTCCCCAGTCAGGGGATGTTCTCTGGTCACTGGCTGGGAGACAACAGGAGCCAGTGGAAAGATCTGTACGCTTCGATCGCAGGTGAGACGCATGGGTTGCACCTTTTTACAGCTATATAAATCAACTTTTAATGGATATATAGTGGATATATAGCTTGGAAGCTTCATTCGTAACGGTGACATTCAGATTCTAAATAAATATTTGAATGCTGTGCCGTTTTTCTTTTCTTTCTTTTGCACGTCTATTCATTCTGTTTAAACCTGGTATTTCTGCACAGTTACATCAACACAGAGTTAGAGCTGTCAGGTGAACAAAAACATGCCTCCAATAGAACACGAACGCTGCTCCGTGTCTCTCTGGGTGTGTAGACAACCAGCTGTTCGCTAAAGTGACCAAAATGAATGAAAGCAGCTTTAAGTGATCATTGCCTTGTAAAAAATACAAACTAGTCAGCAATTTGGAATATATTTATAGTGTTTTATGACACACTTATAGTGTTGTAGAACTACTAATGTGAAGGTTGTGCGACTGTAAAGATCTGTATTATGGTTTCACGTGTTTTATTGCACACACTACTCTGTACTGAGGATGAAGAGTAACACCCGCACTCTCCTCATCATTTAAGTGTCTCATCTTTCTCAAGTTTTTTCCCCCTCCCATGTCCCCCCGATGTTGCTCACCTTCTCTCCTTTGTCTCCTTCAGGTATCTTGACCTTTAACCTTCTTGGCATCCCGTTGGTGGGAGCAGATATCTGTGGCTTCAGCGAGGAGCCGCAGGAGGAGCTGTGTGTCCGCTGGACGCAGCTGGGAGCGTTCTATCCCTTCACGCGCAACCACAACACCATCGACATGGAGGTAAGATCTTAATGTCACCGCTCCAAAGTCGAGAGCTGGTCTGTCCTTCAGTCCCTGTTTATGATACTCTGTTTTTTTTGTTTCATTTACAGCCTCAAGACCCGACAGCGTTCAGCCCTCTGGCTCGTACAGCCATGAAGCAGGCTCTGCTGCTGCGGTATTCCCTCTTCCCCGTCCTGTACACTCTCTTCCACCATGCGCATGTCCACGGACACACTGTCGCGCGGCCCTTAATGTTTGAGTACGTATTAGATTTTCTTTATTTTGTCTGGACTGGGAGCATCGTTGCCTTACCGTAAATGTCCTGTGTGCTCTCCAAAGGTTCCCGAAAGACGTGAGAACATATGGGATTGACAAACAGTTCTTGTGGGGGAAGAGTTTATTGGTGACGCCAGTATTGGACCCGGGAGTCGACTACGTGGATGGTTACTTCCCAGAGGGTCTGTGGTACGACTACTACACGGTAAGACCCGCACTGCCTCAACACTCGGCCAAGAACACACATTCACAAAAAGGATTTTTGCGGCTTTTCTGACCTCTAAACCTGCGCAAATAAGACAAAACGTAACCGTGTAACTATCAAAGCACCTGCAAACGGTGAAATGCACCTCTAACGTCTGGGAACCCATTCTATGTGATCCGGCCCGACTCAACTCAGCACCGGGCTTTTGGCTCAGGCCGACTCTCGCCCCTCACAACCGACACCGGTGCAGTTATACTTTGCCACATGGATGATTGCAAACGGACAGTTTCTTTTGTGAATCGGACCGGGCATATAGCAGTTGCAAATGATGCTCGATCCATGGCGCTTATCAGCGACCGCTATCCATCCTTTGTGACGTCGCACCACAGAGTACACAGTGCTGTATGAGTCGGGAACATAACGGTGTAAACATGTGATGGTCTACTTCCCCAGGGCGACTCTCTGCGCAGTAAGGGTGAAGACCTTCGACTCCATGCCCCTCTAGATAAGATCAACCTGCATTTGCGCGAGGGCTCCATAACACCAACACAGGTAAATATAGCTTTTTGTTCAAATTACAGTGTTGTTGTTGTTAGTTTCTGAATTATTCTATTTTTGTTCCTCAACTTAAAGCCCCTTAACACTGTACAGATTTGGACAAAAGTCCTCTTCTTTTGAGGTTTTGATGCATAGAAGTGAGAGCACAATGGCAGAAGCTTGTTTATTGTTTTGCAACATTTTCTAAACATGAGGGGGATGATTTGAGTTGATATCGTGTATCTGCTTGCATCTGTTTTTCTCATGTTTACATGGTGGCTTCATGAATCACCAGACATTCGTCATTCCATCTGACATGCCTCAGAATTATCAGTCTGACACAGATGTTGACCGAGCGTTGTAAGATGATCTATTTAGCATACATTTTGACATTTCTGCATCTAAAACTGCTGCTGCCTCCTCAAAGTAGTGGAGGTGAAGTTTTTCCTTCCGTTTCACAAACACTGAAAATGCCATAGACATAAATAATATCGGATGTACTCATCTAGCATCTATTAAGCATTTTAATTGGGACTATTTCTTCGGGGGAAAGTAGTTCCAGTGAAAACTGTGTGTGATTTGGGTGAACTGGCCCTTTTTAAAGAAATATTTTTTGGCATTTCGCCTTCATTTGAGAGATGGCAGTATAGAAATGGAGTAGAAAGATTGGGGGTTATGGAAGGAAACAAAGGAATGAAACCTGTGTCGTTGTGGTTTTGACCTTTTTTGTGGATCTGACAAATCAAACCTTCCAATCAGAAGTCTGTAACGTCACATCCGTTTGTCTCTCTCCTCGTTCGTGTGTGTACAGGCGCCCAACCTGACGCTGTGGGTGAGCAGCGGTCAGCCTCTCCATCTGGTCTCGGCTCTCTCCGACGACGACGGCTCAGCCAGCGGAGATCTGTTCTGGGACGACGGAGAGAGCATCGACACCTACGAGAACGACCTGTACTCCTACATCGTCTTCAACGTCGCCCAGGTGCCCACACTGTTGGAAAACCTCCACAAACTGCGTCTGAAGTTGTTTGATTGAGCTCAAGGTTGTGTGTGTGTGTGTGTCGATGAAGGGAAACTTACTGACGGCACAACATACTTTGTAGCAGCAGTGCATTCTGGTCCACCGAGGCTGAGGTCTCATTGATGCCCATTGCATGTTAGAGGGGAACGCTGAGGGGAATAATTATCTGCGGTTTGATCACTATGAGCCAAAGTGAAATAAGTATAATTGGTTGGTTCGGCTTCAGCGTCGCGATGTAACTCACCGCCGTCCGTCTGCTCGTTTCGTAGAACGCGATGACATCGCAGGTGCTCCATAGCAACGTGGAGGCCACGTACATCACCGTGGAGACGGCCTCCTTCTACGGTGTGAAGCAGAAGCCGAGCAGAGTGCTGGTGAACTCCCAAGATGCAGCGTTCACGTACAGAGCCAACCAGGTGAGGTCAGAGGGGTCAACGACCTGGAAACGGTGGTCGTGCTTGATGTTCACGAGGAGTCATGAAGTGGTAGATGTCCCTGGTGACTCATCATGTGGGGATCTAACAGGGGTGTGGTTTCTCCAGATTTTCTGTGATTGAATCATGTAGATCTGTTTTACTCTCTGGGGAGAGGAACTTCAAGTCAATGTTATTTATTTATTTAAGGGGCTTTACAATCTGTACAGACCTCAGACCCTCGATTAAAGTGCAATACAATACAGAGTGCTTCAATATTCCTCTTCTGCAGTACATGAGCTGTGAAGGTGTTAGATTAACGTGTTTTATTTGTGTTTATCAGAATGGAGAAACGCTTCGTGCTGAAATGATGCGTTTTCTCTCTGCAGGTGTTGGCGGTTGCAGATCTCGGTCTCAACCTCAGTCAGAACTTCACCATCAGCTGGATGTGATGAATCGGGTGTTTTTATTTGCTGTTGAAGTCACAAGCTGGCACACGACCACCGACCTCCAGTAGTCTGGACACTGCTTTAAATATCCGTGTGGAAAATCTAATTCGATGCCTGATAACTTATCGCTGAACTGTCATCGGATTTCATCAAAAAGCTTGTGTTGGTTCCTTTTTTTTAGTTTCACTTTTATTTCAGTTCATGAATCAAATCTGAACTTTATTTTTTTTAAATTCTCATCAGCAGTAAGGTTTTGTGCAATAAGTGAAACAGAGGATGAGTGTGAGTCTGAACATGGGTCAGGATGTAATGCGTTGTAATGTGCTTGAATGCTATTTACAGCTTATGTTTGCACTAATTAGTACTGCAGTGTTGTAACGGAAGATACAGGTGCCTTATGATTCCTGTTTGTGTGTTTGTGGGCATCTCCGGGTTTGTACCAAATGATCCTTTTGTTCAGTGTTCTATTGTAAGCCTGTAAATGCGGATGACCACAGTACTGCTATGCTCGAGGATTACTTTAACGCACAACTCCAGTACGCTACACCAGCCATATGTGTCCTGCAATCATTTTACTGTGGATTCTCTTGTTTTCTTCTGACGGCAGAATGTAACTAAAACCTGAAGCAAAGTTCATTTATTCTGCTTAAAATTGACCTTGAAGCTGTGAAAATCTGATTTGAATTCGGAGTCTATAACTCACAGAAGACCATATTTTACTGTCTTTTGCGTTAAGGTTACTGAAATTAAAAAAAACTGCAGTATTTTATTATTCATTGTGTTTAATTGTTGTGTAATTGCTTGAATTTAATTATAAGAACAATATGAAAACTTCTGTTTTCTGGATTTTTTTTCTATTTGATGACAAACATCTTTTTGTGGCAACAATAAAAAAAATAAAAAAGTTTATTTAATTTGAATACATTTTATTTATTTATTTTTTTTTATCTGTCCTGCATTTGAATTTGCACCTTGAGGTGCTGGAGCACGTGTGCCACTAGAGGACACACTTTCTCAATGCTGTGGTGATTGTTGGATTTATTCCTCATAACAGATTCTGTTGTTTCCCCCCAAAGGCTACAAAATACCCTCATTTTTTATACATTTGTCAGTTTTATTTATTTATTTATTTATTTTTTCAGGTTTGAACTCAAAGTAGGAGCTTCAAACTAAACAAAATCTCTTCCCCGTCTCTACAACTCTGATCAAATCGTCCTTGAACGAGGTATTTAGGTCCAAAGTACTTAGTAACCAAGAGAGGGTGAAAGTACGTGCAGTTTTACTGTGATAATAAGATACGACCGTTTTATCTTTCCATACTTATTGTTCTTGAGTGAATTACAACCGTTGAAGACGGAGAAACTGCAAGATGTGAGGTTAATGTTTACCTTATTTATCTAAACAGTTATGAAGGTAAAAATCCTCGTCTGCGTTTGCTCAAATGAAAAGAAACTCATCCAATATTAATACATTTTAAATGTGTCACATCTTCTTTACTGCATCATTAATTCTAACGGTACTTTTATTTTAATCACATCTTCCTTCTTCTCTGTCAGTGTTTCCCTTTAATCAGCTCTGCAGCCTTTCTCTCTCTCTCTCTCTCAGAGTATTTTAGTCTCCCCCATCTCCCCCATTTTAAACCCAGCAGCTTTGTTCTGCAGATAGAAGAGTCTCAGGATGTCTGGTATTAAGATACGTGGGTCATCTGAGGACTGAGCTGAATTAGCTAGTCTCTTAAAAAAAAAATCTTTTCACATAATTAACATCTAGAGTGTGCGTGCCCTCCATAGACGTTGATCTCATGACACCCAACAAGTATCTGATTGTCCCCAACAAACGCACATATCCGCAACAGAAAGTGAAAGCAGACAACTTGTCCTATATTCCCCCTCTGATAGCGGGGTTGAATCATCCTCCACTGCTGATAGACGTGTTTTTATTGGCTCTGTGCAAACGTTCACAGGCTAACTGTTTCCAGATGGTTGGTAGAGGGCACATATATCATTCTGCAGAGGGGGGAGGAGAGCAAGGGAGAGAGAGAGAGAGAGGGAGAAAAAGAGAGCAGCGGGGGTCTGTCAAAAGCATTCTGCTCTACTGACGAGGGCATTTCCTGTCTGGATTTGGGAGGATTAAGTATTTGTGCGTGGGGGGTGTTTGTATGGTCGGCATGCAGAGAGAGGGACACAGTATGGGACTCTTTTAGGGGATCGTGCACATGTTTGATTTGACTGACTGTGCTCCTAATGCATGTGGGAGGAATGGGAACAGATCTGTGAAAGCAAAAAAAGGGATGTAGTGTCAGGGTTTACACGTTTTTAGGAAAAACAAAACATTGTTAATGTTTCAGTCTGGGCTTTGAGGTTTTGTCATATTTATGTAGCACATTTCACACTGAAAGCTTCACAAAAAACAAATCTGTTGCGTATTAAATGAAAACAATTTCATTGAATCGTTTTTGACGGATGGGTATTGTGCAAGAGAGTCTGGAGGGTCATGAAAAATATCTAAAAGCAGCTTCATTGTTCGATTGTTAAACTTTCCTTTTCTGTCTGGGTGTGTGTTTTTTATAACAGAAGTTTGTCTCAAACCGACAAAAACCATTCCAGCTCTTTTAACGGTGTCTTTATATTCACTTATAATCATCTCAAGACATCCAGTTTTGTAAATCCAGAGTCGAGTCCTGACTACCTTGAGGATCACTTCGGACTTAAGTTCAGGTTTTGTGGTTAGAGATTTAGGTATCAGTAATGAAGAAATGTCATGCATGGACATATACTGTATACAAGTCAAAATAGTGCATGTAGGGAAACAGTCGAAGACTCCTTTTCAAGTATTCTGCAGGTTGCTCAGTCGGTGTTACACTCGGTAGTCTGTATTCAGCCTCCACACCTACAGCTTCCACAAAGGTGTGGTGAGACATGAACTAGCTAAATATTTACCCTGTTATCAAATTAACTTTTCTTAGTGTTCCTTTATATTTGCTCTCCTCGCTTTGGTTTAAGTGTGTGTGTGTGTGTGTGTGTGTGTGTGTGTGTGTGTCTTTCCGCTTTGCAAACTAAAACCCTTAATCATCGTCTTCTAAATACAGAATCACATCCTGGTTTAAAAGTCCAATAAGTCAATGTAACTGCTCCTCTGGAACATCTGGGAGATGAGCAACATCTGACTGAGAATGACATGAGGGTCACTTGATGAGTGTAAATATAGAAACAAATAGTTTGAACCCTGACATAGAGAGGGAAATGATGATTCATAAGTGGAGTGATATGTGATTTTAGAAAACGTCACTGTCACAAGAGCTGAGAGCCACACCCAGGAGCCTATATCTCCTGCACACTCCTCCGTTTTCTTTATTTTAATATCAAAGTATCCACAAGCCTTAAATTGCGTCTAAATACAGAAACACAGTTTCTGTGCAGTTTAGATGATGTCAGCAGAATACCTGAACCTGAACTTTGTAAGAGTGATGCTGAAAAAAACACTGACCTCCTCTGTTTGAATGTATGGCCACACCCAACGGTGACATCACAGTGTACTGACCACACCCAGGAGTGCGCCTCTACATCACAGCGGCAAGGTGGGAAAAAAAGAGGTAAAAGATGCTAAAAAGCTTCGTAGAGCTGAAGGGAACTGAAAGGTTGGGTGATAATTCTCTGTAGGTTCACAACTACGAGTTATCACAAAGTTTCAGTTCAGCTTTAAACAGAGTTATGGTAATATATTAATTGAATTGCTTTGGCACCACCAGGTAAAGGCCATGAACTATTGCTCAATGTTTTCATGTTGACTAAACTTGCTCAAGAGTGATGGCAATTTATTTCAAATAGGCAACACCTACAAGAAATAGGCAGCCAATCACTAGAAAATGAGATAGACCATCAGAAAACAAACAACATTTTTTGGGGGGGATTTTGAAATATGGATCTAATTTGCTTAATCAACGTTGTGGTATATTAAGCGGTGGGAATAGGTGATGTGTACATGACACAGGTGCGTGTTTGTGGTGTTTTATAAATGGACACTGTATGTATTGTAATATAACTGTAGCCTGTTACCTGATTTATTTGAAATCTGCAGATCATTCTGCTGACGAACAAGACACACAAACGGGAGCAGAAAGCAACATTTCTCTGCAGTGAAGACGGTGGCGCAATGCACAGAAAGGCTGAGTCAGCGAAACAAAGCTGCTGCTTGCTGAACAGAGCGCATGTGCAGGTGTCATGTAACCTGGTGAACAGACACACACCCAGCAGACAGGACAGGACAGGCCGCCTTACAAAAGCAACAACCACACCTGGTTAACTGGTTGCACAGTTTACTGAAATAGCTCCATATCATAACCTTTAAATCAATGTTACATGTTCCTTTAATCTAAAATGTAAATGTGTGACGGTAACTTTAGCTACTATATGGGAAGTGATTCATGAGGGGAAGTGGAGGACATGAGCCTCTGCTTAGTTTCTGGGTGGGTTTTTGAGGAGGAGTCGACATGATGACATAATTGCACACAATGTATGTGGTGAGTTTTTTATTTTAAGGCAGCTGACTGACTGACTGACTGACTGGTGTTTGTGTTGCTTTAACATCTTAAATGTACCAAAGTAAAATAAAATAAATAAAAAACAAGACTTTCCAACAGGACTGTAGTCACTTCCTGGCAACAAGAAAATACATAGATATTATATAAAATTCAAAAATTATAATTTGGTGGCTAAAAATGTCCTATTAATAACTTGGACTAATGAACTCATATCTCACTCACGCGCACACACACACACACACACACACACACACACACACACACACACACACACACTGACAGAGAAAGAAGGAACACAAAGGAGGACTGAACTCCACCCATGACGCGTCACTATCGACCTTTCACAGGTGCCACTTACAGTTTCTTCACATTCTCTCAGTCGGTAGAGGTGATTCCCACAGGCACACACGCACGCACACACTCATGCAGCGTCCTGCTGTCTCTCATTTCCTGGATCCAGCGCGTCCGAGCTGCTGTGGAAACTTTCAGAAGTTTTGTTGTTGAGAGGGGAGGGGGTGAAGAGGGGAGGTGGGGGAGCTCTGGGAACCTACTGCGGCGTTTGCTGCGCTCACACGCGGATCGGTTCGGTGTCTGAGCTCCGGGGATGTCGGCCGTGAAGGCGCTGCAGCAGTGGTGCCGGGTCCGGTGTGACGGCTACCGGGACGTGTCCATCACCAACATGACCACGTCCTTCAGGAACGGAATGGCTTTCTGCGCGCTCATCCACAAGCACAGACCCGATCTCATGTGAGTAGACTCGGACCACCAGAGGACTGGGTGACGTTTGCATGTGTCCTGTCTGTTTGTGACATAAGCTGTTTAGAGAAGGAGTACTCTTGTCGTTTTACTTGCACTTCTTTAATGAAAGGGACGAGAGAAACTTCATGTGGGTCTGCAGGAAAAACCGGAGCAGGAGCTCAGCTGAGGAGCTCAGTGTCTGCAGAGTCTGCCTGTATTTACATTAGGCCTGGGCTTTATTTTCCTTTACAGTTTACCTACTAAAGTGATCGTCTGTGCAATCCTGCTACTCAGTATGTATGTTATAGAGTGCAGATCTGGAGACTTAAAGGACTTTAGACTTGACGCCCTTCATGACTTGAATCGAGACTTGAAGGAAGCAACATGAAGGTCTCAGGTTTTGACCTGGTAGAATCTTGGATCTTAAAAAAAAGAAAGAAAAAGCCTTTGGAAACAGATAATGGCAATGAAAAGATTTGACTTTGAAAGCTGTCTATCTGGATGTATGTGGACTGATCTGCTTCGTCACACTACAATTAAACATTTAAATACAAAGTCTAAGCAATCAGGTCTGTTTCCATCGTCACCGCACATGTTTCAACTGTTGTTGGCCTGTACATTTATTCTCAAGCAATGTAGAAAAACACTTTACTTTTACCATTTTTCACATTAGCAATAACATAATTTAGTTATAGGCCAAAGCTTGCTAAAATAGTTGGGCATAACTGTAAGTAAATACATAAAACATGTAAAACCGAAGAGTTCAAAAAAGTTCAAAATTCAATAAAAAAGAAGGTGGGTGGGGGTTGTAATGATGCCTTTAGAGTCAAACACACGCATTCATCACAGAAAGATACATTTTCTACACACAAACACACTATTGTTTAAATGCAAATCATTCAAAAGAATTGCAGAAAGGCCTCTGGAGCTTTCCAGTCTATTCAAATGCAAATGTCTTGGTCAGCAATCAGACTTTTTCTCAGCCCCAAAAGATTTAAAAAAAACGCCTCTTTTGTAAATGTTTGTTCTTGTATTCATCTTAAAGTTGCACAAACCTCTGGCCTGCGTACGTTGCTGCAACTAATGATGTTCAACATCACTGAATGATCTCTTGAGTCACTTTTAGGTGACGTTTTTCTCTGTTTAGTCAGAAAACAGTGAAAGATGACCGTCACAAGTTGACTGTAGAAGCTTGTGGTGATGTCTTCATATTGTTTGTTGTGTCCGGTCAGCAGTGCAAAAACCCAAAGAAATGTAATGTACAATAATAAGAGCATGAACGTGTGTATTGAAGGAATTTTGCTTTAAAAATTGTTTAATTTTCGGTCTATTGAGAAATCAATGAATTGTCCGTCTGTGTGTCAAAGATCATTTTCAGTTCGAGGCCTTGATCAAGTGAAAGTAAAAAGGTCGTCTCCTTTGTGTTTTCCCGGGACTTTTTGACAACTACCAGAGAATTTCCACCCGGGAATATTTGTTACTTGACAGCTGCAAAGTGTTTTGTCGTGAATGAGATCCGTCCACGTTACGCTTTGGCTTAAATATTCCAAAGACCTGACTCACCATCCCTATTGGAGCGTTGCCCAGTTTCACACACGGACGCCTGGTTTTCTTCCAGAGAAGCCATTACTGTGGGAAGACAATTAGTTTCATTTTAGGAAGAGACGGGGCTTTGCTTTCCTGAATGTAGACATTTCCATGCTTCTAAAGAATGCAGGCTGACATGAGACCATGTGTCACCACCGCGGCCGTGTAATGAATTGATACGTCCGACTGTCTGTGTCATGGTCCGTGTCGATGTGACGGGCTGCGCCTGACTAAACAACACATGTTTAGGTCTAGACTGTAAACAAACCAATGAGGAAGGGAAGTTGGATCACATGTTACTGTTATTAATGTTTCCTTCTTCCTCTGTTGCAGCAACTTTGATTCACTGAAGAAGGAAGATGTTTATGAGAACAACAAACTGGTGAGGCATGTTTACATTCTGCATTTTGACATCTGAATGTTTCCCACACATGTTTATTCGGACAAACTCATGATTCCTGAGTCCACACTCGAGGCTTTAGTCTACAGGCCAGATGATTAATCGTACTGATTTAAAGGTTCCCTGCCCTACCAGTAGTGTAACTCAGGCAGAAGTCAATGCAGAAGTGCTTTAAAGTTCTCTCTAATGGCCATTAGGGAGCGAAAAATAAATCAGATTGTATAGAAGTCTATGAGAAAATGACTCTACTTCTCTCTTGATTTATTACCTCAGTAAACATTGTAAACATGAGTTTATGGTCTAAGTCGCTAGTTTCAAGTCTCAGCATGATGTTCATTTAGTAAATTATGGTCCATTTAGAGTCAAATAGACCATAAAGCGGAGTATGCTTTAGGGCGGGGCTAGCTTGTGATTATCCTGTTGCTACCACGGCGTTGTTTGGTCTGGGAGTTGTCCGCGTTTTCATCGTACAACTTTAACCCTTTCACGGTGTGTTTTCAGTTCATGGAAGTTAATTGTAACCTTTTTGCCGCCTAAAATGTTTGACTCAGAGCTGGGTTGTACTTAGCTCCACCCTCTCGTGTCTCTTCTGGTTGCAAAGAAGCCAAGATGGCGACGGCCAAAATGCCAAAGTCAAGGCCTGAAATGGCCGTACTTCTTCTGTACAGTCTTTGGTTTCACACTATTACACTGATCAGCAGCTGACGGTGACGCGCCAGGATATGCTGCAATGTGCCAACAAAGACCGTGAAGAAGAAGATTACAAGCTCGTAGAGACGTCTGTAACAGCCATAAATTGCTTCTACGTGCGTGCTGTCTGTTGATGTTGCATCAGCACCACTTGATGTTTGGTAACAGAGGATTTTCAAAAGCGTCAGTATTCATACGTAGCTGAGAGAAGAAGTCATTGCCAAATGCAGAGTGTTTCAGTCCGGGCACTTTGACGTTGGCTGCGTTATTGCTTTCTTTACTTTCACTTTCTCCGCAGAGCTTCATTACTCTGAGCTTCATCTGAGCTCTGAGACAAAAGCTCAACATCACTTTTGCTCTTTTAAAGTGATGTTGAATAAAAGCTCAAATTAGCAGCTACTATTTGACTTTATTCAGGATCTTAACTGAAACAAAGCTGAAAGAATAGATGCAAGTTCAAAATCAACAATGGGCTGTAAGAGATTAAAGTGCACTGCAAAGTAAACAGTGTTCTTCTGGCTCTCTTGATCGTCTGATTACTGATTTAGTAATGCCTCTCGTCGGCCTGCCTCTGCTTGTTTTGTTTTTTTCTGCTTCCATGGAATCGCTGAATGTGAATCTAGTTTGGAAATTCCTGACTCGCTTTCTCTCAGAACACAGAAGGTGTAGATTCAATCTGTGGTCAGAATGTTTGCCATTTGAACAAAGGGGTTCTATTCAGGAAAGGCAAAAAAAACCCAAAACAAGACATGGTCGAACCATTAATTGAAACAAAGAAGACGGAAATCTAAAATACAATACTAGGTACTCAAATAGACATTAAAAATAAAAATGATTTCATACAAATTAACTCTTTAAAAAGAAATGTCCAACATGTTTCAGCGTGTCAACACACGGCCAAACTTTATCTCAATTCTAAGACGACACTGATAAAGTAAAGCTGAAATCAAAAAAGAAACTCACAGTCCCAAACAGAATAAGTAAATATCTTGTGCGAAGTGTGTTAAGATGCAGAAGTCTCCAAGTTTTTCATTGAGGTCTCACAAAGACAGACTATTTGCTTTTCCATCGTTGTGCGCCCCGAGCTTCCTCTGTCTTGTTGGATAAAGTCGATGTAATTTGCAGGCGTTCAAGGTTGCGGAGGAGCAGTTGGGAATTCCAGCGCTGTTGGATGCAGAAGACATGGTGGCTCTTAAGGTTCCTGACCGCCTCAGTATCCTGACATACGTGTCCCAGTACTACAACTACTTCCATGGGCGCTCCCCAAGTGAGTATCAGTGTCTCTGGCTGTGTTCGTCTCTCTGCCTTTGTCCCCCTTCTTCCTGTCTCATCAGTCTCTGTTTGTTCATGTGTTTGCTGCAGTTGGTGGTCTGGGAGGTATAAAGCGCCCAGCTGACGACCCCACGGATGAACCGTCTGGGAAGAAGAACCAGCCGGTGGCAGCGAAGGTGTTTCCCTCTTCCAAACCGGCCAGAGAGAACAGCCCTCCCCCCTCCACCAACATCACAAGGCCTTCTCCTTCCCCAAAACAAACCAGAAATGCCACAAAGGTAACCTTAATTCTTCACATAAGCATTACAAAAAGATTTTAAAAAAATCACGATGTGGGAGTTACAAAGCCAAACGCATTAAAGATGATTCAAATACCTACAAAGTTCTATTGTTGTCTGTATCAAACTGCTGTTACATAACAAACAAAAACAAACCCACATAGCCTCAGATACGTTACAGCAATTACGTGAATAGATAACTGGTCCTGAATAAAGTTGTCGTTTCCATCTCATGAAACCTCCCTCTCCTCCCCTATTCCAGGATGTGGTGGTTGAGAGACCCCATCAGACAGGCACCCTGAGCAACAAATGTGTGTCCTGCACCAAGCACGTTCACCTGGTGCAGCGACATCTAGTGGACGGGAAGCTCTATCACAGGATCTGTGCAAAGTAAGGACCCGTGCTAATTCATTTAATCATAACTGATCCTCTTTATTCTAGTCTGGAGCGTGCCACCAGAGCGATTATAGACTCTTTTTTACTTTTTAATTTAAATTTTAAAAAAGTGAATTAATTGATTTTAAAAAAGCAATTTAAATTTATAATTACAATTATAAATAGAACTCCTATCACATTGTCAGACAAATAAAAGGATCAAATTTGAGGCAGCAGACGCATTCTTAATTCATAATTTGACGCCTACATTACCCACAATGCAACTCCACCGGTTCATTTGGAGTTCGTGTATGTTAGTATGTGCCCTGCTTATTATATCCCATTTACAGTTTCCATTTCATGATGGCTTTAATAACTTGAGTTACTTTTTGTGAGCTGTAATTCTGGTTCTGACTCATAGTAATGACATTTCTTTGCCTTTCTTTTAGAGAAAATTAAGGTCAAATTCTGTCCTGTAGACGAGACGAAAACAAAAAGTCTGTGAAAAATTGCCGCTGTTGTTGTCTCAGACATCAACTCTTGTCAGTTTGTAAAGTTGTATTTCATTCTTCCTGACCTCCACAGACCAAATCCAAGTATTACACATGTTTCTGGCATCATCCAGGATTCATAAAACCGTAGTTATGTCCAGGGGTTTTATATTCAAGCTCAAACAGAACCAGCAGGAGCTCTGATTCGCCAGCTGTGGGAAGAATTTTGTAACAATTACGTGTCTTTTGCTTTCTGTCTTTCAGGGCACTGCCGCCTACAAACCCACCTGTACCTTTCAGAGGTTTACCCACAAACACTCCCGTTTCCAGATTAACTCCTCTAGTTGACTCCACTAAAACCAACACGGCCACTCCGACTCATACACCCTCCAGACTGGGACCGTCATGGCTGACGGAGAAAGCCAGCACCCCTCCCAGCTTCTCCACCACTTTTTCTTCTTCGCCTCCCTCCCGGCCTGCTTCCAGTGTCTCTCCTGCTGCTAAGGAGATTCAGACGCGTGTTTCCAGATTAACTCCCATTACTCCCGAAACTCCCGTTTCCAGATTAACTCCCGTTACTCCCGAAACTCCCGTTTCCAGATTTACTCCCGAAACTCCCGTTTCCAGATTAACTCCCGTTACTCCCGAAACTCCCGTTTCCAGATTAACTCCCGTTACTCCCGTTTCCAGATTAACTCCTCTAGCTGACTCCACTAAAACCAACACGGCCACTCCGTCTCATACACCCTCCAGACTGGGACGGTCATGGCTGACGGAGAAAGCCAGCACTCCTCCCAGTTTCTCCACCACTTTTTCTTCTTCGCCTCCCTCCCGGCCTGCTTCCAGTGTCTCTCCTGCTGCTAAAGAGACTCAGACGTGTGTTTCCAGATTAACTCCCGTTACTCCCGAAACTCCCGTTTCCAGATTAACTCCCGTTACTCCCGAAACTCCCGTTTCCAGATTAACTCCCGTTACTCCCGAAACTCCCGTTTCCAGATTAACTCCTCTAGCTGACTCCACTAAAACCAACACGGCCACTCCGTCTCATACACCCTCCAAACTGGGACTGTCATGGCTGACGAAGAAAGCCAGCACCCCTCCCAGCTTCTCCACCACTTTTTCTTCTTCGCCTCCCTCCCGGCCTGCTTCCAGTGTCTCTCCTGCTGCTAAAGAGACTCAGACGTGTGTCGTCTCCAAACCCGCGGCTTCACGGACTCCTAGTGACTCTCCCTTCACCACAGCAACCACTTCTATCAACACCAAGCCCACCGCTGCTCCTCGTACCTCGACCACGGCGGCCAAGACACTGCAGTCCAAGCTCAAGTTCTTCCATTCGGAGAGCGATGAAGAGAAAAAGACTGCAACCACCAACGTTGTCGTAAACAAAGGGCCGAACGTGACCACCAAGGTCCAGGAGGCCACAGTAGGACAGGCCGTCTCTGTGGTTGTGAATGTTGGTGGCTTTGGCAGAAAGGAAGCGAATGTGAGCCCAAACACAGCGAAAGCAGCTGGAGTAGGTGGAGATTCGAAGGCGAAACTCTCCCAAAAACTGGCTGAGGAGAACAACAACAACAACAACACCGCTAAGCCGCCGTGGACGTCTGTAGCGCTGAAGAAAATTGACAAGTAAGTAATGTAACACACACGTATATGATTTTATAACATCTGGCTTTTGGCCTGACATCTACTGGTGAATAGTAGCGTTTAATAACTCCTCACCTCTGATCAGACCTCCTCAAGTGGAGACTCCAAAGAAGGAGACGGAGGGTGTCAGAGGGAGAAAGGTGCTGAGGGTAGACCCGTCGATCCTCGCTGACCTGGTGACTCCGACAGACAGCCGGACTCCCAGCCCGGCCGGCAGAAGTGGACTCAGAGCCAGAACCCCAGACAGAGAAGCCTCAAAGCCCGGCGGTGCATCGCCCAACAGCTCAGGTTAAACTCACATATCTGGTGGCTGTACATAGAGCAGTTTGTTCGTAGCATGTTTGTGTGGTTGGAACAGGAAATGTTGGAAGTGCCCTCTCACCTGCACGCTCTTTAAGTACCTCTTTCACAGCCATTGGCAGTGGCGCTGCCTGTTATTTTACAATAGTTTGCATTTTGCGAAGACCCGCCCTAATCTGCCTCTGATTGGCTAGCACTCGCTGCCTCCTTTGCAGAATTTGTTTAATTTTATTGCTGATAAAGATCGCAGGAGGGCTGGTAGTATTAATGATTTCAACTCGGATGTGGATGTTTTCATCAGGATGGCAGCCTTCTTGCATAATCACAATGTCCTGATTTAGGCTATAAAGACCGGTCGGGGATTTAATTTTTGATGTGGTGCCATGATTAAACTGAATTTGAACCTGACTGTTGATATGGCACACTGATTAACAAGAACATTATTATGGTATAATGTCGGACAAAGGGCTTGTTTGTCCTTGGAGAACATAAACCAGAGCTGGGTCATATGGTTGAAAATGTTATCTTAGTATTGGTTATATTCTGGTACTGAAATGTAGTTATTAGTATGTATCTCCCTAAACCCACCTGCTTGTTCCGTAGACTTTACACTGACATGACGTTGACAGTATTATTACATTTTACAAATATTTAATCCTGATGGTTTGTTAATGAATACAGAAAATACAGAAACTCATTAGAGTTGCATGGGATTTTCCTCCAAAATGTGGGAAAATATTTTCAGGGAGGCACCGTATCCGGCTCTCTTAACACATTAAAGGAAACATTCACCTCTTTTTTTTTTTTATGTGGATGTCCTTTCAGTGTTGATAGTAAGTGTAGTTGATTGAAGCAATAAATTCCTCAGTGCGTTGACGGAGAAAGCTGAGATCGCAGCTGCAAAATATGTTCATCCGCCGTCGTCGTGTAGTTGGTGGGGAGGAACAACTACAGCCTGCTGTTTCTCTGGGTAGACACGGGCCGATCTCTGGATTAGTGGTTCCTAACCTTTTTTCTCTTGAAGCCCCCCATTACTTGTATCTACTGTGCAAAAATACAGGGTGGCCTAGAAAGTAGCCTACTATTGTGAAGTAAAGACAAAAAAGTTTTGTAAAAAATTTTTATATATGCATACTTTTGTATAAATGATCCAGTAAGTATGTTATTATGATTTTAGTTTCACATGTGCAAGTCTTATTTTGACAACCTCAGGGCAGACCAATCCTGGCGCACCCCCTCAGGGGGGCCCGGACCCCTGCTCAGAAACAGAACTTCCCTTTGCTGCCGCTGCATTAGCCGTGCAAGAAGATATGGCCGGCGGGGACCCTCCGGGAGTCAGAAGCTTGCGCGCAGTGCATTCTGGTACATGTAGGCACGACTCCACGAGCAGGAGAAATGCTTTATTTCAAAATAGCAAACACAGAGGAATTTATTGCTTCAATTAACTTAATTTAACATCAAAACTGACACATCGAAGGGGGTGAATTTTCCCTTTAATGACAAAGACTTTGATTCACGCCTCATTGACAACCTAAAGTCCGCCTGTTACTTCACCCTGTATACATACTTCTATACAAAGGAGCTCCTTGTTCCTCTGCTGTGTTTCCTTTTATAACGAAACAATAACAATAGGAACTGATATTTGATAGTGGATGTGACTCAGGTAAATAAACTGAACCTGTAAATGAAAAACACATTTATATTGATTTGTTTTCTTCTCCTCAGCATTAGAAAACAAAGGGACTCCTGCGGACTGGAGGTCGAAGCTCAAACCCATCTCCAAGTAAGACTTATTAAATAAACGTTTGTCCTGTGTCCCCTCCATGTTCTACGTTTCTGGTTAATTCTTTCCCTTACTGGCTCAGTTCCTAAAGTCATACCTCCAGCAGGGAGTATCTGCACGTGGGCGGGCTCGCAGCATAGCAACATCTCCTCTTCTCTCCTGATCTCCATTCATCCATCCTTTGATCCTGCCTTTCATCCGTCCATCCATCCAACCTTTCCCTCCCACAGGAAGCCTGTACCTGCTGCTCCTCCAAATGGCTCGGCCATCATTTGTAGTCGGAGAGCTTTCGGCCTCTCCTCTTCCGCCCACATGCATGTGAGCCCCAAATGGTGTCAAGACTGAGTAGAGTCCTCCGTGGTGCAACATATGCTCAGTGCTCAGAGTTCCTTTCCCCTAGGATGACCTTTCCTCCCGCTCTCATGAATCAAAACTGAACACTAGAGGGGGGACTACTTGTAGGAGCAGATAAAGGGCCATTAATTAAAGTCTCTTTGTCTCTTTTCTGCTCGTCCTCAGACCTGCTGCTGCTTCCCAGTCCTCCCCTAAACCCTGGGCTAATGGAGCTGGACAGCCTCAGACTGTTGGGCCTTCTCCCTCCTCTCATCTTCACAACCCGAGCATCTCCGTCACTCCACCTGCAGCAAAGGGTAACATGGGTATCTGTGTTGTAATATTGTTCCGTTTAAATATGATTTTGGACAAAAAACAACAACAACCCTGCACATTGCTATTTTATTCCCATTTCTTTTAGTCCACGTCGGCATTACAACGTACCGCAAATGGTCTTCCTAAAGAATTCCTATATATGAATCCGACCTCTCAGGGTCTCCTGCCTTTGTTCTTCACTCTCATTGTATCTATTTGAATTATCTTTCTTTCTTTTTCAGGACTCCTGAATGGTCAGACAGACCCGACTGCAAATGGCACCAAGTCAGAGTCAAAGAAGGTATTGAACCGTAGAAAATAAGTTTGCTTTAGCTTACAGCACATTGTTTTAAATGTAGTCACGTTGAGGTTTTTATTTTTTGATCAGTTAAAATAAACATATCATATAACAACAACAACAATTTTAATCTATTTAATCTACTGATTGGTAGTAAAACATTTTTTTAAATAAAAGCATTTCTCTTTTAACAAACTAACTACATTTCAATTGTTTATTAATGTAATCATTTATACGTCTTACTCATCTGATCACCTTTTACTGCCTCTTTTCTTTAAACTGAAATGTAAGGATGTCATTGAATAAAGACAGTGGGATCACTAAGTTAGGTTCACCTGGGTTTTAGGATTTATGTTTTGGTTCACAGCTTCCATTACATTTTTGTGTGTGTGTGTGTGTGTGTGTGTGTGTGTGTGTGTGTGTGTGTGTGTGTGTGTGTGTGTGTGTGTGTGTGTGTGTGTTACATCTGTAGATGAAACCAGGCTACATCCTCAAAGAGGACATCATAAGGGAACTGCAGGAGATTGAAGATAATTTGAACGAGTGGGAGAAGAGGGGAGTGGAGCTGGAGGTGAAGCTCCGCAGCAGTGAAGAAGGTGAGATAAACACACTCGTAACTGTGTGAACCCTCCTCATGAATCAGGAGTGGAAAAAAAAGATTTAGAGGAAGGAATGTATTATGGGATTAACTGCATGTGTGTATTTTTGTGCGTCAGAGGGTGAAGATGACTCTCTCATGGATGAGTTCATGGTTGAGTGGTTCAACTTGATCAGGAACAAGCAGGTGGCAATGCGCCGGGAGTCTGAACTGGTCTACGTGTGAGTAAACACACACACACACACACACACACACACACACACACACACACACACACACACACACACACACACACACACACACACACACACACACACACACACACACACACACTTAGAAGAGGGGCTTGCCACTATTTAGCGATTAGTGAAACAGACTTGTGGCCAGAAGGTTGACAGTTTGAATTCCCAGTGTCCTCCCTCCTCCGTCCCTCAGCAGGACGTCCTGGAACAAGACAGCTCACCCCCCCCACTGGCTGCAGTGTGAAGCAGGATGCTGCAAATATTCCTGCAAATATTCCTTTCATTAATTAATGTTAAACCTCTACCTCTACCAAGGCATTTTAATGGCAAATTATAACAATTTTTTTATTTTTAATCCAGATCTGCACACAGTGTAAGAAATCATGTTTTTTTTGGAAAATAACTTGGGGAACACTGAGCATATGACCTTTGAGTTATGGCCATTTAAAGCTGCTCTAATCCATATTTTTCTTGTTAACAAGGGATCTAATGACCACGTGTAATCTGATAGGGGTCGCTTGGGTTGAGAAATGCAATCATAGGCGATAAACTATTTAAATACAGATTTTTACATTGTTTTTACTTCTAGTGGGAAAACCCAGGACCTGGAGGAAGAGCAGCCCACTGTTGAGCAGGAGCTCAGGAGACTGATGGACAAACCAGGTGAGAGTTTCAAGGAAACGCACTCGACACGATGACATGAAACGGATCAAACATCTGAAACTAAAATGTGTCCGTGTTTGAGCAGAACGCCTGAAAACGACCTGGGACCGGAAGAGGGAGGAGCAGCTGATGGCCAAACTGTTTGAGATCGTCAACGACAGAAACGCTATTATAGAGGGTCTGGATGAGGATAGACTCAGGTGTGTATGCAACTACAGTGGAGGGTCATTTGGGGACATTTAAATTCTACAATTTAAGGTCTTGGCTTGAATATCCGCTATGTGCAGACAGCCCCACACTCACAATGTCAAGCACCCCAAGTTTTGAAAAACAACAATGCACATTCCTCGAAACTTTTGGCAAAGAAAGCTGACGGCACAAATTTGATGCCTGTTGCCTCGCTGTAATCGTGACTGTTATCGTCAGAAGTAAGTATTTCTATTAAAGACGAGAGTAACTGCGCTCACTATGAACAACGTGGATTATCCTCTACAGCACACGTGTGAAACTCTGCCTTTTGAGACTTTAGAGATTAAACACCTCGGTGGTAACCAGCCGCAGGATATTGTTATAAACCAAACCTCTGGTAAAAAGAATCAGATTTAACGTGGAGTGGTTCTCTGGGACAAAATGGCTAACTGCTAGCTTGTCAGAGAAGACACTTTTTGCCTCGTATGTGTGTTTTTCGGCGGGGATGGTACCTGACAAGAACAGACATTCAGGATCTTAAGCGTCTTTCTGAGAGGATTAGCAAACATGAGAGCAGCAGGACAAGGAGGTAAAAAAAGGTCTATAGTTTCTACACTTTTCCGCTGATGTGGAGTATGTGTAAAACCCTTAAAAATATAGCTGAGCATCATCACTTCAACCTCACAGTAATGCTATAAATACTATTTTGTTGATCAGTTACAAATTTATATATTCCTTAAAGTTGTGTGTTGAGCTAAAATGCCAACTATTCACTCTTTACAGCTTCTCAAATGTGGGGAATTGTGATTTTTCTCTCTTTTTACATCGCTGTACATTGAATATTTTGTGTTTTTTTGGACTATTGGTCAAACAAAACAAGCAGTTAGTTTAAAGACGTCGCTTTCGGCTCTGGGAAATTGTGACGGGCGTGTTTTCATTTCATTCTGACACTTATAATATATAAATTATAAATAATAGACCAAAGAAAAATATGACTCGATAATGGATTATCTCATGCTCTTTGTTTGATTTCAAATCCAATGTACTAGAGTACAGAGCGAAAACAACAAAATGTCTCACTGCCCTAGTAGTACTCACAGATCACACGCGTGTATGAATGCAGTATGAGCTCATACAGGTAGGAACTGCTGTTGATCTGTGTTTGCTTTCTGTGTGTTTTCTCAGGGAGGAAGAGGAGGACGTGGAGCTCGACAAGATGATGATGAATTTCAGTGAGTGTCTCTAACACCTCCACAGGCCGTCGGTCTGACCCCCCCCCCCCCCCCTTCGCTCTGTTCATTAGTTATCACAACCTCGATGTCACTGCAACTTAGTTTGCTTATAAATTATCCAATTGAGGATTTCCATCATGGACGCCTCTAATTGAAGTAGATAGGAATCTCAGTGTGTGTGTGTGTGTGTGTGTGTGTGTGTGTGTGTGTGTGTGTGTGTGTGTGTGTGTGTGTGTGTGTGTGTGTGTGTGTGTGTGTGTGTGTGTGTGTGTGTGTGTGTGTGTGTGTGTGTGTGTGTGTGTGTGTGTGTGTGTGTGTGTGTGTGAGAATGTGCTGCATGTTTAAGGGTGCCACTGGGCGATGTTTTCATCTCATTTGATCTAATGACTGCTAATGGAAAAAGCATCAAACAAAATGCTCCCCCTCTCTTTGTCAGCGGCGTTTCCTATTAGACAAATGGATAATGTAGCTGGTTAATTTGACCCTCTGATAGAATAGAGTTAAAGCCGGCTTCATTTGCAATTCATGGCTGGGAAAGCCGGGCTGAAAATTGAGGAGATTTATTGAACTTCAGTGAAAGGTCGTTATGTTGCAGCGAGTGAATGCCGACCGTGGGCTAAAGACTAGCCATTTTATTTTAATGTATTCGTAAAAGTTAATGCCAAAGTTTCACAGTTCATTCCCACTCAGAGTGTAGTCATGTGTTCGTTTACACGCATGTTGTATCTCATAAGAGAAATGCTACTTTATACCACGGAAAATACTACTCTTTTCCTTCTTTTAATCTTGTATCAGGACACCTCAAACAGGGGTTGATTGACGTTACATTGCTTGTAACCATGGCAAAAGTGCTTCTGTTGTGTGAACCCTCACTGGTGAAAGAACTACTAGATTTTAAGTTAAACTAGACTAGAAACACACTTTAAACACAGCTTCTCTTTTTGCTTGTGGCTGTGGTATCGGCACAATAACACATGCACTAATATAAAATATATGTTATTTTAATATATCAGAATCTGCTTTATTGGCCAAGCTATGTGTTCACATACAAGGAATTTGACTCCGGTTATCTCCAATGAAATTAGAGATAAGACTTGAAAAAGAGCTAAAAATATAGAAGGCACTCGGCGAGCGCAGACCTCCGCCAAGGCCGTTTCCGTAATTGAAAAATGATCCGCGTATCCTTCCCGTGATGCGGATCAGCTCCAACATGTAATGGGGTTTTTCTTCGGCTCACGCTACTACAGCCTTCCACCACGTTTCAGGACAATCAGGCCGGTAGATTTTCCGTAATCCTGCTGACAAACAGACAAGCTAATCAACAAACAAACCAACCAACCACACAAACCAAAAACACAAACGTCTTGGCGGAAGTAACAAAGCTTAATAAAGATATGGAAAAATAGATATGGAACTATTATGTGCATACAAGTAGGTGACAAAATAGGTATATAAATATATAATAAAAAGCAGCAACGACCAACAACATACATTGTTTGAAATGGAAAGTCAAAATGTGTAGATTGTAACACAAATAGGGCAAATAAATAATAATATATTAGGAAATCTTGTCTTGTTGTACTGGGCATCAATGCTTCTGCAGTGAGGTTGTCGCCCATTTTTAAAGATGCATTTCGTTTTGCAAACAGAACTTTTTAAAATCAGAGTTGATTGATTGAGTTTTCATTTACCTCTGTGTCGTCTTTGACCGCCCTCCTCTCTCCTCTCTCAGACTTGAAGAAAGACAAACCAAAGAAGAAGTCTCCGATGTCCAAACTGTTCGGTTGGGGGAACAAGAAGGAGGGATGATGCTCCGCAAAACACAGCGCTGCTCCTCTCTTTGATCGTTTTTTCCCCGACTGCTCTTGTTGTAGTCTTAATGTCAGTTTACGCCTGTGATTCATGGGATAACACTGATTGTGTGTGTGTGTGTGTGTGTGTGTGTGTGTGATCTGTCATTTTAAGCGCTTTTAGGAAAATGCCCTTCCCTCTGTCGACTGCATCACTCAAGATCTGACGTTACTCCTGCCTGCCAGTGACACACACACACACACACACACACACACACATGCATGCAAGCTCATGCACACACACAAATAACGTTGAGGGGTTAATGACTCACCAGCCGTGATGTGATTGGGTTCAGTGCTCCAGTTGTTAGTTTTAATACCCTTCTAGTCTTAATCTGTCTACTTAATGCTCTGAAACGCACACACACACACACACACACACACACACACATTTTCTTCCTCTATCTGCTTACATGTGCAACTTAGTGAAATGTTGGTTGTATACAGTAACACTTCAGATGCTAATACGATTTAAAGAAGCGAGGTCAGACAGCTGTTTCTTGCTCTCTGCTCATGTTTCGGTCCACGCTACAAGACGAACGTCAGGGTCGCTTTCATTACATGTTGAACTACATTTAAGGTCTCGCTAAAATCTCGTTTACTCAGAGCTCCACTCTAATCTTCTAGACCAATGGTTTCCAACCAGAGGTTCAGGAGTTCTCAGGAAAACACAAAATAGAGAAAACATATTTCTATTTTTCATCTTTAGTTGAACTTGTCACAGCTTGTAGGAACACTCTCAGAAACAAGGGTTCCAAAAGGGTTCTCCCCGAAGGGCTAAAGGTTCCATTAAAAACCCTTTCCATTCAAAGAACCGTTTTTTTGGAAGAAAGTTTTCGTCATGTATTGTTGAAAGCAGGGCCAACAGTCCTGACTGTGAACCATGATTGTTGTGGGTTGAACTGCACCACCTCCAGCCCTTTGGGAGGCTCTTGAGGCCCACGGCTGCTGGACGAGGTTCCCATGGCCCCAGACTAACCTGGTTAGGTTGGAGAAAGATCTATGGAGTAAAAGGGAATATAAGAGGGTTATTGGTCGGTCTTCCTGGGTAGGTTGTAAGCACACATAAGGCCTTTATACACCGGGGGTATAACGAATTTATAACACGAAAATGCTGAATTTTATATGTCATGGGCTTTTATTCTGAAAGTTTTTTATACATATTAGTGCAAATCAACCCGTTCCACACAAAGGGATTGGTTGATGCCTTTGATCACGGTGCGAAAGTTTAGAAAAGTCGGCCTTGTTCCGGAAGAAAATTCTGTTTTTTCGTTGCGTAATATTCCTGTTTTGTGTGAAAGTTTTCATGACAAAAACAACAGTATGTTGACGTGCGAATTACGTGCACGAAACCATTACACCATAGTAGGGTTCTCTTTAGAAGCTGTCATAGCGGCTTCAAGGGTTCTCCTATGGGGACCAAGCCGAAGAACCCTATATGGTTCTAGTTAATACCTTTTATTTCTAAGAGTGTATATGCCATAGATAGAAACAGCATTTCTTGACTTTTGACAGCAGTCGGTCGTGAAGGTTTCCTTTCTAATCATTTACAGATTCCGGCTGCACATTCAGGTTTTCATTCAGCAACGGTGATCCTCTAGGAATCAAGTGGAAAAGCTCTGAAACATTAAGTTTCCCTTTGAGCTTTAGATTTGCTTCGACATTTAAAAATGAATGTGTTTTTTTTTTAATAATACATTTATGAGTTAACGCAGACCTGATGCTCAAACATGGCTGCAAGAAAGTCACTGGATGTCGTGCTTTGCTTCACTTTCATGTTCTGCTGTACTTGTGTAGTTTGTATATTAATTAACACTTGACTAGAGGAACAGTATGCATCTGGTTTGTGTCATGTGACTCGCGGGTTTAACCAATTTGAGTCGTAGAAATACAAGAACTGGTCCATATTGGATCTGGATGTGTAAATGTTTTCAAATCTGAATGAACGGTTTATTTTGTGTGTGTCATCATCTTCTGCTTATCAGTCATTTTTGGAGAGGCAACTAAAGCCAACTTTTAATTTCTGTGTCGTGACCAAATTGCTCAATTACAACACAACTATTTGGTGTTTTGCATAATTTAACATTGTATATATGTTAATGTTTGTGTCCCCTTTATTTCCCTTCGTCTCGGTTGTATGTATTGTATAAAGTTGAAACTTAGAACAGTCTGATTATTAAATGGCCTGGATTTTAAACACATTTCTGTCATACAGCAACTAGAACTTTAATAAAAAGGATGACGTTATTTATGAGTCATGGTTCTCTGATATTATGATATTCACTCATATGGAAATAGATCATTTTAATGGTGAATGTAATTAATGCTAAACCACCTTAAGTTACCTTTATATTACTCTCTTGAATGTGTTGCAGTTTGAATTGGTGCCGATGTTTTAGTGGTTTTATTCAGGCACTGTAATATTGTGATCATATTTGGCCCAAGCAGGATTTATTATTGGTCTTTTAAAACTGATTAAACTGCAGCAGTGATGATGCATTTCCAGTTTAAAGACACCAGGAGGCAGCATGAGACTTTCCATGTCACTGGAGCTCACACAGAGCATGAATCCGTTACGTTTTTCAGCTTTGGATTTTTCTCACTAATGCAGAAAGGAAACACAAGCTATTTTTTTTGGCTTAATTAATTTAAAAGGTATGTAATTAGGAAAAGCCATTAAAATAATAATACAAAATAATTTTCAAGAGTCTCAAGGCAGCAGCAGCACATTTAACAAAGTTTCAGACAAACAACCAATAACCGTTCAGTTTAATTCACTTCTCCAGTGAAACTATTGCATAATACACACGTTGTCACATATATTTCTTGATCTTTTGTCAGGGGTGAAACTAAAAAATGAAGTAAAACACACACTGATTGTTACCCGTCTGTAACTTTTTCTGCTGCAGAGGATTTTGTTTTCTGCACAACAAAGAAATGCAACTCTGCAAAAACAAGTGAGGAAAGATTCGACAATTTAAATTACAAATCATAGATTTGCTTCAAAGGGCTTTACAATTCGCACAGCATACGACACCTCGATGCTCCTCAAGCCTAACTTACACCCTTTTATTTCTCAAAATAACACACGTATGACACATTTATGAAAGGGAACAAGATGAAATTGGCATATTTATTACAAGAATGTAGAGGTTGTGATGCTGAAGTACAAAGAAAAACTATGGAAGTTAACAAGATTAGCAGTCTTCTTAGTATGTTTGTTTCCCAACCGTATACTGCTTTTTTATTTAAATGTTTCATCAGAGTAGTAAAGAATTCCTGGTTGCCCTTAGCGGAGAACAAAATACATTATTTTTCATTTTTGAGATTTCAAGACAGAAAAAAACAACATTTTAGTTGAACCTTTGTCGACTCAACCTCAGCATGTGACTCATAGATGTTCACGTGGAACAGTTCAAGTGTGTTCTTATAACATCAAGGTTTTTTGGACCAAAAACTGAGCGGTACAGCGATCTGGTATCATCCTACCTGTAAAGGCCACAGGTGAGGAATGAGTATGCAGAAAAAGACAGAGTTGGGGGGAAACTGTTGGTTAAAAACAGCTGGTAATCTTCTGCAACAGAACCACAGTGCTCCGAGTGACGAGGTCAAACACACACACACACACACACACACATGCAAACAGTTTCTCTCCGTTGCAGTTGAAACATCCATTCACAGCACAGCGAAGGAGAAAAGAGAGGAATAATACAATGAAAGAAGAAAAGAGCAGGGAAATTGACTTTTAGCTCATAGTTGTTGTTTGTTTTATATCTTTTGGCGTGAAAACGGTGTAATCTTCTCCTCTCCAAAGGCAACATCTGTTCCTGTTGTTATGTGTGAAAGTGTTTGTTGATTCCTTCCCAAAAAAAAAACCATGATAAAACGTTCCATCGCCGCGCCGCTGTGCGTCTGAATCAATCATGTCTCCGCATAACTTTGGAGCATGTTTATCTTTGGGCTAAAAATGTGCCCTTAAGTCGTCTCAATAAGGTACATTTATAACGTGGGAGACTGCGGTTGCGGAGCAGACTGTAAATATACCTTTGAGGTGGTTCATTTACATAACACAGTGGGCCCCTCACATTTTATTCACACAGGACTTTTAAACAGTTTAGGGAGTTTGGAGTGAGGCTCGACTCTGTTCTGACAGAATGAAATTCAACCATTCACAGCTCGTATCTGTTCAATCCGTGTTAAAATAGTGTGAAGTCGACATTAGCATACACTCAACCTGTTGGTATTGTTGTGTCACACGCCTTTATGCTCTCTTCCTTTAAGGTTTAAAAGGAAGCTGTGTTCAGGATTTGATACACTGCACAGTATTTATATTCGTCCCTTTTACCAGCTTCTTTTCACAGATTTCATGGTGTCTTCAAGTCAACTCAAGTAAAGTTCCTCTTCTTGTTCAGTACTTATAGCCGTCTCTTGTTTCCTTCTTCCTGGCATGACATTACACCTGAATTAATTGTTTTGTTTTCCACTTGGGGGGGGTGGCGTGACCAACAAGTTGACACCTTATAACGTAGAACACGTGGTAGCAAGTTGTCCACTGACACGTCCAGCAGATAAGGAGCAACATTGATACTCATCGTTAGTGTCCACCTGGTACATGTAAGTCCAATGGTCCCTCCTCGTTTAGCTCTGCTTTTGGTCTCAACCATCTCCTGAGGGAAATATCTGGCTGGTAGATGAAACTATGGCTCTTTTTGTCAACATTCGGTAAACTTCGTTGTGTCCACTCACTCGTGTTATTACCTAACGTGATCAGAGAAATATTTGATTGACATGAGCTGTATTCAGTCTTTGTCAGTTATGAGGGAACATGGATGTTTTAGTGTGTCTATCTGTGTGGCAACAGATTGAGAAGATTCCTTTCCTGTTTCAACAGTTTGGTTTGGGACAACTTGACAGGCCTGCACACAGAGACCTCAACCCCCGTTCAACTCTTTTGGGATGAAGTTGATAGTGAGCCCGTCCTTATTGCTCAACGTCAGCGTCAGTGTCCGGCCTCACTGATGCTCTGAAATCCCTGCAGCCACGCTCTCCAAAAGTGGAGACTGTTAGAGCGGCACATAAGCGCCCGTGGCTTTGGATTGATATGTTGAACAATCACATACAAGTTTGGGTGTCCACATATAGTGGCCAGGTAGTGGATCTTGGATTTTGGTTATTTATTCTCCAGCAGGAAAATGAAATCTGTTGAAAAAAACATCTTATTTTTAAATCACATTTAATATCAGTTATTCCCAAAGACTGGGTCGCACAACAATTTCTTCCATTGAAATTCTTTTATTGTCTTTTATATCTGCAGTTAAGCTTTGAACCACACGAGGGAGCCTGAATGTTCGCGTTGCTCTTATAACTGTAGCCGACTTATAACATTGAATCGAATATGAAAAGGCTAGGGCTCATTCTGATTGTTTTACTGGTGAGAAGAACAAACAAGAGCCCGGTAACTCTTAGTGCATTTATTTGGTCTCATTTATAACGTATTTAACATGTGTATATGTTTTGAATAACACATGTATGAAATTAAGTTTTGATTTATCAAACAACTAGCTCTTCAACATGTCTGGTTTACCTATTGAACAAACTATAAAGTGATGTGGAAATGGAAGTAAAAATGGTCAGAAACATTAATTTACTTACAGATTCACTCTTCTCACGATTTGTAGATAAGGAATCTTGTGAATTGGTTCTCGGTGGTTTGTCATTTTTAAAAAGTGATGAATTTTTTTACGATTATGAGGGAGTGTGACTTCCTCGCCCTCAGTGTGTTTTGATGGATTTCACGAGATTCTTATAAACCAGCGGGAGGTCATAAAATGGACCACATGAGGAAGTTTAAAGTGCTGTAAGCTTATTTTGTCGGCTGCTTTATTAAAAAAAAAAGAAAAAAAAAAAAGATACCCTCGTGAACATATTTAGTCTCTGCTTGGATAACATTCTTTGCAGCGCAATATGTTTCTGCTTCGGCAAAACAGTGAGAATAAGGTGTAAAAGTGATGACAGATTTTACACATTTTTGCATAAAGGAGGAGGAAGAGGAGGCTGTGTGGAATCCTCAGCAAAGGGTTGTGTGGTGTTGGTGTGATGCATCGCTGCGTGCATGCATTTAAACCAGGAACACAACGGTTGAATTGTTTTGTGTGTGTGTGTGTGTGTGTCTGAGCCTCCATCACTGTGTTTTGACATTTTTATTCTATTTTATTTCTCTTTTATTTACCACTTATTTCGTTTTATTTAAGTTGTATAATTTTATGTTTTACTACTATTACTGTTATTTCAGCTGTTAATATATTAATTACATTTTATGACATTTTTATCTTTTTATTATCCTGCGTGCATTTGTCTCAAATTGTTAAATAGCCGATTTGCTTTTGTCCTTTCTGTTGTTTTCACAGTGGGATCTTGTTTTCGGCTTGTCAGTCATCTGTGCAGCACTTTGACCTGCACTAGTCTGTATGAAAGGTGCTGTACAAATAAAGATTGATTGATTGATTGAAAGAGTGCTGTTTGAGTATAAGTGCGTCTTTGTGATGACAGCACTGGAAAAGCGATCACAGCTCGGGGACCCCCCTCACGAACCTCTGGATGTCGCCCGTGGAAACCTTTGCATGTGGTCTGTACTTAGACACACACACACACACACACACACACACACACACACACTATATAACGTACACACACCTTAGTGGTGGCGACAGGCGGCAAAATCATCTCAGGATTTTGGTTCAGGTCTCCTTCTTCTTTGTGTTTCTCTAAGTGTCTGTGACAAGGAAGGAGCGTAATGATCAGTTTGTGTGTGTGTGTGTGTGTGTGTGTGTGTGTGTGTGTGTGTGTGTGTGTGTGTGTGTGTGTGTGTGTGTGTGTGTGTTAAGCTCTTCTATGGACGGATACTTCTGTTTGTCTGAATTAGTAACGTAAAAGACAGAGAGGACATGTGCTCCATGAATCAAAAACACTGTCTATCAGGGTGAATATTTCCACTGACATGTTCAAACTTTTGAAAAGATCAAGTACAGCTCTGATTAAATGATTTCTTTAAAACAGAAAAGGGAAAAGTCTCTGAAAAAAATGGCTTTTTAACTCTACTTAAAACTACAAATGTCCAGACAAGTGACGATAAAACAGGGTATGCTTTAGGAGTTGTTCACAGTGTGTTATATATATATATGTGGAAAAAGATAATTGTAACATTGTGGTCGCTTAAAGATGTCTTGTTCAGCGTTCGGTTGAACTTATCTCCACCATCTTGTGTCACTTCTGGTTGCAAATAAAAACAAGATGACGAGAAACCAATGGGCGATGTCTCGGTGACTCGGTCCACTTCTTATATACACTCTGCGGGATTTCCTATAATCTAGAGTACTGTGATCTCCATCTTGTGGTGTTTTGCTTTTCCCGGCTGTTTGCTGACCAGCAGGTGATAATGATTTGACTTAATTGCTGCCTTTACAAGAAATACATCCTTGTCTCTTTCACACTCGCCAGAAGAAGATCTTTACAGATCGAAACGTTGCCTTAGAAAGAGAAATAAAATGTTCATCTGGAGCAGTGTTCAGACCTCCTTGGTGTCCTACAGTTTAGTATTTTTTGAGTATTCTTTGCCTGGATTTGCGCAAACTCGGTCCCCGTTTTGATAACAATTATCATGGGAGGATTATGAGACAAGGGGCCCCTGGACACAGACATGCAAAAGGCCCCACCACCTATATTACAAAAGAGTAAGACACGAAGGCTTTAGAGTTGCTTAGCCTCTATTTGTTGTCGTGTTGTAGTCGCTATTCATCTCAGTGGTTTTGTGTCGCTTTGTAGTTTGTTTCTCTTTGTATGTCCATGTAGTTTTGTGTCTCTTTGTGGTCATTTTGAATCTCTTTGTAGTTGTTTTGCCATTTTTCAGAGTTGTCTCTTTGCAGTCTGTATGTGTCTTTGCAGTCTTTGCAGCCTTTCTGCATCTCTTTGTAGTTGTTTTGTACGCCTATATAGTTTTATGTCTCTTTGCAGCTGTTTGTGTCTCTTTGTAGTCTTTGTGTCTTTGTAGTCTTTCTGCATCTCTCTGTAGTTGTTTTTGTCTCGAGTCTTTTTGTGTCACTTTGTGGTCTTTATGCATCTCTTTGTAGTCTTTGTGTCTCTTTGCAGTATCTTTGTGTTTCTTTGTTGCTGTTTTGCATCTCTTTGTAGTCTTTGTGTCTCTTTATAGTATCTTTGTGTTTATTTTTATTCGTTATGGTCTCTTTGTGGTCGTTATGTTTCTCTCTGTACTCGTGTGTCTCTTTTTACATCTTTCTTTGGTTGTTTTGGTTTCTTTTTAGTCTTTTTGAGTCTCTTTGTAGTCTTTATTTGCCTCTTTGTCTTTTTACATCTTTTTTCAGTTGTTTTGGTTTCTTTGTAGTTTTTCATTTTCCATTTGTAGTCTTTTTGAATCTCTTTGTTGTCATTTTATGTTTCTTTGGGTTCATTTAGAGTCTCTTCCAGGTTGATTTGTGTCTCTTTGAGTGACATTTTGTAGTTTAAGGCCAAAGGGGCCCCTGACACGTTGGGCCCCTGGGCCTGTGCCCTATAGGCCCATTCAGTAATCCATCCTTTCGCTATTATACAACATGAAAAACAACTTTTGCTGCCCATGAGTTTGTCCATTGTGGCACCTTAATATGATCTCTTATACCTCTGTGTTTGTAAAGTACACCGGCGCTGTGTGTATGTGTGCGCATGTGAGCTCATATTTATAGTTAATTGAGCTGAATTGAGATCAGCACCAGCAGAAAGCTTGAGGCGGAAAACGAGAGAAGCACTCAAGTGGCTATCAGTATCATAAAGGAACAAAAGTGAAGGAGGGGGGGAGGGATGAAAGGAGATGATTTTCAGCGTTAATCCAAATTGAATTACATTGATAACATCGTTCTTTCTGGCTTTATTTTATATGTATTTTTCTCATTTCATTTCAATCATCCACTTTCCACGTTGCGTCACTCGTTACAGTTTGTCTTTGGTTACAAAGGAAACAGCCGGCTGGTCGCTCAATACAACATTTCTGCAAAACCACAAACTAACTTATGAACAAACAGCAATGGGTAGCTATTTATTAGACTCTTTTCCCATCTCTTTCTCTCTCTGTTAATAGTGTGAATTAGCATATAAATGAGAGATAGCATGCGATAGAATCCACTCTGCTTGAATTTGTCCATTGGGACTCATGATTATGTCTTTCTCCTCCTTTTTGCTTCACTCCTTTCCTCCTCTCCGTCTGCCTTTCTCTCTCTTCCCACTCACAGAGATTCCTTTCTTCTATTTCCATTTGAGGACTCCTTTTGCTTTTTTTTTTTTATTAGCTGATACAGTTAAAGTGAGTCATTCGCTGTGTTTGTCATTATTTGTTTACCTGGATGTGTGTTCCGGCTGCCTCTGTGTGCGGTTAGTTTAAGCGAACTTAATTGCTCCTGACTAATTAGCAGATGAGTCGAGGCATTTGGGAGATAGAGAGCGCGCGCGCACACACACACACACACACGGAGACATAAATACACACATTTATAGCACCTTTCCGTCCGTGTCCTAAGTGTTCGTCTCTTGATTCTTCCCTCTCTTGGCTTCGTGTCCCCAGACAGTCGGAGCCCAGCGGTACGCAGCAGGAGGTGTTAATGATGTGAGGGCTCTGTGTTCTCTGCTGGGAACGATCTGTTGTGTGTTAGCTGCTGTCTGTCACCATACGAATGGAAAAACATCTTCATAGTTCATGCAAAGTGTGTGTGTGTGTGTGTTTGCGCGTGTTAAGAGTGTGTCAGGTTTTCCACTTTGCAGTTGCTCTGCATATTAAAACTCATGAATCTCCCGCCCGCCCTCTCTGCCAAACAACACTCTGACAACTTTATTAGTGTGTGTGTGTGTGTGTGTGTGTGTGTGTGTGTGTGTGTGTGTGTGTGTGTGTGTGTGTGTGTGTGTGTGTGTGTGTGTGTGTGTGTGTGTGTGTGTGTGTACCTGTCCACTTTTCGTTATGAGGTCTTCGCTTTGCGTCATTCTTCCCGTTTTATAATTCAGATTTGTTGTATGTGTTCATGTTGTGTTTGTAGGTCATGTTGGAGGTACAAGTACTGTACTTTCTACTGCTGATTCATTTCTGTGCCAAATTTTGTCATTTTTACCCATGTAGGCTGAAATTTGACTAAAAGGGGCATGACAGATTGATGGATCCCAGCACCTTTTTACTGTAACTTGGTCTGTTGTTACTTTTAGCAAAGTAAGATGATCATTTAGATGAGAAAAGTATGACTAATATTTTTCAATTACTTTCATTTTTTGATTCTTTCATAATTATTTCCTCCTTTTTGTCCTTGTTTACTTTTGCCTTCCTTCTCTTTTTGCTTTCTCCAACTGCAAAAACACAAACAAACATTTTCTTTCTCACTTCTAGTGGCATCTTGCCAGGGAGACTTTGTCAAATGCTTTTACTCTTCATCCTAAAAGAAAAACCAAATATGTATCACTCTGACGACTTTTGTCCAGTTGGGAATGATTTCCTCCTCTGAGAACTTTTGATGAACTCAGGCTCTGAGTGTCTTTAAGCTCATTTAAGACAGGCTTTTCACAATAAGAGACACCTTCATTAAACAGCCCTCTGATGGTCG
Organism: Leptoclinus maculatus; assembly: GCA_032191485.1. Classification (NCBI taxonomy): domain Eukaryota; kingdom Metazoa; phylum Chordata; class Actinopteri; order Perciformes; family Stichaeidae; genus Leptoclinus; species Leptoclinus maculatus. The sequence goes on from JAVDOI010000009.1 coordinate 23,296,093, forward strand.
ACAGAAATGTGACGGCCCCTCTGATTGGTTTCTCTGCTTTCTATCTCAGGGCTGCAGACCTGATTGAGTGTAATCAGCAGTTGCAATCACTGTTGAACTGTATTACATTAAAGGATTTTGATTATATTTTTCTTAATTGTTTACCTCTTAAGCTTTTAGTTTTTTTCAAACCCTTAAAAAATGTAGTTTTTCCTGGCTTTTAATATGAGTTTTTTTTAGGGGTAACAGTAGGAAAAGACAAACTGTGGAACAGTTTCTTTACTAGCTGAGCTCTGGGGACTCTGAGAGGTGAAGTGACCCTCACTGAGAAGAATTAGACTTTGACAGTTTTACAGGATTACAGCAGCATAGTGGATAGTGCAAACAAGAGACATAGTAAAAAAAAAAAAGGCTGCAATTACAAAAAGCTGTTTATTAAGATTTCACGTTGATTAACACTTTTTACATCGTCCAATGAGGAGGAAACAAGAAACACGTCCAAGGGAGCCACGGTGGTAGAGCTAGCTAGCTTAGCAAGCCAGCTAGCTTGACAGGCATTTTAAAAAGTATTTTTAATTCTTTTGTTATCACTTTAAATGTATGTCTTTTGTTAGTCTGTAGACCGCTCTATTGACTGCAGGTGATAGAGGAGCTGATCATGTGACCTTCACCTGGTTTTGACATGTTGTATAGTAAACCTGCCTCATTTGGAGCTGTTTGTTAGCTCTATTTTGGTCTCCACAAAAAAATATAGGGAAAAGTTTAGCTGCTAAATGCTTCGCTACGTTCACCAGCTAGTCATTAACATTGTCTCTCTGTTGTTTGGTTCTGGGCAGGTAGCGTATAGTAGTCATCTGCCTATCGCAGTTACAGAACAGGAGCGAGATTTGCGTTTTGTTAAACCAAAACAATGAGTTTAAAGATGCTTAAAAGCTCAGCAGAGCTGATTTAAAAAAATAAATCACCACTTACAACGTAGTAAAAGATGAGACAGAGTCAGCTAAACACTTGGTCTCAACGTGTCCATCATCAGAACGATCACTCTCTGCTAATGTCTGGTACTGTGTTTTATGCTGACTCGCTATTTTCCCTGGATAAACACTAGGAGCTGGAGCTGGCCGTTGCCTCGTGAAGACGTTTTTCCAGCGTCTGAAAAATTAAGTGAGGCCAAATGAAACACAAACTTTGGCGCTGGGGCTTCGAAACAGAAAACCAAGAAGAAGATTTATCATCCGGTAGAACACTAGCACCGCTGTTTCACCAAACGCAATTATTTGCATTCATTTCTTTTTTTGGCTTCCATCTTTTTAAAATGTATTTCTGGTTCTGCTGCTTCGCTTTTTTTTTTCTCCAAAGTATTTGTTTTTGTTTCAGCAGCCTGGTGATGGTTAGTCAACTAAAACAACACACACACACACACACACATTGAGAACAGCGGCGATGCGGATGGATGAGGGCGGAGTGAGTGAATTAAAGTGAATCACAGTGTGTTAGGCCTCCCCTGCAAAGGAAGAACATTTTCAAGACACACGGACACACCAAACCCTTAAGATCTGACACCCTTTCAGATAGCCGCATTAGACGCCATAATCTAATTCCCGGCTATCGTCTTACAAATCGAATCATGACACACCACTCATATTCAATATCACCAAACCTCCAGCCTTTTAGTTTGGCCTCTCAAACCACCGTGTAAAAGCTTCATCACGGGCCACGCTGATGAAATTACCCTCTATTATCCCCCCTGTCTCTTTCTCTTTCCCCCTCCAACTCTCACTCCCCACATTCTGTCTTACTTGAAGGAGTGTGCAGATTTAATTTACTGCAGGACTCATGAGCCACTTAGCACAATCTCTCTCAGTGTGCAAGGATTGATTGATTAGGCCTTATCTTGTTATCTGGGTCTGTGGTCGTTTTGATAGGCCTGTTTGTTCTCTCACTAGTCTCTCAGTCTTTCTATCTGTATCCCTTTCCTTTATGTAATTTCATGCCTCTGTCTTCTGCGTGAGTGTGTGTGTGTGTGTGTGTGTGTGTGTGTGTGTGTTTGCTGGCCTGCAGCTTCTCTGTCTACTTTTCCTCCAATGTGGGAATCAGACACTGATAAGGACGGATTGTCTTGCAAGATCAGAATTAGGAAATTACATGCTTTAACCGTCGCGGACTCACACCCCCCCCCTCTCTGCCAGCGGACTGCAAGCCGATATTGTTTCTCAGAATTTGTTCAAATTGCTCGGCTGTAATGGCTGGCTAAGTAAATACTCCACCGGTGATGTTTCAGCCAAGAGGCATCAGCATGTTCACCAAGAGATGGTCGTTTCCTCGCTTGTAGTTCTTTTGTTTTTGAAATATTTCATTCGTAGTATTGTACCCAATCTTTTACAGGTGAGGGTTTTTTACTTTGAGTACAACAGATTTTCCTCCTCTTTTAAGTTTCTCTCCTCACACACAGAAGAATTTAAAGATAGAAACAGAAAATGGAAAACAAAGAGATTCAACAAAACTTAACAAAGAACTGTTACGTGAATACAAGAAGGTGAAAAATAGGTGCATATATAGATATATAAAGATAGAACATACAAGTCAAGGGCTGTGTAGATTGTAAACAAGTACAAATAGTGCAAAGGAAAAAATAGTACATGAGTAAAGTACTGGATTAGTTTATATGAATGAAATGGGTGGTTATGTACAGTATATGCATGTATCTATGTACAGCATGCAGGATTTGTAGATGGATGATTTGTACAAGCATACAGTGCATTTTAAACTGTACATATATAATTTGTAGGTAAGTACATTTTTATTGATTTTACTGGTTGTTTCTGCGTACAGAGTAAAGTAGTCCTTTACTTATGATTGTAATAACTTTTTCTCTGTACTCAACTCGCTAAGGAATCACTTCTCAGAGGATAAATATTTAGGGATGGATTCATAATTCCATCCTAATTCAATACTTGCATGCTTTAAGTTTAGTACATTGAAAACGTTCGCGGCCTCCTTCGCTCCATACAGGCCATGAAGAGACGCGGTGCTAGAGCCACGATACCGTAAATGACTGCTGTGCAAATATCCGTTCAGCTGAAGCGAATGTGAGGCTTCAGCGGGCTGAGTGAGCCAAATCAGGTCCAAAGTTAAGACCTTTTTAGTACCAACTTCCTTCTTTTGTTTTCATGGACAGTGTTTCCCTGCAGAGCTGCGGCGGAGGGATACATCCTGGCAGTCACATGTAGATTCGTTTCAGGTCAAAGCTTAATTTATGTCCACATTATGATTATTTTAAGGCATTGGACAGATAACTGGTTGCAGGTTAGAGCTACGGTCGGGGTTCAGGTTTAGGCAAAAGGAAACATGAAGACATGAAGGGATCTCCTTGTGGTCAGTGTGGAGAAGCGTGATAACGGCAACATGTTACATAAGGGCGTGTGAGTGTTCAGACTCTATTCTTTAAAGTCACGATGTGTACTGAGAGATCTCTGTGGCAGACCTCTGTTAATGGAAAAATATTCAATTTGACTTACGCATTTTTCCTGATCAGGTGCTTTGACGGCTTGTTTGTGGAAACAAATCCACAAGGAAGTGAATGTTTGACTTGCTAATCCTTTAACCTTCACCACCAAACCAAACAACAAACACACTAATAACGTTAGATTTCACCTTCTATACACAGCAGACTGTACATGTCAGCTTATTATGTTAAACAAGCTAGTGGTTTCAAACATGTTTGAACATTTTCTTCTACATTTAAAGGGTTCAGATTTTTAAGTGTTGCTCCTGTGTGTTTCTCCAAAATGGGGGCCGCCATCTACAGCAGGTATAACACACTGGCTATGCCTTTAAGTTTAAGTAGTTTGTGCTCATCTGCTTCATTAAGTGCAGGCATTTGGAAACTGTGATCAGTGTTAAATAGGTGCTAATGAAGCAGTTAAAACATCTGAACCACTGTTGCAGTTTAAAGCTACTCTGATGAACACAGAGAGGTGTTGCAATGTACGAATGTTTGGCTTGTTAAAATACACATTCAAATCATCTGTCTGCAAATTTATATTATATCCATATATCCCTAGAATAAAGTAATCATAACTAAAAGGGCCCGTGCTCACTCAACTATTATTTCTAGAACTCCACAACATTTAAAAAAAAAAAAATACATTATAATAAACTAAATACGATGTCTGTGTAATGTGTTTGCAACCCTGACTTTGGCAAACTTTTCCTAACAGCGTGAACCTTTCAAGCTCCCTGCTCTCGCGCCTCAAACCTCCTGTCTTTCTCCATCACCTCTTTTTGGCCCCATATCTAAACTAACCCCTCCCACCGTCTCACCCCTAAACTAGACCCTTCCTCACCCCTCCATTCCGTCCTCGCCACCTGCACTGCTCCTCCTCATCCCGCTCCCTTCCTGAGCTCAAACCCACCTCCAGTCTCCTGCACCTTTTTCCCACCGTCTGCCCCAACCTGACTCGTAAACACACACACACACACACACACACACACACACACACACACACACACACACACACACACACACACAGTTGGAGCGGCAGGTTCTCTCTAATGACGTCCTCGGAGTATAATTAGTCTGGCCAATTAACAGCAGTAACGATGCTTGCATTCATTATGTCAAATTACACTGCGCTGACAAAGTGTCAACTCAGCTACGCTCACCTGCTGAGGGTATCCACGTGTGTGTGAGTTCATGAGTGTGTTTTTGCTAGTTTATTAAATCCTACTTCATCACTCCAAAGATGAAGAATGTGCCGCCCGTTTTGTCAGCGTATGTGTGCGCACACGCCAAACACACACACACACACACACACACACACACACACACATACACATATATATGTGCATTCAATTAGCACTAGCAGTAGATCTGTTATTCTGGTGGCTGTTGTCGTGGCGATGCGCTCTTGTGGCCAGGAATAAGGCCCGTGAAACCAGTTGGATCAGTACATTGCATTATTAAATCATGGATATTGATTTTCTGTGCGTGTGTGTGTGTGCACAGTGTTATTAAATGCTATATATTACTAAGAGTCAGATGGGATGGTGGTAGTTGTGATCTGTGTGGCCTGAGATTTTGTGCACACATATGCACACACACACACACAGACACACAGACACACACACACACACACACACACACACACACCACACAGACATTAGCATAACACTGATGAATGTGAGGGAGGGAGGCGGGGCCAGGAGGAGCTGGAGGTGGATTCATCTTAATTAGCATCTCGGTCCTCTGGAGGTAAATTACTCTGCTGGGAACGTGAGCGCGCACACACACACACTCACACACTCACACACACACACACCTACACACACACACACACACACACACACACACACACACACACACACACACACACACACACACACACACACACACACACACACACACACACACTCACACTCACACTCACACCTACACACACACACACACACACACAATGTGAAACATGTTTACTTAGTAAAAGTAGCAAAACCATACTATAATAATACTCCCAATACAAGGAGTATTATTAATACAATTTATATAAAGAATATGACCACTTTTATACTCTGATATATATTATTGTATAATTACTGATGCATTGAGGTACAGTTAGCTCATAAAGCTGGCTAATCCACGTCATATACTGTTGGGTGGTTTACATTGCATCATATTTCATAACATATAGAAGATATTCAGAGATGTTTTATTACGTATTCTGTCTGTCAAAAATGTATCAGTAAAGTCACTGGAAACAAAAGCTATCAAATATACGTAAAAATGTAAAAAGCTATATATTTCCTGCTATATTGTTGTGGAAGTATAAAATGGAATATACTGTATGGACTAAAACCAACGGTCAATGTCAGTTTCCCCAAAACAAGTTACTTTCTGATGATGATATCAAATGAATGTCTGGTTTAAGCAGGTCGTACTACTTGGTTTAAAAATACATTTTTAAATTATGTTTTCGGTAAAAACTTAGTACTTTTAGGAACTGAATGCCTAAAGAGATGACTCCAGGAGGAATCAGAATCAGATGTAACAAAGGCCCCCAGTCGTTGTGGTTTTGTGTTTTAACCCTGAAGCCTTCGGGGTGCCCGTTTCGTTCACTTTTACATACAATAAACGTAACATTTACGGTTACCTATAACACCCTTCGCTGAGATGTTTACATGCAGCTTTGCAGAAGCACAAGTCCAGTTTCAGACATCCTGTGACGCTGTTACAATGATGCACTACGTCTGCGCTTGCTACTCATGATGCACAGTAATTAACGTCACTACCACAAGAGGTTGCTTGTCAGCAAAGCGTAAAAATACATATTTTTAAAGCGCTTGAACACAAAGACACTGGACGGGGACATTAGCATTGTCCGACTGTGGCGACAGAAACAATACGTGTTAGCAGGATTAATAATTTACTGTTTTTTTGTCTTAATACTAAGTTATAATAACACCAGTGTTTTTCTTTAGGAGCAGTATTTGAGTAAATGTACTTTGTTACTTTCCAACACTGAATAAATATATATGTATGCACATGGACTCATGCAACACGCACTTAAACACAGACTTGATCCAAGCAAAGGACATGGACCTGTGCAGTTCTGTGATAGGCAATTAGCTCGTGAAGTGACAAAGACACGCACGCAGAGCCTCTGACAAATACACACATACAAGTACACACACACACACACACAAGAGGCAGAGCTGGCTTGCTCTCTTGATAGGCAATTAACTTACTTCAGACACCTCATCAGCCAGTGAACAAAAATCCCCCTTTAATCGGACACACAAACACGCAAACGTCCTCGCAGCTTTGCATATGCAGTGTTCACTGAGCCATTGATATGCAGCGCGAGCGGGAGAATCTGTTCCCATTGCTAGCGCCCTAGCATTGCTAAATTTCAAATGCACACGCACACTCACAAACACCCATCGGAGGGATCAGGGGGCTGATGATTCGTCAGGAGTCCTGCTGCGTTAAGTAATCACACTCGGGTGTTTAATCACTAACGAGAACCTGATGATGCTCTTTAATTAACACTACGCTAATTGAAGAGGGCTGGCGAATCACAGCTCTCGGTCCTGTCTGTTATTTGAATAATTAGAGAGCAAAGGATTGTGGGCGAGGAGCCTCCAGCTGTAGGCGGGTCGGAGGCAATTTGTGTAGCCTGGAAATATATTAGAGGAGATTCTGTCATGGCTGTGTTGTGGAGGTGTTTGTGGTGTGAAGACGCATAAAGATGGAAAAAAGTACTTCAAAATCAATATACCTTAGATTATTCCACATTGTGGGGATGTAAATAAGTCAGATTTAGTGAAAAGGTTTGACAGTAAAAGACTTTTGAATAAGTCGTAATAATATTCAGGTGTTTATTTTGGTAATTTAGTTTGTCCTAAAACATCAGTAGCCTAACTTCGCTGTGTAAATAAATCCATGGCGCTGTCCGTGGTGCTGAAGTAGTAGTAGTAGTAGTAGTAGTAGTAGTAGTTTTAGGATTCATCCTCTGGGGACCATGATGACATGACAATCCACGAAGAAGTAGTCAAGACATTTTTCTAACATGGTTACAAATACAGATTGTCCCGACGGTACAGTTACAAAATAGTGTCTGTCGGCATTTTGACTGGTCACCTTCGGAAAAGAACAGCTGTAAATAATCAAACTATCTCAATTCCACGTAGTTGCTTCTGTTTCAGGTTGCTGGTATTGCTAATATTATCACTGTCTCATTGTCATGGCTTACTGGAACACTTGAGACGCCATTGTCAATGTTATTAGTAACACCTGTGCTTTTCATAATACGACATGTCAAAATGTCCTTTGCTTGCCTCAGGACTTAGAAAACCTTGATCAAGGTGTTTGGAATATCACTAAAGCGCATCATTGGAGATCTAATAATATTTTGAGTTGCAGAATATTTTCAATCAAGGGCTACAGTACAACCAAAAGCCGATACTGTACAGTAGCTACATTCATATTCAACTTGTTTCTCAACGGCTGTAAGCCAAGTGACAAACGGAGAGCTTTCGCAATCCTTTGTTCAACACAGATATTCATGTTTCATACACTGAGTGCGGGAACACAATAGCCGTGATTCATGATTTACCATGTATGTACCAACATTTACAGAAGCTGATTCTGACATCTGTGAGCCTGTTGTAAACAACCGAGCAAATGTTCCCAAACTTTGTTGAATCCTCTCTGTGTCAGCGCAAAGACTGAATACACCACATGAAGCGCTTACAGGATTTCGATTGGACTGGCTGTTAAACTGGGGCGAGAAGTTTGGGGAAGTTTTAATACGTCACAGAGGGGGGGACCGAACATGGCAACATGGAAGGTGTGTGTGTATGTGTGTGTGTGTGTGTGTGGGGGGGGGGGGGGGGGGGATTAGTGTTTTGTTAATGAGGATTACCGAACAAACCGGTGAGAGGCAACTAAGCTGAAAACCGCCGTCATCAAACCGATTTAGTTCCTGGCTCCTATTTAGAAGAATTACCACACAATGTTATTGTAATTACAATTGTTCTACCAATGAGACTGTTGAAGCTATTCTTGTCTGTTGTTAGTTTACACTGCGTGGCTAACATAGCGGCTAGTGTTTAGCGGCTAGTGTTTGCTCCGCTAGTCACAGTATAAGGTTGTAACATGTCCTGTGGACCTCGTTGAGTTAAATTTGCGATGCTAACATTGTTAGCATGTTACCGGTAAAAGTCTGGGTGCAAAAACACCAACGATATCGCAAACAGAGCTGTGAAGCTACGGATTCTTCCTCTAAAGATTAACTAGCGAAATGTTTTCTCCCTCCTCCTTTTACTTCCCCCCAGAGACCTGCTGCTGTCTGTTTATAGGTTCCACATGGGAAAAGGACAAAGGTTTAAACAGAGGGGGGATTTCAGGAGATAATTAAGGAGGAATGAAAAGGCAAACTATTGAAGGAGGCGCGGAGGAGGGATTGGGAGCAGAGAGGATAACAGAGGAGAGGAAGCTACCTTTGTTGTGTCTCAAACAAGTGGATCAACTCAACTGCTTCTCAAACGCCATGAATATGTATTATATCAGGTTATTCATCCGTCGCCATTGTTCCACTTCCAATTATGTCCCAACAGAGGAACACTGAGGGAACACAAAAGAAAATTGGGCAAATAAAAATGTAACAAAAACAAAAAACAAAAAAAGACGACAGAGCTGTTCTTTTTATGTCCGCGCAGGTTCTGTAGAGAAATCTTCAGAGATGACTCGCTTTTATTCAAGCCAATAATGCCATCTTTTGAGGAAACGGCTCTAATTAACATCTATTTGAATAATCAGATTATTCTACGTTCTTAAAATGTGCTGGTGAGAAAGCAGGAATATCTCGCAGGAATATGTCTTTTGTCATCGCGCACTAATACACCAAAGGTAATATGAGAAATACTTAACGTTAAACCTCTTCCTTTTAAACAGAAAGATGTAGCAAACTAATTAAGGGGTTTACTGCTGGATGGGTTTCATACTCAGACATTTCACGTGAGGACTTGGCTGATGCACATTTCAGATCTTGTATGCATTCCTATTTTATTAAGACACATCATATTTTCTTTATTCTTTGACTAATTTAACTGATTTGGAAAAAGTCCAAATTGGGGCAACAATTTCTGTGTGGCTCAAATGTTGGTCTCTGGGTTTCCATTCAGGTGTCAATGGGGCCCAGAGGATGAATCCTGCTGACTTTGGTGATCCTCCGACTTTTCCTGAAGCAGCACCTTCACCATCAACATCAAGTGCTGGTTTTATATTTTCATAACTGTAAAATGTTGAACATTCAACGGCCTATTAGGATCAATTGACCCTTTGCTAAGCCCCGCCTCCTGCTGCTACTCCGTCAAGCTCTCAGAGCTACGTTACAATGGAGCCCATACTGTCACTAACTGCACACCCTGAATAAATATCGTCTCATTTTTGGAACAACGTAATATCAATTTCAGAGAGAAGCAGACAGAAGGGTGTACAATACGCATTGGAAAGCATATATCCATGATGACAAACTGATTCAGCAGTGAAAACAGGTCCAGTAACAAGTATCACTATTACACTATGTTAAGCCTTATTGTGAGGAGCTTTTAATTGGTTATGAAACAGTCTCAAATTAATACTGACCCAGAACCAGGATTGTGTTCAGCAGACACGTTTAGCTGCAGTCAAATAAGAGGTTTTCTAAAGGGACTCTGGTGCTTGGAAACACTACCACTTTTGTCCACAGGGCCAAAATCAACACAAAATGAAAGTTTCTCATCGCAGCTTTATCGTTGACTCGCTCGAAATCCACAAAGGATATGTGAGTATCGGTAAGGTTTTCCTTTTTAGAGGAATTAATACAACGTTTGTGTTTGCTTATAATGCTTTAGTGAGGTGAGATACATCCTATAAACCCCAAGATTATTATTTTAAAATCTCATCTGCACAACTCGCTACATTTCGTTTGTTGTTGTTTCTGCTGCTTTGTGTATTGTGAAAACAAATAAACTTCAAAAAGATCAAATCTACTGAAGACGTAAAAAGGTCGGCATGTTTGATTGAATCAAGCTTTTTATCGTGTTATATCAATACTGAACATCAAGTAAATATTAAAAAAAAAACCAAAAAAAACCCAACACATTCAACATTTTCTCCGCCTCCTTGCCTTGAAAGTAAACTGGATTAATTGACCAGAAAGTTGGTTTTAATTCAATGAAACATGAAGACAAGCTTAGCAGACTGAGTGGCTTTGGAGCTTGGAATGTGATAAAATGCCTGAAATAGTTTACGGTGCTTTTATGCCGGTATATGTACTCTTCATGTTTATAATGACCATTAAAACATGAATTAAGATAAATAACACACTATTGATATCTAACTGATTCATGTGGGAAACACAAAACAAGATGACGGATAATAAAGTGTGATTTTACTGCCAATCCGAAAGTCAAACACTGGACGTGAGACACACACACACACACACACACACACACACACACACACACACACACACACACACACACACACACACACACACACACACATTCACACGCTACTCTGGCACAAACACAATAATATAAGTAGCACTCACCTGCAGGGAACAGAGGAACAAGGGGCTAATTAGTGATGATGAGAAGTTAATTTAGTCAGACACCTCAGGTAATAGTCTCTCCCCCCACTCCCCTGTCTCCATCTCCCTCTTTCTCACCTTCGCACTCCCTCAAACGTTCCCCGCTCTGCATATTGCGTTTTACTCTCCAGTCCAACAATTTTCATGTTCAGACAAGGTGTCAAATGTTCTGTGTTGTGCTTTTTTTTTCTTCATCCCTTCAGCGTGTCTCTATCCCTCAGTCTGTCACACACACAGACACATATCCACGTGTATTCTTCAGAGATCACAGAGGCTGCAAAGCAGGCGAGGTTGTCAAGTCGTCTAAGTGGGAAATTACATTATCTTCTGCTTTGACATTACTGAATTGTATTGCTCTGTGTGTGTGTGTGTGTGTGTGTGTGTGTGTGTGTGTGTGTGTGTGTGTGTGTGAGTGAGAAAGAGAGAGAGCAGGCGAGATGGTTCCTGAGCTAAATGTTTGCTAGCAGGTGAGCCTGTTGTTGACAGATGGTGTTTGTGAGAGAAGCTCGCTCCCTGCAGAGTCTCACCCCAGGAAAATGCTCATGCTAACGCAGACAGACCCACTGTACAGACACACACACACACACACGCACACACATAGAGCACAAACACACTGTCACGAGGTCTTTGAGTGGATTCACAGTGCAACCAGGTAAGATAGACTCTAAAGGAAACAAGACAAATAGTAAAGATATAGTGGAGTAACGTCTACCTGAGCAGAAAATGAAGTCACTCTGAGTGACTCCTTACAGCGGACAACGCCGCCCCGACCGGCAGCGTATAGCAGCAGCCATTCCAGTTCCCCCTCAGGTAAAAGCAGGATTTCCGCCGTTGTTTGCACTGTTAGCACCGTTAGCACCGTTAGCTGTGACAAGCAGTTGCCATGTTGAGAGCCATTGAGAGGCAATCGAAATGCTCCCAATCTATCTGATCTTGCACCTTAAACTTTTATGTAAATAAAAGTCGGTCACACAAAATTGGTGTTTATATAAATATAGAGAAAATCAACAAGAAATGAGAATGAGAGACACAAACGCAGAGACCTCTGGAAGGTGCACCTCATGGCTTTATTAATGGCTATACTATCTATTAATGCTTTATAGATAAGGAGATAAGGAATAAACAATTTACGCCTCTAAAATACTGGCTTTTCAGCAAGCTCTGAAAAGAAACTAAACTAAACTAAAATGTCGGAATGAAGGGAAACTACAATGTGCTCTTCTCAATTTTGTGCCTCCTCGTCTCCTCGCTCCGAGGAGGCTTGCTTGAGATGCCATAAGCGAGGATACAGCGTGTATCCTTTCAGGAGGTCTTTTCAGAACCCGTGACTAAAAGAGGCGTGACACGCAGCTGTTCCTCACGTCAGATTTCATTTACGTCCAGTGAAGATGGCGTCTCCGAGGCAAGGAATTTGTCATTTAGTTAAATATCTGTTGCCTCGTCTCCTGTCTCCCCGCGTCCTCTGCTCACATCTCCCGTGGGAGGGACTAAGACGCATGTAGAGGAGATGAGAAAAAAGAAACAAGGATGCACTAACGAGGAAATGGGAAAGGCCATATGCTCTCGCTTTTTCGACCATGATGTCGACATCAAAGGTGCAACGCACACTGACAGCGAATGATGTGCGGCCCAACATCCACATGTCTCTATGTAAATACACAGACTGCCGTCGTCTTGTCATATCTGGTCAAAGAAGAGATACTCGCCCTCATACAACACCTCGTATATATACATATAGTATACATAGTATAACACAGCTATTACAATATAGTAAACGTAACTGAAGTGCTACCGTGTTTAGTTGTGTTTTCGTTGTGCATCTTCTTGACGATGATATTCTGGATGAGTCACATATGTGAACTATACCGTTCAGGTCGCCACTGCTTGTCTACACCAGTGAAATCCATGACTGATGAATATGCTTATCTAGCATTACTTTCTTTAACTCTAGCTGTTTATTTCATGGCGACTTAAGTGTTTGATAGTTTGACCGCTTGCCTTCTGGAAAAGAGCTGCAAAACCACCAGCACCAAATTCCCCGTATCCACAATTTATTACCGTACTGAAAAAAAGCATGCTTTATTAAACAGTATAGCAATAAAACAAACAAATAATTACATAAAAAGTATTATAAACACCCAAAACTGAAATCCCCCAACTCGTGACACCCTTTCTCTCCCCGACCGGCCGACACATTGACAGCAGCCATTTTGTGCCTCTGCGATCAGATTACTAGTCTGGTGGCAGCGTTTCCCATCAGCGGGTCCGCTGGAGCGTGGCAACTGTGGAGGAGTCACGATTAGAGCTAATGGCGGACTAAACAGCCTTTAAGTCGGGCCTGTTGTGCGTAATGAGACTTTAACTGTGATGATAAGAGGAGCGAGAGGAAGGAAGAACACGGCTACTCTGACAACTAGACGTCAGACGACCGCTGAATGCTTCTTTAGAGCGAACGTGCAGGTGGCGAATTAGGGGGCCAAAACAAACACGAGAGGAAGTAACTAAACCGGAGGGACGCATGACAAAGTTGTGTCTCAGAGGGGTCAAACTACGGAGCACGAGGAAGTCGACGGAGAGAGGCAGACAGTCAAAGTGTTGGAAAGAGGAGAGGGAGACACGGCGAGGGGAGGGGGAGCGAGTGAGAGCTCCTGTAATTAGTCAGTTAATTACATCTGGATGATGATCTGCTCGGGGGGATGGATGTTGTTTGAGCTGTGTGTGTGTGTGTGTGTGTGTGTGTGTGTGTGTGTGTCTATCCTTGGCGGCTGTGTACACTCCAGAAAGCGTTTACTGAAATGGGAGCTAATTCTCGCTGTCTGAGGCCATTACGGTATTAATTTAATTTGGGTTAGCTGTCGCTAGCTCATTAACACATCTAATTAATTCATTGACATCAGAATTAAGTTGTTTCACTGAAACTGACACCTCTCTCTCGTATGAGAGCGAGTGGGAGGAGAGGCAGCGACAGATTGAATGAGAAACGGAGATCGGAGAGGAGATGGGGAGGGATGATGGATTGAATCATATCATACAAGAAAAATACTATTAATACATTTTGTCAGCGGCGGTGAGTAGAGTCAATCTGTTATGTAGGAAATGAGGAAGAGGTGTGGAGGATAAGAGGGAGCACAGAGGTGCAGAGAACTTGAATCTTGTAGTCATTTGAGTGGTGAGGCCTTCTGTGACTAATCAGAACAGAATGTATGCAGGAAAAAAATGAAGAGACTGCAACGGTTCTGACCTTTTATTCAGTTCTAAAACAACCAAAACACACGAATGATAAAATATCACTGGTTTAGGGCAGGCGGCAACCTCCGGTTATGAAACGTGAAGTCAATGTGGAAGTGCTTCCATTCCTTCTAATGGCCAGCAGGAGGCGACTCCTCTGATTGTATAGAAGTCTATGAGAAAATGACTCTACTTCTCTCTTGATTTACTACCTCAGTAAACATTGTAAACATGAGTTTATGGTCTCAATCTCTAGTTTCAAGTCTTCTTCAACACAGCATGACGTTCATTTAGTAAATGATGGTCCATTTAGAGTCAAGTAGACCATAAAGCAGAGTATGCTTTAGGGCGGGGCTACCTTGTGACTAAACGGCATATCTACGTCACTCCTCTGCAATCTAAATATGGTCACTTCCGATCACTGGTTGCAAAAAAAACAAGATGGCGACGGTCAAAATTCAAGATGGCCACAGCTAAAATTCCAAACACGAGGCTTCAAAACCGCAGTCCACAAACCCGTGAGTGGACAGGGAAACATTTGTATCCTATGATTTAAAGGGTCCACTGTGTAGCATTTTGGGGGATCTATTAGCAAAAGACAATAATATTCACAACTACTTTTTTATTAGTGTATAATAACCTGAAAATCGTTGTTTCCATTAGTTAGATTAATTAGAATGAGCCCTTTATATCTATATACAGTAGAGGGAGTATGTCCGTAGATCCATACCTCCGTCCCATTCTCGGGAAGTCTTTGAGGGAATTTCTTTAAATTTGGCCCAGACATCCACTTGGACTCAAAAAGGAACTGTTTAGAATTTGGTTGTCGAAAGGTCAAAGGTCACTGTCACCTCACAAAACATGTTTTTGGCCATAACTCAACAATTCACATGCTAATTATGAGACGTTCACACAAATGTCGGATACAATGATTATGTGATGACATCGATGTAAACTGCAACTTGACTGGTTGGCGGAGGCAAACAACCGCAAAGGCAGTAATTCTTCTTTTATTCATGATTTGTGTCTGGCGTCTTTGACATTTAGCATTAATGTAAGAAAAACATTGGCTTCATTGGCTTAGCTGAAAAAAAATGTTTTGTACAAAAACATGAACATGTAAGTAAAGTATTGAAGAAAATATTGTTTTCAAAACAAGCCAGGCTCATGATAAACCAACTGTGAATGTCTTTAAGGGCTGCAGCAAAAGCTTAGCCACAGCAAAACCACAATGTTTTGATATGTAATCAAATGATTAAAATGTGTTCCCACAGAGCAAGTCTCGGGCAGTTAATTAGAGTTTGGAGGATTATTGCGGTGCAACCTGGCGTGGGTGTGTAGTAAGAGGTGGGACACCTTTGGAAGTGGCACGTGGTGTGAGCCTGGCTCGAGGTAGGGATTATTTGGATGTAACACACAGTGGGTTTCTTGTTAGAGGGGGGCGTCGTCACAGTCTGTCTCTGTGGTAAATTTGATTAAGGCTGGCGGGAGGAGGTGGTCCAACCGTGAACAGGTGCCCCTCACAGCTGAGTCGGGTTCAACACTTGGTCTCCCTCTCCTTCTCTGACATTGTACTTCCTGCTCTTTGTTCTGCCTCCGTCTCTCCGTGTGATCTCTCTCTATTTCCACCGCTGTCTCTGCTCGCCGCCACTGCCCGTCCGCTTCATCTGTCTCTGTTTGTCACGTAATCAGTCGCGGGGGGGATTGGAGGCCTCCTAGCACGCGAGACCTCCACCTTGAGACGCTCCTCCATCCTTGGCTCGTCTTCTCTGCTGCGTCACTTTCACTGACCTTCACAAGCCTCACAAGCCTTCTTCCCCTCCTCCTGTTTCCTTTATCCCTACTTCCTGTGTGTTCAGCACCACCCCCACTGTACTGCCCACCTGTCTGGATCAATCCGGCCAAATCTCAGACCACTGGCTCAAACCTCGTCCACAAATACTCCCATTTTGTATGAGATATATATATATTAGATGTGATATCTGATGTCTCATCGCCCGTTAGTTTGAAGGTTAATTTAGCTGTTTCACCCCGTGATTTTGGACAATATTTCTATCGATTACTCAGGTGCTGCACAGGTTGTTATAGTAATAATAATAATGACTTGACATGATTCTTTAAAGTTAACTTCAGTAACACGTCAGCCACCAGTAGGCCTACTGGGAAAATGTATTCAATCAATTACATTTCTTTACCAATTACTATGTGGATTTACTGGGAGGTGTATTTGCAGTCTTTTATATTTATTTTTAACGTGTAGCAAATAAGAAGACAAAAAAAGAACACCAACCAACCAATAAATTTAACCGAAAACATATACAGCAAATTCTAAATAAACGGGAAAAAAATCCTAAGGAGTTGGCAGAAGTAAACCTGTATGGTCCTATCCCTTTCTATAATTTGAATAACTTTGAATGAACTTAATGCTTATCACATATCAACATAAATTATAATCTCTACATATATATAATTTTGTCAGCCTCTCTTCACTTAACACTCGGAAACAAAGCTGATATCAACCCTCCATTCCATTTATTGGTCATACAATAAACAAGCTGACAACTCCAGCTAGTCAGTTAGCGTTAGCTATGCAAATAATGACAAACCCAACCTTTTATTATAACACACAGTAGACGTACTGCAAACATAACTGGAGCAGTAAGATGTTGACACACAAAACAACAAACAAGCTAATTAGCTTTCTTTCTAGCCTAATTATTAACTCTTCCAACTCCGTTGGAACAGTCTGTAACAGTGAAACCAGGCGGCAACCTCCGGTCCTGTTGAAGTGAAGCCGATGCGGAAGTGTCTTAAAACTTGCATTCTCTCTACTGACCAGCAGGGGTTGACTTATCTGGTTGCAAAAAGGAGTCTGATTATATAGAAGTCTATGAGAAAATGACTCTACTTCTCACTTGATTTATTACCTTAGTAAACATTGTAAACATGAGTTCATGGTCTTAATCTCTAGTTTCAAGTCTTCTTCAACTCAGCATGATGTTCATTTAGTAAATTATGGTCCATTTAGAGTCAAAAAGACCATAAAGCGGAGTATGCTTTAGGGCGGGGCTTACTTTGATTGACAGGTCGCTGCCGCTACCAGAGCCGTATATGGCGTCTCTACGTCACTCCTCCGCATTCCAAATATCGTAACTTCTGTTCATTGGTTGCGAAAAAAAACCAACATGGCGATGGCCGTAATCCAAGATGGCGACGGCGAAATCGCCAAACTCGAGGCTTCATAACGTCAGGTCTACTACGCCCACTTCTGATATACAGTCTATAAGTGAAACACACCAGGAACTACTAAAAACACAAGTAGCACTCCCCTTATGAATAACTTTCTGCTAGAGGTGCAGCTCTCTCCCCAAAAACCAACCCAGAACCAAGAACACTACCTCACCAAACTCGTGAAATTAAAGTTGTAAATCGTAAGATTAACAGCATTAATAATAAACTAACACTACTTATTACTGTCCAACACTGGTGAAAGGCAGCTCAGTCTGATTATCAGGTTACATTGTGAGCTGAAATGTTAATAATAATCCACTCATTGCACCGGCAAACTGTTTGCACACAACTACAGGAAGTACGGTAACTTAAAGTAAACCGTGATGGATGTTGGTTCTACGATGTCGACGCTTTGGGTAACAATATCTGACTGTGCTCCTTTTGTTGTATTTTCCAAAAGGGAGTTTTGTTTAAAACATTTCCGTCAGTCAAACTTTTTCCCAGCGATGCTCCCACATCTCGAATAACTCGGTGAGCAGCTGCGGTGTTTATCATAAACAAATAGAAGTCATTCACGACTAAAATGAACCGGAAACTATCCTGAGAGGTCTGAGCCTCCTTAACACTGTATCAGACAGCTATTCCCAGAGGAGAGGGAGAAAGAGAGAGTGATCGACAGAGAGAGGGAGAGAAACCTCACCTCTTCATTACTGAGGAGCTACATCACCAGCTGCAGCAATTAACCCCTTGTTCCTCTGGGGAACCATTAGAAGGTAGAATAGCCTTTAAAATTGCATATGGCTGCAATTAGGGCAGAGAAGGTGATGAAATGATTTGGGTGAGATTTTTCTGGATAGATTTTTCTAGGAAATGGCCCTTTTTATGGCACCATAAATCGGAATTAAAAGAGTAAAGTGCTTCTTCTTCTCTCCTCTCCTCCTTCACTCTGCTCTCAATTTATCTCCTTTTGGTTCCTTTTCTTTCCTCCTACTGTACCCCCTTTTCTCCTCTTCTCACCTCTTATCTTCTCACCTCTTCTCGCCTGTCTTTTCTCCTCTTCCTCTTCATTTATTTCCTCTTTTGCCCTCCCCCCCACGTCTCCCCTGTCTTCTCCTTACTGTGCATCTTTTCTCTTCTCCTTCTCTTTTGGCTTACTTTCCTACCTTTCACTTCTCATCTCCTCTGCTTCTCTCTTTTTATCTCCTCTCCTTACTCACTCTTTCCTAATTTCCTCCCCTCTCTGCTCCTCCTCTCCTCTCCTTTTCTCGTCTCATAGGTCCTCGCCTCACCCCTCATCCCATCTTTTCTCTCCTCTCCTCCTTTCCCTTCTCCTTTCCTACCATCACATCTCCACTTGCCTCTCCTTCTTATCTCATCCCATTTCCTCTGCTGTTCCTCTTCTCTCCCACTTCCCTTTTCCCTCCCCATCCCCTCTTCTCCTCCCTTTCCCCATTTCCTGTTTATGTTCTTCTCTTCTCATTTTAAATTCATCTCCTCTTAACTCCTCTCCATCTTTCCTCCTCTCCTCTCCTTCCCTCGTCTTTATTCTCCTCTCCTCTCCATCTTTCCTCTTCTCCTCTCCTCGCCTTTCCTCTCCTCTCCATCTTTCGTCCTCTCCTCTCAACTCCTCTTCATCTTTCCTCCCCTCCTCTTCTCTCATCTCCTCTCCACTCAACTCTACCTTTCCTCCTCTCTCCTCTCCTCTCCTGCATCTTTCCTCCTCTCCTCGCCTTTTGTCTTCTCTTCTTTCCTCTCCTCGCCTTTTGTCTTCTCTTCTTTCCTCTCCTCACCTTTTGTCTCCTCTCCTCTGCATCTTTCTTCCCCTCCTCTTCTGTCATCTCCTCTCCCATCAACTCCTCTCTCCTCTCCTCTCCTCTCCTCTCCTCTCCTCCGTGCAACAACAGAAGGAGATGGCTTAAGCATCTGTGTCATCAGTGCAGATTAATGCTCTAATAATATTCACAGATGTCATTTCAAAACTCTCCATTTGTTTACTTTTGCTCTCCGTCTTCAGCTCTCTGTCGTTTTCATCCTCCTTTTCTTTCTCCTGTCAATGAATCACAGGACTGATCACAGGCTCACCGCGGACTTCAAAGCAGCCACTTAAGAGCTCCTGTCTCGTTCGAGTGTGACACACACGCCTCTCCAGCAGCAGTGTTTTGGAATCATTCTTAATCGGGATAATTACACATGAGAGGAGCTAAATGAGTGGAGGGTTGAGTAAAAAAAGAAAAAGAAAAAGGAAAAGGAAGAGGGGCAGGACAGCGAGGAAGTGCTTCCTGACACGTTCATTCACTTGCTTATTATTTTGCTGCTGTAGCTGTTTGTTTACTCATTAAGGATAATCCAATTAAAGCACTTAAGAGCAGCTTAAGAAGAAGCACACACACACACACACACACACACACACACACACACACACACACACACACACACACACACACACACACACACAAACACATCTTCAGTGGGTCCAGTCTTGGAGAGAGGACAGGTTGTGGTGGGGTCTGTAAAGCCTGCAGTCCCCCCCCCCCCCCCCCCTCCCTGCCACTACAAACAGGGCTTCAGAGACAGCGTGCCAGGGGCTCGGGGCGCTGAGACCATAACATGCCTCCATGGCGGCTCCGTGTTGGCGCCGGAGCTGGTCAGTCGCCCCCCCCCTGCGGTGCTTTCCTGTCGTGTGTTGGCTGACTGGTCCCCTTGTGCACATATGCCCACTTACACTGTGTTCCTCTCTAATTAGCTGCTCTTGTCTGCACCGGCACACGGGCTTTGTTAAAACATGGCCGTGCCTTTGCTGGCATGTTCTCGTCTTGTAAAAGTGAATCCTCCTCACATCGTCAGACGATAAGGCGCGCTCGTTATTAGAGGCATTGTGTGTTGCAGACTGGACTAATAAAGAGGATGGCCCCCTTTTTTTTTTTCAGCACCAAACAAGCAATAATAACCTGGAGGGCCGGGAGCACTGGTTACCTTGGTAACTTGAGGGTGGAGAAATGCCTCTTACCTAATTTTTTTGGGGGGGGGGGGGGGGGGGTTTCGATGAGTCATTTATTCAAATTGTTAACTGCGACGCTGCTTTTCCTCCAGTCAGATTTCATTACTCTCCAACCAAATCAAGCGTTGTCTTTCTTTCTTTGTTAATTCTTCTTCCTGTGAGAGAGGATGAGAGTGACTCTACTTTAGAGTTTGATCATTAATTATTAGTCTCTGGTTCCTCTGAGGAGAGAAGCTGATGACAGCTAATTAAGGATGAAGTGATGTATATGCTCTCGCTCTCTCACTGCCCCCCCCCCCCCCTCCCCCCTCTCTCCCCCCCCCCTCCCCCCCCCCACCCTTCCCCCTCCCTCTCTGTCTCCCTCCCTCCCTGCCCACCTGCCAAATCATATGCTGGAGCTATAGACAGTAAATATCCAGAATTAACGTCGGCGTCACACACATGTGTTTACCACATGCTTCGGTGATCTTTCAACAGAGTGGCTCTCGTTCCTAAATATGTTGAGGATTTAGTTTGGGGTTAATTCAAACTACTTCACGGAAACTGGTGTGAAATGTTGGGGGGGTTTTAAAATATAAGGCTGGCGGTACTCCAAATGTTTGTTGTCAACAAATCACATGAAAAAGGCCAAAACCAACAATCCATAAGTCACCAAACCCATACATTCCTACTGAAGAGAATCTTTACAAATATGTTAATTGCCTGATTCATTTCCTAGTTTTAAGCCAACATCTGTCTAACGGGAGTAGTTTGTTCATTTGTCGGGGACTGTTTTCAGGTGTGATTGACTCAAAATAAACTACAGTGCAACTGTTTGGCTCATTCAAGCGTTTCTAATAGTGTTTAGGACAACAACGGAGCTCTATGGCCCAGAGGAAGAAGATACAGCAGGCTTTTGTTACAAACAATACCTGTTAGTCCCATCAATTGTTACTTTAGTCTTTTCATGAAAATATACAGTAGAATATCACAAGCCTTTTCTTTTAAAGACAGGGATTTCTGACCACGAGTGGACTGAAGGATGTCTCAGTGTGTCGGTATTTGATGAGTTGTGAGTGAGAGCGGTTTGTGATATCGGTCGATACATCGACCGATCATCGTTTCTGCTCTCGTACTCTACTCATCTATAGCACACAGATACTGTACGTCAGTATGCAAAAACAATCCACACTTTTAGAGTGCGCTGTAAATGGACACAACTGTCAATGCAACAATAAATGGAAATATTTCCTCAGGCCAGCAGATAATGAAAGAAAAAAGTGGTGAGACATTTCAGTGCCTGGAAGACATAAGAAAACAGAAAATCAAATCGGTGAGGTCACTGTTTGTTTGTTTGTTTTTCGCCCCGTCATCCTCCACATCTTTGTCTGTTGTGTCGATTCACCTCCAACTGGCGGATAGATCATCGTGTCACTCCTGCTTTTCTTCCTCTGCCCTCAAACGGTGATGATGATGTCTTTATGACACGCCCCCGGGCAAGAGGAGGGGAGGAGGAGAGGGAGCCCAGGAGAGGCGGGTGGAAAGAGGGACAGAGAGAGAGAGAGAGAGAGAGAGAGAGAGAGAGAGAGAGAGAGAGAGAGAGGGAGAGAGAGAGAGAGAGGGGGACAGAGAGAGAGAGAGAGAGAGAGAGAGAGAGAGCGAGAGAGAGAGAGAGAGAGAGGTGGAACGAGGTGTTATTTTTAAAGCTTTGTGGATGGAAAATTGTGGCACGTTGGCCGCAGTTGGACAAACAGAACGTGAAACTATCTGACTAAGAAAACATATTCAAATTTAACTGGAATAATCTTAGAGATTCATGCAAAAGATAAATGATGAGACAGGTCATTATTTTGAGTTAGTTGTAATATTTTTTTCTCCTCCTCTAACCTCCCCCCCCCCCCCCCCACTCCTCTGCCGCCATTTTCACCCCGTCGAAAACCTTTCACTTGAATTTGAGGCGACTCCGGCAATAGTAACACCAGTGGAGGAAATCATTCGTGCCTGCAGGCGAGTCATTACAGAAGCAGAGTGTGAGATTGCAGTGACAAAACTCTGTCTCCGGCCTCACGACCGGCCGGAGACCAGCACGCTTCTCCACACTCATTATACCTCCACCTTTCCTCCTCTCGCCTCTTTTCTTTTCCTTTTCATCTCCACGTTTCTCCAACTTCTTTTTTCTCATTTCATCATATTATCTTTACTTCATCATTCACTCTAATTTAAAATATTTCAAGTAGTTTGCACAAAATAGGAATGGAATCTCTATCTATAATGTCTATCATATCTCATTAACGGATCCACAGGGGCACTTCATTTCTCACAAAAAAATAATAATAATCACAATATTAGCACTGACATAGACAAGAAGTTACCATCGGGCCAGAAATCACAAATTATTAAAACTTTAAAGGTACAAACAATCATCCAAAATACCTAAAACAATGTCTAAATATTAATTAACTAAAACACTTGAATACATAAACAACTAAACCAGATTTATTAATATTTTTCAATCTCAACGAAGGAGTAAAATCATTTGAGTTATGATCACATGAGAAGCACTTATCACTTATGGCTTGACAGAATTGTGTATATATAATACACCTTTTGTTTTTTGTCTTGGTCATGTAGAATGATTATATACATTTGGATTGTGATATTTAATTCAATTAGCTAACTAAAAAGGAAGAGGAAGTTAAAAAAGTACTTCATATTACTTTGAGACTTTTATTTTGTAGACTTTTTGTCTGACAGTATTCAAAACAAGACTTTGCAGGCTGTTTTTGCCCTCGCTGGCCAGAAGGTGTCAGCTCAGTGTTGGGTAGTGGTCTGCAGCTACACGCACACACACACACACACACACACACACACACACACACACACACACACACACACACACTCACACACACGTACAAAGCCGAGCGCTACGGCCCACTGATGTCCAGCTGCTCCTGTCAACACTTCGCTACAGCGTGTAATTCACCC
Source organism: Leptoclinus maculatus (assembly GCA_032191485.1). Taxonomy (NCBI): domain Eukaryota; kingdom Metazoa; phylum Chordata; class Actinopteri; order Perciformes; family Stichaeidae; genus Leptoclinus; species Leptoclinus maculatus. Next base: position 23,319,622 of record JAVDOI010000009.1, read on the forward strand.
TCACACACAACGGCAGCTGAGACCTGAGAGGATCCCCGCCCCCCCAAAACACACACACACACACACACACATATAAAGAAGAAATAAGAAATAAGAGGTGGAAACGATAGTAAGAAAATAAAAGTGGACAGAGAGGAAGTCAGAGACGAGGAGAGGGAGAGTTGTGGGTGACAGACGCACAGAGAGCTAGACAGACAAAGAGAGGGGGGACACTGTGTTTAAGTGGCCTAATCAAGGGACCACCCCTTCAAAGGGAGAGCTGGTGTGTGTGTGTGTGTGTGTGTTTGTGCGGGGGGGAGGCTGGGTGGGTTGCACATGGACAGACTGAGTCCAAGTTCCCCTGCAATTATCAACTTACCCATCCTCCCCTCCTCGTCCTTCCCCCCTTCATCCCCTGAGAGACCCAAGCTGCTGTACCCATCAACAACTCATTCAGGCTTTAACAAAGCAGCACCACGCCTACCCACACACACACACTTCCACACACACACACACACACACATTTTTACAACTGCGCAGCCCCATCGATGCTGACTTTGTAGATATGTGGGAGTCATTTAAAAACAATTTCCAGAATGAGACGTTGCGATGTGATCTCCTCTTTGTCGCGTTTTGTCATTGATTCTCACTCGATACACAAATGTATAAATCTTGTAAATCTTATCCACTGCATTTAAAGGCATCAAAGTGTTTGTTGCAGTGAGTTTTTTTTTGGAGATGCCAACATGCATTTATGAATATCAGTTTATATGTTGCTAATACTGCTTAACTTCTAATCGATAAAGACTTCACTATTGCAGTCGTTTTTTTTTGCTTTTTATTTTTTGCTGTTTCCCACTTGAGAATCCTTCGAAAACAAATCCCGAAATGCAAATGAAATTTTCACACATCTTCCACTTCAAGTTCTTTTTTTTGTTGTTGCTCATTTGTAAAGGTCACGTCGGAGATCTGTTCAGGGAACAAGCTGTTTTAATAGACTCCTGCCCCTTGTAATATCTGGTAACACATGCAGTATCCCTTTTTTACAGTGGAACTCTGGTACTCTGGTATGTGTGTGTGTGTGTGTGTGTGTGTATGTGATGAAGCCTACATGGCTGACGCGTGCCGCTCCACACGCTGAACATGCCCCGAGGCCATCATCTCACCTACGGCACTCTTAATGTGGAGCGCTTGCTGTGTGTGTGTGAACAATATATGCATTTATGCCTGTGTGTGTGTGTGTGTGAGTGTGTGTGTATTTGTTCGCTAAGCCTTCAGTAATAAGGTTGGCCATGGTGAATCAGAGATAAGGCATTAGGCTGTTGACCTCTGACCTCTAGCTCTGTTTAATACGGAAAGCCGGTCACTAACACCCAGGAGAGGCCATGTTTAAGAGGAGCAAACGGCTTAATGAAATCAGTCTGTGTGTGTGTGTGTGTGGGTGTGTGTGTGTGTGTGTGTGTGTGTGGGTGTGTGTGTATTTGTGGTAATTGAGCCAGCTTTATAAAGCAGCTGTATTTAAAGTTCGGTCTTGCATTCAGAATTAGCTTTAATAAACGAGGTGATTGAAGATGATTAAATCAAGTTTTTTTAACAATGGAAAAAAAATTGTCACCTGTCACTGTTTTGTTGCCACTTGACAGCAGTTGTGCCACTCAACACACCGCAGACCCCTCTTAGACATAAACACTGTAATATTTGTTGGTTTATTCAGTTGAAAACTGGCGTTTGAGGCTTTTTGGATTCCACATTAATACTTTGAATCTGTACAAAAATGGCAGGACCACTGCAGATCGAGCTGTCGTATTTGGCACACAGGACAGTTTCTCTGTTTCACCAAATTTGGAACATGAAAGCTTTGATTTACAAGATGAGATTGTTTCTAAGCTTTACTGACCAAAGCTAACGTTACATAGAGGCAAAGTCCCTCATCTTCCGGTGTCGATAAAAAAAAGTATGGTAGCTAATGGCAAGAGACAAATATATTTTTGCCGTTATTGGGTTAATTTATCTGAATTGAATATCTGCCGATACGACGTGAGGTCCGTGGCTGACTTCAACCGGCTGACCTACCGAGCTTCTGGTTTGTGCATAACGGCCGAGTGCGATTTTGAGACAACACTACTCTGTAAAAATTCTGTGCAAGTTAGTGTTCACAGTGTACTACGTGTAGGACAACACTTCAAATGAGAGCTGTTTTGTTTGAAGCATACCTCGACCTTTAATGTGTACGACTCGTATTTTTCTTCGTTTTAGACTTTTCCTCTGTTGCTTTTTTACCTTTCAGGAAAATCCTTTAGGACGACAAACGATATAAATGATCTTATCTCGTCAATAAGGACTTCACTTCTGTGTAGTTTAATTTCGTTGTGTGTCTCAGACAGTTGTGTCTGTCAGGTGGTTAACTGGGTTTGTCTGGGACACTGAAGACATTCTCCAGCCTCTCCTCCACTCCATTAGGCTGTAAGTGGAGGCGGAAGTGTATCAGATGTGTGTGTGTGTGTGTGTGTGTGTGTGTGTGTATACGTGTGCGTTGTGTCGAAACATGTGTGTGTTTCTGGTGCGTGGGGTGTCACTTCGGCTGTATTGGGGTCAGGTTGGGAAATATAGAAGCTTCCAGGCACTCAGCACGTAATTGAAAATCTATTTCGCTCAAAGTGAGGAGAGGGAACGAAAGAGTGGAGAACAAATGAAAGAGGGAAAGACAGACGGAGGAGGAGGGGGGGCAGGTGACCAAAAGATAATGGTGAGGGGGGGGGGGGGGGGGGGGGGAGAGGGTGTAGGGAGGAAGAAACGGAATGAAGGAGATATTATTTCAAAAAGTGGAGTGTGAGGCGGTGGAGGTGAGGGAAGGACAAAACTGGCTGGTGGAGGGTGGAGGCGCTTCACTGCCGTCCTAAGTGGATAAAAAGCAAAAGAGACGGCGGAGAACAGTTCATTTTCCTGTCCTAGTAAAGACTTCCTCCCTGTATTATCAAGTCCCTACTGATCTGTCACAGTGGGTTTCTTTTACTGTGATCTCTCCATGAAACTGACACCATGGCTATCTGAAGTAAATGAATGTATCACATATAGTCATATAGTGGTACAATATATTTAAATATAGCAACATAAAAGTGTTTTTGGTATTCGTATTTGTGGGATTAAACATAGCTTTGTCAAAGGTTTCACTTCCGTGTTTCTCTTCCCTCGGTAGGCAAAGAAAAATTATATAATGAACAAAGACGGTATATAAAAAGTGAAAGTAGCCACCGTGACGTCACCTATTGGTTTGCAGACTGCCGGTCTTGAGTTTTGGCATTTTGGCTGTCAGCCATCTATGATTTTTGGAGCAAGAAGTGACAATTTTTTTGGATGAGGGAGTGGAGCTGTGGAGGAGCGAGGCCCAGCGGGGTCAGGTACCGTTAGCATATCGAACGATACATAACCAGCTCACACTAGCATTAGCTAGCTTGGTTAGCATCTGTAATTCACGTTAACTCCTCATTGTCTTTTAGTACAACCCAACGTGACATGGTAGAGACCTGTCAATCACAAGGTAGCCTAAATGTACTCTAAATAGGACCATCATTTACTAAATGAACATCATGCTGTATTGAAGAAGACTTGACACTAGAGATTGAGACCATAAACTCATGTTTACAATGTTTACTGAGGTAATAAATCAAGTGAGAAGTAGAGTCATTTTCTCATAGACTTCTATATAATCGGACTTGTTTTTCCACCAGAGGAGTTGCCTGGCACTTTTGTAATTACAACTCCAGCCAGCTCCTCCTCTTCATCTCTTCTTCATCCTGTTCTCTGCTCTGTGTTTTCCCTGCCGGCTCTCTGACTCTCATTGCAGATCCAGTCCCTCCCTCCCCGCCCAGCAGTAACCACCTTTTCCCACCATTTCCATCACATCGCCTTCTCCAGCCACCTGTTCACCTGTTTCCACTGTCCCTCATCAGCCCAGCAGTATATTAACGGCCAGTTTCCACTAATTCCCTGCCATGATGTCAATGTTGCTCATGCCTTCACTTTCCAGCCATCTGTACCTGTTCCCTGTTCCCTGTTCCCAGTTCCCTGTTCCTGACCTGCTCACCAGCCAGTCTTGGATTTGTTTGAGCGTTCAAACTTGCCCAAGGTACAATGACACAAGTACAACGTGCTGCTGCGCTGGTCATTTTTCTGTTGTATGCTAAAAACGATAATATTTCAACTTTGTTAAAGGAATAGTTCACGCAGAAAATGACCATGTGTGAGGTTAAAGCGTATGTTTTTGGGAGGTATTGAGCATACGACTGAATAAATGAGACGACTGCACATGTTCTCAGAGAGTTTGTAAAGAGAATGTTTAGATGCAGTTTTGCTGTTGTTAAAATATTTTCCGTTTTGGATTCTTTGTTCACCGAGGAGGCGTGCGAGAAAAAGTTTTTTTCAAGAATTGAATAACTGATGTGAGTAATTGATACACAAATGGTCATTTTGTGGGTGAGCTATCTTTCTAAAATCACAAAGGTTTCTCCTTTTTGAAATTGCCTGTAGTGAAGGCCAATTTCTCCAGAAAATAGAACTCAAACTCCAGGAGCATTTATTCATTCAAAAGGGAAAAAAAGCTAAATATTGCATGTAGTTCCAGAAGCTAGTAGAGATGCACAAACGCTATGACTCTCTACGGCGGTCTCAATATCTCGACTCTCCTCAACTCTAACCCGCTGACACTGTCTGCTGCAGCTCCAAACTCCTGCTTATATCTTAGAGCTTTTGGAATTGCTGATTTAAGACTTCATGTTTATTTGCGTGTTCATTGCAGAGATCGGTTCTTACAGCAAAAACATTGCCCGCTGCTCGGCTCCTTTTCCTCCAAATCTAACTGTACAAGCATTTCCTATTAACGGTCCGCTCCTTTACAACTGAACTGTTAAAGCACTGAAATTGCAAGATGGTGTAAAGACACAGGCGAGCACTTAACATGCATATTACACCTCACTGTATTGACTTTGCACTTTACAGTGTTTGCTGCAGTGTTTTACGGCTTTAATGACGGGCTGCTGAGCATCTCAAGGGCGCGTTTGTTTCGTCATGTGAGAGCTCTGTTCTGTTGTTACCAACGACGCTTTTTGGTGCAAATGACTTTAAGGGAAAAGCTTGTGTTTTTATTTTTATGACCACCAGCAGCTGTGAAATTGTCACTACTCTCACACCGACCAGACTTAAGCTGCGTTTGTTGTAAACAGCTTCAGAATAAGAGGACCAAAAGATACTAATGTCTTAAATAAATATGATCTTCGTCATGAGTAACATTGTTTTTTTTCTGGGTCTAAAAATGTAGGTTTTTAGCTTTCAACACAAACATATTTTAATAATATTTCTATGCTTTGTCATACACTTCTACACTCATCTCCACCCGAATCCTTTTGCTTCATGTAAAACATCCTGTAACTCTCTCTATTCTTTCCAAAAAATGTCCTGACTCTCAAGGTCTAAAACTCAAGTAGGTCTGCAAGAAGATCAAAGTACAATAGCGTGAAGCTTTGGTGAATTATTTATTATAAGACCAGAGTTTCCTTCCAATGAACTGAAATTGCACTTTTTAATTAGTGGCGCTGCAACAACAAATATCAAGCCAACCACAGAAGCACTGACATTATACTGCAACACTTTACCTCATTAAACCCACAAATATTGAATGTGTGAAAGTGAAAGGACAGGAACTGGAGAGGCAACAAGGGGGGGAAGGAAAGAGGTCAGATTATATTGTTCACTGCTGTGGAGAGATGAAAATGAGAATAGAGTGTATTGGAGCAAAACAAGTTATCCTGCATCTATGTATTTTGTGTCTGTACCTGCTCCGGTGAGGACAGCCTGGAGATTTGGGGCTGAGGATATCTTACATTGGGATAAAGAAGAACACAAAGCTTCAGACGGGAAGTGACAGGAAGCATTTAAAAACAAAAAAGGATCTACAATATGCCTTTGAAGGATACACCTAGGATGTCAGACTGAAAACAGGTTAAAAATATAAAGATAGAAGCTAAAGCTACAGATCACAGTGTGAAAGTGAAACAGCACCTGGCGATCGAGACAGAAGACAATGAAATTAAGGAACAACTCTGTTCCTGTAAAGCCGGGTAGGTCTTTAGTCACCGTTACAATCAGTTCATTTTAAAAACAGTCTGCTGTGCATAATCAAAAATATCACCACATCACAATTTAGCTCTTCTGACCACATGTCCACGTGCCTGTATGTGTGTGAGACAGATGAATGGTGTGTGTGTGTGTGTGTCTCTGTCTGTGTGTGTGTGTGTGTGTGTGTGTGTGTGTGTGTGTGTGTGTGTGTGTGTGTGTGTGTGTGTGTGTGTGTGTGTGTGCCCGAGGCCTCTTCATCTCATCAGTAGAAATCTATTCTGCTCAGACTCCTCCAATAAGGTGGGTAATGATACTCCACTCTAATATTGGGACCATCCAAATTGAACACATTTAAACTTCAATGCAAGTCAAGTCCTGGGGAGAATGTAATCTGCCCCACTTAGAGAGAGAGAGAGAGAGAGAGAGAGAGAGAAAGAGAGAGAGAGAGAGAGAGAGAGAGAGAGAGAGAGAGAGAGAGAGAGAGAGAGAGAGAGAGAGAGAGAGAGAGAGTGTGTGTGTGTGTGTGTGTACCCATGTGCGTCTGTTTCTGTGTAATGTAAAGCACTTTTTCTCCGATGCTCCACTAATGAATTTAAACATGTTGAATCGGCTTTAAGAAGAAGGTGAGACGAGAACGTGCACGTGTGAAGTGCTGCTCAGAGGCCGTGTGAGCAGTTGAAACAACAGTGTTTCTATGTTTAGAGACTCCAGCTGAGAGGAGCTCCACGATGACAAAAACACATTGCACACCTTTCAACCTCTCCCACAAGTCACACTCTTTCTTGTTTCCTGAGAACGTATAGAAGTTTGGAAGCTTGTTTTTTTTCATGTTTACGTTTTTACCAGCGATTTGGTCTCAGCCTAATCAATAACTCACTGCAGTAGACCCAACAGTTTTGTGTTGTACTCTCACTACATAAATCACACCGTTTCATTTCTATGTGAAACGAATCCACCAAATTTTTAGCATTTTTAGCAATGCTTTGTTTTCAGTGCTAACTAGCCAATATTAGCATGCTAGCAGGCTAAATTAGGTGGTGAACATGGCAAACATCAGAAACAAAAACATTAAACATTATATTGTTTAATTATTACAAAATAACTTTTTTATTAAAAAATGATTTTTTATTATGGTAAAAAAATAAATGAGTCTTATTGGAGACACGTGTGAAAATCTGATTATCTGAATTAGTTTTACATTTTTGATACATGCGGTCTGGGCATTTTGGTAGGAATGATAAAATAATGAAAAACTGAATCATCGGATGTTGTATAGCGAGGAGCAGCTTTTACAAATAGTTTAGTTTATGTTGAGCAGAGTCTATAATTGAATTTAAAGGGTGTGTGTTTGTAAGTCATAATTCTTCCGTGTTTGTGTATAGAGGGAAAGTGTTGTGATTGATTATTTAGACATGTTGATGCTCTGTGTGCTTCTACAGCTCAAACGTCCGTCCACAAATACAAACTGGTGTGGTGTTTTACCAATAATCCATGAAGAATCCTCTTCCTCCTCCGTTTCCTCTTCCTCCCAGGATGTCAGGGTCACATCAAAGGAGAAGCAGCGCCCTTTGGCCCCGTGACCCCAGTTTAGCAGCTTTACGAGCGAGCAGGGCGAGAATCCATTAGCTACAGCAACATCATCATCAACAACAACGAAGAGGAAGATTTAAAAATCGAGGAGATGTTAACTGTAAAAGCAACAATGTTCACGTAGGATGTAAGATTATCGACGACATTCAATTCTGCTTATTATTGTAATAGAAGTAAACTAAATGATTCAACCAAATGTGACAACAACACTAAGTGATTTGTTCTGATTACATACAGTAGCTCTTCATTTTTAACATTTCAACGACACAATTATTCGGTACCTGAAAACCCTGATGGGATTAGATTCCTTGTTTTAATGAAAAATGACAGGGCAAACTGGATGGAGCTCAAAACGCTGAGTGCCGCATGTGCGAGTGCATTTCTGCTTGTAAATGGGGCTAACCTGCATTTAAAGCAGCCCTCGGCATTGCTCCCTGTTTTTGTCTTTCTCACAATGAGTAACTTATCTAAACCATCCCCTCTTCAACGCTCAACTTCAACTGCCTATTTGTCCATTTTGGGTTGCGCGCAGCCCGTCGTTAGTATTCCAGTACACACCTCAACAAAGCCATTATCATAAAAACACACACATTCACATGCAGATGGGTGGCTCTTTGCCTCTTAGCTCTGCAGCTAATGGTGCTAGCCACTTAATTAAGGTCACTTATGGACAAACTCTGTTAGCACGGGCACTAATAAGTACTGCCCAGACAATGGGATTGTGTGTGCGCGTGTGTGAGTGTGTGTATGGTAATGATATTGCTGTGAAGCCTGACCTGCAGTCTCCATTACCTCCATCTTATTGAGTGGTTTGTTTTGCAGAGTGGCTCTTAGAGGTGGGTATCATTGAAATTTCCCTGGATGGACAACTGGACACTTTAGAAAATGCATCACAATACATTTTGGGCTGACGTGTGTGTGTGTGTGTGGCCCAGTTCAGAGGCACCCAGAGGAAGAAAAAAAGAGATAAAGTGTCTGCAGTTTTCTCACCAGAACCCATGTGGAAACTGAATATCCGGCACGTCGCTGATTTATAGCCCCCTGCTTTTCCTCCTCTCCTCCCTCAGTCCTTTTGCTCCCGTCCTCCCTTCCGGAGCCTCTTCTCGAGTTGCCTCATCTAAAAACAATTAGTTCCCCCAAGAAGACTGACCAACCAGTCAGGTTAGGGAGAGTGTGTGTGTGTGTGTGTGTGTGTGTGTGTGTGTGTGGTGTCGTCCTGCTGGGGAAGCGTAACGTTGCCCTCTAACGGTGCCAAACAGGATGCTTCCGAAGGCCTGGTGACCTTTCACCTTCAGCTGCTAGGATGAGAGAGATCCTGCTGCCCTGACATGGCAGCTTAGTGAAGGATATAAGAAAGCACCTCTGGGTCCAGTTAGTACAGTATGTGTTTACATTTCAAATCCAGCAACTACCTGAGTGTACTGTAAGTAAATGTCAATACGCACATTTTTCCTAGTTACACAACTTATTTGTATCGTGTCATTCTGAACATTTCTCCAAACATAATGTAATGTGTTGCGTTGAATCGTATCTCTCATCCTATTGTATCTTTTCCTAACGTCACATAAAGTAACGTAACATGCCTTGTTGTAAGCTAACGTATCTTTTCGTAGCATAGCGTAAAATGTCGTCATGTTTAAAATCAGTACATCTTACTGTCCCATATTAGATGTATTGTTAATGTGACATACCATAGAGTATTATTATGTGCCGTGTCTTCTGCTATTGTATCTTTTCAGACCTGCCCTAATGAAACTACACGTAACGCATTGTGTCGTGTTGTATCTTATCAAATCCTAGTGCATCTTACTGTATTTTATTCTTAATGCAATGTAACATAATTTGAATTCAGCAATAAGAAATAAGTAAGGGATAATGCCCTACGAGATGTCCTTTATCAGCAATTAATGGACGACAGGGAAGTCTATTAATTGCTGATAATGGACACCTCAAAACTCATTATCCTGCTTGTACCATGGTCACTTGCCAGAGGGAGAAAGAATATCAAGACTATTAATTCATATTTTAATGCGTTTTGAAACCAAAATCTACAGTTTTTCACAAGCTTTAACTCTGTTTCCGTGATAACGCCTGAGGGTTGGCTTCCTATAAGGTTTTTATGCAATGAAAACGTTGTTCACTGCTCCAGTAAATAGGACGAACCTGAGATACGACTTGGCCGCCAGAAAGCTAATGCTATGCTAGCAAGATTCAGTCAAGTCAATAACATGCGTATGGTTGAAAAACATTATAACTTGTAAGTATTTTAAACAAAAAGACACCTTGCCATGAATCTTGACTCACATACAATATCATATTGTCCATTGTTGTGTCGTATCATGTCCTATTGAATTATACCATGTCGTATTATATTGTATGTTGTCATATCATTCCTGACATATTTTGTCATATAAAAAATTGTATCATACTCATATAATTTAATATAATATAGTATATTAATCATTATATCACACTGTTACATATCGTTTTAGATTTAACTTTTTACACATATTGTATCATATCATTGTTTTTTAAGGAAACCCATGTTTCATTCATTCATTCATTCCGTCATTCATTCATGTTAAGCACCCAGTTGCTTGGAGACATTGACTTATTGCTCCCCAAGTGAAAACAATTGATTATGTCCTCACAGGGACACTAAAGACCAGCTGTTTCTTTCTTTCTTCATAAAAAAGTCTTTCACCCACAACTGCTGTCTTTTTCTCCTCCTTTCTTTCCTGTCATCCCCTCCTTTCTTCTACTACGTACAGTTAATAAACATCCCCCATCATTTTTACCACCACACGTCTTTCCTCACCTTTCATGGAAGCAGGGCTCAACAATAAGGATTAGATATCAATAACCGTGATATTCCATGATTCTTAATACCCAATATACCACGGTGATAAAACAAAGCAAACACTTGAAACTAGTGTTAGTAAGTTATATAGGTCATAATTCCCTCTCTAATATTTATTTGATATTGCTGTGAAAATATTTCCTTTAAACTGTATTTATTCATGTTTCTCAATAATGTTATAATTTACCTTCGCCTAATGTTCATTTTTTATGGAGTAGAACTTGAACGCATCATGTTGAAACTCAACGGCAACCTTGGTTAACGTTAGCTGTCCACCAGCTGCTACCAGCTAACGTTAACTAGCTCTCCTCCTGCCAATTCTAATACAGATATATTGTTCACAATGTCGCGCTGTCAGGGAAAAATAGGGTTCATTCTCTGGCCGCGTCGATAGAGACTTTACTGCGTCCTTTAGGATTTTAGACACCAGTACTTGACGTTTTCAGAATTTTGTTAAGGAAGTACAGGTTCACCTGACATCTCTAAAAAAGATTACCCACTTTCTCTGGGTTATTAATAAACCCATTGGAAGTAGCTAAGGAGTGAGCCATCTCGCTTCCGTGTCATCTCTGTTGAAAGTTGCACATGCGCAGTTCCAATCGGGCACTCGGGAGAAAATTGCGGCGGGTAAAGACAAAGTTTATGAACTGAAGTGCAATCGAGCATTTCAATTATCCTGGAAACAGGTGTTTAGTTGGGTGTCGTTACAGGATGTGGACAAAACTCCTGATACATTAACTTAAATATAGATTAAACCTGACATTAGATAACCTCTAATAAGTAAAACCATTACGTCTATAGGGCAAGTACATTTTACAGGGAAGGCCACCCTCTGTGCTTATTCCCTCATTTGTGTGCGTGCATTTGCTGCAGGAGCGTTGTCCCACGATCAGGAAGCCAAAGGTCAGAAGTCAAATAAATAGTTGTCAGGAGGGCCTCATCCCGAGAGAGAGACAGAGAGAGGGAGAGAGAGAGAGAGAGAGAGAGAGAGAGAGAGAGACTTGAAACTGGATGTGAAATTAGCGTTTTTTAGCTGCAGAATACAAGCCCTTGCCCCTTTTTCCCCGTTTTGTCTTCTCTTAAAGCAGCCTAAATGAGTTTTGTATATGAGACGATAAAGGTTAATACTGTAATTAAAGTTTCAGCTAAATGTAGTTGAATAAGGACAGACATGGGAAATGTACAATAAATGAAAAATTCTGCCTCACAATATGTCTTTTTCTGTATGCATATTGGAATTGCTTTGAATCGTGTAAGTATAATACCATTGAAACTGGAAGTTAGACTTTGCAGAGCATCTGAAAACACATTTATTTTACATTACCAATAAGCTCCCCTCGGCATGATTCATTCTCCTCAACGTCCTGCGCCGCCGAGGATTTTGCATTAACAAGGTTCTGCCGTAGATGAAATAGGTGGCCTCCCCTCACACACAAACTGCATCAAACTGAGGCGACAATCCCATTTCCGAAAAGCCATGTGAAATGGATACGTCAACACAAAACGAACAGGGAGACAGGGAGAGAGATGATGGGGGGTTGGAGGAAAAGGGGGAGATGTGCGGAAGGATAAAAGATGGATTAAGGTTGTGTTTCAGATTGAGCGGTTTGTATGTGCTGCATGTGTGCATTTAATGTGTATGTGTTTAGTGTAACAGTAAGCTGAGAGATGTGCGACTTTATTTGCTACAGTGTTTTTCCTGCAGCCTGCCGTTCCCCATGTCTCAGAGGGAGAAAGCCTTCTTACCCAACATACTTATCTCTGACTGTGTGTGTGTTTGTGTGTGTGTGCGAACCCCTTTACATGTGATAATGACAGCTGTAATGCCTGTCTGATATCTACTCAGCTCTGGGACTTCAGTTGCATGTTTGTATCTGTTTGTGTGTGTGTGTGTGTGTGTGTTTGTGTACAAGGACCTGGAACATGCTCTTTGGATCGACATGCTTTAAACGGTCTTTGTGTGAACGCAGCAACTGGATAATCTATAATGTGTGTGTGTGTGTGTGTGTGTGTGTGTGTGTGCAGGGGGAACACTGTGTGATACGACAGGTGTTGGGGATGAGATCTCCAATTATCACACTTTAATACCTTTTTTTCCCTCTTCACACATAAACACACACCTCAGAGTGAAGTGGAGGGGCGATTCAGGCAGAAGCGAAAATGTAGTGAGAGTCCGGAAAAAAGAGTTTTTCTTTTTTTGTGAACCTGTATGTTTTAATGGGTCTAATAAACAGACTAGTGTACATTACAAGATAAAAGGCTAGAACTCAAATAGTGGCCGGTTTTCAAATAATATAAAACCTTGACAAACAAACAAAGGTTGGTGCCAATACGAACACTAATCTCTGATTGGCTGGCATGCGTCTGGTAAAATCTTAAAAAGGACAGTTTTTACAACAACAACACAAAAACACTGAGAGCAACTATGAGGTAACCGTAGTACCAGAGATTTTACTTGATGCCGTTGGAATAATAGACTCAGTTTAGGAGGTGGAAACACTTTTCTGCTTTGGTGGATTGTGGCGTTCTCCACCTCCTTCCTGATTTCTATTATTTAAATTCAGGACACCTTTAAGTGAATTAGTGCTCATTTACACTTTTACTAGTTGATTTTCATCACCATGACACTTACTCAAGATTTCCAGGAAATATATATTCCTGATGATTATCTTTTTTTTTAAATAAAAAGTCTGCATTACAAACTGGAGGCGTGGGGTTGGCAGGCAGGCAGGGCGGTCTATAGATGCTGCTGGGTTGCATGATGGGATGTGTAGGATCTACCATTTTTGGAGCTGTGCCCATTGAGGATAAAGTGGGAACATCTCGACCTCTGCAGCTTCTGATGCCTCTTAAAATCTGTCTCTTGTGAAGCCCCAAACTTAATGGAAGCGTACAACTAAATGACTGGAGTAGTACTTTAAAGTAAAACACATGGAGGAAGTGTGCAGCAAGAGGACGACGCAACACAAACAGAAAACAGAGAGACTTCTTCCTAAAATACGATACAATGCATTTATAAAGTATAAGTTGGAAACAGTGAAAATAAGAAAAAGTTTACTGATGGCTGGTTTTTAAATAAAGACCTAAAAAAATGTCAAACTCATGCCAACATTTGAGAATCTGCAGTTTTACTTTGTTTGTGTCATTGCTACCCAAAAGCATGGATACAACTTCACGGATGTTTCTCTTCATGTGTATGATCTCGACTTTAATGTAGACTTTTGCACTGATAAACACATGTATACAGTCTCCCTCCCTGTGTTCCTGTCGTCTTCCCTCCCTCCCGTCTTTCTCTCTCTCTCCCTCCTTTGATCGTTCTGTATCTGCTGCATCAGCAAGGTGCCAGGCAGCACAATGACATCATCTAACGGAGACAGTGTGGGATGACTGACATTATCCTCTGCCCGTCAATCATCATCGCCGCCCGCTAGGAAAGCTGTGTTTATCTGCAGCTGTGACTGACTGAGGGACAGGTGTGTGTGTGTGTGTGTGTGTGTGTGTGTGTGTGTGTGTGTGTGTGTGTGTGTGTGTTTGTGCTATGTTCAAAGCATGTCATCACACACGTCTGTTTGCTCCTTTATGTTTGCGAGGACTGTTTAATTTTTAACCGAACCCAAAGTCAATCTTAACCAGGCGGCAACCTCGGGTTCTGAAAAGTGAAGGAAATGCTGAATTGCCTTAAATTTGCATTCTCTCTACTGACCATCAGGGGGCGACTCCTCCGGTTGCAAAAAGAAGTCAGATTGTATAGAAGTCAATGACAGAATTATCCTACTTCTCACTTAATTTATTACCTCAGTAAACATTGTAAACATTTACGGTCTCAATCTCTAGTTTCAAGTCTCCAATACAGCATGATGTTCATTCAGTAAATTATGATCCACTTAAGAGTAAAGACCATAAGGCAGGATATGCTTTATTATTATTATATTACTGACAGATTTTACAAACATTACATCAGTCTGCAGACTGACAATCACTGATGACTGTCACTGAATGGGTCCTTTGAAACCCTGAAATGGAATTTTCTCGTGTGCGTTCGTTCCTGCTCATGTGTTTGCAGTGTTTGTACAGTTTTGTATGTTTTTACAGAAAGTGTGAGTGTGTGTCGCGTGTGGCCTCTCTCTGTGTGTGTGTGTGTGTGTGTGTGTTATGGTTGGACGACCGTCACAGGCTCATGAGCTGGCCGTGATCCATGCTGGTGCGTACAGTTTACACATGGTACAGTATGTGTGTCAGCGTAAATGTGTGTGTATATTCGCGTTGACCCATAATGTTTTTTTTTTGTTTCCTCCAGAAAAACAGGGGAGGTGAAGCGAGAGTTGTGCCCCAGTTCAGAGGTCCACTGGCAGGGTGGCCAGGCGTCCCGCAGGGCCTGTGGCTCCGGGTCTGACCTGGACAATGATCCAGATCTGTGAGGATGTACCGTCCAGACGATAGGTGTGTGTGTGTGTGTGTGTGTGTGTGTGTGTGTGTGTGTGTGTGTGTGTGTGTGTGGATCTCACTGATTAGACTGACTAGCTGCTTATTGATGTTCTGGTTAATGATGTTCTTGGAACAACAAAGACAGACAGACAGGGGAGGAAGAGGAGGAGTAGCAGGAAGAAGAGGAAGAGAAGGGAGGTTCATGACAGTCATTATAGAGGGAGAGAAAAAAAAACACATACATATGTCTTTAATTGTTTCAACAAAATCAAAGGACATTTCTTCGTTTTTTAGGGGCAGTAACATCAAAAGTTCATTTAGAATACCGCATAGATTGAATAGCATAGACGTGAAATGTTTCCATTATGAATCTTACTGTCAAGAGAAATGTTTAAAGCTGAATAAATGAAACATTATACATATATGATAAGCACACATATCCTTTAAAGATGGAAGAAATAGAAATAGAATTAACTAAAGGGCATGCAGAAAATAATCAGAAATTAGAGGTGTGGTGGAAGTGACGTTAACCGTGATATAAAAATAAGTTAATGTATTATGTTAAGAATGTACATATTATTGATAACAATCTAGCACCTTAAATCAGTTTATATATATAGTTATGGTTACAGACGCTCTCTCCACCTTCCTACACTCGGATTTTAAACGTAATTAATTTGCCAAAATAGAGACAAAACGCACAATTAATTTGACTGGTAACATTATTATTATTTTCAAATGTACTATATTGCTGTAATATTGTTACTGTGAATTATTTTGGACACGATAATTGTGTAGTAAAAATCTGATGAAGAAAACTCCCACAGTGTTTGAGACAAAGTGGATTTTTGTGGTTTTCTAATTTGTGTTTGAATAGAAGAAAAAATTAGTATTTTCTGTTCAGTTCAATCCGGACGCACACGTTTTGGCTGAAGCTGCATTTGATCTGATCACAGCTGTTATCACCCTTAATCGCGGCTGTTTTTGAATGTAAGGCCTTTCTCAACACAGATATTTTGACTTCTCATAGCAGAACGAGCACCGGCTGCATTCCATTTAGATTTGCCATGCTGGCTCACCGCAGCTTATTCAGGCACTTAAATGGAAATGAGTCATTGTTAGTTTCATTAGTTCCACTTGTGCTTCTCCTGCTCGGAAAACTCTAAATGTCTCCTGTGAAAAACGTATTCCGTTACTGCCAAAAAAACCTTCTTGAATGTACTTAATTAGTGTCTGTATTGCCGAATATATACTGATAATATCGTTTAATCAAACATACAGTTCAAATAACATTACATTTGTTCACTGTCAACATTTTATCATCAGAAAACAGATCAGATCCTTTACTCAAATTAGCACTATAGAAGTGCTTCAAACACAATCATACTAAAAACACACTACTAGAAACTTTCATTTTGTTTATTTTGGTGGTCCCTGTGGACGCAAGCGGTAGTATTTTTTCGAGCACTAACTCATTTTACTGCAGCAGGGTCTGACAGTCTGCTCCACTCAGTCCTGGTTCTGGTTTCTCCCGTGCCTCCCTTCCCTCCAGTGGGCCCAACAACATGTTCTGGGTCTCCAACAGTATGGTGTCGGTGTTGTCTCCCAGCGGAGACCAGTATAACCAGTTCAAAGAGAAGTACTAAAGTATTAACAACATGATATGTAGAAAATGACTTATCAGGCTTTCTCTTTGGGATGCAGTTACATCATTGTGTTCACCTTCTGAAATATATCTCAAATAAAAGTTATCACTAAATCATGTCACATGGCAGAGAGACTTCTCTGCCACTAACAAACTCATGTAAATGAACAGATCGTGTGCAGAATCCGTACGCAACTGGACAAGATTTCGGTATCGGAAGCATTCTGGTTTCCGTCATCGGTTCAGTTCGTATTGTCCGATCACTTTGGAGTCTTTTGTTGAACGCAGGTAAACCGTGCATTGATCGAAATGCAATATCAGAATTCACCGGCTATCGTTTTGCCGCTGACTTAGCTTTCATTGGTTTAGAGTTAGCGTGTAAACTGGCTAGTTGTGAAGCAATCCGGTCGTACACGTCGTCTCTCAACTGGACTCGCATCTCGAGTTGCTAATTGGACTGTAAACAATTTGCAGCGCACGGAAACGGAAGTCTTGGCCCGGATATCCGCTGGCTAGACGGGAAACCCCAGAAATAAAGCCCCTCGCCAGAGGCTTATCTATCGCCAGACCGATAGCCGATGGGTTCTGAGATTGATAACCATTTGGAAACATCTGTTTCTTAAAAAACGCATTTTTTTTTAAGGGAGTTTTTGGACCAAACAAGCTTCATCCAAGTGCTCGAGATCACCATTTAAAGGGATATCGGCTGTGTACCATGTTTCATCTCTCTGTGTGGAGACTCTGCTGCCTTTGATTGCATGTTACCTCTTATTGTTTAAGTCCTCCTGGGCATTATAATCCACAGCTCTGTGTGTGTGTTTACATGTTTGTCTGTCTACATGGGTTTGTATCAGTGGGTACATGTGTGTGTGTGTGTGTGTGTGTGTGTGTGTGTGTGTTGTTGGTGCATAGTCCCTCGGTGGCTGTTCCCCTGCTGTAGACGCCTGTTCTGGCGATAGCATTGTCTCCATGTCCAAAGACCTGCCGGCTGCCCTATTCCACCACGTCTTTATCATGCTAATACAGAGGAAGAAGGAACGAGGGAGGAGGGAGGGAGGAGGGAGGAGGGAGGAGGGAACGATAGCTCCACAAACAGAGAGACGGGGGTAATCTTTCCTCTCTCCGTCCTCGTCCCCGTTCATTCTCACCACCTCCTCTGTTCCTTCTATCCCCCTCTACTTCCCTTTCTTCTCGTCCCCGCACCCTCTTCATCCGCCGCTTTCTTATCTCCCCCCTTACTTCTTTGATAATCCCTCCGAACATTGTCTTCATAATTACACACAACAATGATTCCCATCCTAGCAAGAGAAATGTGCGCCGTGCATAGAGAATATTTCATAGATGAGGACCAATGTGTGAATTAATAACTTGGGTCTCTCATATAGGGTTATTTCTGTGTGTGTGTGTGTGTGTGTGTGTGTGTGTCTGTGTGTGTGCGTGTGTGTTTGAAGGGGGAGCACATAGAGCCCAGTGTTGTTTTAACACGACTGTTACATTATGCATGCTGACAGCTCTGCCTGTCCCCATTAAAGGCCCATCTTGTTTCCCCATTATATCTGGTTTCTCTGTTAATAGAGCTCTTTGTGTGGCACTTCCTTTTATACCGGGGTTGTTACAACAGAAAGGTCAGCGCCGGTACAACCTGCCACGCTGCCGCGCACCAGAACCCCCCCCCCCCCCCCCCCCCCACCCCCAAAATGACGAGAACGGCATGGTCCTCTCATTACAAGAGGTGTGTTCTGTCGTCTCTCCCCTTTGTTTTGGTGCTTTTAGTTTTGGCCATTTTCTGATACGGCAAACATATAACTAATTACTTTATTTTAGGGTTAATGAATAATGTATTACTGCTTTATAGATTAGTTATAACTGAATAATAAGGACAACTTTTGATTGTGTAAAATCCACTTGGCAAGCGAGCGAGTAAGTGAGGGAGCGATCCAGCGCATTATCCATTTCCCGTTAATCACACATTGGAAGCCCCGCTACACAGGCCCACCGCGTCGTTTTACCTGACCTGCTTTGCCAAGACCTTTTTTGTAGCGACGCAACTTGGTGTGAACAGCCTCATAGATGGCAACCGAATCTTTAAAAGATATTTTTTTAAACTAATTTGGTGGACGGTGGAGCGATCGAAGCGCCGTGCTTTGACAGCGCTGAGACTTGGGATTATTTTTCGATCAATTCATTCAAACCTTTTTAGAAATGCAAGGGGCTGCATTGGTGGCGGGGTGAGTTTTCTGGTAGTGAAGATAAAATACGAGCCACACGATTGGCCATGACAGTGCCTTGCTTGATGACGTTGCATCAAAAGGTTGAGCCATATTTGACTGTTTTGTAGGTCAGCCCCCGCCTTTTATTGATCCCTCGTAGTGATCTCATTGACATGAATGAGTGGGTTGTGGGGTTTATTTCATGCAGCGCTGCAACACAAGCAACCTAATCTCTGTAGGGGGGGAAACATGCAGCTCTCTCATTGATTTGAAAGTGGGCGCCAAAACAGAGGCTCCCGTAAATAACACACACCAAATAAAAACTGGGTAGTTCGGCAAAAATGTTAAATTCAGACTCATCTGGTGCAATTTTATTTAGCCTATAATAAACTCTTGAACTCATAAATCTGTCAAACCTTGTCTCCTACATAACTATGTTCCTGTACAACTAAACTGCACTCTCAATTATGTTTTCGGGGTAAACTTTTTTTTGTCACAGTTGCTGGTCTAAACTGTTTGAAACATGTGGTTAACGTTAGAAAAGGAAACAATATAAAACAATTGGCTTAGGTTAGCCAGAAGATTGTGGTTTTGGTTAAATATTAACAAATCAACTTGTACGGCCTCATTCTTCAAGTCAACGCTGACATTGTCACTATTTATTTACCCACAACCACCAACCCTGGCTTAGTCAAGTACTTCTGAGTACTTCAGTAAAAAACTGTTATCATGCTTTAGTTGGCAGGAGCGGATATTAATGAAAATAACTAATGAAATATGTTTAATTTAATATATACTGTATGTGTCTATGATATGATGTTAAAACATATGCTAATGCAATTTAGCTGTACATGTACATTACTTGGTGATATAATCATTTTTTTCCTTAAAGAACAGTCCGACCACTTACTTTGTGAAAAAGAGTTGCAGAACGTTCAAACCAAAATCCATTTGTCAAGAGTTGCATGTGCAGTCTTGATGGAATAACCTTTTATTATTCATACACTAGCATCCGTCACTTCAGGTCTATCTTTATTATGTTTTAAAGAGAAACATATGACCCTTTTATTAATGACTTGTCTTGTTGCCTGCTGTTATAAACGTTTCCCTCATCCATCCACCTCATCTCACCAGTCTGAACAGATAAAATACGAAACGTTACACCAAGTTGAATTCCCAAATGAAGTAAAACCACATCCATGAATCTTTCCTTATTTTAGTACCCATAATTCTGCGGGTTTGCGGGCAAATTTCCGTCCAAATTCTGTCACAACTAGAAAAATGCATGTGTGTGTGATTATATTTAACGTAGCTACTACTTAGAAATCCTCCAATCATCACAAACGCTGTGGAATGACTTCATTATAATAACTGCATTAGAATAATATCCCTCTTCTTCTCCTTTCCTCCCCAGCTTTTGTTTTTTTTTCTCTCTCTCAATTGTACCTCTTTGACCTCCCCTTCGCTCCTCCCTTCTCCCTCTCCCTCTCTCATCCGAGTCCACTGTGTGCAGGCCTCTGCCAGTGATCCGTGGATGGTAATGGCCATTCCTGCTGCTCCCACAGCACACACCATTACTACTGGAACACCCAGACTGGGAGCGGCAGACGGAGACGCAAAGAAAAGGGAAAAGAGGAAGAGGGAAGATTGAGAGAGAAAGACGTACTATTTGGGGTTTTTTGAAAAGTATAATCATGACATAGAGGCATAGCAGCATGGTGCATGGATGTGTGTGTGTGTGTGTGTGTGGATCATTTCATGGTGAGGATTAGAGAGGGCCAGGTAGGATATCTTGTTTCCTGTGACCTGCTCATCGCGAGGTTTCCCACACTCATCACTTCACTCTATCACATCCCTCTTGCAGAGATATAAAACATATAGACGTTGTTCCCTCCGACTCCCAACACACACACACACACACACACACACACACACACACACACACACACACACACCGTTACATTGCACACATCCCATACTTAGATGCTGACTGTAAATCAAACACCTCATTCATACTCTCACTTTCAGTCTATCTGTGTGTGTGTGTGTGTGTGTGTGTGTGTGTGTGTGTATGTGTGTGTGTGTGTGTGTGTGTGTGTAATGCTATATATTCCTGTCACACTGAAAACTTGAGAGATGCGTGTGTTTCCTGCGACTCACTGTGGGTTATGATAACAACCGTTTCTCCTGTCAACAGCCCATAATGTCAGATTTACAGGGTTGCCCCCGGTAACCAGCCGGGCTGGCATGGCTGAGTGATTCTACAGCATCTGTCAGAGCCAGAGAGGCCATCTATCACACACACACACACACATATATATCTGATGTGTCTCTCACATATTTTCAGTAGAACAGGGAGACAATGTCAGCGTGAATTATCCTACAGCTCTCTCTTTCCTTTTCCTTCAAAGTGAGACTGTTTGTTTAAACAGCAGCAAGAGGAAAAGGCTGCGGTGGATGTTTGAGAATACAAAGCATCTGATTTTGTCGGGCGATCTACAAGCCTGCTTTCAGACCTCTGAATCTGCATTCACATCTCAGATACTGTTTCATTAATTCAAATAGGCACGATGCCGTTTACTTTGTTTCAATCAACGCTTTCATAAAGTGTGTTTCTTACATTCCTGTGCTTAAAACTCGTGTGACACCACACAAAATGTCATATAAAGTCCTCAAAAAGAAATGATGAATAATAAAAGTCAGGCTCCACACAAAAGAAAACAATGCAAGTTCAAGAAGACATTCACCTCGGTGATGGAGCGAGCTACAAACCTTTTAGAAGCCGCGTCCGCCAAAGTGTGTTTACACCAGGCAAGCTTATGTAGTTTGATTATTTGCCTCGGGAGTGCCGCGTTACAAACGCCAGCCGTGTGACGAGGCACCGAGCGTCTCCTCTGCACCGAGCGTCTCCTCTGCACCGAGCGCTGCGCATTTGGTCTTTTTTCGTGGTTGATGAGAGTTGAAAAATGTCACTTTTTACCCAACAGTCTAATCGCGGTGGAGGAGGGTCGGAACAAAGACCTGATCAAATGTGTTTTATTCGGAGTACGTTGTGGACTTATTGTGTATGTTATGCTATTGTTTTTACTGTGGACGTTATGGTGTCCTCATGTCTGGAGCACTTGACCAAACTCATTTCCCAATGTGGGACAACAAAGTTGATCTTATCTGAACTAAACGATGGCATTTGCCGAGAAGTTCCCTCGCCCACAAAATCTCATGAGCCACATTGAGCGGCAGGGCCGCGCTGTCTCCCTACGAGCTTCATCCAGAGCAAAAACATGGACCCAGCCCCTTATAGGATTTGAGTATTTGGTATTCAAAAGCAAGGTTTCTTTGAAGTATCCTTGTAAGTCATCTCCCCAATGCCCATGTGGGTAATTCTTTGGAACAAGCTACTTAGTTTAGTCACGAGTACTTGATGTTCAGATTGTCTTCCCACTTGTTCCTGTTCCCGTCTCTCCGTTTGGTGCAGTGAAAACACAAACCAAACTTATGCCTTTCTTCTCCATTAATGTGATCAAAGCTGAGTTTTAACTGTTTTAAAAGGGCCTCGCTGTGAAACCTGGAGGACATATGAAAGGATGTGATCGTGTACCGCGTTCACACTCTTGACTGTTTAGTTCTTATCACTCCACACTATTCTAGATCTGATCTTGATAGACTATTTTAATTCTTATCATAATAGACTATTTCACGCACCGATGCCTTTTTACTCCCGTGCAGCCGTGATGAGGTATAATTGGTTTGTTATGCACATATTCTCAGTCTGCAGCGAACAACATCTTACCACGTTTCCTTCTTGTTGCCTTTTCTTCTCTTTTGTACTTTCACTATTGTTGAGACAGCAGCGTTGGCCTACTTCACTCTTGCTATATCTTCAAACACACACACACACACACATACACACAGAGTAAAGGTTAATAGTTGTTGCGGTGATGGCAATCACCGATGATCGTCCACTGGAGCGCAAATGCCATCTCTTCTAATCTTAAAAAACACAGTCGACACATGCACACGTGCAATGATGTGAAGTCTTTGGGTTTCATATCGATGATGCGGTAATTCCTCAGTTTAAAGGTAGACCGAGGCTGGATGAAAATACTTAGTGTTTAGTTAGTAAGTGTTGAACAAAGCTTCAAAGGGCAGGATAGAGTGAGAGGTTTAGTGACCACGTTGTTTCTCACTCTCACCTCTTCAGCCTCTCTCTCAGCTGGTCTCTGTCTCCCGTTATGTGTGAAAGTGATTCTCAGGGATGTTTAGCTGCCCTGAGCCTCAGTGAGCCGTTAGAGAGTTGAATTGTACCCTGCAGTGCCACATTGTCTCCACTTTTACTTCTCTGTCACTTCAACTTCAACTCTTCCTCCTCAATTTTCTGTTATATTTGTTGAAATTCTCTCAACGTCCCGACAGCAATCAGCAAATAAAAGGCTCTGACAAAAAAGAATCTGGTATCTGTGGCTGTCGCAGGACTGTAATAAATCCGCCCGATCATTTCATTTGGCAAGAAGTAAATGATTGGACGGGCCACCAACCGGTCTGTCTACCTGCGTGGACTCATTGCACGTCACCGGAGTCTTCCTCTAGATGCTAGCTTGATATACTTAAAACAGCCATGTTTGTTGTTCATTATGATAATTTGGGGGAATGTCTTAGATTTATTGACTTTTGGAGCTGCTAGTTACTTTAAGGAGTTGGCAGCACTGGGCTGGGTTCACTGTTGGATTGTTTTTAAAATCGTATAGTTTCTGGACGTTACCAACCTAAGCTTTAATTGTCCTTGTGAAATTTAACTCCAAACACCCCCAAATTTATTTCAAACTTAATATTAGTTTGTGAAACGGAATATGAAGACTTCTCCTCCCAGCTACGCCCTGAGAAAGACCCAGTGTGAGATGAAACCGGTTGGCGTTGTCCAGTTGTACTTCTTAACTTCGTGATGCCCTAAACCGATTAATGCATTTGTAGCTACTTGTCCTTTTTGGCTCCTAAAACTTCATGCTTGGCTCGGTGCGATTGTTCCTGAAGTAAACCCAGAGGCTTCCCTTTTTGTAAAGTTATGTTAGTAATGTGAGGTAGCTGAGAACTTCTCGAAAAAATGTCACTGATGATCCAATCGAATGTTTTGGTCTTTACTGATAAAGTAGACCACGACCACAGTAAGTTAAGTGAAATGGTTGCGGTGAATTACATTTTTTTCAGAATAGTGAAAGAATAAAACACATCGCGAGACAGATATTAGACCATGAGCAACAACAACCAACACCTCTTTACATACCTTACAGGTAACTAATTATTGTGGCCGAAACCATCTGTAAGGGATTTCACTTCACACATGCACTACATATAAACTATTACATTTCGTAAAAATATTGATTTTTTTTCCCACATTTTTGCTCATAAATTAATAAGCAATTGTGGATCAAATATGTATGTAACCGTCAGCTTCAGGAAAACACCTTTGACACTGACTCCCCCGCTGCTCCTCAAACATGGTACAACCAGGAAGTATGAATACACATGAGATACTCTGCAGAAACTTTTGCTAAAAGACCAGAGGGCAGGTGAGGAGCAAAGGTAAGTCACTACACAGATCCATGTGTTGAAACTTTCTTATCGCGCAATCAAAAGTTTAGACGGCTTACCTGCTTGTAGAACCGGCCCCATAACTACTCGTTTATGTTTCATGCTCTGTGGAGGACTCACTTTCACGGCTGCTACTGACAAATTTCCCCATGTTGCGTAAGCATTCGCACGCACGGCATTACTTTAATTAAAGGTGCTGAACTTGAAATTCAGAGCATATCTATTGCCTCCACAAGGCTAGCAGTCAGCGGTCAGCAGCTAGAAGCTAACGGCGCTAACAGTGCAAACAACCGCAACAGTGCTGACAGAGCTAACAGCGTTTACCTGTTAGCTACCATAGACTCCACACCACATACTCCAGGACGTGTGGATGAACGCTTTCTGGTGTAAAAGGCCTTAAAGGAAAAGTTAAAAATGTCCGTCTTAACACAATGGTATCGATTGTTTGCTGTAGTCACTCCTCCTGTTTTGGCGATCAACAGATCCTTTCCTGAAATGTAGCCCTTGATCTCTGCAAAACCACATTCAAATGTTCATTTCAAGTCAATATAAGACTTAATCTATGTCAGTTAAACTTTTTAAAGTAAAATGCATCAATTTGGTGAACTTTGAGAGAAAAAATAACGTAAGGATCTAGAGCTCCACTGGTAACAACTGCAATATTAAGTTAATCAAAACATAATTGCATCAATAATTAAAATCCAATAATATAGGCCTACCATATATAAATCATCTGAAATTGGCCATTCTGCATAATGAGTATACTTTTACTTCTTGGTGTGTTAAGTACATTTTGATGCTAATACTTTTGTACTTTTGATAAAGTAACATTTTGAATGCAGGACTTTTACTTGTAACAGTAGTTTTACAGTGAGCTGTATAGTTAAATCATAAACACTTTGGTTGTATAAATATGAATGATGATGTCACAGCAAAAAAGTCACACTCTCAAAGCATGGTAATCCAGACGGGGTACGTGTTTCGAGACGGGTCAGGTGGGTGGCTGACATCGCTGCAGATTGCGTGCTGAGGACAGACGGCCTCAGGTAACAGTTGAGCCAAGAAGTGTAAAAACATTTCAGTTCATTATGAAACTGGCGGGACAAAAATGGCTTTGGCGGGCCACCACAGTGTAGGTAACTAATGGGAAACACCTTTTTTTCCCCACAGAATGATGTCTGTGGATTTTGTCCCCCATTAACTTACATTGGAAGTAGGAAAGGATCTTCTGATGTCCAGTATGAACAGGAGAAAACAATGTAGGTGCACATGACTATTGTTTTAAGACCGACTTGGGGACAAATGTGAACCTTTCCTTTAGGAGGTTTTGCAGCAGTATAACAATATACTGAGATACATCAGCCACTATTCGCAAGAGGTTGCTTGTCGGATGTCAAATGAAAGGTCATTTAAAATGGTTGAACGAAAACAACAAAGATGTTTTTTTTCTGGTGAGAAAGACTTCCCTTTTATGAATATGTAAACAAAGTCGTAAAACACGTTTCTTCACTGGATCCGCAAAACCTGCTCCATTATGGAACCAGCTCTTCACTCCAAATACTCACATCTGTGACTGAACCTTGACTTTTACAACTCCTAGTATTGCCTGTTACCGGAGTGAGGTCCGGCCATAATGGAGGAACGATTATAAGCCATAACAATGAATGTGCACTGTAGTCACCACCTGGGTGTGTGTGATATGTCATAATGTATTATGTTAGTCACTGCCCCTCTGACAGCTCATGTCAATAGGTGGGTGATACAGCTGTCATCATATTGTGGTGTGAATGAGCTTGGCCCGACTGTGTGAGTCTGTGTATTTGCTGTGTGTGTGTGTGTGTGTGTGTGTGTGTGTGTCTGCAGTCCCAGACGGAAGCCCAGAGGACAGATGGTGGGTTCAGACGCAGACTGACACACCGTAACCAAGCGATTACACACTCAATGACTCCCCCTGAAGAGAGAGAGAGAGAGTAGGGGGGGGAGAAAGGTAAAGAGGGTGGGAGCGGATCAATGCACGAGAAGTGTGGGGGAGAAATGAGGAAAATATAGAGGGTGTCAAGTTTTTCATTTGCAAAGGAAAACGGGGAGATTTAAAAACGGGGAAATGAATGAGGAGTGAGAGTCAAGACAAATGACTAAAACAAGGTGAAATGAAAAGGGGGGAGGAAATGGGAGGAGGTGGTGAGGGAAAAGATGGTGCGGAGTGAGAAAGAGGGGGAGTAATGGATGGATAGAAAGACGGAGGTCTTTAGGGACACCGGATTACATGATAGCCAATTAGAGCGAAGGATGTTGGAGGCTCCCCTGATGAAACTGATATGTGATTGGTTCAGGGTTTATTATGCTCACTGAGCTATCGCTGCCTCTTTAATACACTCAGATGCACTCACATACACAGTCACAGATTAGATTTGGTAATCTTGAACTGGTGGTGTTTTTTTTTCTTTCTTCCCTTTTCTTTTTGGCATGTGATCCTGCGGTGTTCTGGATCTGGAATTACCAACGTGATTTATTCTAACAGTGTGCAGATGTGAGGAAAAGACACCAGATTATTTAAGGTGGATTCCAACCTCTTTCCACATGAAGCACTGTTTACAGCGGCGAAACATCCCCCAACACACACACACACACACACACACACACACTACCACCACCCGAGTCTAGCCCGACCCAGGTCAGGTCAAGCGGGATCATGGGAAACCATTCCTGTGGCCCTTCTCACCTTTTTCATCTCAGAGCGTCTCAAAAACATCCCAGACATCGTGTCCTCTGCCCTACTCGTCTTCCTCTTCTCTTCTTCTGTCTTCCCGCAGAAAACCCACCACAAGTCAAACCTTTCTTTTTTTTCTCAGCTCTGAAACAACAGTGGCCACAGAGGAAAGCGTCATGGTGCTGCATGTGGTAATGGGAGAGAATGTAACTAATATATATCGCCAGGAAACTTCCCCATTTCATTACTTACATTAAGGCAATTATTTACATGCACATACACAAGTATTACGAGGTTTAAATATGAAAAGGGGACGTTATCCTATCACACACGGGCTAATTTGTAGACCTTTCCTGAACAAAAAATCTGGACATCGGATAAAGCCAGGTTAAAAATGATTGAACCTAAAAGAGTGGACATTTTGGATATCTCTTTCTATAACTCCATAAATCAGAAAATACTGTCAACAGCCATAAAAAAAAGTTTCTACAAGCACAAATAGACAAAGAGTAATATACAATAAACACCCAAATGTGTATTTTTGATGTTTTCTTTCCACTATCTGAAAAAAAAACATATTATGGAAGCATAATGGCCTTAAATCTATAAATTGACCAGTGAAAACAATGTTTTTGCGTAACGTGTCTCACCATGGCAAATGCATGTTTAGACTGTCTTTATAGATTACAATGTGTGTGATGGACGTATTAACAGCTATTTTACTGAGGAAGGAAACGAGTAACATATGTTTCCTTTGAGTAAAGCTAGACTAAATTGTCTATGGTTCCTTTTGATTGAGACACAAAATGTCCATTTGGCTAAAATTTGAATAAAGACATTAAACTAAATTTGTGCGCTCTTTCTTCAAACAAACATATGTTTTGTGTAAAAACAACCTTTTTCTGCTCAAAAAACCTCAGGAACCTGCAAAGCCGCGATAACACCGACCACGGTCAGAATTTAGTTTTGCCTTTAAGTTGTGTTCTTATGGTTAAAAGGGCCTCTGACTCAGCCGAAGGTCCTGAAAGATACAAAGAGTATACGTGTTTTCTTTCTCCGTGTTATTTTTATATTACATGGACTTAATGCTAAAATTGATATGCATTGTACTGTATATATTTATTACATTTTTTTCCCCTTCAATGGACCCTTATATACGCCGTCATAATGTCCTATGTATGAAACTTATTAAAAGCGTAACACTAGCATACCGTAGCTCCAGCTTGTGCCTCTCACACACACAACTGTTGGTAGCGTTAGCTTTAGCAATCCTGATGAATGCGAGCAGGAGAACGACGTTGTACATTGGAGCAGAATTTGAGGTTGTAGTTACCCTTTAAGGGCAGTAATGAGAGAGCCTTTCTTTCTTTCATGTCATTGCAGAATCATTGTGAAACTTTAAATCCTGCCCCGTGTGGACTTCTGAAGCCGCTGGAGCAGATATTGACAGATTGAGGGATTAGGAAGATAGCTCTTATTAAAACTGAGTCCTCATCATTTGACTGTCATTCTATTTAATCATCACTAAATGGACTCATTAAATTCCTCCTCCAAAGTGTTTCCCTTCAAACTTCGCGGCTTTGATGTGCCGCACACACACACACACACACACACACACACACACACACACACACACTGCGCTGACCCAGTCTATTGAAGAGACTTTTATCAAATGTAATTTATCAACTTTCTAATGCGACCAGAACTTGTGATGCAGTTAATTCTCCAAGAAGGATTAGTTGTGTGTCTCTGGGTGCTCAGTGTGTGTGTGTGTGTGTGTGTGTGTGTGTTGTACGCTGTTGTGTGTTGTGTCGTAGTGAAAAGGGCATCTCCTTTGGTGTGCAGCCGTAGATTTATGAAATGTGTATTTTTCTCTGAACCTTTTAATAAATTGAATGTTACACACCATAGAGCACAAGTATGTGCCACAGTTGTATTTTTGGATGGCAGCATGTTTTGTTCAACATTCATTTATATATTTATTTATGTGGAATCCTCATTAGTTACCACCAAGATAGAAACTGCTCTTCCTGGAATCTGTAAAAAAACTGTAAAGCACAATGTAAAAACCAACATGCAATTAAAATCCAACGCAAGAAAAGGGAACAAGAAAACTAAAACCAAAAAAAATCAAATAAATAAAACTACTACTATTGATAATAACAACAAATTACAACAAGCCAAAAATAAATGAAAAAACAAGTAAACTACAAAAAATGAAATAAAACTACCAAGGACAATAACAACAAACCCTCAAAAAACAACAGCATTACCATTAAACAATGTGCATACAGCTGCCGAAATAAACATGTTAGCATGCCGACATTAGCATTTAGCTCAAAGTTAAGCACAGCCTCACACAGCTGCTAGCATGACTGTACTCTGTGTTGTTAATGCATGAATGCCGTAGCTTGTGTTCTAGACAGGACTGTCCATAATACAGTAAATAATAGTTAAACTGTATCTTTTAATATCGGAGGCCTCTTGTCCTCCTCCTCTTCTCGCCTTCCTCAGCTCTCCTCAAACATGTTTCCTTTACTCAAACCTCTCCTCCCCATCGCCCCCCCTACTCTCCTCACCCGTCGCCTCCTCCTTCCTATCGCAGCCGAAAACAGGTCGTTGACGGCTAATAGATTTAGCCACTATACCAGTGGAGAGACAATGAGAGAACCATCAATTTATCCGCCGTTTAACTGCTTCAATCTAACCTCCGTAAACTCACCCGGTGAAACTCATTTCTGTGTTTCCTCACCAATCTGAAAAGCTATCATCTCGCTAATCTTGGGCTTTCAATTCGCCGGGGGGACGGGTGGGGGGGCAGGGGGGAGAGGGGGGGGGGGAGTCAGACCAATCCCGGCTCTCGGAGATGATCTGTTAGCCTGGCGTAAATGTTTATAACACGGGGCAATCTCCAGGGTTTATACGTTGATGCACATGCACACGTGCACGTCCAGTCACACACACTTTCTTTTTCTTCTCTCTCTCTCTCTCTCTCTCTCTCTCGCTCTCCCTCTCCCGGGCATTTATAGGGATGTGAAAGCTGTTATTGGGCAGGTCAGTGGAGTGGAACTGTCAGATAATAGGCTAGTTACCGTGGCAGCACATGAATGAGGGATGGAACGGAGGAGGAAGACAGAGGGAATAGAAACGCTCAACTCACTCCTTAATCAGACGGTAAACTGGAAATA
Source organism: Leptoclinus maculatus (assembly GCA_032191485.1). Classification (NCBI taxonomy): domain Eukaryota; kingdom Metazoa; phylum Chordata; class Actinopteri; order Perciformes; family Stichaeidae; genus Leptoclinus; species Leptoclinus maculatus. The sequence continues at coordinate 23,349,926 of JAVDOI010000009.1, forward strand.
TGGGGAGTTTAGGTTCCCCGCTGAAACAGATAGAGAAGAGGGGGAGGAGAGGAAGGGGGGGGGAGAAAAGGGAAGAGGAAAAGTAAGTAAGTGAGTGAGCGAGATAGAGAGTGACAAAGAGAGGAGGACAGAGGAAATGTGAATGGGCATGGAGCAGAGATGAAGATACAGAGGGGGGAGCTTATTACCATTCCCAGGGAGCCAGGTGTTTATTTCTCTATTTGTAAACGCTGGCTTCATTACCCAGAGTTCAACAGGAGCCGGCTGAGCTGCGGCTGCATCAAGGTCACACTAATCAGCCAGCGAATGGGAAGGAAGACAGAAGAGGGAGCACAAATTATGTAATGGATCCCCTTTGCTGCTCTCGCCCCTCCATCCTTGCCATTTCCTATCTCCTCACCCCTCCCTCCCCTCCCCTCCCCTTCCCCTCTCAGCTTGCTCACCCTCCATCTCCCCTCGCTCCGTGGTCCACAGGGAGCGGAGCTCTTCAGGCCGTCTCCCACTTCCTCTGATGGAGACTGACAAACTCTGCTTTGCAGAGTGACACTTGTTTGTATGTCTGTGTTCGTATATATCTTCAATCAGTTTGAGGCGTCCAGCACTCTTCACAACCTACTTTGTTGAATATATACACACTTGTTTTTGTTGGTGAGAGCTTTAAGGAAACAGTTTGCATTGATGTGTTTATGTGTTAACATTGATTATAGGTTAACATTTTCAACTTTACCTGAAAGCAGAAATGGCATTACTTCATCAAACTCCACACTTGACAAATACCAACGCTTGGTTAAAGTCTGATGCTGAGGCACCCTTTAGCATCTATTTAATACGCACCAAGCTTTTAACTACTTCAATGTAAATCCATCCGCGTCAGTATTAGACGGTCAGAGTAACTCAAGTATAAAGAGCGAGATGGTCAGCTTTGTGAGGGAGATGATTTGGTCAAACAAACAAAGGATTTCACCCAGGAGACCGCTGTTCGTGTCCCGTGTGAAACCAAGTAAACGATGACCTATTTGACATTTACATAGCTTAACTAATGCCACGTATGCAAGATACGCAACTAGCATAATCATTTTACGCAAAAGAAACACTAATTTTAACCCAAACTACCGTCGTTTGCTTAGCCAAAACAAGTACTTTTTGTTGTGGTGCGGTGTAAACCTTGTATGTCTATAATTATGTAATAATGTCTATAATAAAAAAATATTTTTTTAATTAATTGAGCACAGCGTCATAGTCATAGTTGTTATTGTGACTTGCATGTGGTATATATACTATTAATATTTTACCCAAATCAAACTCAAATGGAGTTACGAGGTCTTTTCAAACGGCAGTATGAGACCATCTTGGCTCAAATGTTGGGTGTCTCCATCAAAAGACATAATCACCGGCATCCAGGAGCAGAAGTAAGCAAGCAAACTAACCAAGCTTAGAATGAGGGCTACATTAGGGTTTAATCCTCGTTAGGCACCTAAAAAGGCCACTGTTAATGCTGTATCAATATATAAGCAAAGCGAAACATTATGTGGAGTGTCTTGTCTTATCAAACCTTCTTACCTCGGCTCAGTAGTTTCTCTCTTCGGCACATTTATTTATTCATTTACCAGGGACAGTGCACATTATTCAACATTTTTGTTTCCATCTCAATGTAAATGTGCCAGAGTTAGCGACAGAGCTAAGTTTCGTCTGTAGTCCCACACCAGGATGAGTTCGATTAGGTGTCCTGGCTGACCGGTGCGATCATCATGAATAACCCATTTCTCCAGCGGTTCATTCTATAGACTCAAAGTCAAACCCACCGATGGTTTTAAGTGCGCAGCGTTTCACTTGATGTTGCCCAAGAAGAATTCAGAATCTAAAAACCTTATTGACCAGAAAAAGGCGGAGGAGAAAACGTTGAAATCAGATGAGGCAGTGTGGGCGGGGCCTCAAGGCCACTGTGGCTGCAGGGCATGCAGGTTGTTGAGGGCCATGAGTGAAGTTCCTGCACTGGTGGGTATAAAACAGTTTAATCTAACATCGTAAACAAAGATAAGGTAACCACTACTATTTACAATATCACTAATATTCCTACAACATAGTCCTCAACCTAACAGCTCCATTTTTTTTCATTTACAATAAGCACAATTTCTTGGTGGCAGAAAATATCAGTTTTGACCAGACTGATGGCCAAAAATTTGGAGAAACAAGTGCAATCCAAAAAAAATGTCCTCAGTGCAGTCACATTCTGACCCTGGGTTCAAGAAGCATTGTTCTCACCAGCCCTAAACAAGCCAAACGAGATGCATAAACACTCCAGAGCTCAAAGAAACCTCTCAAAACAAGCTCGGCGTGATTGCACCTTCAAGTATGAATTATGGTTTCGGTATGTGAAGGTATCTGCATGCACGTGGGTGTGTATGAAGATAAGAGAAATACACACATGACTCCATGTGGTATTGTAATAATCACAGATTCTTTTGATGTCCCGGACTTGAAAAAGGCTCTCAACAGGGCTGTTCTCCAAACTAATCTCTCAAAGGTAGTGAGGAGGAGGAGGAGGAGGAGGAGGAGGAGGAGAGGCAGGAGGAAGAAAGAAATGAGTATAGGGGCGAGGAAGGGAATGGAGAAAGGAAGGAGGAGGAGGAGGATGGAGAGCGGTGGTGGGAGAAGAGAGGAGATCAGTGAGAAGGAGGCCAGACTCGTGGAGGGCAGAAATGGGAAAATGAATGAGAGGAAAAGTGATAAGAACTCTTGCTTTTGAACTTGAAGAGCTTAATTTGAAATGTCAGGGCTAACCACCCCTCCCCCCCCCCACACCCCACCCCATCAGCCTCACGCCTCCTACCTCTTCCCACCGCACTCCCTCTCCTCAGGAGTCCCTGTTGTGCAGTAGTGTGGATTAAAATAATTAAACAGGCTCTGTTTTAATTAAGACAATAAAGCCGGGGGTCTCTAGGTAAGACCTGAGAGAGATTGAGAGAGAAAGAGTGAGAGGGGGGGAGGGAGGGAGGGAGGGAGGGAGATGATAAAGTGGTCTAACGAGAGAGGCGGGATGATAGGAGTTACACAGGGAGATCCATTATCTTCATTACTTATCTATCTTGTCTATTTCTAGGCATGAGATTGCATTATCACTTCCTACATAAGTATGTTTGCTCTGGTCCTCCATGTACCAAAACCCATGTGTATGTATGTATGTATGTATGTGTATGTGTATGTGTGTGTGTGTGTGTGTGTGTGTGTGTGTGTGTAGGTGTTGAGGTCTGCATGTGTAATGACTGAGGCCTGTATGTGAGCATGAATGTATAAATGGACTTATATTGCTTTCCCCTCCACCTCCGAAGCGTGTGTGTGTGTGTGTGTGTGTGTGTGTGCACGCTTGCATCTTTATTCCCTCTTCACTCTCGGCCCGCTAATGAAATATTTATTTATTTCTCAGAGCGAGGGCGGCGCGTGGCGAGAAACTCAAATGAAATGTCATATCTCATTGTGTCTCCCCGTGAGGAGGCGGAGGCAGAATTGCTGCTGAATTATATACGGAGGATTCAGAGGGGAGTGATTACAGGACGGAGAGGGAGGGGACGAAAAGAGTAAGACGTGAGAGGGGGGAGACGAAGAGGAGGGAGGGACAAACAGTGTCATTCATCTCCCATCACGTATTGTGGTGTGTGTGTGTCATGTTGCTTCTCTGTGACATCATCAGCCCACGGTTCTGAGCTTCAGATGTTGAACTCTGACTGATGACTGCTTGCTGTAGTACTCACGCACACACACACACACACACACACACACACACACACACACACACACACACTGAAGTGAGCCACAACAGTGTTTTAACACAGCCCATCTAGACATACCAGAGGGACCAGCTTATCTAGTGGTAGCTGTTATCATTGCACTGAGAGCGCGCACACACACACACACACACACACACACACACACATACACACATACATTGGGCCTTGCCACCAACCCGAAGGAGATTAGAAATTCTTAATCTTCTACTTGTGTTGCACAAACATGCACAAACACACACTGTGCTGCTTCCTAACCGGAGACTCTCGAGGGACCGCTACGACCTGCAGCGCACGGCGCCACGCGACAGACGGAAGGTGGCAGTATTGCTACTTTCCGGTAGCATTGCTAGCTTGTCGACTCTCAATCCACCTGCAGTGTTTCTTTGTTCCTTAAACTGTATTTTGATGAGACAGCATGAGCAGCAGAGGTGGGACCAAGTCATTGTTTTGCAAGTCACAAGTAAGTCTCAAGTCCCGAGTCCTCAACAAGTCATAATGCGCTCTTGACCAAATGGAATGCTATTTGCGCCACGTTTGTTGCATACTGCAATTCGTTTTTTCCTTTTTTTGCCCACCGCATAGATTTTGTACCCATACAAAATTATCTTTTGTATCATTTTTTTCAAGCTCATGCTCAGTAACGTAACGTTAGTTCTTCACGGTTTTCTCCTGCAACTTGTTTGGATGCTGTTGGATCAAAGTAGATCTGGGGGAATAAGTGTTGACTTGCTGAGAATGAAAAGCGTTAACGTTAGTTTGATTCAGGAAATGAATTGATTCATTAGTCCAGACCATAGACTGTATATCAGAAGTGGACGTAGTCATCGTGACGTCACTCATTGGTTTGTGGACGGCCAAATATTTACCCCGTTCAATACTTTAAGTAACAGCATTCCCATCAGCCATAGCTGTGATTTGTGTTTAGTGCTAGCATGCTAAACTAGCACGGTGCAGTATTCAATAAGTGGCAAGGCCTCCACCATCCCTGCAAGAGAGCTTTTGCGTTGTTCCTGCAGTCAAACAGTATCTCCAGCTCAGACTAGCTAGTTGCGTTTAGTCCAATCAGATCGCGTCTCATTTGTAAACAGCCTCTCTTAACCTAGGTGGGTCCCGACTACATTTTTTTTGTGGTTGTGTTTAAGACCTCTTTGATAATACTTCATCGTTATTTGGTGAAGAAATATATATAATTGATCTACTTTTTGGGAGTAGCTTAAATGCAGCAGCTGTGAACGGCCTATAGCGCGGTAAACATTACACCTGCTAAACCTCAGGGTCAGGTCTGAGAAGAGAGTCTCCGTTCCCCTGAGAGTTTCTTAACGTGACCGCATCCTCTCCCTGAGCCTTTTCTCACGACCCTACGCGTCTGCGCCGCAGGTGCAAAAACACGCCGATAAACAAACAAACAAACTGTGAAAACAAACACAGGGGCTAATGACGGGACAGCTGCACTCCGCTCACCAGGGTTCCCTTCCATTAGTTAACCGCTTCTTTATGACTTTCCCTTAAGGAGTTAAGGTGTTGAGGAGTGAGAGTGAGAGAGAGAGAGAGAGAGGTAACACCTCGGCATTCAGTCTGCGTCGAATCTCCATCTGTTTTGAAGAAGGCCGGGTTTGTACACACTTAAACCTGCACTAAAAGAAGCGTGACTGTTAAATCCATTTACACCTTTTTTGTTGCTTGATGTGGTTTTATGTTTAAGCTAAAAGGCATAAAGAAATGTGCATGAAGTTATTTCTTTAGCTCTGCAGCGAAAGACTTATTGACAACTGTAGATATCCAGACTCCCGGCAGCACCGGAGCATGAAGAAACAATCTGCAGCGACACACTGAACCCTCAGCCCTGTTCACAAGCAGGAGGGCTGATTAGGACAAAGGTGTAAAACAGAGCCGAGGCACTGGGCCAGCTTTTTCTCCATCGCTGGATGAAAAAGAGTCCAACCTTTTAGGACGTTAATATTTCATCCCGGGTTCACCAATAAAATACTGGCAACCTGAGTCTGAAATGAATTTTTGTGGGTTAGAATATTGCCGCGCTGGACTCGTGCCAGGGGCAAAGAGTGAGACTGTCACACGTACAATATTCAATAACGAAATCCCATCATCCTCCCCCGCTGGCCGGCCCTAAACTATGTCAGTCAGCTACTGACACTTCCTGAAGTTGAAGAAATAATTTGCCGAGAGGTGACGTCTTCCAGTTCCTATACGGTCAGGTCAGACCTTATTAATACTTGATGAGAGGACACTGCTAGAGTAGCACCGATTTTTAGTGTTTGAGGTGGATTTTTGCCTATGGATATGGAAACGCCTGACAGTTTGCTCTGCTCAGTCCTGGTTCCGGTTCTTCCCCCCGGTTTCTTGTAGTTTGGTTTTGCCCTAACCTTAACCAGTTAACTCAACATTATCCACTTTGAGCCAAGAAATGTTGATCTAAGAGTTGTTGCCTCTTTAAGTCGTCGTACTACAACTTGTACAGCTGCATCAATCTCAAACATGCTTACTTACCGTTTCTCTGTCGCTATTTTTCTCATGTAGTTAACTAGCAATGTATGATGATGGCGTCCCTATTCTCAATCACACCCACCATGCTTTGATGTGTCCATTGTTTCTCTAACTGGGAAGATACCGCCTTAAATAGGCACAACAACAGACCTTTTTTGAAATGTTAGGACTGTTACTTTGGGGACATTTAACATTTGGGCAACGCAGATTTTCACTATCGCACAGCGGAAAGAAGCTTTTTGTTTTCAGACTGTACTGCACTTCCTTTGAGTCTAAAGGCCTTTTCCCATTACTCATAAACCACAAAACTCAGTGGAGCTTTAAATTTTGACTTCACGCTGCACGTTAGGTATCGTGATTAGCTACTCAGATGCACGCGTGTGTAGTTTCTCTATGAAATCCCCCTCTCAGGTGAAGTCTATCTACGGCGAGGGACTATTTTGCATTAAAAAGATGCAGCGTTCAAAAATACTCTGAGGCACGAGAGATTGAAATGTTCACTCCCGCTGTTCGGTAAAACAAAGCACAGCGTGGTGTTTTCCTGTTAAACGACATGTGCCGGTGTCTGCGCTTATCCCGTGAGCTAAGTGAGGTCTAGAATAAAGCCACGCAGAAGGCTGGCCGGCCTCAGTGTGTATGGAAACGGCTGCAGAGCAAGTAATAGCAGCAGGCATGTGGGAGTGTTTAATGGAGAGTGGAGTAATTTGCGCTTTTTAATGATGATTAGAGGAGGAAATTGGCTCAGATTTACAGTGTCACCAGCGAAACAGAGGAGGGAGAAAATAGAATAAAGGCCTCTAAATTGTCTGATACTCATGTGTGTGTGTGTGTGTGTATGTGTGTGTGCGTGATGCGTGTGTGTGTGTGTGTGCACAGGTGTGAGACAGAGGGAGAGACCCGTAACGTACGACTGACCCCCCCCCCCCCATCACAACACCCATCCACCCACACACCTCCACACCTCCACTTCCAGAGGAAATGTATCACTTAAACCAACTGCAGCTCAGCTCACAGAACCTAATGAATCTGGACTCAATTTTACGCCTAGCTGCCCTTCCAACTGACACACACACACACACACACACACACTCCCTCTCTTTCTCACACACACACACACACTTAATACCGAGGCAGTCTTACCTATAGCTGGGTGGTAGTCTTTGTGACGTAAAGAGGAAATTGGAAAAGTGTGATTATGGCACTGATTGGCAGAGTTTTTTCTGACCTCTCATCCACTCTTTATTCTCCGTTTTGACCTCTCCATTATCCGATGAAAACCTCCTGACATATTCTGCCTCTTCACGGCCCTTTGTCTCTTTTTTCTACACCTCTTGGTCCCACTTTTCTTTTCTCCACAGATTGTGCTTTTTGCCAAATTAATAGAGTGAATAAAAAGTGCACTAGAGGAATAAAATTAATTTGTTGAAGTTGGGTATAGTAATTACAAAAATGTGCATGGATCTTATTAGCGGTAATGTTTTACCTGCAAAGACTGCAGGACTAATATTCAGAATAAACCATTTTATTACAATGTATTTAGTCTGACTTTGCCTTCTAGTTACAGTAGATGTTTGTGGGGGAAATATTTATTTTGGCCTTCAAGCATATATCATTATCTGATATCATTTTCAGTGTTTCTACCAAGAAAATTAACTATTTCACATTGAGATGGAAAAATAATATGCAAAGAAAAAAAGGTAAACTTGGGTTTGATTAGCACAACCTACTAGTGTGTTGTCCTTTTAGCAGACAGATGGCTAGCTTCATTGTTTAGCTCTCTACGGGAGTGTATCTTTGTGCGTATCCTCAGCCTAATATCTTCTTAATATGACACATTGAGGAGACCTTTCAAAGGGGTTTATGTTCTGGGCAAATGCTCAATGTTTCCCTGGGTCAACATGTAGAAAACACCCACCTATTGCTTATAATCTACTGATAAATACTGTACACCCTCAAATTTGCAGACAGGCTGTTTTTTTTACTTTAAACATTGATATCTCCACAGTGGCTGAAGGGATTTTAACAGTTAAAAACAACATTTAAACTATGAAGATAGCCCTTACCAATTTCTTACAATGAGAAACCTTGGAACATGACCCCCCTTTCTAGCTTTGTGAGCTTTATAACTTACAGTAGCTAGCTTACTGTTAGACTGGCTCCCACCTTGAGTTCAAAATGTTCTTATGTCCACCGTCTTCTTACCAGGAATGGGCATTTTAATAGATATGTATGGTGGTAACGTGAGCAAAAATACATGTTGAGAGAGGAGTATGGTTGAAACAGCTAGCATATTAGCTCGCTACCCATTTAGCACTGTTAACATAAATTAAGTATGTCCAGATAATCACACTGAATTGCCGTTTAGCTTCACTCCATTATTCAGTCTCACGCTGTGTGTATGTTGGGTAATTTTCTGTCGAGTAGTGTCATCCATGCTTGTGGCCATTTTTGTGTGCCTATTTTCCCAACTCTGGCAAGGGAGATGACAAGGTACATCCCCACTCATAGTTGGCCCTACAAGGCCCTGATTAGCTTGTTTGTTACAACAGGGAAAACAACCCCTATTTGACTTCCTGAGAAAAAACATCCATAGATGTGTGTAGCATTGACTTCGACGCAGCTTGGCTACGTCACTAAATTTAGTAAATTGACACTTAAGCTTGTTCTTTCTCCAACAAGGGAAACAGCCATTCACCGCGGCGACGCCGAACCTTTTTGAATCACTGATTTAAAACGTGGGCGACTGAGAGGTCTGGAACCAGGCGCCTACAATTCTCTTGGAAAGCATTTTGAATCAAAAACAAAAAACTGCGTGTCCCATTTTTAAATGTTAATTGTGAATATTTAAGAACAAAACTCACTTCAGTTTGGTGAAAACAAGCTGCCGCTGAATTGGTCTCCCACCTCCACTGAGGCCTCCGTGGGTTTTTTGAGAGAAAAGCTCTTCAAAATGGTTTTTAAAACATGACATTTAGTGTGAAATCACTCAAACAATTTTGATCATAGATAACAACTTGAGAGGAGAGCAACCCTTAAAATACAGGTCTGTTATGATTCACACAAACCGCCCAAAATGTCTCTCAAACACACACACACACACACAATCATGCCACATACATTCTGTAATTCTGAAGATGAGCTGTGCAGCTTTTTTTGGTGGAGAGCCGTAGCATGCATTTCTCTATTAAGATATGTAAATTCATAATCTCTCAAATACCCATTTTTACATCCATTTCTGTCTGTCATTCACACAGCCTTCATTCTCTCCTTCTGTCAAGCTTTCCCTCTTTTTTTCTGCCTCTGTCTCGTGGTTTGTGTGTCTGCTCTGTCGCCCTCTCCCCTCTGCCTCCATCCAAACAGCAAAACGCCAATGAAGGAGACTTGTCTCGTCCCTAAAGGCCAATTGTCAGGCATAATTACCATCAGAGAATTAGAGGTTGAAAAAGCAGATTAGATTAGAGCGCACGTTTCATCCCCCCCCCCCCCCCCTCCTCCCTCCTACTCTTCTTTTTGCATTGTTCCTCTGCACTCTTTATTTTTCTCATTATTGTAGAATTAAAGAAGAAAGAAATGGAAAATTAAAGAGTGCAGGAAAAAAAAAAACATTGGAAAAGAACAAAAACCCGCAAAAGAAAATAATAGTTTGCATCACGGCTGCAGCCAAAGATTACTTTTATAATAAATTAATTTGTCCATAATTCTTTACTATTTATTTCTTTGTTTAAAAAAATATCACAATATTGTGATAAATGCCACTTGACACTTTCCATGAAGCCCATCGCGACGTCTTTAAATGTCTTTTTTTCCCAACTAACAAGCGAAAACCGATAGTTGTTACATGTTATATGCTATGTAGCAGTGAAAAGCAGCAAATCCTCACATTTGAGAAGCAAGATTTGTTTGTTAATGACGCAATTCATTAAATACCAGAACTATACTTTTTCTGTCAGTCGACTAATACATTAATCAACTCATCATTTCAGCAGTAGTTTGCATTAAAGTTAGATATCGTTCAAACGTGCGCTTACATTCAGCTGCCAGTTCAACTGAAGGGACAGGTGTTTCTATTATTTTGTCCATAAGTTTAGGGCTAAACAACAGAAACGCCTCTATGGAGGATGTTGCTTGTGCTGCTGTTGGATTGTTTTGCATTAAAGTGACCGTACAGTTGAATCACCCCTCTCTAAAACTGTTTCAACAAAAACAAAATACAACCTTCATGATTTATTGCAGGACTGTAGTGTCAGACTGCATTAGCTTCAGCTGTAGATGCATCTAATAAACTAGCAACAGAGTGTAAATAGTCTAAGTATAGACTCTAGCGTGCACACACATAAAGACACACACACTTATTGATTGGCTGGGCAAACCTTCAATAAAGCTCCCCCCTCTCCAGCCGTCTACCCTCCTCCAGACACACAAACTGCATGAACGTCAAACTACACACACACACACACACACACACACAGACACAAGCTTACACTTTCTCTAAAGCTCCGACACAACCACAAACGAGCGTAGTGCGACTGTGTTTGATAGAGTGAGGAGTAAAGCTCGATTTGGTCCTTTGGCACCCTGGAGTTTGGATCCTGTCCCCGCTCTTTGGCTATCCTCTGTTACTTCTGCCTTGCCAACTCTGTCGTTCTCTTTCTTTCTCTCTCACACACACACACGCATACACACACACACACACACACACACACACACACACACACACACACACACACACAGAGCATGCCAACTGTTACACTACCCAAGCCAGAATGACCATGTGTTGTTGTATCCTTCTAATGTCTCCATCATAACAGCAGCGCTTCTAATAGCACTTGATCACTTCTTCTATGACACCGCGCGGTTTCTTTTCTTCTTCTAATGTCCTCCTTCTTCTTCTCTGGTATTCAGATCAATAGAGGCTGACATCATTTAAATGCAGCAGGCCGATCTTTACTCTCTCTTTCTCTCACACACACACACACACACACACACGCGCGCCTCCTAGAATCAACACAATAATTGAAATATTTTCAACCTGATTAGGTCTGGCCTGCTGGCTGGGTCGGTTGCTAGGGCTGTGCTCCCTGGTTGCTAGGGGGAGTAAATCATCTGGCATTATTTGATTTCTGTTCCAGATATGAAACCGTTACCGCGGCGATTAAATGTCTCACAGCTTAGACACCTTGAGGGGGGGAAAAGACTGAGGAAGAAAAAAAAGACCGAGAGAGAGATTAAGTTGAGGAGGGAGGGAGAGAGAGAGAGAGAGAGAGAAACCCCTCGTGAGAAAGAAATATGAGAAAAAGGTGAGAATGATAATGCCTAAATACAGAAATACAGCATGTGTGTAAGAGAGAGAATAACAGGGTAATACGGATGAATTGTTTGCCTGCACTTCCAAGTCTCAGTTGGCTGTTCTTTCCTCCTGACGGCTGACAGGTTAGCGTGTGTGTGTGTGTGTGTGTGTGTGTGTGTGTGTATGACAACGACGTGTTTATGCCACCATGCATGCACAGTTTCCGATGGGACTGACAGGCATGCATCCTGGTGTGTGTGTGTGTGTGTGTGTGTGTGTGTGTGTTGCGTGCTCGTGGAGTTGTTGATATAGAGATGTCTACAGAGTCACGGTGAGGGCGCGGGGATCCGCCTACACATGGGAGCTGTGGGCGTTCTCAAATGTTTATAAAACACAAACTGAACCAAGTACTCCCACTGGAACACACGTTGAACACAGAAGGAGACGAGCAGGGAGACAAGAAAAGACAGAGTGAAGGCGAATGACTGTCATTCTGAGGGATGCTGTTCAAAAGTAATTATTTATTGAGTAAATGGTTTAATACAAACATAGTCATATTTAGTATTACATATTTTCTAAAAACTCCATGAGACACGTCGTATGTTGTAAAAGGTAGCTATAATTTCAATAGTTTGTACGTGAAGTGTCTCTGTAGTATCTTGCATTCCCACTATAAACCAAAGTCTTTCTTTTTGCAATACAATTTAAAATACTCATATTACACCGATATTGCAAGTACTGTATATACTCTGTGTGTATGTGCGTGTGTGTGTGTGTGTGTGTGTATGTGTGTGTGTGTGTGTATAAGTATATAAATTACTATATAAAAATATTTGTTCTAGTCTGTGACGGAGGGATTGCCTCCACACAGCTCTCAACGACAGCCGAGCCAGCAGGCTTGCAGCTAACGGTGCTAACAGCGCAAACAGTGTTTACCTGAGGGGAAATGAGAGGGTGGATGCCTACAAGCTTTCAGGACAACGCCATCGGTCGGGACAGCGTTATGAGCTGTAACCTCAGAACGGCCGTGAGCGAGCAAGTGGGACACACATGCACTAACATGCACACCGACGTAGAAGCTTGGATAGCAACACACACAGAGAGTGTGTAAAGATGTAGTGGAGGGATGTATACCTGAGGAGAGAATGAAGTCAAAGCAAATAGCTGTTTGCTGTTATATTAATGCTCTGAATGTCAGTAAAGGGAACCTTTAAATATTTGAATGTTCTACGTGTAGGATGAAGGAGCAACAACTTTTATTACATTTCATTGTGTTGTACAGGTAATTGATGCCCAGCCCCATTTACATTTCTGTTTTCATTAACCCTGTAGAAATTACGATTGCAACTAATTTGCAACAGCAAAAATGTTTTAAAAGAAATATAATGGATTTCTTTTTCAACTAACATAATGAGGAAATGTTAATTAACTTAATTATCTTGCCAGTCTAAAAAAAAGTTTATATTGAGCTCATTAGTAAAATGTTCATTTTTTTCCCCCACCAAAATATCCAATCTCGCAGTACTATATCTGCATGTAGTGACTACAGCATCATTTAAGTTTTTATGGTTAATTCCAGGTATTAGCAGCACTTGGTTAAGGTTAGGGATTGATTGTGGTCTTGGTTTGATGCAGAAAAACCATAGACTGTGAATAAGAAGTAGACGTAGTCATTGTGAAGTCCCCCATTGGTTTGTGAACTAAAGTTTTGAAGCCTCGAGTTCGGCATTTTGGCCGTCGCCATCTTGGTTTCTTGCAACCAGTGGTAGCTCTGTTAGCGGTAGGGACCTGTCAATCACAAGGTAACCACGCCCTAATTTGACACTAAATGGGACCATAACTTGCTAAATGAACATCATGTTGTATTGAAGAAGACTTGAAACTAGAGATTGAGACCATGAACTCATGTTTACAATGTTTACTGAGGTAATAAATCAAGAGAGAAGTAGAGTCTTTTTCTCAAGGTACTTCAACATTGGCTTCGCTTTTCAGAACCGGAGGTTGCCGTCTGAGGAAAAAAATCTGTTTTTATCAAGCTTTGCCTTAACCAAAGTGCTTTTGTTGTCTAATTTGAACCGCAGAGGGACGCCCAGGACTCCAGAATCAAAGTCCTGCGCTACACTCGGTCTCCAACCACCCAACCGCCTCCCTGCATCTTCAGGTTGGTATGCTGTAAATATATGCATGCTGTAAATATAGCGTTTCATTCACTCAAAAAAGAATGGTGCCTCTGTAGGTAGTGATTACGTTTCTCACTACAATAAAATTGGGAAAAGAATTTAGTTAATTTCTCGGAGACATGATGGACTTTCAAATACAAAGTACACGTATTGTGCAAATTTTTTGTTACGACCCGGCGCATTTATGGAAGAGAAAGTAACATAAAACCTGATGTTTTTAAAGTTACAAAGTTATTTATTTGAAAAATAAGGAGCTCCTTAGATGAACATAAGATAATGGAGGTAACAGAAGGGGCAATAGGGCTAAACGAGTGTAGTTTAAATCAAAGAAACAAGCAAAAACCAAAAGAGACTCAAAAGAAATGTGGTCTTCCACTTATCTAAACCAAAACTCAGGAAAATATAGACGTCCCAGTCTATCTATAAACAAAAGGTACAAAAAACTAACGGCGCAACCTGTTCCTAATGTTTTCTAACAGCAAACACCTAAAATGTACGTGTGAAATCAGTGTATAGTAAACCTCTCAACATTTCATGTTCACACACTTCATGTTGACCTCTCAAAGGCCGCAAGAAGCCCTGTCTGATAGGATTACAGCAGTAAGCGCTTGTATTTGTATGTAGCTGCCTTTCCGTCTCCCTCTCCCTCCTCCCTCTGTGTGTGTGTGTGTGTGTGTGTGTGTGTGTGTGTGTGTGTGTTTCTAACTGAGCAGTGAACATCGTTGAGTAATATAAAGCTACTTGAACGTGCTGTCAGATGGAGAGATGAAAATGAAAGAGGAGGAGAAATGATTGTGTACCACTCACAGCACTCCACGTGAAGAGCTCCCAGACCGTTTTATGTCAAGCACCCCAAATAGTTCTGTATTTGATCACGGACCCCCTTTTGACAAGTTTGTGTCCTTACCCCACATTCATAATGTCAGCGAACCTGGTTGATGGGTCGCTCTGTTCTGACCAGTTGTAGCCGGCGTGAGAGGCTCTGGTTTGAACAGCGTAGTGGATCGAGTGCAGCTCAGTGTTTTTGCGGCGGTAGTACATCCTCACATAATGAAAGTCTTCTTTAGCGAACTGAAAATGAAACAAACTGTGATGAAACTACATGCTTCTGTTCCTCCATATTTTTTCTAACGATAGTCTTTCAAATTAAAGAAATACACTTGTACAACGTTGACTGAGCAGAATATTGTGTCATAAAATGTAATCACAGAACGCGTGGAATCCTGGCTGTCGATGGCCCAGTGATTGCAAACGGTGCAGCCAACTTGTCGGCAAACTTTTCTCAGCCGACAAGCTTGTTAACCCTCCGACCTTCCACGCATCAGTCGCTCAGCTCAATCGGAAATGAATGGACTTGTAGTGACTTGTTTGTGTTGTTTGCAGTGTTAACATGAGGTTGGGAGCCGAATCAGAGAAGGGTTTTGTTGTTGACTTGACACAGAATTAAATAATTAAACTGCTATTACAGATGGAAGGATAAGAAATAAAGATGCTTCCTAAAGCAGTGAGGTTCAAGCCCTCTTTATTTTGTTAGGGGTCTTCCTGTCAACCCACCAATAAACTGAAATCTGATGAAAGAGTCTCAGCTGTTATGACCCTGTGACACTCACAGTGGATAAACCACAGCGCTCGATGCGAGAAAGCAACTTCTTTAGTGTCCAGTTTGTAGTTTAGATGTCATAGAGTATGTGTTCCAGTATGGCAAAGGTTATTTTCTTTATTTACTTCTCATTTGCTCATTATATAACTTGACTCAACCTTTTGACTCCTGATATATTTCCTGTTCTTGATGAAACATGAATTAACACCCAAGTATTCATTCTCTTCATGAACTATTGCATTAGCTTTACGTTGTAGTAAAAAGTACAGTTTTGAGGGCATAAATGAACCTCTCAAATGCTCTAGTAACTGTAAGCTAACATATTGCAATACATGTCAAAAACAACCACTTTAATTGAGCCTTCGCTTAGCCCCGCCCCCGCTGCTACTCCGTCAAGCTGTCAGAGCTATGTTACCATGGAGCCCACACTGTCACTAACTGCACTCTCTGCATAATTATTATCTAAGTTTTTGAAAAGTGAAAAAGCGATTTCAGAGAGGATTTCGGATGTGTTTGAAGAATATATCCTGGTTGTCAAACTGATTCAGCAGTGAAAACAGGTGAAAAAGATAAAGATAGAAGCTAAAGCCACAGATCACAGTGTGAAAGTGAAACACCACATCACCTGATGATCGAGACAGAAGACTATGAAATTATGGAACAACACTGTTCCTGAAAAGCTGGTTAGGTTTTTATTCACTGTTACAGTCTTTAAAAAGCAAAAGCAGCATGTGCAGACATTTAACATACCTCCAGTAGCTAGCGTAGCATAGATGTGCTAATGCTAGGTAATGGTGTGCGAACATACTCTGCTAATGTTAGCTCCACAGGTTTTTACGTAGAAATGCCTCCAAATATACAAAACCAGCCTGGAAATCAAGAAAATCTTCGGAAATGGCAGAAGCTACGCTATGATTGGCCAGTCTGCGATCTAGGGGTGGGACTTAGCGAAGGGTCAATTATACTATTTGGATGATGAGTAGTATTATTGTGGCTGGTTCATTGAAATGCAGCCCGATATATTCATCAAGGGAAACCGTTCAACTGGAACAAAAAGTAGCTACCACAAGCCGTAACAACTTTTACCTCCCCAATTAAATAAAAATACAACACTGTTATGATCTACTCACCTTGTGTCCTGGAAAAAGATGTTTGCACGCTGCTAATTGGTTTCAACACACTTCAGTAAAGTAGCCTTACTCACCATTGAATTTGCACTTAAAAAAAACATGTTTGACTTTTTAAAAACAGTAGTTGATTTCCCAAAAGCACAACCTTGTGCCTTAACAACCACCAAGGAATTTAAACTGTAGTAACACACAACACACTTATAACATACTGTACCCCTCTGTCGAAAAAAACTATTCCAGGTGAAATTAGTGTGTTTTTCTGCTTCACATAATGAGTTAGTAAACCATATAGATTTTCTATTATGTTGCAGTTGTGATAGTGACGACGACACAGCAGCTTTACTTTCTCCCATTGATGTAATATTAGTCACACTTTAGGGGTAGTTTGCTAACTGCAGTGAAAAGGATCATAGTGTGTTTCTGGCGGAAAGTACACTACTCTAATTGCCTTAAACCTGTTTCTCCCATCAACCAGTCAATACGCCTGCAGTGTGTGTGTGTGTGTGTGTGTGTGTGTGTGTGTGTGTGTGTGTGTGTGTTCAACTGGTCAATAAAGCGTGTGCTAAGAGGCAATTGGTTGTTTTTCCTCAACTTGACACGTTAAATGCAGTCACACTTCAGGTAAACACACATAGGCACACTCACAAATACACACACATGTGCACCCACACACACACACGTGTGCACACACACACACACACACACACACACACACACACGCTACGAAGCTATTGGGTAAACGGTATTGATTCTGTCCTGTTCTCAACTTATTTTCCCTATAACCCCTCGGAGCTCAATCACACTCACTGACGAGCATGGAGAGTCTCTTCAATCACGCCCACATGCAAACACAAACATTTATTCATAAGTGCAAACACACCAACAGAGAGACAAAGTGCCGTTGTGAATGCCATTTGTTGACCCAAATGAAAAATAGATGATTGAAAATGTCCACTGACAACTTGAATCATTTACTTTTTTAAAAACACTCTTACTGAGGCGACGTATTGTCCGTGCTTCCAGTCGATCGTTATAGTCGTCGACTGGATTTGATGGGTTTGAGTTGCTTTAATTCTACCCACTACAGGGATGTTTCTGAAAGGTAAGACCGGTTCAGTGTTTTTGTTTGAGCCTGGCCAGTAAAACAACAAGTTTTTCAAGTTGAAGCTCCTATTTTTGCATTTTTCCTCACCAAAATAATCGCAGGGATTAAAAAACTCTGTGATTGTCTGACCACTTATATTCCTTTTCCTCCGCTCCACTTGAGTTCACTGAATCTCCAGTTCTCAGCAATCAACTTGGTGTATACAATTTTAATATTACTGACACAAATTATATACGTCCCAGTTGGGCTAATGTACATGAAAGACGCTGATAAAATGTAGTTTATGTTAATGCTGGAAAATACACAATTTCGAGCAGGATATTTATTTATTGTATGCCAATCACATATTTAGTCTTTTATGTCACATTTTCATGACTAAGCTGACGTATAACTGCATAGTATCTTAACTACTCAAAACATAAGGTGACTTAAAATGGCAACCATATTTTTTTGTTTCGGCAATCAAAAGATGATGTCTGGTTGCCAGCCTGGGAACCATTTTTGAGAGTTAGTGTTGAACCCTGACAACTCAGTTTCCTTAGGAATCACTTCCACACTGCACAACTCCGCATCGCACCTTTTACATCCAATGCAGACATTCAGTGCCAATGCTGGTAATCGTGTGCGAATGAAAGTAAGGAGGTCGGGGTGGTGGACGGGAGTGCAGCGCGTTCACGCAGGAGACCAAGTTGCTTCAATGCTTCCTTCCTTATCTCCTTCAGCACACACAGGACCATCCTTTACCAAAGAAAAGGAGAAAATGCTCCCCCACAATTCCTTGTGGCAGCAACAATTAAAGCGTTGCACGATTCGACCGTCAATAACGTCTGTTGTTGCTGTTTAATTGCACGCTATCAATAAACGGAAAACATCTTCGGAGGTGTGATTCTGTTATGTTCTTGGATCTTTAATTGAATTGTACACTATTGAGTTTGTCACTCTACTCATTTCCTATGTTATAAATAAAGTTGCATATTGTTGCATAAGTCTTTATAAAGTCAAGGAAAAGTGTTTAGTTGGACGTCATTGTTTTGACGGACCTGTAATTAATCAATTTGCTGTTAATAATCATCAATAGCCAATATCTTTTCGTAACCTTAACCAAGTCTTTTAGTTGCCTAACCTGAACCAGACTAGTTGCCGTGTGCAGACCTTTTCATTATGTAATAACGTTGTCATTAGACTTAATATGGGGTTTTCAGAATGTCTGTGTTTGGTGACAGGATCGATCAAGTCCATCGTAGTACTTATTTCCATAGTTAAATGTGTATCGAGGTAAATCTGCCATACTAGAATAATCAACTGCACTTTGCACAGGCAGAGATACACAGAGGACGAGTCATGTCCAAAAGTATTGTTCTTAAAGAGAGAGATGGACGACAGTGGTATCTATGCTTTATCTGCTGAGATTTTTGTTATCTGTTCGTGAGATTTTCTGCCTTCACCCCAATGCAATGGAGATAAAGGTACATTTGAAAAATACACCGATAATGTGTTTCCCTGAAGAATGCACAGAGCTCCTGTCTTCCAAAGAAATAGCCCCAAATTAAACCGTCCAAAAGTAGCAGGGACATAGATTCAGGACCGACACATTAATGCTCAAAATGTATTTTCTGATGCTCTGAGCACCACAAACACCTCCGCTGTATTGTGGCAGAAATCTCAGGAAATATGTAAGGAATTGGCATGAAAATCAAACAAGATGAGTAATGATTGTCTACAATTAAATCTGATAGTTACACTGTACAGAAAACACAAACATGAGGACTCCTCACTGCCAGAGAGGCAGAGGGGACCTCTGTTTTTTAGAAGCAGGAGTGTGAGCTTTGACACCTTCGCTGCGTCCAAGAATAAATAATTAGTGGAGTTGGCAGCGGAGAAGACGGGGGACAGAGATGTCATTATTTACGCCAGATTATAGACTCACACACACATTGACTCATGCGTGCATGTACATATTCCCACAAGCGTGCTTGCAGATGTGCAGTGGGTGATGACCAGCTTTTGATTTGGCAGGTGTCTTTAGATTTATCCGATGTAGTTAGCAGGGAGTCCTGTTCACACACTGTCGATTTCAGAATAAGAATCAGCATTATTTGGCCACGTATGCGTGCACGAACAAGGTATTTGACTCTGTATTGTTGCGTCTCTCACAATGTACTTACAGAGAAGAAGAAATAACAGCCAGGGACATAAGACAACAAAAATATTTTTACTGATTTAAGGTGTGCTCTTGAAGTTTTTACTCCATTTTTAGCCACATTAGAGGCATGGCACTAGGGGTGATAGTGGCCGTCATGTCAAAATTTTGATTTGTCCAATACTTTGGTTTAACAAAGGACCTGCAGAACTAACGACATCCCCATCACCCTCAGCTGCACTTTGTTTGTCGTGCTAATTAGCAAAGATTAGCATGCTAACATGCTAAACGAAGATGGTGAACATGGTAAACATCAGCATGTTAGCATCAGCGTGTCTGGCATCCTCCTAATGTTAGCATTTAGCTCAGCGCACTAGCAGAATGCGGTCTTGTCATACAAATTATTATTAGATTAGCCCCAAGTTGTGAATAAACTTTGTCTTCTCTACAAGTCTTTAATTTGAAAGCAAATACATTGTATATATTTCTCATCTTATTTTTTAATTTTTGTATTCACATTTTTCTCTTCTATTGTTTCTATTGTATTGTTATGCACCAAAACACTAAGGCACTAAACACTAAATTCCTTGCATGTGAAAACAATAAATCTGATTCTGAAAATAATTGTATTCATAGTGGTGGGTTTGGAATTACCCAAATGTTTGAGGGTTAGCCGTTGTTTTGGAACCGGCTGTCAATAATATCATGAATGCTGTAGGTCGTCTGCATCTCTGATGTTATTGTTTCAAAAGTAATAATCCAATGTGGCCATAATCACATTTCAAAATGTCATCATTGTATTGTTTGTTTTTTTTATTTATTTGCACGTTCTCAGGAAAACATAAAGACAGCATTCACATGCGAGCAGCTCCTCTGGTGTGTTCACTTCCTTTCACTTTGGTTGAAACGATAGTTTTTCAAAGGTTACGAGGTTTGCCGTAGATGCTGTAAATCTGACAAAGGAAATAATGACGTTTTTAATCATTGCTAAAGAAATAAAAACCTCAAGAGCACCATCACACTGAGTGCACACTTCCTTTTACTAGTCACCTGCAGACGTAGTGAGAAGTACGTGATATGATGTTCAGCACTAGTTTAATGACCAGCAGTTTGTGTGAAATATAATATGTCGTCTTTGTTTCTTTCACATCCCATTTTTCTCCCCTTTTTTCTTTCTTTCTTCAATTATCAGATATTTTTTGAACCCCCCCTTCTCTAACATACTACCCCTCTGTACGGCCCCACCCCTGCCTCTCTAACTCATTTCAAGCGGACATCCAGACGGTTGTAGACTCACATCTGGAAACAGCATTTAGCTCCGGTTGAGTCTCAGGAAGTTTTCACACTTCACGACTCATTAACCTGCAGACCTGCAAGAGAGAGGGCAGCGGGGGAAGTGAATGGTGGAGGAGGAGGAGGAGGAGGAAGGGAGGGAGGACAGATGATGGGTTGCATGTAGGAAGGAAAGGGAGATTATGGAGGAGGGCTTGAATGATGGTTTGAAAACCAAGGAAAATTGAGCACTCGAGCACTCAGCAAAAGTTAAAAGTTGATTTGCACGTTTAGACGGCAAACTGTGAGGCCCGAGAAGTAAAAGCATCTTCGTTGAATTAATTGGTTGGGGGCAGTTTGAAACTCGGGCAGTTTTACTGAGGAGTTAACGTCAAAGAACAAATATGGACAACAAGCAGGAGGAGGTGCGAACAATTCCCAGAAAAACAGATCGGACTGAGGACAAGAATGAGGGGTGACGAAGTGGATGGTGTGCATGTGTGTCTGTTGTCCAGGGTGTCTGTGTCCAGCCCTCTGTGAGTAATGTGTCGGAAAGAAGAGCTTTCCTAATGAAACACTTCTCCCGGAGTGATAATTACACCAGTAGAAAGCAAGGACACCTCTAGCCGACGTGTGAAACTTAGCTGACTAAAACACAAAGTTCCTACCAGGCTACTCTCTGTGTGTGTGTGTGTGTGTGTGTGTGTGTGTGTGTGTGTGTGTGTGTGTGTGTGTGTGTGTGTGTGTGTGTGTGTGTGTGTGTGTGTGTGTGTGTGTGTGTGTGTGTGTGTGTGTGTGTGTGTGTGTGTGTTTGTGTGTGTGTTAGACACACTTTCATGGTGTGTGTATGGGAGGTTGACATTAAAAGCTTTGCTTAATAACCAGCCCAATAACTTAGAGCAGACCTTCTAGCAGATGTATTTGTATTTTTCCAATGCAGGGATACACAAGCTGACATTTACATGAGCAGATTTAATGCACTCAGTTTCTATACGCCTACTGTATATGACGGCCGCTTTCTGCCGCAGAGGGTCAAAAATGAAATTATATTAACTTTACCTTCTTTTTTGTTAACCCCCCCCCCCTCTCCCTTTTTGGTTCGTTCCTCCCTTTTCCCCGTCTCTGATTTCAATCTCTTTGGCACAGCTGACTGGCAGCCTCTGCTTTTCACTGCATGTCACAGTGGTTGAAATCTCACTGAGGGGCTCCATGCAGATAAGCGGAGAAGATGTGGATAAGCAGTGACAGAGCCGGGGCTTAGATAGGGAGAAGAGACGAAAGGGAAGATGAAAAAAAAAATGCTTGATATGTATTGGAGATGCACAAATACACAAAAGATCCCCGTGTCTTTAATGGAATTTGCAGGAAATCTTGTATCACACTTCGACAGCCAAAGAATTTAGTTAAACAAATCAGACCTAGACCAGCAGAACAATTCAATTATTCTGCGTGGCTTTAATAAATGTTTGATATGCAATACATGGGGACTTTCTAATTCAAATTTTACGATTTAACAGTTGGGGCTTTTCCCATTAATTCTCGACACACAAAGTTACAATTTGCATTGTGGGCTTTTATTAAACAAATATGAAAAAGTCTAACAAAATTATAGTAGGAGCAGGATAGGGTGGAGATTAGCGCACATGAGTAAAACAAAAGTTTCAACTACCGGTGCGTTTATAATACAAACTCCTGGCATGTGCGCGCTGGGATCTGGCAGATGAAGTATTTAATTCTTTGCTTTAATAGATTTTTCCGCCTTTTTTGGAAATATGGAAATGCCCTTGCTCCAGACTTTTCCACACGGTGTTAGCAAATCTCTCTGTTTGTCCTGCTCTCTATGTTGATGAGATTTTGAGTCTTCTGTCATTTCTATAGACGTCCATAATGTTTTCCAACTGGCAGATTTACAAACAGTAGCATCTGGAGACTCTACTTAAGGGTGGCTTTAGCTGCCTGCTCAGTACTCTTTTAAAATGCAAGGATTACCACCCTCTGGGATTTGGTACATGACTATCCATACCTCGTGCCTTGCTGGTTTTTACACCTTGGTGACAGACATAATACTTCTCTGCAAAAATCATTCTGCGTTTCATGCAAAAAGAGAAAATAAAACAAAATATCTTAACACGATATCAGCATGTTTTTCATCCACTTAATTCGCATTTCATAAGGAAAATATTTAAAACACATTGAGCTAAGGAGCAAATGTATGTTGCCATTTGAAATATAAATCAACCCTTAACATTTCATGTTTACATCAACAGTATGTCCTTTTTTGGGTGCATTCACTCACACAGACTATGGTTTCCCTGCTTTTGTTGTTATCATTACCCCTCCATGTTTCCATTGCACATAGTTTGAATGAGGAGCTTCAAAACAACCGTTTTCATCTGATGTGTGTAGGGACTGATGTTATTGTTAAAGGGTATAATGAGACGGCATACCCTACAAATAAAAAATTCTAAAATTACAATATTCTGGTATGGAATCGGTTTAAAAGACTTTTCATGATGCTTTTTGTTTTTAATTTTAAGATTATGTTTTGAGTCAATTTTTTTAAAATTTGAAACATAAGATACAGGCAGGAATCAAACTATTACCGTTGACTTTACGGGGTATCCACTACTATGCGGGGTAGTTCACCTATGCAAGCCCCTGCTTTGTTAAGGCAAAAACTTCTACTTGGTTAGGTTTGGAAAAAGATCGTGGTTTGGGTTGAAATAACTAGAGAAGTGGCGTTAGTAAAGTACGAAAGTTACGTAACAAATAAGTCAATGTTGACTTCTGGTTTCAAAAGGCACAGAAACGGCAGTGGGTGAAAGTAGGGTGTTTTAGATCCACCCCCAATCTGTACGTTTCTAAAACATTACGCGTCCACGGAAAAAAATAAACTGCGGCCCAGTACCTCACCACATCATTGTCTAGCGTTAGCACGTCAATGCTACGCTAGCTACTGAAGATACTCAGGGGTGAAAGTAGATTGAAGTTCTTGCCGGTACTACTACCCCAACACTCATCGCTTCGTACTGTTTACTGATGAGGTTTAAATGGTGGAAGTGCCACAGAATAATTTGTGAATGTTGCCAAAACTTTCAAAATCATAACAATTAGTTGTGTTATAAATCAGAAGAAAATGACAACTAAATGAATCGACAACAGTTAAGCACCGTGTGTGTTGATGAAGTAAAACTGCACGTGCACCGTAATGCCAGCAGGGCTACAAAAGTCGCATCTGTTTGACCTGCTGTCCGTGTTATAGAATAAAACTGAACATGAACCATCAAGACTTATTTTGGGGGATTTTTGCAGGAAACGACTGGCTGCCAAAAAGCCACGGCACTCGATATCAGACTGATATCAGTCAGCTGCAGCAGAAGTTGACTTTTGCAACCAGAAGGCCAACTGAACAATTTTGGAAAGGCAGTAAGAACAGAATAAAAACCGGCAGATTTTGTGCTGGACACAAACACACCGACACTGGAACAATTTAGAAAGCAATTCATAAGAAAACTAGAATGACCCTCCCCACTCCGAGAGCGCAGACGATGGTGCATTCAGGTGCTCCTCGGATGGTCCCTTTTCCAGAGTTGAGAGGTTGTTGTTGAGACTCTGGTGTGTTTGCGAGTTTTAATTCGTAATTTGAAAACAACATGAACGCTACAAAGATGTATTGTATGTCACTGCTTAAACAACACTGGAGCTGTTTTTGAGTTGAATTTCCCCAGTATGGTGGTGAAAACACATGGAAGTCTATTGAACTCTGATGTAAATGGGGATATTGGTGGGATTAATATATTTATCATGGTACAGTATTCCTAACACACAAAGACCCCAAAAAATCATAATCTCTGCCTGATATGTGGGTAAATCTTGACATGTACTCTAAAATCTTGCTGGCATCATTGTTTCATACTGCACTTTTTGTACGTACTGTTTGTTAACATTACATAACTCCCAATAATCCATAACATAATCTCTAAAAGGTATTTGACCTCACTGCTTACATTAAAAGCATCTCCACTTCTTTTACACTTATCATATTACTATTATTGAGAGTTAATCGCATTGTAAAAATCTGTTCTATATTGAGAGTTTACACTCAACAACTGCTGAAGACCAACACTGCAGGGAGAAAGCAAAGCCTCTGCATACATGAAATGATTCATCATAAGATAATGAAAAACATGTAGAATCTGTGCCCAGACAAGTCATCACGATACGGGGTTAAACAAGAACGGAGATAATATACCACCCTGACTTGAAAAAGTCAGGGTGGTATATTATCAACATTTCTGTAATCTGCATGGTCTGACAAGTATACCAATATATAACAACTTTACACACACACACCCAACATGTGTCTCCTCATTGTCAGAAACACCGGTGAAATACAGTCTGGTTCACAGGAAAAACCACGGAACAGACTTCACCGTTAGGCATAGTAGGCAACCTGGGCCCCCAACTAAAAGGAGCACAAACAGCTAAAGATTTGGTATATTCAGATACAAAAAATATTCATGTAATTATTCTGACTCCATGTACCCTGAAATAACGTGCAAACGCCCCCCAAAGCACTTAATGAATATGCAACTCAGAATTATAGCCAATTACTTACTGTGTACTTCTACTTCAGAGGTAAACATTGGAGTATTACACTTACCTGACCAAGACATGTTACTGGTTACGATGCAGATTCGACTCACTAAATATAACAATTCAAATACGATGCACTATTATTCATTTAACTGTTCAACATCATATTAGAATTAAAAGCTTCAAATTAAACAGCCGTTCAGTAAATTCAAGTCCATTCTGCTGACATTGATGCAGGACTTTTACTGTGTGGTATTTATAGTAAAAGATTGCAGTGAAAACATTGTAGAGTACTTCTTCTACCACTGCCGATACCAACAATTTTCAGTTAGAAAAAGGGTGAAAAGGAAAGTAAGTCAGTGTGTCAAATCATTAAACCCGCCCCTGAAAAAACGCCCAAATCACTGTTCTTGCAGTCAGAATCACCGGTGAACACTCAGCGGAGGTGAATTCCAAATAGGCCTATTAGTCCCTTGCTTTGACATAACCACCGCGGTTATAAAGTAGAGCATTGATTTAATCAGCGGAGGTATTTTGCTGGCCGTAATGTTATTAGCGTTATCAGTTAGTATCAAGTCTTTACTCACTGGGGAAGTTGCGAAACACCAGTGAAATAGGGATTCTGCTTCCAGCTGGCTGTCTGCTACTGTCGACTCCAGGAAAGTAAAGTCTGGTTTTAACCTTTTTTCCAGCATTCATGCCAAAAGAAATGTGGTGAATGTAAGTCAGGCCCGCTGTGGTCAACATGCTGGACTCAGTCTGCAGAGGCCTCAAGTCCCACCCCCTGCTGCTGCCCAGAGCGCTATGTGCTTGTTTATTGAAATCTTATTAATATTGAACGTGTCGGGTGTCCAAATTGCACCAAATTCAACAGGGCGCTACCTTGGGTCCCCAGCAATACACCCGCCAAGCGTGAGGTAGAGCAGATTGTCTGTCTGTCCTTTGTATACCTCAACAACCGTCAGAGATTCCTTACTTTTTAGTTGGATGAAAAACCTAACCAGCCCTAAAGAAACATGAAAATGGTGGAATTGTGACTATGGTAAAAAATGGACATACGAGCAAAAAAGCTGATTGTTTGTAAAACATCAACAACTCTAAGCTTTCCGTTAGATTTCTATCCATCACCGTGGTAAAGTTTGGGTGATTGTAAGGCTGTCATCAATATTATTAATTCAACCTGTTGTAACGTTTATCCTGAATTCAGATAGAATATTATGAACTTTAAAGCGTGTATAACAGCCGAGTTGGCATATTTTTGACTTTTGAAGTGTGAAATGTTCCTTGCTGCCATCTTGTTTATAGCTCTGGCCTCATTATTATACCCTCAATGAAGTCAACATCATCAACAGTAAAGGGTTTTAAGTAATGCCTTTCTGCCTGTGACAGTTTGATTTTATGTTCAGATCATCAGTTTTCATTATAGTAAGGGGCTTTACTGTTCATTATATGGTTTTCCTTGCTATTTCATTTTTCATTACATACTCAAATAGCATATTTAAATTTAAATCTATCATTGGTCCATATTAAAACTCAAACAAGGCCCCAGGTCTAAGTTTTCCAGCCTCGGCCCACAGCACAGAGGCTTCTCTTGCTGCAGCGTTGAGCGTTTAAGGTTCAAGTGAACTGATTTTTAAATAGTCGATTTATTGAGTTCTCAGCCCACAAATCGTGGAGTGGGCAACATGAATTTTAGCTGCTGTGATTTAATGCTCATTGACACTTAAAGTTACTTCCTAAAGTGTTTATGTACCCACTCTTTTACATTTGAATGATGATGAATCATAGTTTTTTGGCCAGTCACCAAATGTCATCAATGCAATTGTATGTGCGCTAATACGCTGACAATGGAGCGGTTAGGATGACCCCGATGAAGGCCACAAAACAAAACACATTGGTCCCACAATTTGGTTGTTGTTTATAGTAAAAGTGTTGCAGGCTGGTCTCCTAAAAATTATGTTCCGATATTTTGAAAATGAATTGTCAATTACAGTTCGAGGGAACGTATTTTCTCCTGGATTATGTTTGTTTTTGACGTACCACTCATCTGTTTCTAAGCAAAGTCTGCCTAAGGGTAAAACCACACAGGACTTTCACCCAGGAGACTGGTGTTCATGTCGTGTGTGAAACCAAAAGTGACGTATTTGAACCCAAAACAGGATATTTTACTAAACCTGATCAGGTAGTTTTGTTGCCTGAACCAAAATGTAATGGAGAATGCGGTTCGAAATGGCAAAAGCGCCACAGGCTGCACTCCCCCCCCCCACATATAGATATGTCTATCTCTAATCTATATCAACGTCTAAATCTCTCTGTTTTTCTTTATCTTTATTTATCTCTATATCTCGATATATTTATATATCAATCTCTAATATGTGTCTCTCTATAACTATGTCTCAATCTATCTCTATATCTTTATCTATCTCAATATCTGTCTCAATCTATGTCTTTCTATATCTATGTCTCAATTGATGTCTATGTCTTTCTCTATATCAATGTCTCTCTATATCTATGTCTCAATCTATCTCTATATCTATGTCTCTATATCAATGTGTCATATCTTAATCTCTATATCTATATCTTAATATATCTCTATATCTGATCAAATCACACATTCATAATAAAGTGCCACAGGGACACTGCACAAAACTAATTTAAGTGTAGGATTTGTAGTCAATTTGAAGATGACACATGTAAAAAAAAAAAAATCCACAATCAAAGTATTAATTTATAGTTTGAGTTGGTAACCTTGTTGTGTGCCGTTTATGGTCAGGCTATGTTACCACATGCCTTTAGTTTGAAACAAATAAAATCCCTTGGTGCACTGAGCTGTAGGACTTTGAGGAGTCGTGACCTTCTGCCGTTAACGCTTGAGAACAAACAGTTTGAGGAGCTGCTTGGAGGTCACATGATGGCAACATACACATTTGTACAAAAGATAACAAAAAGGAGCGGCCACAGTGTATAATGTGTTTGGCTGACTGTGACCCTGTAAACAACACAGACCCACAAATTCACGTTCTCAGCCTTTATGAGGCCTTTTCACATTTCCAAAAGAAATGTCATGCTCCACAGGACAGACTATCTCTTTGTGAGCAGGAGGTGTGACATACTATAAGATCAATTACTCTGGGCCTATCAAATCTCTGCTCGGTTTAGTCTTACCATACCTTTCATCTGTTTTGTTTTCAGAGACTGATACAAATGTTTGACATTGCAGCCGTAAAAAAAAAATGTCAACTCTATTTTGTCCATTTCTGCCTTGAAAGACTGATTGTTGTCTGTAATTAGTCCTCATGACCATGCAGGTTGCAACGAGATCCCTTTTCTAAAGCGATTTCAATGTACGTAAATGGGGGTCAACAACCAATAATTGTTTAAAGACCGACTTAAAGAAGTGTGAACCTTTTCTTTAATGGAAACATTAGCTGATTGCTAATTGGACAGTGGTTCTATTTGCAAACTCATCCTTTGATTTGCTTCTCAATTACAAAACCACTCAATAAAACGTATACATTTATTGTTGTGGCTTTGATTAACGTAAAGCAGAGGTCTTCAAACTGTGGGGCGCGGGAGAGTTGAAGGGGGAGGCGTGGGGGGAGAAACGTGGGACGTCAGATGCAATTTTTATCCAAACTCGTACTCTTTCTGAGTCATAACTCAATCAAATGTGAACCCGCAGACATGATACACGTATTTTTAGATTGCGTTTGACTCCCACGTTCTGATGATATTATCTATGATGTCCATTGGGAGTAAGAGACCAAAAGGTACTTGAGGCACTATACAAAAAGTATGCTCAGGTAAAACACATGTATAGGGGTTTTACATCACAACACACTTCAACTTTATTATTAAACCAAATGTAAAATCTTGTAAAGAGGAAGATGCCGCCCACGCCGGGATCTTGCCTCAAGAGTTTGTAATGCGCTCTTACTTTAACTTCAACATAAAGGTTACGTAACACACTCATCACCAGATGCTTATAGTAAAGACGCCAAAATAGCTAGCTAGCTAGCTAGTGCTACGGCAAGCTAATATTGCTAATTAAAACTTTATTATTTAACATAAAGTCAGCTAGTTAGATAATAAAACATGCCCTACCGTTGGTTGGGTTTGATGATGGCGTACATACGTTCTCAGATTTGAATGCTAAATATTCGCATGCAGGGGAGTATTTCGCTTTTCCGTGTTGTTTATTTGTCACACCTCTGGTACGCTAAGGCCTTTATGCTGATGACGTGTTTTTCTACTTCAGACTCAGTAAGAGGATTTCTTTAGTGCTACTTTACTTTCGTAAAGGATCTAAATACGTCCTCCGTGACTGTCTGTGCTGTTCTGTAGGTCCAACGTGGAGCATTTTTAAAAATACACGGTTATTATTGATGATCAATACGTGATGAAAATGTTGAGCGTTGTTGAATCTTAGGTCTGTGTGTCTGTCACTTCTACGCTTCGGTTAACCCCAACCAGTTGGTGCCAGACCTCTATTGAACAATTTGTCGTAGATAAATAGCACACACATCTGTGTGTGTGTGTGTGTGTGTGTGTGTTTTTAACTCTCTGATGCTGAATCAATGCGACACCTCAGGGATGGCACAGTGGAGGGGGAGGAGGAGGAGGAGGAGGAGGAGGAAGGAGGAGGGGAGGGTCGTGTGCCAGGCTCGTTCTTCACACTGTTATTTTTTTTATTTTTTTTTGTAAAGGAAGGGGTGTGAGCGAAATAATACCCGCTCATTAGGAGCGCGCGGGCTCCTGGTTAATTCATCCTGGACTGTCACGGGCTTGTGTACGACCCCCGGGTAACACATAAATCACGCGCAGAACCAACCGGTCGAGCGGCGAGCTTCGTGCCCCTAACGCCGCTGATTTATCAACCAAATTACTGCGAGTTCCTGCTCGGCCCCAACACTTTGCTGAGGAAATCACCGACTAACCCCTGAGCGTACCGATTTATTGAAAAGCTGTCTCCCCCCACCATGCCCCCCTCTCCAACTCCATCTCTCCCCGCCCTGCCCCGCTTTCTGTGTCACTCCACTCATCTCTCACTGACTTAATTAAAATCTATCCCGTTGGCTCGCTGGCATTTATTACAACCACTGGGCTAATGAAACAAAGAACACGACAAAACCAAAGCTGCTTTGTGCCCATAAACGTTCATTACACACACACACACACACACACACACACACACACACACACACACACACACACAATGCCTCTGACTGTACTTATTGGCATTTAAACAAGGTGGGCTTATTGGGATGTGTGAGTCTCAGTCAGCATCTACAAACCCCAAAGGGGGTTTTGAGATATTGAAAAAAAAAAAAACTATTAAGTGCAACCCCCCCCCCCCCCCCTGTGTTTGTTTTGGCTTTGATTTTACTTCCTCGTTGTTTGAGGTTGCAAAGCTGTAAGTGTAAAATTAATAATAATAATAATAGCTAAATCAAACATATTTACTTTTTCTGACCTTATTAAAACCCAGCATGAATAAAAGTATTAGCGAACCCTTCCTTTGCTCCTCTTGCACATTAAGACAGCGTGCAAACATAAAGCATTGTTGATACACCACATAAGGAAAGAGTTCAAGTTTCATATGTTACATGGGCTATGCATGAGCAAATGTATAATAGTATTTATAATGTGTTTGCTAAAAAGTCTTTTGATCACAGACAATCAAATGTACAGTGTGTTTTATACTTAATTGCTGTTTTTTTTGTGGACAATCAGTTTCAGCGAGATGCAACTCCCTGTTCAACTGTTATAAAACTCCAATAACAGAAATCCAAATAGACTTATTTGGAATTTGGGAAGGTGCTATACTTTAAAATACCATCAACACCAAGAGCTGATGAAAACCCATGATGTAAGCATGTTTTACAGCAGGAGGCTCTGAGACCCTTTAGAAGCAATGTGACATGTTCTCCAGGTCACTGCAGGTTACAGTCATGCTTGTAAGCATTTTATAATGTGATAAAATGTTGTTTTGAGCTGTTAATGACTTTCCGAAAGACCACACGAACATTAGGATTAAAAATAAACCAGCTTCGGATGTAAGAGAAAAGTTTGGCTACTAAAGTATTTAACTTATAAGTTCTCTAATACTTCTAATTAACTTTAATTTCATAACTACAATTAGTTGTGATAATAGTTAGATTATCTTTAATGTGTAGGATGTGTAAATTGATTTAAAGGTGATTGGTTCATAAACAAATTAGTTTGAGTTCTAAGTGATTTAAAATAGGGGGCTTACTTTAGTTTTTGGTAAATCTGTCACATGAGTTATCACTTGTCATTCTTTACCTTGGACATAATAATACATTTTAAAAACTAAACTTTAGAAGTACTTTTCCAGAGCTTTCATCCACATCTCACGGTCTTCATCAGTATATATCAGTGAACTATGATGAGAAATAATAACTTTGATTATACACTTTATTGTGCTGAAAACCGTGCAAGTGGACCTTAAGTTGTTTTGTTGTTGAATGCATTATCTCTATGTATTTATTATGACTTAATAATATGCAGTTTACTATCAGGCCTAGTCCCTTCATCGTGATATCTGTATAACCAATACTTAACCAATACTTTGACTTAGTAACCAAAACCGCTTACTAAATCAAATATGGTCTCACAGAAGATCCTGCTGGCTGATGCTGGCTGCAGGCCCTTCCAGTCCGGATCAAAGACGCCTAAACCTGATGACAAAAGCTGCTAATTTACTCCGTGTCGGAGCGAGGGAGGTGATGGAGAGTCAGGGAGGAGGGGGAAGGTTGTAATAGGTTCTTGAAATGACGTCAATAATTAATTGTGCAAATCTGTTTCTATTAAATAAAAACAACACGTATTGAAGAACTCAATTAGCGTTAATTAATCCCGCTTCTAAACTGCGTGAGATTGGAGGACTTTCTCTTCTTCTCTGACATTATTTCTCTGATTCTTTCTAACCTCGGGGGTTTTCTTCTTCTTCTTTTCCACTCTTGGAGGTTATAGACAGCCATTGGACTCTCTCCTCGCTTTTCCCCCCCCCTTTTTTTTTCTTGCCTCCTCTTGAGAATTGGAAATGGGGGATGGAGACGGGGAATGTGGAAGGTGCTAAATTAGCTGGCTGATCCGCGCTCATTGCCGCATACACATCCCCCTATTACTGCGCCCCGGCGCCGCTTAATATTCCGGGCATGGCCGGCGCGTCTAGATAGCAGATTTATCAAATGGGAAAATGAATGTATGATGATCAGTTAAATTGAAAATCAGCGCCCGGGTGACAGGCCACACTGACACCTCGGTAATTAGAAAGAAAAATGATGGCGTCCGAATGCATAATAGAGCAAAAACAATTTACGCTTTTCCCCCTACGCCGTAATGATCGCGCGCTCAAATTGAAAATTTCTCCCGGTTTGAAATTGAATTCATAAAGTGTGATGCATGAGCGGCACGGACACAGCGGGAGGGCCTGTCCGGTCCGGGGCTCGGCTTGATCGATTGGTCGTTTGTGCTCGTGCCATCGAAATCTCTCTCTCTCTCTTTCTCTCTCTCTCTCTCTCCCCCCATATATGCCATAGATGTATAGATAGATAGGTGGAAAGAAGTTATAGTCTGATTGAAAATGGGCAGAAAAGGTAAGAATGTGTCTTGTTTTGACATGCAGACATGTTTTTCCTTTACATCGTTTTGAACCAACACGATGAAAAGAGCATATAAAGCGCTAAACCAAAGCTGTTTCAGCGGATTTGCACCATAATCTGTTCGAGTTCTACTTCTAAAAGGCATTTCGCCTCCAGATTTATTGCACGTCCCTGATTGTGAGGCCTTTAATTAAAGCCACAGGTCCAAATGAACATACAGCAGATGTAGTGAGATACTTAGATAGGCTGTATGATGGTGTCTCTGATCATATGGAGGCCCAGTATATGTCCAAAGTAAAATCATAACCCTATTTTTCAGTTCATTTATTTTGAAAAAAGGGCCTATAATCTACAACAAAGGAGCACTTTATGGGCTCGTTGTGTCTCCACACGTGCACTCACAGCACAAACACACTATAAAGGCCTGGCTGAAGGGAGATCAGACCTATATTTTCTAATTAATCACACTCTTGAAGCCAAACGATTATAATAAAAGCGTTTCCTCCCTCCAAAAAAAAGGGAAAAAAGAAAGAAAGAGAATAAAAGTAGAAATTTCACACCGCGCACGCGGAATGAACGATTTAATGTGATTGTTTCGGTCGAAGGGGACGTTTCCCGAGGCCTTGTGGGGAAATAATGTCCTTATGAATTAAATAATAGGGTTATTACTTTCATTGATTTTAGCTGTCTGGGAATTTAGTGTTCAGCTCCGGTCTTAACCCATCCTCCTCCTGCTGTTTTTCACTCTCGCTCCTTCCTCGTCCTCTTGTCTAATTATTTTCCTATAAGCCCCCCGCTTCCTACAGCGCAAATAGCAGAGTCACTGAGCGAAAATTATGTAAATATTATTAAAGGGACTCAGGCACGGAAATTCATTTTAGGTCGGCGCGGCAAAGTAAAGCTCTGTCCCTCGGAACCCCCTCAATTTATTTGCAAATAAAGGCGAGGTGACCGGGAGGGATCAGGGATATTTAGCCGGGCTGTCAACGCGGCTCCTCCGCGCACCGGCTCGCCAGAATTAATGGTTTTAATAATTGGGATTTCAGTTCCCAGGGAATTGGTGGCGTTTACACTTCATAAGCTAAACACACTCTTTTCCCTAACGGGCGCGCGCGCACGTGGGCACCCACACACACACACACACACACACACACACACCTGCACGTTAAGGAGAATCCATCTCCTCTTCTGTCCCAAAACATCTTTTAATTCAGCCATTCTTCACTTTCTTTCTTACTTTTTTTTTTTTTTTAGCTCAGCCAACAATTGGTCAAAAAATTATTAATGCAAGCCTGGCACAGCAGCTCCCCCCCCCCCCTCCCCTCTCCTATATCTTTATCTGTCTCCCCCCGAGGGACTCGCAGTCCTATTAGAACAAATGACGAGGGGGCCCCGGCGCTTTTGTAAAAAGGCGCAGGCGGGCGGGCGCGCGCCTGTCCTATTATGTGCGACACATGATCAATAGGGCGATAACGCCGCAACATCAATATAAGCGACAGAACAATGAGGGATATCATCGAACATCTATCTTAATATAGCCGACTACAAGGGCCGTCTGACAACCGCGGCAGCTCATGAAAATTCCGCCCCACGAATCTACCGCCATCTCCTCCTCCTCCTCGCGCTCAATAGACTATGCGCACACACACACACACACACACACACACACACACACACACACACACACACACACGATGCAGCTGGCGCGGCTATTATTTTCCCATTTCAATTTGACACCCCTGCCTTTCATGCTAATTCTATTATTGTAGGAAGTTTATGTGATTCCGTATCACTAGAAATCGGTAATGTCTAATAACCCTTTGGGCTGAAAGGAGGAAGAAAAAAAAAAAAAAACACTGCCTCGAGACCCGCGGCAGCCAGTGGGAAAATAATTACTTTCATATCAAAACTCAGCAGGAGGCGCAGGGTCCTATAGCCCGCGGCCACTAACCTCATTCCAGCTCGGCCTTTCAAATGAATAAATTTGTTAAAGCAATAAATACAAACAGCCAGACGGACTTGAGGCCCAGCTCTGGCTCACTACACAGAGGAAAAAAAAAAAGAGGATTTATCTGCTGTAACATGACAAAACTCCATCCGCCATGATCCAAGGTTCTGCCACACAGCAACCCCCCCCCCCCCCCCCCCAACAGCGCCCTACTAGAAAGACAGTGATTCAATTAAACAATAACTTTATTTATCAAAATGTTCACATATAAATATCATTTTCTCGTTTATACAATATCTGAGGATCTTTGTTGTGTGTAACGGTGTTTATTGTGGCCGAGTTTTTTTGTTACAAGTTGGTCACCAAAAACAGAGAGAAAGAACCTGCTTCTAGGTGTTTAGGCCCTAAAGCCTGAATGGGAGGACAGCCGCAGCTTTTTTGGGGGGAGGGGGGGGGAGGGGGGCATCTGGATTGATCACACATTATGATTAAAAAATAGATGAGAATTAAAGTCTCCTGATTCCTGATATGTTTTTTCGAGTGTCTCAGCAGAGCTTTGGGAATGTTTGAATAGTCTGAGCGGTGTTCCTGGTCCTTTGTTTATGTTTGCTCCTCGCAAGTGTTAGTCCATATCGACATCCTCTCCATCTGTTCCGGGTGTTTCTTGACAGTCTGTGTTTGCCTCGAGACACTCGCAGGGGTCCGGAGACGCTCGCTCCTCTCTCGCACCAGTCCCTTCACCGCACAGCTCGTCGGCTGTCGCTGCTTCCGTCGGAACTGTCAAACTCCTCTCGTCGCCGCTGTCGCCGGACCGCGCGGAGCTCGGCCCGTTTGGTGGGGGAGAACCAGGCAGTCTTCCATTGCTGCAGTCGCCGCCACACTCCTCCACGTCTGTGTCTCCGTCCGCCCTATTGCTAATGTGATCGTGGTGATGCTCCGCGCGGTCCGAGGTCAGAGGCTTGGCAACAAAGCCGGAGAGGTCGGAGGGAGCGGGGCTCCCTTCGCTCGCCACGCACCTCTGTCCCAGGCTGAGCCTGTGAATGCTGTCCTGACACGGTGAGGCCTTCAAGGCCGTTTGGGGCACGAGAAAGCCCAAGGGCTGATGGGTAATCGGGTAAAGCAAGAAGTGGCCTTTACCCACCAGTGTCCTCTGACTGGGCAACGAGGGGAAGTCCAGCTGAGGTTTCCGTCGAGGCGTGGCGTCGGAGAGGAGGCTCTCCACGCTGAAAGGGTTGCGCTTCTGCAGGGCGGAGGACCTCGGGCCTCCAGGACTGGAGCTGTGCGTGCTGCATGGAGAGACCTGCTCCGGTTCTCCCGCCGTTCTTTGGTTTTGCTGGTTTTGCAGTTGGCTGAAGTCGTGTCGTGTTTGGTCACAGCTGGATTCGGTGTGGTGTCCCCCTGCACCCTTTGTTGCTGGCAGTTCAATGTGAATAGTCCTGCCGACGCTCGACGACTGCTGCTCGCTGTCGGTGAACTGGGAGACCCCGCTGTCGCTGTCTGAGCCGCCGGGCGTGTGGAAGCTGTCGCCCGCGAGGAGCTTGTTCTGGGACTTCAGCAGCTTCCTCTCCTGCTTCCGTTTCTTCTTCTCGGCCCGCTCTTGGTCCCGGCGTGCGATCTCCTCGGGGTCCATGGGCTCGCCGCTGCACGTGGTCGGGTGGGAGTTGTGAGCAGGCCGCCCTGGCCCTTTCTTCGTGTTCTCCTTCTTTCTCCACTTCGCACGTCGGTTTTGGAACCAAACCTGTGCACACGTACACACACACACACACAGGTGGAAAATTGACACGTGAGATGATTATAGTTTGAAAGTAGTTTCTTTCCATGTCAGTATCTGTCAAAACACCATTTATTGATTGGTTCAGAATATTCATGTCAATTTGGTTTTGCAGTTTTGTTGGGATTGGTGCTAAAATTAGTATGATTAATGGATTATTATACCAGATAATTCATTGTCAACAATTTTGATCAGCAAATATTCATTTAAGTCATTTAAAAATGCCAGACATTTGCTTGTTTTTGCTTCGTGGTTTTTGGATGGATTTGTATTCATGTATTTTTGTAAATTAAATATCTTTGTGTTTTGGACTGTTGGTTGGACAAGAAAAGGCAAATTGAGGATTTACAGACTAAACAATCCTAAAGTGAATCAACAATAAACACAAGTGTGGGCCAACAATACTGTGCAAGTCTTTGTAAAACAGCACATTCATTTCTTTGAGGCTGGACTTGTAAAACTACATCTAACATGAACACCTCCACAATCTGATGCAACACATCCCTGCAATAAACACTTCCTATGGACACCAAAATGATCCCTTTCTGCCAGCTGCATCCCAAATTATCTGTCATTTACAAGAACGAGTTTGTGTATTTGGGGTTATTTTCTTGGATTGTTCTTAATAATTTATCCCCCTCCAATAAAAATGAATGCAGCAAAATGTCACTTCTGGTGTGTGTGTGTGTGTTTAGACAACAACAGACCTCACACCTGCCACAGCAGTGGTGATAAATCAGTGTCAGAGCGCTTATCAGATGGTAAGGACAAAACCAGATTGCCTACAAATCCAAACAAATTCCACAAAAGCCCTGAGACAAGTGAGATCACTGCCGCCTGCCGATCAGTGTCTTAGTTTACTGCAGCCTTGAAGGTGTGAGGAGAAGCCTGCTTGGGTTACTTTGGGTCACAGCGGTGGACCAGCAGATGCACACAGATGTGCCGCTGTTAATTACCAGTGAGTCTGCGTAATGGGTAACTCCGCCAATTTACAACTAATTGTACCGTAGCGAAATCAGCCATATCCGGTCTCTGTATGCTCCCTCGCGCGCAGCCCTCCGCTCATACGGGGCTTCAACACTCCGGCTCTCCTCCGCACCGCGCCGCGCCAAGAGACGGAGCCTCCACCCGCCCCGAGAGCCCCCTCGCTGCCGGGCCTCTGGGCTCGCTCAGGGCCGCATGTTTGGCGCTGATAACAGCCAGGAGTTTAGCATGCGGGAGAAAGATCCGCGAAACGTTGCATAATAAGGACGGGACACCGACATCATGTGCGACAATGGCGCTTCTTATGAATTGTTAATGTTGGTTATATCTTTCCCCCGCAAACCTGGTGATAAAGGCGCGCTAAGCAGCTTGGGGGAACAATAATCTGAGGTTTAGGAGCGAAATCCCCCAAAACAACATGCAGCAACGGGGAGCTCTGCTTCCATCCCGCTTTTTACATGCGAATTGTATGTGGCTCAGAAATACATGAATATACGTTAAATGACATAGAATATCATAGCCTACATGGATGTTTCTACATGCTGAGCAAATAACAGGCTACGTGTTAAACCTATATGTCTTTCTTGTATTATTATCATTATTATTATGATGCTATTAGGCTATTATTATCAGATTAAATATAATGGTGGAATGTGAAAGATGGTTGCATCATCTTTAACAAAATTACATGTATTTTGATCCTTTAATACAATTATCATAAGGTCCTGCATTTTGTTAAATTGTAATAATTATTTTTCATCTTTTTAGCATCAATAATAACAACAATATTACTATTATAATATAATAATAATCATTATTATTTAAACAATAATTTTTTACTATTATTATTTGTTAATTGGTGTGTAAATAAACCACTACAATATAGCATAGGCTAATCTTAAAATATTGTACATACTTTTACTATAATTGTGTGTATTTTGTTAATATCAAAAAATATATATTTTTAAATAAATAATAATGATAATAATGATAATATTAGTAATGATAACAATACTAATATTAATAATAAAAGGATATAATTGATGTATTGCATTAGCTTAAACTTTAAATTTAACAGACTAAACGTGTATAGAGATTACAAATAAGGGTGGAATTGAGAATAAATTGCAGATTAATCAGATATTAAGCTAAATCATTTGATATATAACTGAATGTAAAGGAAGAATTGTAATTACCATTTTCACCCCTTGGTTTGCTCAGTAAATGGCCTTGTTTTTATTAACCCATAAATCAATAGGTGGCCCCCATGCATAATTCAAAAGAGACCCTTTATTGATGCTTTGATAATTGACAAATAGCTATCTGTGTGTGGAGTAGGCCTTCACAAAACAAACAGCCATCTGATGTCTTTCTTAAATAACCTTTTGTAGATTTCGACATGGAAGTATCCAAATTACATTCATTAAAACGTCTGAAGTCGAAACTATATCTGTTTTCCCTCCACTCAACTAAACAAATGAATAATTGCCTCCCAGAACATTTGACTCATTTCTTTGTGTCTTTACCTGAACCCTGGATTCCACGAGGTCAAGCCTGAGCGCGAGCGCCTCCCGCATGAACACATCCGGATAGTGACTCTCGTTGAAAGCCTTCTCGAGCTCCTCCAGCTGCCACCCGGTGAAATTCGTCCGCGTGCGTCTCCTTTTACAACCGGGACTGTCCTTATCCGGGTCCCCAGAATCTGCAGGGGTCGACGTGTGTGTGTTTGTACAAGCGTGTGTTTGTGAGTGTGAGTGTTTGTGTGTGTGTGTGTGAGTGTGAGTGAGTGAGAGAGAGAGAGAGAGAGAGAGAGGAGAGAGAGAGAGGACTGTCATGGCACGGTTTGCTTGTAAGGCATCAGTTTAGTGTAAAGTTCAGTGTGACCGCTGTCGAACCTTTTCTAAATGTTGAACTCTGATAAGTCATGTCACAAACCGAGGGCCTAAAAGAAACACACTTTAATGCTATTTTTGCGATTTAAAACTATTCCCAATAATTGCAAAATACCAGTTTTTACCATGTAAACACTCAGGAATCCGCAGCCAATATCAATACCATCGAGTTTAATGAGAAATTGTTGCCTTTAGTTTAACCTCTATTGCCATTTTTATAGTGTATTTATAAAAAATTAGCCTAAACATGAACTTTTTTAATTCATTTTTTTAATTGACCAAGCTCCAGAACTTTTAAGTAACATGGTTTTCTCTGCAGACTAACTTTCTAGTAGAAAATCTGTCCCTGCGGACTAAAAACATGTTTAATTTAGCCTAAAAGTCCACTAGTATCCTCTTATTTGGCCATAAAACATGCCACTTGGAGTAATTGCACTTCCTACAAGGTCTACGCTGCTTTGTTTCCACACAGCTCTCTTCAATGAGACGTGAGACAAAAAGAACCAGGCCTACCTGAGAGTTTAAACTGGCTGTCGGGCGACAGCAGCGGGTTGGAGCTGACCACCGAGGCCGAGCAGGAGCCGTTAAGTAATCCGTCTATAGAGAAGGAGGCGGCGGCCGCGGACTGCAGCTGGTGTCCGTTGGCGAGCTCGTAGAGGTGGTGGTGGTGGTGGTGGTGATGGGGACTGAGCCCGTACGGGAAGCCCACCAGCCCGCCCAAGGAGCCTGCGAACTGGGCGTGAGGATGCTCGAGTACCCGACTGTCCATGCTCGCCCGGGCTGCGGCGGGGCCGAAGTGAAGATGCAGAGGGAGGCAGTGTGGCTGAACATGCAGTCGAAAAAACAAAAAGTCAGGGAGAGGAGGGAGAAGCTGCTGCGAGGAGGAAGGAGAGATGAAGGCGGAGCGGGGGAGAGAAGGGGGAACCCAGGCTGCACGGACCCGTCTCCCGCGGCCACGGTACGCGGTCTGTAGAGGAGCGGCGGAGGACCGGGCTATACGAGGTAGGCTACAGCCTGTTTCACGTTTACGGTCCGACCGAGATGTCAACCCTGCTCTTTCTCTCCGCGAGCCAGCTCATTAGGACTCCTCCATCTGCTCGCGGGACCAATAAGAAACGTTAATCGCCCTGTGACGTCAGAGACGCGGTTAATGGTGTAAAGGAAGGCAGAGCACGCGGAAAAAAGAGAGAGAGAGAGAGCGTTTTTTTTTTTTTTTTTTTTACTTTCGCGGATCGATCGCTAATTACACCTGGCGCGGTCCTTTAATTCAGCCCTGTCAAAACAATGAGGACGAGGCTGAGCCGGCGCGTGGAAATAGCCACGTGATTGATAGGCCGACTCCATTAAATTCTCAGGAAATACAACCGACATTTACGTATATTTATCATGAGAAAACACGTTTTCGTCTAACTTTAGGAAGCAATGAATATTTCCCTTCTCCGCGCTTTCGTCTCTTCTCACTTGTGCGCGTGCGCGCGTTTGCATCCTATGTGTGTGTGTGTAAGTGTTTTACAGGGGCATTCAGGGCCAGATTGATCCAATAACAGCGCCTTTATCACCCCCCCCCCCCTTTTTCTTGAGCTGTCACATCGCATTTTAAACTACAAGCCTCTCTCCATCTCCCAGAACCCCCCCCTCACTCACACACACACACACACACACACACACACTAACTCCGCATCATTATCTCGATTTTTCACCTGAACAGCTTACACCAATGTTTAGTTGTAAACGACGAACAAAGTGGGTTGTAGCCTACATGATGTGGCGTTTCCAAGAATCCAATATCCGCACATTGCAGCTCTGCTCGGCGTCCACTGTGTAGGCTGCATGTCGGTACAGGACGATGCTTGTTTTGTTTTTTCTAGTCTACTGCTTGGGTAGGGATCCTTTGCAACTACTGCATTTATGCGGATAAAATAAAATAAAATAGAATAAAAAAGTACAAACTGAGGCTTAGAATGCTTTAAGGTTTAATTAGCCTAATATTCACAATACAGCACTTTAAAAAAGAGAAAAGACAAGGGACAATAAACTCCACAACAGCTACTGCAGTTTCTGAGGTCAATATAAACTTTGAAACTCAGTTACAGGGGCGTAAATATAGACATTTGTCATGGGGCGGGTGGCCCAGAAATAAAAATTGAAAATTAAAGTAAAATTCATACCATTATATTCTTATTCTACATCAACTATAAAACAATTAATACATTATGAAAAGAAACAATTTGATGAAATGAATATCTTAATTCTGTTAGTATTGTCATACATGCAGTGATGATTGCTGGGTAATATGTATGTTGATGTTGTCAAGTCTCTATTTGAGCATGTGATCAGATCATATAGGCCTCCGAGCAGTCAAGCCTTTCAAAGTTAGAAGTGTCAGTGAGAAAAGAACAAGAGGAGAAGCTAAGCTCCCTAAGTGGAAGTGTTTTGGCTTCTTTATATAAACAGTCGACCAGCCCACAATGTGTGTGCTTCGTAACAAACGTGCATTACGGCCCGTCGTATTTACTTTAAGCCACTGCAGTTATCGATCGCGTAACCAATCGGCTGTCTGCCTATTGATATACAAGCGAGTTCGACGATTTTTTCCGCAACCAATGAACAGAAGTTACCATATTTGGAATGCAGAGGAGTGACGTAGAGACGCCGTATACGGCTCTGGTAGCGGCAGCGACCTGTCAATCACAGTAAGCACCTGAGAAGTAGGGTCATTTTCTCATAGACTTCCATACAATCTGACGTGTTTTTACAACCAGAGGAGTCGCCCCCTGCTGGTCAGTAGATAGAATGCAAGTTTAAGACACTTCCGCATCGGAGTCACTCGGGAAAACCGGAGGTTGCCGCCTGGTCCATCCAGATTGTTTCACAAGAAGCTGGTTAACAAGCTAATTTTAAACCAATAAAAAGAAAAATCATCATCAGATGATAGCTGGGGGGTTCCCAGGTTGCTTTTCGGCCAATGCACAGATTGTTTACCTGCATGCAACCAAAGCCTGCTTGAACGTGATTGGTCAATACTATGAAACAGAAACCAGAGCACCTACAGATTCTACATGAGTCTCAGTTGTTACTGCTCTCTTCTTCTATCATTGGATAAATTATAGAGAGCAGTGCAACTTGACTTAAAATCTTTACATATAGCATATACATGTATTGCATGATGATAAATAAATGTGTATCCATTATGATAACACAAGCGATTCAACCTACAACAACTTCATTAATAGTTTTATGCATTTTCAAAAACAAATTTACAGTGAATCAGGAAGTCATGGTCTTTTCCAAGAAAAAAATAATTAAAAGATCAAAAAAAACAACTAATTTAGGATGAAAAGTAATTGTTGCAGAGAATCCTGGGGCCCAGTGTTTGATCTGTATGAATCAAAAACACACAGATGATGACTTGTTTTACATTAACTATAATTCTGCCATGATTGATAAATTGATCATTTTGACACGTACGTTTATATATAAATTCACACCATAATTGCGTGCTTATTCTCCTGGTATTCCCTCTACACCTACATATGGTCAGTATTTCAGTGCATAAAAACAGCTTGGACCACAGTTGCTAAAACAACTCAGGCTTATGCCACATAACTTCTTTAAAGTTATAACTTCTTTTTTCCCTTTCAAACAAAAATGTTAACACGAGATCGGGAATACTCATGTTATAAATCAAATTATGTCAAACATGTATGCTATAAAATAAAGTAGGACAGAAACAAGTTCCACAAAGAGTTGCACCTGGTGGGGTTTCTATGTTGTTCGCCGATCATTTTCTCAGTTTGCCACCTTCTGTTAGTGGCACTTGCGATTAACGACATTTGAACTCAGGTTTGCGTTCCTCTAAGTGTTTCTCTTCTTCTTTGAACGGTGATCTCCTTTGAATAAAACCACAATGGACACAAAGCCTTAAATGGCACGGGGTGTCAGTGGCTAGCGGATCGCAGTAGGAAAACACAAGCACTGCTACTGGAGTTATTGGGCCCCGGTGGTATTACGTCAACCGCTATTATTGCTCCATGCACAGTTTAAGAAACCGTTTCAACCACCGCCATCGCGTTGGTCAGAACGGCGAGCAGAACAAGCATGAAATTGGACTTCTTTCTTTGGACATCTTTTGCTGTTCTGGCTCGTGAAACGGACCCTCTCGTAAAAAAAAGTATTCTCCATAATAATCTCTCAGAAACGCCACAAAATCACATGTAATAGAGGAATGTCATCTGTGGGTGCTCGCTATGGGGAAAACCCAAAGACACTACTGAGTTACTGTATAGGATCTTCTAAGATTTGCAACAAAAATTTCACTTAGGTAACGTGAATTACTGCTCCTCTTGTCATGTTAGTAAAGATCTCACTGGATAGAAGGTCATGTGTCACTCGGATTTGTGTTTTATTTTGTATGTAGCACATTTACCTTTGTTTTCGTCCACGTTTCCAACCTCCTTCCTGACACAAATGGAGTCCACCTATCAACTTAACTGACGTGTATGTCTTCGCGACCTCACCTACGTGTCTGCATCCTGCAATTACCCATAACACCCTTCTCTGTGTACGTCTGCTGGGGCCATTAACGTATATCTTCAGAGAAACAGAATTCCAGCATAAGAGTCCAGAGCCGCAGTAGTATCTCTGTTAGCTTGTAGTTGGGTACATTGGTGCTTTGAGCTAAGAAAACCCTTCATGCTAACATGCTAATGTTTAGCAGGTAAAATGCTTACCATGTTCACCATGTTAGTTAGGCGTGTCTGCTAATAAAAAGTCAGTAATTTTTGCAGGTATTTGGTGACAAACCAAAGTATTGGGTAGATTAAATATTTGACCTGATGATGGTGCTAGATGACAAGTCGGGATCACCAGAGTTAATG
Source organism: Leptoclinus maculatus (assembly GCA_032191485.1). Taxonomy (NCBI): domain Eukaryota; kingdom Metazoa; phylum Chordata; class Actinopteri; order Perciformes; family Stichaeidae; genus Leptoclinus; species Leptoclinus maculatus. Next base: position 23,394,623 of record JAVDOI010000009.1, read on the forward strand.
CAGTTCATCCTGCGGGGGACATGAATTTCATGGCAATCCATCCAATAGTTGTTGAGACATTACACTCAAAACCACAAAAGTAACAGGAAAAGCGGGGAATCACCAAAGTCATTAGGATTTATCCTCTGGAGACCATGAATGTCTGTATAAAATGTTGAGGTGCACGGCGTGACTAAAAACCAAACTGAAGAATTCCTAATGCCATAAAATGACAAAGTGAAATTTAGTTGCTTCTCCTCCAAAATATAATTTTAAGCTTTTTATTTTATACAATGAACACTGAAGGAATATGATGTAGAAATGTTTAGCAATATGTTGTGTCTGTCTTGAGGTAAAAGAAAGAAAGAAAGAAAGAAAGAAAGAGAAGGTTACTGCAATCAAAATTTGAAGTTGTCCTATCGAGTTAAGGGTCTTGCCTAATGCGGGGGAAATGGTGCTCAAATTGAAGTGTGTGTTGGAAAATGAAAGGTTTGGAAATTTACAATCACGACGCAGGCCAGGAGCAACTGGGTGTCCAGGTGGACATCTTTGGGTAAGCGATGGAGGGAGGGAGGGAGGGAAAGAGAGACAGAGAGAGGGGGGGGAAAGATTATACATATAAATTGTAAGCGGTGTCGCAGGGGCCAAATCTTGCCCGAGGCGGTGACTGCTTCATTTTGTGTTAAATTTCTTGACAGAAAGCCACCCGCGTGCTGGTGAATACTGAATGGTAATCAGAGCTGGTTGAATAAGTGCCTCCCCCCTCCCTCTTCCATTACTGTGAATTAATTCGACTTTATTTATCCAATTTCTGGAGCTGACAGAATGTTAATTTGAGTTGAGATTTCTCTCTGCTGTTCTGCCGGTGACCCGTAGCCCTGGGATTGGCGTGTTGTAATAACCTGAATCTTTCACCAGAAGCTCCGATAATTGTTACCTTATTAGCATGTAAATTGTTTAATTAATATTATTATGAAGAACCATATAATCCCTCCGTTACTTGACCCCGAGTCCACAAGCGAGCAGGCTTTCTGCATTTCAATGTCTAGTTTTTAAATGGACTCTTTAATGTTGGCTGTTCGTCGGGCGGTTATAAACCCCCCCCCCAATCTGAGAGCAACTTTGAACGGCTTGAGAGGCGCTTTTGATGTCACCCCCGTCTCTATCTCTCTCTTTGGCTCTCTCCATTCCCTTTTTTATTTCTTCGCCGCTCTTACTGATGTGTATTTATTTTCCTGCTGCCATTTTTGAACATCAAAATCCAACGCCTTCTTGTCATTTGCTTATAAAAGCTCCTTTTTTTTGTTCCTCCAACCCCCCCCCCTTCCACTTTCCCAGTGGCTGTGCGAGCCAAACGCATGCAGCGCTCGATGAAAAGCAGCCCTTGACATGAGGTCCTGGGAGACCGCAGCATTTAAATTCGCTTTTCTTCCTTCCTCCTCCTTTTTTCGTCGGGCACGAGTGACATTGTCAGATGTTCGCTTTAATTAATTTGATAATAAGATGGGCGACACGCACACAAGCCAGGGTTCGGCTTGCCTTGCCTCCAGCCTTCCTCCCCTCTCTCATCTCTCTGTGCAGACAACACAACCAAACCCACACCGTTCTGAAGCTATATGTTGTTCACAATACTTGAGCTCAGAGTAATGCAACACAAAAAAAAAACCCTGTGCTGTGTATCCTGTGATTAAAACAACCTAAAGGGGGCGCTCCTGGTTAAAGTTTGGACGTGCTGAACTCGCTGCAACTCGTCACAATGACAGTAGAAATGCTGAATGTTTTGAAAAGCTGCACTTTGTTCTTGTGATATTTGACAAGTGGGGTTAAGAAAGGGACAGGATTAGAGTTGTCAAGTTCACTTTTTCCTTATTTGACCACGAGCTCCATCCAGGACACGCAGTGACCTGTGACCCAACCCAGTCCCCGAAACAATGTCGACATTGTTTGTTTCTGCAAACCCCGGATACTTTTTATATCAGCCTCGCATCATTCTTGCTGAGACCGTGGTTAACGTTGTGAAACGATTGGCAGCAAAACTACCTGGTTAAAAATACATCATGGTTTAAATTAAATAACATAATAACGTAGCGTTACAACCGTAACAATGTAACTATACTGTAAAATAAATAACCGCCCGTAACGGACTTTCTTACGTAACGTTATGCTGTGTATATACAAGCATAAAGTAAACCAAGCTGGTCTCATCCAGCATTCGTAGCTATACCTACGAAAAAGAATGCGCCGTAATAAGTATATATCTCACAAAATGATTCTGTATTGTAAGTACAAGTGCGGGAGGTTGAGGTGGATGGTTCCAACAAACTTTCCGCCAGGATTCCGCTGTTTGTTCCACATGTGAAACGAGACGTCAATATTGGTTTATTTGTAACGCAACTTGCGTATCCCAAACAACGATCTTTTACTAAACCTAACGAGGACAAAAAGGACACCCCAGCGGTCTCCTGAGTGAAAGTCCTGTGTTTGTGTGCATATTGAGGGGAAGTTTGAAACAAACTAAGATAGAAACTTTTAGGTGACGCTTATCAACAAACCACCACTGCATCAGCAAACAGCTATAGGCTACTGCATAAGCTAGATCCAGAAATGCTCCTGATAGGATGTATATATATAACTTCAGTGATCCCTTAACTTTCCATGTAGCGCCATCATCAGGCCAAAATGAAACGTTGTCCGAGACCTTGCAACACAGTCTCACAGCAGTTCGTGAAATAGTCCCGAAAACGCGATGTATTGGTTTTGTGTACAGGGACGCGAATTGTACGAATTTTTCGTGTCGCTTGGAATAACTTTTTTATGGGGGACGAAATTACATTAACAACAAAAGTTGGTTGGGCTTAAAATAACTACGTACAGTTGGGTTTAGGCAACAAAAACACTTAATTAGGTTTTGGAAAACTGTCACGAAAAGAAACTTGTGGTTAAATATCCTGTATTGGACCCATCGATATTCCAAAAGAAATTCTTTTTTTATTATGAAACAATGACGTCACTTGCTCTGACTGTTGCTTTGTCACATGGATACATTGAATTTGTGTGTCCACCACGAAAAGGGGTCCTAATTGACTTTCCATTGGCATTATTTTTGTCCTGAGCACCACGAAAGAAAACTGACAATTCGTGTCCGTAAACATGAAACCAATAGATTGTATTTCGTGATGAATTTCACGACCTGCCATGATACCGGGCTGATACTTGACATTCTGACTCAGCTGTACTTTTGCATTGAGTGCAAATCATCTTAACATCGGCATGTTAGCGTTGCCTCACTGTCGACTCTTGGTAGATTTCAGTGCATGATATCAGTCATTTACCAGGATAGGCCACAGACACACAGGTTGCAATGGGTAATTCAGTTCAGCCTCACACTGTTGGCCACTGTGCGGCTCCACAGGAGGAGTTTGGGGTTTTAATCTTTGCTCAAAAGCACCTGAACTTTGGGAACTAAGGGAGGGGTGAGTTTTACAATCAAAGCTATACACTTGTGACCGCACATGAGCAAATAAACTCCCAAAATATATTTCTAACCAAGGTTAATTTGAGACAAGGTTTGTGAGTATTTAGGTTTAGGTTAGAATTTATTTGATGATGATATTTATTTTCAGGCTTGCTTCAGACTCTTTAGGAAAACTGCCTTAATGTGTCCAGAAAAACATTGAAAGAACTTGCTGTACTTCACCTGATGCTACCTGCCCCATCGGGGATACATGCCCTCAACAATCAAATGTAGGTCCTTCAGGTACATTCACATGAGGACATGGATACACTATGTCATATTCAGAAGAAACTCCCAAGGCACCTCTTTCTTTTTTTACAGAAAAAATAAAACTGTGACCATGTAGGTTACTACGTGGAAGGAAAGAAATCTCTACAAAACCCTCAATGTGCCTCTTGAGAGGAGGAATCAAGTCATATTTATTTTTTAATTAGCAAACTAAGGTGAAGCAGTGGAGAGTTAATTACTCAATTACTGCGTACACGTTAATTTTTAACTATTTGAAATGAGGTCAGTCATTATTTAGGCGATTGGTCGATAATTAAGAGTCTAATCTAAATTAATTGTTGGGAGGCGTTTTTTGATCCTTCAGTGCGCTTTGTGGAGTCTGAAACCAGGAGAGGATGCCATTCCAATTAAAAGTGGAGGGATTTAATGTATTGATGTTTAGTTTCTTTTCCACAAATCTTTTTTCTTGACACATAATGGAAGCTTTGATAATTTAGAAAGTGTTTTAGCTCCTTCTCTCCACGCAATTATAAACTTTTCCTCCATCTAATTATGAGTGTAATTGTGCCTCGACAGGATATCGGGAGAAAATTCAATTGTGATTGATTTGGAGTTGTTTTCTTTAATAAAGTACCTCTTTTATAGATGTATATACAGTATATATATGTATATTTGTGTATATAGATATATATTTGTATATGTGTATATCTGTTTATAATAATATATATGTATATAGGTGATTAAAAGAAGTCAATCACAATTGAATTTTCTCCCGATATTCTGTCGTGTGTATAAATGTTTATATACATACATATATACACACACAAAAACAACGTCAAACTTTCTAATTCAATTAAAAGTAACTTATCACCTTTTTTTCTAAAACGTGTTTATTACGGCAAAAGTGTTCGATGCTTGAAAGAGTCCAAAATGTCATTTTAATTGTTATCAGCGAGCCAGATCTCCCCCTCGATCTCCCCCTCGCTCTCCCTCTTTCTCGCTTTCTTATGCCCACCCCCACCCCCCCTTTTTTTCCCTTGGCTGTCTTGGCACAAGCCTGCACGGAAATAGACCTAATTAACCCCCTACCCCACAGGGAAATCCGCTATGCAAATTAACATTTTCAAAATACAGTAATGATATAATTTGAGAAATGGTGATGCCAATTTTTCACGCACTGGCTCTAAGTATTTGCATACACATTTTAGCTGCCCAATCAATACTGTTCTTTTCATCTCTTCATCATCTGGAAAGTGTGTGTTTGGAAGGGAGGGGGGGGGTTAAAACAAATGCTCAGATCGGATGGGCACAGAGGAAGAATGGATCAGCCTGTTCGGCCACTGGCTGGCTACTGGAGCCCAACAAAACCATCTGCCGGGAGTGAAACGGTGGAGGGGTGGAAGGAAGGAGGAGAAAGTACACCCCCCCCCCCCCCCCCACACACACACACACACCCAAAGAGCTCAGCTTAAAGCCGCTCTGTAAACGAGGAAAGATGTTTTAATTAGGAAGCAAGTTCACGCGCATCTCATTTAAATCGCTTTAATGAATAGCTCAGTCTGAGTGGCCTGAAATGAAAGTAGTGATGCTGCTTGAAACAAAGGTGTTTCCTTTGGTCTTGGTTTTCTAACCCTCCCCATGTCTCCTATACCCTCCCTTGTCATTTCAATTTACAGTACAAGCACCATTTTATTTTACTTTGTATTTAAATATGTTTAACCTAATACAAATTCTTTCTCTATAGGGTCCCAAGTGTGTCCATATAACATTTGGATTACAAAAGGACCCTGAATATTCAGCCAGAACAGCCAATAACGATCACATTCATCAAGAGAAAACCAATAGATCAGCTATGTGCCGGCTGGACTTCATCCTATTTACTACGAGGTAATCTAGGTACGAGCTGATCTGTTGATTCATGCATAATTATGCCAGAAAGAGATGAAAACATCCTTAATGTTTCTACAATATACTCCGTATCCTGTCACATGATTAATTCATAAGTTAAGGCATTGAACATAACACTGGTTAAAGGAATGTAAAGTCTACAAAGTTAAGTAAATCAGTTTTCTGGACATCTTTACAAAGCTGCGTTGGCAGTTTCATCATCGTTTGTCCATAATTTAATGAGCAGATCAAAGTGTTAGTGCCTGTAACAATATTGCTCATCCTCAGCAGTTGCTTATATGTATTACCAACTCTTATAAACAAGTAGTTCCAGTCCAAATGAAACAACTAAATCCGGAGAGTTTTCAGTGTGTACATTGTGCTGCTCGTCACTGTAAACAGACATCATTACATGTATGATAGATTAAATAAATCAGTGGGATTTTTGATGTTTTATGGAGATTGTTTGAGCATAACGGACACATTCAGCTCACATGTTTTCATGTTTTTTTGGGCCCTCATGCATCCTTGCGTGAGTAGATACAATACTACAGAGGCGCGGAAAGGCTTTTGATTTTACGATTTCCTTCTCATATCCTATGACTCTCCCTACTTTAAATGTTCTATTTACATTCTCATGTGATTCAAAGTCTGAAGGTTATTCTTAAATCCTCTCTTATATGAACTATGATGCTACAAGAACCCTTTTTTCAGTCCTGGCTGGTTAAGAATTTATATTTGAGTGGAAACAACGGAGTTGTGCTTTGAGTTTAACAGTCTGGATTCTTTTTGTTGACACATGAGCTTCAAGTTTTCAGAATTGTGTGCGTATATAGTTCCATTTTTTTGTGTCTTAACAATGAAGAAAAACTGTAGTTTATTTTCCAGGAATGTCGCCACAGATTGTAATGATACAATATAAATATTGCAATACTTTAATCAGTGGGCGGTATAGGCTCAATCACCACTCTCTTACCTCCTTCAGTGGTCGATAGTGACTTAACAGTATTTAGATAAAAAATCTCTGAGATTGCACTTTGAAGTCTGATATTTTAAAAAGCACTAAGTTAGAACTGCAATTGACGTAATGAAACTGAGCTACTTAACTGTGTAAAATCACTTAAACTAGAATTAAACCTCAATGTTGTGGTTGCTGGAGGAAAACAAAATGATCCTGCTGTTAAGGCCCTTTCTCTTTTACTCTACAACTAAAGTCCAGCTCTCTTTATTAGTCAAACATCCGCGTTTAGAGTCGTCTTTTTTTTCTTGCAGCCTTTTCTTTTTGTTCTCGTCATGACAGCGTGCGATGGCACGCTGCCAAAATGACAGGACAGTTTAAGCAATTAATGCTCAAAGATATCAGCCAGTGAGTGAACTCATTTCAGATAAACTGCCAGTCCACCAAGCGCCGCCTTATGATACCCTCTGGAATATCCCATCCTAACATATGCCTAATTGTTTACTACTGCTTGTTTACATAAATACAGAATGTTGCAGGGGAGGAGGGGAGAGGGGAGGGAGGGGGGAGAGAGGAGAGTCAGTACACTTTAAGACAGAGCCGGAGAATTAATAACAATTTGTGGCAGATAATTACTTATCAATTAAAGCTGTTATCCTGCCTAATTAGGCAACGTTCATTAAATTCAGCCAATTTAAACCTTAATCAAAGTTAGCAGGGCCTGACAGCTGAGCGAGGATCAGTGGAGGAGCGCCTCCCAGTGGAGGACAGGGGAGGGACCAGTCCCTCGGGCTGAGTCTGTGTGACACTTTTATTCATTTCATTTTGTAAAGCATTAAGAATGGATCAGAATGAATGGCTTTTTATACATTTTTTAATTTTCCTTTATTATTGTTATATTATTATTAATATCAATATCACTGTTGTTATTATTAATGCTATTATTATAATTATATGATGCACTAAGATCCTTTACTGAAAGTAAAAGTACCAATACAAAGTAAATAATCTCCGACAAGTAAAAGTACACCGATTGGGCCGTTCAAAGTATTGTATTAATATACATTATTATTTAGTTGTTAGTGGAGTAATGTGTAAGCAGATATGAATTTACTAAACTTTGTAGAAGAATAAAACGCATATTATTATTTCCCGTTATTTCAACCAATTGGACGTACTAAAGTAAAACATAACCCTCTGGTGCTGAAACAGAGCCGCTCATTCTGCATTAACCCCTCAGTCCTCCAACTATCTGGGCCATGTGTACACTACTTTTTGCTGTGGAGAAATGTGACTTTCCATAAACATATTAAGCTCTAATTTCGGAAAATCTGTGCCGCTGTAAGCAGAAGATCAGCTGAAATAGTGAAGTTCTGGAGCCGAGATTTTGATCCAGACGAGGCCTAAAGGTCGGGTGATAAAGTATGACCCAATGAATCTTATCAGCTGATAATTTGACTTGGTAATGCACACATTATGCACATTCCCCCCAAGAAAATTACCTGGAGATCCACCGATAAGTAAAACGTTTGTTGCAGTTTGAAGTTCTCAGTTTTACTTTAAAATAATCACCAGGAGCAGGTAATGCACAGCAGGTGAATCAGTTCGGCTGATGATGTCACAGGCCTAAACTTCAAGTCGTTTTTTGGAGTAACTCTCTAATGAAATAACCAAAAACAAGTCCACACAATGAACCTGGGTCTCTAGGGGCCTCTTGTTCTATAATCCAGCCTTCAGTACAACTAATCGTTCTAAGTAGTTAAGGAGTAAATTTACTGAGTTACTTTCCATCAGTGATGATGATGATGAGTATGATCATTATTATCATTATCATTAGTCGTAGTTGTAATAGTGTAAGAAGTACTCAGATCGTTGCTGAGGTACAAGTAGTAATGCCGCAATTTAAAACTACTCTGTTAAGAGAAAATGTCCTTCAGCAGCAAATGAAAGGTTTAAGCTCTCAGCTATCAACAAATATGTTTTGTTGTAAACATATGTTTTCTAAAAAATGTGGTGATTTGTGATTAAAGTCATGTTGTGAATTTGTTGCCAACCAGCCGGGGGTTGGTTGGCAACAAATGTTAAAATGCTACAGTTGCAAAAAATTAGGCAAATAATAGAAACAATTTGAACATTTGATTCAAACAATAACCCAGAACGCATGAACGTTTAGTAGAATATCTGACCATTTATGAAACCAAACATGATGTAAGCAGTTCATAAGAGGGGTCTATACTTTTGCCACTGACCATTCAAATGAATATGAATTAACTAACAATAGGAAAATAGTTTTTATTCTCTCAAAATACCCCACCAAAATATACAGTAACGGTTACATTAATGGACAAATGTGCCGACCAACCCCGCTCACATTTGACCCAACTTTTAGATGAAATGATCCGGCAGCATCACTCATCAGACTTTCAAATATGATATCAAAATGTAGCTGATTCTCATGTCTATTAAGTAGAAGAAGATTTCTAATATTTATATCCAGCACAGTTCTATGATAGATTTAGTTTGCAGACCACTTTTTTTGCTATAACAAAATAAAGTAAATTAATAAAAAATATATACTCTAAATACTATAAAACTAAAATGTTACCCTCAACAATAAAGTCAGTGACTTTTAGATGTTTTAACAAAGTAGATGAGTAGAATTTAATGTTCACTTTTTGTTTCTGTGACCAGAAAAAAAGCTGTGTGCCAAACAACGTGGTCTCCTCTTAAAGAATCAAAAGTTAAAGTATACTCATTATGCTGATTTTCCCCTTCACGAGAATATTATTATATTGTTGATGCATTGTCAGCAGCAAGGTGGAGCATTTTTTACTCATTCATACTGTTTAATCCATATAAAGCATCATGTTTTATTAGCAGTTTATTGTGTGTTAGAATTCCCAAAGTGACTTAAAAATGTAGCTGTTGAAGGAGCTTCATGTGACAGTTTATTATGTTGCCCTAGTTTGCATTGTTAGCCCCGTTAGCACCGTTAGCTACGAGCCTCGGTTGCCATGTTGAGAGCTGTTGAGAGGCAATTGAAATGCTCCCAATGTTGGATGTTGCACTCTTAAATATATAGTAAAACGTGCAACATTTCACTTTGAAAGAGTAAAAGTACACGGTATTAGAAAATGGGAATAAGTTCTTCAAAGGTGTTAAGAAGTTACTTTCTGATGATTATTATAAAACATATCATTATTTTACAAAAGCCACAGTAAAACAAATCTACCCTCGTGCACACGTGACTGGAGGTGTGACTCACTCCTTCGCCCTCTGGCCCGTCAGCTCTGCTGTTTTCAAGCCTCCGCTTCCAAGAGCTGCATGCTGTGGCCAGTCGACAACAAAGCACGCGCTTCTCGGGGGCGCCTCGGCACGAGGAACGAGTTAATTAATATTGGCTCTTGTTTGGTCTAGTTAATGAACGAGTGAATTATGCACCTCTGGGACACACCGCCTCCCCAATCGGTTTAAATTATCCCCCGCGCCCCCTCTCCCGACATTGTCCTCCAATTTCCCCACTCTGATCCTGCACTGATGGGGTCCCTGTCACCGACCAGACCACGACACACACACACACACACACGGAGACCGAGGCTACCCCTGCCGTCTCCATCTGTCTGTCTTTGTCCTGCTCGGGTGTATTTTACTTCTTTGTCTCCAGCACATTTATTGACGCCTTCTTTTTTTTTTTTCAACGCTTCTGTTCGACCTCGCATCGTCAGCTCAGGGTGGCAAATAACTTCCATCCCATTAACTCGTTTGAGAGGGGAGGCTAGTCAAACAAAGCTTGTCCGCAATCTGATCCTGATCCAAACATATACACAGTCACACATACACACACACACGCGCACACACGCACTCACACACACACACACAGTCTTGTGGGTCAGAGAGAAAAAAAAAGAAAAAAGATCCATATTATTTGCATTAAAAGCCTCGCACCGTGAAATTCATTTATAATTACAAAGCGGGGTGTAGTGTGTGTTATGCAGATCAGGGACATGTGAGGGTGTGTGTGGAGTGATTGGCTCGGATTGGTTATTTTGTGATATGCTAACACGGAATGTATGGTGACAGATTGCAATTATCCCGTTATTGTAATTGTCAAAGTCAATTCACTGCAGGCTGCATGACACAAAAAAAAAAAACGACTTGGGATTCACACACGATTTAGATTTGGTTTCTTTGACCCTTTTATTTTCAGTTTTAAAACAGTCTCTGCTGTAACAAACTGCTGTCTGGCCTTCACCCCGGGCCACACGGGGGTTGTTTATTCATTCATTTTGTGCAAAGTGTGGATTTTATCTGTTATAAATTAAACGTTGTTTAAAGGATCTGGTGAAAGTGTATTTTTTAGATTCTGCAAAACAGTTCTAAAAAGGGCCAACTAGTGATTTCATTCACTGCTCACTGAGTTTAAGTGTCATCCTTATTTTAACACGTAAGCTACAGTTTCCTGCAAATAATATCTGTTTCATTGTCAGACGACACGTGGGGCTCCACCGAGTGTCCTGCGTGTGTGATGATCCACGTTAAACCTGAAGTATCTCAGCGGTCTCACACACTGGTTCCTCGGCTCTTCCTCGTGGATCTCCAGCGCTCCCGTGTGGTGAACAAGGCGCAGAGCAGCTGATATGCCTGTCTGCACCTCCAACAATAACACAATATAATAATAATAAAAACATCACTAACAATAATTACAACAATAGTAATAGTAGGAAGAAGAAGAAGAATATTCATTACAATAATCACTATTGTAAAATGTATGAAAACAATAATATTAATGACAACAATAGTAATAATGATAATAATTATAGCATCAATAACAATAATGAAAAAAAGAATAATAACTTTATATAGCTTCTTTTAAAACAAAGTGGCAAAGCACTTTACAGTAAAAACAAATAACAAAAGTACATTTATTCATAAAACACAAGATATAATAATTTAAACATGGCCATCCTATCATCAGTTCTCGATTATGAACCAGAAGCAGAATACGTTTTCATTCTAAACAACACAGCGCTTCATTTCATTGAGCATCAGCCAGAGATGGAAGGGAACAGGGCCCTATTCCTCGTACGTCGCTAACTGAGTAAGCCGGATAATTTTGAGGATGAGATTACACCAGTCAGGCTTTTCGGTTCCACGAAGCAAGTTTGGCAAAATCACCATAGCAACACATCCATAAACTTGAACCTGCTCCAGAGCAGGCTCACTGAAGGAAGCTGGATAAGTTTGCCTCTCCCTTCCTCATTCCATTGATGAAGGAGCGATATTAGTTAGATTAGTGTTTTATAGGGAGAGAGTTCTTCGAGATTGGTCCGTGTACGTTTTGATCGTCTGTTTTACCGTTCATTCGATTAAACGAAAATACGTACATTTCCGTATTTTAACGGTAAAACAGATGACTAAAACGTACACGGACCGAGATCGCCAAGAGCCGTTATCACATCATGATGACTTCCTATACGAGCGCTATCGATTCTGCCGACAAGGAATCATTTATTTACAAGATCTTCTCGAGTCATACATCGTGAACACCACACGCAGCCGAGCATTGACTGTCTCACAGACTGTATGCATAGCCTTGCATTTTTTTGCGAGTGGTACATTATTGTACAGTGTGGGCGGAGAACATCGGGAGAACATGCTTCTTGTCTAGCCCTCGCAGCGGTGGCGGTGTTAGATTTAGCCATGATTATGGTCTTGACTTCCTCATAAGCTGTCATGATCATCTCCTGCTCACCAGCGGAGAAAAAAGACGCTCTTTCTTTTACTTTATTCGCTATTGTACTGAAAATTGAAAATTGAAAATCGTGGTTTCGGTGATCGACGCTTCCCCCTTTTGACGTAAAACGGGCACGCCCAATTATCCTGATGACTGAGGTCTTGTTCGAATTAACGAGACTGTTTGAGCGCTGATCAGCCTTTGAGGAACCGAGATAGCCTGCCTTAAATCATCACGGTAATTTAAGCTGGCTAATAGGACATTTGATCGACTTAGTTGAGCGATGTACGAGGAATAGGGCCCAGATCAACAACATCAGCTGACTCAGCATGTTAACGTGTGCACTGAGAATGTTGAGCAAAGTATGTGGCCGACAGTATTTTATATATGCTCTCGTTATCACCATCATTAAATGTATAAACAAAATTAAGATGTGCATTGACTTGACAAAGAAAGAAATGTTTTGCCTCTATACCTCCTCTCATGGCTACTTCCTTATATTATACACAGATATCCAGAGACTAATTCCAGAACACTACCCTGAGGTTTTTCTTTGTGCTAGTTAGTTTAACGAGAAAATGCACCACGTGAGCACAATATTAGAGAAGAAATGAAGGTGTTAGGCCGATCTATACCTCTACGGTCTGAATGGTTTAGGGCCAAAATACATCTCTGATCTGCTGCTACCTTATGAACCATCCCGACCCCCTTAGGTCGTCTGGGACCGGTCTACTTTCTGTTCAGAACTAAACATGGAGAAGCAGCGTTCAGTGTTTTTGCTCTGCTGAGACCCTCAGCTCCTTTAAATCAAGATTGAAGACTTTTCTGTTTGCTGCCTTTAATTGAACCAGATTCAAGGATATTAATCAATTTCTGCATTTCTGCATTTTACTACTGTATTTTATTTCTTACACTGCTTTTTAGTGTTTTAATGACTGTTTTTAATGTTTCAATGAATGTTCTTCATTGTTTTTAAATCTCCTTTTCTTTTGCCTTATGTTTTGATGCTTTTAATGGTTTTATGTGAAGCACTTTGAATTGCCTTGTTGTTGAAATGTGCTACAAATAAACTTGCCTTGCCTTACGAGACATGGTCCACTATTATTTGCAAGCTAATTTGCAAGTAATCAAACTACCATAAAGCACCTGACATAAAGTAACCCTTCGTGGCTTTTGTGGACCCTGAGGGTTTGCACGATGGGTAATCTACATTCAACGCTCTAAAACCCTTCAAAATAAAAGTGTGTTTCTGACGTGTCCAGGTGGATGGAGGATGATTTCCATCTCCTCCGCAGGTATGCTGACAGGTGGCAGTAGCAGAAATCCACTGCAGCTGTATCTTTGTGCTGATGTTGAACATCTGCAATGCATACATCACCAATACCCTGATGGCTTAACAGTTGTAAGATGTAACAAATAACAAAATAAATATGAGGGTGCTTTAAAGTTCTGGACTAAGAGGAGTGCAGCCTAAGAAAACATCAAATGTTTCTTTTTCATATCTGCACTTTGTATTAGAATGACGCTGCACAGACTATTCAAAGAAATATGTCAAACATTTTTTTGGGGAAAAGGTTTATTCACTCTGTAGCAACATATTATGAAGCTACCGCCGGTTAGCTTAGCTTCGCTAAAGGACTGGAAACGGGGAAACAGCTAGTTTATTGGCTCTGTTCAAATGTAAAAAAAACAAACACCTGCCAGCACATATAGCTCATGTTATATCTAGTTTGTTTAATTGAAACACAAATCGAAGTGTAAAGAAATTACATTTCATGATTTTTAGTGCGTTATTTATGTGCCAGAGTAGGCTACTCTTAGCTCTAAGCGGTTGCCAGACAACCAGCGAAGACTTTAGGAAGCTAAGGCCAAGAGAAAGTCTGCCTCATAACAACGCGTTGTCAGGTTCTTTTCTCTCTCTTCGGTTTTTGTTTAAACAAAACGAGATTCAAATTGTTTGTGAGTTTTAGAGGTGCAGGTAGGTGGATTTTAGTTACGGGTCACATGCTGTTTCACATTTCCTGTGTTTGTGCTAAAATAAGCTAAATCAAATTGGAAGGAGGAAGGAAAGTAACCAAAACAATTGAATGTGTTTTATTAATGTAAATATCAACCTTACAACTTATTAAAGATAACAATAAACTATAGCCTTTGGCGATATATAACATAATATCAGAGCTCGGCCTGTATAACTGACATATCAAGTTTTCAACGGTGTCCAGAGTAGATGTGACGCAGCTGAGCACGTGCTCAACGACGTGACTCGAGCACACCTGCATCTATTTCTACTTAATTAGGCCCTTGAAGCCTCGTTCAAACACACACCGGGGAGCCTGTGGTCAGCTGTGATGGCTGAGTCTCGGAGGGTTCAGTTGACTACGTTGCCCTGTGATTATGGACCTTCGTCCCCTGACGGACCGACCTCGGACCAGAAGCCTCCGTCAGGTGACCTGCAGGAGGAGAAAGACACCGGCACAGTCCGGCTGGAGCTCGCGTTATTTGAGGCCGATGAGAGGAGCTTTCCGGAGTTCAACTACAGTCAGCTCGTTGACAACAAGGTGGGATTTTTATCCGAATTAAAAAAATGAATTGATGGTTTTAACGGCCTGAACTGCAATTTAATAATCTGGCTTCAACAAAAAATAACTAAATCAATCCACAGGTAATCTCACATCTTGAATTAAAAAAATAAAATGAAGGGTCATGACTGGACTTTTATCGATAAAGGTTTTCAATAATTTACAAACAATTGTGGGTTACAGCTGTAAAAGACCCCTTGCTGTTTTATATTTTTATTTTTGTTCAGATCAATATCATGATTGATAATAATGCAAATACCTTCTGATAGGACAGTTTAAGACACTTGTGATTGGTGTTTGACTATTTACTGAGTGATTCTCACTTACTTAAAATGCCATATGCTGTTTTAGTCCTTTTAAAAAAAAGAATCCTTTTGCAATTCATACTTATTGTATTAGAAAATTCAATATTACTTTTATTATTTTGCCTTTTCTGTTGAGTTGTTTTGCACCAGCTGCCTTTTCCTCTAAAGACCTTCTAATCAGAATGATTGGAGACTCTGCACCAATGAGTGTGTACGATCACCTTTGTTCATCCTGTGACATAGTCAGTGTATGCTAAGCTAAATGTGCGACATTATGACACAGAACAGTTTTTTATTCTTTTTTTAATGGTTTTTAGATCAACCACACAAAAGGAAAAGTCCCAGTGAGCAGATTTAAAGAGGACGAAAAGAGGGACAATGATGAGGTCGCTACTATTTCAAAGAAGTTGGAAAAGAAATATGTGAGTACCTGTTTGCAAACCTGCATTATTGGTAAATAAAATGAAGACTGGGGTCCCGTTTTGAAACTGTAATGTTAGTTTGAATTGGACTACTGACTATCTGTCTGAGTAAACTAAACTCAAATCAGAATGGTGTAATTTACAAATGGCACAACAGTATTTTGCGTCCTCTCTTTGCAGGGTGGTAAACCTAAGAAGGAGGACCGCATTCAGGACTTGATTGATATCGGATTCGGTTATGATGAAGAGGATTCTTTCATTGACAACTCTGAGGCTGTGAGTCACACATTTGAAACCCCCATCGTGTATTTTCTATATCTGCATCTTTGAAGACAGTTTTGATATATCTAGGCCTTTTGTTTTTACTATAATTATTTGGCTCATAAATGTGTTTGCTCTGTTCATATTTGTTCCCAATTTGGATGTTTAGAGGTCCATCAATCTGTCTCAACCTCTTCCGTGGTGTATTCATTTTAATATCTTTCTAATTGACTAAATCTATTTGAATGAAATTATAACATTACTTCTGGCTGGTCACTGTAGTACGACGAATTTGTGCCGGCTTCCATCACAACCAAATTTGGTGGATTCTATGTAAATATGGGCATGCTGCACTTCCGCCCGGCTTCTGAGACTGAGGACCTCGCAACCGAAGAGGAAACACTCGAGCCCTCAAAAGTAAGAAGTGCATCTGGGAATAAAACATGGAAAGCATTGAAATGGATGTTTTGTTGTTCTCTGGGAACAGATTTCAGTTTAAGAAGACATTTTTCAATGCTGTTTCATAAGTGACTGTTTTGCCAAAACTGTTCTTTGTACTGAAGTTTCCAACACATTCAAATTTTTAGAAAAGTAGCGTCAATGGAGGACGGGATAAGCCGAAGAAGAAGAAGAAGCGCTGCAGAGAAGGTGGAGCGATCATAACAAATGTGGGTCCCAACTCAAGGTGAGGCTGACCAAAGGTGTTTCCACTCCTGTATAGAGCCAGTATGACTCTGAGGCTAGAACATTTAATCAGATTCTCTCATAGGCGTAACGTGTCTTATCTTGCAGCACTTTGTCCGAAATCGGACCGGACGACGAGATGAGGAAGAAAAAGAAGAAAAAGGCTGCCGGCACATTGAGCGTCACCAGCATGTTGAAGAAGTTTCAAAGGGAGAAGGAGAAGGAGCGTCAGAAGACTGAGAAAGCAAATCAGAAGAGTGCTGCCATCATGGCCGCCATCACCATCCCTCTGTGTCCGGCAGACGCCGGTGGAGGCGGCGGGTTGGGGTTGAGTGACCCGCTCCTCAGTTTAATTGGCTCAACCAATGACCACGCCCTTATCCAAGCGGCCAACGCGGTGGATTTCGATATTGATTTAGACTCTTTATTAGACGTCACCGAACAGACTTCGTCACCTAAGATGGCGCCACAACCTGCGACCGAGACGCAGCTGTTCAGGTCCAAAGCGGACGATCTGACCCAGCCTGATGCCGCCCCTCAAGTCCAACCTCCAAACCTGGAGACCAACTTGCAGCTGAAGCCTCAATCGGAGCAAATCCAGCCCTCGTCACAAAGCAGCTCTACCTCAACTCATCAGTGCGTCCCGCTGCCAGAGGGACTTCCCCCGCGACTGGAAGACAGCATACGAAGACTCATGGCGGTAAGATGCGTTTTCTTACTTGTGTATGCTGAAGCCAAGATGCCTCTGTGTGCTTGTGTTTGACAGATCAGTTGTAGTTGGACAAGTGCATGGATGGATGCACGCGTGACGTGCACTCATTTTTCAGGTTGCCAAGACGTCTGAGGGAGAGTCGAAGCTCAAGTTCTTCACTCCGGAAATCAACTCGGTCCTGCTAGAGTGAGTTATAGAACAACACAGACGAAGCAAATACTCAGAATCCAGTTGTGAATGTCAAAACATTGTTGCTGCTCAGACTGATCTAGGTTCAGAGGTCAAGATTTCTGCTAATTGTGTGAATCGCCTACCTTTTTATATTTTTAGCCACGCTAGCAATGTGGCTGCTGTGAAGGCGATGTCCATCTGACAATATCTTAGCTACTGGATTACCATGTGGTACAAACATTCATGTCTCCCTGAAGATGAATTATGAATAATTTTAATGATTGCTTAACTTTTTGATTTAATGCCCTCCATCAGGTCAAAATGTCGTGTCCAATACTGTAGTTTGTGAACACATGCCTGCAAAACTAATGACATTCCCATCAGTCGGTTGCACTTTGTGTTTGGTTTCACTTGGCAAATTTTAGCGTGCTTAAAAAGCTAATGCTGAACATGGTAAACATTACCTGCTGCTAGCCATCCGGATGTCGGCATTGCCATTGTGAGCATGCTGACATTGGCGTTAACATACCCTCACAGAGAGCATTCCTGTAGGCTCTTCAATAGACTCCAAAATCAACAATGCATATTTTTCCTCTTAGAGCTATTCATTAATCTAGATGGATTTGGTTTGAGTCGTAGAGATGTCTGCCGTCTCTCTCCAATATAATGGGACTAGATGGCACTCTAGCTCAAAGAAATACATTTGGAAAAACTCAACGGCAATATCTCTTTCTAGAAATAATGACCCGGTTACTCAAGATAATCCACAGACCTTGATGTGAGCAGTTTCATGTAGGAACTATTTTCTGTCTACCGAACTACACCCGCCCACTGTATCACCACGCAGACGGGAGCGTACATCTCCTCATGGACGAGAGGCCCGTGTGCTCACAAATCAGACCATCTCTAGGTTATAACCATGCTGTGAATCATGTACATATTCTTTGCTTTAGCTGTCCATTGTAATATCAAACACGGTTTCAGCTCTCTCACCGTTTCTTGATCCAGTATCGAGGTGCAGTGTCGGGAGCAGGGCGTCCAGCTGCGCTCCAAGGTGTACACGCACCTGTCGTCCTTCCTGCCCTGCAGCAGAGACACGCTCCTCAAACGCGTAAAGAAACTGTTTCTCACGCACACGGTGAGCTTGTTGAATGTTTGTCACGGGTCGTACGGGTTGTTCAAGGTTTCTGTCCGCGTGTGACTCGCTTCTTGAATATTGACGCTGACAAGGAGGAGCCCCCAGATGTGGACGATCCCATGCAGAAACTGAAGGAGGCCATCGGCAGAGCTATGCCCCAGCAGATGGTGTGTTTCAACCAAAACTGCCAAGTATATGAGCAGGTCAAGGCTTTAAAGTAAGTTCAACAGCATGTATCTTGTGTAATTGGTATGGAAACGTATCACAAATAATGAATACAATTTTAAAAACAACAATGTAGGGAGTTCTTTTCCAGAAGTCCGTTCTTTCATACTGATTGACGTGACGTTAAAGGTGTAGGAATGCTAACTTGAATTGAAATGGCCAAAAACGCATGATGGAATAACTGCTATAAAACTATACATAACCGGACCAACAGCGGATCCACAAAAGGTGGCTGTAAATGCATTCACTTTGATCTTTTATTAACTATATGTAAAATCTACTGATCTGGCTTCAATCAAAGCCGTTACACCCTCTTAAGGCGTTTACTTTAAAGATCTTATTGGAATCATCGGTGACGTTTGAAATGTCAAAGCCTGTTTGTTTCCCTATAAACATTTCTGTGCAGCTAATAGCCAAGAATTGCTGTATCCATAATTTGATGCAGTGCATATATGTCTCTTTTCAAATAGGGTTTGGGCTCATTAAAGATCTGTATATCTTTATTTCTCTATCATCTTGGATTCTCCTCATGTCCATGTCAGGGCCACAGAGGAGGAGAAAGAAGGGAAGCAGAAGGTGAATGTTGGCCCTGAGGACAATGTGGAGGAGAAAGGTGGGAGAAGAGGAGGCGGTCCTAAGAAGTCGTTCAAATGGAACGAAGAGATCAGGTCAGATATGATGAAGATCCTTTGAAATGTTGGTTTAAATGAATACTTCACCCACAAAACGACCGTTTGTATATCAATTACTCTTATGTTACCTGGAATTCATGAAGAAATAGTTCCTCTTGCATGCCTCCATGGTGAATGGAGTGAATCCTTAGTGAATTGAAGTAAATGGAAGCCGCGTTAACGGCAAAACTATTTCAAAACATCGGTTCACAAAGTCACTTACAACTTGTGCAGTAAAATCCAAGTCTCATGAAAGTTTCTTCCAAGAGAACACGCGTTTAAGTAACCTGCTTAAGTGCACATTATGCCGTGTTTACTTTCTGCCTATTTGATCACATTTTCTCTCCTACAGGGGGAGCTTGTGTGAGGTGTTAAGGGTGAGAACGGAGAGGTATAAAAAGGAAGGGAAAGGGAGTCAGGAGACGGAGCACCACCTGAAGACCATGTTAGACAATGAGGTCCAACCGCTCTGGCCAAAGGGGTGGATGCAATCCAGGTATGTGACACTGGTACAACTTCACACCGTCACTTGTAAAACCCAGATTTTTCATAGTTTTCAAAAAGGTAATTCTGTACTGATTGTACATGCAGACACGTCCTTACTCAACATTTGTTTCTTCAGGGTGCTGATCAGGGAGAGCAGGAAAATGTTGACCCTCTTTACGTCATTACCGTGAGTACAATGAGGAGTTAAGCTCCACCTACTATTTTATTTTTATTTGCGTGAATTCCTAGAACGTATCCTTAAACCACGGTTTGTATGAAATCTTACGAAAAGTTAATAATTTTCGTACGTTTTCCTGCGAAAGCCAGCAACACGTGTCAAGACTACGGTCTTTTCAAAATTAATTTCCGTCTTCACAGGAAACTACTCGGTTGGCTTTAGGCCACATAACTTAGTAGTTAGGTTTTGGAAAAGATGGTTGTTTGGATTAAAATAACTACGCAAGTGCCGCGAAAACATCGACTTCTCTTTTAACACAGAGAATAAAAGCTCACTGGTAGTTACAATAGTATATACAGTAGTATACAATTTTTTTGGGAATATTTACAAATTACGGGGCATTATTTTTCGTTGTTATAGCTACGAATGCTGGCTGAGACCAGCCTGTCTAGAAGCAGTTAAAAGCTCCTGAAGATGTCATGACAAGTCGATTTGTTTTCTTTTTTTTAAAAGGATGTCCAAAAAAACGATTCTACTTGATGTCTCACTTGTGTTTTTAGAGTAAAGAGGTCTCGGCCTGAGAAGAAGCAGCCGTCTGTCGGTGGCCCTCGCGCTACGTCAGGCGGCTGCAGCGTTCTCCAGGGGCCTCCGCCACTGAGAGGACTCCCCCAAGAGGCAGACGACGTCATTATCGTGAGCTCAAACAGCAACAACTCGACGTCGCTCGGCTCTGAGAAGAAGGAAGCCGCTGCCTTGAAAAGGGTTGAGGGTAAAGCGGGCGAGGTGGCAGTGGATGCTGGTTCCTCTACACCCGCGAAGGCGGACAAACCTCCGGTCAACGTCACATCTGCTCCAACTCGGTCACTTCTGGATATCCTCGCCGATCAAGCGCTGGCTCGGGAGCAACCTTTCTCCGTTTCCCAGGAGCTCATAGCAGCAGCTGTTGCGAAATACAAACGTTCAGTTCAGCACTGGAGCTTTGGGGTGGACAACAAAAGTCCTCCTTTTCTTTCTCCTCCGCCTCCTCCTCAGTCCAGCCCAGTCGGCTTCCCAATGAGTGGGGTGTGTCATGTTGTTTTGCCCCATTTGCTGCAGGTTGCCAGGCACATGGATGCTAGCCATGTGCAGATCATCTCTGATGACGATGACATTACTACCCAATGACAGTGCAGATTTACACACGGTACGTTTTATTCATTTATATTTTGTAGTTGAAACTTCTTAGTTATTCACTTTGAATTTGGCAGAGTGTTTAAAACTTCGTTGGTTTAGTGTTGCACCTCCATAAAGATGGCCAAATGAATCGATTCCAAGCGAAACAGCAGATGTCCTGACTTTAAGTCCATGCAGATCAAGCAAAAACCTATATTTCCCTGCTTACATTAGACTTGGTTGAAAGCTCATGAAAAAGCCAGTCAGTAAATCTTGATTTTTCTACATTTATATTCTACAATTTTGTAATAAAAGCATGAATCTGACTTACAGCTAAATTACCATCAATAGTCTTTTTCTTTTTTAAGATGACACAACGCAACAATCAAAGCAGCTGAAGGATGCATGTTTTTACTTTGGTGCCAAAGTGCAACCCAAAGATTTAGTTTTGTACTCTTGAACATAGAAAATAAGTGTTGTATGCATTGTTCTCTTGTTTCTGGCAGCGGTTTCCTTGGCGATGGACTGGACACAGGAGTTGCGATACCAGAATCGGCCGTGGAAATGAGCTACCAGCAAAAGTCAATAAGCTAATATTAATGAGCTAATATTAATTTGTCAAGTTGTGGTTCTCCGCCAAAGATGTGCCGTCATGTCCTCTCTGTTTGGATGAGTGTCATCTGAGAGAAAAGAGTTAATTCTTGTGGTTTTGACCCATGAAGGGAGAAGTGGCACTTGTACCAATGAACTGACGACTCACTCGTTATGTTTCTGATCAGAGTGAGAAACGTCTGAAGAATCGGCTGTGATAACGAGCCTTTCACTGACTTGTATTTGTGAATGATTTACTTTGAATGAATAAATAAATAAATAATAAAAGCTTACATGTTGTGTAGCCATGTTTTTTATTTCTTTGAGTCGGAGCAACTGAGCCATCCTGAGCTTTAAGTGTTGATGCAGAACACCCAATGGATTTATATATACAGTCAAAGGGGCCTGACTCCTGTGAGTGTACGTTTCGATTGAAAATGTGCTGAGGACATTTCAAGGATTGACCTGCAGTTATGTTAATTTACCATATTTTGTTCTTGAATGAGAAAGTCGGTTGAAGTCTAGAAGAGTTCATTTAATTGCACAGCAAAAATAAAGTAACCTTTACAGAAGACCTGAGGCCGTATTCCCAAACATTCTGAGAGTACTCTCTGACGGCTCTTTACTTAGCCTAAAATATTATATATATATATATATAGATATAGGAGTGATTTAGGAAAAGTATCTGAGCAAGGAAAGGACGGTAACTTTTACCTTTGTGAGGTGTGGTTCACCCCCTGTTGCTACAAATGACCCATCCTTTGAAAAAGGTGCGATTGGTTGATAAAAATAAAGGGGAAAATGAATTCTAAGTGATAATGTGCTTAGAGTGATAGAAATCCACAACCCTAATCATAGACTTAAGTCTCTAAGACATAGTGTAATTATAAACACTACTTTATGCATCAACACCCCTGTTGAATAAATTCTAAGCCTAACTTTAAAAGTAGTCTACAAGAAAAACACACGCCTACTTATGCAGCACCTATTCACATGCTGATAGTTATATTCATGCTTGTTTATTTACTTTGCTGGTTATTTTATTGGTTGCAATATCTATATTTGATGTGCAATAACGTGAATCCAACCATTCAGTGTGTTTACAGTTGTTTACTGTTTACTTATTTATATCTTCTTTTTTTACTGATGTCTCTTGTTGTACAGTCTCCTTCACTGCAGATGTCCCCGCTGTGGGAGTAAAGGATTAGTAAAGGAGTATCTTATCTCAAAAGATCTTATTAACTCCGTCATTCAGCGTTTGGACAACGTTTCTCCTATACCTTTTTGTCTTTCCACCATTTTCTCCTCTGCTTTAGAAACTCTTCAGTCCTCCTTCCTTCACCTGAAGAGTTCTCTTAAGGATACTATGCTTTGTGAATAACTTCTCTATTCACCAGGATCTTGTCTCAACTCTAAGAATTATCTTAGAATTTCTTCAGGAGCAACTCTTTGTTTTAGTAAGCTCCATGAATACGGCCCCAGGTGCTTTGCAGTGTTAATAAAATGTAGACGCCTTACTTTGGTGTTTCTTTATACTACAGGAAATTGAACATATGTACACAGGACAGAGACTGAAACATTGTTTGGTAAAGGATGCAAACAGTCCATAAACATCCTCTGGCCAGGGAGGCAGACCTATAACAGCATGGTCGTTGATCATTACATTGTACATGACTGTTGATTTCTTTCTAGAGCAGCTTTCAGTCTGGAAGATATGAAAGTGAAGTTTTGTGCAGATTACAAAGAGGCCAGTTTATTAACCTACTGTAAGAAAATGTACCTGGGCAGAAGCTCCCAAAAAGAGAACTTCATCTGCTTCTTATGGGACCTGAGATGTTGAAAATGAAGTTGCAAAATAAGACCCTAATACGAAACGGAGCCATTTGAACAAAATAAGAGACACAAAACGACGAGTCGTCCCTGACGGACGTTTCTCACAGCAGGAGCCGCTCATCCAGAAAGCGTGGAAAGAAGAATCCCAGGTCACGCTGACTTGTTTGAGGTTTTACAGCCAATTAATCATCTGAATCAGCAAGACGGCCAACAGGAAATGTTCATTACAGCTGTTTGTAGTTCCTGGAAAGAGGAAGAGACAAATTAATTCAACCAATACAGGAATTCTTACTTATTTTCACTCAAATCCTCTTTTGATCATGCAAGATAACGGAGCAAAGCAACATTTCGCAGAAATTCAGGAAGGAAGACAAGTTTAAACATTTGCAATTAGAACTCCTTTAATTAAAGAACAATGGGACTGATAACATCGACATACCACTGCCGGGAAGGACCTCCACCTCCACTGTGAAGTTTCTCTGTCCGAGAAGTCCTTTTACAAAGGCTGTGTATTTCCCAGCATCCTTTCTGCTTGAGTGAGTGGGCAGGGCAACCACCTGTCCATCTCTGAACCATATGACTAACGGCTGAGGGTTTCCTCTCACCTCGCAGCTGAGACTCTCTCCCTCTCTCACCTGCAGCTTTGTAGGACACACGAGCTGTGGACCAACTGAGAGAAAAGACAAGTCAGAATGAGGGAGAGGAGGGAAAGACGGTTGATCGGTTGATTCCATTCTTACCTTTCACAATAAAAGCCCTAGGTATACACAATGTGTAACTATTCACAAGCAAGAATGAGAAGTCACTAGGAGCGTTTTTGCAAAATGTAAACTCAATGAACTAGCTCACAGTAGCTGAAACTAAACAACAATGTAAGTATTTTGCATTTTCGTGTCATTTATTCATCACACCCCGCAGTGTGTAAAAGTCTTTAGAGGTAAAAATTATACAAACTCACAGAGGACAGTGGTGGTGATGGTTTGTGATGTCACCACTGGAGGGAGCTGTGGTCCATCAGGTCCCAGTTCTAGCTTTGCTTCACACCAGTACTGGACTCCATCATCCTCTTTACTGGGGGTGATGTCTAAAGAGAAGATGTCAGTCAATGGTTTCTTCTCTGTGTCGTTGATGTTGGACTGTTGTTGACTCAGTACTGTCCGTCCTCTGTAGAAGGTCACAGTGAGGTTTTCAACAGGAGCCACGTCCTCTACTGTACACTGCAGAGTGTACTGCTGACCCTCATACATCGGCCCAGTGTGATTAACAAAGCTGATGGACACATTATCTGGAGGCTCTGTGGAGACAAATCAACATATAAAACCAAAAGAGGAAAAAGGATTATTTTTCTAACGTCAGAAAGAGAAATGTATTCACTCACTGTAGACTGTTAGAGGGAGATGAATGTGGCACTGCCCCCCCGGTTCAGATAGTGCGTAGCACATCGGTCTGATGCTCCAGTCAGTCATCCTGTCAACACGCCAGACCAGAAACAACCGATCCATCGTGAAATCAGAAGCTGCCTAGAGTTGCAAAAGATCACGAATCACAAAGCTATTAGGATTCTGTTCCAATGGTGGCTTCAATATAACGTTACTATGTGGGGCGGCCAGCTGGTCTCCTCCAGCATTCGTTAAAAGGCCTATGAAAAATAATGGAGCACTTTTGTTGGACTTCTGTTCTAGTCATTAATTGTCAATAACAGACAAGATCATTTATAAGTGTACTTGGTACAAGAGGACCTTCAACTAAAGATATATCTGTGGCTGTAGATCTTGATCAACGTTTTTGAGGTGGCTGCATCAGCTGACCCTCATGGAGGCAATCTAAGAGCCCACCGGTGGGCACCGGGGTGAAGGAGGCCTTCCAGCTGAAGAAGGGGACTCATGAAGCAGCAGTGAGGTATCAGGAAAACAGAAGGACTGTGATCATGAAAGCAAAAACCTGGAAGAGGTCCTGACAAGCCATTAGACAATCCAATTAGAGAAGGTCTTCCTCAGGCTGTTTTCAGCCGGGCAACATAATTGCTGACCTTGACCTACTTGAATTGTTGGATTTCAAGAAACTGTTAAGTCTGACCGTTATGCCCTCCTGTGGAGGAGGCAAATTTGAAAGACTTGGCGCCTTAACCTGGAGCTTAGGGAAGCCTTGAAAAACTCAGAAGTTTTAATAGATAGAATACATCAAATGTTTGCCATGGGTCTTAATTCAAACTATCCCACACTACCAGAGGAGTAGGTGCACTCTATCAGTCATTTAGAAGAAAACTGACTTCCTTGTGTGCTCTGTCTATTTTACACAATATGCAAATTAACTAACTTTCCTTAAATAATCATTTTTTTTTATTCAGATGACATTAATTACAAAACAAAAAATGTTTTGAGACGAAATAAGTTAACATTTTGCAATAACTGTTGTTTCTTACAGTAGTTTATTCTTGGGGACCCCAGTCTGTAGTCCTTGAATGTTAAATATGTCGGTAGGCTGAGGGTTAAGCTAACAGGGTTTTCAAGTCATATATTAGAGAGCATTCATTCCCCTACCAGTGAGACTTCCCAACCAAGACCAGAAAAGCCAATCCTTGATACAGAGCAGTTCGCTGTGACTGGATCTCCGAACCTGTGACAGGAGAGTTGATACAGTTAGTTCACAGATTTACACAGAAACAGGGTAAAAGTACACTCAGTGAGGTCAGTGGCAACACAAATACAAAATGAATGCATGCTATCAAAGTAGGAGCAAGCTTTTTTTTATGTTTGCTTGACTTTTAGTGCCTGCATTTGTGCACAATTGGGCAAAAGTCAAATTATTTTCATTTGTCTGCGTTGCTTGGCTTCTCTCCGGTTTCTTTAACACTTGTTTAAATGTGCATCAGCTTCCAAAAAAGCGCAGATAAATGGCAGAGTAGAGGGGTGGTATAAAGGAACCAGAAACGTATCAATGTAGGGAGTGCAGCGCTCTCAGGGTAACATGTTTAAAACACCCTTGTTTTATCATTTGTCTCATTACTTTGGCGCAAACGTGTAAATCTCCTCCACCCCTGAGACTCTTTTGAAATGAAGGAAAGAAAGACACAGAACCCTTTTAACTTCTGAGCCACCGTATACCTCACTGAAATAATCACCATGCTATACCCGACATACCTGACCACCAGAGTGGAGGGAGAGAGCGTCAGAGGGCAGCCGACTTCTCCTGTTGTCTCTGAGTCACTGAGAGAAAGAGAGGGTGGAGATGGGAGGATTGTCGGAGACGGGGAGGGAGGTAAAATTTGCGATGGAAGAGGTGGAGCAGGTGTGAAAATGGAAACAGGGGAGGAGGTGGCTGAGGTCACGGGAGAGGTCAGGGAGAGGAAGAAAGACACAATAAGTTACTTTATGAATAAATATAACTCAAATGCTCCCTCCTCATCGTTGTGGAGTGGAGGAGTTTTTTGGATGATAGACACTACAGGAAAAGGTTATTTTTCTCAAAGAATACACATTTCATAATCTTTAATCATCTAAACTAAGTAGATTTAAAATACATTGAAGCTGATCTGACTCTAAAAGGTATACAGCATATATATATATATATATATATATATATATATATATATGTATGTATATATATATATATGTATGTTTAAGTATCTGTCACGTTCATCACAGATAAGAATCTCTGCTTCTCTTCATGTTGTCTGTATGAACTCATTTCCCCCGTCTTTACACAATACAGGCAAGGGCCAATTGAATTTTGCCATCTCGTGAAATAATACTCTTTTTTAGCTGATCTATTGTGAACCATTGTTTCGTAGCGCGCTGAATACACCCAGTGTGTTCCTCTGAGGAAGGAAGGACACCCTGCCCAAGTCAAAGAACTCGCTCCTCTTTTCTATGACCATTGTTCCACTGAACCCTGAGGTTGTTCTGCTGCCTATCAGATGACCTCACTCACAGTAGCGCTCTGGAGTGGGTGTCGGCACACCGGCCGTCAAAAATGTATTAGTCATGTTTCCCACATGCCAGTCTGCAAAATGAGTGGCACAAGACAACTGCCAGGTTACGTCTATATCGACAGTCTCGTCTTTAGAGACGATATAAAAGTCAAAAATCAAAGTGAAACTATTTTTCCTGCTCACTTTTTAGTGATGGAAGAAGCACTGGGATCCTTCACTGAGGTAGAAGTAACAATATTACATCTGCATTCAAAATGTTCAAGTAAAAGCATTGGTAGCAAAAATATATTTTGAGTATTAAAATAGAATAGAATAGATGCTTTCAGAGGGTTATTAAAATGTTGGATTGTTATCATTG
Organism: Leptoclinus maculatus; assembly: GCA_032191485.1. NCBI lineage: Eukaryota > Metazoa > Chordata > Actinopteri > Perciformes > Stichaeidae > Leptoclinus > Leptoclinus maculatus. The sequence continues at coordinate 23,422,620 of JAVDOI010000009.1, forward strand.
ATGCATTAACATTTAACCAGCATTTCAATACTCTATTAATCTTTGAATCTACTTCATGAGGTTATTTCATCTGTTAATCATTCCATCATTCAATTCATTTTTTGTGAAGATGCCAAGTACAAATACATCAAAATAAGTATATTACTTAGCACCATATTGACATATACTGTACACCTACTGCAGATTAAATGGCGATCCTCTTTACCTGGGGTTCCCAAACTCAACAACAGTGTTTCTGCAAAGAATCTGAGCGACCACGAGTTAAGAGAGTGAAACAGAAGACCTCTTTAGTCCTCTATAAACGTTACCGTTTCAAACTACCAGTCGGTATCATGCTCTCTGCGCTGACTGTTTCCACATTGAGCGTTTCGTCTCATTGTACCATCGAGCTGTCATTTCACTCACCTGAGCTGATCAGGCAACACAGCAGAAGCGCGATTGGCCGTCCAGATGCACACATCCTTCATCGGGTTCCCTGGCTCAAAATATATCTCTATATATGTATATATAATATATATAAATATAGTCACTGTCTGTGTGATGCTGGCAGTAACAGCCTAAGTCTTCTGAGAAAACATGGGGAACTTCAGGTTTTTATGTGAGTGTGGGTGTGTATGCATGTGCTTTTTTTTCTTTTTTTCTTTTGCTTGTGTGTGTCTGAAGCTGATGATCAGGCGATAGCTTTGCTTTGGCCTCTGAAACCCACCATGGGCGTTCTCTGTTAGTAAATCAAGAGAGGAAGGAAGGGAGGGTCAAGAATAATGCAGTGTAGAGCTGCAGCACAGAGGGCACCAATGAATGAATGTGTGTGTGTGTGTGTGTGTGTGTGTGTGTGTGTGTGTGTGTGTGTGTGTGTGTGCGTGTGTGTGTATATATATATATATATATATATATATATATATATATATATATATATGTGTGTGTGTGTGTGTGTGTGTGTGTGTGTGTGAAGTTACACACAGATGGGCTGCTGTAGGGGCTTTTTAAAAAGCAAAACAGATGATTTCTCACTTTTAACGTATTGCTAAAAAAGTCGTTGTCCAGTTTAAAAACGCAGAAGGCTCCCTCCGTAGTCAGCGTTCGGTTTGTCCGTTCTGGGCTACTGTAGAAACATGGAATAGCAACATGGCCTTACGTGTAAGAGGGCCCTTTAATCAGCAATTGGCTAAACTGCTTCATAGACCCGCCTCTTGTGGGCCATTTCTCGATGGCCCCAGCGCTGCTGAGACATGGGCCCGATGTCCCCCCTAAACCCTCAAACCCTGAACCCTCAAGGACTTACTGACGTCACCTGGTAAGTGGTTGAGTGTGAGAGACTGTGAGGGCTTGAAATGGTGTAAATAGGAATGGGACAGCACTTTGCTGCAACATATCACGTTACCATGAAAACGACAAAAAATATGATGTACAATTGTGTGTATTTATTTTATACTTTGTACTCCCTGATTTGAACGTTTTCCAGGCTCTTTCCTCACAAGATGAGAGGTAACTTCATATAATCTATTTACTCGTTTTTGTCAAAACAGCTTCAATGACAAAATCAAATATTTGATGAATGAATAAATAAATATTCTCTGATTTCATGTTTATTTTGTGTTCCATCTTCAACCCTTAATGTTTCTGTGTAGATGTAATACTCCAGGCTGAACACACTGAGCCTCCTCTTTGTTTACCTTTTTTTTTACGTCTCCATGCCTCCACTGGTTACCCCGTGTTTAACGTTACATTGCAATGATTTGTGGGTAATTCCCTTATGCAAAGTCAGCATCCTATGATGACTTACGGAAAGGGTTCATAAAGGGCTCAAAATGTCTGCGAGAGAGCCCTCAAACACTCGATGATTCGACAGTGGGACAGCCCTAAACCCTCACGGACTTCGCGGGAGCGCGCCTCAAAGTCCGTGAGTCCGTAAGAGGGGACATTGGGCCATGCAGACAGGCGGAGAGGACGTGCAGGAAAAGCATATATTTTGCGCAGATATCATAATTTACAAATATTACTGGGTACATTCCATGTTTCAAAAACACAAATTGACAATTTGTAAAATGTATTATTATAATAATAATATATATTTATATATTTTTTGTGTGGCTCGAGGAGGGGCGCTCAAGGTGGGGCTACGTAAAAGTTGAATTGATGTTGCTGAAAAATGCGGACCATGAATACTATCAAAAATGTGTATTGATACAATGAAAATCTATAATGAAAATGTAAAGTGGTTTAAAGTGTTGATCCTGAGGTTTAAGTACAGCTCCGTCACGTCTACAGGTGCTTGTCATCTCCACCTGGTGTCAGCAGGTGGAGCTACATTGATGTGACAACAGGTTTGTGTGCTTCTGTATCTGTAGTGTAAACCTGCAGGAAGATTAGGACAGAAAGAGCATCAACAAGTGTGACAACATATCTGAAAATGAATCAGTCTTATTTTGTGGGTGTTTTTTTATTTTTGTCGTGGAACTCATGTGAAACATCTTCTGGATGATGTGATTGATCAAATAAATCCAATTGAATATCAGGAAAGGAGTGATGTGAAACTGAATTTGTGCCATTTCCTTCTTTATGACGTAATTATTGTGTGACTGTCTAACTTTTGCACAGAAGGACAGAAAGAGGCTGTCCTCTCTACGCTTTAGTGCAGCCATTGTTATCTAATCAGATTGCTGTTATACTAACCCAGAGGGACTCTTGTTAGCTTGGAGTTATTAGTTTGTTTCTTTGTTTCTTTACTTACTTATTTATTTATTGCAAGACAAAAGACAAAACATTAACAGAACGAAACGAGGAAGACATAAACAGTGAATACAGAGCAGTTATCAACATTTTATTAGGGAAAGAGAAAACAAGATGTTAATTGTATATCAATAAAAATAAAGTTGTAAACCATAAAGACAAACAGGAAAGAGTCAAACACAAACTGTTGACTTAAGGATGGAAGATCTGTCTAAAATATTCCTGTGTGTTGCAATAAGATTCCCCTTTATTGCAGCCTCACATTCTTTAGAAACCGAAACTAAATGTTACCCGTCATTCTGTGTGTTTTCTGTCACTTGGTGTACTGTGGGTTGTCGGAGCCGCGGTGAGTCCTTTTTCTATTAAAATGTTCATTAAATGATACTTTTGGTTCCGGCGCTGCTTCCTGTTTGAGCACTTTGTAAAAATCAAACAGTTAAAGTTTCAGCAGAAGTTTGTAAAACCTGCCGGAACTAGTTTGTCGACACAATGTTGTAACACGGACGGTGGTCGTCTTTTTTGGGTGTGTCGTTCTTTCTCAGGGGATTTTTAACGGTGGTTGTTTCCATATTTATTCATGTAAATCCTTTATCATATTCATGTCTTCATTGCCCCGCTATAGGAGTGTTTTCAATCCCGTTTGTTCCTTTTTTTCTGTTCAATAACGAGGTAACAGTTTTAGACCATAAACCCCAAATCTCAGATCCTCACGAGAGTCCAATAATGTTGTTAATTACTTTCTACTAAAGCAGCCACCATGAAGGGTTTATGAATCGGAAATCTTTCTTCAGCATGTAGCTCTTTAAAGTGTCACTCTGCTGTTTTTACACGACGATCAGTGGTCTCACCACCATATATGTGAGAACAGTTGTATTATGTAAGGCAATAACCCCGATGAGCAGGTGATTGCTTGATTCAAGATTTGAACAACTTGCATTGTGGGAATTGTAGGATACAGTGGTTTTGGAGTTTGAGGGATTAAAAGTCAGGGTCTTTCTCTGCCCCAGTTTAAGAGACTTTCTAACATTTGCTGGGTGCTTGTTATAACAGCAGACCAAGACCACAGACGTTTTGACGGGCTGTTGCTCTAACCTGAAAAAAAAGCTATGAAGAAAAGGTGTTTTACTCATTGTTTGAATTATTAAGATCCATGAAAGTGTAAAATATATATGTACATTTAAAAAATGTCGGGATATTTCAGGGCTTAGCGTGGACCTCTGTAGGGGCGTCCAGGGGACAAGCTCTATTTTGAGGATTTATTTACGCACTCTGGCACCTTATTTACGTTTTTATCATTGAACATTTGAAATGTGTACTTCAAAAACTGTTGTTAACTTTCCAGATGAATTGTGATGTCAAAAATATAAGTAGTTGTTAATACATAGTATTAGGTATAATTAATAGTTATCAAATATATTTATCTTAACAATGGTGGAATGTAACTATTTACTAAAGTACTGTTCTAAAGTGTGATTTTGAGGTACTTGTACTTGTGTATTTTCATTTTATGCTACTTTATACTTCCACTCCACATCTCAGATGTTAATATTGTACTTTTTACTCTACAATATTTATGCAATATCTAATATCTAATAAATGATCACGTATTGATTATAGAATAAACTTCCCACAATATATAAAGTGATTATTATGAGCTCTACCTTTACCAGCTGCAACATTAAAGGGATGGACACATTAATGCATCAATAATTATAATCCAATAATATTATATTATCCTGAAATGGATGATTTGGTGATTTAATTTGGTCTGACTTTAGCAATTATGTTCTAATCATATATTTAAAATACAGTATACAAGTTTTAGCCCGGCCTTGAACACATCATGGACTCCAGACATGATGACTTATTTGAAGCAGATAAACTCGTGACCCTTTGTGAAAGGTTAACTCGTGACTTGATTGCGGCCCTTTTCCAGTAGGTGTAAGTAGACCAATAGTCCATTGGAGTGCTACCTGGTGAATTAAAGAGATTGCTAAATAAACTTTCCACATCCTGCCGATCAAAGGTTCTTTTTATTAATGTGTTTACCTGATCTGTATCAACATCATTACCTGATTTGTGTAATACGCTGCAGCCCTAGTCAAGAACATAATCTCCTTTAAACTAGGACAGATATGAGAGTATTATTAATCTTCTCATCTAACTTTTGGCAACAAAGCAAATAAGAGTATTGTCAAATTATTCCTTTACCTTGAATGCTAATCTGGAAACTTATTTACCCTCTTCTACCTGCACAGTGAGCAGACATGTCGGTTCCACAAGCGCTACATGACACTGTGGCACATTTTATCCAAAATGACTTGAAAAAGTACAAGTGGTTCAAACCGTTTCATGGACAATTGATAGACACCTACGGCGACAGACTGGCCGTGAACGTCACTGCTGAGGTTCTGAAGAAGATGGGCAAAGATAACGATGCAAAGATGTTGAAGAACAGCTACGCAGGTGGATGTTTCTTAAATACATTTACAAGTCAAAGTAAGCAAAATTAGATTCTTTCCCTTTTAATTTTACATTATTCTCTGCATCTGTATGTTTTCATCAGCAGGGTTAGACACAGCTGCACCCTCCACATCTGCTGCAGCACCTCCCGCTGCTCCCGTAGCAACTCCCGCTGCTCCCGAAGCACCTCCCGCTGCACCTCCCGCTGCTCCCGAAGCACCTCCCGCTGCTCCCGAAGCACCTCCCGCTGCACCTCCCGCTGCTCCCGAAGCACCTCCCACTGCTCCCGAAGCACCTCCCGCTGCACCTCCCGCTGCTCCCGAAGCACCTCCCGCTGCTCCCGAAGCACCTCCCGCAGCACCTCCCGAAGCACCTCCCGCTGCTCCCGTAACTCTCGCTGCTCCTGCCACAGTGATGGCTCAGGAAGGAAGTATCATCTTCGCCCCGACAGTCACAGGTGGCACCACTGGGACATGGAATATAACCATCAATAAATAGACCCGTGAAACACGTCCAGATCGAAATAAGGGAATACACACTAGTTTATTTGTATTATTATTGCCCAGATTGGCATTTAATGCCGGCTGTATTGTTCTTAGTGCAGTTCGATACACACACACACACACACACACACACACATACCGAGGGGGTCCGCGGACATACAGGGGACTTCCATATTAGGAGATACATTACTGCGGCCATGTCATGAAGTGCACTCTGCACGTATGCATCTGGGGCCGAGGTGGTTAATGTAGTCTGCATAGCTGACGCCAGAACAGCTGTCTGATATAAAACTATAAAACATCATGAAATGTTTATCTCATGTGCACCTGCGTTGGAGCCTCTCTATAGACCCGGGGTATTCAAATAAAATTCCATAAGGTCCAGATTGAGAAAATCTCCTCGTGCAAAAGGTCCGAAACATTACAATAATATCTAACTTGCGCTATTTAGTGCCATAGATGTATATACAGTATATATTCAAGAAGCCTAGTAACGTCTCTGGGTAGTCAACAACTGTCAAATCAAATAAAGAAAGTACACATCAATTTTATTTGAACAATTATTATTCTCAGTTTTCAAATGTAACGAGATGGATTATAAATAATACATAGAAATACATAAATAAATGTTCTTCTCATTTCAAGTCAAATAAGGGCTCCATCTAAAAATAAAATACAGAAAAAATAACTTTTTAAAAACTTGCTTCTTTAAAGAAAGTGATTGATTTTAGAAAAAATAATGAAAATGAAAAATTATCTCAGTCAACTTCATAATAAACAATCTCAACACATCTTAACATCTTGCCCTCAGTTCAAATTGGAGTGGGTGTGTTTGCTCAAAAGATTCATGTTTGGTCTCGTGGTGGCGTTTCACATTGGCGCTTTTAATATCGGCCACGGCATCTGAACACATGAGACAGAGAGGTTTTGTAGCGCCAGCAGGAAGAATTAACAAATAGGAGTCCGTCCATTCTTTGTTAAAAGCTCTGTTTTCGCGATCTACCTTTCTCTTTTTAGAGCACGCCATGTGAAATTACTTCTCCCACTGCTCTCTCTCTCGCCCCGTCTCTCCCCTGTCTGTGTATAAATCTCACGACTCACGATGCGTTTCAGAATACACACATTCGATTGGCTGAGTAGCGTCACGTGAGATGATTTACAACGCATGCAATTGGTCGGTGTGTTTCCTGGACTGCCGAACGAGTGCCGTAAAGGCTAGAAAAGCTGCGTGGGTCAAAATGTATAATTCTCAATTATCCATCAGTTATACGTCCGGGTCCGGATAGGACAGCGTCTGACCGCGGTCCGCCTATTAGTGACCCATGCTATAGACGCTACCAGATGAAGTATTCTGTATGAAATGTGCTCGCTTAGACGGCCCCTACATCATGCTATGTACACGGGGTCGCTCACACACATACAGCTCCATACTAATATACACTCCTTAAGTCAATGACAACTTAGAGACAAATACAGAGAGAATACGTTGAATTGATGTTGCTGAAAAAATGCGGACCATGAATACTATCAAAAATGTGTATTGATATAATAAATACCGTAAACATTAAGACTAAAGCGGTAGCCGAGTATTCTCTCCGTCACGTCTACAGGTGCTTGTCATCTCCACCTGGTGTCAGCAGGTGGAGCCACATTGATGTGACAACAGCTTTGTGTGCTTCTGTATCTGTAGTGTAAACCTGCAGGAAGATTAGGACAGAAAGAGCCTCAACAAGTGTGACAACATATCTATCTCATATATATTTTTTTAATTTTTGTAGTGGAACTCATGTGAAACATCTTCTGGATGATGTGATTGATCAAATAAATCCAGTTGAATATCAGGAAAGGAGTGATGTGAAACTGAATTTGTGCCATTTCCTTCTTTATGACGTAATTATAGTGTGACTGTCTAACTTTTGCACAGATTTTCCTGCTGAAATAGTTTCAGATGATTATCAATTATTGCAACTTGCTTCATCTGACATTTTGGATTGATGAATAGACTTTTGACGGCTGTTCTCTCTACGCTTTAGTGCAGCCATTGTTATCTAATCAGATTGCTGTTATACTAACCCAGAGGGACTCTTGTTAGCTTGGAGTTATTAGTTTGTTTACTTACTTATTTATTTATTGCAAGACAAAAGACAAAACATTAACAGAACGAAACGAGGAAAACACAAACAGTGAATACAGAGCAGTGATCAACATTTTATTAGGGAACGAGAAAACAAGATGTTAATTATATATCAATAGATTTACTAATAAGTGGGGAATTTGCTAAGTTGTGGGGAATCTTTCTTTAGCATTTAGCTCTTTAAATTGAGTTTGATAAAGTTATTTCGGGAACATGGACCACGCCCTGAACACAAGCTCATTTCCTCTGCACAAAGTATTTAAGCACAACGAAGCTGTTCACTTCCTCTTCGACTCTGCTTTCACATCCCTCCCCCAACCCCGTTTTTGTCTATTTTCTGCCTCTCTCTCTCTCTCTCTCTCTCTCTCTCGCAGGTTTACAGGGGGACTCTGCACAACCAGAGCTTCCAAAGAGACGGCCCCATCTCTACAGTCTCCATTCCCCCAATTCCCGCCAGCCATCGGACACCAACAGTCCCCCATTGCTCGCCCAACCTTCGTTCTACGACCTTCTCTACCCTCCTCGTTTCTTCTCCCCTACACTCTTACATCCCCTTCATCCCTCTACCTCGACCCCTTCATCCCTCTACCCTTATCACTACCCTACTGCCCCCTACCCCTTCATCCCTCTACCTCGACCCCTTCATCCCTCTACCCTTATCACTACCCTACCTCCCCCTACCCCTTCATCCCTCTACCCTTATCACTACCCTACCTCCCCCTACCCCTTCATCCCTCTACCCTTATCACTACCCTACTGCCCCCTACCCCTTCATCCCTCTACCTCGACCCCTTCATCCCTCTACCCTTATCACTACCCTACCTCCCCCTACCCCTTCATCCCTCTACCCTTATCACTACCCTACTGCCCCCTACCCCTTCATCCCTCTACCCCTATCCCTACCCTTCATCCCTCGACCCCTTCATCCCTCTACCCCTATCCCTACCCATTCATCCCTCTCCCTCGACCCCTTCCGCTTCCTAATTATAACAATCATGCCATCACGCAATAAACCTCTCCAAACTCATATTGTTATTGGCGTGGTCCTTGTTAGTGAAAGTGGCACTTAAAGTGGCACACGATCAGTGGTCTCACCATCATGTGAGAACAGTTGTATTATGTACGAAAATAACCCCGATTGATCAGGTGATTGCTTGATTCAATATTATTGGAATTTAATAAACTCTGTTATACTTTAAAGAGCAGTTTTCTGTGATTACTTTGTGCATGTGTATTGTGATATTATAGCTGGATATTAGGGTCTGTGCTCAAATTCAAACCTTCACTGTTCACTCTGAATGTGAAATAGTACTTTGACTATTGACATTGACAATGTCAATTATAGTTTGGTTATTGGTCCCTGTTCTCAGGGTGGTGCCCTGTTATTATTAATAATCTTATTGACATCAATAAATCTATTGATGTCAATAATTTAGTTTTTCATATTTGCTGATAACCAAACATATATATACACTCACCAGCCACTTTATTAGGTACACCTTGCTTACCGGGTTGAACCCCCTTTTGCCTTCAGAACTGCCTTAATTCTTCGTAGCATAGATTCAACGAGGTGTTGGAAACATTCCTCACAGATTTTGGTCCATATTGCCCATTCTCCTCTGACCTCTGACATCAACAAGGCATTTTCATCCACTCAACTGCCGCTCACTATTTTCTCTTTTTCTGACCATTCTCTATAAACCCTAGAGATGGTTGTGCGTGAAAATCCCAGTAGATCAGCAGTTTTAGAAATACTCAGACCAACCCGTCTGACACCAACAACCATGCCACGTTCAAAGTCACTTAAATCCCCTTTCTTCCCCATTCTGATGTTTGGTTTGAACTTCAGCAAGTCGTCTACACATACATATATATAATATATATATATATATATATGTCTTCTGCCTCTGACTGAGGCTAAACTGACACCAACAACTGACAGCATGAAAATGTGCAGTTCATTATTTCTTTGTTCAAACAACATGAAACTGAAAGTAAGAATTGTGTTCTCACTTGTGGACTAAACCATTGTTTCTCTAAAAAGGGGGGCGGGGCGGGGTTGAGACTGAGTTTGAAACTGGATGTTGAGGATTAACAGTCAACGTTAAGTTAAAGGTACATAATAAAACCTGATGATGAAATATGCACATAGATTTTAGGATTAATTGCAGATAAGGAGGAAGGTAAACAGTCTGTAAAACAAGCTTTAAGTTGGTATCTTCCACAAGCAAGTTCAGACACTCTGTTCCCGCTCTCTTCTTTGTGCTGTAACCTCAAGAGGAAAAACAGCTTACACGGATATAGAAAAAGAGAAGGTGAGTATTAATTAGGCTTTGCTGCTTATTTCTTTTAGATTCCTTAATAACATTCATTACAAAACTATGTTCCGATCAAAGGAAAAGGTTTGAATGGTGACTGATGTGATCCATTTATGAGTTCAATAGTCCAGTGAAGAGTCTTTTATTATCACACGTTGAAAGGTGAGGCGGCTAGGTTTAACAAATTACACAACCTGTTGTCTACTTGTGTTGTTGAGAAATAGACCATTTGTCAGTTGTAGCCTATAAGGGGCCGTCCAGAGTTTTCAACATTTTCACGGTCGTACAAAGCGTACGGGGGGGGGGGGGGTTCTCAGTCATGTACGACTTTAAAGTTTCGTAAAATGTCGATATTTTTCGATGAACGGAACTTGATTTTTTTGGCACCAACGATGAGTGCCCGCCCCTTCGGAACCATAAAACGCTCTGGCCTCGGCTGGAGCGGGATGGAGCGCCCGGGGGTTTGTTATCCCCTTCGAAACCTCTTTGTCTGTGAAACCTGGCCTTGGCAAGAAAATAAATAAATAATGTTGGATACATATCTTCTATATACATATTATTGTGTTTGTGTTTGTGTCTATAGTTGGGACTCCTAAAATCTAGACCACTGTCATGTAATGTGATAAAAATGTTGATATGTACTACTTTGGGGCGGGGTCTGGAAAAGTAGTACTCTTTGTACTTCTGTGAAAATGTTGATAACTTTGGATGACCCCTAAATAGGAGAGGACTTACTCGAAAGGTTTGTTTCTATCTTTTTTCTTGCTTTTAGCCATTTGTTGTGTATTTCTATTTTCCTGTAAATTGTTCTGTGATTTGGTCACATAAAGAAGATTCTGATCCGAACAAAGCCTCAAAACTTTTCATTTTATAGTTTTAAAAAAAATATATATATCAGTTCACCCATAAATACAATATAATAAAATATAATACATTTAATTAAACGTACTTAAAGAGTATCCCCCTTTATTTCAGCTTTCCTCGTCCTTTTTGGCCACTCTCAGCACCGGTCCTGTAAATGCACAAATATATGCACAACAAACTGTTTGCAAATACCAGGAGGCTTTTATTTAGTCTGTGTGGAAATATTTTGTTTTTACATCCCAGATGAAGAACAAATACATTTTAACATGAGACTCAACATGCAGGCCGTTAGAAATCAGAAATTCTCAATAAATGGTATTATATATTTACCTGGTAAAGCTGTCAGAGTGATGGCTCCTGGTTTTCTTTTGTTCATTCGTCTCTCTGTTATAGATGACGTTGCGGAATTTCGAGACAAAGTGGAAAACAACCCTGACCTCCATCCTGGAGGAGCTGAGCCCGTCACAATTCAGGAAGTTAATTTCCAATCTGGACAAAATCCCTCAAGGTCGGAAGACGGAGAAGCACAGAGAAGAATTCCCTGATATCATCATCGAGTTCTACGGGACTGAAGGGTCCATCGCTGTGATCGATGAAGAAATGAAGGTCTTACCGAGGAATGACGCTAAAGTCCAGGAGCCACTGCAACGCTTTGTGAAGAAACGACGAACGAAAATAGAAGGTGAGGTCTAATTGGGGCCCGAGCACCGATGTAGTCGGAGCGGAGGACCTATTGTTCTTCTAAATAGGGCCCGAGCACCGACATGAAATGACTTGAAAAAATGTAAGTGAATCAAACCGATTCATAGAGAATTGATAGAGACCTACGGCGACGAAATGGCTGTGAACGTCACTGTTGAGGTTCTGAAGAAGATGAGCAACAATAACGCTGCAAAGAAGTTGAAGAACAGACACGCAGTTGGATATTTCTTAGTCAAAGTCAAAGTAAGCAAAATCAGATTCTTTCCTGGTTTTTTTTACGTTATTCTCTGCATCTGTATGTTTTCATCAGCAGGGGGAAACACAGCTGCACCCTCCACATCCACATCTGCTGCAGCAACTCCTGCTGCTGTAGCACCTCCTGCTGCTCCTGCCTCAATGATGGCTCAGCAAGGAAGTATCATCATCGCCCCGAATGTCACAGGTGGCACCACTGGGACATGGAATATAAACATCACCAAATAGACTCATGAAACACATCCAGATCGAGATAAGGGAATACACACTTGTTTTGTTTTGTTATTTTTATTATTATTATTGCTGTAATTGACCCGTTGCTAAGCCCCGCCTCCTGCTGCTTTTCCGTCAAGTTGTCAGAGCTACGTTGCCATGGAGCCCACACTGTCACTAACTGCACTCCCTGAATAAAAAGCTATTTCAGAGTGAAGCAGACAGAAGGGTCTACATACAATATGAATTTAAAGAATAGATATGGAACTGATTCAGCCGTGAAAACAGGTGGAAAAGATAAAGATAGAAGCTAAAGCTACAGATCACAGTGTGAAAGTGAAACATCAGCTGATGATTGAGACAGAAGACAATGAAATTATGGAACAACTCTGTTCCTGTAAAGCCTGGCAGGTCTTCATTCCCCCTTACAATCATTAAAAAGCAGCATGTGTATACATTCAGTACACCTTCAGTAGCGTAGTGTAGAAGTGCTAATGATAATTCATGATATGATAAAGTATATGGTAATGTTGGGTCCACAGGTTTTTAAGTGAAACGTAACATTTTAGTAATGTTTATCTCCTTCAACCTCTCCGGGTATAACGAGTATCATAATGGGTTTAAGTACAGCTCCGTCACATCTACAGGTGCTTGTCATCTCCACCTGGTGTCAGCAGGTGGAGCCACATTGATGTGACAACAGGTTTGTGTGCTTCTGTATCTGTAGTGTAAACCTGCAGGAAGATTAGGACAGAAAGAGCCTCAACAAGTGTGACAACATATCTGAAAATGAATCAAAGTCTTATTTTGTGGGTGTTTTTTTATTTTTGTATTGGAACTCATGTGAAACATCTTCTGGATGATGTGATTGATCAAATAAATCCAGTTGAATATCAGGAAAGGAGTGATGTGAAACTGAATTTGTGCCATTTCCTTCTTTATGACGTAATTATTGTGTGACTGTCTAACTTTTGCACAGATTTTCCTGCTGAAATAGTTTCAGATGATTATCAATTATTGCAACTTGCTTCATCTGACATTTTGGATTGATGAATAGACTTTTGACGGCTGTTCTCTCTACGCTTCAGTGCAGCCATTGTTATCTAATCAGATTGCTGTTATACTAACCCAGAGGGACTCTTGTTAGCTTGGAGTTATTAGTTTGTTTCTTTGCTTACTTATTTATTTATTGCAAGATAAAATACAAAACATTAACAGAATGAAACGAGGAAGACATAAACAGTGAATACAGAGCAGTTATCAACATTTTATTAGGGAAAGAGAAAACAAGATGTTCATTGTATATCAATAAAAATAAAGTTGCAAACCATAAAAACAAACAGGAAAGAGTCAAACACAAACTGTTGACTTAAGGATGGAAGATCTGTCTAAAATATTCCTGTGTGCTGTAATAAGATTTCCCTTCATTGGAGCTGAGGGGCACAAACGGGTGGAGAACAAAAGGAAAGTATTTTTGGATGTAAAGCATTCCAGATGTTTGTTATCGAGCTGAACCTTGTGGACGAGCTGCGCCTCTCATTCTATAGAAACCGAAACTAAATGTTACCCGCCATTCTGTGTGTTTTCTGTCACTTGGTGTACTGTGGGTTGTCGGAGCCACGGTGAGTCCTTTTTCTATTGAAATGTTCATTAAATGATACTTTTGGTTCCGGTGCTGCTTCCTGTTTGAGCATTTTCTAAAAATCAAGCAGTTAAAGTTTCAGCAGAAGTTTGTAAAACCTGCCGGAACCAGTTTGTCGACACAATGTTGTAACACGGACGGTGTGTGTTCTTTAGGTGTGTCGTTCTTTCTCAGGGGATTTTAACGTGTTTGTTTCATATTTAATAATGTAAATCCTTTATCATATTCATGTCTTCATTGCCCCGCTATAGGAGTGTTGTTTACCCCAAATATAAGTCTCAGATCCTCACGAGAGTCCAATTATGTTGTTAAGGATTTCCGGAAATTACTTTCTACTAAAGCACCTGTCATGAAGGGTTTATGAATCGAGTCTAAAGGCTTTATAAGTTCATAACTCAGTTCATAAGTTACTACCACGTGGTGATTGCTAAGTTGTGTGAAATCTTTCTTCAGCATGTAGCTCTTTAAAGTGTCACTCTGCTGTTTTTACACGACGATCAGTGGTCTCACCACCATATATGTGAGAACAGTTGTATTATGTAAGGCAATAACCCCGATGAGCAGGTGATTGCTTGATTAACGATGTGAACGACTTGCATTGTGGGAAATGTAGGCTCCAGTGGTTTTGGCGCTTGAGGGACTGAGAGTCAGGGTATCTCGGCCCCAGTTTAAAATGTTCATAATGTATTTTTTCAAAGATTTGTTTTTGTCATTAAACAATACAGGATTCCTCCATGAAATGTAGTTGTAGCCCCCTTCATGCACACACAGAAAACGTAAAACAGATATTCAAAATATTTCTATTAGAATAAATATGGAATATATCATAGAATATAAAAGCAACACTAAAGGAAGAGCAAAGGTTATGAAATAGCTGGACTATGACTTATTTATATTTATAATTGTAAGTGACTTAACATTTAGGTGCTTGTTATAACATTAGACAAGGACGTGCACAGACGTTTTGACGGGCTGTTGCTCTAACCTGAAAAAAAAGCTATAAAGAAAAGGTGTTTTAGTCATTGTTTAAATTATTAAGAGCCATAAAAGTGTAAAATATATATACATTTAAAAGATTTCAGTATATTTCAGAGCTTAGCGTGGACCTCTTTAACTTTGCAGATGAATTATGAATTGTGATGTTAAAAATATAATTAGTTGTTAATAAATAGTATTAAGTATAATTATTAGTTATCAAATATATTCATGTTAACAATGGTGGAATGTAACTATTTACTAAAGTACTGTTCTAAAGTGTGATTTTGAGGTACTTGTACTTGTGTATTTTCATGTCATGCTACTTTATACTTCCACTCCACATCTCAGATGTTATACTTTTTACTCTACAGCATTTATGCAATATCTAATATCTAATAAATGATGAAGTATTAATTATAGAATAAACGTCCCACAATATATAAAGTGATTATTATGAGCTCTATCTTTACCAGCTGCAACATTAAAGGGATGGACACATTAATGCATCAATAATTATAATCCAATACTATTATATTATCCTGAAATGGATGATTTGGTGATTTAATTTGGTCTGACTTTAGCAATTATGTGCTAATCGTATATTTAAAATACAGTATAAAAGTTTTATTTGTTTTCCCGCGGGCAGGCAGCTCAGCTAAAGAGGGCAAACATTGAATTGCTAATCTGGAAACGTATTTACCCTCTTCTACCTGCACAGTGAGCAGACATGGCCGTTCTAGATCTGCTGCTTGAGACTCTGGAAGATCTGATCGAAAAGGACTTCAAAAAGTTTAAGTTTTGGCTCGGGAATGGTGTTGACTTCAAACCGATTCCCCGGGCCTTCCTGGAGAGAGCGGACCAGATGGACATTGTGGGAAAGATGATAGAGACCTACGGCGAAGAAATGGCTGTGAAGAATGCTGCTGAGGTTCTGAAGAAGATTGGCAACAATAACGCTGCAGAGCAGTTGATGAACAGATACGCAGGTGGATGTTTCTTAAATACATTTAAAGTCAAATTAAGCAAAATCAGATTCTTTCCCTTTTTTTTACATTATTCTCTGCATCTGTATGTTTTCATCAGCAGGGGCAAACACAGCTGCACCCTCCACATCTGCTGCAGCACCTCCTGCTGCTGTAGCACCTCCTGCTGCTCCTGCCTCAATGATGGCTCAGGACCAAAGTAACATCATCGCCCCGGCTATCGCAGGTTCCACCATTGGGACATTGAATATAAACATCACCAAATAGACTCATGAAACACATCCAGATCGAGATAAGGGAATACACACTTGTTTTGTTTTGTTATTTTTATTATTATTATTGCTGTAATTGACCCGTTGCTAAGCCCCGCCTCCTGCTGCTTTTCCGTCAAGTTGTCAGAGCTACGTTACCATGGAGCCCACACTGTCACTAACTGCACTCCCTGAATAAAAAGCTATTTCAGAGTGAAGCAGACAGAAGGGTCTACATACAATATGAATTTAAAGAATAGATATGGAACTGATTCAGCAGTGAAAACAGGTGTAAAAGATAAAGATAGAAGCTAAAGCTACAGATCACAGTGTGAAAGTGAAACATCAGCTGATGATTGAGACAGAAGACAATGAAATTATGGAACAACTCTGTTCCTGTAAAGCCTGGCAGGTCTTCATTCCCCCTTACAATCATTAAAAAGCAGCATGTGTATACATTCAGTACACCTTCAGTAGCTAGCGTAGTGTAGAAGTGCTAATGATAATTCATGATATGATAAAGTATATGGTAATGTTGGGTCCACAGGTTTTTAAGTGAAACGTAACATTTTAGTAATGTTTATCTCCTTCAACCTCTCCGGGTATAACAAGTATCATAATGGGTTTAAGTACAGCTCCGTCACGTCTACAGGTGCTTGTCATCTCCACCTGGTGTCAGCAGGTGGAGCCACATTGATGTGACAACAGCTTTGTGTGCTTCTGTATCTGTAGTGTAAACCTGCAGGAAGATTAGGACAGAAAGAGCCTCAACAAGTGTGACAACATATCTGAAAATGAATCAGTCTTATTTTGTGGGTGTTTTTTTATTTTTGTAGTGGAACTCATGTGAAACATCTTCTGGATGATGTGATTGATCAAATAAATCCAGTTGAATATCAGGAAAGGAGTGATGTGAAACTGAATTTGTGCCATTTCCTTCTTTATGACGTAATTATAGTGTGACTGTCTAACTTTTGCACAGATTTTCCTGCTGAAATAGTTTCAGATGATTATCAATTATTGCAACTTGCTTCATCTGACATTTTGGATTGATGAATAGTCTTTTGATGGCTGTTCTCTCTACGCTTCAGTGCAGCCACTGTTATCTAATCAGACTGCTGTTATACTAACCCAGAGGGACTCTTGTTAGCTTGGAGTTATTAGTTTGTTTCTTTGCTTACTTATTTATTTATTGCAAGATAAAATACAAAACATTAACAGAATGAAACGAGGAAGACATAAACAGTGAATACAGAGCAGTTATCAACATTTTATTAGGGAAAGAGAAAACAAGATGTTCATTCTATATCAATAAAAATAAAGTTGCAAACCATAAAAACAAACAGGAAAGAGTCAAACACAAACTGTTGACTTAAGGATGGAAGATCTGTCTAAAATATTCCTGTGTGCTGTAATAAGATTTCCCTTCATTGGAGCTGAGGGGCACAAACGGGTGGAGAACAAAAGGAAAGTATTTTTGGATGTAAAGCATTCCAGATGTTTGTTATCGAGCTGAACCTTGTGGACGAGCTGCGCCTCTCATTCTATAGAAACCGAAACTAAATGTTACCCGCCATTCTGTGTGTTTTCTGTCGCTTGGTGTACTGTGGGTTGTCGGAGCCGTGGTGAGTTATTTTTCTATTGAAATGTTCATTAAATTATACTTTTGGTTCCGGCGCTGCTTCGCTGATTGAGCATTTTGTAAAAATCAAACATTTAAAGTTTCAGCAGAAGTTTGTAAAACCTGCCGGAACCAGTTTGTCGACACAATGCTGTAACACGGACGGTGTGTGTTCTTTAGGTGTGTCGTTCTTTATCAGAGGATTTTAACGTGTTTGTTTCATATTTATTAATGTAAATCCTTTATCATATTCATGTCTTCATTGCCCCGCTATAGGAGTGTTGTTTAGCCCAAATATAAGTCTCAGATCCTCACGAGAGTCCAATTATGTTGTTAAGGATTTCCGGAAATTACTTTCTACTAAAGCAGCCGTCATGAAGGGTTTATGAATCGAGTCTAAAGGCTTTATTAATGTCAGTTCATAAGTTACTAACACGTGGTGATTGCTAAGTTGTAGGACATCTTTCTTCAGTATGTAGCTCTTTAAAGTGTCACTCTGCTGTTTTTACACGACGATCAGTGGTCTCACCACCATATATGTGATAACAGTTGTATTATGTAAGGCAATAACCCCGATGAGCAGGTGATTGCTTGATTAACGATGTGAACGACTTGCATTGTGGGAAATGTAGGCTCCAGTGGTTTTGGCGCTTGAGGGACTGAGAGTCAGGGTATCTCGGCCCCAGTTTAAAATGTTAAACATGTATTTTTTCAAAGATTTGTTTTTGTCATTAAACAATACAGGATTCCTCCATGAAATGTAGTTGTAGCCCCCTTCATGCACACACACAAAACGTAAAACAGATATTCAAAATATTTCTATTAGAATAAATATGGAATATATCATAGAATATAAAAGCAACACGAAAGGAAGAGCAAAGGTTATGAAATAGCTGGACTATGACTTATTTATATTTATAATTGTAAGTGACTTAACATTTAGGTGCTTGTTATAACATTAGACAAGGACGTGCACAGACGTTGTGACGGGCTGTTGCTCTAACCTGAAAAAAAAGCTATAAAGAAAAGGTGTTTTAGTCATTGTTTAAATTATTAAGAGCCATAAAAGTGTAAAATATATATACATTTAAAAGATTTCAGTATATTTCAGAGCTTAGCGTGGACCTCTTTAACTTTGCAGATGAATTATGAATTGTGATGTTAAATATATAATTAGTTGTTAATAAATAGTATTAAGTATAATTATTAGTTATCAAATATATTCATGTTAACAATGGTGGAATGTAACTATTTACTAAAGTACTGTTCTAAAGTGTGATTTTGAGGTACTTGTATTTGTGTATTTTCATTTTATGCTACTTTATACTTCCACTCCACATCTCAGATGTTATACTTTTTACTCTACAGCATTTATGCAATATCTAATATCTAATAAATGATGAAGTATTAATTATAGAATAAACGTCCCACAATATATAAAGTGATTATTATGAGCTCTATCTTTACCAGCTGCAACATTAAAGGGATGGACACATTAATGCATCAATAATTATAATCCAATACTATTATATTATCCTGAAATGGATGATTTGGTGATTTAATTTGGTCTGACTTTAGCAATTATGTGCTAATCGTATATTTAAAATACAGTATAAAAGTTTTATTTGTTTTCCCGCGGGCAGGCAGCTCAGCTAAAGAGGGCAAACATTGAATTGCTAATCTGGAAACGTATTTACCCTCTTCTACCTGCACAGTGAGCAGACATGGCCGTTCTAGATCTGCTGCTTGAGACTCTGGAAGATCTGATCGAAAAGGACTTCAAAAAGTTTAAGTTTTGGCTCGGGAATGGTGTTGACTTCAAACCGATTCCCCGGGCCTTCCTGGAGAGAGCGGACCAGATGGACATTGTGGGAAAGATGATAGAGACCTACGGCGAAGAAATGGCTGTGAAGAATGCTGCTGAGGTTCTGAAGAAGATTGGCAACAATAACGCTGCAGAGCAGTTGATGAACAGATACGCAGGTGGATGTTTCTTAAATACATTTAAAGTCAAATTAAGCAAAATCAGATTCTTTCCCTTTTTTTTACATTATTCTCTGCATCTGTATGTTTTCATCAGCAGGGGCAAACACAGCTGCACCCTCCACATCTGCTGCAGCACCTCCTGCTGCTGTAGCACCTCCTGCTGCTCCTGCCTCAATGATGGCTCAGGACCAAAGTAACATCATCGCCCCGGCTATCGCAGGTTCCACCATTGGGACATTGAATATAAACATCACCAAATAGACTCATGAAACACATCCAGATCGAGATAAGGGAATACACACTTGTTTTGTTTTGTTATTTTTATTATTATTATTGCTGTAATTGACCCGTTGCTAAGCCCCGCCTCCTGCTGCTTTTCCGTCAAGTTGTCAGAGCTACGTTACCATGGAGCCCACACTGTCACTAACTGCACTCCCTGAATAAAAAGCTATTTCAGAGTGAAGCAGACAGAAGGGTCTACATACAATATGAATTTAAAGAATAGATATGGAACTGATTCAGCAGTGAAAACAGGTGTAAAAGATAAAGATAGAAGCTAAAGCTACAGATCACAGTGTGAAAGTGAAACATCAGCTGATGATTGAGACAGAAGACAATGAAATTATGGAACAACTCTGTTCCTGTAAAGCCTGGCAGGTCTTCATTCCCCCTTACAATCATTAAAAAGCAGCATGTGTATACATTCAGTACACCTTCAGTAGCTAGCGTAGTGTAGAAGTGCTAATGATAATTCATGATATGATAAAGTATATGGTAATGTTGGGTCCACAGGTTTTTAAGTGAAACGTAACATTTTAGTAATGTTTATCTCCTTCAACCTCTCCGGGTATAACAAGTATCATAATGGGTTTAAGTACAGCTCCGTCACGTCTACAGGTGCTTGTCATCTCCACCTGGTGTCAGCAGGTGGAGCCACATTGATGTGACAACAGCTTTGTGTGCTTCTGTATCTGTAGTGTAAACCTGCAGGAAGATTAGGACAGAAAGAGCCTCAACAAGTGTGACAACATATCTGAAAATGAATCAGTCTTATTTTGTGGGTGTTTTTTTATTTTTGTAGTGGAACTCATGTGAAACATCTTCTGGATGATGTGATTGATCAAATAAATCCAGTTGAATATCAGGAAAGGAGTGATGTGAAACTGAATTTGTGCCATTTCCTTCTTTATGACGTAATTATAGTGTGACTGTCTAACTTTTGCACAGATTTTCCTGCTGAAATAGTTTCAGATGATTATCAATTATTGCAACTTGCTTCATCTGACATTTTGGATTGATGAATAGTCTTTTGATGGCTGTTCTCTCTACGCTTCAGTGCAGCCACTGTTATCTAATCAGACTGCTGTTATACTAACCCAGAGGGACTCTTGTTAGCTTGGAGTTATTAGTTTGTTTCTTTGCTTACTTATTTATTTATTGCAAGATAAAATACAAAACATTAACAGAATGAAACGAGGAAGACATAAACAGTGAATACAGAGCAGTTATCAACATTTTATTAGGGAAAGAGAAAACAAGATGTTCATTCTATATCAATAAAAATAAAGTTGCAAACCATAAAAACAAACAGGAAAGAGTCAAACACAAACTGTTGACTTAAGGATGGAAGATCTGTCTAAAATATTCCTGTGTGCTGTAATAAGATTTCCCTTCATTGGAGCTGAGGGGCACAAACGGGTGGAGAACAAAAGGAAAGTATTTTTGGATGTAAAGCATTCCAGATGTTTGTTATCGAGCTGAACCTTGTGGACGAGCTGCGCCTCTCATTCTATAGAAACCGAAACTAAATGTTACCCGCCATTCTGTGTGTTTTCTGTCGCTTGGTGTACTGTGGGTTGTCGGAGCCGTGGTGAGTTATTTTTCTATTGAAATGTTCATTAAATTATACTTTTGGTTCCGGCGCTGCTTCGCTGATTGAGCATTTTGTAAAAATCAAACATTTAAAGTTTCAGCAGAAGTTTGTAAAACCTGCCGGAACCAGTTTGTCGACACAATGCTGTAACACGGACGGTGTGTGTTCTTTAGGTGTGTCGTTCTTTATCAGAGGATTTTAACGTGTTTGTTTCATATTTATTAATGTAAATCCTTTATCATATTCATGTCTTCATTGCCCCGCTATAGGAGTGTTGTTTAGCCCAAATATAAGTCTCAGATCCTCACGAGAGTCCAATTATGTTGTTAAGGATTTCCGGAAATTACTTTCTACTAAAGCAGCCGTCATGAAGGGTTTATGAATCGAGTCTAAAGGCTTTATTAATGTCAGTTCATAAGTTACTAACACGTGGTGATTGCTAAGTTGTAGGACATCTTTCTTCAGTATGTAGCTCTTTAAAGTGTCACTCTGCTGTTTTTACACGACGATCAGTGGTCTCACCACCATATATGTGATAACAGTTGTATTATGTAAGGCAATAACCCCGATGAGCAGGTGATTGCTTGATTAACGATGTGAACGACTTGCATTGTGGGAAATGTAGGCTCCAGTGGTTTTGGCGCTTGAGGGACTGAGAGTCAGGGTATCTCGGCCCCAGTTTAAAATGTTAAACATGTATTTTTTCAAAGATTTGTTTTTGTCATTAAACAATACAGGATTCCTCCATGAAATGTAGTTGTAGCCCCCTTCATGCACACACACAAAACGTAAAACAGATATTCAAAATATTTCTATTAGAATAAATATGGAATATATCATAGAATATAAAAGCAACACGAAAGGAAGAGCAAAGGTTATGAAATAGCTGGACTATGACTTATTTATATTTATAATTGTAAGTGACTTAACATTTAGGTGCTTGTTATAACATTAGACAAGGACGTGCACAGACGTTGTGACGGGCTGTTGCTCTAACCTGAAAAAAAAGCTATAAAGAAAAGGTGTTTTAGTCATTGTTTAAATTATTAAGAGCCATAAAAGTGTAAAATATATATACATTTAAAAGATTTCAGTATATTTCAGAGCTTAGCGTGGACCTCTTTAACTTTGCAGATGAATTATGAATTGTGATGTTAAATATATAATTAGTTGTTAATAAATAGTATTAAGTATAATTATTAGTTATCAAATATATTCATGTTAACAATGGTGGAATGTAACTATTTACTAAAGTACTGTTCTAAAGTGTGATTTTGAGGTACTTGTATTTGTGTATTTTCATTTTATGCTACTTTATACTTCCACTCCACATCTCAGATGTTATACTTTTTACTCTACAGCATTTATGCAATATCTAATATCTAATAAATGATGAAGTATTAATTATAGAATAAACGTCCCACAATATATAAAGTGATTATTATGAGCTCTATCTTTACCAGCTGCAACATTAAAGGGATGGACACATTAATGCATCAATAATTATAATCCAATAATATTATATTATCCTGAAATGGATGATTTGGTGATTTAATTTGGTCTGACTTTAGCAATTATGTGCTAATCGTATATTTAAAATACAGTATAAAAGTTGTATTTGTTTTCCCGCGGGCAGGCAGCTCAGCTAAAGAGGGCAAACATTGAATTGCTAATCTGGAAACGTATTTACCCTCTTCTACCTGCACAGTGAGCAGACATGGCGGTTCTAGATCTGATGCTTGAGACTCTGGAAGATCTGATCGAAAAGGACTTCAAAAAGTTTAAGTTTTGGCTCGGGAATGGTGTTGACTTCAAACCGATTCCCCGGGCCTTCCTGGAGAGAGCGGACCAGATGGACATTGTGGGAAAGATGATAGAGACCTACGGCGAAGAAATGGCTGTGAAGAATGCTGCTGAGGTTCTGAAGAAGATTGGCAACAATAACGCTGCAGAGCAGTTGATGAACAGATACACAGGTGGATGTTTCTTAAATACATTTAAAGTCAAATGAAGCAAAATCAGATTCTTTCCCTTTTTTTACATTATTCTCTGCATCTGTATGTTTTCATCAGCAGGGGCAAACACAGCTGCACCCTCCACATCTGCTGCAGCACCTCCTGCTGCTCCTGCCTCAATGATGGCTCAGGACCAAAGTAACATCATCGCCCCGGCTATCGCAGGTTCCACCATTGGGACATTGAATATAAACATCACCAAATAGACTCATGAAACACATCCAGATCGAGATAAGGGAATACACACTCATTTTTGTTTTGTTATTTTTATTATTATTATTGCTGTAATTGACCCGTTGCTAAGCCCCGCCTCCTGCTGCTTTTCCGTCAAGTTGTCAGAGCTACGTTGCCATGGAGCCCACACTGTCACTAACTGCACTCCCTGAATAAAAAGCGATTTCAGAGTGAAGCAGACAGAAGGGTCTACATACAATATGAATTTAAAGAATAGATATGGAACTGATTCAGCAGTGAAAACAGGTGAAAAAGATAAAGATAGAAGCTAAAGCTACAGATCACAGTGTGAAAGTGAAACATCAGCTGATGATTGAGACAGAAGACAATGAAATTATGGAACAACTCTGTTCCTGTAAAGCCTGGCAGGTCTTCATTCCCCCTTACAATCATTAATAAGCAGCATGTGTATACATTCAGTACACCTTCAGTAGCGTAGTGTAGAAGTGCTAATGATAATTCATGATATGATAAAGTATATGCTAATATTTGCTCCACAGGTTTTTACGTGAAACGTAACATTTTAGTAATGTTTATCTCCTTCAACCTCTCCGGGTATAACGAGTATCATAATGGGTTTAAGTACAGCTCCGTCACGTCTACAGGTGCTTGTCATCTCCACCTGGTGTCAGCAGGTGGAGCCACATTGATGTGACAACAGGTTTGTGTGCTTCTGTATCTGTAGTGTAAACCTGCAGGAAGATTAGGACAGAAAGAGCCTCAACAAGTGTGACAACATATCTAAAAATTAATCAAAGTCTTATTTTGTGGGTGTTTTTTTTATTTTTGTCGTGGAACTCATGTGAAACATCTTCTGGATGATGTGATTGATCAAATAAATCCAGTTGAATATCAGGAAAGGAGTGATGTGAAACTGAATTTGTGCCATTTCCTTCTTTATGACGTAATTATAGTGTGACTGTCTAACTTTTGCACAGATTTTCCTGCTGAAATAGTTTCAGATGATTATCAATTATTGCAACTTGCTTCATCTGACATTTTGGATTGATGAATAGACTTTTGACGGCTGTTCTCTCTACGCTTCAGTGCAGCCATTGTTATCTAATCAGATTGCTGTTACACTAACCCAGAGGGACTCTTGTTAGCTTGGAGTTATTAGTTTGTTTCTTTGCTTACTTATTTATTTATTGCAAGATAAAATACAAAACATTAACAGAACGAAACGAGGAAGACATAAACAGTGAATAAAGGGCAGTTATCAACATTTTATTAGGGAAAGAGAAAACAAGATGTTCATTGTATATCAATAAAAATAAAGTTGCAAACCATAAAAACAAACAGGAAAGAGTCAAACACAAACTGTTGACTTAAGGATGGAAGATCTGTCTAAAATATTCCTGTGTGCTGTAATAAGATTTCCCTTCATTGGAGCTGAGGGGCACAAACGGGTGGAGAACAAAAGGAAAGTATTTTTGGATGTAAAGCATTCCAGATGTTTGTTATCGAGCTGAACCTTGTGGTCGCTCAGACGAGCTGCGCCTCTCATTCTATAGAAACCGAAACTAAATGTTACCCGCCATTCTGTGTGTTTTCTGTCACTTGGTGTACTGTGGGTTGTCGGAGCCGCGGTGAGTCCTTTTTCTATTAAAATGTTCATTAAATGATACTTTTGGTTCCGGCGCTGCTTCCTGTTTGAGCACTTTGTAAAAATCAAACAGTTAAAGTTTCAGCAGAAGTTTGTAAAGTTTGTGGACACAATGTTGTAACACGGACGGTGTGTGTTCTTTAGGTGTGTCGTTCTTTCTCAGAGGATTTTAACGTGTTTGTTTCATATTTATTAATGTAAATCCTTTATCATATTCATGTCTTCATTGCCCCGCTATAGGAGTGTTGTTTAGCCCAAATATAAGTCTCAGATCCTCATGAGAGTCCAATTATGTTGTTAAGGATTTCCGGAAATTACTTACTGAAGCAGCCGTCATGAAGGGTTTATGAATCGAGTCTAAAGGCTTTATTAATGTCAGTTCATAAGTTACTAACACGTGGTGAATTTGCTAAGTTGTGTGAAATCTTTCTTCAGCATGTAGCTCTTTAAAGTGTCACTCTGCTGTTTTTACACGACGATCAGTGGTCTCACCACCATATATGTGATAACAGTTGTATTATGTAAGGCAATAACCCCGATGAGCAGCTTGATTAACGATGTGAACGACTTGCATTGTGGGAAATGTAGGCTCCAGTGGTTTTGGCGCTTGAGGGACTGAGAGTCAGGGTATCTCGGCCCCAGTTTAAAATGTTCATAATGTATTTTTTCAAAGATTTGTTTTTGTCATTAAACAATACAGGATTCCTCCATGAAATGTAGTTGTAGCCCCCTTCATGCACACACACAAAACGTAAAACAGATATTCAAAATATTTCTATTAGAATAAATATGGAATATATCATAGAATATAAAAGCAACACTAAAGGGAGAGCAAAGGTTATGAAATAGCTGGACTATGACTTATTTATATTTATAATTGTAAGTGACTTAACATTTAGGTGCTTGTTATAACATTAGACAAGGACGTGCACAGACGTTGTGACGGGCTGTTGCTCTAACCTGAAAAAAAAGCTATAAAGAAAAGGTGTTTTAGTCATTGTTTAAATTATTAAGAGCCATAAAAGTGTAAAATATATATACATTTAAAAGATTTCAGTATATTTCAGAGCTTAGCGTGGACCTCTTTAACTTTGCAGATGAATTATGAATTGTGATGTTAAATATATAATTAGTTGTTAATAAATAGTATTAAGTATAATTATTAGTTATCAAATATATTCATGTTAACAATGGTGGAATGTAACTATTTACTAAAGTACTGTTCTAAAGTGTGATTTTGAGGTACTTGTACTTGTGTATTTTCATGTCATGCTACTTTATACTTCCACTCCACATCTCAGATGTTATACTTTTTACTCTACAGCATTTATGCAATATCTAATATCTAATAAATGATGAAGTATTAATTATAGAATAAACGTCCCACAATATATAAAGTGATTATTATGAGCTCTATCTTTACCAGCTGCAACATTAAAGGGATGGACACATTAATGCATCAATAATTATAATCCAATACTATTATATTATCCTGAAATGGATGATTTGGTGATTTAATTTGGTCTGACTTTAGCAATTATGTGCTAATCGTATATTTAAAATACAGTATAAAAGTTGTATTTGTTTTCCCGCGGGCAGGCAGCTCAGCTAAAGAGGGCAAACATTGAATGCTAATCTGGAAACGTATTTACCCTCTTCTACCTGCACAGTGAGCAGACATGGCCGTTCTAGATCTGATGCTTGAGACTCTGGAAGATCTGATCGAAAATGACTTTAAAAAGTTTAAGTGGTGGCTCGGGAATGGTGTTGACTTCAAACCGATTCCCCGGGCCTTCCTGGAGAGAGCGGACCAGATGGACATTGTGGGAAAGATGATAGAGACCTACGGCGAAGAAATGGCTGTGAAGAATGCTGCTGAGGTTCTGAAGAAGATTGGCAACAATAACGCTGCAGAGCAGTTGATGAACAGATACACAGGTGGATGTTTCTTAAATACATTTAAAGTCAAATTAAGCAAAATCAGATTCTTTCCCTTTTTTTTACATTATTCTCTGCATCTGTATGTTTTCATCAGCAGGATGAAACACAGCTGCACCCTCCACATCTGCTGCAGCACCTCCTGCTCCCGTAGCACCTCCTGCTGCTCCTGCCTCAATGATGGCTCAGGACCAAAGTAACATCATCGCCCCGACTATCGCAGGTTCCACCATTGGGACATTGAATATATACATCACCAAATAGACTCATGAAACATATCCAGATCGAGATAAGGGAATACACACTCGTTTTGTTTGGTTATTTTTGTTTGGTTATTATTATTGTTGCCGTATTCATTCCCCCTTACAGTCATTAAAAAGCAGCATGTGTATACATTCAGTACACCTTCAGTAGCGTAGTGTAGAAGTGCTAATGATAATGTATGATATGCTAAAGTATATGCTAATGTTGGCTCAACAGGTTTTTAAGTGAAACGTAACATTTTAGTAATGTTTATCTCCTTCAACCTCTCCGGGTATAACAAGTATCATAATGGGTTTAAGTACAGCTCCGTCACGTCTACAGGTGCTTGTCATCTCCACCTGGTGTCAGCAGGTGGAGCCACATTGATGTGACAACAGCTTTGTGTGCTTCTGTATCTGTAGTGTAAACCTGCAGGAAGATTAGGACAGAAAGAGCCTCAACAAGTGTGACAACATATCTGAAAATGAATCAGTCTTATTTTGTGGGTGTTTTTTTTATTTTTTTGTGCAACTCATGTGAAACATCTTCTGGATGATGTGATTGATCAAATAAATCCAGTTGAATATCAGGAAAGGAGTGATGTGAAACTGAATTTGTGTCATTTCCTTCTTTATGACGTAATTATTGTGTGACTGTCTAACTTTTGCACAGATTTTCCTGCTGAAATAGTTTCAGATGATTATCAATTATTGCAACGTGCTTCATCTGACATTTTGGATTGATGAATAGTCTTTTGACGGCTGTCCTCTCTACGCTTCAGTGCAGCCATTGTTATCTAATCAGATTGCTGTTACACTAACCCAGAGGGACTCTTGTTAGCTTGGAGTTATTAGTTTGTTTCTTTGCTTACTTATTTATTTATTGCAAGATAAAATACAAAACATTAACAGAATGAAACGAGGAAGACATAAACAGTGAATACAGAGCAGTTATCAACATTTTATTAGGGAAAGAGAAAACAAGATGTTCATTCTATATCAATACAAATAAAGTTGCAAACCATAAAAACAAACAGGAAAGAGTCAAACACAAACTGTTGACTTAAGGATGGAAGATCTGTCTAAAATATTCCTGTGTGCTGTAATAAGATTTCCCTGCAGCCTCACATTCTATAGAAACCGAAACTAAATGTTACCCGCCATTCTGTGTGTTTTCTGTCACTTGGTGTACTGTGGATTGTCGGAGCCGTGGTGAGTTATTTTTCTATTGAAATGTTCATTAAATGATACTTTTGGTTCCGGCGCTGCTTCCTGTTTGAGCACTTTGTAAAAATCAAACAGTTAAAGTTTCAGCAGAAGTTTGTAAAACCTGCGGGAACCAGTTTGTCGACACAATGTTGTAACACGGACGGTGTGTGTTCTTTAGGTGTGTCGTTCTTTCTCAGGGGATTTTAACGTGTTTGTTTCATATTTATTAATGTAAATCCTTTATCATATTCATGTATTCATTGCCCCGCTATAGGAGTGTTGTTTAGCCCAAATATAAGTCTCAGATCCTCACGAGAGTCCAATTATGTTGTGAAAAATTTCCGGAAATTACTTTCTACTACAGCAGCCGTCATGAAGGGTTTATGAATCGAGTCTAAAGGCTTTATTAATGTCAGTTCATAAGTTACTAACACGTGGTGATTGCTAAGTTGTAGGAACTCTTTCTTCAGCATGTAGCTCTTTAAAGTGTCACTCTGCTGTTTTTACACGACGATCAGTGGTCTCACCACCATATATGTGAGAACAGTTGTATTATGTAAGGAAATAACCCCGATGAGCAGCTTGATTAACGATGTGAACGACTTGCATTGTGGGAAATGTAGAATACAGTTGTTAACTTTCCAGATGAATTATGAATTGTGATGTTAAAAATATAAGTAGTTGTTAATTAATAGTATGAGGTATAATTATTAGTTATCAAATATATTTATGTTAACAATGGTGGAATGTAACTATTTACTAAAGTACTGTTCTAAAGTGTGATTTTGAGGTACTTGTACTTGTGTATTTTCATTTTATACTACTTTATTCTTCCACTCCACATCTCAGATGTTAATATTGTACTTTTTACTCTACAACATTTATGCAATATCTAATATCATAAGTAATGACGTATTAATTATTGAATAAACTTCCCACAATATATGAAGTGATTATTATGAGCTCTACCTTTACCAGCTGCAACATTAAAGGGATGGACACATTAATGCATCAATAATTATAATCCAATAATATTATATTATCCTGAAATGGATGATTTGGTGATTTAATTTGGTCTGACTTTAGCAATTATGTGCTAATCGTATTTAAAATACAGTATAAAAGTTTTATTTTCCCACTGACAAGCAGCTCAGCTAACGAGGGCAAATGGGCTGTTACTAGGGCAACTTTAGCCCGGCCTCGAACACATCCTGGACTCCAGACATGATGACTTATTTGAAGCAGATAAACTCGTGACCCTTTGTGAAAGGTTAACTCGTGACTTGATTGCGGCCCTTTTCCAGTAGGTGTAAGTAGACCAATAGTCCATTGGAGTGCTACCTGGTGAATTAAAGAGATCGCTAAATAAACTTTCCACATCCTGACGATCAAAAGTTATTATTTTTAATGTGTTTACCTGATCTGTATCAACATCATTAAATGATTTGTAATACGCTGCAGCCCTAGTCAACAACATAATCTCCATTAAACTAGGACAGATATGAGAGTATTATTAATCTTCTCATCTAACTTTTGGCAACAAAGCAAATAAGAGTATTGTCAAATTATTCCTTTACCTTGAATGCTAATCTGGAAACTTATTTACCCTCTTCTACCTGCACAGTGAGCAGACATGTTCGCTCGACGGCGACGGATGCTACTTGACAATAACGCTGCAGAGCAGTTGAAGAACAGATACACAGGTGGATGTTTCTTAAATACATTTACAAGTCAAATTAAGCAAAATCAGATTCTTTCCCTTTTTTTACATTATTCTCTGCATCTGTATGTTTTCATCAGCAGGGGCAAACACAGCTGCACCATCCACATCCACATCTGCTGCAGCACCTCCTGCTGCTCCCGTAGCACCTCCTGCTGCTCCTGCCTCAATGATGGCTCAGGACCAAAGTAACATCATCGCCCCGACTTTCGCAGGTTCCACCATTGGGACATTGAATATATACATCACCAAATAGACTCATGAAACACATCCAGATCGAGATAAGGGAATACACACTCGTTTTGTTTGGTTATTATTATTGTTGCCGTATTCATTCCCCCTTACAATCATTAAAAAGCAGCATGTGTATACATTCAGTACACCTTCAGTAGCGTAGTGTAGAAGTGCTAATGATAATTCATGATATGATAAAGTATATGCTAATGTTGGCTCCACAGGTTTTTACGTGAAACCTAACATTTTAGTAATGTTTATCTCCTTCAACCTCTCCGGGTATAACAAGTATCATAATGGGTTTAAGTACAGCTCCGTCACGTCTACAGGTGCTTGTCATCTCCACCTGGTGTCAGCAGGTGGAGCCACATTGATGTGACAACAGGTTTGTGTGCTTCTGTATCTGTAGTGTAAACCTGCAGGAAGATTAGGACAGAAAGAGCCTCAACAAGTGTGACAACATATCTATTTTATATATTTTTTTTATTTTTGTAGTGGAACTCATGTGAAACATCTTCTGGATGATGTGATTGATCAAATAAATCCAGTTGAATATCAGGAAAGGTGTGATGTGAAACTGAATTTGTGCCATTATGACATAATTATAGTGTGACTGTCTAACTTTTGCACAGATTTTCCTGCTGAAATAGTTTCAGATGATTATCAATTATTGCAACTTGCTACATCTGACATTTTGGATTGATGAATAGACTTTTGACGGCTGTTCTCTCTACGCTTTAGTGCAGCCATTGTTATCTAATCAGATTGCTGTTATACTAACCCAGAGGGACTCTTGTTAGCTTGGAAGACAAAACATTATCAGAACAAAAAGAGGTAGACATTGAATTCAGAGCAGTTATCAACATTGTATTAGGGAACAAGAAAACAAGATGTTCATTGTATATAGTTGCAAACCAAAAAAACAAACAGGAAAGAGTCAAACACAAACTGTTGACTTAAGGATGTGAAATATTCCTGTGTGCTGTAATAGGATTTCCCTTTATTGGAGCTAAGGGGCCCAAACGGGTGGAGAAAGTATTGTTGGATGTAAAGCATGTCAGCTGTTTGTGATTGAGCTGAATGTTGTGGCCTCACAATCTTCTTCAGTTTCACGGAGATGCTTCGCTATTATCTCCTGCTGCCTTCCCTCATCAATTATACATCACGGCTACAGTTCACTGACCCGCCATACTGCCCGAGTGGCCTTACACTGCGTGTGTGTGTGTGTGTGTGTGTGTGTGTGTGTGTGTGTGTGTGTGTGTGTGTGTGTGTGTGTGTGTGTGTGTGTGTGTGTGTGTGTGTGCGTGTGTGTGATAGAGAGAGCCTGCCCTGTATTTACTCCCTGCCATACTTCATTAAACCCGGTTTCATGTTTTTGTTGTTTTCAGTGCTGCTGGCCACCAGTTTAAAATACCCCAAATCTTAATATTTGGACATTATGTCCCACCAGCGTCAGTGGACAGTTTCATCAAGTTTGTTTTACCGTCAGATACACGGTGAGCTCACCCGACACCAGGTTCACTGGAGTCTTGTTCTAAAGTACTGAAGTGTTAAAGAATAGTTGTGTCTATAATGTTATGGGTCTTATTTTGGTAGTTTTGTTCATTATTTAGTTTTGACCATGGCGGCAACCTCCAGCTCTAAAAAGTGAAGGCAATGTAGAAGTGCTTTAGGCTTGAATTCTTTCTACTGACCATCAGGGGGCGACTCCTCTGTTTGCAAAAACACGTCTGATTGTGTAGAAGTCTATGAGAAAATGACTCTACTTCTCACTTCATGTATTACCTCAGTCAACCGCAAGTTTCAAGTCTTCAATACAGCATGATGTTCATTTTGGTAAATTATGGTCCCATTCTTATTAAATAATAGACCACGAAGCAACGTATGCTTAAGGGCGGGGCTACCTGTGATTGACAGGTTGCTACCTGAGTCGTATACGCGTGACTCTTCCGCAGTCAAAATATGGTCACTTCCGTTGACTGGTTGCAAATAAACCAAGATGGCGACGGACAAAATGCCGAAGTCGAAGATTCTAAACGGCAGTCCACAAACGACAACGTCCAATTCTTCTGCCCTTGTCTTGAGCCTCCGATTCAATTATAACCCACATCAGACGCCCATTACTAGCAAGAATGCGTCTTTATAAAGACGACGTTTGTGGTCGTGAAGGCACGGGGGCAGATTCGGTTAGGCCCAAGTTCTGTTCAGACTGTAATGTACAAAAGTTGAAAACGTCAACAAAAAAAATCCATTTACCAACGTTTGAACCTGTCCTTAACATGCTGTCACAGTATTCACTATAGGAGCGGCCCAAAGGTGAAGCCCATCCCCCGACCGTTTAATCGGACATAACGTTTCTAGGATGTCTAGATCTGTGATTTTTGTCATCCGACTTCACCCAAATGGACAAACTTAATTGACTGGGTGTCTGTAAACCAATCACAGTGTTTTTCAGCAAGCTTGGTTGACCGTGAGGCCGCGAGGAAGCGGAAGACACATTTTGATCTATTAATCATATTGTTAAAATACATAATTGATGTTTAAATTGTGGTTAAAGTTTCCAAGAGATGTTATATTACTTATACATGTCAAAATATCATATGAAAGAATTACTCAAGTCTTTTTTCAAAAACACAAGAATCTGAATGTGACTGGAAGTAAATTAGGGAAATAAATGGGGAAATATTGTTTTATATTTATTCTATTCTGATTTGATTTTCTAATGCAATCAGCTTACAAACATCTCATTGATTATGTACACAAAACATTCAACTCAGTAGGCTTTTGTTGTGGATATACTGAGTAGATATATGTAATATGTTTTAAAGCGTCACTTTATTAATTGATATGACTTAACCCCTGATGAAAAATTTAAAAAAATTTTATGTTGAATGGGTTAAATTAAGATGTCACAAATTCCATTTTTCCACTTGACTTCCAGTCTGATTCCTTCCATATATGTTGGTGTAAACTCATCCTGAATGCTTATTTGCACCAATTTTGATGAAGTTTCAAAACAAACACATTTATTCATTGTCAATGACTTAATGACTCCAAATGTTTACAAAATTGAACCAGTCAGTTATAAAGGCTTACATGCAAAAAAAAAAAAAAATCTGAATTTACATTCTTGTTCTGATTCACATTTAATAAAATGTTCTTGTTAAGAAACTTATAAAAATATAAAATCAGCTACATCAGAATTGTTCTTTAATCAGATGAGAGAGAAACAAGAATATCAAACTACATGATTGTACTAACGGAAAAAACATAAAAAACCTGACCC
Source organism: Leptoclinus maculatus (assembly GCA_032191485.1). Lineage (NCBI taxonomy): Eukaryota > Metazoa > Chordata > Actinopteri > Perciformes > Stichaeidae > Leptoclinus > Leptoclinus maculatus. Next base: position 23,456,620 of record JAVDOI010000009.1, read on the forward strand.
CATAGATCCTCACATTAGGCAGAGATAGCGTGCATGATACAACATGTGAGAGTGGACAAAATAATAAGAACCCTCAGAAACATCTCTGGAGTGAAAAACAGTTTGATGAAGATTACCATTTTTAAATTTGTTCGTCTGTTGATTCATCTTGTTCGTCATTTTTTAGGCTGTAGTTGAACCTGCTAGCAGGTGGTGCAACATCTGGAACAAATGAGTTTCTGTGGATCTGGGGTGTCGGGCTGTGACTCCTAAACTTCATCACTTTGAATCCCTGAAACCCCTCCTGCTTCAGACAGCCGGACACTGAGAGACGCTGTGGTGATCCAGATGTTGCTTCACTGCTTTCTCTCCCAGCAGAGGGAAAAAGAAAAAACCTGAGCAGCGAGTCTCCATCACCGTCAGCCCCCCCCCCCCCTTCATGTCAGCATGTCGCAGCTTTATGTACAAGCTTTAAGGATAGAGATCAGTTGTGTTCAGGTTCAGAGACCTCTAGAAAGATTTCCATCTCATGGCAGACAGGATGGTGTGGATGAAGTAGAGAAACGTCGCCACGTACGAGCAGACCTGAAGAGACAAAAGGGAACACCAATGATTGGATGAAAGGAGTCATCCTCTGAGGACCATGCATATCTACAGGATAATCCATAATAGTAGAATCTCAGCACCGTACCGGCTGTTCAGCATGTGTGTGGTGTATATTTGTATATATATATTATATATATTTATACATTATATTTAGAAGTTCGTATCTTCCTTAATAGGAACAATGGGACACATGCAAGAACATTTTCATATTCAAATCTTTCTCTTAAGGTACGGTGGGCTTGAACAAGTGAGCCATGTCGGATTCATCAACCGCTCTTAACTTTAGATAACAGTTTAAATCCCCACCTGTGCGTAAACAAGTGTGCTTCATGATAATTATAAATGAGCATCATTTATGCCCCAATAATACCATATAAGGCTACGAGTCCTGCCCCATATGTCTTTTATTAATTCTGAGAAGGTTCACACATGTCAAGTAAGTGTGTAAGTAAGTGATATACATTTTGGAAATCTAGGTTGGCAGCAATGAGGGAATAGTTTGACACTGTGGGAAACTGGGGGGGGGGGGGGTCTTCATGCTAAGCTAAGCTAACCAGCTGTCGATTGTAGCTTCATATTCAGCATACAGACATGAGAGTGATATCAATCTGAACATCTAACGCTCAGAGAGAAAGAGAAGAAGAGGATTTCAATGAATGTTGAACTTTTCCTTTAAGATCATTGTGTTTTGTTAGTGGAGCTACAGATTATTCTGATGGCCGATACAGAAAAACATCCACCAAAGCTGCTTTTTATACAACACTTCAGAGGGTTTCTCAGCTGGTCCTGCAGGTTCAGGTCTCTGTGTGGTTCTGTTTTTTTTCATTAGTTTGGACGAGAAAATCCTCTCTACAGTTTATTCAACATCCGTCCGACATCAAACAACTCACCACTGCAGCGATGTCCAGCTTGTAGTTTCGAGAGTTCCTCCCGTCGTCCATGTCGAGAGTCACTTTGGCCAAAGCCACTGAAGCACTGAGGTAGAAGAAGGCCGCGATGCCGTGATAGGCAAGGTCCTGACAGACGAGGAAGACAAAAGAAGAACGTCAGAAACCTTTTAGGGCGAGATCGATGTTAGTCACAGCTATGTGGTGAACGTCACGTTCACTGTCTGCACTGGCAGAGAATCAAAACAAACACTGTTACGCAAAACTGGTTTGTCGTGGTGACATGTTGCATTCACGTATTTATTCTGTTGTCCGTGAACAGAGGACATCATTTTCTCTCCTTATTCTGATAAAAAAAGAAAACGTGTCATTTTGGTGATGAGTCTGTGTGGAAATCTCTCTGTGGTGCGTTCAAGTTCCTCCGTTATCTGAGAGTTGAGAATCGGAAGCTGAAAAGAAAGAAGTGACCAAATTCACTTTGTCTCAACTGCACTGATTGTTAGCAGCCAAAACGCAGCACACTGACATTACAGTCAAACCTAGAAGACAAACAAAAAGCAATCCAAAGCTGTTATGAAAAGTAAAATCATGTTGATTTTGTAATTCTTTGCATAGAAGAGACTCAAACCTCAGAGATGTCGGTGTCCTTGAACGCACCAAAAGGAAGAGTTTCCCAAACTGTCTCTGCTGTGAAATCAGTGCAATGTGATAATGTAACTAAAGCAGAGTTGCCTAAACGTTGACTGTGTGGATTATCTCTCTGCAGGTTGATGTCCATAGAAACATAGTATAGTCTGTCTGTTTATGCTCATGTGGACTTGGTTGCATGTTCTGACTCATCACATGTGGACCTTTGCCTGCCTGAAGCTGAGCAGAAAAGCTACATTTTTATATTTGTATTAATCTTGACCGTTGTTTAACTCAAACTACACGTTTTTTATTGGCCTCCTCGCATGGACAGAACCTGCAAACTTCACTGAATGTAAACACAAAACCACAAATCTACTCTGACCATTCATACTTGGCGGGTGTATTGCTTAGGACCCAAGGAAACGCAGTCTTGAGAAAGCTGCCAGCAGCAACACCAGAGGCCAAGCAATCAGCCCGTTGCGAACAGGCACGTTTTGAACGGGCACTGCACCAGTTACAAGAATGAACTGAGACCAATGTTTGACTGAAAGGAACAAAACAAGTCCCAATGAGGTCAATGATGATCAGGAATAAAGGGTGCAGGATTCGGACTCTTCCAGATTCTACAGTAAACAGTGTTTGCTTTATAAAATGTGAGGAGGACTTACTGCTGCAGCCCAGCGGCCTTTGTTGTGATGCACTCCACAGGCGAACACCACCAGCCAGATGAAAGTCATGGTGAAGCAGAAGACGGAGACGAACATGACCCAGCCCTGAGGGTTGTGCGGCACCACCAGCGTGCACGCCACCAGGATCCAGACCAGACCTCCGAAGATCTGCAGGAACACCAGAGACTCGTGAGAGGAGACCCTGACACAGCTGAACATCGTGTCACCCCACCGCTTCTTTTACTGCCACCAATGCTTATTGTCATTATCAATTCATCAGCTGATTATCAATTATCTATAAAATGTCAGAACAGTTTCCCAGAATCAATGTTCAACAGCTGAAAAACCCAAAGAGAAAAATACAAAATCTGAGACACTGGAGAAGAGATGTTTTGGCATTTTAACTTAAAGAAATGACCTCAACTATTCCTTGATTACCTAAATAGTTGTGTTATTTTTATATTGATTAACTTATTGATTAATCAGCAAATTGTCTCTGTTCTGACCTGACATTTTGCAGCCACTAGGTGGCGCTGAATCTGTTTTGTGTATTTCAGGCCTTATTGCTTGACCTTTGAACCCTGAATGAGGCCAATTTGCTTCCTTGCCCTCCTGAGTAGAGAGCAGACAACTTTGATCAAAGCGTCCGCATCAATCTTCTTTTGGAATCACTTTTGGAAGCATTGTCTGTAAGTACAGCTTTTATAAAATCCCTGTATTTGCGTCAAAGTTTAAATTTTCAGTTGATGGCTTAGGTCATGTTTTTTGTGTTGTTCACCATGTAACCGGTCCTGTTAACGGCCTTCAGCTAGATATATTGGTAGCCAGGTAGGCTTTATGAGGCATTTAATATATGATGGAACAGTATATCAATGAGGCGTATTGTACTCTTTGAATACTAAACGGTGGTGCACAGTAAATCCATCATTCTTTGACCAGATTGATTTTTTTAGTGTATTGAAGGAGTCGTCTGTCTAGTTAAAGAAAGGGACTGATCCTGAACTATTTTACAGCAACTGATGACATCTTTTACATGTAAAACACATAAATAAATGAATCACTTCTATGGGAAATGGTATGTCTGTTATTAAAAGTAAAAAAAAAAAAAAAAAACTCTTTAGTATTGTTTAATCTTGGCTATTGCCCTGCAATCAAATGCTACAACAGATACGGTTGTAGCATGTTGTTGTTTTAACCAAGCTATGTTGCAATGCATAGCTTCGTTGTGGGTTAAAAACAGATTCCTCTATTCATTGCTTGTATTTATCATCAATAGCTCTGCTACAAAGACTCCTTTTGTTTTGTATAAGTATATCAGTGATTCTCACAATACAGAAAGAAAGGACAAACGAGCGTTCATGTACCGAGTTATGCATGAATGGAAAATACTACCAAGACATGTCACACAAGAAAACAATCAAATTCAATCAAAGAATTGTGGAATATTTTTAGAAACTAGTTTGGCTAAGTGTTGCTTAAATTCCAGATGTGATCTGGATAATGTTGATGGGTCTATGTTGATGTAGAGGGTCTGTATGAGTCGATGGCCCACGAATACTGGAGTTAAACGGGATATTTTTCATATAGTTGTTTCCTAGGTGCAGTAGCCTATGATTGTAACAACTCTGAATACTGCAGTGTAACGGATAAAATGGTCTGATTATCTGAATAGTCAGGAGTCTGTGTCTGTGTGTGTATTTTAGTCTTGTTCTGTTCTGTAATATTATGTTAGGTAATATTATTCTGTATGTGTGTGTCACTGTATGTGTAGTGTCTTATGTGGGCCCCAGGAAGAATAGCTGCTTAATGGGGACTTTATATTTATATTTCTACACCCGTTCAATAAACAACACACAACATGTAAAATCAGACGGATTCAAAATTGTTTAAAAGGTGAAAAAAAAAAAAATGTATGGAGCTATAGGCTAACAGTTTCCCCCTACGGACACGTCACCACAGCTTATAAACGCCCTTTTCTATCCATTTAAATTGTATTACTATATGGAAAAAAAACCTGTTCAACCTGCTGTGGCCATTTTTGTCAGTTTGTGTTGAAGTCTGTTGAAGTCTTTTGTCAGCTGATGGGTTTCCATTATCCGTCTACCCTGTATTTCCAGCACAGAGCCGGGCGTCGCTGCCTCCGTTCACTCTACACCTCTGATGATTGACAGGCTGCATTATTCATGCAGCTCCACCAGACTCCACCTGTTTGTGTGTGTGTGTGTGTGTGTGTGTTAATGCATGAGTTAATGTAAAAATGCCAGCAACATTCCTCCTCTGTTCAGACTGTGCTGACGTCTCCTGACGTCACATCTGCACAAAAAACGTGTTTCTATCTTTTTGCATCAATTCGTATTTTCATTCCGATCTCTCCTCTGTCACGCGGGTTTATTGTAGGAATGGTATCTATTCAGTCTAACGTCTGGCTGCTGTCATCCTCTGACCCCTGACCTCCTTTCATACCTCCTTATAATATTGCATTTGTAGGAAGATAATTCAGCTTTTAACGCATTCACATGAAAATTTACAAAAATTCCTACATATCCCAAGTATGCTGGGATACTATACTACAGGATACTATTTATTTTTTTTGACCGTCATTCAATCTTTAACCGTTAGCTAACCGGTAAGCTAGCGACAGCTCTGGCTCAGGCTCACTTAAGGTGGGCCAGCTATTCCCTTCTATTTATTATTATTAACTGTTAAATGAATAGCATTAATCGATCAAAATTGTAATTGTCAGTTAACGGTTGAATAATTAATTAATAACATCCCTCTAACATCCGGTACCACAGGACCAAACGAGAGCCTATAGTCCATTTGGGTTTTGGTTTGTGCAAAATTTAAGGGATTTTGGGCCGAGATCGGACCAGAGTGCGGGTGTAGAGTCTCTGTCCGATTTTGGGACGTATTGTATTATTGTGCCTAGACTTTGTGTCACCTCAAAAGGGGATGGCTCTACTTTTATTCTGAATACATAAAAAATACACAAAATTGCTGCTCTGCCAAATTAGTAAAATTTTACCTATTTGGGGGATTAAAGTTATGAATTTCTCTTAATTTAATGTTTATGTATCACATATATTTCTGAATGCTAGACTCAGTATTCTAATTCTAACTCTAATAACAATAATATCAACCTGCCAAACAAAGAGTCATGATTTATTCTGGTTAAACAGGGAAAAGAAAGGTGGTGAAACAACTCCTCCTCAGTGCAGTTTCTGCTCTCTTGTTTGAACTTGTTTTTCAAAGGAGTGAAATCATTTTCAGAGGAAATTAGCTTTTTAGGATTTAAACTTAATAATTTGTTTACATGTTTTTTTCTGCAGATGATAATAAACATGACCACCAGTCAGTAGCCTTTATTCTCCACACAGCAAACCAGCAACACGTTTACCTGCGTTTAACTATATCCACAGTTTTCAGTCAGACTCTCTAAATTCAGTTTGCTAATTAAAACTCGTTCATACGGGGATGTTTTCATCCGCGGTGGTAACAGTGACCACACTTCGCGCCCCGCTGGTGGAAGGTTCCTGTCTATAAAGCAGTTTTTAAACGCGTCCTACAGGCTGCTGTTTCTTACCAGTTCGGGCAGGTAGAGGATGTCGGGGATGGTCATACATACTCCGATCCCGCTGGGGAGGTTCCCCATAGTGGCAGTGTTGGAGGCCATCCTGATCCTGATCCTGGTCCTAGTCTTGATGCTGATGCTGCTGCTGCTGCTGCTCGGACTGAAGCGGGGCTCAGAGCTGCAGCGGGTTAAACCAGGTGGAGCCGACTGGAAAAACCGGAATCCCCATCAGCCGAGAGGAGACACGCCCGGCGGCCCGCCCGCACACACCGGAGCCGCTCAGAGTGGCCGTGAGCTCCGCTGGAGGTTCACTGTGATGGAGGTTCAGAGAGACACACAGACTTATAAATGTTTGACCAGCGCGACTCATTTATCACCCAGACAACCTGCAGCAGCTCTGCATCAACAACAACAACAACAACAACAACAGTAACAAGACTAATAATATCAGTGGTGATGTCTTTTATTGTTTCTTGTAGATTTGATGTAAATAGGAATATGCTCATAATGAAAATAATATTTATATCAATAATAATTACAGTAATAGTCATTTATTTATACAGCACATTTCACTACAAAATTCACAGAACAATAATAACTACTGTGGTAGAATATTTCTATGTTAATCGGGAGAAGAGAGTTTTGTTCACAAATCAATAATATAGTCTTCAGAAGATTCAAAGTTGTCTTGTTCTGTTTATTCGCTTGCAAGGGAAAAATACAACACAGCCACTCAGTCAGTGCCTGTGTTGGAAGCTTCAACATCGTACAGAAACATCACCTCATTTAAGCAAACACAGGTTCACGCCTTCAGATAAATCATAGACAGAGAGTAGATTTTGTGTACATCCTGTCATTCTTATCTGGACTTATGCCAGGTACGTTCAACTCGGAACTAGTTTATGGTTTGTCATATAGAGGCATCAGTGTTTAATAGAGGCTGTTTCAGAACCAGTTACAAGTTCAAACTTAGCGATGTTAACCGTCTTGTATGTAAACAGGTTTATTCTTCTGTCACATCAAACTGATACGTGATGTTCGGCAAACACTTTCAGGAAACGCTGAACTCAAAGATCATAATGAAAGTAAAGAAATGTGAACTGCATGTATATCACACTCAGCGTCTTTCAATTTACACAGATCTTTACACAGATCTTTAGATCTTAACTGAACACAATCTGACCTCTGCTCAGGATGACGTGTTGCTCCGGATGGTAAAAGTGCCTCATAAAACATGTTCTCAGATTTGATTCTCTTTCTTCTCAACTTTTTCTTACTTAAAGTAATATCAAATCAACGTTACAAGCTTTGGAGTTCCCAAAATGTCCAACTCATAATGGGACCCTCTGTTAGATCATACGCCAGTTATCAAAGTCCTGAAGTATTTTTTTGTCCTAAAACTTTTTGACTAAAATAGAAGATACCTTGATATTTGTGGTAACATCTGATCTGACCCTGCAGCCTTTCACACCTCACACTGTAAACAACAGATCCATGGAAACAACAAAGCATCTCATTTGGCAGCCGAGCTGTCGGACAAACACCTCAGGTAATCGCCCAGATGGATCTGGTTTCCAGCCGCTGTCATCTGATCCTTTCTAAACCGGGATACCTACTCCTGTTTGAGACAACGCTCTGTGGACACGAGTCAGGACCAGGCAAGACCTGGTCCACAACCTGGAACCAGAACTCCTCTGATGCTTCTCCAAACTACAAATCATCTCCAAAACAACAATTGAGACTAAACCTTTCAGCTGCTCTCATTGGCAACACAGTCTCATGTATGTATGCATCTTATCGCTATCGTAACACAATAAAACATTGATTCCACCTTAATTTATCGTCTAAACTTTTTAACATATGTATCAGTGGCCTGTGGCTTTTTCGGGCTAAGCTTCCAGCTTACATTGTGATGCAACCTGAGCTGCAGCAAATTCCTCCGTCTCCTCTCTATTGTCCCGCTGATGGTGTTGTCAGGTAACGGCACTATGTTATCTAATCTTCAGCTCCATCAGCAGAGCTCGAGCTCAGCGCTAAATACTTCATGATAAGATGATAAATGTAAAGTCCTGGATGGATACCTAAACTGATCGTTGTTTTATAGTCCCAGTTAATTTGCTCTTAAAACTCCACATTCGCTGACATTTGCTTTAATATCCTGCATTAAGGATGCGACTTGCAGTAACGTTAGCAGCAGTAATGAACCATAGACTGTATATTAGAAGGGGACACCCATTGGTTTCTGGACAGTTTTGAAACCTCGAGTTTGGGATTTGGGCCGTCGCCATCTTGTTTATTTTTTCAACCAAAGAGACGAAAGGTACAACTGAACTCTGAGTAAGATTTTTTTAGGAGACCAAAATGTTGCGAATACACAGACATCTTCCAGACCAGACAACAACGTCATAGGGACCTGTCAATCACAAGGTAGCCCCACCCCAAAGCATACCCTGCTTTATGGTCTATTTGACTCTAAATGGATCATAATTTACTAAATGAACATCATGCTGTATTGAAGAAGACTTGAAACTAGAGATTGAGACCATAAACTCATGTTTACAATGTTTACTGAGGGAATAAATCAAGTAAGAAGTAGTCATTTTCTCATACACTTCTATGCAATCTAATTTATTTTTGCAACCAGAGGAGGTGCCCCCTGATGGCCATTTGAAAGACACTTCCACATTGGCTTCATTTTTTTAGGACCGGAGATTTCCGCCTGTGCTGAACACAAGGAGACTGTCAAGCTAAACCCCTGTTAGCGCCCCTACAGGCTGCAGGAGTCGTTTCATCATCCTGATGATTCAAGTGTTTTACCAGCAGTGGAGCTAAACATATAACGTTTGTCCTAAGGGTGGCGCTCGAGCAAAGGCCATTCGAATCCCAAGGGTTCATCCTCTGAGGAGCAGGACGGAGATCTGAACATTTCAAAGTAGTGGAGAGCATTATATTCTCAACGCAAAACATTTCCAAAAACTATCCAAGACACAATGGGGGCTGTATTGTTTCTACCACAGTGGGTGACAGCCGACCAACACTTTTATACGCTGGCTACGTGAAATGTTCGTCCTGCAGTTGTTTGTGTGCATCACTGATGATTTAGAGTTTTCAAAGGAGGTTAAGAGGAGGTTTTATCAATTAGTGGTAAACCGACCTGGCAGGCGTGGAGTCGTGGTAGGTAACAAAGACTGATGGGCCCGGCTCGGCCTGGCCCGGCTCAGTAAGGAAACTGTCAGCATGTCTGAATGATGTTGTTCCTGCTGAGCTGTCAGCTGCTGGATCACTGAACTCACAGAAATACACGGCGAAGGTAACGTAATGTTACATCAGTGGCGGACCGTCAGGGCCTGCAAAGCCTTCTCTGCTGGCCTAGACAGAATCACAAAAAAAAAAAAAATGTTTTTATGTATTATAATTTATAAAAATATTTTTCCCATTATCTTATTTTCTCATTGCACAGCTACTGTCTTCCTCTGTTGCTCTGCTTCCAGTGCAGTAGAGCTTTTATCCAATCAGATTTCACCTCTGTGTCTCTCGGTAGAAGAGAGGCCCCAGGCCTGCAGCCTCAGAAGTGCTTCCATGTGCCATTTAAGTGAATGGGGACGATATTGTTGATTGTCATAGTGTTCAACCAATCAGATCTTTAGTTTGACATGTTGGGCGTATTCTTTGATGTGTCAGAGCCTGCTATCCCCATACTAGCAGGCCCACAACTACGTCACTATTAGTGCAGTGATTGGTCAGTGGGCGAGCACGTGACTATCGTGAAACGAAACTTAACAGCAGAGGCTCAGTCGGCGTTGTGAATCACATCACGTGATGCAGCTCAGCCAATCAAATATGGGCATTCTGACAAGCTTCCTGACTCGAGTACCACACACCGTGACACAGGGGGCTGAGACGAGGAAAGAGATTGCAGAGCAGTACGTTCAATGTTTGAGTTGTGAAAGTAACATCATAAGATGGTCTCCTAAAGAGATGAATGGGCTGCGGCTTGTCATTAAGGGATGATGGTGGGTCCCACAGCCAAACCAGCTGAGAACCACTGTCCTACATGAGCACAGAGAACATTATGTTTTCCTGAATTTAAGCTTCTGCATTTTCCAAATGCTCTAGCATTATTCAAACATATTGTAAGCCTCGTACCGAACGAGTACGTACATAGTTACAGCCTTAGAAACCAATAATAGCTGTGGCCATCATGTGGTTATAAGGTGGTATTTCAGCTGCATGACAGCAGTGAAGGCCTGGGTATAAAATGCACGGCCCGCCACTGTGTTACATTGACTCTGCTCACTGTTCCTCGCAGCTCGTTTTGTGTTTGTGGGTTGCAGCGTTATCACTCAATGCTGGACCAGTTTAAAAAAATGTTTGTCCCCATTAGTCACTTGGACACACAAACATGATGAAACAGGGTCCAGGTTGAATAATACTCAAGTACTGTTGCTAGACTACAGGTCAATCCCTCAGTCGTTCAACTCTTCCATTGCTTTCAAACTAAATCTTCATAAAACGGCTGATAAAAATCATCACTGGTCTGTCCAATGATAATGAATGGCTTCAAAAAAATAGATATGTGATGTTAGAGGTCATTCTTTTAGTGAGGAACACATGAAGAGTTCAGTTTGGATCATGAAAGTCTTATTTTAACGAATATCTTTGGTACTATCCATTTGCAGGATAATACATTCAAAGTGTTCAGAGTTCAGAGAGCTGAAGGGAATCCAGCTGAACTGGTTTGTTTTCATGCCTCATAAAGCACAGAACGTCACATCAAAGTTACCACAAATAGACTGGGAACAAGGTATTTCCTAAGTTAAAGGTCAACATTCATGTTTGGAGTGTATTCAGGACAACAGAAGATAATTATGTTTTAATAACATTTATGACTTTTACACATGGAGCACACCCAGGTGTGTCCCGTGCTGTTCGTCATGGTGCCCTCAGGTGCCGTCACAGTGTCACCTGTTTTTCTTTTCTTTTGTACTCTCACTGCATTTTTATTTTGCTGCAATGTGACTTTAATCTCGAGAGGCAAAGTGCTCTTGTTTATGAACTGGTCTCTCGGGAACCAGTTGAGTTTGTGATTTAGGATTTTAAGGTTAGTGACCACTTTAATGACTTAAACAGAAAAAAACAATGAACATCTTTGAAATGTGCAGAACAACCATCAACTATATAAAGAAAGAACATTTAAGATATATCTGCCAAAACATAATTAATTAGTCCCGTTGATTTTTAATTAAAGAAGCATGATCATTTATCTGAATGGAAAAATTAACAAAGGACCAGTTCATGGACTATAAAACAATATAAAGCAATAATTCAGTAGATGTCTTTGTATGTGCGCTACTGATGTCACAAGCTGTAAATTAAATTAAGCATCAATGTTTATCAAATATAAAATGGCTTAATTAATTAAAACAATGAATAATAGTTTCCCCTTATTTGACCAAAATAGACAAATAGTTGATAAAACATGGTAGCCTACAGTGTTATTAGAAGTATTGATTATTATCAGTGATGAGGCCATTGTCAGTGTGCACGCTCACACACAACGTCAGCAGACACTTCATGCCAACGTTGAAAATATTTGATATTTAAATTGAAATACCAAAATTAACACAGAAAGGTTTTTTGAGGCATCGTGTCGCAAGTCAAGTTGCGAGTCTTTAACTTCCAAGTCCACGTTGAGTCTCAAGTCATTTACTTTGAATTGCCTTGTTGTTGAAATGTGCTATACAAATAAACTTGCCTTGCCTTCTGTCAAGTTGCGAGTCATCAAAACAGAGTTCAAGTCACAACGACTGGAGTCCACATGTCTGATAAAAGACCACTGAATAACTGGAATCATCCAGTGTTAACCCAGTCTGTTGCAAACAGAAGTATGAAACTTTAGAAACTCATGTTATGGAAATTATGTTAAAATGCTCACGTGCTTGTACGCTGTACAAGGCATTGAAATATAATCACAGTGATGTGTAGTGAAGTATTACCATGCACTGTAAAGGTAGAAGGCCTGTTTTGCCCTTTATTTTGCTAGTTAGCTAATATAACCATTTCCTGCAAGCTTTTATTTTGTAAGTGTCTATTTATCTTTTGGGCTCTTTATTTTGAAGCTTTTCCGGCAAAATCGGAAGTATATGCAAATCTCGTCTGAGTGTAGTAACTTGACTTCGCATGAAAAAAGTACGATAGACTTGTGTGTACTGAAGGAGAAAGTGTTCGTAAGATGTTGCTCTGCAGTATAAGGGGTTACTTTATTAACGGTTAAGCACCAAGCTGGAACAGGAACAAGGTACTGTGTGTTTTATTGTGTTTTATTGCCATGTTTAGTGACAGTTTATCTTACTTAACCTGTAAAAAAGTGGCCAAAGGTTTTATTGTTGCAACAAGATGTCGCAACAATAAATGGGAAATATGAAATGGCTAAATTGCTACACTGTAATGTTTTGCTAATGCTAGATTTCAGCCTTGTATAGTCGAATATCATTGTACCTCAACATTTTTACATAAGCAGGCTACAGTATGAGTAACAGTTACTTTCTACTCCTGAATCATATCTACCTAATGCACTTTTCATAAGGGGCTGTAGTGTCACCTGCTGGTCGGGAGCAACAGATCATGTACCCGCGCCTTTAGTTGAAGTATTACGGTATTTGAGCTGCGCGTCTACGGGTGTATTACCGTACGAGTGAGGACATGGCAACGGCCAGCAAACAGCTGCAGCCTCTCAACTCAGCGTGAGTCTTCTCTGTTTTATTTAATATCTCCCTGAAACACTCGACTGTTCTTCACAACGTTTCATTCTGTCGGCTCGTAACTGAGAGTGTGTTCAGTGTGACGGTGATCTTTAAATTCCTGTCTCATGGTAACACACTGTACCGGAAGCCAGATGATAACAAAAAAATAACTGTCACATTAAAAGCGAACAGTCGACACGTTTTTTAAAGGTGTTAAATCTGATCATCTGTAGCTAGATTCGGGCGGTGTTGTACAAAAGAGAGACGAAAAACATGGCGCTGGGTTGTTCAGCTTCAACGTCTCACCGTTGTGGCTTTTGATCTGTATAAACAAACACACACACACGCACTGTAATGATACGTACTGTGTGTATGTGTGGTAATAACTGTGTGTACGTGTGGTAATAACTGTGTGTGAGTGTGTGTGTGTGCAGGAGATCATGTCGTCCTACAGTTTTTAAATATTGAAACGTATCTCAAGATAGGCTATAGTTTATTATTTATGCTGAATGTGAAGAGACCCATCCTACTTTATGCACATTATTTTTTTTCCAAGTCTATCCAAGCACGTGCCCATATGGATGATGAAAGAGTTGCTGGTGCAATTCCTCCTCCTGCCCTGTACTGACTGTGGAGTGAATAGCTGCTTTCTTGAACTAGATTATGTTTACTGAGACAAAGTGCAGAGTCATGTACAGAATAAAATAGGTTTGTGGAATAAACAGCGAGGGGTATGAATAGTAATAATAATGATAATACATTTTATTTGTAAAGTGCTTTAAAAAGGTACTCAAAGGCACTTTACATGGTAAAAACAGAAACAATAAAAGCATTGAGAGAGATTCCATCATGACAGTAATAAACAAAACAAAAACCCGTCTGAGGAAAATACAAAATATTGGACTAAACCAACTCCTTTTGGGAGCTCCTCACTTAATTTGCATAACTCGGACTGCGAGGCTTCATATTATCTTCATCTTTAAGCAGAATAAAGACTGGACTTCTTCACAGCAACCAACGACTCTTTTAATGGACATGTGGGCATGTTCGTATTGTTTTCAAACGTATTCTTTAAACTCTGGAGAACTGTTGCTTTGGCTCCATCTTTACACGCTCGGGCTGTTTTGTCCAAATTCGTTCAATTCACAAAACTTCATATTAAATTCTCACGGAGATCCCGAAATGATTCAAAGAACTCCAACATTTTCAGGCGTAATTCTGGGAAAATGTGTCTTTTTTAATGATGCAGCCGACACCTATAATGTTTCCATTTGATGGAGTCGCTCTACTTGTGATTGAATAATACAAACTCTGAAGCTCGTCTCTTCACTTAAAGCACCGTAAGAGGACATTTAAGAGAGAAATAACAAAGTTAAGATTTATCCTTCAAGAAACCCACATTTATACATATGTGCGCTGCTATATTCATGAATTGTATTTTGTCATTATACAGTTTTTCACATTTATGTGTACTAATACTATTGCATTGACGCGTTGTGTTTACGCACCAATCACCTCGAATGTGTAACGTATACTTGGCAGTAAACAGGTTCTGATTCTGATTAGGTAAGATTAACTAAACTTGACCCACAATGTGCAGAAGTCTTTTGAAAGACAGGGTCATTCTTTTTCACTGGATATGATAATAATCTATGTGGGGGTGTCAAACTCATTTTTAGTTCATGGGCCACAAACGGCCGGACCAGTAAAACCATAGTGACCTTTTTACAATCCATTCACAAAACGGACGATGATCACGACTAACAACAGACTGCTGTTTACTCAAACCTGCCAACAATTTATTTATCTTCTCTGTTCTCAGTTGTCCTTGCAAGTTCTTGTGTTTTTCACCATGATGAGTCTGATCGTGGCGCTGAATATTATATTCCTTAAGCACTTGAAAGGTGTTGTGGACACTTTGGTTTCAAACAGATTGACAACAGTTGATAACTGTGAAAAAACAAAACGTCTTCTCGTCTCTTTCTACAGACACCAGAGCAGCGACAGACGACCACGACAGAGTTGAAACTCTCACCTCTCTGTTTACAAGAAAAAGTGCCAACACCGGACTCGTTTTCCACAGAGCTATCTGTTCCCGTCATTAGGTTTCCCATGCTTCCTTCCTATGCTGTGGGGTTTCTAAAGAGAACTGCATGCTGGGACATAGTAAATGTTGAGCTGAACCCTCCTGAGCAGACCTTCATTTCGTTCCAGGCAGCTGTTTCTCCAATGCCTCGATGGAAAACCTTCTTCAGTCAGTACTTGCAATGGTCCAACACCGCCACTCAAGCCCTCGTCCTGGCCGTCATCACGTTTTGCGTCGTTCTTCCTCTGTGTTGCCATCCGCTGATTTACTCGTACTACTTCATCAGGCCCATGTACCTGGACTCCATGAGTGAGGAGGTCCTGCGGGAAAGCCTCGACCGTGGCCAGGATGCGCTGCACTTTTGGCAGAGCGCCTCCACCGCATCAGCGGTGTCTTCCAGATTCAGTGACGTCGCCCAGCGTCCTGAGCTGCTGGTTACCGTCGTGACAGCCCGGCGTAATGAAGGGCGGGACTTCCACTACCTGCTCCAGGTGATGCGTCAGCTGAGCGGCGTTCTGGGAGGCTGTGGGGAGCGGCGGTGCGCGGAGGTGTTGGTCTGCGACGTGGAAAGCGGTTCACAGGAAAACCAGGACGCCAAGTTGCTGGAGGCTCACTTCAGGGTGATCCGGCGTTCTCCTCAGGAGCAGCAGATGAACAGGGAAACAATCAACACCTTCGAGAGGGAGAAGAGGGATTACGTCTTTTGTCTCCGCAAGGGATGGGAGCTGGTGAAGCCCAAAAACGTGGTTGTCCTGGAGGACGATGCTTTGCCAAAACAGGACTTTTTCACAGTGGTGAAGGACCTGCTGTCGCGTCGGATTTCCCTCCAGACTCTCTACATAAAGCTGTATCACCCTGAAAGGCTACAGCGCTACTGGAACCCAGAGCCTTACCGCATCCTGGAGTGGGTCGGACTCGGGCTGGTCGGAGCGACGGCCCTCCTCCTCACCTTTCCTTACTGGAACCCCTGCTCTTTCTCCTTCACGCTGTCGGCCAGCCACCTCCTCTTCTTCACCGTCTACTTCATGGCTGCCTCGGAGCTGCTGGGGCGGCACTACCTCCTGGAGGTGCGGAGACTTTCCCCGCAGCTCTACGCCGTCTCCCCGGCCACGGAGTGCTGCACCCCCGCCATGCTCTTCCCCGGAAACTCCTCGCTCAGGGTGGCCGAGTATCTGGACGGCTCCTACTGCTTCAAGGGGAACGCCAAAGACACGGTTCTTTATCAGATGGCCAGGATGATACCCGGGGAGAGTTCTCACAGCGTGGAACCCAACCTCATCACCCACATCGGGGCCTATTCCTCAGTCAGAGCCAACCCACCCAGGCCCAAGCTCCTCTGACAGTGAGGTAACTCGGCTCAACAAGGCTGGATTTAATCAGGTTCCTCCTCACTTGGCTCTACTTTTCTTTTCTGTCACGTCACATGCTGGAGTCTTCAGACATTTGAAGACATCATTTAGAGTATTGGTTTGGGGATTTGGGTGAAAAGACATCAAAATTAGGGATGCACCAATCTGACTTTTTTAGTTCCGATACAGTTAGTGGTACCTGGGTTTTGGGTATGAGCTGAATGCCTCACTGTGTGGAAGTGACTGGGGTCATTATTTTATATGTAAGGCAACATCAGGCTTGACTTAAACATTGCTTTCCTAATTTTGTAAAACTAAATGTAACAACTAAATAAACAAGCAACTTTGTAAAAAATCTTTAAAATGAATGCAGCAACAAATTAGTCAAAACTTAAACAGGAATTAAAACAGAATTATATAGTATTTATACATAGAATTGATTTTAATATATCGGCCCCATTGTGACCGATACCCGGTCCAGCTATTTGAGTCGGTATCGGCCCAATATCTGTATCGGTGCATCCCTAATGAAGATGAAAGCTAGGCTACATTTCGTTGAAAACTATTTTTGGATGTGTAGGTTGCAATTCACAGCTGGTCCACACAGGAAATGTTTTAGTTGTGTTTTTCAGTTTTCCATTTCCCGGGTGTCTGACAAACGTTTCTATTTTAATCAATACAGCTGTCTAAAGAAGCGGAGTAACGACTCACATTTTACTATTTACATGTGTGTAAACTATTAGTAGTGGAAAGTTGATTTACCTCAAAAACGTATCCGGTGAGTGACAGATGTCTTTTTCCCATGGAACTCTATGGGAAAGTCTTCATGGGCCCCATGGCTTCGCATTACGGACCCAGAAGTTGTCATTCCACCATTTGGCCACAATGTTGAATTTGCTTCAAAGCCCGGTGCTCTTCCTGGAGGCTTGGCTCTTGCTAGCTGGCTACTATAGCTAATGTTAGCTACATGACACGGTTGGAAAGCCGTATTTTTTATGTTTTCTAGTGGACTCGTTTTAAAATCAGAATCTTGCAAAAAGGTCTTTAAAAAGCACATTAGATTTATGCGTTATTGTTTACTTTAAAAAAAAAAAAAGCCTTGACGTAGAAGGAGTGTTTGAAACGTGTTTGGCTGGATGCTGTGGAGTAAAATCCCCAAATCTAAGAAAAATATGGATTGCGCTGCTAAACGTTAGCATAGCGTTTGCTTATCAGAAGATTTACTAAAATGTCAGACCATTTAGTAAATACCAACACTGACCAGTCTGTATCACTACATGTGCCTTTAATGTTTTTGTCTTTGACCAGTAGTAGAGGTTTCACTCCATAACAGAATATTACCCATGATTCAGCTCTGAAGGAAATTACTCTAAAGTTGAGCAGGTGCAATGTTAAAATGCATTTAATTTGTACATACTCGAATATATTCATGAAATGAATTCAACCTTGTAAGAATTACAGGAAGTAGCTGCCAAAGTAAAACCAAATAGTCCAATGAAAGTTATCCAGTCTGCCTTTAAATGAATTGAATTACACCAGAGTTCAGTCAGGAGCTCTCACTGGTCTAAACCGCCAAAGAGTCTAACTCTCAAAATGAAATGGCAACAATATGATAATATGACGATGAGCACGTACAGTAAATATTTATAGTATGAATAAATATATAAAGTAACTGAATCTGAGTGTTTCATGAAAAACATTTGTTTACATAGAGTTAGAAATATTACAAAAAAAGTTCATAATTTGATAAAAAATATTCAGATAAATGATCAGAGCAGCTGTTCATCAACATAATATTTAACTTGACAAAGTCCTACACACTGTTTAAAGTTTATTTTTCTGCAGAAGTTATATATTTTACTTCTTATTTATATTTCAGGTCAACAACATTTCTAAAATGAACAGTTTTAATGATTTCTTTGATTTAAGCTTGGTTGTGGTTTTCTGCCTTTCATTCACTAAACATTTCAATTGAGTTTTGAATGTTTTTCTCTTGGATGTGTCTTTATGTGTTTTTCATCACGTAATTGTGTTTGCATATTAATAACCTTTAAGAGAGTGAGAATTGATTTTATTTCTTTTTTGTAGAATTATTGTCCGACCAAAGATTGATTCAGAATAAGACTTCAGATGAAAATACATTATATAAATTTAACATTTCAAAATGAAATAAGATTTTAAAAACATGTGAGCTTCTGCCCTCCGAAGGATGATTCAAATGAGATCTTTTTTCCTGTTCCAAGATCACATTTTGGTTTGAAATTTTTTTATCTTGACACGTGGTTCTGTTTACACCGAGACTCTTTCACTGTTTCCTACATTTAAAAAAACAATAAATCACTGTTTGAAGTCACTTGGTTGTCGGGAAGTTTGTATTCCAGCAGCGACGTCTTCTTGTCAACCAACCGGGAAGTTGGAGTGAAAAAAACATGTTTGGTTCGACAGGTGACGCACTTTATTTGTTTAACCACATAAACAGCTCAGGAATGAAGAAACATCTGTTATCTTTTGATCACACAAAGGTGTGTCTTTCATTGTAGCACAGCTAACACTAAAACCAACCGTTGAGAATAGTTCTTACAGTGTAGAAAAAAACTGACAATGCATAGATGTAGATTTGTTGCTGTATTTTAACTTAGGCCTAAGTTAAAGTCACTTGGTTGTCGGGAAGTTTGTATTCCAGCAGCGACGTCTTCTTGTCAACCAACCGGGAAGTTGGAGTGAAAAAAACCTGTTTGGTTCGACAGGTGACGCACTTTATTTGTTTAACCACATAAACAGCTCAGGAATGAAGAAACATCTGTTATCTTTTGATCACACAAAGGTGTGTCTTTCATTGTAGCACAGCTAACACTAAAACCAACCGTTGAGAATAGTTCTTACAGTGTAGAAAAAAACTGACAATGCATAGATGTAGATTTGTTGCTGTATTTTAACTTAGGCCTAAGTTAAAATACATTTCTTGTAGTCGACTGTTTGGACTGTTTTTATTCTGTGATATTGCTACTTTAAAAAAATGGACATTTAAATACTTATTCCACCAATGATTGTTTAGTGCCAGACATCCTGTTGCACTCCAGCCCAGCGGGTGGCGCTAGAGTAAAGGTTCGCCGACCGGTAATAAACATAACGAAGAAGAAATTGACCGGAAGTTTATCCAAGACGCGAGCAGGGCGTCGTTTTCAAAAGCTCGTTAACCGAGTTGGTCCAGCGGCTGTTGTCTTGGTGCTACGTGTAAACAATAACACAAGACTAATAAATACTACTAATGATCTTATCCGGTGATGTTATCGTCGTGAACACACAATAACAGCGAACCGGTCCTCTCGCTGGTAAGTAACGGACCAGTTAAATGCCTCTAGCTAGCTAACTTTGTTTATATTTACTTCTTGTTTGACTGCTAACTGTTAGCCTAGCTCGCGTCCGCTCCTACCTAATATCTCAATAGTTTACTGGTAAATTAGTCTTGCACAAGAGCCTCAGCGTACTTTAAATTTAATTTGTTAAATAGCAGCTGATGTAGTGTTCACGACGCTCTTTTATATTATCTGTAACTTTATATTTGCATCAACAAACAACGTTTGAATAACACTTAACTACCCAAAGGAAACCCAGAGAGCGTTACAGATTACACATAAAACAAATGATCAACACAAGGAAGCAAGCAAAAGCACACCTGAGAACAGCCATTAACCTAAAGCCAGCCGACCCGAGAGGTCTGCACGGTTTATACTGGGTCAGGAGATCTGATGAATATCTTGGACCCAAACCGCTCAGTGATTTAAATACGAGCAGTAGATAGTCAAGGTTGATTCTGTGTGAAACTGGCAGCCAATGTAGTGATTTGAGAGGTTGTTTTTAAACCCTGGATGCAGCAGTGAAGACATATTTGAGTGAATGGAGTTTGCCTTGAAAAAAAAACATGTTTTTCCCACTTTACTCCATCCTCCAAGTCTCTCGTGTTCTTCTTCAGATCTGTTTTATATTTTTATATTCCATATTGTGATGTGTTGTGTTTTTTTATGCTACCTCCTTGATGTAGGAATATTATGGACAACCTGCATTTCTCAGAAGAGGAAATTCAAGAACAACTGGCCGCCCTGGGATACAAAAACATACCGAAACACCGGCTGTGTGAATTCAAGCAAGGTCCGCCTCTGAAGCATGAATGAAACTATTATGTTTATGTTGTGCGTTGATGTTAAAGAAGGAATACTAGTCAATTTACCATTGAACAATTGTAAAAAATAAATTACTGTCAAAATGATGATCTCAAGAAAAGATTGAAGACATGAAAAACAAAGTAACTTGGACATTTTGTAAACTCATCTCTCGTTGTGTAATGTCAGATCTTGATGACCTGGTTCGACGTGGAGAATGGAAAAGCCTCGCCTCATCCGCTCAGATGAACCCGGCCCCATCTCAGCCGAGTCCTCCTGCCTTCACCAAAGAGAAAGGTCAGAGCGCCTTTACGACACCTTTCTCTAAGCAAAGCATGCCGGCAGTTACGTGTGACGTTATAAAGGACGGGTGTGTTGGATTCAGTGTTATCTAGTGAGGAGGTCTCCTCCTTCGCTCACTCCTCCCTTTCACAGCGTGTCAGAACTACGGTGGCCTTCAGGGAACGTAAAATACACGAAAGACTCCCTATAGATTCTGAGCTAACGAAAACACAAAGATTCTTAGTTTCAGGTGATTATACACGAATGAAAAATTAAGTTATGAATATTATATTCTAGCTAATAAATCACTGGTCCTGTATTTCTTTTCCATTAAGATGTGTTGTGTGTTAACTGGTAAATTCTATTTTTGTCTTCACAGTTGGTCATTGCTACTTTCAGAGCTCTGGTGAAGGCTTTTTCTTACATGCCAGAAAAGTGGACCATGACAGACGGGTAGGTGTCAGCAACACACTGCTCTACTATTATTTCATACAGGTTATGGGTTTGCTTGTGAACATGTAAAGTGAGACATGTTTGTTGGCGTGTAATGTATGTACTTAAGTGTTTGGAGATGTATGCTAATGCTCATAAAACTCATATAAAGTGAATGGCTTGTGATTAATTGGCTGTTTATTTAATCTTTTATATACGTTTGTACATGTGTTCTAATTTAAAAGAGTTTTTTTGTGATGTCTGGTCTTGACGCAGCAATGTCTCTTTCTCCAAAACAATTTTCTCCCAAGGGAGACAATAAAGTAACCGTAACATTAGGTTCTAGTGTCGGCCCCTCAGAAACAAGAGGGGGCCTCTTTGTAGACTCTCTGTTTGCAGTGACGTCCACTTGCAGAGATGAAGTTTTTTTGTACTCTATATTGTTTAATTTCCTATGTTTGTATTTTAACTTTACGTGAATGTTTTAAAATGCAGGCAGTTATTTTTTTTACCCACCGTATTAAGGAAAAAAAATGTGCACACTTGGTATGAAAACTGGATAATTATGTGAATTCTTGTGCCATGTGTTCATGGGAAGGCTTGTTTTATTGTCAAACTAAATAAAAATAACATTTAGAATGGACAGACAATCCATAAAATTCTTTTCGTAGTGTCAAGCACATGTGATCGATTAATTCCATGTATATAATTTACCAACAGGTGCTCACCAGTCAGAGCAGAGACTGTGAACAGCAGCAGGGACGCTGTGATTCGTACGCTCGACACTCGGTGGCTCTGAATCTCCGGCTGCCTCCAGGTGCTCCCAGCAGGCTGCAGGTGGAGGAGGAGGAGCCGGACGAAACCCTCCACCCGCCGCTGACTGACAGCTACGCATCCACCCCCGACTCCCACAGGGGACGTTTCATCAAGAGAAAAGTCCTCAGGTAGTTTTGATTAGACGAATAGATGTTCATTTCACTTTCCCGTTCATTCATCCAATCCTTTAAGTTTCAAGTTAGATTTTAATTGATGAATCGTTTCAGCAGTGGTTAACAAACGGGGAACGTGTGACACATTGAATAAAGACAAAGATTTAAAGTAGATTTGAATTGAAACTTTTACTACAGAATCTTCTGCTTTAGAAGATTTTAATTCATCATAAAGTGACTCCCCACATGAGAATACCAACTGTCAATCCACTGTTACTGCTCGAACTGTAGCTTTGTACTTCCTAAATATAACATATATGCTGGAAATGTACCAATAATACTGTTGTATTCTTTTGTCCCTCCAGGAAACATAAAGGACAATCCCTTGTCTGTGATGAATCGGTCTACAGTGAAGAAGGTAATCTACACGTTATTGTAATGCTTCCCACAATTCAGCAAATAAACATCAAGAAGTTACATAATCGTTAAATAAATGTTGGCAAATGAAGAACTTTAAGGTAGTGGAAAACTGGACCAGTATAAAATAGGTAAAACCAATTCCAGTAATATAAAACAAAATGAATAAAATGATTAAAACAAAATAAATTAAAAGTTCAACTTTTTTTTTACTTTAAACTTTTTAACAGTGGCCTTTGTTTGTGTCCACCATTTAAAATCCCTTAAAACAATGTTTTAAATATAACTTATTTATAGAGTTTACTACTAATTGCTATTTATTGTGATGAAAATATAAAGTATATGTATTTTTAAATCACAAAGTTGCAAATTTCAAAAAACGTTTCATGTCAAATCAAAAGTTCACTTCAAATATTTTTTGTCCCACAAGAAGAAATCATTTTTGCAGCATGAGAACGTAAAATAAAACGATATACACAATGAAACTGAACACTGAGGTGTGTTCGTGGTTGAGTAACTGCTTTATTCGCTGTGTCGAGTTCCTGTCACTCTTCTCTAAAATGGATAAAACAATATGGAATTAAATACAAGGAGCAAATACAAAACAGCAGAGATGTAATCCCGTTGGTCGCCACCAGGCCGAGCTGCCTCAGCATTGAGAAGAGGCTCCTGGATATCAGCTTAATCCTCTTAGCTCCTTCGTTAAGCCTTCTGCCTCCACAGATCACACACCTCAGCAGGAGTGCAAGTCGCCAACATGTACAAAATGTACAGCACTCAGCGGGACGATGACAAGGATTCTCTCAGCTCCTCCTTTTGGTCTGACGGAGACCGACGGGAAGGTGAGGAGGACGAAGAGGAGAAAGTAGTGATTGGCGAGGGAGACTTCAAACCTGTTGGCAATGCAGAGGAATCGTATAATGACGCTTCAGGGAAGGAGGTGGAGATCGGCGAGGAAGACTCCAAAGCTGTCTGTGTTTCAGAAGACTCTTACCGGGAGGCTTCAGAGGAGGAGGGAGTGGAGATTGAGCGAGTGATCAGAGAGGAAGACTCCAAACCTGTTGGCGATGCAGAAGACTCTTTCCAGGAGTCTTCAGAGGAGGAGGAAGAGGAAGACTCCAACCCTCTTAGCGATTCAGAAAACTCTTACCAGGAGGATTCAGAGGAGGAGGAGGGGGTGGAGATTGAGCGAACGATCAGCGAGGAAGAGTCCAAACCTGTTACCGATGCTGAAGACTCTTTCCAGAAGGCTTTGGAAGAGGAAGACGACTCCAAACCTCCTGGCAATTCAGAGGACTTTCACCAGGGGGAGGAAGGGGAGATTAAGCGAGTGATCAGAGAGGAAGACTCCAAACCTGTTGGGGATGCAGAAGACTCTCTCCAGGAGTCTTCAGAGGAGGAGGAAGAGGAAGAGTCCAACTCTCTTAGCGATTCAGAAGACTCTTACCAGGAGGATTCAGAGGAGGAAATTGACTCTAAACCTCCTGGCAATTCAGAGGACTCTCACCAGGAAGAGGAGATTGGGCGAATGATCAGCGAGGAAGAGTCCAAACCTGTTACCGATGCAGAAGACTCTCTCCAGGAGGTTTCGGAGAAGGAAGACGACTCTAAACCTGGCAATTCAGAGGACTCTCACCAGGAGGATGAAGAGGAGCTTGAGGGAGTGATCAGCGAGGAAGAGTCCAAACCTTCTGGTGATGCAGAAGACTCTGTCCAGGAGTCTTCGGAAGAAGAGGAAGACTCCAACCCTCTTAGCGATTCAGAAGACTCTTACCAGGAGGATTCAGAGGACGAGGGGGTGGAGATTGAGCGAGCGATCAGCGAGGAAGACTCCAAACCTTCTGGTGATGCAGGAGACTCTCTTCAGGAGGCTTCGAAGGAAGATGAAGACTCTATCCCTCTTGGCGATTCAGAGGACTGTTACCAGGAGAAGGAAGAGGAGGAAAAGTCTGAACTGAACAACCAGGTCAACATCAGCGGGGAGAGTTTGGAAGGTGGAAATAATGATGATGACGAGGAAGAACGCTGTAGCAGCACCTCTGACAGTCCAGCTCCGAGTCTGATGACCTCTGGCTACGGCACCTACAAACCAGAGGAGCTTGAGGGAGGAGACTACAGAGACGACCACACCATAACAGAGTTCGATCAAGACAGTCGGGGAGATCTATCTGAGATGAGAGACGATGAAGAGGACGATCGTTCGCTGTGCAGCTTTGGCTGGTTTGACCTCAAACCCACAGAGCCGGACTACATCGAGACTGAAGCTAATGTGGCGCTTTGTGGAGATGATGATCTGCAGAAAGAGGTGGACATCACAGACACGAAACCAGAAGAAGATAAAGACCAGGCGAATGAGGAGACATTTGAAGTCGATCGACATGCAATGTCCGAGGATGAAGTGATGAATGCAACATCAGAGGAACGTCAATTTTGTAACACTGTAGTTGAAGACAAAGTGGATGTGAAGAATTCTGAAGGTGGGAGTGATGATGAAGGGGACAAACAATATGAAATGGTAGAAGAAGACGTGCAAGACCACAAAGAAGAGAAAGAAATTGAGGAAAAAGTGGAGTTGGAGGATCCAGATGAGTCCTCGAGCAACAAAGACATCAAGTTCATCGACTCCAAAGTGGATTTCAGCCAGACGACGTTCGACAAAATGTGTGAGGATTGGGAAGGAAACCTCAGACAGACGAAGGGTAAA
Source organism: Leptoclinus maculatus (assembly GCA_032191485.1). Taxonomy (NCBI): domain Eukaryota; kingdom Metazoa; phylum Chordata; class Actinopteri; order Perciformes; family Stichaeidae; genus Leptoclinus; species Leptoclinus maculatus. Next base: position 23,482,063 of record JAVDOI010000009.1, read on the forward strand.
CGGTTTCCTGTCTCTGTGTTGGCAACATTTAAGCTGTGTGTTCATATAAACTCTAACTTTGAAACCGTGTCAATGTTAGGTTGATTGAAGGCTAACATTTGAGGGATTTAAACTTCATCCTAAAAAACATCTCCTATTAAAATATATTTCCGTACTTTAAAAAACTTTCTGTGAGGATGTCGCTGCTGATGGTATTGTGTATCCATCCAATTTGAGCATGATTTGTTTGTGCTTTTGCAAGATTCAGCATGTTCACCTGTTTGAAAACGTATCATTTGAAAAACACGATGTGGTTGAAAGTATGGACTTCCGTCCTACTTCAACTGAATTGATTTTCTATCGAAGCGTTTGCAAAGATCAGTCATAGTATAGTATGTCATTGAAATTGCATTAAAAAGTCATAGTATGGTAAGTTGAAAAAAGTCGTACAAATGTCAGATTTTAGTATTTCAAAAGTCCTAAAAAAAGAGTATAATTCATAGTATAGTGTGTCAAAAAAGTTGTAAAGAATTCATAGTATAGTGCAGGGGTATTCAATTAAAATTTCAAAAGGTCCAGATTGAGAAAATCTCCTCGTGCAAAAGGTCCAGAACATCACAATAATATCTAACTTACGCTATTGTTTGCCTAAAACCAAACCTCGTAAACCCTGTTGTCGTGTCTGTCGTTTCTTTCCAAACGCAGCGAGCTGTCTGGAGGAGCGTCTGGCTGATCTTCATCTCTCCTCATCGGCTCAGCGCGACTTCGAGACGGAGATCGAAGACGTCACCAGTCAGAGCGACACCCAGAGCTCAGACACGGACGGAGTCTCTTTCAGTGCCTTTGAATCCTACATAAGAGGCATGGTGGGTAATGTAGTCTCCACTGTTTCATGTCTGATAAAACGTCTGGAACTGTCAGTAAAAATGATTGCCGTTTATTTTTGGACAGACTCGAACTCAAAGTGACGGTGACCTCAGGCCCAAACCCAAATCCTGTAAGTCAACAGAAACCCGACGTACTAATTCATATTATGACAAAACCGTTTTATTGTTAATCAAGACAAAATTATGTTTCAGTCATCCGACCAGCGATGAGTCAGCAAACACTAAAGAAGACCGACCCAGTGGCCAAGTAAGTTATAGTTATAGTTATAGATAGTAATAGTAAGTTAGGTTTAGTTATAGTAAGTTATAGTTAGTTATATTAAGTTATAGTTAGTTAGGTTTAGTTATAGTAAGTTATAGTTAGATATAGTATGTTATAGTTATAGTCATGAAAATGACTCAAAATCAAAGGTTAACAGTTCTGAATTGACTTGAATTTGAATGTCCTTTGTTGAAGAAACCCTAACCACAATATTTAAAGACATGAATACTCCCATTGGATTCATATTGGTGTGATAGATGACTCCTTTGTTTTCTCGTCTCTTGCAGGTATTTTGAGTACAAGCAGCACTGGGCCATGCATAAAGTTCCAGGAGAGGACGAAAGGAGATCTGAACGCAGGGAGATAAAGGTATGAAAACATATCTTCAACAGAAAAAACATTTATGAATATTTACTTTCAGGCAACAGGTGCATACTCCTCCACACATTTAGGTTTTGACTCTTTTGTCCTAAAATTCCTAAGATTTTTTTTTTCTGCTCCCGTTTTGTACACGTGGCTTTAGTTGTGTGTCTAGAAATTGTTAACTAAATACATCTACTCAAGTACTCAATTTGAATGTTTATATTTGATTTGTGTGACCGCTTTAGTTAATCTTCAGATTTTTCATCCTCTTCTGTGAAAACCACAAATTTCCAGATGTGTTGAGAAAATTCTTCTTCAGATAAAAACTGTTTAAAAAGACTCTTTGATCAAAATGTTTTCTTGAACAAATTGACTTTTTTTTTTTTTAGGAACGACTTGCATACCGACCTCCACCAGTAAGTAAATTCCCAAATATTCTAAGTAAAAGTGCAACATGCTCAGTCTCAATTCTGCACACCAACTCGTTACTCAAGAAATGTTAATGAGACACGTCGACACCACCTCGCAGTGTGAGCCGCAGTGTTTACGGACAGCTTCACAAGTTTCATTTCATACAGTGAGGCTTTGTATTCAGCTACGTCTTGTTCTGTGTTGCAGCCTAAACCTCGGAGGGTTTACGTGCCGAACACGTACGTCGTGCCGACGGAGAAGAAGCGCGCGGCCCTCTGTTGGAGGATCAGGAACGACTTGGCCAACGGTCTCCTTCCCCACAAACTCAGCCATGAATTTTAGATACTTTTAATTCAACTGCATTGTTTTTTATTTTTATAAATGGTGTTATTTATTGATGATTTTCTTGTAACATAATAAAACGCATACAGAATATATTGCAGGTCATTCTGTGTCTTCTATGGGCAGTTTGAATGGGTACAGAGGGGTGGGGCGCTGGTCGTACCAAAGCAGCTTGTCCTCCACAAACTTGACAGTTTCCAGAGTGAGGACGACGGCTTCGTGTTTCAGCTCGCTGTGGACGCTCAGTCCTGACAGAGAAAAGAGAAAATAAAACTTAATTATTTTAAGATTGTCCTTAAAAGGTTGATGTAGCTGCCAACTGAACAAAAATAATGTCAGGTTAAAACATGATTTCCTTGATGCAAATAAAAAGTATTCTGACATTATTACATGATTCAATAGAGTCAATGTATGTAAGGACGTTTTTCACCAAGAAATCAGAACTAAGTGTGACAAGTAAAAAGGTGCTATATGAAGCCAGGACAGAGACATCGAAAACAAAACCTGAACTGAAAAAGGAGTGCAAGGAGGACATGATTCTGGCATCACCACACACCTTCGGCATTTGCTGTGGTGATGGCTTTGGAGCGGACTGTGGGTCCAGAAGAAAACGATCTTCTCATCTTAGTTTGCACATTACATGGAAATCACGCTCTCATTGCTCACTCCCCTCAACAGTGACAGAAAGTTGAAACCGAACAACAAATTGTCGTTGGAAAACGCATCACAATGCTAAAAAATAAAAGAAGTTTCAGTACCAATGCAACTTATTACCAATAAAATACCAAAAAGGACCGTCACAGTTCTGGCTCCAAAGATTGTGTGGCATCAGAGAGAAATAACTTCACCATCTTCAAACTTGCTGTTGCCTGAAGGATGTTTTTTCGGGAAACTCTTCTGGGATTTGGCGCCATCTAGCGGCGAGGCTGCATATTGCAACCAACTGAAACTTGTCCCGTGTGCCGAGCGTGTAGGGGAGATACGGTGGCCGACACGAAAACAGGGAAAGGCCTTCTCTGGAGCCAGAGTTTGTTTTTTCCGTCTGGGCTGCTGTAGAAACATGGCGATGCAACATGTCGGACTGTGTGTACAATAATGAAAACAGAGTTATGAGTATTTTATTCCATTTCTGGTAGAGAAGCATCATTGTGCTGAACTCTTTGTAGATCTGTGCAATGCTTTTCATGGCGCTGCTCATAATATTTTGCCCAAAAAGCTGCTTTCCATTGTTTTTTTAGACGATTTTGCTCACAGCTGGCAGCAAACCAGAGTGTCAGACTGCAGAGTGAACGGCAGGAGGCAGCAGATCCACAGAAATACAGAAATAGTATGCAAAGGACAGAAACGTTGAAGACTTCAGATTATCACTTGGATAAGGAAATGATGAGATGACTGGTGGCTTTCTATCAGGCTCATTAAGCTTTTAATCGCACATAAAATGTATTAAAAACATATTTTCAGTTTGAGTTCATTCTGGGAAGAATTATGAGGTGAATGTTTTATGTGATAAGGTTGTTAAATCACTTTCATTTCAATTATGATTAATGTAATAATAATTGCATACTTTAATAATGTAAGAAGTGAACCAGGAGGTAGATTCACAAACAGAAATATAAAGAGATTGATTATCTGCATATGAATGACTTGAAGGGAAATTACAACCTAAAATAAAACTATAATGTACATCAGTCTGATTTTGATGATGTTTTTTTATGAAAATACTACAAATCTTTACTGTCAGTGTTCAATTATCAGGTTTGGCTCTGACGTTTCAATTGCTTTCACATAAAATAAGAAAAGATTTCCTGTTGAGTCTTAATAATTTGTGTTTTATAAAGAAATTGAGAGAATAAATATAACTGCAAAGTAAATCCCCCCCCCCCCCCCCCCACCTCTGGTAACTTCACGGTCCGAGTCTAAAATCAGTTTTAAGGTGGATATTTCCTTTCACATGAACAACGTCGTTGACTCCCTTCTATATTTCCACTCAGTGCTTTTTGTTCTTTGAATGTCTCTCTTCCTCCGTTTCCGTTATCCTGCTGCTGGGAGTCACATGGCGCCTCGTGCTGCCTTCAATATCTCCGATTAAAGTCAGCAAAAACAAACATTGGCACAAAATCGAACTGAATGCAACGCACGAGCTTCACTTGGTCAAACAGGAGAAGCAATTTGAAAACCAAAATGTAAATGATTAAATGAGTAGATTAAATAATAATAATGCGGGTATATATATATAAAATCTTATATTTGTTAGTTGTTATATTTTCTTGCTTGTGTTGTCACTTCGTATTGTAATCAAAGGTCAGTTTGCTGTCTGAATATTGATTTATTTTTTTCAAACATTGAATTAAAACACTCACTGGTGAAAAAATTATAATAATAATTACCTCCTCCTAAAAAATATTTAAATCACAGTTTATTTTTTACAGTCACGAGCCTGCAACTACGTAACTCCAATTGTTCCCTTCCATATTTCCTCCGGTCAGTGAAGGCAGCATGCATCCTGGGGTTTATTAGAGCAAGACGCTCGGATCAGTTCAGAGTCGGACAGAAGAAGTCTGGCGGAGGTTAAACTGATCCGTTAACGTGCACCAGAGAGGACAACATGTGATGTGGATCCTCACAGATGGACGCTCCGCCGTGACGTTTACAACTCAAAAAATAAGTTTGGACTTTTTGTCCTGCAGACACACAAAAACACTCCGCCTCGGACTGACTCAGTGTGCAAACTCTTCGAACTTTTTTTAGGGGGGACTAATCGTGTCGGAAGTTTGAGAGATGTCCGAGCCAGACAAGAGCGAGGACATTCCTGATGAGTCTGCAGGAAAAGGAATCCCAAACGGAGGAAATGCTGCGAAAAGCAAAGAGGTGAGAGTCTGAGTGCGCTCCCAGCTGATGCTTCTGCACCAACTAAACTCATTTGTTCAACATGTATGTTTATTTCACATGACAGCAGTAAACCCCTGGACTTTTGTCCCGTTTGCACCATAAAGCAGTTAAACAGTGAAGAAGACACTTGTTTGTGATTAACTCCAGTAAACTCTAAACTCTGTCAGGTCTCAGCTGCTTCTTCTGTTTCATCTTTCAAACTGTTTGAAGAGTCACATTGTGATCTAAAGATGGACAGCTGGCTTTAAAAGAGACAGAATGATTCATTCTAACTCATGTGAATGATTAACACACAATTGTCCCCTTTTTTATATCCCTTTAAATATATTTAAGAGTGTTAAAATCAATTTAATCTACCCAGTCGGACAGTTTTACACTCTCAGTGGCCACTTTATTAGGAACAACTAACCATTATTCCCATTGTCGATTAATCTGTATATTTTGTTATTAATTGATTTATCAGTACATATATTAAAATTTGTAAAAATTCAAATAAATATATAAGAGTCCAAGATGATTTATTTTGTTGTTGTGTCTGTTGTTTGATGTGATATAAAACAAATATTGCTGTGTTTTTCTAGAAAAAGGAAAATAAAATATTTTCTATTTTATTTTCTGTCGATCAATTAATAGTTTGATCTCAACAATTCTGCCCCAATGGAGCTGAGGCATGTTTGTTGACACTGTCATAGAGGTTTTAATTCAACTATACAATTAATAAATAACGTCATAATAAAGTGTAAAGCAATTCTCAAAATCAAGTGTTTTTTTTAAATTATATATAATTAAAAAAAAACACTTGAGATATATATATATATATATATATATATATATATATATATATATATTGATTGAGGTCAGAAAATGAAAACAGTTTCATCCTTTTGATAAATGTGTGTTTCAGGATTTTGACCTGGCTGCCATCTATGTGTCAGACGCTCAGTACAACAGGAACATCTACTTTGACACGTCGCCTCAGGCTGTGAGGTGAGACATGCACATTTATGATCCAGACGCTTCATCTCCTGCTTTTTTAAATCACTATTATATAATATATATAATATCATATTGAACTCCATCCATCGCAACAGAACATCTCAGAACCGCTGATGCTAAACTTTACAGTTTGATCCCCTCATTTTTAAGTTTTTATGAAGTACAAGTTTGGTGAAATTTTTTTTCCTGTTCAGACTCAAATCAACAGTGGATGTATCTTCTCGGCCTGTTATCTCTTCTTCCTCTGTGCCATAGAGCTCCGTGGTTGTCTAGAAACTATTAGAAACTCATCAGTGAGCCTCACTGTTCCTTCATCACCATGAACACACACTCTGTAGTTTATTTTGACTCAATCTCACACACACACACACACACACACACACACACACACACATCGTCCTGCTGCCACAAACACTCACTCCAAACGTGGATTAATCCGCCGCTGAAAATAGTCCCCAACAAATGCACTTTTTCCTCCTGTGATGTTTGATAAAAAGTACAAAGACCAGCTGTTTTTGCAGAGACTTTTGTTTTTAAATAAAACAATATATGTGTGTTTTTAAAGATTTACATCTGCTGTAGGAACCAATAGTTTTGGAGCTGAGAGCCACTGACAGGAAGTCAGAAAGAATAGAGACAAAAAAATATAACCGCAGTTTTATACTTTAATAGTGTTGTTGACTGTGTCTTCACTAATGCGGCGTCTTTTATCTTCAACACTTCTGTCATGTTATCAGTTAGAGGCTGCTGTGTGTCCCGTCTTGTGAGGACATGAATCTGATTACACAGTCACATTGTGGGGACCCGCCTTTTTTGGAGGGGCCAAAATGTGGACAATTGCATGTCCCCAAAACGTAAATCATTACAGTGAAGACTTGGTTTAAGGTTAGAGTGAGGTTAGGTTATGTTTGGGTTCGGGTAAGTCAATGTAATGTCCCCAAAAGTCATGAAAACACGGCTGCGTGTGTGTGTGTGTGTGTGTGTCCAGACTGTATCTGCGCTACAATCACTGGATCCCTAAGCTGCTCCTCTTCTTCTTTATCGTGGTGGATCTGTCTCTGGCCATCTTCGAGGAGCCGGCCGTCTTCCCTGTGCCTTCATTGGTAAGATGGCCGCCGGCGTCTGACACACCAACGCTGTTCTGTTTTTCGTACTTCCTTTCTTTTTATGTGCACTTCATTGGAAGAAAAACAATCTACATTGATTCTGCAGATAGAAGAAGCTTTGTTTGTAGTCCTCAATTTACACAAGTCAAAACACACACTGAGGGTTTACAGTTCACGCTGATTTATTTTCAAAGATACTTTTTAATTTGTAATCGACGTCTTTAGAGACAATTTGAAACAAGTATATTATGTGGCCATGACCGTCTGATGTTTAATGTTTCATTACAACAGACTGAGGAGGATTTAAAGTCACCATCTGCAACACAAACGGCCTCATTAGGCAGAAAGGAGTGAAACCAGTTTAGACCAGTACCACAGACCAGTGATCGAGACGATCCATTCAAATCACATGTATCAACAGCAGTGTGTGTGCTATTGTTTCTTTCAGTACACCATGCTGGTGGAGCTGCTCTGTCTGCTCGTCTTCACCCTTCGACTCGTTCACTACGCCAAAGTGATTCCTCGAGACAAGTTCTGGAAAGATCCCAAAAACATCTGCATCATCGTCATCCTTGTGGTAGGCGGGGCTTATCAACATCATCATTAGTCTGGTGGGAGGAGCTACTAAGCTCTTGAAACTGAACTCAGTAAATGTGTTAATAACTTGGATGTTTATCAGCCTCTCTGTCAGCCAGTGGCCACTCACGGTACTGCAAAATATACAAAACACAGAACAGCCGTAACCAGAACAATTTAAACTATAACAACTGAAACCAGAACAACTGGAGGGAATCACTGTGTGTGATTCGACTCGGGTCAAGGTTTCGTCCTGGTGACAGTTGGTGAGTCGTGCTGTTTGAACCCGGAGCAGTTCCTGGTTTTAGCTGTGAGCAGAGTTCCTGTCTGTGAGCTGCAGATTCAGAATGTGCTGAGAAGACTTTCTGTCTGTTGTTGCGAAACAACCTTTAGCCGGAGATGTTGCACCGTCAGCACCTTTTTCTTTTTAAAGCAAAGCGGCTTCCTGGTGACTCAGTGAGGCGGCCAATCTTCACTAACTGTTTTTATCACAAACGCTGGTAGTGTCTGTAGTCCGTGAACATTTTGTTGTGTGGTGATTTTGGTGATGTGATGCTGGGAATCATTGGGAGGCTGAGAGCAGGATGTGTTGCAGGTTTCCCTCCAGCCTGCAGCCTTTTTTTTCCTCTTTAGTTGCTTAAAATGTCTTTATCGGTCGTCTCTTGACTTCCGGCTGCAGACACAGTAAATAAAAGTGAGAAGTCTTGATTTGATTGATTCACACAGCCTGAAATCTGAATCACTTTTATTTGTATTGTTCTGATTATTGTTGTTGTTTACATATAATACACCTGACCGAACATGAGGGGTAGCCATTTGAATCATGAAGTTGTGAAATTAAAACTGATTCCACTTAAAGAAAATAAATGCAGGAAAACCTTTCAGAAATGATGAGGAGCTGAAATGTGCCAGACTACATTTAATTTGTATCAAACATTCAAATAAACAGTTTTATGTTTGACTTCTGCGTGTCGTCCAGCTCACTCTGGTCGATATGATCATCTACGAAGCGCTGATAGCTACAGACTGTTACGCTGTCCGCTGGTCCAGAGTCCTGCGCCCGCTGCTATTGGTCAACGTCACAGAGGGACGGCAGGTAAGCTGTCTCACCCGTCTCACCCGTCTCACCCGTTCTAATAATATTGTCATGGAAATCAACTTTTGAGGTTATTTTAATAGTTTTGTTTGAGAAGAGAGACACTTCAATCACAGTGTGTGTGTGTGTGTGTGTGTGTGTCTTTATTTTCTTCCACTACAAAAATAATTGTGAATGTGAGAATATTAATAATAGTGGAACTGTGGGTAAGTCATACATTGCTAAAGAATATTACGAGAAAATAATTAAGTGAATGTGCAATTCTGATACCAGAAGTTAAGAAGATTTTGCCTCCAAATCCAGTTTAATAAGTGGGGATATTGATATTTCTGGCTCATAAAGTTAGACTGTGGTCATGTGAGCAGGTGTGTGTGTGTTCAGGTGTCTCACAGGTAAACGTGCAGCGGTGTTTTATAAGTGACTGGCATCTGTCCTTGAATCAAATGTGTTCATTTGAACTCTGCTGTTTGAACTTCCTGCTGCAAAACGTGCAAATGTTTGACTCTCTGAGCCGACGGCGCCTGAACGCATCAGTAATTAGTTGTTCGTGTCCTCCTTCATAAACTCTGTTTGTTTGTTTGTGTTCAGCTCCGCAGAGCGTTCAGAAGCATCCGGAACGCTCTGCCTCAGATCTTCTACGTCTTCCTGCTCTTCATGTTTAGCCTCCTGATCTTCTCCCTCATGGCGCTCAAACTGCTGGGCAAACGGTGAGATTCAGTCATTTCTAATCCGACACTTATGAACAGCTTTACATGAGCTGTGAACGCTGGTGAGGCAGCACGATTATTAAAACGGTTTCTTATTCGAAATGTATATCAATCTAAACTTGCTCCTATTTAGATATGTTGATTTTTCTAAGCTAACGAAAAACCCAACGATTCGTAGTTTCAGGTGATTATACACCTGAAATCATAGCTATGAATATTATATTCAGTTTCTGCCCATAAATCCCTCTAAATCCTGTCAAAGATGCATGTTTTTCCTCTTACCTGTAGAGCTGTTTATTAATCTAGATTGTTTTGGTGTGAGTGTTGCAGAGATGTCTGTCTTTTCATGTCGGAACTGTGGATGGAAGAAAATAGTTCCTAAATGAAAGTTTATAGTTTATTAGTAGTTACAGTTAAGAGGCAAAATATATATTTTTGATTTTGGGGGGGGGAACTGTCCCTTTTAAGTATACACATTAACTACCTGTTTTTTCTCAGAGTGAAACCTGTTTATGTTTGTTGGCATTGCATATATTTAGGATCTGCACCTTGCTGCAACACAACATTCTCCCTCTGGATGAATGAAGTTGTATAAAGTCGTTCTCTAATCTGAATTCAGAGACCGTTTGATAATCTCCAAGTTATTTGTGAATCTGAAGTTCTTTGAGGCTCAGTAGTTTTATAATAAAAACAGCACTTCATGAAGAAGACTGATTGTGTGTGTTTTCTGTGCAGAGGTCTGAAGACTATCAATGGAGCTCCGTACTTCACCAACTACCTGGAGATCGTCTTCGATCTGTACGTCCTCGTCACCACGGCCAACAGCCCCGACGTCATGTAAGACTTTAAGACAAACTCTCTTCACTGTGTCTTCACTCACCTGGTCTGAGGTCAGATTTGATCACAGAACTGATGACTCTGGTGACCTCTGACCTTCCTCTACTCCACCATCCGTTTCAGTTTCATCCCTTTAGCTTGAGGCTTGAAATTGTACAAAACATTTAGAGACTCTGAAGTATTTTAAAAATTCAAAAATCTTGTATTTTTGTACTTCCTGATGAAAAGGTGGAAGTTTTTTTTCCACACGCCAAGACATTTCAAATCAAATTAAACAATTTGAATTACAATATTTTCATATTCTCTAAATTATAAATTCATCTCCATTTCTCTAATGGGTGAGAACATCATTAACCACCTTCACAGCATGGCGGCGTTACGGCAGCCATCATGTTAAAGATGTTCCTTTATTCTGTTCTGTGAGGATGAATTATTATGAACTTTGTAAATGTCTTTCTGTAAGCGACTCTTTTCTTTTGTCCATCAACACGTTCTTGTGTCTGCAGTCAGAAGCTCTCGCGGAAAAGAAGAAGGAAGTGACTCTCGCGGAAAAGAAGAAGGAAGTGCTCTCTCAGAAACATTTATCTATTTATCTGTTTATCTGCATGTTTTGTCTTCTGCTTCTCGTTGGCAGGATGCCTGCGTACAATGCCAGCTTCTTCTTCGCCATCTTCTTCATCTTGTACATTCTCATCAACACCTACATCTTCATGTCCGTCTTCTTGGCCGTCGTCTACAACAACTACAAGAAATACCTGAAGGTACTGACGGAGAGTCTGAAACACGCCATGTAAACATTATATTTATTTTAAATGTTCAAACTGCTGCAGACGGCTCCACTTCAACCTCTAATTTAGGAAAAAATATCCAAAACATTTGGGTCCTCGTCTTTTGTCTCATAGAGTGAAACTATTAAAGCAGAACGTAAATCCCACATCTAATCTCTCACTCACACACTCTCACAGGATCTTGTCAGACTCTTGGAAGCTTTCTGCATGTTTCAGTCTCTGTTTTTCTCTTTGAGCTCATCTGTGACAGCAGTCATCCTCAGCAGTTTGACAGCTGTATCATTTTTATAAAAAATACCAACTACAGCTTTAAGGCTACAAACATCCCATAATGCAACACTCTGTTGAAGCCAGTGTTACAGCGGTACGCTCGCTATTCAAACATCTGATTCTGTGCAAACGTAATTGTCTCGTCTTCAAATATAAGACGACCTCAACTTTTTAGAAAATTCATGTCTGGACGCGTTATAGAATCCACAATGTTCAGTGTTTGAACTCTAGTTGAGCAAAAAGGAGAGCAGGTGTCTTAAAAGCATTGGTGTTCTGTCGCTCCACCAGGAGGAGGTACGGCAGCTGGTGAGGGCCAAAAGGCACAAGATGGTGCGAGCGTTTGCCGTGCTGCAGGAGCAGAGCGCGGAGGGCGGGCAGCCGGTGGTGAAACAGGCTAACTGGAACCAAATTGTCAAACTTGTCCAGCCCGACATCAGCAACGCCCACAGAGAGCTGCTGTGGAGCGTCTCCGACGACAACAACCAGGGGTTCATTGGTGGGTCACACACACACACACACACACACACACACACACACACACACACACACACACACACACACACACACACACACACACACACACACACACACACACACACACACACACACACAGAATATATATATATCATTGTAGACACTCAATACATATTTGTACCCATACAAAGCTCTCACTGGGTGACACTGAGATTATTACTGTTTTTTTACTATAAAATAGTTATTACAGACTCATCTGATCAGAGAAGAATTGCCTCAACAACTTAAAATCATGTCTTTCAAAGAGTTAATTAAAATAAAACCTTTTTATAAATGAAGATTGAGATAGTAAATGCATTACAGGCAGACCAAGACACACATCTCACCTGCTGCTTTATGGTCTCTTTGACTCTAAATGGACCATAATTTACTAAATGAACATCATGCTGTATTGAAGAAGACTTGAAACTCGAGATTGAGACCATAAACTCATGTTTACAATGTTTACTGAAGGAATAAATCAAGAGAGAAGTAGAGTCATTTTCCCATAGACTTCTATACAATCTGACTTCTATACAACCAGAGGAGTCGCCCCCTGATGGCCAGTAGAGAGAATGCAGGTTTAAGACACTTTCGCATTGACTTAACTTTTAAGAACCGGAGGTTGCCGCCTGGCCACAACCAGCAACCACAGCAGCTCTCCGCCCGGTGTACCACCTCTCTCGGCTTTCTGCAGAGTCACTATATGCACACTCATCCTCCACATGGAGGAAGTCAAACTCTGCTTCATCATCTAGTTCAACTTTATTCTGAGAACAAACTGAGCAGAAGAGCAGATATCACACAAAGCCAGGTGGACAAAACTTAGTTTGTTCCACATTTTTACACCAGTGACCGTTTCACTCAATCACACGCTTTATAAAGCGGTTAGAGGGACACGCTTACTGTTCAGCTGCATCTAATGTGCGAGTCAAATGTCATCGACGAGCGTGTGGGTTCAACTAAGTACATTTGCTCAAGTACTTTTTGGTACTTTTTGGTACTTTATGCTTCTCTTCCACTACATTCCAGAGGGAACTGTTGTACATTTTAGATAGATAGATGGAGCATCCTGGCGGGACATTGGCACACAAATAAAAGATAAGAGGCAAAACATGTAGACTACTTATCAAATAGTGAACAATCACAATACATACTTATAAACAGTTACTTAAAAACATATCTTAAAAGTAGGATCATTTTTGTAAAATTGAATGCCAATTGTCCTGTAAAGTTGGAGTGCAGTTACGGATCAAGTAATTCGAGTTTAATAACTTTCCCAACATTAATGTCTAAATGCTGTTTCAAACACTAAGATGCTGGTGAAGAAATCACTAATTATTCGTTGGTCTAAAACCAATAACATTTGAATATATTGAGTTTAAAAATATTGCGATCAGTCTTTAAAATCCTCATCATGTTTACATTTTTAATTGCAGGACGTAAACTCCTCCATTTATATCATGCATTCATCCACTTCCCATAATAATGGTTGATGATAAACTAACCCTATAGAACAGACTAGAATGCCTTTATTATCATTGCACCGTGTACAATGAAATTTGCTCTGCAGCTCCTGAAACGGTGCATTAACATTTTACACATGCACACACACACACACACACACACACACACACACACACACACACACACACACACACCTTACAGATAAATAACAGTAATAAAACAAAAGCTGTGATAAAAACCAAGTAGCATGTTAGGATGGCCATGTAGAGGCTGGACTTTAAAAGCATGAGGCTGGAGACAGAGTGGTGCAGACCAACCAGTTTATTTCACCCACAATTAAAACAGGAAATGTATTTGATCTATGTAACATGTGGTCCGTAAATGACTTGAACACAAACGTTACATTTTATCTTACTGCTCAATCAGCCACAGTTAACACTACCCTCGGTCATCATTTTGGCCGAGCCTCCAATCAATTCTAGCAGAGGCAGCTGCAACATCCACCAGAAACCAAACATCAATACAATTCATTACAAGTGTGTGTCTTATTTCTTTTAAGCAGTCCTGTATACAAATACCAGTAATGGAGCGGGACTTCATTAAATAGCATATCAAAATAAAATTATGTAAATGATTTCAGCTGATGCTTTATTAGAATAATGTTTGTCTGTTTTAACTACAAAGTGCGCTGTCTGTTTCGGGTTTCTTACGAGAATACAATACTTTTTTTTTATCCTACTAAACAAACGAAGGTCCCCCCCCCCCCCCCCCCTTGAGTAGCGTCTGCAAACTTCCTGTCAGGCTGTGTCCCGAGGTCTGACAGGCATTAACCGGGGCCATAAAGTCTTCCCTCCTGTAATAGATGATGTCAAACAAGATGAAAGTTGTAAGTCGGGAAACAATAAAAGTGAGGAGGACACGTGGGTGCCCGGTGGTAGTTATTCTCTGTTTTTATTTCTCGGCTGTTTGAGAGAAACTTTCTGCCGGTAAACTCTGAAATCTCCAACTTTACGAGTTGAAAAGGAGCTCTTGAACACTCCATAAAACCTTGGCACGTGTCAGTTTAGTTTCCTCTCATGAAGTGTGTTTACATGAACACTTGTTTCCTGGTTATGTGTCACACCTGCGCACAGGTGATCAGGCCCTGAAGTGGTAACATTAAGGAAGACACAAGACTGTGTTATTGTCTGTAAACTGAAAGTTATGTCATCAGAATAATTAGAAATCAGTTTTATCAGTTTTACTTTTAACAATATATTTGATATGGTGTTTGTGATTTAGTATTTTTGGTCGATTGATTGACAGGTAAGGTGGCGTTCGTCCAGCTGGCCGACCTTCTGAACATCGAGGTGATCACGCTCAAGTCAAGACCACACCCACTCCAGAGTGCATGCCCCGCCCTCTACCTGTCGGCCCCCAGCCGCCTCCTCTGCCGATTTGTCCAACACCGGTGAGACAGACAGGTTTTATCTGTTTGTATAACTGATTTCTTTGTAGCGCTGGGTATCTATAAAATGATTTATATATTCTGTAAATAATATATATATATATTTCTGGCATGAAGTATATTTTTATTAATGACGTAATCATTGGTGGTGCCTGGTGTCGCGCCTCATGGTCATGCACCTCTGAATATTTTTAACTTGGGACACGTGATCACCAGACTGACACAAATAGTTAAATAAAATCAAATAAAAGCACTATTTACATGTCTGGGACTGATACAAAGAAGGCCAATTGTTGTTTTTAGGTGCTTTGGAAACTGTGTTAAAAATCTTAATTTTAGTATATATTTTCCCAACCTAATCAAATCTGTTATAGGATATTCAACCTTCGTTTCTTTATAATGCATGTGATACTTGACTTCTTTCTTTATTGGGATTGTACAAAGGCAATACAATAGTCCATGAATATGAGATGAGTTTACAGATAATTACAATCCCTCCTCAGCATTGTCGAGAGCTTTTTGCCAGTTACACCTATAGACTGTATATAAGAAGTGGACGTAGTCATCGTGACGTAGTCATCGTTACGTCACCAATTGGTTTCTGGACTGCTGTTATGAAGCCTTGAGTTTGCGACCTGTCAATCACAGTAAGCCCGCCCTAAATCATACTCCGCTTTATGGTCTATTTTACTCTAAATGGACCATAATTTACTAAATGAACATCATGCTGTATCGAAGAAGGCTTGAAACTAGAGATTGAGACCATAAACTCATGTTTACTGAGGTAATAAATCAAGAGAGAAGGAGTCATTTTCTCATAGACTTCTATACAACCAGAGTAGTCGCCCCCTGATGGCCAGTAGAGAGAATGCAAGTTTTTAGACACTTCCACATCGGCTTCACTCGCCGCCTGGTTACACCTACTGTCTCTGGGTTATACTCGTTATCATTTTGATTCTTTACAATCTGCGCACCGTCTGGTGAAGATGAACCCTGGCCTGCAGAAATACATTTCACAGAGGTGGTGACAGACCCACTGGAGCTCTGCTGTGCGTGTGTGGGTGTGTGTGTGTCTTTCAGGGCCTTTGTGATCATGTACGACCTGATTATCCTGGTGAACGCCGTGTTCATCGGTCTGGACGAGGCAAATCCGTTGATCGCTAACTCCGAGTGGGTTTTCTTGGCTCTCTACCTGCTGGAGATCCTGCTGAAGCTCTACGTGTTCGAGCCCAGAGCGTTCTTCTCCAGGCACAGCTACTGGAACTGGTGAGGACAAGCTGACGTACACCATCTCCACCTCACGTCACCTCCACTGTCGACGTCTGGTAGAATCTCACACTGTGTTTGTCCCAAATGAGCAAAGGATTCTGGGTAACGCTGCATTTTGTCCACAGGAAGCTGGAGATAAAGTTCAACAAATGTTGTTATGAAGATGAAAGGAAGAGGTTCGATCAGATATCATGTGACAAGATGTTTCTCTTGAAGTGTCTAGTCTAGAAATACTGGAATCAGCCCAAACAATATGCACCAAATTCTCTGAAAATAAAAGAGGACTTCATCTTAGTGAGTTACAGTTAGACAAAAATCAATTCTTGTCAGATAGAAATAACTCAAAACTATTTTGTTTTCTTCACTTCCTACAAAACTGATCTTAACTTTCCTCCAGATAGTTTCTTTTACATCATGATTCATGAATTTATAGAGCAGTTATAAACTAATGTTGGACGTATTAATGTAACGAGGCATTAATACCTTCTGATGGACTGCATGGACGTTTATAAAATTATTATTTACATGATCTCTGCTCAACTTGAAGAAAATGTGTATGATTTAGTACAAAATAACAATATTTTATATTTGAATATTTGTTTGAAGCTGCTTGTGTTTGAAACTCAATAAGTGTTTTTTTCAGAACATCCTCCAATATGAGGGGAAACACTTACTGATAAAACTCAAAATGAAAAACGTTTCCTAATCTAAATTCAATGAGCTGTGTCACATCCATTTCACACAGCTTATCTTCGTCCCAGATTATGAGTACAAGGTATGTGACGCGTGTTCCAGTTCCATTATCTGCTGCTTCTTCAGTCGAACGCCTGTAAGCGCTTGGACCAGCTCACTGATGCTTGAGGCGGCAATTTATTGGGTTGTTTTTGTGCCATTATGGAGTAAAAACACTTTTTTGTGGAGCTGTTTTAGGGCCAAAATTCTGAAAGTAAAAAACTCTAAAAAGTGTTAACGAAAAAGCCATAAAGAATTAATTAAAAACCTCAAAGACAAAAAATGAGGAACCAAAACTGCGAGCAAAAAACAAACAAAAAAACCCTCTCAGGTCTTCAGATGTTCTCTGTATTTTGACTGCGAGGTAGAAACAGTGACTGGAGGTCACTAGCTGGACCTCAACCTGCCGCTCACAGTTTTGGTTTCTCATTCACACTTTTAGTTTTTTCTCTCAGACATTTTTTTTTACACACAATTGCCACTTTATTAGGTACACCTGTACAATCTAATGCAATACAACAGCTCTGCCATAACTTAATCTGTCTTTACAAAGTTTATAATGTTCAGTTTTTGTTGACAATGTCAGAAACCTGTAAACAAAATGTGGTGTTTGTAATCCTGTGTCCTTCCCATTATTTTCATATATATTAAAACAGCCATTTTGAATTTTAAAAATATGGAATCAACATCCTCAAACACCCAAAACCAATATCCAATATTGCCCAAATCAGCCACGCAGTTACTGAAATATTTTCCATATATGTGATTATACTAATTAATGCTAAGCATCCAAATTGTTGAACATGTGCAACATTTCCAGATGTCACAAAAGGGCTCTGTGGGCTGGCATGTAGACGTACATACTACATGCATTCAAAATATTAGAAATCATCTCCACCATCACTAACTGTGATTGAATTAGAACTTCTATAACCGAGTCAACACAAACTGAATATGATACGCTCCATAACTTTATGGCAGAATAGTTGTATTGTATTAAACTGTGCAGGTGTACCTAATAAACGGACCACCAACTGTGCTGAAACTCTTTTGCTGTTGAAGTTGTTGTCTTTCTTTTCAGTGGCATTGTTTCACTTCCCGCTGGTGAGCAGTGCAGCTGCAGTGACTTCAGTCGGATACGTTTGTATGTTTCATGGATGTATAATAAGAACTGGATATCAAACTCAAAGATGGCACCGTCTTCATTTGAATGAAAATTGCTCACTGAGCTTAAAGCCAAAAAAAAATCGTTTTGTGGCTTCCACATTGATGCTTTACATCAGGACGTCACACACATGAAAATCCTTTTACAAATACAAAACCTCCACGGGTTAACTATTCATAACACACACAGTAATAACTGAGCTTGTTTGCAGTTGGAGACGTCCTGTGAACAGTGTTACAGATGTCTCTTTTATAATAGAGGTCTATGGGGGAAATTGTTTGCTGCAGTACCTCGAGGGACCACTGGGACAAATTGACAGGTTGAGTGGTGGCGCCTACAGATCTTTTAATACATCCATGAAACAAGTCATTAAACATGTTGATGTCTCACTTACATCCTGTGGACACAAACGGGACAAAAAAAACCATCGGCTTCATTTAAGCTAACGCCGGTTTTGCTTTCAGCTTCATCACTGTCGAAGAAAAGTATTTACGCTCAACTTGAAATGTTGGTTTTCTAATGTTTGATTTGTGTTTTTAGGTTCGACACCATCATCGTCATCTCCGCTCTCATCGCCACAATCGTCAACTCCGCCTTGACATCATGTAAGTTTGTTATACTTCTGTTTAAAGTTAGCGGTACCGCCACAAATAATTTTCTCCATAGACCTCTATTCAATGTAGTGCTGAAAGAATTAGTCGAGTAGACAAATTTATCAATTAATAATTTGAGTCGCCTAATAAATCACCATCAATTCTCTGGTGTCAGTTTCTCTAATGTATCAGATTTTACTACTTCAGTTTATAGTTTCACGTCAGTGTTTTTCACAGCTATTTTACACAAAGTGAAAGGACATTCACCAACAGAGCTAAGAAACCACTGCTGCAGAACAAATACAGATAAAAACTTGGATCCCACTGGCCGATTTAAAAAAAAATTAAAATCTATTTAGCGAAGTTTGTTCATTTTGCCATAACTGTAACAGCATCATAAAACTCAATTTGGTTTATTCTGTCACTTAACTTTCTTCGAGGAACTTGATTATTTTTGCTCAATCCATCTAAAAAAGGCAGCCATTTTTAAAATTGAACCTCCTCAAGTGCAAGTTTTTCATGTGAGTGTGCCCCACTGGGTAGCTCATGGCCGCCACTCGCATATGACATTTTTTTAGCTGATACCGTCCCGCGTGATAGCGTCGTCATGCGTAGCACCCACCTTCTGGTTCTCCCTCGGGTAACTACTGTTCGCTCTGTCAGTACTTTCGCCCCAGTTTGCTATGATTTGCAGGCTCGCCGTCACCATGTTGAGAGCCGTTGAGAAGCAATCGAAATGCTCCCAATCTTGCACCTTTTTTAAAGTTGATAATGA
The DNA here is from genome assembly GCA_032191485.1 of Leptoclinus maculatus. Taxonomy (NCBI): domain Eukaryota; kingdom Metazoa; phylum Chordata; class Actinopteri; order Perciformes; family Stichaeidae; genus Leptoclinus; species Leptoclinus maculatus. The sequence goes on from JAVDOI010000009.1 coordinate 23,501,533, forward strand.
ATCACAGTTTAAATTTAGAGTTTAAAGTTTTGGTCCAACAGAATTCAATTTAATATGTTCAGAGTAAAAATGTAACTGAAGTTTTAAAGAGAGCTTTACATTTAATCTTTAGTCATTTCAAACTTTTAAAGTTTGGTGCAACACGATTTCAAGTTAAACCAGTTTCAACCTGAGTAATCGTGTCCGCCCTGTTGTAGCGGGAAATTACACCAGCCGACAGATCCTGGACATCGTCTTCATCCTGCGAGTCCTCAGACTGATCCGGGTGGTGGACAGCATTAAAAGGTTTGATCTTTAAATGCACTTTTGTCTGATTCAAACACGGTTGTGGTTTTACATCATTGCTCAAGCTAGTTTATCATTTGGACACCTGGGATGGACTCCGATGAGACGAAGGAAATGTATATATGTTTTTTACTCCGCCTTACTTTTAGACAGCAGGACACCTTCTTATGTACCATCGCTCTCTCATCTGGACTATATCCCCTGTTAGGTTTCGTGCAATCATCAACACCCTGATCAGGATCGGACCAGCGATCCTCACATTTGGACAGCTGATCATTGTAAGTTGCGGATAGCAGATTGTTGGAATATATTGTAAGGCATCTAAAAGTGTATTAGTTTCCCCAACAGTGCCTAAAAGTAGTCTATGTTTAAAGACCTGTGGTGTATTAAGCACACTTAAGCCCACAGTCATATTAGCAGCTCTGTGAGGCTGTACTAGGACACAGCCGTGCTTTTGAGCTAAATGCTTACGTCATAATAGCAATGCTAGCATGCTGATGTTTAGCAGGTTTAATGTTGACCTTGTTCACCAACTTAGTTTAGCGTGCTAACATGCTAACATTAGCTAATTATCAGTACAGCTGAGGCTTGTGGGAATGTCATTCATTCTTCTGGTATTTGGTCATAAAGCATCGTATCGGAAACATTCAAATGTTGACCTGGCGCTGGATGAAGAGTCAGAGGATCACCAAAGTTTGTACAATTCATCCTGAGGGGAACATTAATGCATGAACCACTTTTCCTCACAATGTATCCAAATCAATCCTCCTCCTCCTCAGGTGGTGTACTACATCTTTGCCATGGTAGGGATGGAGCTGTTCAAGGGGAAGTTGAAGTTTTACGAGGAGGACTCCAGCGACCCGGCGAAGGCGTACTGTGGAAACCCACTGCTGAAAGGCAGTGACTTCGCACAACTCAACTACTGCAAGAACAACTTCAACAACGTGGTGTCGTCCTACATCCTGCTGTTGGAGCTCACCGTGGTCAACCAGTGGCATGATATCCTTCACCTGAACGCCTCGCGCACGGGGAGTAAAACTGTTGGTAGTGTCTTACTGGTGACGGCACTGCCATTTACACTGGGTTCAATCTGATGTAGCTGAGATTTAAACAATATCTGCTCATCACTAATCCAAAAAGTAATACAATAACAACTGCCATTCTGAAAAACTTCAAATGTGTTTTGTAGAATAAAAAAAAAAGCATCACCTTCATTTTTATAGCAGGTACATCAATGTTGACGCTTGCCGTGCTCAGATAGAAAATTCAAGAGTACAATATTCAAAAAAGCTTTATTGAAATCCATCAAACGATCAATTTCAGATCAAAAAATTCAAAGTCAATTGGTGAGATTCCAATTATTGTAAGTGAGTTCGTATCACAATAAGGTTTAGAAGTTGCTTGTAAAATGCTAATTATTGCTTAATTATTGCATCTTTTCTTTGCTTTCATACAGAAGCAAACTTCATTTTAAGATAACATGATTCAGAATGTAAATAAAACTAGTAGTGGTAGAAGTACTCGGATCATGTACTTGATTGAAAGTATCAATACAACAGTGTAGAAACACTGTTAAAGGTCCAAATTCATTCAAAAATGTGCCAAAGTCAAAATAGTGATATTACCCAAAGTCAAAGTACTCATTATGCAGAATGGCCTATTTAAGAATCATATATATTAAATATTTGAATTATAATAATTGATGCATTAATGTGTTCATCACTTTGATGTTGCAGTTGGTAAAGGTGGAGCTCATTTATCTTGTTTGTTGATGACATTTTGTATTATTAATCTGAATCTGCAAAGTAACTAAAGTTATCAAATATACGTAGTGAAATGTACAGTATTGTCCCATGAGATGTAGCGGAGTAAACCGTTCTCACGGATATTATTACGATGTTTAGGAATAATTTCTTTACTCCGATTGATTCAAATGTTAAACTCTGTGATTCCTTAACGTGACTCCACTGCTCAGCAGCGGCTTCGCCGCCGTCACCCACATATCAGCCAGGCTCTTCTTCATCCTCTTCCACATCATGGTCGTCATCGTCATCATCAAGTAAGACTAAGGAGGAGGAGGAGGGACATGAGACAAAGACACTGAGGTGAAAGACACAGGTGTTCTAAAAACAAGAAGTTAGTCATTTAGATTTAGCTTGATTTACAACATTTACATTATATCATTATCTCTACTGTTTATCACCAAGAGGTGTCCATTAATCCACTTAGAAAAAAGGCACACTCCTTATCACTGCAGAAGTTGCCTGAGAAGTTTTCTTCAGTATCAAAGTATTCCAGTCACAATTGTCTGTATGTCCATGGGTACATCTGCAGTCAGGAACTGCTTATTCAGCATACATTTAATCCTCGCAATTTGCCGAAACGTAAACAAGATATCGTCTGGGGCTGACGACGCATCACTTCCTGCTTTTCAGTATCTTCGTGGCGTTCGTCCTCGAGGCGTTCTTCGTGGAGTATTCGGTGGATAAGAGCGACCTGCAGACGTCTCTGGAGAGGAAGATTGAGGAGCTGGAGCTGGCTGTGGCACAGTACGTTACAAAGACAACCAGGACCTGTCGCTCACTATACTCTGGGAAGGACCGTACCACTTTAGGATTTCCAACATGTACTAAAACACAGTATTTGTGTGTTTTTTTAGAGTGTTTTCAAAACTTTACAATCAGACTCTCAAATATGAAATCCTGAGAAAAATGTTATGATGAAATGATTATGGAAAGTAAACGGATGAACTGGCTCAGAAAATCCCTGGTACGGTCCTTTTTAAAGCACTTTATTTGTTAAGAGTCTGAATAGCTTTTATAGTCTGAAATGTACAATACATTTAATGAAATGGTTCCCAACGTTTTTAGCTTGTGATCCCTTGTTACAGGAATGTTTGTCATATATTTTCCATTTTTAAAGGTGAACTGGTTCAATAATCCACAAGGACAAAGCAACGACAAGAATAAAATAAAACCAAAAAAAGTTTGGTTATTAAAATGTTCAGCTGTTTTATCCGTGTCGTTTTGTGCACCAGGGAGAAGTTGGAGGATAACTTGGTGAACGCCATGGAAACCATGGACAACGACCTGGAAACCAGCCAATCGGCAAACAACAAACCCGGCCTGATGTTTAAAATCGCTTCAAAAAGTAAGAAACAGTCAGACCGGCAGGGTCATAGCAAATGGATGCTTTTATTTTGAAAGAGCAGACTCTGTGGGATCTGTAGATCAAAGAACCGGAAGAGCAAAAACTATGAGAGCAGCTTTTACTCTTTGACAACTCTTTATTTGAACATAGACATTTAAAAGATAAAAATCAGACCACCTTCACTGGAATTGCTTCATTTTGCTCACCAGGTGTGTTCAATGTGTTCGGCGTTTCATTTTACTGATATAAGTGGTACGATCGATGTAAATAACAATTTTGTTACTTTTTAACCACATCTGCCAAGAAATTCAGAACATCTTGTAGAACCTTTTAGCTAAATGCTCATTGAGTAGCCTTTAAAATCAAAATCTAAAACTTGTGTTTTAGACATTTAGCCCAGTTTTAACGAATAGTTGTCTTTTCACCTGCAGATCACAGAAACCTTTATATGAAGCTATGAAAAATGTCACAAATAAACAGCAATACTAATTAATTAAGATTTTTTTTTTCCTCAAATAACCAATAGAAAAAAATGCATAAAGATATCACATTTTGAAATTTTAAGTTTAACAAAATAAAATAACTTTTGTGTCTTTTGAGATTTCTAAATTCTAGTTCAGAGACAGAAATCCAATGTGCTCTGCTCCTGAACTGTTGAGCACAGTATTGATTATGGATGATGATGACATCACTGGTTTGTTTCCTGTCAGGATATCGGACGGTGGACGCTCTGCTGCAGCGGATGTTCGAGGCCGACCTCGACCCCGAAGACTTCGCTGAGAACGACGATGAGGCCAACGGGAACTTTGCAAACCCGGCGTTCAGCTCTGTGTAGACATTAATGTACAAATATATATGAAGGGAACCAGATTATATCATTTATTTACAGTTTTATACAAAATGTTAAATCTGATGTTTATCCAGTGTTATATTTTTTATATATCTTTCCTGTAGCGCTGTGTAGAAACACAGAGTATTTAAACTGTTTATGTTTTATTTATTTCTTTGTGGCAGAAACGAAACAAAAAAAAACTAAACAAGTCTGTTTCACAGATGCAGCAGAAAGTGAAATATCAGGAAAAATTTAAATGCATTTTGAAATAAAAAAGATTCTCACTTTAAATGTTTCCTTTATGTTAATAGTGAGGAGACTAAAGAGGGCACAGTGGGAATGTGTGTAAATTTGAAATGTCATTAATATTTTATTAATAAAAAGACAAGATCTGCCAAAAATCAAGCTTTAATATTACGTATTAACTCTTCCTTCCATTGAAATTCAGTAATATGTTTCTAACACTTTGGGACCATGTGATTTTATTGTTATAATAGTGGAATCTGTACAAATCAAATAAAAGCATAAAGATCTAGAAGAAACTTACAAATTAATATAAAATAGTTTATTCAGGAAGTAGTCCTCAAAAGACCATGTTATCAAATTAAAATGCATTTAAAGTCATTTCTAATTGAGAAGTAAGACAGAAAAAATTTCAAAATAAAGCTGTGAAAATGGAAATCTGGATTTTTATGAAAGGAAAATGAATAAAGGGAGCCAGATATTTGTATGTGGCTGTAAAACTAAAATATATATATGATATTGATAAGTGGTGTTCAGCGGTTTGACTCAGTGTGGATGACGAGTCATACAGGAGCAAACTCAGCTGATGAAGACCGTGTGATGTGGTCAAAAGCTCCAGAACAAGCGAGGAAGTGGAGTTGAGATTGTTTTCTTAATTATATGAGGAGTCTGAGCTCATTGGCATCAAAGCAGCAGAAATGGAGAGTACATTTACTGAAGTACTGTATGTAAGCACAGTGTAGAAGTACTTGTACTTTTAGTATTTCCGTGTGATGCTACTTCATACTTCTACACATTTATCTGAATGTTTGCTGCTTTTTAAAATACAACTTTCCTCTATAAAATCACTGCACTTCTGTCTCTCAGTACTTTTACTGCAATACTTTAACTTCAAGAAGCTAATAATACCTATGTACTTTTACTACTTATACTTTAAGTGCATTAAGCTGATAATACTTGTGTACTTTTACTACTTCTACTTTAACTGGATGAAGCTGAAGCTACTTGTGTACTTTTACTGCTGATACTTGAACTACATGAAGCTGATAATGCTTGTGTACTTTCACTACCAATACTTTAACTGCATTAAGCTGAAAATACTTGTGTACTTTTACTACTTATAATTTCACTGTATAGAGCTAATTATACTTGTGTAGTACTAATTATTTAACTAAGTAAAGCTGAGAATACTTGTGTACTTGTCCTACTGATACTTTAACTACATGAAGCTAATAATACATGTGTTAATTTACTGCTGATACTGTAACTACCTGAAGCGGATAATAATTGTATACTTTTACTGCTGATACTTTAACTACATGAGTACTTGTGTAATGTTTCAACAGGCTCCGTGCCAGCAGGGCGCGCTGTGGGGCTGCAGCTTTAACGTGGAGACACCGAGGAAGTGTGTGTGTGTGCGTGTGTGTGTGTGTGCGCGTGTGTTTCAGAGTGGTGCTGATGCTGTAGAGATGGAGCAGAGGGAGTGGAGAAGGAGGATCCTGCTCGGCTCCGGACAGAAAACAACATTCAGGTAAGAAAACAACAAACAAACGCTAGAAACTGATCGAATCAAGTGATCGCAGCGAACATCGAACAGGAAACCAAAGCGATTAAGGGTGTGTGTGTGTGTGTGTGTGTGTATGTGTGTGTATGTGTGTGTGTGTGTGTGTGTGTGTCGGTCGGTGTGTGCGAGGCCACAGGCACGATATCGCATCAATATAATCTCCACAGAAAACAATCGATCAGATTTGTTGTTTTCTATTGAGAATAGAAGCCTCCCGTCGGTGTGTTGGTGTGACAACAGTAGAAAAGGCCCGACGGTAAATGAAGGGGAGGATGAGGCGTTCAGGTGCTGGTTACAGGGTGGGACTGAACAGCGCCTCCTGCCTCCCTCACATGATTAATAAAACATCAACGTTACTGTAAAGACGGAAACAATAAGTACACAACATATACAATACTACAACAATACAATACTACAATACTACAATACTAAATAAAATATAGAATCGATATTAAATCAAACTTAAAATAAGCAGTTTTTTGCCTACAGTGGGGATATGTTTTAAAATGTCCTGAGATAAATTCAATACCATAATATGCAACAAAATATAGATTCTAGTATGTAGAAAAAGTTAAACTATATTAAGAAAATAATATTCACGCTTGTGGTTTTGTTTACAGTGGAGTTATGTTTTAAAATGTCTTGACATAAACACAATAACATACTATAATATAATATATAGAATCAAATACATTTGAATAATAATAGTAAATTAAGGTGGTATAAAAACACACTGGGGGTTTGTTTTTAGTGGGGTTGTGTTTGTCCTGAAATAAATACAATAGTAAACTATAATATACAACAAAATATAGAATCAAATATATAAAAAACTTAAAAATATATATATAAAAATAAACACTCTGTTTACACTGGGGGTTTTAAAATTTCTAAAAATAAATACAATACTCTACTATTAAATAAAATATAGAATACAAACGTGAGTGCAGGTGGTTTGTTTACAGTCGGGTTGTAAAATAAAATGGATCAAGATTAAGAGAATGCTTAGAAGAAATAAAAAAAATACAACACTCAATAAATTGATCATGGTAAAACAGTAAAATAAATGAAATAGAGCGAAATTAAATAAGAAATAGAATATTTATAAATACTAAAATCCATAGCATTAAAACACATAAGACACTGTAATCGGACGTAATAATAAGCAATCAGAGGGCCAGAGGATCGGAGGGCCTTACTGGTTCATAAACTAAAAGCATTCCTGAGAGGTAGTCTGGTGCCATGTAGTACCTATAAACTTATAAAATAACTTTACAATCAACTTGAAAAACTAACAGGTGACCAGTGTAGAGAAAGCTGAATGTTTTCAGCTAATTGAAGCTGCCTACTGTATTCTTTGGCAGACCACAAAGGAGAGCGTTGCAGTAGCCAAGCCTGCTAGTTGTACAAGCATGCATCATAGACACTAATTCTGCCTCCATAGTTCTTTTTATCAGGGAACAACTGAAATAGCAGTGTGGGGAGCATACATTAAGAACATGTCTGACATGTATTCAGGCCTTAAGTGAGCCTCAAGTGAGTGAAAAGGACCTTGACATATTTTCTATAAATGACAGATAACCAGTGAAGGGACTTTAGGACAGGTGAGACGCGAGCTGCCCTTCAGGCGTTGGTCAATACTCGTGCTGCTGCTGCACTGTGACTGATCTCCAGCTTATTTATAGCTTTTCTTTGGTCGACCAGAGAGGAGAGCATTGCAATAATCAAGCCTAGCGATAAAAGCATGCATACGTCTCCCAGTAACTGCCTGGGAGAGGTTGCACTTTAGCAATATTCATAATGTGATAAAAGTCTGTTTAAGTGAGATTATTGATGCATTATTGATGCATGGATTTTAGGGTAGTGCACAGCATCTCTCTGGTGACCTTTGCTCCAGTTATTAAAACCTCCGTCTTATCTTTGTTCAATAATACAAGACGTTACGTGACATCCACAAGTTGATATGATCAATACAGAGCTGATAAGGAGAACTGTATCAGCAACATGTACTTAAAGTATAAAGAGTAAAAGGTCCTCATTATGCAGAGTGTCTTAATATCTGCATATTATCGGATTGTTATCACCTGCATGCAAAGTAGCATTTAAAAAAATGAATGCTCACAAAAGTGGAGCTGATCTTAATGACCTCATGTGATGATCAGATTATATTTTACACTGCACACAAATCTCGATCATAAACAATTACTCATTTGTTTTAAAATATTTCCATCTGAGATGTAGTGGAGTAGAAGTATGAAGTAGCAGAAATTAGATCAAATATAACAAATACCAATTACAATGAAAACAAATCACTAGTAAATCTATTTTTAAGTATTTTAATCTATATTTTCCATTTTATATTTATGTTTCCTGTACCAATACACCAAAGCAAACTCCTTGTATGAAAACCCTTTTTAGTAATAAACCGGATTCTGAATCTGTAAAGTACAAGTATACCTCAAAATACTACTTGAGTAAAGTACTTGAGTAAATGTACTACCCTCTGCCCCGAAAGAGGACGTGATGTCACTGATCAATAAATATGAATCAGCTCGATCAATTTAATCTACTTTGTCTATCGAGATGCATCATGTTTCAAGGAAGCGAACATTGACTCTGAAATGTGATGGAGGAAGAGTAGAATGTCTCCAAAGTAGAAATAGTGGAGTAAAGTAGAAGCTCTAAACGGGACTGAAGTACTGCAGGAGATACAACTTTACTTCTCTGCTTCTGAGAAAAAGTACGAAACTGAAACTTTCCACCTTTTGTGGAAAAGAATCACAGTCACATTTTACAGCTTCTGTGGCTCGAATAAAATCACAACTAAAGGACGTGATGTCTCACTCAGAAACAAAGTAGAGCTGAAGGATCAGTCAAATGTCAGAGAATTAATCGGCAACTGTTGTGATAGTTGACAGTGAACTGAATTACTGTTTAGGACTGATGGTTGGAAAGAGCGAGACATCTGAAAATTTAAATTCTTAGAAACGGAACAGACATTTTTCACCATTTTATGAAATTTTATAAACAAAACAATTAACTAATTTATTGAAAAAACACTTGGCAGATTAACTGATGATGAAAAATAAGTTGCAACCCTGAAATGTATTAAATCAGATCCAATATATTCAGTAAAAATAATGTATTACATCTTCTGTAGAATACTGGTCCCTGACAAAAGACAGACAATTTAAATTTCATCAGTAAAGTTATCAACCAAACAAAAAAACATACAAATGTCCTTGAAAGATACTCATATTAATAGCTATTTGTAAATATATACTTTTAAATTACACAATACAGGTTGATATAAAGGGAATATATAATGATAATGATAACATTAACTAATATTTGACAACAATAGGGAAACAAATATATTAAATACACAAACTAAAAAGAGGCGATGACGCGTTCATCATAGGGCGTTTTACTTTGAAAGCAGTGACCGGATGTTGTGGCTGTGTGCGGTGACGCTGGTTTGACGCTGGTGGATGCGGAGCTGCAGTGCGGACAAACAGGCTGGAGTCGGAGAACCTGACACCCACAGACCCCTTCTGACTGACAGACAGACAGCCGGCCCGGGTCAGCCTCAGACGGGGTTCTGGATCTGGTTTTGTCACGGATTTGACTTTCGGATCTGGTCCTGCAGAAGGGAGGATCAGTCCGCATCAGCCCATCCTCCTCCTCCTCTCCTCCTCCATCTGCAGCAGCGGAGTACCGGAGGAGGACCTGGACCCGGACAGCAGGTTTTAATGAGCGCTCCCGGGGACACAGAATCTGTTCTTGTGTCTTTGTGGACTCGGTACGTCCAGGTCCTGCAGCGGGTCTGCTCTGCATCGCACGGCCGGTCTGTGGTCTGGTTTGATATCGGGGACTGTTAGAGGAGAAATAAATGGTGGTTTAGTCCTGCGGGAGACTGAGGCCCAAACCCCGGCCCCCCTTTAGAGGAACGGTGGGTTTTCTGGACCAGGACGTTTTGTGCCGAAATAAAATCCCAGATGAAGATTCCCAAAAGGCGGAAAAGGAGCGGACGGTGCGCCAGGTAGGCCTGATCCGGACTAGGTCTAGCCCGGACCACAGAGATCAGTGTGTGTGTGTGTGTGTGTGTGTGTGTGTGTGTGTGTGTGTGTGTGTGTGTGTGTGTGTGTGTGTGTGTGTGTCCCGCAGTGATGCGTTAACGGAAGTTAATTTATTGATCCGTATCAGAAACGTTTGATATGTGGCCTGATGATAATTTTTGGACTAAGACTGATCCGGGTTGTGTCTCTGTACTGATCTCTTAATTCATAACTCGGGCTAGTCCGGGCCAGATTTATTGATCAGCAGGATGTGATGGTGCGCATGCGCACAGAGCACCCATGACTGTGCACTGCAGAGAGGAAGGATTCAATATGGGTGATGCAGAGAGAGAAGGGGAGGAGGGGGGGAGTAAAGTAAACCTGGACCAGAGCCGAAGTTAGTCTCTGACACATTATTGTCATTATTACATCAGTAAATATATATTCTTCTTTTTACCAGAGAACAACAATAATATGATGTAACAAAGGTTAAATATGCAGATTTGGTAACTTTCTAAATCCAATTTTGACATAATTTGATCTAATGACATAAAAACAATTACATTTGATGAATGCAAATAACAGATATTCAGATAAATATATATTCACAAACTAAAAACCATCAAACAATAAAAGAACAATCACATTTGTAAAGTTCCTGGAAATGTAGAGCTTAATTTCAATTCCTTTGATGTAATATATTAATTTGTTCTTTACACAATTGTTTTTATTTGTTGACAGTTTTTTATTTTATTTATTAACAGTTATTGTTTTAAGATTTACATTTTTTATTATTAGATAATTTAACACATTCTTTGGTTTTGGGATTGTGGCACAAACAGTTTCTCACTAATATCTTGCTTGAATTACACTCAAATAATTAAATTAAAATAATTTAAAGTATTTAAAGAAAAGCAGTCAAATTAGAATGTCTACTTTTTTTTTAACTAATATTATGGCAGAGTTTTACATATTTTGACGTATTTTTTTAGAGTTGGTTTATAACTGCAGGTGTTTCTGAGCGATATGCAACTGTTCTGTGGTTATTATTCTCTCTATTGTTCCATCTGATGTCAGATTCACCAAAACACTTTTAGTCTACACTGGTGAGCACAAAGTCAGCAGACTGGAGGACGTCGTACTGAGCTTGTCCTGTTAGCGGCCGAGCTAACGCGATAGATAGAACGATGTGAACAACACATCAGAGGAAGTAAACGGCTCACGAGAGTCTAATAAGAAGCTCAGAGAGATATTGTGACTGAATAGTGTGTTAGCTGTTTAGCTCATAGTTCATTATTAAACCATTCGAAGAAACAAAGCAGCAAAAGTTGAATCGTTCTGTGGCGGCCATAGAGCAGACCGGCACAAACGCTGAGGATCAACCTCAGCATTGTTTTTGTGTGAGCACATATAGACTGCGGAAGAGGGACGCCATGATAGAGACCTGTCAATCACAAGGTAGCCCCGCCCTAAAGCATACTCTTTATCATCTTTATTTGTATCAATGACCCAAGTCAGTGGCCATATATTGCTAATCCGGGCATCCACACATATTTGATTGCATCATCGTGTATTGTTAGGCTTTACTGAAAAACAAACAAGCTCCATCCAACCGTTTAATCGAGATTTAAAGTGACTCATCAGATCTGGTTTCTTCTGTTTAAATGTTTCTCAACCCGCTACACAACAGATTTTCAGCCATTTCCTGTTCCTCTCCTGATGTAACAGCTCAATTCTTTTCCCCAAAAGGGTTTGTCGATTGACGCTTGATGACGTGATGCCGGTCTGGTCTATGTTCAGTTTAGAAGAACTGGTTCACATCATATATATGTCTTGTGACAGAAGCCTGAAGATGTGTGCGTTTGTGTATTTCACAAAGATCAGCAAGAAAAGAAAACATCATTTGTTGTTATAAATATATATATTTCTCCACACCACAGAACAAACCACACTGTGACGTTTGTCCTCAGGCTCGAGGAAAGGCTCATGTGAACTAACGGTGTTTTGGTGAATGTGGCTTCATGTGGTGAAGCTCAATGAACACCGTTGAGGTTCGATGATATTTGCTGTTTGAGGATCTGAAGCTGTTGTTCTTTAACCTGAAGGCCTGTCCCTCCATGCTCCCCCCCCCCCCCCCCTCCCGTGATGTCACTGTTTGGGCCTGTGTGTGCAGGTCGGAGGGCTGCAGCGGTCAGCCGTCCTCCTCCTCCTCCTCCTCCTCCTCCTCCTCCTCCTCCTCCTCCTCCTCCTCCTCCTCCTCCTCCTCCTCTTCTTCTCTTGGTTTAACTGTGCCCTCTGTTTTGGCTTGTAGGCTAACACAGGAACAGGAAGGGTTTTGTCCCGCTCAGGATTTGTTGTAAGCCGTCAGGTTTTCCGGGAGCTCAGAACTATGGTGAGCTTTGACTGACTTCATCAGATCAAAACTGGAATGATGCAAACCCGGCTTCTGGCAGAGCACCCCTCCCCCCTCCCCCCCGCCAGTAACAGACTAGTAGATTTGTAAGTGAAGACGAGATGATGAAGAAGAACAAGAAGAAGAAGAAGAGCAAACTGAGGTTTGAAGGTTGAGAATGTGTCTGTCAGGATGTTTCACTCTGATCTGCTGCTGAGACGCTGCTGGACCTCAGAGTTTCTCTGTTTCACACTGATCCTTTATCAATACTCTGTGATATGTATCCTCCATAACGCCACAATACTCCACTGTATGTCAATATATCTTAAAATAGGAGATGATACAAAACAGTGAGATGCAGCATAATGCAATACTGCTCAATTAAATTAGATTAAATACTAAACTATGCTGTGGGGGTCAGTCAGTACTGCTATAGTATAGTACATATTATACTATATAGAATTTAGAATATATAACTATGGTTTTGATAATAATATACATACAGTATATTGCTACACTACTATATTTACAAATACTATAAGATATGATGAAATACAGTACTATATATATTACAGTGTAATCATATAATAATTTTACTATTACACAATGTAAATATACGATCTATACAATATTATACATGCAAACCTATTTTTCTACGCTACTGTATACAAATACTATACTAGACTACAACTGCACTATATTGTAAGATATGACGTAATACTATACAAAACTTTACAATACAAGAGCATACTTTATATTTGATAATAACATACTAACTTTTATTATGCTTTACTACCATGCTAGTGTACAAATACCATATTACGTCGTACTATACTGTTCTATATAGCGATATTATACATTGCTAACCTTTGTCATACAATATGATACTATACCAATGTATTCTATGTTAAGTATACAGCAATACATTATACTACTATATCACTTCATTGTATCAGTTCTGATTGGCCGGTTGCAGTGAATTCAGAGAATCTCTGTGGTCCCGCCCTCTGCAGTGATTGGCGGCTCAGCAGTGTGTTGAGGCCTGCAGCAGGTTTCACTACATCTCCAGTGTTACAGTGACTCCCAGCTGCTGGTCGCTGGTCAGCTGATGATGATGATGATGGTGCTGCTTCTGCTGCTGCTGCTGCTGCTGTGTAACAGCTGTATCACTGCAGGTGCAGAGAAGCCTCCTCCCCTCCTTCCCAGTCCGTCCAGTCCTCTTGTCAGAGCTGGTCTGACTGGAAACACAGCGGACACTCTCCATTATATCTGCAGTCCGCCTGAGCTCTGCATGCACTGATGACGGCCCGTGGCATTTGCATGCAAGAACAGCATGGTTTGGGGACTGACATGCATCACTTTGAACTTCAAATTTTTCCCCACGAGTCCACCGAAAAAAAAGCCAATGACCATTCATGGCAGACATGTTGCATCAGAGCGGCAGCGTCGAACAGTTCAGCTCGGGTCGACTACCTGCAGAGCACTGAAGGGACAGACAGGTGGTTTACAGGTGAATGTGCAGCTGTGAGAGGGATGCTCAGTAAGATGCTGATGAACAGGGCCACCTCATTCTCTACTGCTAACCCATTATTCGGTGTGAAGGAACAGGGTTTATGGTCGTCTACGTCAGACTCATCAGCTCCCGCTGTGCAATAATTAGCTCAGTTTTAATCAAACTCTTTATTATTTGCCAATGACCCCCAAAAAAAAGTGGTCAAATAAGAAATTTGAACACCTTCACTGCATATAATATTCAAGATTACAGCACTATAACCGCTAATAACTAATAACTATAACCTTGACCCACATATGTAAAGGCCTATGGGGCTTTCTTTCCCCTGTAGTCGTCTTCTCAGGCAGAGCTCACTCCCAGGCCGTTTGATCTCCAACAAGCTCCTCCAACTCAAAATCTCAGAAGTGTTTCTAACCTTCGACCTAAACTCATCCAGCTTAGTCTGAACCATTTGATTTCTGGCGCTTGTTGGGAGCGGGACTCGACTTGGGAGTGTTCACTGCCTGCCAAGTTCAACACCATTATTAGCTTCTTAGACAAAATAAACCCCTTTACCAAAGAACTTATTTGTCACTGCATTTCGAAATGAATGTGGCGCCCCCATGGAGAAGAAGACGACACAGCAGCAGTAGCTACTTATATTTGAGGGCTGGGTATCTTTAGAAAATGTGCTGTTTTCTCTCTTTTCCTGTTAAACCCTAAGAAATGATTAGGAAATGACCCAGAAACAAACAGACCTATCAAACAAAGCTTTCAGTATTTCCCAGGTCTACTTCAGTCTACCATAACAGTTCAGCGCCCAGCCTTTATCACTACCAGTAATTCTTTATTTATATTGTTTCCCCTCTGAACTGTATTTTTAAAGGAATAGTTCCACATTTAGTGAAATCTCTGAGAGTTAGATGTTCAGATTGATACTCTCATGTCTGTACGCTACATATGAAGCTGCAGCCAGCAGCTGGTTAGCCTGGTTCTGTCCAAAATTAACAAAATCCACCTTCCAGCTGCTCTAAAGCGCCACCGTGAACGTGTTCTATCTCGTTTGTTTAATCTTTAAAAAAACAGAAGTGTGGAAACATGTTGTGGTTTTACTGGGGGTTTAGTGACTTCCTGGAGTCTAAGCTAGTTGACTGGTAACTGTACGCAGCCAATAAATAGTCCGGCACACCCCCGTGAACCCCGGTAAAATGAGCAACTGTTGTTTTTACACTAGGCAGGTGGATTTTGTTACGGCCGGACAGAGCCAGGCTAGCTGTTTCCCCCTGTTTCCAGTCTTTATGCTAAGCTAAGCTAACTGGCTGCTGGCTGCTTGCTGGAACTTCATATTTAGGAAAGACGAGAGTTTCCTAACATGTCATACGCGCCGTGTAGTTCAGGTGGATCATGTTGGGACTTGTTCCAGTGCCATGCTGACTGTCAGTTCAGATGGCCCGTTGTGATCTCTGATGATTCGGTGGAGTCCATGGCCGTCAGGATGAGAGCAGAGTGTCCGGCTTCTTCCTCTGCACACATGATATTTGCTCCAGTTACTGCAAATACCATCACACCTCCAAACCCAACCCCAACCCCTCCTCCCCCCTCCCCCCACCGGCCTGTAGCCTGATCCAGCTGAAGAATGGCTTCTAATGGCAGCCAGCCATCTCTAATGCCTGTTGTTATACTGGACTGCTGTGACTGTCCCAGCACAGGGCTGTGGTTACACTGGGAGCCTCCCAGTACCGAGATGATGTGTTTAATTTACTGACTGTTCTGCCTTTCTCCCCCCACCACCTCCATTCATCCCCCCTCACAGATAAATGGCTCTTTTAAGCTGGGAGCTGCTCGTGTTCTGTCTGGCTGGCAGATGCAGTGCCTAGTCCCCGGCCTCCAGGACAACGCCAACATGAACGGGACGTCCGAGCAGGCCGACATCCTGCCGCCAAACTGCATGGTCAAAGACCGATGGAAAGTGGTGAGTCAGGAACCCTCCCCCTCCCCGGCTCACTTTACAGATTCTGCTGTGGAGCTGCTGCTGTTGGTCTGAGACGACACATTCACAGTTTCAACTCATCAATCACACGTTTAATACCTTTTACTTCAGAGAGTTTCCACATCGTCAGATAGAAGAATCATCCCAGTCCACATTTAACTTTATTGGTTTTGTCAAAGTCACAGTATCATCGGGCGTTGATGCATCCAGCAGGAACTCAAGACTTGTGCGTTCGAGGACACTCAACATATTCGACTGCTAAAAATATGAATAATTCACAAGTCGTTTTAATGTTTTTAAGGGAAATGAAATCCAGAAGAACAGAAGACGATGTAAAAATGTTCAGCAGCTGAACCTCAAGTCTCACATGTTGAAGCAGCCTTCAACAGCAGCAGGGAGTTATTAAAAACCGTCTCTGTGCTCAGCTCCATCACCACCTGAACACATTTGACTCAAATATAAAGGTGATGAAACACTGACTGATTCTTTACCTGTGGCTGGAAGGAACACAAGAAAACAAAACCAGTCATGTGAGCTTTAGTCAAAGGGCTTATGCATATAAATACATGTAATTCATATAAAAAAATCAAAAATAAATGATGTGTTCCTTTGAGCTCCCTTTGGTTTCTGAAATATGAAGTTATATAACGCAGCTCCTGTCTCAGCCAATCAGGTCGCAGCGCGGAGCCTGCAGGCTGTTTGCACTTCAACGATCAATTTACTGCAGAACCACTGAACCGACTGGTTCAACAGACATATATACATATATATGTATATATATATACATATATATTTAATGAAAACAGAAGGGAAGAAGGGACAAACTAAGGACAAACAGAAGTGAAAAGAACGAATAAAGAAGGGATGAAAGGACGTTTGAACAGTTTTCAAGGAAAAAGCTCAAATGTTTCTTTTTGTTTGACACTGAAACCAGAAGACTTACTTTCTGTTTCATTCATGATGAAACTCTTGTAGCCCCAGTTGTAATGCTGTAACACTGAGATCATCAGACCGAAACTGATCCAGAGTCTGTCCTGCGTTCTTTGTTCCAGCTGAAGAAGATCGGTGGAGGCGGGTTCGGGGAGATCTACGAGGCCTTGGACCTGCTGACGCGGGAGAACGTGGCGCTGAAGGTGGAGTCGGCCCAGCAGCCCAAACAGGTGCTGAAGATGGAGGTGGCTGTGCTGAAGAAGCTGCAGGGTGAGACACCTTAAACCTTTGGCTCCCTTCTCATGATTTAGGCGGCACAACTCAAAAGTGCTCAAACTATAATTTGTACTCTATTTAAATCAGCTAGCGTACATTTGGTTCTTAGTCAGCTCATAAAGTTACGGCCAGACGTTTCACTGTGACAGCAGAGTTCACCTGTCTGTGTGTCGGTGCATGACCTTCACAGACTAATCTAATCCGCTGCAGCACATTTTGACCTACTGATGGCAGATTTTGGTAGAATGACCAAAATCTTTAGGATTCATTTTCTGAACCAAAGGTCATAGAAAATATGTGGAACAGCTGTTAAGATATTTCAATGTGAGCCACAGTGTTGAGCCGGCAGATTCAAACACTGGTGTTGGTTTCATAAGCAGTTGTTACCGGCATCAAGATTCTATGAGTCATGTAATTGATTTTGAACTTGAAACTGACAGGTGACAGATATTGAATCTAAACCTAGTGCATGCTGGGTAGTATGCTAATGAGGTTCTTAATTGAATCAGTTTTGTAGGACGTTCATTCTGAAATGTTTCTAAAGGCAGAAACTAGAAATGACTAGACTGATATCATTGAGTTACTGATAAAACAGTGTGCCAGGTGTTGTGTTTCCGTAGAATATTCTACAGTGTGTCAGTTGTTGTGTTGCATTGTAATATTTTACAGTGTGCCAGGTGTTGTGTTGCATTGTAATATTTTACAGTGTGTCAGTTGATGTTGCATTGTAATATTTTACAGTGTGCCAGTTGTTGTGTTGCATTATAATATTTACAGTGTGTCAGTTGTTGTGTTGCATTATAATATTTACAGTGTGTCAGATGTTGTGTTGCATTACAATATTTTACAGTGTGTCAGTTGTTGTGTTACATTACAATATTTTACAGTGTGTCAGTTGTGTTGCATTAGACTATTTGACATTGTGTCAGTTGTTGTTACATTGTAATATTTTACAGTGTCAGTTGTTGTTGCATTGTAATATTTTACAGTGTGACAGTTGTTGTGTTGCATTGTAATATTTTACAGTGTGATTTACTCTGTTCTTTTTCCTTCCAGGTAAAAACCACGTCTGTAAGTTTATTGGCTGTGGGAGAAACGACAAATTCAACTACGTGGTCATGCAGCTTCAGGTGAGTCCGTCTACACACTGAAAGCTACATGGGCCTGTTGAGGCTTTTATTGTGAAGGACATAAATACAGACTTCACACCGGCTCCATATTGTTGCAGGGGCGTAACCTGGCCGACCTGAGGAGGAGTCAGCCCAGAGGGACCTTCACCTTGAGCACCACCTTGCGGCTCGGGAAGCAGATCCTGGAGTCCATCGAAGCCATCCACTCGGTGGGCTTCCTGCACCGAGACATCAAACCGGTACGATGGAAACCAGTTCTCCCAGTTCTCTTTTCATCAAAGGTCCTTTACAGAGGAATGTTGCTGTCTTCTTCTGTGGTTTCACATGTTATGTCAGCGAGGGAGTCGATTCGAAGCCTATGTTTTATACTTGATCTGAGGAGCCGATTGGCTGTTAAATCTGTGAGCTTATTTAACTGGATGGAGTTTTAACTGTGTGTCAAAAACTGATTTATTGCTATTTTAATGCATCAAAAATGCATTTATAATATCTGTCATTAAGTTATAAATGATAGAACCAAACCCAGAGAAACAAAGTAACAATAAAGAATTATTTTCATATTGTGGAACAAGAAGAAAACAGTAAAATAAAAATAATAATCAAAGCATTCCAAGACAATGAGGAGCTGCATGTATGTAATTAAAGGAGCAGGGCTTTGAAATCAAGAGTCAGAGTGATGATCTGAAACACTAATATTAAGGTTTAGGAAAAAAAACTGTTTTAATATTCAGATGGATGCTTAACACCTCCAAGTTTTTATTCAGATTAATACTTTTTTGTTAAAAAAATGTTTAAATGTCAAGACAAAAGTTAAAATGTCGTGATTTGTCAAAAGGAAATCAGAAAATGAATTTCATCAAGAGTATGAAATTGTTAGTAATATAATAATATTGCCTTAAAAAATCTTAACAATGTTTTTTTCAGTGTTATGCACTAACTTAACTTAACTTAAATTACAACTACTTCTATATATATATATTAATATAATAAATTAAAATATGAATCATCTGTCTGCGTGGGGAGTTTTTATCAGTTCAGTGTTTCACAGTTTGGAAGCTCAGTTGTAAACAGAAAAAGACGTCGAACAACAGTGAAGCCCGACGAGGATGTTCATGCCGAATATATATTTACATATTAATAAGCAGAGCTGGAACAAAAGCTGGAGGACAAACAGTGATGAGGGTGGTGGATGAGGAAGGTCATAGTGAGGAAGGAAAGCCTGCAGACCGTCTGTTCACCGTCATCATGCTTATTAATGTGATCCAGTTCCGTCTGCGTCTGGTTTTCATCAAAACCAAATCCAAACTTGAGTTCTACACCGTTTCACATTTTACACTTCAGATTCGCTTCACTGTCACACAATACTCTTCATCTCAGAGTCTCGTTGTTTCGTGTTCATCACAGAGTTAAAAAGAACAAAGGAAATAAAGGAAAGGAGAAAAAAAAGGGTTAAGCCCCTTTGTCACTGGACACAAAACCAACATCCACTAACATCTGGCTTTTGTCCTCAGTGAGAGAGCAAACAATCGACATTCATCCCAGGACAAATGACTCCGCAGTAACATGCTCTCCTCGAAGCCACCAGACTCCAGACCACAACAGTAATGTCACCTCGCTGAGCATCGAAACACACTGAATTCAAACTCGACAGGAACAAAATAAAACTCAAAACCATCTTCTAGACACCAACGAGGCGCCGTAAAACACACTTCATTCAAACTCAAAAACAAGCGGCGATGAATGCAGGCGATCGGCTCGAAGTCGTCGTAGAAGACACTTCATACGATCTTGCCAAAAACTAAAATTCTCACCAAGCTGTCCGCATAGTAGCGGCTGAATGTTGGAGAGGTAAAGCAGTGTGTTTACTGGTAGCTGCCATAGCTGTTAGCTGTTAGCTGTTAGCCAAACACACCGCAAACTGTTAGCCCCCTCTTGTGGGCGCAGAGAAGCAGGTGGGAGGTCTGGGTAAGAGTAGTGAGTGAAGAGTCAGCAGGCAGTCAATGGCAGTATAAAACAGGCATTTGAAGGTGTTAAGAGAAAGTGTGAGTCATCGCAACCACGACATGTCCTTGGGCATGCAGTCATAACTGGGCACCCTAAAATATAATGCAGTTTGCTGCAGCAGAATGTTAGATGAGCCGAGGACAGACACAGAGGTGCACACTCACGGACGCACGCTCACACAACCAATCGCGTGATCCTTAAAAATTCTTCATGTACATGCTAATTTTAGTGGGAAAAGGGGTCTAACTAACCAGTTACTCTGCTGTGCAGTGAAACATACAAATGTTCCTCTGAAAGTCTCCCGTAAAGACTCGGTGTCACATCCGTTGTTAGAGCACGGAGAGACGAACCAACAGCCGACACTAAACTGACATCCTGATCTTGTTTCATCAAACGAAGGTTTCCCCAAACGGCTAAACTTCAGCACCAACTGTAAAGAACGCGGTATTCAAAGGAATGGTTCTCACATGCCTGAAAACCCTGCTGAAGAAATGCATTTTGATGACGCATATTTAACACGAGACTAGAGAGAGATGACCGTTCAACACCGTGACACAGGATTCAAAGTTGGAAAATGTATTAAGTTACTCTCCCTCCACCACTGAATAACGAGACTGTAACGTCTCTGATTTGATTGACTCAGACTGTTGAAGCCTCACATAGACCTTTGATTTTGTCCTCCATGACTTCCATTGAAACCTCATCATGAAGATATCTGTTAATGTCCAGTATGAACGATATTTCTCACAGTTTTTCTGTCTTGTTTCGTTCCTGCAGTCGAACTTTGCGATGGGCCGGCTTCCCTCCACCTACAGGAAGTGCTACATGCTAGACTTTGGTCTGGCGCGGCAGTACACCAACACCACCGGAGAGGTCCGACCGGTAAGAAACTTTATCGACAACGTCCGTGCTGACAGTGGCATTTTATTAACAGTTAATTCTTCATCACACCAGAGGAAGTATTTACAGACTTTAATTCGCTGTTTGTATGGAAGACCCGTCCTGCCGCCAAAATAAACAGATGAACATTTAGAAATCATAAATATTAAGTCGTGATTATCTTATAACTGTGATTTACAACGTTTGATTTTCAGACTTATGAGCTATGGCATCATAATAATGTCTTTGTAACGCATCATTTTGGCTTTGTAAGTCCCTGTTAGCTCATCATTCTGACATTTTAAATAACAGTTATGAACGACAATACCATGTTATGCTCTGGTTTAAAAGCGAGGAAACAAAAGAAATTAGATAAATATTAGAAACTTTCAATTATTAGTATTATTTAAAGGAGAGTCAAGCATATGATTGACATCTCATCATTAAATATTCAGACAAAGATTTGACTGAGTCATACTCTTTAAAATCATTTTATTCTATTATCTTTTAGCAGGACTGCTCTTCCATACTGAACACAAACTATATCTTCCTCTCATGTGTTTCATGGTTCACTTTCCTTTGAGCTGCTTTAAAAAATAAACTGAATTATAAAAAGCTTAAACTGCAGACAGGGTGTGTTTGCTGCATTGCAGCACATTAGTTTAATAGCTCACTGTAGACTGTTTGTCTGTGTTGTCTGTTAGACGCCTAATGTCTTGTGTGTGTGTGTGTGTGTGTGTGTGTGTGTGTGTGTGTGTGTGTCAGTGATACACTGTGATCAATAAGGACTTATTAGATATTATTAATCAAGATGATAGAACAACAGCAGTTGTCTGATGCTGCATGGGTGGATTTTGTCCATGTGAAGGCTTGAATGGAAAAGGCTTTTATTGTGAAAAGTCTAAAATACCTCTGGATGTTTTGATTGTTCGTCAGTCAGTAATCAGGTCTGCTGTTTTTTGTAGTTTCACTGAAGCTGTTAGCTTCTTCTTCATCTTCTTCTCTCATTCCTTTATGACGTCTCTCTATCAGACTGAACTCTGTGATATTTTTAGATCAGCGACTACGTGAGCTGGTTACTGTCAACTTCCTCATCCTCTTCTATCCTCCTCCTCATTCCATTCCTCCTCCTCCTCAATACTTTTCTTGTTTCCTTCTCCTCTCTTCTCTCTTCCTCCTCACTTCCATTCTTGTGTCTTCCTTTCCCTCTCCTCCTCTTCCGTGTCTCATTCCTCCTCCTCCTCCTCACTTTCTTTCTCTCCTTTCCTCTGCTTCTCCTCTTCCTCCTCGTCTTCCTGCGGTGTTGTGTTGCTTCTGTTGCAGCAGTGAGATGAATATTTGATGCTCTAGCGTGCGTCAGTGGGCGAGCGACCTCAGGCTCCCTCTCTCTTCCTCTCTCTCTCTCTCTCTCTGTCTCTCTCTCTCTCTCTCTCTCTCTCTCTCTGTCTCTCTCTGTCTCTCTCTCTCTCTCTCTATACAGCTGAGTCAGCTTCTGTCCGCTGATCTGAGAGGATCGTCTCCCCCTCTCTCTCTCTCTTTCTCTCGTTCTACCTCTCCCCCACTCTTCATCCTGCTGCCTCTCTTCCACTCCATCTATTTCATCCCTCCTTCATCTTTCAGCAGTCTCTCTCTCTCTCTCTCTCTCTCTCTGACATCATCTCTGATCCAACAGGAAATCGGCCCCACTGTCACAGTATCAGTAGTATTAGAAGTAATATAGCAACTGCAGTAGTATTTATTTTAAGGATACGTCTGGTGTTATTTTAAATTGTTCTTATAATCATCAAATCTCATGTGCAGACTGAAACAATGCGTTGGTCCGTCTCTGAACAATGTCCGACTTCCTGTCTGTGGCTCTCAGCTCTAAGCCCATTGGTTCCTCCTGAAGACTTAAGTTTTTTAGGGATTTTAAGCTCATTG
Source organism: Leptoclinus maculatus (assembly GCA_032191485.1). Lineage (NCBI taxonomy): Eukaryota > Metazoa > Chordata > Actinopteri > Perciformes > Stichaeidae > Leptoclinus > Leptoclinus maculatus. The sequence continues at coordinate 23,524,675 of JAVDOI010000009.1, forward strand.
TTTATCTGTCTGGCTCACAACTTTACCTTCATAGCAACGTTTCAAAAGAAAGAATCTGTAAAAAGCCACTGTACACTACCGACACAGACTAGCTGGTGAACATAGCGCAGCATTTAGCAGCTAAAGAGACGGACATTATCCTCAGGAGATGGTGGAGACCAAAAACAGAGCTAAAAGAGAGAGAATGTTGAATTCATCAGGTGACACAAACACAAAGACTCCTATTGAATCATCATGTTGTTTCATTTTTGCATTTTTGCTCCATGAACTCCACAGAGCACCGTTATTCCACATGTTGGTGCTCTAGTATCTGTGGCAGCAGGACGGTGAATGTGGGGTTGAGTCAAATTAAACTACCAGTGAGACTCATTGATGTGAAGAAGGTATATCATCTTACTGGTTACCAGCTACAGTATTTGTTTGAGTCTGAACATGAGACGAACGTGTTTGTTAATGATGATAAGATATTTAATTTTAAAGGTATTAAGACATTTGACAGCTCTTTGTCTCTGGAGGACACAAGGTTCAGTATTACTCTCTGTGTTATAGTATCAGTTGTAGGGACTCCTTTACACATCGATGGAGGAGCAGTTTGGGGTTCAGTTTCTGTCACGTTTTGTGTGTGTGTGTGTGTGTGTGTGTGTCCAGCTGCTCCAGGATCAGCTCTCTCTCCCTGATGTTTGTGTGTAGCTGCTGATGAATAAATCATGTGGATGGAATAAATAGCTTCTGCTGCTTCTGCCTCTGATGCCTCAACTGGAACACTGACTTTAGACGTTCAGACTGCAGGAAAATCTGAGTTCATATTATTTTTTTGGTGTCCAGACTTTCTAAGAATGAAATCTTTATAGGCCAAACAACGAATGATGTCTGGTAGTCTGAGGCCTTACATGAACACAGTGTGTTGATCTGAACACATTCACCTTCCTCTCTGTTCTTGTCGAGTTTCTTTTTAGTTTCTTCTCAGAATCTCCTCGTCTTCTCCCGATGAAGTTTAGCACTCTAACTCCGAGATTAATTTCAGATATTTGACAAAAGAATAGTCTGAGATTAAAGTTTTCTCTACAAACCTTTATTTATAGTCTTTACTACATTTACAGCTTATTTTCCTCTAAAAACTCTATTTGAAATAATCTTTTACTTAAAAGAACCTAATTGATGTATTGATCTCCTCCTCATGTTTCCTTTCCTCTCCTTCATTTTCTATGTTTCCTTTTAGTTCGTTTTTTTGTCTCCTCGTCTCCTCGTCTCCTCCAGATGAAGTTTCAGATTTAGATTATTCTGAGATTAAAGTCACAATTCATAGCTTTCTCTACGAGCCTTTATTTATACATTTCTCTGCTTTTAAGATGATCTTTTACCTTTTCAAAATATTTCACCTTAAATCTCCAAACCTAACCCTCTTTCAGAAGAACTGTGAAAATGATTTCCTCTTATACGCTTTATATAATAACGATTTTAGAATGTTCTGACAGAATTGTGTGATGTCATGAAATCATGATGTTCAGTCTGTATTGATCACCAATCACCACTTCTTTTATCAATGATTCATGTCCTGTGTTTTATTTTCATCGTATTACGTTTCAGTGTTGTTTTTGTTTTTCTTACAGTTCCTTTGGACTTATGATTTTGACGTGCATGCCTCCCGTTTCTCCATCATCTCCATGGTTACCCAGGGATGTGAGTGGTTTCTGTAGCAACAGAGGAGTCACAGCCCGCATCACCAGCCGACCGCCGAAAGTATAACCTGAAAGAACACGTTAGTCACCATCAGAGAAGAAGTGCTGCTAATAATAGAGGACGCTGGTGTGTCAATAGAGCTCTATCAACACATGGTCACGTGTTCATTAACCATTCGCAGTAACAAAACACAGACGTAGTTTTCTCTCCACGTCAACCAGGAATGTCTGTCACTAATGAAGAGTTTACTAAATGTGTAAATCGGTTGAAACATCTGTAGCACCGTCCAATCAAAAGCTCTACGTGAGCAGAAAGTCACTGCAGCATCATCTGAAACATTTTAAAAAATAACAGTTTGAGGAGTCAAACGATTATTTAAACTTTACTTTGTGTTTCAGACGAGTGGGAAATATCCGATCATAATAAGTTGATTGTATTTGGTCATTAAGTCTAATATTTATATATATGATATTTACCCTAAACAGGTCAGATAATAGCATGCTAACGTTAGCTTTGTCAGTTAGCTACACAACAGTTCCACCTGACATTTAGTGGCCGTAAACATTTCCTAACATCTAATTTCAACGTAAAAACTAGTGTGTGTGCTGCACAAAGACAAAAATAATAAGACCCCAAAAAACGTCTTTAAAAAGCATAGTTTTGAAAGAATTGGCAGCCATGATGATCATAATAATATAGTGAACAGAATATTAATTTTGCATCAAGATTGTCTGAGTTCTATATTTTAGTTTTAGTTCATCTCTGCATCATCATATTTAGACTAAGATAAAGTCTGTTTATGACTCGTACGAGGTCTGGACCAGGTCTGTGTTTTAAGTGCTGAGCCTGAAATGGAACAATTAGAATTATTTAGACTGACTGAGGCTCAGCTGTCAGAAAGATATCAAAAGCATTTATGATACTACTTCTAAGAATTGTAGAAATAGTCATAATCATCATATTAGCAGATAACTTCAAGACTCACAGGTCGAGTGAACATTTCATCCATACAGTAAATCCATATATCCTAAACATGTCATCACATCCTGCTCACCACACAGACATGAATAATATCACCCTGGATGGACGATGGACCCTCCCCCCCCCCCGTGTTTTCTGGAGGCTACGACGATGCTGTGTGACCCTCTGCTTATGTTTCTGTTTTGCGTCACTGTTTGGTTGTTTTTGTATGTTTGGTTTTAATTCACGTTGTTGACACCAGAAACATGAATCCAACGGATTAAAGTGTCTGCTCTGCAACTGCAGCGGCAAATACAAATATGTTTCTATTAGTTTGTAATGATTATAATGCTGTTTTTACACACAGAGACGTGAGTTTAAGTTTTGTTCGTCGCATTAAAGGGGAGTGGAAACCCCCCCCAACTGTAGATGGAGCGCACATTCTTTTGTTTTTGAATAAATTGAATACCTTAAATAAGATAAACATTTGTAACAGCGATCACAGCCCGCTCTAGCTGATCTGTTGTCTGCCAACAAGATATTTTTGGTAAACAGGATGTTAATTAGAGCAAACTTCACAGTTTTTGTATTATGTTTTTATTTGTTGCAGCAGCAGTATGTGATTTAGAAACATGAGATTCAGTAGTGAGTTCAGATTGTCGGTGTAAACACTGACTAACTTGTCTTCGTCTTGTGTTCAGCCGAGGACTGTGGCAGGTTTCAGAGGGACGGTCCGCTACGCTTCAGTCAACGCTCACAAAAACAAGGTCCGTGTGTTTTATTCTCTTTAATGATTTCAGTAACAACTTCATTGATCTACTCTACTGAAGCCTTTTATATTATATATTAACGTTTTATATTTGTGTAACACCGGCAGTAATGAATTAACACTGATACTCTAACAATGTGTGTTTGTCGTGTTCCTCCAGGAAATGGGTCGCCATGATGACCTCTGGTCATTGTTTTACATGTTGGTGGAGTTCGCCGTTGGGCAGTTGCCATGGCGAAAGATCAAAGATAAGGTCAGACTGTTTCACCTGAACTACTACTTTGACCATCAACAACAGAAGAATGCTAATAATTCATTCTAACAATAACCTGAGAGCACCTGCTGAATAAATAATTATTATTTCATATACTATAAGTTGTAGAAAAAGCTGCATTTGTTAATGTAATCTATGGACAAATGCATCAAACGACATAAAATCACCGATATTATCACAATCGCTGCAGCTTTTAGCCTCGTTTAGCTCCTAGTTTTGGTTTTGCAGCACATTTCCTGTGTTTTGTAGTAAATCCACTGCTCAGCAGCAAACAGCGGGCAGACACAACTACAGACTCGCTGGTGGAGCATTTGGCAGCTGTAGAAACAGACTTTCTCCTCAGAAGTTGGTGGAGACCAAAAACAGAACTAAAAGAGAGAATATAGGACTTGCATTCATCAGGTGGACACAAACATGACTCCTTATGAACAATCATGTTGCTCTGTAACTGCTGGGTGTGGAAATACGCACCTGTTTACTAACAAGTTCAACATATCAACTTGGGGAAGATTGTGTTCACTGCTTCTTTATGCTGTTTTAATAACACCACACAAATACATAGTTTCATTTTTAAAACAGCTGGTTTTTAACATACTGACTCAAACATGAGGAAATAGTGTTTGTTGGAACAAGTTTTGACAAAACTACTTCATAAGATGATCAAATGTCAGATGTTTTTTACATAATGTGTTACCTCCTTGTTGTCAAAAAAAGAAAATTAATTTCATCAACAATCATTCACCCCTTAAAGAGGATTTTAAGAGGTTGAATATGTTGAAAAAGGAAAAAACAGTAACATTTGAATGAATATAGGGCTATATATATATATATATATATATATATATATACAGAGATATAAACAGGTGAAAATCATATAAAATAGTATATAATAATATTTTATATTATATAAAAATATAACAACGCAAGTAAAAATTTGAATCAAAGGCATAAAAAGAGCAGAAGTTAAAGTATAGGGCTAATATATATATATATATATATATATATATATATATATATATATATATATATACACACAGAGATAACAGGTGGTAAAAGTGTTTAAAATACAACACCCCCATACTCTTGTAAATCTGTCTATTAAATCAATAACAAAATTATTTGGATTGATATTTTTTGGTTTTGCTTGATGAGTATCACCTGCTTTATATAACGTATGAAGAATTCAGAACTTTATGTGAATCCACATTAATTCACTGCAGCTGAAGGTGATTTTTTATTTATTTTTTCTCCAGGAACAAGTTGGTCAGATTAAAGAGCGTTACGACCATCGGATGCTGCTCAAACATATGCCTTCAGAGTTTAATGTCTTCCTGGACCACGTCCTGGCTCTGGACTACTACACCAAACCAGACTACCAGGTACACACTGGGAAGTGAACTGTGTGGTCTCTGCTTCAGGGCTAACAGCTTGGTTTGGATCCATGAGTATGTCTTGTTGTTTTGTTCCAGCTGCTGATGTCGGTGTTTGAGAACAGCATGAAGGAGCGAATAATCACCGAGAATGAGCCTTTTGATTGGGAGAAGGGAGGGGGTGATGTCACGCTGTCAACCAGTACCACCAGCCAACCACAGCAAAACACCCGACCCACTGCCGCCATGGTGGGGTAAGAACCAGAACCATTAGCTGCATGAGAGGCTCCTCAAGCTGAAGCTTCACTTAAAGGATCGGTCTGCTTCATTGTCACTGTCAAAAAGATGGGTCAAGAAACACGTCACGTTTGCAGCCAATATAAAACATGAGAAACACATACATCATATCACAAATTATGTAAAAACAAATGTTAAAACACCCACATGAACTACAACCAAAGGCTCCCTGGATGGTAGAATATCTGTGTACACTTTGTTAAAACAGGCGAATGACCTTGAATACATCATATAATGAGTTTCTAAATTGTTTCTGAAACATCAGAGTCTCTTTTGTTCTCGGTCCACAGAGCCATCGTGACGTCGGTTCCTGGAGATCTCCAGCGAGAGAACACCGACGACGTTCTGCAGGACGAACATCTCAGTGATCAGGAGAACGCCCCTCCGGTCCCGCCCAGCCGACCCCCCGGGGAGACGGGGGTCCCCAACGCCGGGGAGCTCGGAGAAGCCTGGGAGGACACGGACTTCAACCGCAACAGACTCAGGATCAGCCTGAACAAGGTTTGAACTGTTAAAGAACATCTGGACTGATTGTTGTAAAGCTGAAATTAACCAAATATATCTACTGAAGTACTAACTAGAGTAGAGAGAAATATTGCACTTTTTATGGAATTATTCATGGTATTTATCTCGACACTTTTAGCCCACAAAAAAACCCTTCTTTTCTAGAGTTACTACCTGAAGTGTTTAGATGGTCATTGTGTTGGACCATGAAACATCACTTCCTGTCCTTCCTCAGGGGACTCAGGAGGAGGAGGCGAGTCGGGGGGCGTGTCCTGTGTCGACGGTACAAGGTGGAGTCCCCGAGTCCCCGACCGGTCAGGGTCGGTCCTTACGGTACCGTCGGGTCAACAGCCCCGAATCTGACCGTCTGTCTGCTGCTGAGGGCCGGGCCGACGCGTACGGACAGAGGTGATCTACAACATCAGAAAACACCGGAGGAGTATTTACAGACAGGAGACAGCTTTCTGTTTTTTTTTTTCAGTTAGATTCACATTTAGAAGTTAAAAAGTGAAATCATCTTTTCTTTACTTTGGTTTACGACGATCTCATGTAGACCTATTGAAACACTTTAAACTTTCGTTGACAAGCTGTTACACATGACTTGGGTTTGCGTTTATTGACTTGGGACTTGACTTGGACTTATTTCAACCGACTTGAGATTTAGCTTTGATTCGATTTCGCTTCTATTGACTTGAGACTTCCTTTGACAAGACTTAGACTCAGACTTAAACTCAAAGACTTCTAACTAACCCTGGCTTGATTTGGTCTTGTCTCAACTGACTTGAAACTAACTGACTTGGACTAGCCTTCATTGACTTGAGACTTGACTTGGACTTGGGAATTGATTTGGTCTTGTCTCAACTGATCACAAACTTAACTTGGTTTAACTGACCTGATTTGAGACTTCTTTTGGCGGGATATGAACTTGCCATCGAAGACTTGACTGGTCTTCTTCACTGACTTTAGACTTGACTTGGCTTTGCCCTCAAGAAATTGAGACTTGTCTCGGACTTATCTCGACCGACCTGGGTGATGAATTTGAGCAAACAGCTGTGGAGGTCAAAGTTAAACTCTTTAGTGTCTTCCGTAGAGTTACCGTAACATTTCTCCGTGTCTTCATGTCTGTCTATGTGTCTTCCAGGTCCAGGATGGACATCCTCGGCTCTCCGTCCCGTCACGTCTACTCCTCCCAGCCGGCTCAGATGCTGTCCATCGACCCCGGTTGCCGCGGCGACCGTCAGGCCAGCGGCCGCCAGGAGGCGTCGGTGGCGTCGGTCGACCAGGAGGCGCACAGCAACGCCTTCATTCGCTCCGTCCCGCTGGCCGAGGAGGAGGACTTTGACAGCAAAGAGTGGGTAATCATCGACAAGGAGGCAGAGCTACGAGACTTCCAACCAACCACGTCGGGAACCACCGACGAGGAGCCCGAGGAGCTCCGCCCCCTGGAGGAGCAGGAGGAGAGGAGGAGGCTCAGGGCAGCAGGTAGGAGCTTTTGTATACACCTGGAATCAAAAAAAGTCCTTGCAGGAGTAAAGGTGGCTGGATTCAGATTAAACAAATGGATTCTATACTGGATGTAGGTTTGATACATTGCTAAAGAAAAGTCAATTCTACATCTGGCAGGAACGGGTTTGATTATTAGTAAGTATAAAATGAATTGTTGATATTAATACAATTATTAATATCAATAGGATTATTAACATAGATTAATAATGACGTGGCACGACCCTGGGATCAAGGACCAATAACCAAACTGTGGATTAAGTCTCAAAAGTGATATTCACTAAACATGTCAATAGTTAAAGTACTTTTACACATTTAACAGTGAAGGTTTGAATCCGAGGAACTGACCATAAAAACCAGCTATTACCACAACAGGAAATAGCATAACAACAGGGTTTATTTATCTTAACAATACTGAGTAAAAATCAATAATATTATAAATCAACAAACATTCATTATATAATTTCAACCATACTAAACCTACAAGCAACAAACAAGCATGTGGCGAGGGGAGTGTGTGTGTGTGTGTGTGTGTGCACTTACCCACCTATCTAACAGTGGACGGCGTCCCAAACAGGGGACATTTTGGAGGTCCTCTGATTGTCATGCTTTAAATCAAGCTAAAATCATGTCTAAAACCCTCTGGTTTATTTTTAAAAATGTTAGTGTGTATGTGTGTGTATGAGGGGGAGGAGAGAGAAAGAGAGAGAGCAAGATGGCGTGAGTGCCACGCAAGGCTCCACAATGGAGGCCGTGCTTAACACAGCACGGGTCTCTACACTTATGAATGAGCGTAGAGACCTGTGTGTGTGTGTGTGTGTGTGTGTGTGTGTGTGTGTGTGTGTGTGTGTGTGTGGTTGTGTGTGTATAAGTGTGTATGGGTTAGTAGGAAAAGAAGAGGAAAGCACTCAAAGTAGATCCTCACCACAGCAGTTGTGTACAGTTACTGTAACTTTATCACAAAGAAGGGACTGAGGTTACCTCCTGCAGCAATGTGGATTGCAATGGATTGCGCCCATGTTTATAGCCTTGGTGATGTCATGGCCGTGTCACAGGGACTCCCTGGGGTTCCCTTGGATCTCGTCCAATGAGGCACCAGTGTTGTGCTTTAAACCGAATCTCACACTTAGGTGAGATTTTTAACGCCTGATGGGGGTATTCTACGGTTTCATAGTTTAGGCTTTTATTTTTTACATGTAGGCCTCTCTCTTGTCCCAACAGTATCGTTTTCTTCAGCTGTACAAGAAATTTGTCTAAGTAGAATACATCCAATGTTTTAACTATCCAATCAAATATGACTCACCAAGATTACCAGAATTTTGCTGCCAATGTCAGACACCTGAAAACATAGTTTGGTTGATACCGGCTCCATTCTACAAAGAGCCTGACAGCTACCTTTTGGGGGAAAGAAACACTATTATGAACTAAGTTGAGTACATTTTCATCACAGCCCTTTATTGTGAAGTAGTATTAACCCTTACAGAGTGTAGCGTGGCGGACGAACAGCGTGCAATTTTACACTAATGTAACTTGCACAGTCCTGAAAAGTAGCTACTTGATTGGCAAAGCTTTCATTGACTGGTGGGCAGAACAGCTTTCTACCAGTAAGTCAGATGATAGGCGCAGGAGGTGTTTAGCCTAGCTTAGCACAAAAACGGGGGCAAGGAGGAACTTTTAGCCTAGCCCCTACTTCATCAACATATTAGTTAGCTAACAAGCTACTAATTTGTCCTTCATGCACTCAGGTAGTTTAGTTGACAATAGAGTTCGAACAGAGATCAACACAACGATTCGACTACGAGTTCAGGAGCGGTTCAGGAGTTCCCAGCACTTGTTCCTGCGCTAACTTCTGCTAAATCCTTGCTAGATTACTATTCCTACACCTGTTCAAAAAACATCGTAAAACATGTCAATTAGACAGTCTTGGAATTGTTGGAAAGTTCCTTTTTTGATGGAGCTAGGCTAACTAACATCTTTATTGTAGAACAGCACTAAAGTTACTTTCTGCTAATTAATGTCAGACCAACATCAACCCTCTCAGAGTGACATTAGATTAATATTTATTTTAATGTAAATCATGCGTCAATACAAAATGTTTGCTTCAGTATCAACCTTCAGTCTCTTGTAACTCTGGCTAACATTTTGTTTCCCTGCAGGAGTTGAGCTGGTGGTTCGTCCAAAGACCCACACCAGGGACAGCAGCCGGGGGATGCTAACATTAACGGAGGAGGAGGCGTCGAGGAGGAGCGGCGGGAGCCCCGTCCAGTCGCCCTGTCACTCGCTGCCGTCGGGACGCCCCCGCCGGAGAGAGTCAGACCCCATTGGACCTCAAAGACCGGTAAGAGACCCAGCCAGCCAATCAGAGGAGAGCTCAGCTCTCCGATGTTGGCGGACAGATGAAGAAGAGGACGGCTGCTGTACAGATTCATCACTCTGATGACTGTTATACCAGACGCTGTCATACGGAGGCGCTCTGCAGCAGCTGCTCCGTCTCATTTATCTGTCGGTCAACATGCAGCTTTAAGGACAAATCCAGCATGATCGGAGGTTCAGCTCATTTCCTGGTTCCCCCTCTTGCGTTTCCGTCAGTGCCAATGATTTCTGTGAGGTTTACAATCTGATCAAGGTATCACTAAACATTTTCAACAGTCTGTGCTGCAGATTCTACAGATACAGATGGAGTCGTGCTCAGAAAGTACGAAGGTTTGATGGTTTCTGATGAACTCATCCGGAAGTCTTAAGTCTTTCTTTTTTAAGCCAGTCCAGTAAGTCTTTAGTTCGTCTTTCTAATGAGCAAAAAAACCCATCTGAACTTGTGCTGGATTTGTCCTTTTAAAGGTGTCACGGTAATGACAGGCATCTGAACATCTGTCACATGCAGTCGCTCTGTTCAACCAGCAGCAGCCAAAAGGTTCCTCTGATAGAATCAGTGTTCACTGACTTTCAGCAGGGAGAGATGGTGGTGAGATTCTGCATGTGATACTTAAATTGGTTGTTGCTCCACAGCAGGATATTCTTCATGTTCTTTAGCTGAGGACATCGAATCGTTGCTCCCACATCGATGTTTACTGATAAATGTGGACAAGTTCTCTGCAACAGTTGAGCGCTGTGTGTATCATGAAAAAGTCATGATGTCATATTTTCGTCACAGAAAATTGCTGTTTTCTCACAGCAGGTTCAGTTTTTCCAGTATGTGTTCATACACAGTATACGTATTAATAGTATATTTGAGGAATGACGTCTTATTTTTATATGAACTGCCTCATCCTACCAAATCATGGTAGGATGAGGCATTAGAGAGCCAAAGTCCCGTTTATTGACAAGAATAATCCCATATTCTCATATTGTTGTTGAAAAGTCTGCATCACGAGTGGACAGTAAAATGTGAAAATTAGAATTTAGTTTTGTTTGCATTCAGAAACACAGTATCCCATGAGTCTGTTGGCCTGCTGTCAAAGCCTCATGGGAGCTGTAGTTGCTGAATATCATGTTCAGATTTTTCTGCCCAGCGCAGTAGTAGGTCCTCATTTATCCTAAAATGTGGACAGAAAACTTCAGTAACACAATTTCAGATTCTTAGAAATAAAATGCGTTTAGTTTCAGATAGTGGAAAATGATCTTGGTCGAAGAGAAAGCTGGACTCTGTGTGCATTTTGAGGAATACACTTATTCACTTTCCTGCTGAGAGTTAAATGACAAGATTGATACCACTCTCATATCTAGAAGATTAGCTTAGCATAACGACTGGAAACAGGGCAACACAGCTAGCTCACTTATTAACACAAATGAACGTTATATGTTGTTTGTTTAATCCAAACACAAGTAGAACAACAAACCATATATAACTTGCTAATCGATGAGCTTCAGGGGCGCTGGTAGGTGGGTTATGTTACCATTGGACAGAGCTAGACTAGCTGTTTCCAGTCTTTATGCTAAGCTAATCAGCTGCTGGCTGTAGCTTCATATTCACTGTGCAAACAAGAGAGAGGTATCAATCTGAACATCTGATTCTCAGAGAAAGAGGGACAGTCCATTGTGTCTGACTGTCTTTTGAGCTTTAGTGAGCTTTGCTGAGACAGTTCAGGTCAGTCGGGTTGTTTAATATCTAGTCACTGATGGTGCTGATGGTTTGATTCTTCCTCGACTGCCTGTGACACATAACATCAGTTCTAACCGTTCAGCTGTGTTTTCCTCCGTCATTGTGCAGTTGAAATCGTTTCCATCTCTTTGCTTTTGCTCATGACTTTTGCTTTGGACCATTGTTTTATTCTGAAGGAGTGAATGAGAAACAGCAGTTCCTGTAGCCACGATGTTTCTCTGTCGGGATGTTGACGCTGTTTTCATCTCCTGTTGTTCTGCTGTGTTTTCTCATGTTCTCCGACACGCTAGAGTCAAAAGGGGCGGTTTCACCACCTGGTGTTACGCACAGTAAATGTTTACTCGGGTCACTTTTGGGGACATCACATAGATTTACATTCATATCCTGGAGACTAACCCTAACCTTAACCACTGACCCAAAAATCACCTTTTTCCAAATTAGGGACACAAAGCTTTTGTCCCCAATTGCATAAGCCGTCCCCAATTAACTGGTCTTTAGTCTGAAATATGTCCCCGAAGGTCAGGAACACACACACACACACACAACACACACACATACAGTTTTGGTGATTTTGTTCAGGTTGGTGGACTCTCAGGGTGGCAAATGCGTGGAGGTCGGGTGAAGGATTGACGTGTGGTGTAGCGGATTTGTCTTTCATGCAGGAGACTGGACTTGAAACAGACCTGAAATGAATTCTCACTTTTCTATTAACCGTAACAACAATCTTTCCCGAACACTAATCATAACTTACCCATAGTTTATTGTCCATAAATCTTTCTCTAACCATAATGCAGCTGCCATGTTTCACATGTTGTAAGAAGTGAGAACTTAAAAACACTGACATTGGACGTTAAAAAGAAAAGAAGTGTAAGTTATGTAAATTAAAGTAAACCAAAGCTTTGCAGAAATGTCCAGTATCGACATTCTTTTCTGATGAAAGGTTTGTAAAGAAAAAGATGAAGAGCCTGATTTCTGTGTTTCCGTGTTGGTGAGATACAACAGATTTGTGAACGAGAGCTGTGATGTGAATGATGTGTTGCACTATTTCTAGTGAGTCGGCATCTTTTACAGGCAAAATAACTTCAACATCTTCGTTTGTGTGTTCTGTGTTGAGAACATTTTTTTTAAATCAGTACAAAGTTAATTTAGAGAAAAGGAGGGGTTAGACAAAATAACAGAAACCCCTGATGGTCCAGCAGTCCGTCGTGATCCTGATTCAGGACAGTCACAGTCCAGTATCGGGGTTATGATGCACTTCTGGATGTTTCAGTCACTCAAAACAAACTCAGCAGGGGATCGGCAGGTTTCTTAGTGGCTTTGCAGACCGGAAAGTAATACGTAGATCTGGAGTAAAGTAACAAACAACACAGTTTACCCCGACCGAGAAAGGTTTCCTCCAATAAATCTGCCTTCTGAATTTCTGTTCATTCAGTGTCTCTCACTTAAACACCTGTGTGTCCTTGAGCTTTAACAAAACACGTGGAACGCATTTCCTCCCTCATAAAACATTTGCAAATCCGACATTTTTGAAAAATTTAAATCATGTGTTGTTTCCATCCATATGTACTTGCTAACAGTCATCTTTTCCACTGCCTTCGTTAGCGCATTACTGACATTAGTGTGAAAGCATTTGCAGGAACATGCAGGTATTGGGGTCACCCACTGATAAAAGAAGAAACAGCTCCATAGCGCTCCTAGTGGTCAAGAAACGCTACATCGTAGCTTTAAAGTCAATACAAATGAGTCATGTAAAATCAAAGATCGTTTTATATCCTCCAGCCTGCACTGACAGTACGACAGTCACAAATCCTGAGCTTCTTTGAATTTACTTAAATGGAAGAGACCTTTCAGAGTGATTCACGTTTTTCCTACTTCACACCAACCTACATTGTTTCTTTCCCACTTTAAACGTTGCTAATAAGATCGTCTAGCGTGTGGTTGTTTTTTCAACATTCTTCCTTTGAGAAACTTGAGTGATAAGGCTATAATATAATAAGGCTGAATTGTCAGAGAGATGAACTCTAGCTTGCACTGAATTTAGGCGTTGGAAAACAACAGCTTTATTTACTTGGAACAAGGTTATACATTTCTATTTTTACCAATAAGTAATCACACTTAACACCTTACCTACTTAGCTCATGTGTGACTCATAGGATTGAATTCAGGTTCATTAATTGGTTGTTCTCAGTTAATATTCAGCTGAAAGATGACCCGTTATATTTCTTCATGCACAGCCGCTGTATTCAGATCAGCTACATCGTGGAACATTTAAACATATGTTTAGTGATTCAAACGATACTTGTGAGGTAAATATTTTACGTGAATCCAGTAAATTCCTCTGAGTGTGCAGAACGGACCGTCAGAGGTTAATGTGGTTAATAATGTGAATGTTTGGTGTCGGGAGATTTGCATTAAAATTAAAGATGATGAGAACTCTGAAGTCCAACTGAGAACCGGAAACTTAAATGTTTGTCATGAATACACGCCTTCACCTTCACAACAAGCTGTAACATCCAGATAACTGCTCAGCCATCACTGAACACATACAGATCACCTGGACTGACAATGACAACAAGAAGTATTAAAATACTCTGCAATGTATGTGTGTGTCTGCTAGTGCCTGAAAGTGAAACGACATCTTCTTCGATCACTAAAAAGACCCTTTAAGAATTTATATATAATTTATACAGAGGGCCCAGAAGTCCCAAAATAAATGTTTTCTTTTTAATATGGCGTTCGCACAAGATAAGAAAGCAATTATCTTTCAGGGCGACTGGGCCTCTGTAAATTAAAGGTAATACAAATTAAATAATTTGTCTAGGTTGTGCTTGTGTAGATATGAATATTAAATCAAAATGTTATTTTAGGACTAAATAATAAAAGGTTCTGAGAAACAAACAAGCGCTACGATGAAGGAAACAGCATCCTTGAGAACTTTGTTATGGGGGACCAAATCTGACTAAAAAACATTTTAAATGTGATAATTTGATCACAACACTAACAGTAAAAAGTGCTGCCAGCGCCCCCTGGAGGTAACAGTGTTCATTACAACCACAATATGGATAATGTAAAGTCTGTCCTCTGGGTGGCGCTACAGCAAAGATCATTTATCTAAGAAAATGTAAAGAAGGAGAAGGAATGAGATCATTTCATTACGGTATATTATTTTATTTGTGTGCGTGTGTGCTTGTGTATTTCTTGTTCAATTCTGTCCTGATGGTGGCGCTAGAGGAAAGGTCAGGGAAGTCACCATCTTAATATGCTCAGTTGGTTTCATGAAAAATTAATGTGGAATCAATGAATTTCGCATTCATTTTACATTTTATTTAATTTTCCTGCAGAAGGATTTTTCTTTGTGGGTAATTAATTCATTATTTTCTTATTTTCTTTATTTCTTTACCCATTAATGCTTTTTCAGTTCAGTTCTACGTGTATGTGACCATTTGAGTTATTCATGCACTCATTTATTTATTTACTAATAAGTCAGGTTTGGTCCTCCGTACTTGGTGGCTGCTGTTTACAGGCTGGGACGTTATAACATCACCACTGATATTTCACTTTATCTGCAGCGTGCTGAAGCGTGTGCACAAATCCGTTTTTAGTAATATTTTAGCCAGCTCTCTTTATTTTCGTGTGACCGCTAGACTCAGAGCGAGCTCTCCGCCGCCAGCCATCGAGGACTGCCATTCACTTTTTTACTCTTCTCCAGTTCTTCCCCTCCCCCCTCCACATAACTACTGACGCCTTTGCCCCCAACCTATCGCTTTAAAAGTACACAGTATTTCGAGTTTGACTCACCTGAGGAGACAGAGAAAAGAGCGAGGGTGCCATTGGGACAACACAAGAAGAAATAAAGTGATGTTTCGGGGTAAGCACAGTTTAGGAATAGTCCTTTACCTCTGTTCTCTCACTCAGTTTCTGTTCCTCCTCTTCCTTTTCCTTCTGTTCAGACATACTTCCTTCCTTCTTTTTCCTCCGTCGTGTGTCTGTGTTTTGTGTGCTTGATGACTCCATCTCTCTTTTGTGTTCCCTGTTTTGTTTTGTTTTTGCATCTCTAATGGTAATTCTTCCTTCAGAAGTCAAAAAAGCTGAAAGTGTCAGTTGTCCAGGCTCAGACTGTTGTAGACTAGTGAGCTACAGTATGTGCAGTGTTCGTGCTGGTGTGTCCTTTTAAACTGCTTTTTTTTTGTGGGGGAAAATAATTTCATCACCATTTGTCCAGCTAGAGGGATGCTAGTCTGACCAATCTGGCAACCCACACAGCTAACAGTCTATTGGCTCAACTGTCCTGTTAACTTTTTCATAGCTTCTAACTAGTATCTGATAGCTGTAACTGTAGACAGAGTGCCAGATTTACGCCAACACTCCCTCAGCTTCTCTCCCAAGACTCCACCCCTCGCAAACCTTTGACCAATCAGCTGAAGGCTTTAGATGTGTGAGAGCACCAATCAGCTCTCTCCTGTCTAACGCCTGGTCAGGGAGGGGAAGGAGACGAGGGAAGGAAGTCAAATCAGAGTGTTGGGACGTAGTTGTAGGAAAACATTAAACATTCAAATACATTTATACTTTATGAAGAGTTTTCCGCATGCTAACCTCCCTCCCTCTCTCTGATTGGTCTGTTTTGCAGTTAGAAGAGGACAGACACCAACCGCGGCCTAATCAGCTGAGGAGGCTGGCCTCCTACGTCTTCTCCTCCTCCACCCTGGAGACGGAGCAGTATCCCCACGGAGGAGGCAGCTTCATCCAGAGGAGCCGCTCGGCCGAGAGCAGCCCCGCCCATATCACGGCCGCCAACGCCTCAATCCGGCGGCGGCACGCCGGCACCCTGCCGACACCTGGCAGCCCGCGGAGCAGACACTCGGTCCTGAACGTGTCGAGGACGCAGCTGCAGCAGATGTTAGCGAAGCTCATGAACAAGAACAACAACAGCTGAGAGGACTGAGAGACGGACTCAGAACATAAAAACACACACTCATGTAACATACACAAACACATAGACATGAAGTATACCGATACACACACCTATATACACACACTCATACACATAAACATGGACAGACTGTATATGCAGAGTCGGTCAAACCAGTTTTGGGGCTCGGGGCAGAGTTCGGCCCCTCTGACTCCCACCCGCATCCTGACGTCCCAGCACTATTTTATTTCTATTTAGTGTTTACAAAGAGTCTGAAGTGACCAAAGAGACTTTTTAAATATAGATACACTCCCTGATTTAGTCAAAGCACCGCTGAATCCTAAAATAATTTGTTAAAGGGCCGGTGTGTAGCATTTTGGGGGATCTATTAGCAGAAATGGAATATAATATTCATAACTATCTTTTCCTTAGTGTAGAAATCCCCTGAAACAAAAAACATTGCCCTTCATATCTACATAGGGAGCAGATCCTCTTCACATTGCACCGTCATGTTTCTACAGTAGCCCAGAACTGACAAACCACCAAAACACTGGCTCCACAGGGAGCCTTTCACGTTTTTTTAACGTTGCCTTAAGGCCACGGTGGTTCTACGACACGCTTGTGAAACTGCGGTCACGTGAGCCACAGAGTGCAAAACCGTGGCACCGCCAGCCGTCGCCTGACCTCCGCTGCTCCTGAAGTAGTGTTATTATGGTCTGGATGGCTTCTGAGTGCAGCGTTATCACTGTTTTGAACTCGCATGTCACCGCATGTCTTCTTAAGGGAGGAGTTGTATTCAGCTGGTGGCAATCTGCAACCACAGCGCTAGATATGCCACCAAATCCTACACACTGTCCTTTAAATCCTCTTTAGTTTGACGAGCTGTGAGGACATGTTGGGATCTGTGGTCAAAATCAAGGGGTGCACCTTTAAAAAAACAAAACAAGATAACACAATAACAAAAAGTAAACAAACAGTTGATTTTGTAATTTTGCTGGTTTATCGCCGTCTGGAGGCTCTGCATATACAAACACATATATGAAAGCGACATAATGAACACTGAGAGCCAGATAATAACCACACATTAACTAAACACAACAAGCCATATGACGGACACACAGCAGCACCGCTGTGCTGGTAAACATGTAGTTTCACACACACACACACACACACACATACACACACACACTCTCACATAGCTCCACCAACTACTTTTCGAGCAGAGGGACAGAAGAAGAGGAGAAAACGGGAAATATTTTCCATGCAATAAACTCTGAAAAGCCTCTCTGAAAACATGATGTTGCACACGCCGCAGACCTGGCAAACTGGAGGAAATAATGTGAAACTGAATATCTCCTTCTAGTTTCTATGAAGAAGAAGAAACAGAGTGAGGCTGCTAACAGACTGTTAAGCTTTACAGTGTTTGTGCATTTTATTTTTTTTTTATTTATTTGTTCTGCTTAAATGAAGGAGCGATCGTCGAGGAATGCAGGTCGTCCCGGCGATCAAGTTTTTTGCACCGAGACTTTGGAGTCGGCGTTTCCCGTCCAATCATCGTGTCCACCGAGCAATACACCGACACCGCTTCACCACACGTCTTCACCGACACAAAACCAGTGATCCAAACGTCTCGCTCTGATTCATTAAATGTTTTGTGTGAAGAGAGAAGTGTGAGTTTTCTCTGTGAAAAGAGTTTTCTGAAGGTGTGATAACTTTGATCTCTAAACTCAGCCTTTAAGACAAAAACTGTTACTGTGCT
This sequence comes from Leptoclinus maculatus, assembly GCA_032191485.1. Lineage (NCBI taxonomy): Eukaryota > Metazoa > Chordata > Actinopteri > Perciformes > Stichaeidae > Leptoclinus > Leptoclinus maculatus. The sequence continues at coordinate 23,542,799 of JAVDOI010000009.1, forward strand.
GGGTCTGTGGGCAGAAGTACGGTGGCCCGCAAGTGAACAATAATTCACAGAAAGAAAAAAGAAAAAACAGAGTGAATACACAGTGACATTTCATAAAACAACAAAATAAAACCCCACAACATTTCACAAAATCTCTAAAAACTCAACAACAACATAGCTGAAAACAAATGAAAGGACAACCACAATACAAATTTTATATAAATGTTTCACAAAACACAAAAAATATCAGAAACACTACAACTACAAAACAGAATGACACCATAAACTACACATTATTCAACCCAAGAAATAAACATAACAAAGACATATTTTTGCAAAACTAATTAACAAACAAAACTTCACAAAAATCACAAAAAAATAAACGTATGACGACTTCTCACAATTCTGTTGCTGAATGTAGCAATTGCTAATTTTTGTTAGCTAATTTCTGATTTATATCCTGGACTGTTTAAAAAAGAAAATAAATGTCTTTTGAGGGCCTTTTGCTGTTGAGGGCCACCATGTAACAGGACGAGGCTCGCGGACAGAGCTGTTTCTTTGCATTTAAAGCGGCATGTGTTCAATGTGACACTTTTCTAACTAAAGTTTTCATGACGTAGGAATGATCGAGCTGTTAAACACGACACACAGCATCGCGGAGAGGGAGATATCGAGCTCTATCACTGGCTGTTGTTTGTGCAGAATAGAATAGGTACACAAAGAATACTTTTTTTTTTGTTGGGTCCTGGCGTCAGTTTTTTGGGTGATTCTCTTGTTGCAGCTGTGGTGATTATTTTATCTGGAGATTATGACTTCATTGTCTCTTCATTTTAAGATTACACAAAGTGTCTGTTGATTGGTCCACCACTTTGGTCCAGACATAAATATATCTAACCATCACCTGAATTGACATTAAATTTGTTTCAGGCATTCATGTTCCCCAGAGGATGAATCCCTCTGATTTTGGTGATCCTCTAGCGCCATCATGAGGTTGACATTTGTGTTTTTGGGTGAAATATCTCAACAGCTATTGGACGGATTGTGATGAAATGTGGTTCAGACATTCATGTTCATTTGAATTTGAAACATTTGAATGTGTCCAATACTTTGGTTTATGACCAAATTACTGCAGAACTAAGGACATTCAGACTCAGCTGTACTTTGTGTTTAGTGCTAATTAGCAAATGTTAGCATGCTAACATGCTAAACTAATATGGTGAGCATGCTTAACGTTCTACCTGCTAAACATCAGCATGATAGCGTTGTCATTGTTAGCATGTTAGCATTGCTGATGCAGGCATTTAGCTCAAGCACCACTGTGCCCACGCCTCAGAGAGCTGCTAGCTTAACTGGAGACTCTTTACCCTGAGATCAGGATTTAATGATCAGGTTATCTATAGATAACAGTTTAGTATTGATCAGGGCTTATAGGTCTTTATCAGGATAAAAAGATTCTGTGCGTCCTGCTCCGTCCAAGTACATTTGAGCATGTAGTCGCTCCTCTGGCAGACAGTCGTGTTACTGTTAAAAGCACTTTAGTTAAGTCATAATCTCAAGATAATGAGCTCACAAACACTTTCTGAAAACCTCAGCTGCTCAAAGCTTTAGGAGGTTGTTGTGGAGATTACATTTTTCATCGTCTCGCCTACATCGTTCCACGTTTGGATGTTGTGTTTGAGTTCAATCCAGATCTTCCAGAGGACGAGGTAGATCCTGTTTCATTCATAAAGATGGTGAATTAGAAATGCAACCAATAAGATACATTTTTTTGTTGCTGCTGGAGATGATACTGTAAGATAACCGTCGACTTAAAGGACCATCAGATCGTAGGTTTAGGCTGTCGTGTTGGTTGCTGTTTGGTGTTTTCTGGGCAGTTGTTACTGGGTTTTTTAAAGCCTATTTGAGCAGCCTGACCTCATGAAGCGTTGTAAAGGTGACGCGATGGTCTGTGGAGTAGTTTTGTGTGTTTCTCTGATGAGTTTTTTTTTTTTACCGGTTCCTGACATCTAGCCGTGTGTTTGGATCACCATCTTATTTCCATTGTGCTTCCTCTTCCATCACTATTTTCTAACCGCTGGTCTTCACTGTTGCACTTTATCACTAAGTCGGTTGGGGGGGGGGGGGGGGTCAGGCCGGGCCGAGTGTCTCTCTATATGGATGCAAAACACAGATGCAATAAGTGAAATGTAGGATGTTATAACAAAGAAGAGATTGATTTGAATGGACGCTCTAATGTTTTAAAGATTCATATCACACCATCCGTTTTTTGATCGATTTTCTCACATTCAACTATTGGTTTCAGTTCATTCCTACAAAAATCAACTTGCAGAAACTTGAAGCATCTTTGAGCTCACACGCAACTGACTCTGCTCTGAGATGCCAGAAAACATGACGCTAACGAAGAAAAAGGTTAGCTGTGATTTACAAATTGATTTCTACAGAAATTAACTGAAAACAACGGCAGCCTGAGAGGAAGGAAATCCATCTGATGGAAGAATTTAAGAAACGATGAGCAGTGTTGAAGAGTAATTAATGAGATCAAATAAACCACCACTGTAATCCCATAATCGCTCCAGTAAAGCAGAGTGAGGGCTTCTCTTCTTTCCCAGCGTAGTGCTCCATTTTGTCCATTTCACAAGCGATGAGACACAATTAAATTACAGTCGGTAACATTTGTATCGTAAGGGCATGCAAAGTTAATGTAGCCAGAGTCTGTGTCAAGTGTTGACCGATAGTAAACAAGCAGGACGTGTGTTATTTGTTGGTTTATGTGAAAGTACCTTACCATGTCTCCATTTTGAAAGTGGTTGTTCCTCGTAAGTTTCTTACAAGGACATTGCCAAAAAACTGTATTTTGGTGGTTTGTTGTGTGAGCAGCCTGAGGTGCAACTCTGTCGTTGATATGATCTTTGGAAATTGTACTTTTCTTCCAACAAATGGAAAAAGCACCATGCCCCCCCCAAAAAAACTATCCATTCTCAATTCTTGAGCCAGAAAGTGAGTTACCTCCCCTTTGGTAAGGTTTTACACTTACCTCTGGACATATTACATTCACTGGTGTGGAAGAATACTCGAAAAAACAAAATCAACAGTTTGTTTAAATGTAGTTTCAAAAAGTCTGTCCAGCCTCGCTTCCAGATTTCATAGGTTTAACTGTCATTGGCTAATATCACCGTCTACATAGTGTCTGCACACTTTGAATGAAACACATCTTACAACAAAATGAAAAGCCATTAAAACAAAGAACGGTGATTGATTTTTGAAGAACATTGAGTTTGAGAAGACTTCGTCATATTGCAGAAAAAAGGTCTCCAGTACGTCTAAAACGACATTTTCCACTTTGAATGGGACGTTTCGTCCTTAAAAGTATCCGTGCTTGTTCCATCCGGAGAGAATGAGGCTTTCAGTAGAAGATCTCCAAACAACGTTTTGGTCCTTTTTGTTTTGGTTCTCCACCATGTTACTATCAGAACAATGAGCCATTGTGATTGTTTTAAGAGTTGAGCTGTGAAACCCTGTTTTATGTTCGGCTGCTGCTAACGCCATACCAAAGCAGCGCTCCGTGGTTCGTCGCTTTGAGCGTCATGACATTTTCTTTCGAAGTCAGAAAACGTTTTTTGGAGCACACAACATGAGACTAGCCAGGACGGCCATTTTGTGCAGTGAAACGGTTGCTTTCTGAATGTGTTCAAGGGCTACATTATTAAGTAAATATGCACCACTCGCTGTTTCATTGAGCTTGAGGCATTACCATTCGCTCAGCCTGAGCTTGTTCCTCCGTGCTGAGGTTCATCTGACAGAGGAGACAACCTCAGTTTGATTTCATGCTGCTTTCCTGCTGACTTAGGGACGTCCTGCCCGTTTTATATTTAGCATAGCATTACAGTACAACCACTTAGAGAATGTATGAAGTGGACCAGCTGCTAACTTTATTTTGCACGCCTGCAAAATGATTCACCTACCGTACAAGATTGTCACTGATACATGTCAATGTTTTGTCCTGTGTCACCATGAGCGCAGTGCCACATTCAGTTAGAGACGGGCGGTAGAACGCTTTGAGTGTGCTTATTATGCTGACGACACTTAAAGAAAGAAAGAAAAAAACGATGCGCAGCATTTATGACGGAATGTCGTACAAAGAGACTGTTTACCGACTGTCGCCACTCTTTGCATGAGATCTACTGTTTGTACGACACGCACCTCTGACTGTAAAATGACAAACACTGTACTGTAATTACAACGAAAACACAGTGAATATACACCTCTGACTGAAAAACGTCTGTGATTTTTTTTGTTGTTGTAAATAATTCACACTGCTCTACACTAGAGGGGATACTCACGGATCAGAGATGTGGAGTTTAGAGCTGACTTTAACAAGATGCAGCTGGAGCCTTTTTTATCATCTTTAATTCCACAGCGTAGATGTGAACATTTACATCCAGTGGGGTTTTTTTTGTAAGTTGAAGAAGTCATGCTGCTTGATGCTTTTAAAACATCATGGACATTTCTTAATATTTGGCTGTTTGAGTCGACAGTTCTGGATGGATGAAAATGTTTTTTACGTCAAGTTTTTGCTGTTTTTTGCTCAGTTCCCATCAGTCAGGATAGGATTTGATTCAACAACTTCCATTAACAGTCAGCAAAGAGCTATTTTCTTGATTTGTACTGGACTTATTAAAGCAGTTTGTCAGGTCAATGGACCATTGCAAAGGTTTAACTTAGTTAATTCATTCATTATAGTCTAAAGGAATTATGGTCAAAACAACTAAATTAAGACCCGGGATATTTAAAAAGGCTGAAATCGTCCTCCAAACCTCGAGTGCAAGACAAAAATACTTGCAAGGCTGGCAGTGCACTCCAAACAAAATGTGTTCTTAAAGGCTGTCCAACTGCTGCTCAGCATGATTCTGTGAGCAAACGCTTGTAAAAATGAGTCCAACTATTCATTCAAAGAAGCTCAGAGTTTCAACAAATGAACATATTGCCAGCCTGCCAAAATATTGCGATCCGTTTGTGTTTTGCTAACAGGCCTCTTTGGCTGAAAAAACACGAGTGTCATGTTCGTCAAACTGGTGCTCCTCGTGTTGCGCAAGCTGAAAACATATATTTCCGTTGGGTTTCAGTTGATTCAAGCGAGTAAATATTAAACTGTAACTTGTAAAGTGATTTCCAGACAACCAAAAAAGTTCTGTTGATGACAAATTTCCGATATGTAGAAGTGCAGTATTTAGATGTGATGGTAAACAAACTGCTCAGTGGTCAAACTAAAAGTTAGCGTCAGACTATTATACTACTATTTTTTTTTTTAAACATTTCCATCACATCAACAATTCTGCAACTTCAGCGACTTTCCTCAAAACTTGATGAGTGCGTATTTAGAATTGCTAAAACTCTCGAGTCCCACAAACACTTTCAGAGTCTGCCACAAAACATTTATACCTCATGAATCACTCACTAGAATTATATACATGTAAAAAAAAAATGTATTACGCTCCTTCAGATCCATTTTATTGCATACTTGATATGTTAGTGCTGATCTTTAATGGATAACAGGGTGATATTGTACAGATAATGTGTCTGTAGAGAGAACAAAACTGCATTGTGTCTTTAGAAGTGAACTTAAGTCTCCATGTTTGTTTTGTTCCATGTTTGCCCCATTCACTAGTCTGTTAATCACATCAGTATGAACCTCGTGTGTCACTAATAGTATTCTCAAAGGAACATTTAGATATTTTAAGAAATCCTATTCAGTCTGACATTAGTTGTATTCCCCAGAGACATTGAAGAAGATCTGTGTTCCCAGTACAGAGATAGATCCAAGACGTGTTTAGCCTAGCTTAGCACAAAGGCAGGAAGCAGGAGGGAACTGCTAGCTCAGCTACCACCTTTACACCTATCTTGTTGGCCAACAAGCTAGTCAGCAGTTCATCCTGTAGTCAGCTGGGTTTAGCAGAGTCAGGACTATGACTTCAGGACTTAAGAAATGCTGTGTTCAGTCACCGCTGCCAGTGGTTGTTGGTTAACAAATAGCTCCAATGCTAATTGCTGCTAAAATCACATCGTGTCCAGGCTTCCAGTCTTTGTGCTAAGCTAAGCTAAGCTAAACACGTCCTGGACCCATCTGTGTACTCGCTGAAACTGCGTGTTCAGTACAGTTCTCATGTGACTCTGAGGACGACAAAAAAGTATTTTGTAAAATGTCTGAATGTTTCTTCAAAGTTTTTGCAATAACAGCAGAGTTTCTGTTGTCCAGGTAAAGAGGACTGAGGAGCTCGGTGTTAGTTCAGTGTGATGATCCGTGAGTGTCTTTCACTTGTAAAATACATATAAGCGTTTTTCTTTTTTCTATCACTATACGATTGTACAGTACTGCTTGTATAATTTACAGGTAAAGCATGTATTTTAAACTTTTTGTAAATCCAAATGATAAGTGTACATATATACAGAAATGTAGAAAGAAAATAGGTTTGCAGTTAATCTCTAATAGCATGATAATTAGCGGGGTTTAGTATGTATGTACAGGCTGTATGTTAAATCTTTATGAAGGGAAACACTTGAAAATCACCTGATATTAGACTGCGTGCTGTCTAAGGATAAACTCTGCAATGCATTTTTTTGTGCCTTTTATATCAATGTATGTAATCTAGACAATCTTGAAAAGCTTGTGTACAACCAAAATGACATTAAAATGGTTTTGGGGGCAAATACATCAGTTCCTGCTGTCTTTCTTACTGGCAGAGGGGTCGTTAGCGGAAGCTACGCTTCTTTTCAACAGTAATGTGTTATTGCTGACGTCTGAAAACTGTTGCACGCTATCCTACAGCACAACAAGTGGACATTTGGCCCTGTGACAAAACCAACAAAATCTATTAATGGTTTAAAGTGAGCCCAGACTGGAGGCAACAAATATTCATTGAAATGTATATAAAGCTTTGATGAAACTGTATTTGAACTTACCCGATATTTATAGCTGCTGATGAGTGTCTTCTGTTCATTGGGATTGTGATCAGTAAACTCCTTCCGAGATGTTTTTGTCCCAACGCTATCTTGTTTTCAGTAGATGTAGTTGTTATAATAAAGACTGTTGTTTCTGTTTTTTTTCAGGTGTTGTCGCCCACGGAGCAGAGCAACCCGTCACCGCCATCCCCGGACTATCGTACAAAGGGCCAGAGCGACGAAAAGGAGCATTTCCACATCCTTCCTCAGCTCCAGGCCAAGAGGGCCGACTTCCTCGCCGTCAAGCTCACCGGTACTTTGCCTCAGCGCCGGAGCTTTGCCACAGCAGACGAAGAAGTCCAAGAACCTCCGGGGCCAAGGGATGACGACGTCACGAAGAGCGAGTCCAACAGCGAGGCCAGTCAGAAGAGCACTGAGCGTAGCCAGGACGCCGCGCCGTCAACACTCATGGCCGAGGACCAGAGGGGCCAAAGGGAGCACGCCTCAGCTGCCGATGCGGACCCTGACCTGGAGGACGCCTCCAAAACCCTCGTCCTCTTCTCGCCTGGAGACACTCGTAAGTCTCCCTCTGGTGGCGATCATGTTCTAGAGGGAGAGCTGGCCACACCGTGTGCTCTCAGTTCCCGTACCGACCGCCTCCTGGTCGGGGAGGCGATTCAGCCTGAACCCTCCGACACCGGCCGTTTGTCCCCCGCTCTCAGGTCAGACCTGAGGCCGTCCACTCTCATCGCTCCCGCATCGCCGCCCTTCACAAAAGTTGAGCGCACTTTCATCCACATTGCAGAGACATCACACCTCAATGTCATGTCTTCCAACGGTCACTCTGCCAGGGAGAGTGACCGGGAAGTGTTGGCCATCATGAAGGCGTCGGCTGTAGAGGATGACACCCATGAGAAGGGGGGAGCACCAGAGACACAAGAGTCTCCAGAGGAGTCTGTGCCAGAACAAACCTCACCAGTTGACAATCACCTCAAAACTGAGAATGGTCCGTCAACTGTCCTGGTCCAGTCTTTTGAGCCTGTCCCAGAAGCCATGTCACCAGTTCATGAACACACAGATCTGTCACAGGAGCCTAAGAAACAGCCGTTATCCAGTGAAGAAGCTGCCAAGCTTCAGACAACCGGATTAGAACTACCGGCTGCCACGAAACCCAGGATCCGAAGCCGAATCCCGGTACTCGTCTCTGAAGAGGACTCAGGCTCGGAGCAGTCCTCCTCCCTCTCAGCTCGGGCTCGGCTCCAGCAGCGGGCCAGGCAGCTGGACTTGGCCCGCATGCTGGTCCAGAAGCAGCAGGGTCGCTGGATGAGGAGGAGGATGCTGTCTGGGACGTCGTCATCCATGTCCTCTGGGGACGATGAGCGTCGGAGGGCTTCTGAAACTCTGTCCACCACCGGCTCAGAGGAGGACACGCATACCTTGGACGAGTCCAGGAGGAGCTCCCGTCTCAAACCGACTGAAGAGCAAGGCTCCAAGGAGTGCAGGAGCAGGATCCCCAGGCCTGTCACCCCCATAAAGAGGCCTTCAGTGGGGCTTGCTGCTGCAGCTCCTTCTCCTCTCTCCTTGCCAGACTCCAGCACTACCAAAGGAGCATCATCCTTCACCAACGGGTATGACTCTGTTCCTTCCTGTTCAGTGTATGCAAGTTTTGATTTTGTAGTAGATTGATTACTTATTTTTGTAGAATTTTAAAGAAATAACACCTTCAATTTTATCTCCTCTCCACAGGAATCAGAAAATTGGACTAAACACTCTCAGCACTCAACGGAAATCCAAACCTGTCACACCCAGGTCCTCCTCCTCATTTTCCCGTCCATCTGCTGGCCCGTCCGGCAGCCCTCGAATGCCCCTGCGAGTCCTGTTTGGAACCCGACGCAGCCTTAGCTCCAATCACTGCAGGACTGACAGCCCTTCCCCTCAGAGAGCATGTCCGTCCAGGCAGCCCCTCTCGGTTCGAGCCCCAACTGTCCCCATACTATCGCCCAGGACTACAACGACCATGCGGCGCAGCGCCTCGCAGGAAGCCACCTCCTCTGGCACCACGCCCGCCAGGACCAGGCCGAAACCAGCCGGTGCAGCCAAGGGGAAGCTGAATGCCAAGGAGAAGGTGGTGCCCGCTAGATAATACAAAGAGACTCATAAGCTGAGACATGTTTGTGTATAATCAGTCTTCGGACAAGCTACGCCTCAAAGGTTCTCACCTGATTCCATATTAGACTGTGATCTTACAATCACCTACGTCAATTCATTTAATGTACACGGGCCTCTTATTTTTTTTTGGGACATCTTACTGAACTATCTTCATGGGCTTCCAGTAATCTAGACTGACTGTCGTACAGGAGCGTCGCTGCCATGGTGCTATGGATACGTCACCTGCTCCCTTGTCAAACCCCGATTTAACTGGTTTCTGGAGCTGAGAAATCATGGCCTCCAACAAGTCCAGTTTCAGAAACTCTCACCTTACACAGTACTCGCAGCTTGTCCACAGCTATACTACTCCTCTAGTGACAGTACCCTGCTTGGTTGCATGGTGAAGTATATCACAAATACATTGAATCTAAGAAAAAAAAAAAAAGAATGTGCAAAAATTGTACCTTTAAATTATTTGATATAGTTCTCCTCTTCCTATTGGGATAAACAGGCAAAAAAAAAAAGGACCAAATTGGAATGGTTTGAATGCCCGAATAATGATAATATGATAATGGATTCCTAACTATATCCTGTACTCATTATAGTCTTGGATTAAAAGAACAGTTGGATGTGAACACAAAATAAATCGCTCAGCCGCTCGCCTCCTCCTCCTCATGGTGTGACAATGGGCATGCTTTAATCATTCTATTTTCTGGGTGTTTTTATTTTCTTTATGCTCTGAATTGTATATAATAGAATCATTTCCCATAAAGACATCTTTATTTTTTATCTTGCCAAGCAAAGTCTAAAGTCTTTAACCTTCTGTTCCAATGTGTTGGCACTATGCCTGTTTTTTAACGCATGAGAAAAACAGGGTTAACCATGAGAGGAAGTTATACCTGCTTGGATTCAGCTGACAGTGCATAGGTTTGCTGGTTGTTGGAGCCCATGTTGTGTTTGTAGGGGGTCGATGGGCACTGAGCTGTGAAGTAAAGTCTTGGTCATGTGAGTGGGCGTCTTGTCATTCTTTTCTCACTGGTTTCCAGTAAACCCAGGGACCCCGACCTGATCTGGATCCAGACTTTCCACAATGCCTTCAGTCCAGATCTGGTCCATCTCGACTTGCCACAGAGGTTAGGCGAGTGTGAACATGAGTCCAAATTTTGATCGGACCCAACAGGACGACATTATCAATCAACACTCAAAGAGCAACAGTCAGTGCCAACTATTCACCCCCGAGGATGTTTTTAAGTTTTAGTGTTTTCTACTGAGCCCCAAAAAAGGAAATTATTTTTGTGTTACCTCGCAATACGTTTTGCTTTCCCTCTGATCCACAGAGAAAGGCTATATATATATAGTATAATATAGTAGTTCTGTAGTTTTACAACATTGAATCAAAGTAGATTTAATGTGGCTGTTTTTTACACTGATAAACAGTAAAAGGCCACTTAATTATCATACATTGTATCATACATTGTTGTAATTGAGCAACTAATTGACACTTTCTTAAACTTCCACTCAGTAACAGAAGAAACGTGACGTTTCTGAGTGGATAAAATACTTCCACTGTTTCCATTGTTTTATTTATTCTCATTCTAAATAAATCAAGTACTGAGGAATCAGTTTGTCTGCATCATGGACTGCACCGCTCCGGTGTGTTTTATTAAATGGCATTAGTTAAATGAAGGCTACAGGTTATTAAGTTCAAGTTTCAGTGCACATTTCAGAAACCAAACGCTTTAAATACTTTAAAATAGCACTTATTTAGATGTTGAACAGGTACATGTGTTAATGCACTTTTGATAAATATAGTCTAATTTACATCCTAAAATAAAGTAATCAAAGTAACAACTAACAAATGTTCACTAAACACTGTTGAGGTCAGGATGTTGTGTTCGGGGTAACATTTTAAACATGTTATACACATGAATAGTGTTTCATGAAGTTGGCTGTAGTTGTAAATTTGTAAATCTTTAGTGGTGGATTGTAACATTAAGTACATTAACTCAAGTACAATTTTGAGGTACTTGTTCTTTACTTGGGTATTTCCATTATATGCATCTTTATACTTCTACTGCATTACATGCCAGAGGGAAATATTTTACCTTTTTCTTCACTATTTGACAGCTTTAGTTACTTTGTAGATTAAAATTGTTAATAAAAAAAATGAATCAGCTAATAAATTGTTATATTGTTATATATTAAGCTACTCAGCAGTATATAAAGTAAGTGACATTAGCTTCTACCTCACAGGCAGACCACAGTTTGTCCAACTGGGCCGTGTGATGTCTGATACAGTGGTCAGTGGTACTGGAGCTCCACTATCTATCTATCCATCTATCCATCTATCCATCTATCTATCTATCCATCCATCTCATATCATTTATAAAGTCACTATTGTGTAACAGCTGTCGAATATTAGTCTATAGAAATAAAATAAAATAAAATAACTAATATTAGGACACATATTGTTATTATTACTAGTAGCAGTAGCAGTAGTATTAGTATTATATGTAGTTCTTCCGGTCATCCACCAGGTGGCGATGATGACGCAGGAAACTGTAAAGAAGAAGCGGAAATGACGCAGGTCCAAGATGGCGGCGCAGGTGGAGTTGTGTTGTTTGGAAAGTTTCCCTTCACATCTGAGTCCTCTGGATGTTCTGATTCTACAAACTCAACTGGACTCGGTTTTCCAGAATGACAGCGACCCACCGACCGCCCTCTTCACCCCGCAGCGGCCTCAGGGCTCCGGAAGCCCGGGCATTTTACTGCGCGTCCACCCGACCACTGAGGAGGAAATCTCGGGCTACGGAGGTGGAAACTCCCCCAGAGCTGAGTCCGGGAGCCGGGTCCGGGTCTTCACCAGCCGCTTCTTCCTGCGGCACCACGGCTTCCAGAGGCTACTCGGCAGCACGGGGACAGTCCGGGCTCTGGAGCCGATCCCCCTGGATAGAGTGGTGCTGGGAGCCCGCAGCAGGCAGAGCCTCCACTGGGCCGGGGCCGAGCAGTTTACCAGCGGGCTGCTGGAGCTCTGCCGCCCGGGACAGTGGCTGCTGGCTCGGCAGGGAGACCCACTGCTGCTGCCCCGACACCCGCTGCTGGGAGAGGACCCGGGACAGGTGAGACCACGGAACAGGTTATATCCAGGCTGAATACCGTAAACACTTTAATACTCGATCAACACGTCAGTATCTTGACTTCATCAGATGACTGTCTGTGAATATTTTAAGTTTGATTCTTGCAAACTGAGACAAACATGTCAAACAGAACAAGTTTTGGTGAAAACTATAAAAGTAATCAGTTTGCATTCTTATCAAGAACATCACATTTCTCCTCTATTTCTGATTTAAATGATAAAATGTCCACAGTTTGATGTTTTTCTGCTTCTCTGTGTGTCTTCAGGTGCAGCAGCAGCTGATGGAGCTGCTCGTGTTGGAGTGCAGTCCTGTAACACAGGGACGGATCACCGCCGACACCTCTCTGGTTCTGACGGACTGCTTGGACTCAGCGGACCCCCCAGGCGCCCCCCCAGCCTGCAGGCCGCTCAGACTGTGTGTGTCAGACTTTGCTCATTACGCCGACGGTCTCGGAGGGGGGCGCTCTCTTCTCGACAACAGGAAACTGCTGGGCTCGGGGTTCTCGGGCGTCCTGCAGGCGCTGGAGTGCAGGGTGGACGTCCGGGTGGTGGACACTCAGCGATGGCTCGGGGTCAAATGTCAGCAGGGAGCCGCCGTGGACGTGGACAGCTGTGTGTTTGTGAGCAAACAGCTGCTCCTCCGGCTGGGGCTGTTTAACCAGGAGTGGGTGAAGCTGTCGAGGCCGGGCGGGTCCTCCAGACCTGCTGCAGGTCACACCGATGGCAAGGGGGGCGTCTGCAGACAGCGGCTGGTCTCTGTGCTGGTTGTGGATTTAACACAGAGTCCAGACCTGCAGAACCACGATGAAGTCGGTTTCATATCGGCAACTCTGTGGTTCAACATGACTGAAGGAGACGTGATCCCTGTGAACGGCTGCACACTGAGGATGAAGGTGCTTCTACACAACACACACACAAACAGTACATTAATCTTCTTCAAGCTACCATCAAGGGCAACATTTCCTGCAGATTTTTCACATTAAAAGCCAAGGCCAGAAGACTTTTAATTTGAAAAATCTGCCGGACATGACAAGTTCTTTTGAGAGATAAAAACTGCCAAAATGGTGTCATGATTAGTGAATAATAATGAGTTGTTTCCTTGCTGACCGGTTGTGTCTGTTGTCTCAGAGGTGGAGACCGTCTCCTCCGGCGCCTGGCGGTCGTCACTCGGACAGTTCCAGTCGCTCTTCTTCTCCGATGTTCGCCAGCGAGCTTCACATCCAGCCGGTCACGTCTCCGCTGTACAACAACCTCAGCTGCTACGACAACCTGCTGTCTGAACACTTCAGTACGCCCAGGTCAGCCCGAGTCCGGCCGCTTACTAACTGCATGTAGTGTGCATCAGAAATCAAGTTACACGTTACACGCTACAGATTCAAGAATCTGTAAAAGAAAGGTGCAAAATTCACTGAAGACCAGAAATAGAAGATGTTTTCAAATGCCTCAGTCTGGGATCTTATTTATTATTAAAGAAAGGAGGAATAAAGTGTGTTTGTATGTATGTGTGTATATATATATATATATATATATATATATATAGTGAGACTCCCAGTCTAACCAGTGTGTCCTTGCTCTCGGTGCAGACTGGTTTCACAGGGAGACATCCTCACAGTTCCAGCTGAAAACCATCCAGACCTGCTGGTGAACAATTCAGAGGGAATACACAGGTACAACACATCCGTCCACAAACACGTTATATATATATATATATTGTATATTTATATTCATACATATTTTTTTAGGAAAGTGCATAAATGCAGTTATGTCTTAACCATCCTGACAACAAACAGGAGATAATATATTTTTACCTGAATAAACGGTAAGTTATTTAAATTCTCCTTAACTGTGGATGACCTCTGTCAGGTGTCCGGTGCTGTTCTTCAGAGTGCAGACGGTGTGTCCGTCTACAGAGAGAGAAGAAGAGGAAGAAGAAGAAGAAGATGGAGGAGGAGGAGGAGGAGGAGCTCACCTGGCTGACAGACTGCACACCTCACTCTACATGGTGACATTTTACCTCTGACGTTTATCGGTGTGTATCAGAGTGTGTGTCTCTGACAGCTGACTCCCTGGATGTGTATGTGTGTGTGTATGTGTGTCTCCAGCGAGCGTCCACCAGCAGCCCTGTCCCCTGCCTCTCTGTGGAGGGTTCGTCTCTGTGGAGCAGCCTGTCTCCTCCGGGCCTCGTCAAGACCGTGGAGCTCCTCAGCAGCATCGTCCTCCCACACCTGCACCACAGGTAACTCGCCTGTCTCCGACCGGACGTGTGATGGAGAGAAGCATGATGGGGCGTGTGGTCATGTGATCAGTGATGGCGGTGTTTCTGTGTGCTTGTAGCAGCTCTTTGTCTGGCTGCACCGTCCTCCTACACGGCCCCACAGGAAGTGGTAAAATGACGGCGGTCAACGCGGCGAGTCGCAGACTGAACCTCCACCTGCTGAAGGTGCGATTTCTTCTTCTTCTTCTCCTGCTTTTTCTTCGTCTGCTTCTTTTGCTTCTGCTGCATTTTCTTCTTCTGCTGAAGGTATGACAGCTGAGCTCTGACACTGTGTGTGTGTGTGTGTGTGTGTGTGTAGCTGCTGTTATACGTTGTTACAGTGACACTTCCTGTTGTTACCTGTGTGCAGGTGGACTGCGTGAGTGTGTGTGCCGACACCCCTGCAGCCTCGGAGGTGAAGCTGACCTCGGTGTTTCAGCGGGCCGAGGCCCTGCAGCCCTGCGTCCTGCTGCTCAGGAACCTGCAGCTCCTGCTCAGATCTCGAGGCGACGCCAAGGAGGACGGCAGAGTCCAGGCCGCGCTCTGCCAGCTGCTCCACAGCGCCCCCACCAGGTCACTGACTGCCTTTAACCCTCTAAAGGCAAAAAGAGTGTGATGACACGGGCAGCACAATACTTAAACCAGAAGAGCAGAGGCTGTTAGAGCAGCACATTAATGAAGGTTATGGTGTCACAATCACATGTTACACTGTCGCATATGGAGGGAATGTTGATGGAAGGTGTCCACACACTTTTGTCCAACAGGCAACATATTAAAATATATCCGAGTTAATTATTGGTTTGAATTGAAGTTAAATTGAGGCTGTGAATGAGCTTTGGTATTATGATGAGGTCTGACAGCCGTTCAGAGTGAGTCCTGTTTGTGAGTCCGTGCTTGTTGTCTTTCAGTGTGGTGGTGGTGGCGACGGTCTGCAGACCTCGGGAGCTGTCTGCAGGCATCATGGCGGCGTTTATCCACCAGGTGGCGTTAGAGAGTCCCACCGAGGAGCAGCGGCGCTCCATGCTGGTCAGCCTGAGCCGAGACCTTCACCTGGGGAGAGACGTCAACCTGGAGAGTCTCTCCAAACACACTGCGGTACGTCACAGCACCCAGACCAGTAAGAACCAGTCCAGACCGAGCCTATGGAAGTACTCTGCGTCAGTGTCTTTATGCTGTTGAGTTCTGATGATTTGTGCGAGTATGTGAGTGCGTGCTTGTGCTTGTGTTTATTACATGTGATCTGTTGTGATCAGCAGGTGAACTGACCTCCTCCGTTGTGTGTTTTCTTATTTTTTTTTAATGCAAGTCAGCATGTTTAGACCAAAATAAAAACCATCTTCAGGTTCACGCCGCAGTAAAATAAACACAATAACACGGGAGACGTGGCTAAAGGATATTTTAATTTAGTTTAAATGTGAAACACTGACAGTGAGAGTGTTCATTAATGATTCCTCCTCCTCTTCCTCCTCTTCCTCCTCTTCCTCCTCTTCCTCCTCTTCCTCCTCAGGGGTTTGTGTTGGGCGATCTGAGCGCTCTGCTGGTTGAGGCTGGTCGAGCTGCCTGCAGGAGGCTGATCCACACCTGGTGAGACTAAAGATAACAGGTGGTGGGCGAGGCTGTAGTGGTAGAATAAAGGCTGGGTGAGCATCACCTCCAATGTGACTGATCCTGGTTTTAATGGTCTAACTTGTGTTCAGAGCAGAAACTGGATTTAGAAACACATGGTGGTGGGCACATTTACAGAATGTAAGAATTTAATTATCAACTCTTGTTATTAAGAACGTCGTCATAATGTGTATAAAAGGCACTCAAACAGTGAGTGTCCTCCTGTTGTGTGTGTGTGTGTGTGTGTGTGTGTGTGTGCAGTGGTGGCCGGCAGCAGGAGGATCTGTGCGCCAGTGGAGTGACCGTCCTGAACCAGGACTTCTGCTCCGCCCTGAAGACCCTGCAGGACGCCCAGTCCACGGCCATCGGAGCCCCCAAGGTGAAGACTCGACAAGCTTTTTTTGTGAACTGTTTATGTGACGTCTTCTAGTGACCAAAAATGAATTACTGCGCCATTAAAAACTGAATATACCAGTAAAGCATGGTTTGAAAGGATGTAAGCACGGCCTACGTGTTAAATATTAATAGTTCACTGATAAAAGTACTATCAACATGTCTGAGGACTTTACAAAGACGTTTTAGGGTGCTTTAGAAACCCGAGGTGTTAAAAATCTACATTTGAGTAAAAACAAAGCATTGGATGCTGCTGGTGTTTGTGGCCTCTGTGACTCTGACTCAGCTACTGGTTGAACTCTGTGTGTGAACAGATCCCCGATGTGCGTTGGGAGGATGTTGGAGGTCTGCAGCAGGTGAAGAAAGAGATCCTGGACACAGTTCAGCTTCCTCTGCAGCGTCCAGAGCTCCTGTCTCTGGGTCTGAACCGGACCGGAGTCCTGCTGTACGGACCGCCAGGAACAGGGAAAACTCTGCTGGCCAAAGCTGTGGCTACAGAGTGCTCCATGACCTTCCTCAGGTAGGAACACCTTCACCTTCCTCAGGTAGGAACACCTTCACCTTCCTCAGATAGGAACACCTTCACCTTCCTTAGCTAGCAACACCTTCACCTTCCTCAGGTAGCAACACCTTCACCTTCCTCAGGTAGCAACACCTTCACCTTCCTCAGGTAGCAACACCTTCACCTTCCTCAGGTAGCAACACCTTCACCTTCCTCAGGTAGCAACACCTTCACCTTCCTCAGCTAGCAACACCTTCACCTTCCTCAGGTAGCAACACCTTCACCTTCCTCAGGTAGCAACACCTTCACCTTCCTCAGCTAGCAACACCTTCACCTTCCTCAGGTAGCAACACCTTCACCTTCCTCAGGTAGCAACACCTTCACCTTCCTCAGCTAGCAACACCTTCACCTTCCTCAGCTAGCAACACCTTCACCTTCCTCAGGTAGCAACACCTTCACCTTCCTCAGCTAGCAACACCTTCACCTTCCTCAGGTAGCAACACCTTCACCTTCCTCAGGTAGCAACACCTTCACCTTCCTCAGGTAGCAACACCTTCACCTTCCTCAGCTAGCAACACCTTCACCTTCCTCAGCTAGCAACACCTTCACCTTCCTCAGCTAGCAACACCTTCACCTTCCTCAGCTAGCAACACCTTCACCTTCCTCAGGTAGCAACACCTTCACCTTCCTCAGCTAGCAACACCTTCACCTTCCTCAGGTAGCAACACCTTCACCTTCCTCAGGTAGCAACACCTTCACCTTCCTCAGGTAGCAACACCTTCACCTTCCTCAGCTAGGAACACCTTCACCTTCCTCAGGTAGCAACACCTTCACCTTCCTCAGGTAGCAACACCTTCACCTTCCTCAGGTAGCAACACCTTCACCTTCCTCAGCTAGCAACACCTTCACCTTCCTCAGGTAGGAACACCTTCACCTTCCTCAGGTAGCAACACCTTCACCTTCCTCAGGTAGCAACACCTTCACCTTCCTCAGCTAGCAACACCTTCACCTTCCTCAGGTAGCAACACCTTCACCTTCCTCAGCTAGCAACACCTTCACCTTCCTCAGGTAGCAACACCTTCACCTTCCTCAGGTAGGAACACCTTCACCTTCCTCAGGTAGCAACACCTTCACCTTCCTCAGGTAGCAACACCTTCACCTTGTACTCTGTTTACTTTGTACATGTTGACTGGAGAGCAGCCAGAGAACAAGTTGCTCAAAATGTTCCGGTGACATTTTATCGCACGTGACTTTCAACTCCTTGAACCCGTTTTGTGTGTTTCAGCGTTAAAGGTCCAGAACTCATCAACATGTACGTGGGTCAGAGTGAAGAGAACATTAGAGAAGGTCTGTTTCACGCTGAAGGATCATTCTGGTGTATTTCAACCTGTACTCATCAAGTTGATATCTGACATCAGTGAACATGTGTGTGTTTGTTGTGCTCAGTGTTCTGCAGAGCGCGCTCAGCGGCTCCGTGTGTCATCTTCTTTGATGAGCTGGACTCTCTGGCTCCCAGCAGGGGGCGCAGTGGAGACTCTGGAGGGGTGATGGACAGGTGAGTGTTTACCTGCACCGATTATGTGAGCTTTAATATCCGCAGTACTTGGTACATCAATGGCGCTGAGGTGGAACAAGCGAACAGAACAAAAACAACCTGACGTGGTCATCAAACATCTTCATTCAGGTGGAAAAGGCTCGTAATCGGCTGCATATCTTAAGAAGGCAAAAAGGCAAAATTCCCGTACCAAGTTCTTGGTAACTTTTAAAGATTGGAAACATTTGAAATTGTCATGGTTTGTGCACGGCCCAGGAAAGTAGGGCACTGCAGCGGGTGATTAAAACCACCCAGAACCTCATGGGTACCTAACTGATGAGCATCAGTGATATTGGTGACAAGAGGTGCCTCCGCAGAGCTCAAACGATATTAAAAACAATACCCACCCCAGTCACACCCTGCTGCCGTCCAACAAGAGACACAGAAGTATCAGCTGCAGTACCACCAGACGTCAGAGCAGCTTTTCTCCTCAGACTCCTAAAGTTATCCTCCACCCTCATCGATATATTATGTAGCAAAATAGGACTACAAACTGCATTTTATTGCGCAACCCTGTTGTTTTACAATGACTATAAACGAACCGTGTAACCTTTTATTTGCTGCTTTTTGTTCAGTTAAATTTAGTATTCTATTTCATCTCCGTTTCTTTTATTGTGAAGCCCTCTGTGACAGCGAGGTCAATAAAGTTTGATTGAATCTGTCCGCACAGAGTCGTGTCTCAGCTGCTGGCCGAGCTCGACGCTTTGCAATCGGCTGTCGGAGTTTTTGTGATCGGAGCCACGAACCGTCCGGACCTGCTGGACCAGTCACTGCTGAGGCCCGGCAGGTCAGAGCACACACACACACACACACCATCCTGTACACTCTGTATTGCTTTTACTGTTTAATAAATCCTTTAATCTTTGTACAATATTTAATATGGCCCAGGAAACTTTAGTCTCTCCGAAAGTAAAATAACAAAATATATTTTTACTGTTCATGCACATTTCCATAAACCTCAGAATTAAATTTTTTGTTTTCCACATTAATGATACAAGAGTCCTGTTGAACCGAGACGCATCATCTGTCATATTTCATCATATTTGACCTACGAAGACTAATTATAAACACGTATGATAGATGCATCTCTTTGATCCACATCTGTAAATGTTGAACTGGCTCCTGGTCTCTTGTGGATGTTGTGTCTTCTTCAGGTTTGATAAACTGGTCTATGTTGGAATCAACGAGGACCGAGCCTCTCAGCTGCAGGTTCTCCAGGCAATCCTCAGAAAGTAAGAACAGCTCTCCCTGCTGGAATAAAGTACATGCACATACAGAGGCATTAGTCTGGACCAGGATCCGGATAACATGAGGATAACAAAGGCTTGAAAAGAAAATCTTGACTCCGACTTGTTTTCATTTCACTCACACATGTGACCAGCAGTTGGTGGAGCAGGTTGTCCTTTAACCACAAGGTTGGCGGTTCGATCCCGGCTCCTACTGTCTGCATGTCAAAGTGTCCTCGAGCGAGACGGTGAACCCAAAGTTGCTCCCCAGATGTTTTACAGCAGCTCACTGCTCCTAAATGCTAAGGATGGGTTTAGATTCAAGCTTTTACTCAGAAATCAAGACAACATGTGTGCCGGTCAGAATTTGCACATACTGTATTAGAAGACATGGGAATAAAATTCGTAATAAAAGTCTCCCTACATGCACAGAGAGTATATTAAATAATTATGCGCTCAAGATAATACATTTAAAAGATGTATTATCTGTTTCGAGAGACTCTGTGTTTCCGTAGATTCTCAGCACAGGATGTTTGAGTGTTTTTTGTGTCCTAAATGTAAATAAGTGTTGTGTTCAGGTTCCAGATGGACTCGGCTGTGGACCTGCAGCAGGTGGTGGATTGCTGCCCCGATCACATGACCGGTGCCGACCTGTACGCTCTCTGTTCAGACGCTATGACGGCCGCCATCAAGAGGAAGATCTCTCTCATCGACGACGGTAGGAAAACACAACAGGAAGTGGACTTTTTACATTTTAAACACACGCTACAGAGCTCAGACACGTCCTCTCCTATTTATTCTATGTTAGAATATTTATTTTTATTTAAAATGTGCAGTTTAAAACATAAATGTCACCATGTGATGCATCGTTCCAGATTGTAGCTTTAAACTAATTCCCATCTGTATTCCAGGTAAAAACAAAGAGAACACAATAACAAACAGTACAGAGTAAAAAGACACAAGACACACAATACAAAGCTACACATAATGGACGTAGTGCATAATGGATCTCTCTGTCTCTCTACCACCTGTCTGTCCCTCCCTCCCTCTGTCTCTCTACCACCCTCTGTCTCTCTACCACCTGTCTGTCCCTCCCTCCCTCTGTCTCTCTACCACCCTCTGTCTCTCTACCACCTGTCTGTCCCTCCCTCCCTCTGTCTCTCTACCACCCGTCTGTCCCCTCCCTCCCTCCCTCTACCACCTGTCCCTCCCTCCCTCTCTCTCTCTCAGGTCTGGACTCAGAGGACTCTCCTCTCTTGGTCTCCGTTGAGGATTTCTCTTCAGCGTTAGAAAACTTCAAGCCGTCCGTTTCCAACAAGGAGCTGCTGAGATACAGAAACATTCAACATAAACTCTCTGCTAAGTAGAGACTGATGATGATGATGATGATGATGATGATGATGGTGTTCGATCTCCAACAGAACACAAGGACTCCGATGAAGATCTAATTTAAAGTGCGAATCATCTGAAAAATCAACATTGTAAGATAATGTAAATGATGTAAACAAGAAGTTAATTTATAAAATTGTGAGATGTAATTTATGAATACAGATGTTTAACTGATGAAACTACAAGTGAGAGGTTTTTTTCTGATGGAAAACGCTGTAACGACATCATCTACTAACGAGTCCGCTCAGCCAATCAGGTGGAGAGTTTATTCACACACCACAACCTCGTTCAGTGGAACATGATTTCTGTGGCTTTAAACAAAAAGTTATTAACAATTACTTGATTACTATTGGGACATACCAGCCCTGCATCTACTGCAGTGTCACTGCTCTATTATGTTACTGTAATCATAACCAGCGTTAACAATACTGACTCGATCACGCATGTATTTAATACTTTTAAATGGGTCGCGTTAAATCTTCACACAGACATTTAGAAAAGGTTTCCAGGTGTGAAGAAGGATCAAAATGTTAGGATTAAAGACAAAGTCATGAAACTTTAAATATTCATGCTGATTTTATCATTTTTGTCAAAACAAAAACTTAAGTAGTCATTTTTTTAAAAGTCAAATATTTCCACTAAATCCAAATGGGCAGAGCATAAAGAAGCCAATATGAGATTCAACCAGATTACATTTTCATTATCAAACACATCTGTAAATGCTGCTTTCTACATTTCACTGCAGTCACAAAAATATATTATGAAGTTATGAAATTTCAGAGGACAATATCACAATGTTAGTTTGTTGTTGTGTTTACCTAACAAACATTAGTCACATAAACTTAATCAACAATAAATCAAAGAACATACACCAACGTAATAGCCCGCCAGATAAAGATGGCAATCATCGTATGATAAATGTGTCAGTTATGCTGAAACTATCTTAATTTCTAAAATGTTATATGAGCGTCAGTTTTACGGGTTGTTCTATTTCTCAATGTATTATTTTGAGTTTTTGGCAGAGTAGAAGAAGTCCCAATCTGGTAGCTAGATAATGGGGCAGTGACACAGTTTAAATAGAGATCAGTAGCATTAGCAGTTAGCTAACGCGTATAACAACTGATGCTAGGCTAGGTAGCTAGGTAGCCCGACCATGCGGATTTTCTAAATAAGTTTCCACAACTTTATTTAAACAATGTTTGTAGCAGAACAAGCTGTTGCTCAAAATGTCAAAGTAAAGCAGAAATGGCAATTTCAAATTTGAATAAAGATACCAGAACCTTCTGAAATGTGTTGCCAGACTATCACTTCATTTCAGCCTTCACATTAATCAATACAAATATTTAGTCAGTTTATTTTTTTTAATATCACTTTTTACAGCAGGTCGATATGGTTAACAAATTTGGTTTTCTTGATAGATGTGTATATTAAAAGGACTGAAGGTTGTCATTGACGTTCTCACTCGTCCGATTTCAATCTTTACTGTCACGTGAGTAACATAAACGTTCTGTTAGCGATCTCGCATAAGCGAGCTAGCTGTGAAACTGATTCCGATGTGAATAACATTGCTTCCGCTATATTTTGCTAAAATAACAAAATGAGACTGAAGGCTCCTCTTGATCAAAATAAAACGTGTTTCCATTTCATTTAATAATTTATTTCCACCATATAATGCTCCAAATAAATCAAATTAGATTTTAAGAACACATTACACCCCTGTTCTTCAGTGTAAATCAGTATTTATGTTCACATTGATCTCTGACTTTCCAGTTTCCAATTCTGAGTGAAATAATTAGGAAAAGGACGATTTTTGTCTCGATGCCATTTCAATTTGTCTACCTTTGTTTTCTGTGACGTAGATGCTGAACATTTAGGAGATATTTGACTCAGCGTGGTTCAATCATCCCACACGAGGCTGTAATTTCTCCAGGCTCTCCGTCGGTTGGGCCCGTGGTGTAGCTACGTTTAGTTACAGACAAACGCAACGGAAATTAAAGCATTTTGCTCCAAAGCGTATTCTACCCACTCTGTGAAACATTTTCTGTAAACCTTAAATGAAATCCTTTCTATTGAAAACAGTGACTAGCCGGATTAGCAACCTATGTTATTAAAATATTCATACCATCAAGGCTTGAATGATGAAACGTTTCGTGGTGTATTGTGACGCTTTGTATCGTGTGGAAGCGAGCTACTAAGTTTTGATCTGACAGAAAAATGTGAGGCAGCAGTCGGCATCCCGTCAGAGTTTAATCAGCAGCTGGTTTGGACTCTTCTGAGCCTCTAAACATGGACCTGGAAACCTGAAAGGGTCTCAACTAAGACCACAGAGACAGTTTGTCTTTGTGTGGGAATGATGTACAAGCAGTCATTACAGTCTAATGAGCCAAAACAGATGTGTGTATGTTTGAAGAGCTGAAGGTGAAGCTGGTAGTCCAATTCTGGGTGTAATCCGGATTAATCTGGAGGTCTCAATCTCTGTGGTTCGTCCTCTGGCTTCACTCTGTTTTGTGGTTCCTGGATTTTAGTTCGTTGCTGGGGCAAAGATCCAACACACAGGTCCTCTTGTTCTTTGTCTTCCATATCTAACGAGCGGATCCTCTCCGACGAGGACTCAGGTGAAGTGAGGCATCCGGCTGCAGGTTCTGGAAGAGAGGTAGCGTTGGGTTTTTTGATGGACCACGTTAGTCTTTTTATTGTTTTCTTTGTTCACTTTTACTGAGCAGAGAAAACAAGCAGACGGACAAAAAAAGAAGTCGTACGGAAAAATACTTTTTGGGAAATGTTCGGAAGCAGACTTTTTTCTTTTTGTAACCAACAACCACAAACCGAACACGAAGAAATGAAATAAAACCATTAATGCAGATGAACGTTAATCCAATATTTGTGGCGCTTTCTCTTTTTCTTAGCATGTTACAGTTTTTGTCTTTTTATGGTCCTCGTCATTTGTGAAACAATCAGCTGTTTGACAGATAATTCGGTCTGTTTCCACTTTAAAGACTTCTGAATACAATTTTGACTTTAAATTTGGTTAAACTGGACCAACTAAAATCTGTTAGGGCTGATAAACTCGAGACACTACAAACAACCCACAATGTAACCCTACTCTCACCACTCTGACCTGACAGTCTTCATATTATCATATAATATCTTTAAAGGCACAGTTTGTAGGATTCAGGGGGATCTATTCATAGAAATATTAAATATTAAATAACTTTTCATTAATGACCTGAAACCAAGAATCGTGTTTTTGTTTGCTTCATATCTACATGGGGAGCGGATCCTCTTCGCGGAGTCCGCTGTGTTTCTACGGTAGCCCAGAACGGACAAACCAAACACTGGCTCTAGAGAGACCCTTTCGCGTTTTCACGTTACCTGAAGGCCACCGTAGTTCTCCAACACGCTTGTAAAACTACGGTAACTTGAGCAACAGAGTGCCAAACCGTGGTAATGCCATCCGCCGTCGACTGCAAACACAGCGCCAGATGCCACCCGATCCTACACACTGTGCCTGGCCTGGACATTACAGCCACTAATTAATCCAGTTTATAATCAATGTTTTTGAAAACAAACTGCAGTCCAGTTCAGTGTGTCTGATGTTTTTTTCGTGTGCGCAGCTCTATCGTAACGCGTTTCTGCTTTCGTCTTTGTTTTTCCTCCTTTCTAACCCGTTCCTGTGTTTTCGTTGATGTGGGGGTTCAGCGGTCCTCCATGCAACATAAGCCATATTTACCGCTTACGTGGCCTTTGCTACTTTTGTGCGCTTCATCCTTTTCCTCCTCATGAGGGTCACCTGAGGCCTCTTCAACCCTGCGATCAGCAGCAGCAACCTGGGCCGCGACTTGGTGAGCCAGCTTCTCAGTAGCGTCCCCTTGGGAAACCTGCAGGAACAGCAGTAGTCCGTTAAAGCCAGGAACTCCGAATGAACCAGCAGGATTTACTACCCTCTGGTTAATAGTCATTTGAGTTTATAAACCCACAAATATACCATGAAGCCTTTAGAGACCTCACCGTGCAATAACACAACATTTAAGGTTGAACTTTCCGATAAAGCATAGAAGTAAATTCACACAGTTCTTCCAAATGTGGATTTGTGTTGGTTGGTCCACCACTTTGGTTCAGGCTGAAATAAATATTGGATGGATTCTGATGAAATTCGGTTCATACATTCATGTCCTCTTAAAGGAAGAATTATAACGTTGGTGACTTTTCCTCTACCGCCATCATCAGGTCAACATCTAAATGAGTCCAATACTGCAGAACTAACTAAAGTACTCGTTGTACTTTGTGTTTTTTGCTAATTAAGTAATGTTAGCATGCTAAGGTTAACAGTTAAATTAAACTCAACTGTTGTAAACATCTATCACAGTTAACAGAACCACCTTCTGTCTCAGCTTCAGACTTATTTTCATGATCCATGAATATTGCACTTATTGTTTTGATTAATCATTTGGTCTGTTAAACACCAGAAAAACCGTTTGGCCATTACACCAACCTCAACCACACACTGTGTGACACGAAAGGTCTTGTGTTGTCCGACAAAACGTCCCAAACCAAAAAATATCCAATTTACTACAATGAAAGTAATCAAATTGATTTTATAAAGTATTTTTGTACGATCGACAGTCCAAAATAGACAAAAACCAAAACATATTTCAGTTATTATCATATATAAACGAAGACAAGCAGAGTTTTTGCTTAATCTTTCGAGTCATTTATGAAATGACTGATCTACAAATGTAATACTTATCACACTAAATATTTATAACACTAACTACGGCGGTGACCGTTTCGGGCGATTGCTTGTCCTCATCCAAACATCTTCAATACAATTACAAAACACCAGCGAGGTGTGAAGTCGACCGTTTGTACATCCTTCGAGTTTCTCCACAACCGTCCTGAGACTCCTTCCACTTTACTTCGACAAATCCTTCAGAGCAACAACAGGAAATGCTGATTGCATGATTTGATCGTGCAAACTAAAAGACTTTCTTACTCGTGGCCTTTTGTTCACGTCACTATACCGCGGCCATCTTTTACGTTCTTTTAACCCGTGATTTGACACCTTGTGACCCAACGACCAACCGACCAATCACACTGACTCCTACGAGCAGCGCGCCGCTAAAGCCTGGATTAGGAAGCAGGACAGTACCTGGACCAGAAACACTCCTCACCGAAGCACCATAGCACACACGTGTGTTCAAGCCTCCTCCAGGAGCTTCACATTCTCCACAAAAACAGCCCTTTTTTTTTTTTTTTTTTTTTTTTGCTGCAGGGAAGCTGCAACCTTTGTGTCTTTATACGAGTCGTGACCTGCTGAGCCCGATGGAAAAAAAAAACCTTTGTGCTGTTCGAGCACACTGAAACCAGCCAGAGAGAGATCTAGCAACGCGTGGACGGACTGTGCTGACGCCATTGTTGTGGCCTGCGGGGCTCGATGTTAAATGTACCGAGGGGGGAACATTGTTTGTGTCCACCCCCCCCCCCTCCCACCCCCTTTAAGCCCTCATCCTGTTTATTATTATCGTCATGTGATTGTCTCCAGTTAAACTTTGTCTTCTCCTCAACAGCTCCTTCTCCTCCATGTGACGACCAGCAGCCATCTTCAAAGTCTTCAGGCTGCGTTCAAGTTCAGGATTCTTTGGCTTCTTGTTAACCTCTTCTTCACCTTTTTCACTTTGTTTCATTTACTTTTGTTCTGCCTTTCCTTGTTGTTCTTGTCCTGCTCTTTACTGTGCTCTATCATTTTCCTTCAAGAAATCGTCTTCTCTTTCTCTGCAGATCTCATCTTATGAAGCAGCTTCAGTAACTTACTATAAATCACTCCGTACTGTTTTCACAGCTGTTTTTTCCCCAGAGGTTTGTCTTGTTAGGTTTTCTAATGTCATCCAAGTCGTTTACCCTACCCAAGCCCACCACCACCACCACCACCTCCTCCTCCTCCTCCTCCTCCTCCACAGCAGACATCTTTGTTGGTGTCTATTACTGACCGGTCGCCTACATCTTTAGAGTCAGAGGAAGCGGGTAACTTTGACATTGTCCTCGTCCGTCCGGCCTGTAGCAGCTAACGAGAGGAGCTCACTCTTAATATCGCCTAACAAACAAGCTGGCCGATCATCATCAGCAACGTCACAAACCTTACATCTGCTTCAGCATCAAAAGGACCATTCATCCCAAAATGTAGTAATCCAAGTGACAAGTTTATTTTCACACACACACACACACACACACACACACACACACACACACACACACACACACACACACACACACACACACACACACACACACACATCAGAGAGTAGAGGTACTACTAAGTTGTTTCTCAGAGCAAAATTCTCGACGGCGGATCTACAACTCTACGGCACCGACAAACCAAAACACTTGCCTTAAATACATCAAGAGTCAAAGTTCTCACTCTGAGGCTCTGAAATATATCGAGTGAGTCCCAGTCGATGTTGTCCACATCCATCACCTCCACTCTTCACCTCAGCACACAACTTAGCAGTCCTCTACCTCCACTCCCCTACCTCCGCACAAGGAACACAACAGAAAGCAGTCCTTACCAATTGACCCCACACATTTGTTAGGTTATGCCCCCGGCGTCCCTGCAGAGGCACATATATGATCCCCGCTGCAGTTTTTCCCTCTCGCACTAGAAGCTTCAGCCAGGACGCAAAAACAAATCTGCTAAATAATAGGAGGCCATGAAGCGGCCGGGTGGGGGTGGGGGGGCCTTTTTAAAAAAGGAGGGTCCACTCAGCACTTCTGACTGCAAAGAGCAACGGGTGATCCCAGGACACGCAGCCAATCAGGGTGCGGACTGCACCTGTTGCCATGGCGCCCGGCACTGACCGGTATAAAGAGGTGTGTGTGGGGGGGGTGTGGTGGGGGGGGGGGTGAAGGAAGAGGTTAGCTGAAGTGTCGCTGAGGCAGCAGGACTGTCAGCTGCTGCTTGTTTAACACACCAGTATCCTGAGTTCACTAAATATATACATGTTCTCTATGAAGTTCTGCATCCTTTACAAACCCTTTAGAGTACATTTACTCAAGTACTGAACATATAAGTACACTTTTCCTTTACTTGAGTATGTCCACTTCATGCTACTTTGTACTTCTTCTTCTACTGAACTACTACTTTTACAATGTTGTACTTTTTACTCCACTACAGGTTTTTGATTGATTAATTCACGTGTTAATTTACAGGTTCAGATTATTACATACTGTACATATTGATACGAAATATAATCAACAATAAATGATGATGTAGTATGATGTGTTCAAATAAAACTTTATTGATCTATTGGGGAGAAGTTCACAAACTAGCCAGCAGTATATGAAGTAATTAGATTTAGCTCCACCCTTACCTGAATCAATTATAATCCAGTAACATTATAGATATTATGTTTAAATCGGCCATTCTGCAGAGTGAGTACTTTTCATTTTAGAACTTTAAGTGTATTTTGATGTTCATACTTTTAAGCATTTTACTAAAACTAAATTTTTTTATTTCTTCACTATATTACTATTTTTACTGAAATACAAGATCGGAGTACTTCTTCTACCTCTGTTCAATTCTATCCACTGTTAAAATGAACTTAAGATATGAATCTTGTGAAGTCTGCTTTTATTATCTATATAATTGCTATTTTATACTTGAATATAAAATCCAACTTTTCATCAATACAACTCAATTCTGAATCCACATCAGCAGGAGGAACATCTCAGTCTGGACAATGAAAGGTCCTAAAATATGTTGAGCTTCATTATATTTATTCATTAGTTTGAAACGTTATGTATAAATGTTCCATCATAAGCTTAGCACTTCCAAAAGTAACTTTTTCTATTTAGTTAGATCAAATTTTGCAGGTGTCATGCTATACAATTACTCTTTTCGACATACTGTATTATGACTTATTTTGACTTCTCACCTCATATTATTCTTTTTTGACATACTGTACTACTTTGTTTTATACCTTTTTCAAAATAATATACTTTTTTCAACATACTAAACAATGACGTTTTTATGACTTTTTCGACATACTATACTATGACTTATATTTACATTTTTTCGACATGCTATACTACGACTTTTTTATGACTTTTTTCGACATACTAGACTGACTTATATTTTGATTAATTTGACTATAACATTTTTATGACTTTTTGGACATATACTATGACTTATATTTCGATTTTTTTCGGGCTGCTCAATAAAAAGCTTGAAAACTATAGAACTCTGTCTCATGAGGGAATCCTTGAATGCAGTTTGCAACATTACCGTACAATAATTCTTTGACATACAATAATATGACTATTGTCGAGAAACTTTACTATCATTTTTATGGCTTTTTGGACACACTATACTATGACTTTTTATGACTTTTTCAATATACTATACTATGACTTATATTTAGATTTTTTCGACATGCTATACTATGACTTTTTTCGACAAACCATAATGACTTTTTTCGACATACTAAACTATGACTTATATTTTGATTTATTTGACTATGACATTTTCATGACTTTTAAGACATACTATACTAGGAATTGTTAGGAATTTTTCAACATACTATACTATGACTTATATTTCTTTTTGGACATACTATACTTTCTGTAAAAGGCCATCAGCTTTCTTTTTGAAAGATTCGTTGTGTTGTACATTTAAATGATTTATGATTCTTATTACCTTTTCTTGCGATCATTAAATGGATGGTGATGAAGTCTGAAGTCTAATAAGATACAAGCTGCAGCTGACTGCAATGTCTGTGACTGCTCTGTAGAGGGCTCTGTGGCTTCAGGATAAGACAGAGAGATGCAGGAGATTCAGAGGAGGAGGAGGAGGAGGAGGAGGAGGAGGAGGAGGAGGAGGAGGAGGAGTGATGAGGCTGTGCAGGCATGTTTAGTGTCAGACTGAGAGGTTCACCCTGATGTTTGTTCGCTGCTGCAGAGATCAACCTGGAGGAAGAAAGGAGGGGGTAGGAGGGCTGGCACTGCAATGCAGAACATTAAATGAGAGGGAGGGAGGGAGGAAGGGAGGGAGGGAGGAAGGGAGGGAGGGAGCTGCCAGCTCTGCAGAGAGCAGGTTTTTTTTCCGAGGGGGAGGCTCAGGGATTCCCTGTTGGTTTGGAAGAGATCCAGAAGGAGAAGCAGCGACTCGAGTTCGGAAACAGAAAGACGAGCAGATTTAAAACAGAGGAGATGAATGAATTAAAATCATGTAGAAATGATTTGATAGCAACAACCTTGATCTCAATATCATTTTTTTTCCCACTGTATTCATTTATTTGTCAGTATCAGTGTAATTGGACACAGAAAGGTAATAAATCAGACAGACAGGTGCAACAAAATATACAGACAAGAACACAAAACAGTCAGATGTAACAAACTGGGGTTATGATTTTAATTTTGTGCTTATTTTTAGTTGATTGTATTTGTGGCAGTACTAGATATTTCAAATTGTTGTGTGAGCATGTATGAACGTTATACATGTGTAGTTGTGACCAGAAGAATGCACAGGTATGTGAGGAGGACTACAATAATAGTGATCAAACAATAGTACTAATATCATCTGAATATTCTCGTTGATGTAAGTGAACGAGGAGTTCTGATGAAGAAAAATCATGATTGTATTACAGATTTATTTTCAAAATAATCCGTACTCACTGAATGATGCTGGTTTCTGATTGGCTGGCAGGTCGACGTTTAAAAGTAGTTGAACCAAATCAGAGGTCACGGTACGTTAACCTGCAGCTAACCGTAGCAACAGCCCTGATTACTCAACTGACTATCTCACCTCTACAAATCTGAACTTTTATCCAGTAATTAAGTGCAACTTTTCTATAAACAAAACACATGGACCTCTAATAAAACATCATGAACTATTATTAATTAAACTGCCCAAAAGTATTCAGAGTAGAGTAAGTCTTAGCTCTAACAAGCGTGCCGAGTGTATTTCCTTCCTTATAAAACATTTGCAAAGACAGCTTTTAAATATTTTGAATCCTATATATAAATAAGATTTGCATCCCCCGTTCACAAAATACAAACAAGACGGGGACCCACTCCTAAAATCACGTCCGGTGGGTGGGTGGGATTTGTTGGTGGATGGGTCAATTAAACACAGGACTTCACCCCCAGGAGACCGCTATTTGTACCCCGTAAGAAACCCAAAGTAGTATTGTTTTACACAACGTGACTAAACAAACGTGTGTTATTTAGGTATGAGGAATTTGTGCTTTTATCATTCAAAGAGAGCAGTTTGTTCATTTTTGTTGCTTTAAAACCGATTGATTTGACGTCTAAATGAGCAGTCACAGTTCTTTTATAACAGACGTTAAATTAAACGGTACAAAGAGAACAGAGTACAAAGTATGAAATCATTTATTGTTGACATTTGATGTCATTTTCTTAGAAATACTCTTTGTGCTAATACAGTTTTCATTCCTGTCAATAAGTGAAGAACAGAAGTGAGATTATATACTGTATCTGTGTTACTATAAGTTTCCCCTCAAGCGTTTCCTCCAAGCTGCGAGTTTCCAGATCGGTGCACATGTGACATTGATGAAGACGTTGTACCATTTTAACATTGAGGCGCTCTTCATGCACAGACTGCTTCCATTACATACATGTGACCCACAGCTAAAGGTATTAAAGTTTAAAGAGAACGAAACCTCCTTACTCCAAGAAATTTAAGTAGCAAAGGCAAAGTCAGCTCTTTCTTTAATAATAAAAAAAAAAAAGTTTCAGACAGCAGCGTCATGCAGAGACGGCCAAAGTGCATCAGTGCCGATACCAGCGGTGCTCATGGGACAGCGTGAGATACACACAGTACCACAAACAACATAGTCTCTCAGTACAAGTAGCATACATAGCAATAATTGCATATTAGGACACTATTATAATCACACCTACACAGGATAGATGAGGTACCAACGTCAAGACAAAAGTACAACTTCTTTCTTCTCAGGTGATGACATAATGACAAGGTTACATTTCCTCTTTGTAGCAATACAACCTCAGATTGTAGATACGGTTACTTTTAGTTTATTACTATGTTTGCAGATGATACTCAACTTAAAGCTGCATAACTTTATACTTAAAGGGCAAGATACATTTCAAACTGATTGGTCTAAAATCTGAATTGAATGATGTCAGGAATTGTTCAGTCAGTAAAAACCAGAGCTCAGTGTTGAAGGTGAAGCTTAGAGAATCAGTTAAACTCCAAATAACCACGTTGGTCATCGTTTATGCCACATTTCGGGTGTTAGTTTGGGGAGACGTAATCACGAGATCATAAATTTGTCCATTCAGACGCACGCAGACACATCGTAGTACGATGACGAAATCTGCAGTTCAACTAACGTCCACTAGATGTAGCTTAAAGAAAACACTGATTCTAGTAAAGTGCAAAACCTCAATTTCTCTCAGCAAATATGTCTTTTTACACAACTTCAGCTTTCAGTAGATAATCTATTCATTTGTCAGAATGAGTCTGCCATTCAGGAAATATTCAGATTTCGGTATGTTTGTGGGGTGTTTTTACCTTGATTGACAGGTGTCTCAGCCTATCACACTCGGCCATGATGGCTGCGGCTCATCTCGTCTCAACTCGACTCTTTTTGACCATAATCTGGATTTTTAGTCTCCAGTTGTAAACCCAAACTCCAGCTTTTCACGTTTCCTCACAAACCTGCGAGAGACCACAGAGACGACTACAGAAAGGTTTATACAGACTGTGGCGTCATATGGGCGTAACCAGCAGGTGTGCAAGGTGAAGCTATCAACCACAAACGAGGAAGTCACAGAAACACAGAAATCTTACTGTTAAAGATTGTGATGTGCCCGAGCCTTCAGATTACACGTCATCACGATGACTGACGAGGCTCGTTGGATGTAAACCGGGACAGCTGACCAGAGGGCGGAGAGACGAGTAAAGCCAGACATAAAGAAAAGGCTGCATATAAAGTTATTAAGGTTTCCTTTGCTGGAGGCACAGATGAAGACATGAAGAACTGGCGATGCAAGAAGAGAAAACATACGAGTCTATTGGCTGTCGTGACCTCCAACTAAACAGGACATTACGTCTGCTCCGTTACAGTTTGCTCGAGCACAATCGGCCGGCAACCGTCAACAAACGTGTTTGTTGACGTGGGTTGTCGGTACATTTGACAACAAGAGTGAACAAATGGTAACAGAATTTCTTCGTCTTTCTACACCCTTCAAACCAAGTAGAACACACTGAGGATGAGTCTGAACTAATTAAACAATATATCTTACACCCAGCAAAGTCAAATCTTATACTTACACTTGAATTGAAGCATTATCGACTTTACAGCGCTGCCTGCCATTGTCTGTTGAACGTTGACGTCATTACAGCATTGCATTGTGGGAAATTAATGCCGCCGTAGTGTCCAGTATTTGTACACTGACATATTTTTCTAGAAATAGTTTGCAATTTGTGCAATATTGTCTTCATGCTAAGGTTTCGGACATGTTGACTGTTTTAGCGTACTAAATAGCATGTTAGCATGGAATTTTGGACGCAACCTAATTGTTTTTCTGCCCCCTAGTGGTCAAATATAATTTAACGCAGCTTCAATTCGACGAGATTGTGAGCATGTCGGTTGCCTCTAAACGGCCCTCAACATGGCGACAGAGCAAACAGTGTTTAATTCAGAGGTAACCGGAGGGTGGGTGCTACGCTTCCACAACGGCGTTATCAGCTGTAACCTCCGTATCAGAGCGGTGCAGAGCGCCGGCCGTGAGCTAAACAATGGGGAACGCTCACGTGCACGAACATGCACTAAAAGCACGTGCAGCCATGTGTCAACAAAGCAAGGAGAAGCTCGGATAACAACAAACACAGAGGGAGAGTGACTTCAGCCTCTGCTCAGGTAGATATTACTCCACTGTATCTTTACAAAGCAAATAGCTGTTTGCTGCTATATAAATCTTCAGAATCTTTAAATTAAATGTTAAAAAAAACCGAACAGAGGACAGGCTGCAGCTGTTCAGATGAGGGTCACGAGACTGAGGAGGGAAGCCGAGTTAGCTCCGTCACTGAATGTTTATGTTCAGTGTGAGCCGGCCGATTGAGCCGTACAGTGCGAGTATAAAAGTGCCACAAAACCCTGTGAGCTCCATTCAGAGCTGATCAACATGGAAACATGCACACATTGATTTTTTTTTTAAATAAAAAAAACCCAAACATCCAGACTAATGCCCAGCTCTGTGCGGGAATCAAACATCGGACACATTCAGGGCCTCATTGTCACCGTGATGCATCAAATCTTTCACATTCATTCTGGATAAAAAAACACTATACCGATCCCAAAAACGACTTCTTGCTGAAATCTGTACACACAGTGTTTATAGTCTGCATGAAGGGGGGGGGGACATTCTTTTCTTTAAGAAATCCCATCGAACCGAATCACCAAACCAAACCATTGAACACCAGCTGAACGCCTGATCCACAATGAACCTTTAACGACTTCACATTGCTTTGATATGACATCATGCAGCGGTTCATTCTCAAACAGCTCCATCAGTAAAAAAATACGTGAAGTAGTAACATCATGGACGCCATGATTTTTTTTGTCAGTTTTCAAGATTCGGAATCAATCTGTTCACTTCAGTCACAGAGATCAATAACAACCCCTCTCTTTTTGAAGTGTGTTAACCTTCTTTTGATTGATTCTGGTTGATTGGTTCTGAACAGCTAAACAGACTTTGTGGACCACACCTCATGAGATGGGTCAAAGCCACCAAACGAACCTTTGGAAGCGAGTTCCTTTATCACAGTGTTCAAAACAACAACGTTAAAGCCATGTCTTATTATTGCCAAAATTATGTGAAGGTCTAAACCCTCTTGAGGACCAAAGGTGCCATCATGACTGTCATGACTCTTTCTACAGTCTGTGATCAAAGTAAAAAATCAGCCTCAGTGCTGCATCATTTCAGTCTGTAACGTCTTGCAGAGCGATGCTACCGACGTTACAAAGTGCTTTTGCGTGATATCGTCGTCAACCGAAGCTTCACTCTACAGTCAGCAGCTCGTCTGGCATCTGGAGGCTCAACAGGCTCCGGTTTGATTCCCGAGTTTAGGAGAAGCTGTTTTTATCGGAATCGGGGGAAGGAGGCCGCGAGATCTCAAAGAAGGAGCCCGACGACTTCCTGGATTTGAGAAGTCGCAGCATCTCAGCCAGCTGAGACTCCAGCGCTGCCATGCGACTGTCCAAAGATCGGATGTCTCCTCTCAACTCCTGCTTCAGCTCCAGGAAAGAGGCCTGCATGCTCTGCTCCGTTATCGGACAGAAGACCGTCTTCTCGTCCGACTGGACCGGGCTCTGCTCCAGCGGCGTTCTGGCGTCGTCGACGTTGTCCAAGCGGAGGTCGCTCTTTGTGATGCCACTGTCACAGGAGTCTGTTTTCTTGAGGGACATCTCGTCCTGAGGCTTAGTTCTATCGGGCAGTGTCTCCATGGACTCGGCCTTGGAGACGCTGCTCCACGACTCGGCCTTCACGACCGACTCCTTGAATCGTCCCCAGCCTTTAGCTTTGGCCGGCTCTGCAGATTTGCAGCCGATCAGGTTGCCATTTTGGGTGGCAGGAGCGTGGAGCATGACTCGGCTGGAGGTCTTGGATGAAGAGGTTGCGGTGGTTGAGGTGGTGGGTGTGACTGGGCTCTCCGTCACCATGACTATACTGGTGGAGGCCAGGATCTTCAGACCTCTGGGCGGCTCCAAGGGATCGACACCTTTCTCCACATCTGTGGCGCTTTGTATGACCTGCTCAGTGGCGAGCCGGGCCTCCCTCTGCTGCCGGAAACGCTGGAAGAGTCGCCGGACCGGATGATCCGCAGGAAGGTTCAGAGGAGCCTCATTCTTACGCTTCAACATCTCCTCTTCCTCACGTTTCACGTCACTGATTTTCCGGAAGACGATCTGTAAAAAAGACAGGAAACCAGAAGAAACAGTCAGAACCGTTTCACTATGCCAAACAAATATCTTCACTTCTTCCCCCTAAACTCTGGCTGCAGGATTTGTGTTGGATGCTGGACTTCTGCGACTTAACATCCAAACAGAGCAAAAAACTGTTTGTGACCCGAAAGGTGATTCTTCTCTACAAACCCAAAATGGACACACTGATTCAGAAAGACATGGTTTATGCTGTTCGGACATCATGCTAATAAAGCTTTTAATACACTGTGAAGACTTGTTGGCCTGTTAGGGACCAGGGCAGCATTAGCTTGCTTGCTTATTGAAAGTTAAAAGCCATTTAGCTTGCAGAGATACTAGCCCAAGCATGTTCCTGGCTTACTAGCATGTTAACTGCATGACCAACAGTGTCGAATGGAGCACTCACGACTAAAGGTGTGTGGATTGAGCATTTACGGCTTCTGCTGTTAAACCAAGTCATTTATTATTAAAGAAACATCCCTTTGCTTTACAGTGTTCTGAAACGAGATCTGGGAAGAAAAAAAAAATTATTAATTTGAAGGCTTTGTTCAAAATGTCAATGTAGAAAAGAATAAAAAAATTGTTCGAGATCTTTAGCCAAAAGAAGCTGAGGCCACTTCTGATGCACAAAAGTAACTCGGTCTTAAATTTAAAAAATGCTCTCCAGTAAACAAATAAGCAAAAATCTCCTATTTAGCTTGTTTCAAGGACGTTGCAGTGTAGCACGAACACATTGTAACAACAGCCTCTCTAATATAATCATAAGGTGAGAAGTTCATGTTGGTGACTTTAACATCGTAGGACCGTCAGCTACATGTGACCTCCTAACCTCTGCTGAGTCCGACTGGGACTTTATTCTGCAGCGACAGCGAGAGGAGGCGGCGACGACGAGGCTTTCCCGCTCAGCGATGTCATCACTATGCTAAAACCCCTGAGCCAATCGGGGAGCTCCTGACCTGCAGAAATTGGATCTTGTGGACGAAGCAGCAGCAGCTGGACGGTTCTATCGGAGAGCCCTCAGGGGTGATGAGAACAGAGGAACACGGAACGTGAGAGAACTGCTAATGTTCAACAACTGCTGCTCTGTTTCTTCCGATAGAAACACAATACACCAGACTGCTGCTCTGACACACTCTCTCTGTGCTGCATTCAGGTGTAAACAGGGACTCAGTTATTAAAATGTTAAGCACGCAATAACCGATTATTTTGCCCACTTGGTTTCAGCAGAAACAAGTAGTGAACACAACGTCAACATGTCATCAGCAGGTTAGCTTAGCTTAGCATAAATATCCACCTAGAAGCTCTTCTTAAGCTCACTAATTAACATGTTCCATCTCTTCTGTTTAATCTGTACAAAA
The DNA here is from genome assembly GCA_032191485.1 of Leptoclinus maculatus. NCBI lineage: Eukaryota > Metazoa > Chordata > Actinopteri > Perciformes > Stichaeidae > Leptoclinus > Leptoclinus maculatus. The sequence continues at coordinate 23,580,279 of JAVDOI010000009.1, forward strand.
CCAGCATGTTGTGGTGGTTTATGTGCTGGTGCAGTGACTTCCTTAAGTCTTGTTGTAACAAGACTCCCTTTTTCTTTTGCAGTGTGACATGCGAGTAAAGCCCTAGAGTGTAATTTAAGTGAGGTGCCGCTTTATACTTGTCACATCCAAAAGTTGTGAAGAGGGCCAGTGTCACGCTTTAAATAGCTCTTCGAAAACATCTTTGACAGCTAAATCAATTCTTTGCTTTCCACAATGTGCCAAGTTCAAACAATTTGAACCAAACTAATGCAGCGTTCACACAGGCTGGCTTCATATAAAAATAATAAATAATTTGCTCCATTTAAACCTTGTAAAGAAGCATAAACGCAGTTAGTCTTGGGTTTAATTTTAGTTTTAAGAAGCCGTTTCCTGGCTGAACATTTATTTAGTTGATCTGATTTCTTCAGCCTTCAGGAAGACAATGTTCAGCCCTAAATAGATACGAAGGACTCATTCTAACAAAAACACAAGGATTTTTAATTTCAGGTGATTATTCACTGATGAAAACGTAGTTATGAATAATATATTCAATTTCTGCCAATAAATCCCCCTAAATCCTACACACTGTTCCTTTTGATTCATTTCGAGGTAAAAAGCTGCTTAAATTCTCCTTGTTTTCTTGATTCCACAGCAGTGGTACCTTCTCAAAAATCCATAAAAACAGAATTGCAATTACGTCACCATATTAGCTGTTTTTTTTATAGAGGCTGAACGTGAGATTAAAAAACTCTTGATTTAAATGGTCTGAGGTCAGTCTTTGTCTGAGTGTGCTGTGATGCTGCCCTCAGCTGTAGCTGGAGGGTTTGGAGGTGAGAGCTGCCCTGGCAGGTCATTTCTCTTCACCAGCGTCAGTATTGCACAGCCAAGCAGAACAGGACACGATGGCTTTCACATGATGGAGAGAGAGAGAGAGAGAGAGAGAGAGAGAGAGAGAGAGAGACAAAGACAAAGACAGAGTGAGAGAGACACAGAGAGACAGACAGAGAGAGGGAGAGAGACACACAGAGACAGACAGAGAGACAGAGAGAGAGAGAAAGACAGAGAGAGAGAGAGAGAGAGAGAGAGAGACAGAGAGAGAGAGAGAAGCTTGGCTTTCATCAAAGTATTTTATAACCCGTCTTATTCCAAGCTCTCCTCGTTTGTTTTTTATCTGATTTCATCCAACGGAAAAAGTCTCTTTACTTTAAATATTTTGACTAAATAATTTGGTCCATTTCATATTTCGTAAAAAAAGGTGAAACAGCAGTTTCCTGTCTGAACATTCATTTAGTTATTCTCGTTTCTCTCGTTGTGGAGGATAGTTTGTGGTGCTGTGAGGCGTTAGTTTTAACAAGGTGTACATAATAAACTGAACACTGAGTGGTATATGCTTTATACATCTACATGTTGTCTGTGGTGTGGTTTATACATCATGCACCTGTTAATACAACAGGTGCATGATGTATAAACCACATCAGACGTTTTTCTTTTCTTTTCTATTCTATTCCATTCTTATTTTAATTTTACAAACCTATTATTTATTAATGTTACTTTTCTGTATTTCTGTCCTGGTGCTGCTGCAACAAATGTAACCCCCCCTATGGGCATCACATCATGTTCTTAACTCATCTTTATTAGTTTTTGCACTATGTTCTTAGTAGTCTGAAGGGTCGATAGAATAAAGAAATATAAATTCTTTTCATAGAATTTTGCTCCACTATTTACTTCACAACGTCCTTCACTTTCTGCCTCTCTGATATCTGACATGTTACGAGTACAAAAGGTAGTTCAGAGTAATACAAAAGCAGATGTGAGAGTGCGTTGAATCTCAGCTCTGATTAGGTGTTTTCACTTCCTACAAAAAAACAGAATAACAAGTTTTAATCTTTGTGGTTTAAATGCAAATGTTAGTTTCACTTCAGGTCTTCAGCTCAGTCAAATCTATCCAAGTTTCACCTCATATTTTCAGACAATCGGTTGAACTCGGTGCAGGTTTCACAAAATAAAGCCTTTTTAATTCAGTTTGTGTCATAAAAGCATTTCTTACGTTTACAACTACTCTGTTTGTTCTGTTTGTGTTGTTTCGATCAATAGAAGGTCTTATTAAATTTAACTTTCGGGGCTCAAGGACACGTTAACATCTTCTGCTGATAATAGTAGAGAAGAAGAAGAAGACGAAGAAGACGAGCAGAAGGTAACTTTTATTTAAACTTGTATTAGGTCCAACACCTTTCTGACTTTAGCACAGAAGTGGAAGAAGTACTCAGTTATTTTAATTCAGTAAAAGTACAAATACTACAGTGTAGAAATACTCAATTAAAAGTAAAAGTCCTGCACTCACAAATTCAAATTATAAATATATTAGCATCAAAATATATGTAGTAAAAATATACTACCAAAAAGTAAAAGTACTCATTATGCAGAACGGCCCATTTCATCATAATATATACTATATTATTAGATTATAATTATCAGGCAATATTTAATCCAAATCACTTAAATTGTGTGCTAATTAAGGTTAGCACGCTAACGTACGATGGTGAACATGCTAAACCTGCCAAACAACAATTAAATAGTATTGTCACAGTAATAATAATAATGAGGATAAAGCACTTGTCAACGCACGTGTTTATTCACACATAATCATTTCCGATTATTTGTGTATTATAAGCACAACGCTGTCTATCTGAGCATGCACTCAACGCACGCCGCCTGCTGTAAGACGGTGTATTTGCATTGCAACTTAACCCCTGAACGCTTCACTGTGCAGCAGCATTCGGTAGGTGTTGTGTTTAGAGCAGCTGTTGGGAAAGTTTTCTAACTGTGTGTGTGTGTGTGTGTGTGTGTGTGTGTGTGTGTGTGTGTGTGCTTTGTAGCGCACAATAGCAATCATTTTTCTGTTTCTTTGTTGTTCCAGGCTAAATATTCTCTGTGTGAGCTGTACTGATAGTATATTTTTGAACGTGAGTTGGCCTCCTTCATGTATGTGAACAGTACAGTGCCCTCCCATCCCCGGAAAATAGGGCTCTCCGAAAGTCGACACCGGTTTTAACATGAGATAGCGGTTCATTGTCGGGACTGCAGTAAAGAGGGACACAACATGTCCCTCACCTACAACAGGATGGCCGCCATGATCACACGACCGACCAGCTAATTAGAGATTAAGGTGATTTGCGTTTTAAAGTCTCTGGTAACATGTTTCTCTTCAGCCTAACTGAGCTGAACCGAAGGGTTAAACAGAGCAGAGTGTGTTTGCATCCGTTCGAGGTGTGAACACAGCCGTCTGTCATCATCCACCTCCACAGTGTTTGGCTTAGCCGACATCGCACCTGCTCTGTGGAGGACGACGAGCTGAGAACAAAGCAGCTTATGTAAAGTCTTCAGTGTAAAAAAAAACAACCCCGACGACAACAGAGCGGCTCCAGCGCCGAGCTGCAAGACGATCCGAGGTCATGTGACTCAAACACCCTCGGCTCCACACACCTTCATGTTCGTCCACGTGGTTTTTGTTCCCTTTGGTCTGAACTTAGCAGCATTTGTTGGGTGTTTTTATTTCGTCACAGTTAAACGTGTTGCTTTAGCAAAGCTCTTCTTTAAACAGCACAATAGAAATAGAAGGTTAGTGTAGAGTTAGCACTATTAGAATATCAGCTGATCACACTATGGACTGACAAGTCACAGTTTAAACCTCTACAGTCTAACACTGAGTAGACTGCAGAGGACCCAAAGAAATATGGCTTCTCTAAATATTTAGAGCCCAGTGGCACCGTTGTGGTTCAATAATGATCAACGGTCTCCGACGCCTTTCAGGACTGGAAAACAAATATAAAATCCAAGTTCCAACAGTATTCTCTGCACTGTGGACATCGATCAAATGGAAGTTTGAATTATTTATTGTTCTTTTGGGGCCAAAACTATCTGAAATGTAATCAATACATTTGTTTTCGTCTCTCTTAAAAAAGGTATTAATGAAAAGAGGATACAAATAAATATAACATCTGATTCATAACTTTTCAACCGTAGTGTAGAGTTAAAGATAAAAAATGTCTTTGTTAAATGAGCCTATGGCGTGATGAGGTGTGCAGACTCACCCTCTTCCTCAGGTTGTAGGTGAGCACCAGGTTCCTGGCGAAGTGGTTTGCGAAGGCGGAGTAAAACTCCAGAACTTTCTGCAGCGCGTCTCGTTTGATGATGTGGAGGTCGCAGTACGTCAACGCTCGCACGTTGGCGCAGGACTGCGCCAGCGTCATCTCCTTCCAGAACACGTCGCCGAACACGTCACCTTTACCTGCGGACACACAGACGGACGGACAGGTATAGGTCGCGGATCGTCTCACCGCCGCAACATTTTAACAGCAGATCTGAGGAGTCAAATATCATCCACATGAACATCTGGAACGTCTCCTGGAGAGTCACCATCTCCTTCCACTGTACATCTGCCGACACACCAAAATACAACTTAATGCAACCTTTCCAGAGGAACATGTAATACAGTGACACTCCTCCAGAAACCTCATTTGAATTAGAAACGGGTGAATTAAAGTGTGCGGAGACTTTCTGAAGTGTCATTTTTTGGCAGAAAACAACATTTAACATCTAATATTAAAAGTCAAAACAACTTGTTTTCTCTGGGAAACATGTGACGGTTTCTTTTTTTAAGAGGTAAAACTACTGGTGCTGCTGGAGACCTTTTCTCTTCTCCAAGCACCTCTGAAGAAGAACCTGCTCTGCTTCTACAACTGCTTCTGTGAGAACAGATTAGTCCGTTTCTGCCGGGAAACATTTCACCGTTTGATCTTCCACAAACGCAAAGCTCCGTCTCCTCTGGCGAATAAACGGATCAATGACAACACATCAGAGGGTCACAATGATGAACGCTGACACTAATGACGCAGCAGAGCGGCGACAACACACTCTCATCGGAGTGTTGAGGAGCTTCGATGAGAGAGCTGCTCTAAGAAAACTAAATGTGAAAAGAGGAAGCGAAGCACATGGACTTTCAATAGTTCCAAATGTGATGTGAAACTAGAGGCGTTTCTGAGAGACCTGCAGAGAAATATTTATCCAGAGAGGAACTGAAGGCGATTCAGTCTGCTGATAAAACCTCTCTTCTGGTAATTATCTGGAAGTAAAAGCAGATAAGGACTGAAACAAGTCAGTGAGAGGCCGTCAGTCTCACTTCCTCTCAGCATCTCAGTCTCAGCAGCTGGACCCGTGAGTCCCAGGCTGCATAATGTAATAACGCTCAGCTGAGAGGGAAAAACAGTTCACTCAGTTGTAATTCTGGCTTTCTGAGTGCTGCAATGTCTCCCAAATATAACTCCAGCGTCTACAGATTGCTGGCAGTGACATCTACATACAATCCAATGTTATATTTCGCTCATTGTTCCTTGTGTGTTTGTATCTGGTTTGAAATGTTAACCAGCCACTACAAACAGGTAACACAATACAAGGTAATTATACTTACTTTCTATTCACTTGACTACAGAAGTCAGAGGGGATAACCATGTTGGAATTATGTGGAAATGATGCAAAGTCAGAATGACATGAGGTGTTCCTGGTCTGCTGATGTTAATGCAGGATCAGACTGTACTTTACTGCACAAGGAAATACAACTGTTTTTATCAGTGTACGTTAGGATTGCAGGTAACGATTATTTCATTATTGATTAATCTACCGATTATTTGGGTTTTGTAAGATTCAAATCCCTCCAACCAACACTTCTGAACCCAAAGATATTCAGTTTATTATCACATAAGACAAAGAAAAGCAGCAAATCGTCTTGTTGCAGCAGAGGAAGAAATCAGAGGATGTTTCGCATTTCTGTTCTGAAACGATTCGTCGACTATCAAAATACTTTCAGATACATTTTCTGTCGATCACCTCGCAGCTCTGCAATCTACACGACTACAACGGAAGAAAAAAAACATTTCCAAAAAGGTTTTATTTCCATCTTTCATTCAGCCGTCAGAAAGCTACAAAGCTGTTCTTTTTCTGGGGTTAATATGCTAAATTACTAACAAGCCTGGTTTTTCGGTAGCCAAAATTAGCATCCCAATCAATATCAAAGTTAATATGAACTATGGATGCACCTTGCTAACTAAGCTAGCTAGCTAGCTCTAGCATAAGCTTGTCTCTTAGCGTGTGTCATGCTAACAGTGATTGGCCCTGAAGAGACTCGCACTTGTCCAAATATGGTCACTTCTGGCTCCAAAAAAAAACAAGATGGCAAAGGACAAAATGCCAAACGTTGACTATGTCCATGTCTCATATACAGCCTGTGATTATTACCTGCGACAGTGTGACTTAAGGTTAATGGATCTTTGCAAGCTGGCATGCTAATGTCAGCTCACCAAAATGTAAAACTCATGCTAATGTTAGCTTGTTAGCTCTGACAGGAATTCATTCAGAGGATCAGTAGGTGATTAGGTTCCTTTCATCCAAGTTGTTTATATTGTAAACAGACCGACAATGAGACGTCATCAGAGCCTCACAGATGTTTTATGCAAACAGAAAGCCGAGTCTCTGCCTGCACACTGCCGGCATGTATCAGGGAGTTAAAGAGCTCAAAGGTTTTGTGAACACGCTGGGTGATTTTCAAAAGGACTCTCACAGCTGTTCGTTCAGCCGTGCTCTGCCTCAACTGCTTCCTCCATCATCTTTCATTTTGTTTGTTTCCCTCCCTCCGTCAGTTCAAGAAACCAGGCGGCATGTTTTAAAAAGAAAGAAAACACTTCATGCATGAAACTGATGCTTTGCTAATGAGAGCCCTGGAGCACGATTCCTCGGCACGCTGACAAAAATAGCAAACATTTTGGGTTTTGATGCAGTGAGGGAGCAGTGAAGCGTCATTGTGTGGCAGGTGACTCTGAAGGGTTCGCCGATTTTTGTTTTCGGGGCTCAGGTGTTTCCTCCGGAGTCAGGTGGTGTCAGCAGGCAGCAAAAACACACAGTTTCCATTCTGCATCTCACTTCCAGACTAAAAGACAATTTATTTTGATCCAGCAGAGGAAGCTTTCATAACCCTCACAGAAGTGTTGATGGACGAGTCTGACTGTGTTTCTGACAGGATGTCTCTTAATAAAGACACCTTCACTGTCACCGTGGCTGACAATTATCTTCAAACCTCCTGTTTGATGTTTGAAGGTGTACTTCGTTGTGTCCTGCATTTTGGATTTTACACATTCAAACATTTTTTACTAAGTCACGAGGTTGGCCAGCAGGAATTTGGTTGTCACTGCTGAAAAATCTATCATTTTTGAGTTTTTGTACAATATAATTTTTTTTCAATACAGCTCATCCAGTTTGAGAATTTGCTAGTTTTCTCCATTTCATCTGGTTGTAAATATGGATTATTTTTTTTGCCTGAAAAGCAGTTGGATAAATACTTTGGAAACTAAAAATGAACATTTGGCTTTAAATTGGGTTTTCGATAAACGCGATTACTCTAAAAGTGTTTAAAGATTAATCTACAATGAAAATAGACAGACAGCATCATAGACGGAGACAAGAGTGATCCTGGAGCCAAAACTCCAAAAAGTAATCAAAACTTAAATGACGATTTTTGTTTTTGAACCAGGTTTATATAGAATTCAGACGTCTTCAGGCGTTCATTGAGGAACCAAACTCACCTAAAATGGCCACCACCTCTTCGTCCTGGATGACCTCCAGTGACCCCGACACCACGAAGCAGAGGCTGTCCACGCTCTCTCCGGCGTGGAAGATGAGGTCGCCCGGCGCACTGTGGACGGTCTGGAACTCCATGGCGAGGGCTCGCAAGCAGCCATCACTGGCCAGCCGAAACGCCGGGTGTTCCTTGAACACCTTCCTGTTGAGGTGGACGCAGATATCCGCTCGCATGTCCTTCGGACAAATCTGCAGCACCTGCAGACAAAGGGAGGTCACACTAAGGTCTAACTAAATCAAACCGAGGACTAACCAAGGTATTGTGCGCTCTCCAGACACAGTGAGGCGGTGACATCACATCTGCATGTCTGTGGCATCACAGGGAATCACCTCTGTGGAGAAACCGAACAGGTGGTGAAGTGTTACCTTGTCAGTGTCGATGCCTCTGGACATGGACCAGGTGGACACGATGTAGTCCATCACCCTCTCGCTGAGGCCTTTGGGGACCTGGTACAGTTTGAGGAAGTCTCTCACGCTGTTGAGCATCTCGTGGTAGCGGTTGGTGTTGGCGTACATCTGCTGGAAGATGGTGGTGACGTTACCGAAGATGGTTGCGTACAGCAGCGCTGGTAACAAGAGGCAAAGAACATTTACTTTTTGTTTTATCTATAAGACAGGACTATGAAGACACTTGAAAATATTTAACAAATTATAAATCCAAAGGGTTCCCATTTGACATGCCATTAATCTGTAATATGTTTTGCTAAACTCAAACATTTTGTTAGAGAATGTCTCATTTCATGTCAGAAAAAAAAATTCACATTTTCCAAATGAAGTGCTGTCTAATGCTTATTCATGAGTGCTGAGAAAAATCATGAAGGACTCATTAGGCATCTTTTATTGTAGCCCAGTGAAGCCCAGTCTGTTTTGCATTTCCAATAACCTGTGCTGACAGTATGCACTCTTTTGAAAAATGATTTCCTTATTTTGAACCTGTTAGTGGCGTAACTGCTGTGCAGCGAGCACACGGCTGTGTGGAGTAAGTTTCACATCAACATTTATAAAAAACTTTGAGGAATTCATTCTATCGATCATAAAATCCTTCTGAACAGTGTTCAGGTTTAGATCATGTTGCACTCAGGGGGTTCCAGGCTCATGTTACAGGGGAAACAGGTTGTGGCTGATGGTGCTGAGTCAAGCTTCCCTGTGAGCCAGACGAATCTGCGAGCTCATGTTTTATTCTCTCTGGCAGATGTGTTGGTCCTTCTCCGCTTTGGACAGTTTTCCAGAGCGGATCAATCACAACAGTTTATCTAATGTGGAGCGTTTCTGAGACGAAAAAAAAAAAACCAAAGAGGAGCGACAACCAAGATGGCTGCGTCTGATGTTGAAGCCGCTAACGCGTCGGGATCAAACAAACCTTTTGCTCAAAGAACAACGGCCAAACTAACTCACATCTCTTCTCTCATTTAAATATTTTAAACAAACAACCAATAGCTATTTAACCTTTAGATATCCTACACAAAGTAATCTTGGCAGAACTGTAGTTTCAGGTACAATATACATTATACTGTTACGGGTGTAAACAACAACAATTCCTCCACTCATGCAGCATTTAAGAGCTTTTGACGGTTGAATAGCTGTGACCGATGCAGCATTCAAGTTGAAATGCCTCCAAAGTTTCTAAGATTTGTATCAGGTGTGTCTCTGTTAACTGTTAGTGTTCCAGCTCATCAATACGAACTGCTGCAGTCCGTCCCTGACTCAGCTCCCCTCCCTCACAGCCTGTCAGCAACCCGGGGTCACCGGATCGATGCCGACGCCGTCCACCAGCAGCAGAAACCTGCCGTCATCCACTGTCAACACCCCCCCCCCGACAACACGCAGCTCCGACTGAAAGTGTCCGAAGCACAACGCAGGACTCACTGTGACCTTCTTATAAGGTCCCTGTGCAGTCTCAACACAGCGGTGGCGCCGAGCTAACGCTGACATCGCAACAGCAGGTCCAGAACCAGAGCCAGGTAAGAAGGTTCCCCACTGAGAGCCGAGGTGTTTGTGTTATTTTCATCTTACTGGGCAAAAGATAGGAACACAAATAATAATCCAATAAAGATCCTCCTCACACCTGAACAACACTTTTAGAGCTCGGTAATCTCAATTTACTGTCAGGTACAAACAAGCCAACAGAACACACACTAATGATGATAGTTAAACAACAAACAAATTTAGACAAAGGTCTTGATCTGCTGCTTGTGTTTAAACACTGGCCATTATTCTGTTCCCAGAGAAACACGGTTGTATTTCCCAAAGGCTGCCTTGAAACATCTGGCCTGGGGACAGCATCCGATGCCTTGAAACATCTGGCCTGGGGACAGCATCTGATGCCTTGAAACATCTGGCCTGGGGACAGCATCTGATGCCTTGAAACATCTGGCCTGGGGACAGCATCTGATGCCTTGAAACATCTGGCCTGGGGACAGCATCTGATGCCTTGAAACATCTGGCCTGGGACAGCAGATGTAAATTAGCCTCTGGCTAACTCTGGTTCACTTACTGTTCAACTGTTGATTAGTGTGCATTGTCCCGGTAAAATGAATAAATAAAAAAATAAAAATAAATAACAAAAAGTAGGGAATCAATACAAAAAGTTATTATTTTGTAAACTTTGTAAGCGTTTGCTTTTGGTTTGCACGAGTCCTCGTTTACCCCAAATCTCGAGCGGCGAGTTCAAATTCAGGACAAGCCACAGAGAGATGATCATTAATTATCATAATAATAATAATAAACCTCCTGGTTTGGTCTCTCTGAAAGCAGATGGAGGATGCTCGGGGAAATGAAATGGACCGGCTATTTCTGTCCTTCCTCTCAGATCCCGTCCTGATGTCACGGTGAGCATTACAACGCTCACACTTATGCTAATGACCCCAAACTCTCATCCTGGATCCAGGATGCTGGCTGTCATAGCAACTGCTTCCCATAAGCCTCCAGCAGCACTTTTTGTGGGCCAGGAAGCTGACAAGAGGGGGGGGGGGTGTTAATCCAATACTCAGCTTCCTTCAGTGTTCCTCATGAATCTAAATAGGAAACCAAAAGGTTTACCCAGACTGCAGCGCTCCCTAATACAGCCTCAGAGCAGTGCCTCTCTACATGACTCAGAGCTCAACAATCACAAAACAGGAAGTCAAACCGGGTCAGAAGTTGACTTTCGCTGGACACTCTGTGACCTCCTCATTTCATTTAAATAATGCTATTCATGAATCATACATTCTGTGTCATTTACGAATGAGAGAGACGTACTGTAACCTCTATTGTAGGTTTAAACAAACTGTCTGTCTGTTCTGTTTGAAGTGAGAGACGAGTGACGCCGGTTGGAGGTGATGATTGACGATGAAGGTGGAGAGGTCAACGAGAGGAAGACTAACGATGTGACACGAGGCGACGGCAGCTTCCTATGAAGGAGACAAATTGTCAACATTTAAAGCTCTTCATCCTCCAGCTCAGTGAGGGAAAGCTTTTACCTGCAGGTGTTCTGGGAAACCTCCACAAACTGTCTGTCTGCCCTTCACTACTGTCTGTCTACCTTTAGTGTTAAAAACTGACTGTGTATCTTTGTACAGTCCACCCTGCTGTTCACATATGTTTTGGGAAAAAAAACGTGAAACTTAATTTTAGTAGAAGAGCAGGGCAATGTCACGCAAAAGCTACACTATTAAAGGCAATAAAAGACCTAAAAAAGTAGTAGATTGCAGCCCGAACAAGTAACTGTCCATCTTCTATTACGGTCCCGACATTCAGTTTCTTTCGTGACATCACAGGTGTGATTGGTTGATAATACTATCTCCTCACTAAACAAAGAACGGGCCCTTCCTATCTCACCGACCTGCTCCACCACCACACCTCCGCTCCTCTGATGCCAACCTCCTGTCTCCACCACTCAGCACCAAGCACCAGACCTGTGGTGACGGGGCCTTCTGCATCGCTGCCTCCTCTCTCTTCCCAAACACATCCGAGACTGCCGAGAATCTGTCCACATTCAAATCCCAAATCGAAATTCACCCTTTTTCGAAATGCCTTTAATGTGTGATTAGTGTGTTTTATATATGATGTTGTTTATTTGTTGTCTATATGTTTTTGTTATGGAAAGTGTCCATGAAAAGCACTTTATAAATGCAATGCATTATTATTTTATTATTTTATTATTTTATTATTTTATTATTTTATTATTTTATTATTTTATTATTTTATTATTTTATTATTTTATTATTTTATTATTTTATTATTTTATTATTTTATTATTTTATTATTTTATTATTTTATTATTTTATTATTTTATTATTTTATTATTTTATTATTTTATTATTTTATTATTTTATTATTTTATTATTTTATTATTTTATTATTTTATTATTTTATTATTTTATTATTTTATTATTTTATTATTTTATTATTTTATTATTTTATTATTTTATTATTTTATTATTTTATTATTTTATTATTTTATTATTTTATTATTTTATTATTTTATTATTTTATTATTTTATTATTTTATTATTTTATTATTTTATTATTTTATTATTTTATTATTTTATTATTTTATTATTTTATTATTTTATTATTTTATTATTTTATTATTTTATTATTTTATTATTTTATTATTTTATTATTTTATTATTTTATTATTTTATTATTTTATTATTTTATTATTTTATTATTTTATTATTTTATTATTTTATTATTTTATTATTTTATTATTTTATTATTTTATTATTTTATTATTTTATTATTTTATTATTTTATTATTTTATTATTTTATTATTTACCGACCACACAGCTAGAGATGAAGTACGCAGGCCTCTCTAAATGTAGGAGATTAAAGTCTTTGTTCATTTTGTGTCTATAGAGAGTATTTTGGAGTTTCCAATTAATTCCAATCAGGTGTATAAGGAGCCTCATACCGCTCAGTAAACAGAGTGATCCTAATTAATTTCTTGTCACCTCCAGCTCTCAGGCGTCGTGCTGAGCAGCTGGATGTGTGCAGACCGCAGCAGACAGCAGGGAGGACGTGAGTCCAGCTGATCCGACAGTCCAGTTAATATTTCAGTGTGGAACTCCACCGCGGCAGAGCGCACCGTGTCAGGCCTCATCACATCTCTGAGGAAACGACTGCTACCGCCGAGGCCGTCCGTCTGTCAGGACACCAGACAGGCCTCTCTAAATCTGTAAACAGCTGGCGAGCTTCAGGTCACCTGCCACCATGGCAGATGTTTTTTAAAACAAGTCAAAGTGATCAGGGATTAAGGTTGCATGTCATATTTCTACTGTCTGGGGCCACCGACTCGGTGTTACAATTCTAAAGCGTTCAGCATAGATTTCAAAAGAGGCAGGCCAAACAGAGATTCAATCAAAACCAAACAGGGTTCAGATAACAGATAGTAATCTGAGTCATAAATGTGTTCTGATGCTTTTATACTATGTAGTGTAGAGCAGACAGAGCAGCAGTGGTTGAATGAAGAGAGGGAGCGGCATTAGCGAGAATAAATCAATGAATCAGAGAAATAAAATGTTATTTTCGGATTGTTACTCTGCGTTTTTCCCTCTGAAGCACAATCAAACACACACCCACAGCCCCCCACAGCCCCCCACAGCCCCGTGCCGCATTGCCGGATTTTGAATGAACGCAGCCAGAGTGCCCGGCTTCATCCTGTCTGCCGTGGCCTCTCTGCTCCGTGTGTCGGCTCGGGTCAAACTGACAAGCCGATAGCGACTCGCAGCAGTGTGTCCAGAAACGCCTCGAACGCAGCAAAATAAGAAGAGAGGAGAAAACGCAGGCAGAGGGGGGGGGGGTCTCTGCAGATACACAGGCAGACGTAAACACTGGAGCTGGGAGACCCAATCAGAGAGAGTTATGTATAAGGCCAGGGTGACGTGTCAGCGTGGCTTTAGGTCTGGAAATTGGAAAGTTCCGATCAGTGGGACGAGGAAAAAGCAACCTGTATTTAGTTAAAATGAAAACAAAGGAGTGATCTGATCTGCAGAGTCTGACGGTGTGAGTTTAATCCGAGTCTGTAAATCTGAGTCTTTGTGTGTCGGACGACTGAGTCGACCATCAATAAATTATTGACAGACCGGTCCGATTCTTGCGTTTCCTCTCCTCCGTCTGTGTACAGAGGGATTGTGGGAAGTGACGTTGAATTTGCAGAGGAAAGAGGGATGGAGGACGCGGTCCCCGACGTCTGGAGGTTGAACAAGGTCCTTCATGTTCAACTCGCACACTTGTTTATGTCTGTGTGCTTTAAAGGTTGGAGCTATGAGAACGATGATTGTAAAAACAACTCGTGTATTATTTACACGCAGACGGATCACAGCACAGATTACTGAATCCCTGGGTAGAGTGAGTCACTCTGATTCCTGGTCCCTGTCTGACTCTCCAGAAGGTGTTTAAAGGCTGAAATGATTGATCTGATATGAACTACAAATACCGCCTCGCAGTTCAATGCCTCCGCCAGCCAGTCAAGTGACAGTTTACATCCACATTCTGTCAAAAATGTCACCACTTCATCATTTTAATCTGTTAGAACTTTATGTGAAACTGTCATAATTAGCATATCAATTCTTGAGTTATGGTCCAAGATTTTACTATCATCACAGGGACCTTTATCGTTGATGCCAAATTTGTAATCAGTTCATCATTTAGTAAAGTGGAAGTTTGTGCCAAGTTTGAAGAAATTCCCTCAAGACCTTCGTGAGATATCGTGCTCACGGACAACCCGACAACATAATGCCTCCGGTCACTGCTAATTCAAACTGTTGACTGTATCTCGTGGAACTGACGTGACGCGGTCCACCGGAGAGAAGACGTCTCACTCTGTTGGATTTGTTGGAACCACAGAGACACTGGCGGTGGTACAGAGTGGAGCCTCTTCCCTCAGTCACAGTCTTTGAAGCACACAGACACCGGCTCGCAGAGAGCACTTTAACCGGACAACAGCCAAGTTTAATTCTGGCCTGTTATCAAGTTACTCTCACAATCAGCGACAGCTGATATGAGCTGCTGCCGGTGACGTTTGTCGGCTGAAATGGAGACGCTGCTTCCGGAACGTTTCTACACGGATCTCTGCTGGTGATGAGACAGAGCGAGTCGGAGGTGAACCTGAAACATGTTAGTTTGATAATCAGCGTGTCGGAGCCGGTGCAAACAAATACATTCACGTCCACCAGCGGTGCAATGTATATAATAAGTACGTTTATTTAAGGACTGGTACAAAAGTACAAATTTAAAGTGACTGTACTTTACTTGAATCATTTCTTTTTGTCCCATTTATTACTCCACTACATTTATCTGACAGCTCTAGTTAGTTTGTGAACTTGCACACAAAACGCATGAAAGCACAGCTGAAACAATTAACCAATTAGTTGATGGACAGAAAAATAAAGTCATATGGTTTGAGTCATTTTTTTATGTAAGAACATGTCATGGTTCCAGTTTAACAAATGTGAAAATGTGCTGCTATTTCTTTTAATAATGTAATAATAACTAATGTATTAGTAATAATGTAGACGTTGGTCAGACTAAACAAACATTGAGAAGGTGTCACTTTCTCACTATATTTGTAACTATTTTTTACAAACAATAAATCGATTAATGGAGAAAATATTCAGCAGATGAATCCACAATGAAAATAATCATTAGTTATTAGTTCAAAATGAGCTCCAACTACAACAGTAAAATCCCGCTTTTACATTAATGCAAGAGTGAAAATAAACAAATGATATAACATATATAAGTACAACAGTCCCAGCGGACATGTTTCTACTTTAAGTAGTTAAAACCTTTTACTTAAATCAAGGGTGTGAATACTTCCTCCATCGCTGCTATTCTCACACTCTCAGCGTGTGAGCAACACGCTGCAGTGAAGCCTGCAGCGCGGCAACACCAGCAGGACGAGGTGACAAAACACAGAAGAGTTCAATAAAGAAAGGATCTGAGCCATTAACTTACGGCTGGATCGGCCCTCAGACATCTGTGTAGCTGCAGAGCCGACACACACAGCTGTGTGTTGAAAAACATAACTACACCTCAGAGCTACATCTGCCATGAAAACACCAACATGATGTTGTTTTTCTGATGGTGGAAGAGACTGTTGAGAGTGACGACAAGACAAACCTCTTCATGGCTCTAAAAGGAGTTGGTGGAGACCCAAATCAGAGCTAAAAGAGAGCGAATAACGGGCTTAAATTCATCAGGTGGACACAACCACAAACTCCTAATGTCAGTCTCTCAGACTGGGGACAAAGAGGAAAAACTGAACTGACGGAGGAGATAGGGAGGAGGCGACACTCGGTGATGCTGTCATCAATCACCTCCGTTAGGTCCAGATCATTAAGTCCCTTAAACTAGGCAGCTGGTTACTTACATGTTAGCTACAAGCACTTAATAAGGTGCCAATAAGTCAGATGTTTACAGACTGGTACTCTGCCCTGAGCCAACAATAAATAAATAAATAAAGAGATAAATGCGGCTTTAAGTGTTCTTTAATGCTTCTTCATTCGTTCCTTCTTATCAACATGATTATTGTCATCTGATTGGTGCTGAATCCCTCAGTTCATTTAGTTTGTCTCTTATTGGCATTTATTCGTTTTGCATTTTGATTAATTTCCCTAAATCATGTTTTATTACTTCAGGGGAGGTCCGCTTCACCCCTCCCGACATCTGCTTTACTTCTGTCATCTGTTTTTGTGCTGTTGAACAGGCTCTGTGCAAATAAAACTAAAACTATTTTACAGCTATGAAAGGAAACGACTCACATCCGATCATCATCATGGCCACAGCGAAGATCTTCTCTCCGTCCGTGTTGGGCGCGATGTTGCCGAAGCCGATGCTGGTCAGACTGGTCATGGTGAAGTACAGCGAGGTGATGTAGACCGAGTCCTTGCTGGGCCCCCCCTCCCAGCGGCCCAAGCCCGAGGTGTTGAACCTGTACGGCGTCCCCACCGTCTCTCCCAGCAGGAACAGCCAGCTGTCCGTCCGCACGCTGTTGGTGTCCTCGTCGATCACCTCGTAGTCTCCGATGCTGAACCAGATGCAGGCCAGCCAATGGGCCGCCAGGCCGAACACACACACCAGTAAAACCAGTACGGCGGCACCGTACTCGATGTAGTGGTCCAGCTTCCTGGCGACCCGACCCAAACGCAGCAGACGGACCACTTTAAGGGAGCTGAAGAGACTGCTGATCCCCTGGAGAGGAAGAGGAGGGAAGACGTGAAGAAATGAGGAGAAGATGAAGTACATAATGAAGAAAACAAAGAGGAAAAAGAACAAAGGGGAAAGTCTCATTTATTACGGCCAAGAGAGGAAAAGTTCCTGAAACATTGGGACCATCGTGGGGAACTAAAAGGTCCTTTAACAGCTGAGTGCTTCGGTTAGGTTCAATCAAACTCTGCTGCTTTCGCCCGCTTGGTTTGGTTTGTTTGGGCGTTTGTGAACTGGATCGTCTGGTAGTTTGATGGGATGAGCATGCTGTACGGCCTGAGGACCAACACTGTCCAATCAATGCTCTTTGTTTGTTTGTCCAGAAATAAAAGGTAATAATCAATGTTTTTATGTTATGAAACTCCCCACTGAACCCAAGTACGTAAAACATTTTTTTAAATGTGTCTCTTTGTTGATTGGAAGCTGTTTTTATGTTTGAGTGGAAACATTTATCGATGCTTTTATTTTGTAAATGCTTTTAGTGATTGAAAATGCTGCACTGGAACACACCGAACATCTGCATGCTACAGACACACTCGCGTTCTATCTTCCTCATTGTTTTGTCCTTTTTTTTTCATGTAAAGCATCAAGATAAATAATCACATCGTTAATGCTCAGCTGACGTTTTAAATGCTGATTATTAAAAAAAAAAAAAAAAGATTTCCTGACAAAGCTGTGTGACGCTTATTAAATATAATTTATTATCAGAGAAAGCCAACATTACAGAAGGTTTCTGTAAGACCACCGCAGTCCTCTCTGCTTGGGTTCAATTTATTGATTGATTGACTGATTGGTTGGTCATTTAGTTGATTTCTTTTGATTGAGGCAGTCCTCTAACTGGGCTGAACAGCTTGTAGGCTTACTAACTGTAAATCAACTAATCAGTCCAGAGAGGTTTCATGTAAGATGTGTCACAGTTTAGGCTTTGCCCCTGTGTTCCTGTGTATGTTTCCCCTGATTGCACTCATCCTACTCACCTGCCCAGTCCACCCAGCTGCCTTCAATTTCCTAATCACCCCACACATATATACTCCCCTGCTTTCCCTGTGCTGGTTGTGAGATCGTCCTTAATTCGTCCCCCTGTCTGCTCCATGTTTGCTCATGGTTTGTCACTTCGCCTTTTTGTCACTTTGCCTTTTTGTCACTTTGCCTTTTTGTTAGTTTTTGCTCGCTCCCGGTTGGAGTTGTTTTAAGTTCCTGTTTTTTGACTGCTTGGTGCTCATTAAATAACCTGGCATTCTACTCAACCTCGTCTCCCGTGTCTGTCTGCACTTGAGTCTCCGATCTGCTCCTCGGACGTGACAAGATGAAGCATATGTTTTTGTAGCCATATGTCTGAATGCACTTTGGATAAAAGTGTCAGCAAAATAAATGTAAGAGTTAATCTACAGCTAATCTTTCAGCACTGATGAGGATTCTTTTGTTTTCATCCAACTATTAACCTGATTAGTATGATGTCATTAATGATGTAAACAATGGGCTAAACGACCAACGGAAGACCCAAGTTCTAATGAACTGGAACAACCAAAACAAAACAATAGAATAACCGTTAAATATCAGACATAAAGAAAAACATCAAAAAGCCAAGAAGTCGGGAGTTGATCTTCTGCTACATATATTCACATGTTTTAGACTTTCAACTCTTTGCGTTATTTATTGGTAAATATCCATTAAATGGTAAATGGACTTTTATATAGCACCTTTCTCCTCTTCAGCACACTACATGTCAACATTCACACACAATATATCGCTGATGCAGCAGAATCAATTATCTTGTCCAAAAGCGCGTCGACATGCGGATCGAAACCGTCGATCATCCGATTAAGACCTGCTCTACCTCTGAGCCACAGGCGGCCCGATTCAACTCCCCCCGTCGACCCATCTGCAATCACTGCTGTATCTGGAGTCGCCCTCTCACCTGTCACATCTAATCATATACGAAAGACTTCAAAGCTTTCGTATCTCCTTCCGCTAGATGCCCTAAATCTTGTCAGGTGGAAATGTCTTCCTCCAGTTTGCTCATCACTTAGCGACAAGTTTGGCACCTTCGCCCGAGCTAACGTTATTTTTCAGCCGTTGTTAGCGCGAACACAAATAACTCTAGAGCTCTAAGCTCTACAGCTGAGCCTCACTGCTGCCGTCTTCCTCTACAGTTTAACCCTGGAATCAGAATCACAAATGTATTGCAACGTATTTTTGCACAAACAAGGAATTTGACTTGGTGATATAACAATAGACACAGTACAATAGAATAAAGAGATAAAGTATGTCTGTTATTAAAGTGTCTATTTAAAGAGTGCAGTAGTGGATCTATATGGGGGGGGGGGGACTTTAGTGGGAGATGGAAGGTTAACAGCATCATCTGAAAGCCGAGAACTTGAAGATCAATTTGAGATTCAGCTCAGCAGTGTGTGTCATAAATCTGTAATAAACAGTGTTTCGGTGAGGCGCCTCTACAAATTCTTTAGAGTGTACGAGGGCTTAGAACATAATGATGGTTGTATATGATGCCATTCATTCAGCCATACGTGCTCTGAAAGCCCGAGAGGTATAGAATATAGATAGATATAGTTTGTGGTTGTAAAGGTTCATGAGGCTGTGATTATCCTAGAGGGGATTCGGATAAACGACAAGAGAGGCTCCTGAGTATCCAAAGAACCCATTTTCATTCCGACATCTTGAGGTGAGAGTTAAAGGCACCCCTGTGAATTTTGGCGTGACTTTGTACCAATGAATAGTTTCATCTAAACCGAGCCCGCTACAGCCGCTTAAAGACAGTTATGAGAGGACACTGGAGCATTAATTCAGAGCTGCAATCAGATCCCAGTACCTCCACCACTGCAGAGGTCATGGTATCCTGTAATCTCACTGGTCATTGGTTGTATTCATGACGTGCTCTTCAACCCTCCTCCTCTCTCCATCAGTGCTTTTAAAAAGTCCGGATGGATAAAGTCGGTATGAAAGATTCATAAACATGTATGAAACATGCAGCAGCTCTGCCGCCATCGGAGACGCGTCCTCTCTTCAGACCACTCAGCCGCCCCTCATCAACAACACTGTTTCCCCCGCTGGGGAAACACCCACAATGCACCGCTCCTCCATTATAGAGCCTTCACCGCTGGCGCTTAGAGATGCTGATTGTGGACGCCCCGACACTTCATCTCCTTTCACTCAACAACTTTGTTTTTCTCTCCTCTATGGAAGCTCACACAGGACAGGATTCAATTAGCTCTACTCCCCACGATCACGACATCATTATCTAATGACAACAAGCTTTGTCTTCCTGCGATCACAAAGGTGAGAGTGGTTGGCTCATATAGACTTATTTATCACAAGACAATAAATGAGGTTTTATGAGCTCGTGATTATTTTGTCACACAGTTAGCTCAACAGAATAATCAGCTTCTGATCGGAACACGCATAACAAACTGTACCGATCAGGGCTTTAACAGGTTATTGATCACAGTTTTGTGTTATCTATTTGTCTCCGGTCAGAGAGTTGGTGATAACGTATCATGTCCTATCAGATCTGTACTGTCTAACTATCAAATCTCCCTCACTTCTTTGCCTCTGCTCTCATTTCTCGCAGGATTTATTTTTTTTAAATAAGGAAACACATTCGTCCTCTTTGTGAGACACTCGCAGTGTGTTTTGTTCGAGTAACAGTGAACGTAAATAGCCACTCAACAGGGAGCTTCAAGTCATTATTCAAGCGACAAAAGAAACATTTGTGCTCTCAGCTTTCTTCTCTTTGCCTTCTATTACAGGAAACTGAACTCTGTCGGTAAATGAGACATCTGAAGACGTCAACATTTTAGTGTTCTCACCGACTCGCAGCAGTGGGAAGATCGAAGCTAAATAAACTATTGTTCCAAACGGTGTTCTTTATTGTTGACTAGCAGCAAAACAAGTAGCCTTTTATTTAAGACACAAACTCTCTCACACGGCCCAGAATGACTGGATTAAGAAGCGCTTTTCTCCTTATGAAACACCAGCTACTGATCGTTCAGTGACAATTTGGTCGGATGAGAGCATATCGACCAACCAACCGACCAAAAGGTGTCAGCTATCATCTACTCTGAACACAGCACCAGCGATGTGTTTCAGGCTGTGGACACACGACTGATTTCAATTATATTCTTGTTGCTTCGCTGGACGTTTTGCATTTGTGACTCGTCAGCGGTTCGGCGGTGCTCAGTCGTGACCTTTTACTCTCCGCACCTACAGCAGTCATTACATGCCGGGGAAGTCACGGGATGAATGTAAAACGGTCCACTCCATCATCTCGATTAGACTCCTGCAGTCACGCTGCATCCTCTTTAATTTCATGCCTCAGCTGGACAGACTGTGGCTGCAGCACAGTTCACATCTGTGTTCTGTGTTGATCCGGATGATACTCAGTATGATTGTCCCTCCTCACAGGCAGCTGCTGGTTTCAAATTCATTCCAGTATGGAAATCTGAAAAACTTGAAACTCACTCACAGGGCCACGCGCATGCATGACAGCTGATATTAAAGATGCATGTTGTTGTTAATAAATCAAAGCTACGGTGTTTTAGTCCGTCTCTGAAGACTTCCTGAAACGTAAATCTTTAAAAACACAAGTATGTAGTTTCATGTTGAAAAAAAGGTTCCGTCATTTCCTAAAACAGCTGGTCGCTTAGTTTTCATCAAACAAACAGGAGGAAAAAGTGCATTTGGGACTATTTTCAGTGGTGGATTAATCCACATTTTGGTGCTCTAGTGAGCGTTTGTGGCAGCAGGACGGTGTGTGTGTGTGTGTGTGTGTGTGTGTGTGTGTGTGTGTGTGTGATTGAGTCAAAATAAACTACAGTGTGTGTGTTCATGGTGATGAAGGAACATGTCACCCAGTGACAAAGTGAGGCTCATTGATAATAGTTTTTGGGCAGCAATGGAGCTCTGTGGCACAGAGGAAGAAGAGATATCAGGCTTTGTGTCTGCACATGGATCATCACCGGACGTGTACTTTAAACATAATATATTGTCACACAAAGCTCAACGATTTCTGTGAAAAATAATCAAATCAAAGGATATGACAATCTGTGGATTTAATAGGATTTGAAAGTGAATTCAATGTCCATGAATATGTTGATTTGGATCATTTGCTCTGGTGAAAACTACCAACTGTTGAAAGTTACAATCGTATAATATTAAATGATATAACTTCATACATTTGGATTCATGTTGACCTGACTGAAGCACATTATTGATTTTTGCAGCCTGAATGGGCAGAAAACACTGATGCCCGCGATGACGCGCATCAGCTCTCCAGAGAAAACAGCAACGACATCTTCTGTCTGCGTCACACGTCGGCTGTGAGCTACAAGAGTCACGGTCTCCCCACATGCATGTAGTCTTCGTACTTTACACTGAGGACTTTTGCACTAAACTGTAAAGGTCTTATCATTTAAAAACTGATCATCTTCATGTATTTCTTGTATTTTTGCATATGCACCAAATCACCAAGACGGAGTCGTTGTATGTGCGAATCTATTTCTGACTGTGATACTCAGTAACAGGGCCAGACTGTACTGCACTTTAACTGTCGTTTACGGAGGCTGTTATTTTGCATCTAAGAGGTGAATGAAAGTCCACCGACCTCGTCGACGTTTTCGAAGGCGTTGATGACATCATAAGGCAGGCAGGACAGCAGGTCGATGACAAACCAGGTCTTGACGTAGTTCATGCGGATGAGTTTCGGGTCGGAGATCACCTCCCCGGCCGGGCCGACGAAGGTGGTGTGGAAGTTGAGGACGATGTCGACGAGGAAGATGACGTCCACGATGCTGTCCACCACCAGCCACGTGACGTTGTTCTGCTTGGTCTTGAAGGAGACGTTGTAGGGCACCATGATGGCGGTGTAGAAGGTGAGGATGAGGATGACCCAGTCCCACGTGGTCTTGAAGAGGCAGTAGTGCAGGATGATGTGCGGCGGCGTCTTCGGGGTTTCCTGTTTGTACTGAGGCAAGATGTCTGAACCCAGCTGGAGAACCTGAGACCAAACGTAGTAAACAGAGCATCAGGCCGTGGTTTGGTCAGTTTTCATAACTTCACGATGAGACCACATCCTCGTGAAGATTAAGTTACATTTTAACCGAATTTATATCAAAACTGTAAACTTTATGGTTTTCCTTCAACTTTTGACGTGTTTATTTTCAAGAATATATATTTACATTTATTCTCCGTTTCATTTTTCCTTTGTTTCTATTTCTACCAATTATTTGCTGAGGTAATGACAATGAAAAAAAATGATAGAAATAAACAAATTAAAGCAATATAATTATACAGAAGCACAGCAACACTGAAAACGAGCTGTTTTTTAGTTCAGCAGAGTAAAATGTACATCTTCTTAGGGCTGGGAAATATAACAATATCATATTGATATCGTGATAAGAGACGAGATATCGTCCTAGATCTGGCATATCATAATATAAATGTTCTTTTTAAGTTTTATTCCAGTAAAGTGATGTCATTTTCTAAACTTAACCAGACTGTTCTCACTGTTCTATAACATGTCCTTTCCCCACTTAGTCCTTATATCAACAGTACTAATGATTATTTATCGAAAATCTCATTGTGTAAATATTTTGTGAAAGCACCAGTAGTCGACCCTACAATGTTGTCGCAATATCAATATCGAGGTATTTGGTATGAAATAAGTCAATTAACGTGAGAATAAAATGTCTTATTTTACTAATGTCGGTACAAACAGCATCGCCCCAGTGAACCGCCCTGATAATATCTGTCTCCATTAGTGCCAACAGAAATGATCGCTGTGCAGTTAATGGGAAGATTAGTCACAGTTAATTACAGCTGAAGAATTTATCAGCCTGTTAGCAGAGCGCTGATACAGTAAAATACACGTAACACATTTCATTTCTCATCCTCTGAAACAAAGAGCCGTGAGGATATTTAGTCCTCCGCAGCTTGTCGGGTGAAAAGCACAAAACAGTGTTAACTTTAAACAGGACAGTGTTCCTTCATCAGCTGCTGTGAATGTGATCCGTCTCCTAAAAATAATCAGATATACTGCATCTGATTTAATTTCCAATTTGCAAAATGATGCCTGATACTTCATACTTTGGCACTCTTTTTTATTTATTTATTAACTCTATACATAGAATCTTCTTGTTGTCGCAGTGCAACAGACAAAATGTCAGACACACAAATAACTCCACAAAAACATAGATTAGACAGTAAACTGTGTGCAAACATTACTGTGCAGTGTGTTTAATGTTCTTCCTCGTCTCACCCGCTCCTCCCCCTCAGATACACCAACGAGGGTGATGGAGGTGTGAATGGAGGTGAATGGAGTCAATAAACCACAGTGATTCTCCAGAGCTTTCAAACTATTTGATGAAACATCTCTCGAGGTGAGAACCTGCTGCATATAGTGTTACTACAGGACGTGAAGATTCTCTAGCTGTCATTTCTCTGCATCTTCAGTTCCTCCTTGCTCCCTGTTTGTCCTCTCCCTCTGCCCGCCCTCAGCGTCCTCTGCCTCTGCCCACCCACAGCGTCCTCTCCCTCTGCCCGCCCTCAGTGTCCTCTCCCTCTGCGTCCTCTCCCTCTGCGTCCTCTCCCTCTGCCCACCCTCAGCGTCCTCTCCCTCTGCCCGCCCACAGCGTCCTCTCCCTCTGCCCGCCCTCAGTGTCCTCTCCCTCTGCGTCCTCTCCCTCTGCCCGCCCTCAGCGTCCTCTCCCTCAGCGTCCTCTCCCTCTGCCCGCCCTCAGCGTCCTCTCCCTCTGACCGCCCTCAGCGTCCTCTCCCTCTGCCCGCCCTCAGCGTCCTCTCCCTCAGCGTCCTCTCCCTCTGCCCGCCCTCAGCATGCTCTCCCTCTGCCCGCCCTCAGCGTCCTCTCCCTCAGCGTCCTCTCCCTCAGCGTCCTCTCCCTCTGCCCGCCCTCAGCGTCCTCTCCCTCAGCGTCCTCTCCCTCTGCCCGCCCTCAGTGTCCTCTCCCTCAGCGTCCTCTCCCTCTGCCCGCCCTCAGCGTCCTCTCCCTCTGCCCGCCCTCAGTGTCCTCTCCCTCTGCCCGCCCTCAGCGTCCTCTCCCTCAGTGTCCTCTCCCTCTGCCCGCCCTCAGCGTGCTCTCCCTCTGCCCGCCCTCAGCGTCCTCTCCCTCTGCGTCCTCTCCCTCTGCCCGCCCTCAGCGTCCTCTCCCTCAGCGTCCTCTCCCTCTGCGTCCTCTCCCTCTGCCCGCCCTCGGTGTCCTCTCCCTCTGCCCGCCCTCGGCGTCCTCTCCCTCTGCCCGCCCTCAGCGTCCTCTCCCTCTGCGTCCTCTCCCTCTGCCCACCCTCAGCGTCCTCTCCCTCAGCGTCCTCTCCCTCTGCGTCCTCTCCCTCTGCGTCCTCTCCCTCTGCCCACCCTCAGCGTCCTCTCCCTCTGCGTCCTCTCCCTCTGCCCGCCCTCAGCGTCCTCTCCCTCTGCGTCCTCTCCCTCTGCCCGCCCTCAGTGTCCTCTCCCTCTGCCCGCCCTCTGCGTCCTCTCCCTCTGCGTCCTCTCCCTCAGCGTCCTCTCCCTCAGCGTCCTCTCCCTCTGCCCGCCCTCAACGTCCTCTCCCTCTGCCCGCCCTCAGCGTCCTCTCCCTCTGCGTCCTCTCCCTCAGCGTCCTCTCCCTCTGCGTCCTCTCCCTCTGCGTCCTCTCCCTCTGCCCGCCCTCGGTGTCCTCTCGGGTGCCGCTCCTTCCCTAGATACCAGCTGCAGCGGGTGATTAAACGCGGCTGCGCTCAATCACTAATTAGTGCCCCGGTGGTTAAAAGGAGATCCACACAGATTGCCTCTCTCTCCCCCGCTGCCAGTGATCTGAGTGGCAGCCCACAAGCGGTGTGTTTTTGTGTAGCAGCGTTCATTGTTATTAAATCGTTTTTGTTAAGTCCTCGGTTGCTCATGTCTCTCTTTCCCCGGGTATTTTACGTTGTTACTCCCCTCATCCCTTAGACTGAAAAAGGGAAACGTAACAATTGGGGGCTCGTCTGGGCTTAATAAACTGGGCTTATCATTCTTTCCTTCGGGCACTCTGTTATTATTTTGTCTTTCTTGTTTTCGGAGTAATCCTGGGTGGGGATAAGTCCCTGACGGATGTAGGCGTTTCAGGGTTTCGGCCGCTGATGTTTGCCTTTCAAGTCGCCTCGAGCCCGGCACGCTCCAGAAGATAGGTAGGTAAGGTTCTGATCCGGCAGGATCTGGGGAAGTTGTCTTTTGCTGAGACTGCAGTAAACACTGTTTTAGGATGCGTGAGTTAGAGCTGCATTCTGTTTCTGTTCGCACCTCAGCAGGTATACAGGTGACGTCAGCTTCTACTGCTGCATTTGATGTCAGTAAGAATATTTCTTCGGTCCCTGTGTTTCGTGAGTCTGAGGGAGAGTCGTAGTTCGGTGCTGCTTTGCATTGGCCAGAAGACGTGTGGGGTCGTACTTCTGCAGTGCAAGTTGATCGGTAAAGCTCAGGAAGCTTGCTCTTCACCGTCTGTGGAGGATGGCCTGGTGTATGAGAAGGTTAAAGGTGCCATTCTGCGAGCGTATGAGTTGGTACCAGAGGCCTACGGACAGCGTTTCCGAAGCCTTGAGAAGGCGTACAACCAGACGTTCGTTGACTTTGCTCGAGATAAAAAGATTATTTTTGATCGTTGGTGGTTTGTTTTTTTGGTCATGATCCTGGTCACTTGATCGTAGACTGTGCAGCAGGGGGCAGCTTCCAGACAGCAGTTGGGTCAGTGCTCCAAAAGTGCCTGATGGTTTTAAACCGTTGATCTTGAAAGGATTTATGTCGCTCACAGGAGAGGCAGAGGACCAGTGAGGTATATACGCACCTCTCCACCTGCGGCTGCTCTCCCTGATCACAGTTGACCTGCAGAGCCTTCATCTGGCGCTTAAAGCTTTTCCACTGGAGTCGCTCCACACGACACTGTTCCTTCTGCTGCTGGAGCCACTCCGCCATCTCAAGGTTCACGTCCCTCAGTCTCCTCCGGTCTGCTCAGGTCTCTGCAGGTCTCTCTGTTGGTCTTCTCTATCCGAGCTTCAAGACCTCTCAGCATGGAGCCTCCTCTTGTTAGCCCTCTGAACCCCGAGGACTTTCTGCTCCTGTCACATTTGACTCATTGTAGCCTTATTTTTCACAAAAATATAATAATATAACTATAAAATATATTTGTGTGCATGTATGTAAACATAGTCAGCTGGAAATATACATTTTTTAATCTATAATTTCACTCCCTCACCTCTCTGCGTCAAGGCAGCTAGCAGTTTTTTTGTCACATGACTGTCGGTCTCAGCCAAGTCAATCACGGCTTCCCAGTTGCACTGATGAGTGCAGAATTTAATGTTTTTTACAGGTTGTGGTCACTGCAAACGGTTTATTTTAGGCAAAATGTTAC
Source organism: Leptoclinus maculatus (assembly GCA_032191485.1). NCBI lineage: Eukaryota > Metazoa > Chordata > Actinopteri > Perciformes > Stichaeidae > Leptoclinus > Leptoclinus maculatus. The sequence goes on from JAVDOI010000009.1 coordinate 23,607,548, forward strand.
TATAATAAATATCGCTATTTTAAGCTTTTGATTCATTTGCTTTTCCTGACAGAGCCATTAGTCAGACATGATATGTTCAAGGCCAATAATGTGTTTATACAGCTTGTGGCTATGATAAATGGTGTAATTTTGTCAACAAAAAAAGAAAGAACACGCTTTTTCGTGCTTTTAAAAACATGGGTTCAATTTTAAAATATTTCTGAAACTGGAAATTAAAAATATATATATTTTTTAAGGGTCCACAGGAGCTCTGGTGACAGAAGAGTAATCATGGCCGACTTCCATCTTTAATAACAGGGTAGTTGTCTTGGTCTGAAAGTAGGCCGTCAGTAAATAACAGGAACTGCTTCCATCAATCAGCCCATCTGAACACTAATAACAGGATGTCAGAGGTACTTTGTTTCAGATCAATTTAAAGTACTTCTTATCTCACGACAGAAAGAAAACACCAATACTCTCAGTGCTTTTCTACACGCATCAGTTCTGTCTCGCGTCATCCTGTATTCAACATTATTACGGCTCAGTCCAAGGTAAAGTGTCCTCATTTATAAAACATCAGGTTCAACCATCTGCTAAATCTAAAGCAAATGGAAAGCTTTTCAGATGTGACACAGGTGAGGGACTTTCTGCTGAGTCACCCTCTATCTGTATCAGGCCAAAGGTCTTACGAGAGAAGAGACAGGACTGTACTTCATCCTGAGGTTCAGTACTTTTGGTCTAAACACTCACGTTTCATATCATCCAAACTGAACTTATTCTCAAACTTTAATGTCGGTTTCAGACTGCTGTAGTTTGGCTTCGAAAAACTGAATTTTACCTTCAGCAGGAGAAGATTATTGAAGAGAGGAGTAGGTTTTTATGCAGCAGACAGGATTTAAACAGGATTATTGAGGAGGAGAAATGATCTCACCTCTGCCAGCCGTGAGTGTTTGTGGACGTTCTCTCCTTTTTGGACGGCTGGAGCGAGCTGCTGAAGAACTCCTCGACTGCTGGTTAACGCTCGGGTCAGACGGGCAAATTTACCCCAACCTGCCAAACGCACGGAATAAAAGAACACGACGCGTCAGCAAGTACCAATCCTTCTTTAGGGTTTTGACCGTCCACATTTTAGAAACAGGGGTGCACAACAAAATGCAGTTGTAGTCCTTATATGCTACATAAGAAACACAAAAAACTACTATTTTTTACAGTGGAGGATGAGATCGGTAAAAGCATTTTTGTATCGAGGCCAGAAAAGGTCTTTTGATTGACGAGCAACTAGAAACTAATCAACAAGCTTTATTGTGACATTACGAAGCAACAAAACAAATACAAGCTCGTCCACAAGAAAGAAATCACTCTTTCAGCTCTCTTGTAAAAATGTTTGTATAAAAAAAGGACAGTAACCTTTTACAGAGTCGTCCTCGATTGGCTGCTTGAAGGCGGTGATGTCACTGAAGGTGCAGAGAAACAGCACCACTTTGTCCTGCTCGTTCCTGATTGGAGCGATCTTCACGAAAAACCAAACTGGCATCCCTGCAGCGCACACAAGCACAAACACACACACAGACAGGAAGTCAGTCTGATGTTCCTCACAAGAATTATGTGTCAAAACTCAACCCACTCCACAGCACACGTCCACAAGCGAGACGGTTCAGCGTGCTGCGACGTCTATTCTGGGTACGGAGGAGGTGTTTATTTGGGAAATGTAGTTTCTAGATCAGCAACAGTAATGTTTAAAACAAACAAAGTCACAATGTGAACTCAATATCTCACTGGAAACAAATCTAATATGTCAATAACAACAATAATATTCCTGAGTGGAGTTTATAAAGAATGAAGAACACAAACATCAGTCAGTATCAGGCATTCCTCCCCCTGTCCCTCTGTCCTCCTGTCCTCCTCCCCTGCCCACCTCACTCTGTCATCCTGTCCTCTGTCCTCCTCACTCTGTACTCCTCCTGTCCTCCCCTGTCTCCTCCTCACTCTGTCCTCCTCTGTCCTCCCCTGTCCTCCCCTGTCTCCTCCTGTCCCTCTGTCCTCCCCTGTCCTCCTCTGTCCTCCTCCTGTCCCTCTGTCCTCCCCTGTCCTCCTCACTCTGTCCTCCTGTCCCCCTGTCCTCCCCTGTCCTGTCCTCCTGTCCTCCTCACTCTGTCCTCCTGTCCTCCCCTGTCTCCTCTTGTCCCTCTGTCCTCCTCACTCTGTCCTCCTGTCCCCCTGTCCTCCCCTGTCCTGTCCTCCTGTCCTCCTCACTCTGTCCTCCTGTCCTCCCCTGTCTCCTCCTGTCCCTCTGTCCTCCCCTGTCCTCCTCACTCTGTCCTCCTGTCCTGTCCCCCTGTCCTCTTGTCCCATGTCCTCTTGTCCCATGTCACCTTTAACGCAGAGTACGTGACATTTGCAGTACTTTAAAAAAAGAACTTGAAGTACTCACGGTTTTTCTTGTACATCAGAATCTCAAAAGAGTTCATCTCGTAGTTCTCAAAGGTCTGCCGAACCTTCTCAGTCATGTCTTTATCCGTCAGCTCTCCGTACATGAAGCTGCAGGAGAAAACACAGCATGATGAGACTCTCCGTCCCGCCGGTCCAACAACAACAACAACAACAGCAGCAGCAGCAGTGTGCAGGTGAGTCGCTGTACCTGCAGGTGCTGCTCTTCTGCATCACCTCGGCTCGATGGTAACCCGACAGTTTGCAGAAGCCGTCGTTGCTGTAGACGATCGGCCAGTCCACGATCTGAGCGTTCCCCAGCACGAAGTTTGTGTCTGACCGCGGAAACCAGTTACAGGTTACAATGTGTCCCAGTTCAGTGCGTTACAAGACAGACACGTTTCATAACCATGTTTTATATACACATGGTAGGGCTGCACAGTCGATTATGGCTGCTAACAATTATCTTTATTATCCGTTAGTCTGACGATTATCTTCCCAATTAATCATTCGGTCCGTAGAAATGTATTTAAATACGAGATCACAGCTTCCCAGAGTCCACGGTGACATTTTAAAATGTCTTGTTATGTCCAATAAAGACGAGCAGTTTAGTGTCATAGAACAGTAAGAACACCAGTGAACTTCTGCTCTAAAATTAATTAAAATATTGCTTGATTAGTTTAAAATTGTTGCCAATTAATTTACTGGCGATAGACACATTTTCACAGCTCTACAGTCCACGGTCTAATTAATGAATAATGATTTAGACTAATGAATAATTGGGATTAATAATCGTGTCCTCAATATAAAGCAAATCCTAATTGTCATTTAAGCCATAATCTTGCAGCCCTAATACAGATAAATATCATGTATTTATCTTTTTATTCGTCCACACATCCACCCGTGATGTAGCTGATCATGTGTGAACCACGAGTTGTACTGACTAAAGTTTACAATATTTAATATTTAAGGACGGTTTTGTTATTAATATTCAGTTCAGACAACAACAGAACAAACAGCTAACGGCCAATCACAGCCCACCAGCAGCAACTCACACACACACACACACACTAGTTTACAGCGACACAGGAAGGTTTATCTCACTCTGTGTGTGTGTGTGTGTGTGTGTGTGTGTGTGTGTGTGTGTGTGTGTGTGTGTGTGGTGACCTCTTTAAAACAGTGTGCTAGCGCTGATATTGAACTTAAGAGTGTTTTTGGTACAGAGCAGACGACAATGTGTCCGAGCATCAGCAAAGTTGTCATTGTTGTTCATAATCTTGTTGATTTATTCCTTGAATTAAATTCAAAGGTTACCAGTTTAAAGCCTCATTGGGACTGCGTTTGTTTCTCTAGGAGCGGAGGTTTTACCATTAACTGCTGGTCAGTCATTTTATTCCACACCTCTGTTATCACTACAGCTGCGATTATTACTGGATTACTTTCATACTGAGAACAAGGTGAAGTTGTGCAGTGTCTAATTGGACGATTATTCTGGACGGACATCGGAGATAATGACATCTTCGGGAAGTGTAAGTTGCACTGAATCATAATCAATATGCGTCTCGTGTCTGTGTTTTCACATTTCACAGAATTACGAAGAAGAAAAGAGGAGTGTGCGGCTCTCTTTGCCCGTTTCACTGGCGTGTTGTCCAAAGCTTCTGCCAAATGAATTGGATATAAAGTATTTTAATAATATAACTGAAGCTGATAGTAGATATGCTGTATGTGTCGAGCAGCTGTTGTGAATGTTATAAACTAAACTGTTTCCTGTGTATCAGTGTTGTGTTTCCACTCTAAGACTTCCACTTTTAGAAATGACTTCCTAAATATTTTACACTTTATCGTTCATTTTTTAAACAAAGGCTTGAGTTGAATCCCTGCAGAGGAGAAGATAATGTTTGCTGTGCGGCCTGCAGGCTGTAACATGCTCCAAAGGAAACCCCCCAAAGGACTTTAACTACACGACTGCTCCAATGCAAAATACATGACGAGTTAATATCACGAAGTTCAGGATGGAGATTTGTTTTCAGGATGAGAGACGACACAGTCACAACGAACTGATGTCAATCACACTGAACTGCATGATGATGTATGAAAACAATGACAAATATGACAGAATTCTATTAACTCATCTTCTTATTTATTTATTAATTTTGATTAAATATTTAATTATTACAACATCATGAATTATTGAGTATCCTTAAGACGAAACTAAAATGTCAGTCAGCCCGAAACCCCCACGAGGAGCTGAGATTTAATAGAGTGTGTGAAGCGATAAATGAACACACTAATTAAAACGTTTCCTCACCTTCCCTGTAGCGCCACCATCAGGACAATTGTTCCGTATTGTGTGGTGTGATGAACACGGCAGCATCGCGGGGCCACTGGCAGCGCTCCAGAGTTTAAGGCTTGACCGCATCCTTTAGTCTCATTAATTGGGATGAATTGGGCAGAATGTTGTGCTAATGGCTTGTTCCGCCGCAGTTTATCGTTACACCGAATTACACTGCAGCCTGACTGAGGCTAACCCAACAGCCGTGAGCTGCTGCTCATTGAACTGCATGAGAGTAACAGGAACAATATGTTTGACGGAGATACATTTCTCTATACTTCCATTACCAGAGGTGTGTGTGTGTGTGTGTGTTTTCAGGATATACACACATTAAAAGTCTGTTTTGAGCTAAATGCTAACACCAGCATGCCACTATGCTCACAGTGACAATGCTAATAACATACTGATGTTTACTATGTTACTGTTAGCATGCATGCTAACAAGTAGCAAGCACAGCTGAGGCTGATGGGAGTATTGTTTGTTGTGCAGGTATTGAACCCCTTTTGTGCTCGTTAACACACGATGACGCATTTGTTGTGGAGCGGAATAACTCTCTGTACACGTTAGCTAGCGCTGGCTAGCACGTTTCTTAACAATAGCTGAATAAATATACGTTTCTCTGAATACGTCTGTGTGCTACTTGTGAAAATGAACATTAACCAACGGGAACAGATTGGCTGACCCCTACGCGCTGACTCAACGTCCAGACAATTTCACGCCTGAGAGAGAAACCGAGCGCGAATAGTAAAGAGAAACTGAGGGCGTGTAATCGTTTGGTTTCTGTATCCTGCAGGAGAAACAAAAATGTGCTCTTCCAGCATTCACAGCAGTTGCCGACACTGCAAAGGCAACCCAAAAGAACGAAGACGGACTTTAATCATAAAGAGTGTCTTACAATATCAGGGAAGCATTTCAGTGATGCTGAGGAAAATGTTGCTGATAGTTTAGCTTCTGCTAACCGCAGTCAAAGGCTCACAGATGCAGCTACAGCTAGCAGAATGCTAAGCTTAAATATTTGTAACATTTTCTCACCATCTCTGTGATAGTTTAGCCTCCTGCATGAGCGCTGAGCGTGTTGCTTCGGGTGAGATGATTTGAGGCCCTATGTGGGGGTCACTTGATATGCAGACATGTTCACTAAGTTGAATCACATTCTCATATGTTATATGTTGTGAATGGAGCTACTCTGAGATAACAGTATTAGCTTCATCTGTATAATCTATTAAAGTTCATTCGAACATCTCTGCAATAAGCTCCACCTTTGAGAATCTTACAGAGTTCATTAACGCTGTTTTCACAGAGGAGTTGATTCCACTTTATGTTCGTTTGTGCTCTCGCTATTTATTATGATCACATGAAATGTTGTTCTGCTGACTGCTGACTGCTGTATATGTATATATATATGTATATTATATATACATATATATATATATAGTATAATCATGAGAGGATGGGGAGGGATACATGTACATGACAGTATGTGGAAACACTGGTCTGTACCTGTCTGTCTATGTGATAATGTCCAAACTGAAAAGTTGAAAAGAAAAGTGGTTAAAGGAGCAGAAACAGACGAACATGTGAGAACAGAGCTGAACTAAACCGACGCTGAGGAGCCAAAGAAAACACAAAAATAAAGGCTAGCCAGGCTCCCTGATTCTGCTAGGTGTGATCACTTCACTTTTTACAGTGTAGGTTTCCTACCGATGCGTGTGACGACCACAATCAGTCACACATGCCTCATATTGATTATGTTTTTAGTCCCATAAGAGTAATAAAACTAAGATTACAATGAATTTAAAGCTAATTTTAAGGTTGTTGTCACCCCAAATAGGAACAGCAGCCCAAACTAAATTATATTCACCGTCGTTGTATTGGCCAAATAAAAGCTGCATGGAAAGATATCACTCAGGGAAAGTAAGAAAGTGTTTTGTTTAATTTTAGGGGAAGTGACCCCATAAGGTTCTCAGTTATTTTGTTTGTTACTTATAATCATGTAAATACTGTTTAATGGTTATTTAAAAGAAGAATATTTTATATGTATACACCTCTAGTTGGTGTTCACTATTGTTTTCAGCAGCATGAACATCACATTTACTTTAAAGCCATATTAAAACTGTAATAGTCAGCAGTATTCATCGGCCTATTATATGACAACAGAAGGACAGTAAAGTGGAGATTTTCCAACAGAATATTTATTTTAATATTCATGGAAGGAGAGTATATGAGTAGCTTTACATATATTATATACACTTTTTATATGTGAAAGTAAAATAGGGCAACAATTAGCGATTGCTTTCATTGCCGATTAGCAAAAGGTATCTTTGCTTGACAAATATTTGTATTTATAATTACTGATGATCTTTTTGTCTGTTGACAAGGCTAATAGTTTAAATCATTTTATATTGTCAAATGTAGCGTATAAAGACGTAGCCTGATATAAGAAGGACATTTACTGCTTGGATTTAAAGGTAAATATATGTATACTTTTAGAGTATGAAACATCATAAAAATATGTAGTTAGTTTTTTTTATGTAAATGTAAACATTGGTTAACTATGAACTGGTTACTAACTAACTTATACTTCTAGAATATGAAAAAACATCAATATATATACTAGCTAGTTTTAAAATATAGGTGTAAATATTGGTTAATGAATATTAATTCTAAAAATGATACAGTGCTACTGGGCTTTATATGAAAATGTAAAATGTAAATAAATAAATAAAGGTAATGAACCAGACACGTGCAGGTATTCTTAAATTCGAAGAGCCTATCACAGAGGAGCTGTCTGATGATGACACAACCGAACAGAACCACGAGACATTCCACACAACAGACAGGCTATTAACGTTTGAATCCAGGTGTGTAAACCGGACAGAACCGGATCCTACCGTTGGACCGGCGGACGATGTTCTCCAGGAACGTGTTCTGGGGGGCCACGAGACCCCGCCGTCCTCCCGCCATCCTCCTGCAGCGCGAGGAAGAGCTGCTTCCACACCGCTCACATATCTGATGCTGCACGAGCCCCGCGCGCTGTGGAGTAGGAGCCTTGCTCGCTCTCTCTCGCGCGCGCTTTCGCTCTCTCTCTCTCTCTCTCTCTCTCTCTCTCAGCAGGCTTGTTATTGGCAGATGGTTGCAGCACGAGCTCAGTGATGAGCCACGGTGAGGCTGGCTGTGATCGAAAGAGCATAGGACAGCGTGAGAGAGAAGGAGAGAGAGAGAGAGACAGACAGACAGAGAGACAGAGGGAGATAGAGAGAGGGAGAGAGAGATGGAGAGAGAGAGAGAGACAGGAGAGAGAGAGCGACAGAGAGAGACAGGGAGAGAAAAAGAGACAGAGAGAAGGATAGTCAGAGAGAGAGAGACAGACAGAGAGAGAGAGAAAGACACACAGAGAGACACAGACAGAGAGAGACAGACGGAGACAGAGAGAGACAGAGAAAGACAGAGAAAGAAAGAGACAGACAGAGAGCGAGAGAGAGAGACAGACAGACAGCGAGAGAGACAGACAGAGACAGAGAAAGACAGAGACAGAGAGACAGAAAGAGAGAGACAGAAAGAGACAGACAGAGAGAGAGCGGCAGACTGAGACAGACAGAGAGAGAGAGAGAGCATGTAAACATCATTGGGCTACATCACTCAAGTCGTTGTAATTAAAGGGTCACTTCACCCAAATCTCTAAACACATATTTGAATATTGATCCTAGTTGCAGCGGAGCATCGACTGATTAAATAAAAACTTGTGTCAACAGACGCGTTCACAGCCGATGTCATCAAAAAAGTATGCATTTAGAGTTTAGCTGCAGGAGTTGTCAAACTTTAAACCTTGACTCACAACTGTTGACAGTATTAAAATGTCTGGTTGGACGTTCACGAGGACGTGTTATGGACAGTTATGACATGTCGTCATAACTGACATTTTGAAGCCTAGAGTTCTGCAATTTTGCCGTCGCCATCTTGGCTTACGGCCGTCGCCATGTTGTTTTTTTTGCAACCGATGAATGGAAAGTTATCATATGTTAGCGCCAGCGACATGTCAATCACAATAAGCCCCGCCCTAAAGCATACTCTCCTTTATGGTCTATTTGACTCTAAATGGACCATAATTTACTAAATGAACTTCATGCTGTATTGAGGAAGACTTGAAACTAGAGATTGAGACCATAAACTCATGTTTACAATGTTTACTGAGGTAATAAATCAAGTGAGAAGTAGAGTAATTTTCTCATAGACTCTCATAGGAGGAGTCGCCCCCTGCTGGATGCCGCCTGCACTGGACTGTTATAGTCACATCTGTAGCGGCCATTTTGAAAGTCAATAAACTCACTATACTACGTTATCATGTCAACGTCAAATGCCCTGACATAGACTCAGAGTTTTAAGCATTTAGTGACATGTAGGACCTTGTGACCTATCACTCAATGACCCGGCTAAGAGAGACATTACATTTTTTTTATTTTTAAGGAAGAGAGGGAACTTGAACCATGAGTGAGGGGCCCCCGAGGGCCCCCTGGTGTGGATGTTTGTGATGATTTGATTAAATGCTAATTGCACCATCAAGAGGGCCTGAAGGCGGATCCTTGTGTTTAAATCGTGCGTAGTCCTCAGTGAATTTGTACTAATTCAAATTAAAACTCCTACATATTCAACTGGAGGCAAAATAAAACTAAAATAAATAAGAGTACTAGTTAGATTCTGGTTAAAATATAATCTGTTGTGTGTAGTTATGAGGTGTCCACTGGGCCTGACGGGACCTTGAACGCATCAGTATTCAGAATCAATAAATTATGTCGACAGAGGAACTATTTAAAGATTAAAAGAAACGTTATGGACACCATTTTTACTACCAACTTTATTTTAAAACTATTGTGTTTTGTCTGTATGTTTAACTGTTTGTTGTTTTGTGTGTTGTGTGTTGTCACTATTGTTGCTTTGATTGTTTATATAATGTGTAGGACCCCCTTGAAAACCAGATGGCCTCTCTTAAAGGGGCGTGTCCTAAATAAAGAATTTGAATCACTTCCACTGAGGAGTTCTCGGTGGTGAACTGGTCTTTTAACTCCTGTATACTCTATATAATACCATAAATAGCTGAGAACTATTTTTAAAATGTGCATTTTGACTCATAATTATGTCTATAATTATGCATTTTAAAAAACAAAAGTAAAAAAACTTTATTAAATAAACTGTAAATATACACAGATTACAACTGTCTGCACTGCGTTAGTAACATGCATTTAACCAGTTTTTGTATATAATTGTATATAATTGATCAGAAGTGAATCAAAATGAATGAAACTGAAAGTCCCGACAATAACAACTGTGTCGTCTCTGCAGGAGTGTTGACTGGTGTTAGATTGTTGAGCGCTGTCTCCCCCTGCTGGTCATTAAGAGTCGGTGCAAAAACATTGACTGCTAATCGAAGAGAGAAAACAAAAACAACACGCTGAATTATCATCAACATGTAATCAGTTTACTTCACATTGTGTAATGATGTCATTATATTTACTTTGTGAATAACCTGTGACTTGTATTTATATGAAATGATGATGTTTACAGTTTGAGTTATATGTTATATTATTTATTCCAGATAAGTCAGACTCGCTTTTGCCTTTATGTATCTTAGTATAAGTTGTATTGCTGTTTAATTTCTGTTTTGATTGGATTTTGTATTTATTTTCATTTTTTTGTCAATTTGTGTCGGCGGAGGGATCTGCTCCCACAGAAGCCGCAGTAGCTGGAGTCGCACTGCCGCCAGAGGGTGCGTAAAAAGCCTTCCGCTGCGGTGGTTAGACCCCGCTAAGTAATCGCTTTAACCGGGGAAAAAAAATCTCCCTCGCAGCTGATTTTACATATTAACACTTTGTAATATTTAGAGGAGACTCTGCTGTTGTTATCTACGAGGACTTACAGCCCGAAGCGATTGTAAATAAAGCGGTGGGGACGAAGAGAAGAGCGCGACAGCGACACGGACGGAGCGGCGGCGAGCGAGCGAACAGCAGCGGAAAAATAAAAAACCTCCAGCTCCTGGTGACATTTTATATCCCGACACCGCGGCTGAAAAACGGTGAATTTGATCGCTAAGATGCCGGGAATGATGGATAAAGGCTCGGAGTATTTAGGGAAAGGTCGATCAAACGGCACGAAGAGTCCGTCCAACGCTTCTAACGGACATTTCTCTGACGAAAGCGGCAGCGACGACGAACACGGTGAGTATAGCCTCGAACAACCTCTTGTCGCTCTCTCGTATGTGCGCGTTTTGAACGGGAACATTTTCTTTTTCTTTTTCTTTTTTTTAATCAAACTTCTCTTGTTTTTCATGCTGATGTTTTTCCCAGATGTGGGAATGCGGGTTGGAGCCGATTATCAGGCCAACATTCCAGAGTTCGAGCCCGGTGAGTTTTTACTGGTTTCTATCTGGAGTGACGGACGGGGGTAGCCTCGGTACATGTAGCCTTCAGTAACAGACTGTTCACTACACACACACATATACACACACACACACACACACACACACTGCGCGCACACAGCTTCGTGTGGACGCGTCGGTGCGTTCACACCGTGATAGTCACTGGACACTTTAAACTAGGTGTTACTTTATGTTCTCCGTGTTGATGAATAGTTATTGACCGGAGAGAGAAACATGAACCGAGGCTACCTCATCTTCTCACTGACAACTTGTGACATTCAGGAATTTCTAATTAATGAAGCTTGATGGAGTTGGTTTGTTTACATTCTTCTTATTTATTTCCCCTCCACTTATATTAAATTATGTAATATATTCTTTGTGGCCAAAGTGAGAGAAAATGCTGCAGGCAAAATAATGATAATAAAATAATAATGATAAATTAATAGTAACTACTTTTAAACAAGCAAGGCAATAAAGTCCTATATTTCATTTCATACACTGTGTCCCATTTAAAATATATATTATTTTCTGACACATTTGTTTATTATTTCTTTATCCTATATTTATATATATATATAAATATATACGTTTTTGTGTAAGTTTGATTACACAAAAAAACTAATAACAATTTTTGAAAAGATATACCAACATCAATATTTGAGCATTAAAAAAATCTGATAAAACATCCTCCAACATTTGTTGTTTTTAATTTAAAAATAGCCTGTAATGTGTATAACATTGTGACCCACGTTTGGGATATTTTACAGTGTCAAAATAATCCTGTTAATGCTTTTTAAAATGAGTTTTGAAATAATACATTTGTTAAAAGGCACAATCAGTATTTTTGATCGTATCATTTACTTTAATAAGTTAAACCCATAAATGAAAACATAACATTTTGTATTTGTCATCGGATCATGAATTAAATCTGTCAACTTGACTGATTGACTGGTGTTGGGCTTCACTGGTTTATACTGGAATCACTGGGTGGGATTTTGATCCGGATACTAAGGTTTGTTCATAATAGATGATTCACTAGTCATCCAGGATGTTAATAATTTAAATCTAATAGATTACCTCCCTAGTTCCTCGTTAACTTGTGCGTCACTATCAGCTATGAGTTGTTTTAATCACAGAAGAACGTGTTGGTAATAAAACAAAGTAAATAAATATTAATTAAACTCAAAGCGATTTAAAATCTTATAGAAACCAACAAAGAATTTAAAAAGTGACGCTTTAAAAGGGTTAAAGAATATTTAAAAGATTGAAAGATGAGTGTGATGTTCTTTGTGTTTGTTCAGGCTCCACTAAGTACACGGATAAAGACAGCGGAGGGATGCTGGTTTGGTCTCCGTATCACACCATCGTCGACTCCAAACGTAAGTCAACTTCCTGTCACACTCACACACACACACACACACACACACACACACACACACACACACACACACACACACACGGAACACAGAACACACACACTGAACAAAGAACACACACATTGCTGCAGTCCTCCATGAGACTGATGCAACTGTGTGTGTTTTTCCCCACAGTGGACGAATACATCGCTTTGGCCAAAGAGAAACATGGATACAACGTGGAGCAGGTGAGTTACGTTTCACCCCCCCCCCCCCCCCCCCCGGTCCACTACAATAACGTTTTCCCACCTCACGACGACGGAGCTTTTCCAAAACGGCCTCCGAAATGGAAAACTTTTGCAAAGCGAAGATGTGAGCTGCTCAGTGAGGGTCGACTGTGTGACCTGTTGTCATGAAGCTGCACTTCCATTGATTTTGTCGGATGACGTCCTGACCATAAAATAACGTCTGTCTCACTCCTCACCTGACTTCAACTAACAAAGGGAAAAAGAAGGAGACGTTTCACTGTTTTTATACTAAAAGTTTCTCCAAAAAGTTTCAGAAAAATACGATGGATAACTTTTTTTTTTTTTTTTAACTATTTTGACTTAATAGAGATCCAATCAGCTCATGAACAATTCAAATCAATCCAGCAACACTGGAGATGACGATCTGCACAACTCTGCACTATTATGACCAAACATTAGTTTGTGGCGCCGATGAAGCCGTTTGACGGCCGGCATTAAGTGGACAACACAACCGCATTAAATACAATGAAGCCGGTTTCATGGCCGTCGCTGCATTTCCAGGTTAAATCGGTGCAAAATGTAGAAAATCACATGCTGATATACATGTTTTATTTTGTTTGCATTATAAATTCCGTGACTATTTATATACAACATGTCAAATATTTTAGTATTTTTATTTATTTTTTTAATCGTGTGTGTGTGTGTGTGTGTGTGTGTGTGTGTGTGTGTGTGTGTCTGTGTCTCTGTGCAGGCACTCGGCATGCTGTTCTGGCACAAACACAACATAGAGAAGTCTCTGGCCGACCTGCCGAACTTCACCCCGTTTCCAGACGAGTGGACGGTGGAGGACAAGGTGCTGTTTGAACAGGCCTTCAGCTTCCACGGCAAGAGCTTCCACCGCATCCAGCAGATGGTAAACACCCCCCCCCCCCACCGTGTGTCTGATGTAGTGTACTATTACCGTAATATAGTCACAAAGTAACCAAGTCCATTTACTACCATTCTCTAGTTCTTTATACTCCACTACATTTATCAGACGGCTGTAGCTGCCGATTACTTTTCAGATTATGCTTTTTACGTGAAAAAGACTTGATGAGCAGTAAATGCTGAATTTTTTAACATGTTTCCTTCAGTTACCGGACAAATCCATCTCCAGTCTGGTAAAGTACTACTACTCCTGGAAGAAGACTCGCTCCAGAACCAGCCTGATGGACCGGCAGGCTCGTAAACTGGCCAACAGGAGCAACCAGGACGACAGGTACGGCTGCAGAGTCTCACTCCCAAACTCTGTTTATGAAGAAAAGAAACGGAATAATTCACCCTGAAGGATGACCATTTGTATATCAAATACTCGCAAATACGTAATTTTCTGTTGTTGCGTTGTTGTTGTTGTTAAAATGACGTGTACCGACTGAATTTTGGCTTGTTGTTGTTGCCGTAGTGATGAGGAGATGGAGGAGGCCCCTCCCATCGAAGCCAACGACAGCGACTACGACCCCAACAAGGAAACCAAGAAAGAGGTACGACAACACACCTGATGACTCACTACAGGAAGTCCCTGTTAAAACCTCAGTGATCTAAGATTGGGCTTTTATACATTTATTTTCAAATGTTTTTGAATTAGACCCTAAAAGATTCCATTGGTAGAAAAGATTAATAAACAAAGACACTTCTCAAATTCTGTCCCTTGGCAGGTCTGCAACATTTATTTATTTTATTTTTTACTAACATGAATCTGTCTTTTTTTTTTTTTTCAATTAGCTACTTAATCTAGAAAACCGTGATCGTAAAGGTGTTTCTATTACTTTGTCCACTTCAACTGGACACTGAGTGTATTTTATAAGACACTACTGTTTGTTCAATATTTCAAATGGAGTTAAAAAGAATCATCAAACTTTATACTTTAGCCACGCCCATCTCATTATATATGCACACAAGAACATGTAGAAATGTTGTGAGGACAATAGAATATAATAAACGTTTGAAATGAAATATTTATTCTATGAACTGTTTAATGATAAAAGGAAAATAAACTCTACCACCTGATTAGATGTCGTCCGCACTACATTTGAATGATTCAACTAACAATCTTACTTATTGATGCATTCAGTTACATGTTTGACTTTTGTTGTTGTTATTGTTTTCAGTATAAATTGGTCAGTAAGCAGCTCTGTGTTTCCTCCCTGCAGAACCAGGTGGAGCCGGTGGTGCCGGGCTCCAAGGTGGCTTTGGGTCGGCGGGAGTACCACACCCTGCAGCACCGACACCACCAGCGCTCCCGCTGCCGCCCCCCCAAAGGCATGTACCTGACCCAGGAGGACGTGGTGGCCGTGTCCTGCAGCTCCTCCGCCGCCAACACCCTCCTCCGTCAGCTGGACATGGAGCTGGTGTCCCTCAAGAGACAGGTAGGAGACGCTGCGACGGTCCTCCTGCTCCAGACCAGGGGCTGAGAAAACTGATGCAGAATGAGAAAGAAACGAATATTTATAACCAGCTTAGATTTAGTGTGAGCGACACCTTCTGAATTCATCATTACCTCTGATGACCATCAGTAATAAATGTCCCTAAATCCGCTTAGAAATGAGTTAAAACAACGGATGTTCTTCTATCAACAGTTCCGTTTCATTCATCGACACAGAACCAAAGTTACATTCGTAACTTATGTTTGTTTGTTGATATTTAAAGTTGATAGTTGATTGAAGGACATTACAGCTCAGCATTTAAAGCAGAGAAACGGTGAAAGTCACACTCGTGAGTTTTGTTGAGGCTAAGCTGAGTCTCGTTCTTCAGGTGCAGAACGCCAAGCAGATGAACAGCGGACTGAAACACATGTTGGATTCTGGGATTGGAGAGTTCAGACTGGCTGAGGTACACCACTGATGCAAAGAGGCTCACCTGTTATACCACCTCACAAAGCATGTCTCATAGAGTAACTACATCCAAATTACTGTCACTTTTGTGATGTAAAGTGCTGTTTATGTGTTAATGCATCAATAATAATGGTCCCGTAATATAATGATATAACACTGACAAACAAATACTTTTGATACTTAGAACATACTTTTGTACTTTTACTTAAGTGCAATTTTGAATGCAGCAATATTCTCTAATAATAATAATAATATTCTTTAAATATCAGACAGTGGTTTGTTAGTTCTTTAACCGCTTTAACTGTTTAATTGCTTTTCTGCCCTGTGTGGAAACATTCCATTAGTTTTGCATTGAGGTTTGACGAATCACCACCAGAGGACAACATGACCCCCACATCTTCTGGTTCTGGTTCTGGTGTCAGTAGTTAACCGTCAGTCATTGTTGTTGCAGTGTAACCAGAAGGTGAACGCCCGCTGGACCTCAGACGAGCAGCTCCTGGCTGTTCAAGGTTAGAAAAGGAGCTGAAATCCAACAAAATACACGACGAGCACGGTTTTCTATTTTAAAGTCACAGTGAAAAAGCAGTTTCAGCGTCTTTATGTTCAGTAATGTGCCGTTAACAAACCTGGCAGAAGATTAGAACTTGTAGTAAATATACTTTATCTTCACTGTGTCTTTAAAGCTGCACTTATCAATATTTTTATGTTAGCAGTGGATCAGATGAATACACATGTGAGCGGAGTCGTTCATAGTTCAAAACACAGAGAATTAGCAGAACTCTACGTAGCTTTTTTAGCCTCTTTTAGCTCCTAGTTTTGGTTTTGTGTCACACTGCCTATCTGTTTTGTGGTAAACCTACTGTACTGTGCACTACCTGCTCAGCAGCAAACAGCAGACAGACATAGTTAGAGGCTAGCCGGTGAACATAGTGGAGCATTTAGCAGCTAAAGAGACAGATATTTCCCTCAGGAGATGGTGGAGACCAAAAACAGAGCTAAATATATATATCTATATATATATATATATATATATATATATATATATATATATATATATATATATATATATATATATATATAGGACTTATTGATGACTTCTCTCAGTCCTCATCGTCTCAAACACCAAGTCAATACATTTGCACCAGATAAAATCTCCCTCTCAATAGCCTATTTTTCTTCTTCTACTGTATTTCTTGGGTGGCAGTTTAAGACTTGATTACATCATTACAAACCCTCTGTGATGTTCTTCAGGCGTGAGGAAATACGGGAAAGACTTCCAGGCCATCGCCGACGTCATCGGTAATAAGACGGTGGGCCAGGTGAAGAACTTCTTTGTGAACTACCGGCGGCGGTTCAACCTGGACGAGGTGCTGCAGGAGTGGGAGGCCGAGCGGGGAACGCGAGCTCCCAACGGAGACGGCGTCACCTCTGGGGAGGAGGGGAAGACGAGCTCCACCACACCGTCGGGGAAGAGCACTGACGAAGAGGACGAAGAGGTGAGACATTTGACAGTACAGTATTCAGGTTATTCAGGTTTTAGATGTTTTATATCCCATGTCGTGTTCTGGTGCGTATGCCACATTACCTGCATGCTTCACATTCAACATTTGATTTGATATGTCATGTATTGTGTGTAGTTCAACCAGAGTGACGTTCCGTTCTTTTAATGTCTAATTGAAATCGTTTTTAGAGACCTGTTGTGTTCAAACTCTCCAACAATAGAGAAAGAAATCATCTTGCGCCCCTTTCGAGGTCCCAGCCCCCCATGTTGGGAACCACTGCTTTAAATGACAATTTGAGAAAGAGGACTTGTGAATGTGAATGATGCAGACTTGCAGTGAGGTACTTATTGCCCCCCCCCCCCCCCCCTCTTCTCCTTACTGCAGGGTCAGGTGACCTCCTCAGGTGCGTCTCCTGCTGCCTCCTCTTCCTCTTCGGCTCAGGTTCCAGTGACGTCCAGCACCTCCTCCTCCTCCTCCCTCCACCAGCCCCCTCCCCTCCTGCGGCCCTCCCTCCCGGCCACGCCCTCCCTGCACCGCCAGCCTCCGCCCCTCCAACAGCAGGCCCGTTTCCTGCAGCCCCGCCCCACCCTGCAGCAGCCCCCGCCACTCATTCGCCCCTCCAACCCCATGCCCCCCCGCCTCAACCCACGCCCTCCCGCTCCCATGACCCTCGGCGGCAACCCCGGGGGGTCAGGTCCAAGCTCCGCCCAGCAGCCCCCCGGCATGGCCGTCCACCAATCAGAGGCCTCGTCTTCCTCCCTCCACTGACGAACGTCAGACTGAGTTTCTGCGGAAGAAAATGTTCAATCTGAAGCTGCTGCGTTCAGGTCCTGTGGGAAAATCTGAGTGACTTAATTCTTCAGAACAAGGAAAGCGAGTTTCACGGCCTCCGATCACTTTTTCTACTCTCACCACACAAGAACATAAAGGTGACACATTCACAAGGAACACAATCCAAAGTGTTTATTATTTGGTCAGCAGTATTTTAGGGGTTGGCGTTTGTCTTTCCCACAGGATTTACATGCAGCAATCCTGCTGGTTTATGGACACCTGGTTTTCAAATCTTTGTTTTGCAGAAGAGCTTTGGCTACCAAGTCTTTCAGTCTTTATACATCTGTCACAGAAAGCGTGCAGATTGTTAAAGCAGAGCCTTTTCAGTCACTAGACATGTGGCGTCCCACAGGGTTCAATCCTAGGCCCCTGCTTTTTCTTTTATCATTATGCCTCCACCTGGACATAACTGCATAAACCGCAAACAAAAATGGCACACGACAGCGGTACCTGTACATTTCAAAGTGATTTATCAGTTCTCATCAGCAGCCTAGTAGATACTAAAAGCTGGATAATGCAGTATTTTCTACAGCTAAATTAATCTAATTGAAATAAAGTAATAGAGTCTAATATAACTTTGAATTGGGTTTTAAATTCAACTTGAATCAGTGTATCTTCTTACATTAAGAAAGTCAACATTTTTATTGATTTCATTTCATTATCATCTTTTATGAGTTGTCTTAATCCTCCACCTTCCAGAGTTATCTACATGTATACTGTACTGAGTCTCTGCTGACTCTCAACCCTCTCTTGTCGATTGGTCCGAACTAATTATTCCAAAAAATACTGGCTCCCCAGAAGATGAACCATTTTGGATTTTAGTGAACCCATGATCTTCTACGACTAACTTTACATTTATAGCTCCACCGATGATGAAACTCAATGTTGTCTGTTCCTGTTGTGGCTGTAATGACCACTAGGGGTCACTAACGTGCTCACACATTTTCCAAAGGGCTTTACGATCTTTACTCCATACGACCTTAAAGCCGAGATACAAATAAGGAAACACTTGAGGCTGATGTTAAAAGGTCTGTCTGGCATATTCTTCTTGTCGTCAACAAGTCTCATGTTTACACTCGAACCAACATTATGTCAGTCGTTCTCTATACTGACTGACTTACTGTATGTGGCTCTCAGCTCCAGGCACATTCATCGGTTCCTACTGAAGTAAATCTTTAAAACATCTCAGTAATCACCCTAAAACAGCAGGTCACTGTAGTCCCCAGTGTAACTGTGTTACAATGGAGCGTCATGGCACAGAGGAAGAAGATATATCAGGCTTTAATACACACACAAATTAAGTTAGTCGATACATGTATTGTTGGTTTGAGGCTGAACATAAAGAGAAATATATCACCAGACCTGTCCTTAAATGATGTGCCACTGAGACAAAAGCCGATCGCAGTTTTTATGATTTGTTGTCACCCAGCGCTTAAGTGGTGGTAAAAACCCTGTCTGACAGTCACGATGTTTGTGTAACAGATGGAGGTTGAACTGAAAGCCTCAGTGTTGTGAACAGTAGCATTAGACATCTATGTGTACAGTTTGGTATCTATTTGAATAATTTGTAACCTGCTGTCCATCCAATCAGCTGTCAGTAACTCATTAACTAACTCTGTGACAAACGTTTGATATGATGCTTTTTTTGAAAAAAATAAAAAAAACACTTCCGTGTAGAAATGTCTCCGACAGCCAAATGAGAAACGGTCCTCGCTGTTCTTCTAATTGTCCTGTTGTTGGATTTAACTTTCTCAGAGTAGCTGTTGTTATTCCACATGTTGAAGATTCATTTTGAAACGCCCTAAATGTTAGCTTCATCTGGAATGTGAGCTTCGGATGTGTTGTCTGTCTTTTTTTTTGTTGTTATTTATAATTCTTCCTGGTGCTATCAGTTTGGACTTGGTGTGAAAAAAAAAAAAAAAAGAAAATCATTGTGAAAGTGCTCTTAATGCTTTTTGGACAAAACATGCATCACAGCGTTAAATGTAACTGGAGTCATCGAGTCGTACGTAGAGTTCATCGAGTTTCAGTACAACTTGTAAAATATTGCTGTTCAACATGTAGCTGCTGAGACGTCTCATTAAAAACTACATTTGTACCATCTGACTGTTTGCATTCTTCACATCTGTACACACCGTTTGTCTCAATTAGAAACCAAAACGCATCTCAAACAGCCTTTATAATGTTCAGTTCTTGTTGACATTGTCAGTAATGTGTAAATTAAACATGTTTATAACTGAGGTTACATATAAAGATGAAAGGGGGTCAGAAGTAAGGGACGATGTACATCTATCTAACTTTATGTCAGAACAGCTGTATTGTGTTAGACTGTAGAGGTGTACCTTATAAAGTGGACACCTGGAGTGCAGTGATGGAAAGTAACCAAGTACATTTATTCAAGTACTCTACAACAGATACTTGTACTTTACTTCCATTTTTCGGCTGCTTTATACTTCTACCTCACCACATCTCAGAGGAAAATATGCGTTTTTACACTATAGTGATTTTATTAAAGCTTTGCAGATGCAGAATATTGATACAAAATATAAATCAACTGATAAATTATGATGTATTATTAAACTACAGAGCAGTATAAAGTAATTCAAATGACATTATTAAAGTGATGAACACATGAATGCATCAATAATGCATAAATCAATAATATACACAGTAGCCGAGGATATATTATTCTTAAATGGGCCATTCTGAAAAATGCACTTTTACTTCAGTAACATATTGAATGCAGTACTCTTGTAACAATGCATGTTTTGTAAATGTTTTAATACTTTTACTTGAGTACATTTTGAATGTAGTACTTTTAGTATTTTATACAGATATTTTACAACATGTTCTTGAGTAATTGTGTTCACTCAGTAGTAATAACAGCAGGTTGTTGCTGCTAACTCACTTCCTGCTGTTATAGTTTCCTCTTCCGCTGCCGCTGCTGAGTTCGGACCGCAGATAATCGATTCTAATCAGTGATATCGATCCGCTGTGACCGACAGACTGCAGCGTGGAGGCGCCTTCAGGGACTTCGGTGGGATTTCTCAGGCTGAGGTAAGAGAAAAAGCACCAAACCTGACTTCAGTTCGGACGGTTGATGTTGCAGAAAGTGAAAGTAAAGCAGCTCCGGTGACCAACATCAGGGGTTTAAAGCGGATCAGAGGGTCAAAGTCGAAATGTTTGAAACGTCATGTTATTGTTTTAGTGACTCGGCAGCAGTGAAACAGTTCTACGGTCAGTTTAAAGTTTAATTTAAACGAGGAGAGCGGCTCCAGCAGCAGCAGCAGCAGCAGCAGCGGGGATTCCCCATGCAGCCTGAACTCATTCAAACACACTGAAACGCTCACTTCATGATGTTTTACTGAATCTATTCATTTATATCGCTCTGATGATGATGATTATGATTATGATGATGGTCACTATTATTATAAGGAAATAACTTACCGCGCGCGTGTGTGTGTCATCAGCACGTGTGAAGGCATTGACAGGAGTCATGCTGATGAGTCAACTACTTTTACTTTTGTTTAGTTTTTTTTCTTCTTTTACACTTAGATGCTTCTGCTGGAATAATGTTTTTAATGCAGGACTTCTTTTTAAACGTAATTCTACAAATGATTTGACTTTGTCCCACACATGGTAGGACACGTGAAGTCTGAGAATATTTCCACATCCGTCCAATACAAATATAGATATGAACAGCTGTGTGATTAATGCGCCAACTCTTACTTTAATTTTTCTCGATATGAAAGTAACTTTATGATAACAAAAACAAATGTAATTTCCATCTTTACAAAGAGCAATAAATGCTTTATCTGTGATGGTTCATTCTAATACATTTTTATATCAGGATTTTAGCCTATATGTATATTTATTTTACCCTAAAACATGCAGAAGATTTGTGATAATATTATTTTTTAGTAGTGCCTGCAGATCAAAAGGCAGGACGACTAAACCCTCAGAGAGCTCTCTGCTGCAAGTTTGAATATTCAAAGCATGCAAAGAAGAGATCTAAAGTAATAGTAAGAAAGTTTGTGTCACTTTGCTCTTAATTAAAGGGACAGTTCACCCCAAACGTTCTTTGACCTTAAAGGGACAGTTCACCCAAACGTTCTTTGACCTTAAAGGGACAGTTCACCCCAAACGTTCTTTGCTCTTAAAGGGACAGTTCACCCCAAACGTTCTTTGCTCTTAAAGTGACAGTTCACCCCAAACGTTCTTTGCTCTTAAAGTGACAGTTCACCCAAACGTTCTTTGCTCTTAAAGGGACAGTTCACCCAAACGTTCTTTGCTCTTAAAGGGACAGTTCACCCCAAACGTTCTTTGCTCTTAAAGGGACAGTTCACCCAAACGTTCTTTGACCTTAAATGTTCATTTTAAAGCCAATTTAAAGGAACAGTTCAACCCAAAAATCAGAATACATATTTTTCCTCTTACCCGTAGTGCTATCTTTCAATCTAAATGGTTTTGCTGTGAGAATACAGATTTAAAAAATAGCACTACGTGTAGGAGGAAAAATATGGATTTTGGAACTGCCCCTTTAAGTTGTCTTTAACATGATGTGATATTAATTTAAACACAGCCTTTTTAATTCTGCCTCTCAGTCTCGACTTCCTTTTAGGTTTTTATAAAACTCACTGAAATCCAAACATATGCAAAGTAAACACAACAAACCACTGTGTGTTTTTGTTCGAGTTGAGGACATCACGACATCAATCCTTTAGGTTTAACTGCCAGTCGTTAATTCAGATTTAAATGATCTGATTTCACTACAGTCTGGAGCGGAACTGCAATTACTTTTAGCCATCAGTCCAGATTCATCCACTTGTCGTGGGAACAGCTCAGTAACGAGAGGTGGATCTAAAACATTTTAAAAACATCTAACGTAAAAAGGTATCATGGAGTCTTTAACATCAACTGTGTGGTCTGTTCAGCCTCCTGCAGACTCATGGCGACACCAGACCCAAAGCTGGGAGGTTACGAGGAGTCCAGCCTGCCGTCAGAGGACGTCGCGAGGAGGTCCGAGGAGTCGAGGCTGGGGTACGGGGAGTCCAGGATGAGCTCCTGGGAGTCGGAGCTGTCCTCCATCCAGCACTCGCTGAAGTTTGTGTTGACGCTGAGGGAGGAGTTTGTTTGTCCCATCTGCGGAGGAGTCGTGCTCAACCCTCAGCAGAACTCCTGTGGACACATCTACTGCTTCCTCTGCCTCCAAGGACTGCTGTGAGCCAATAACAATCACATTAGACGAACCTTCTGCATTAATCATGTTAAATTATTGCCTATAATTTAAGTTTCCGTCTGCTGTATTTGGCTACATGTTGAGACCCCTGCATGGCAGGCAACCCATTTTTTTTATTTTCTTGCAGTGTGCCGTAACAACATTACAGCTGAATTATGACACCAATTTAAAATTTTAATCTCCAACGGGTCTGTGATTTTATTCCACTCATTTGCATAGCAACATCTCCCTTAATCAGGACATTGTGAGTATATATAGGAAGGCTGCCATCTTGTTCATCAGCAATAAACAAAACAAATTAGGCGAAAAATGCAACGGGTACTAGCCAATCAGAGGCAGAGTAGAGCGGGTCTTCACAGCATGCGTTTTAAGGAAAATATCATTCAAACTACAGTGAACACGTAACTGCCAATGGCTGTGAAAGAGGTACTTTGACATGTGGATGAGAGGGCACTTCATCTCCAAAACTCTCTTGCACACGTATTGCTAGTGAACACCTTAAAGGGAGGTGTGTTGTACCTAGAGCTGCAACGGTTCATCGATTAGTTGCCAACTAGTAAATGAAATGCCAACTTAAGAAAAAAAAGTAAAAAATTCCTTGATTCCAGCTTCTTAAATGTCAATGTTTTCTGGTTTATTTGCTCTTCTGTGACAGTAAATTGAATATCTTTGAGTTGAGGACAAAACAAGACATTTGAGGACGTCACCTTGGGCTTTGAGAAACACTTATCCATATTTTTTTTACATTTTTTGACATTTTAGAGAACAAACAACTAATTGATTCAATGACAAAATAATTGTCAGTTTCATCCCTGGTTGTACCTGTCGGGTGCGCCCTGTACGTTCAGCGTTCCCGGTATTCGTAGATGTGTTTAGAGTTCGACAGATCGCTCTGAATGCTTTCTCTCCGTCTGCGTTGTCTCGGTATGAACACCAGCCTGCTTTGTGTTTCAGGGAGAGTTCACCGCCGTCCGGTCCAGTTTGTCCGGTGGACGGAGCTGCGATCACACCAACTGAGGTCAGCTGCACAGTCACACATTCAAACAGTTCACCTCATTATTAAGTATTTTAGTCACAGGTAGTGAACTTGTGACATCATCACGTTTTAAGTGGATATGTTGAACTTGTCAACAAGCTTATTTCCACATCCAGCAGTTACAGAGTAACATGTTCAATCATGAGGAGTTTTGTGTTCGTGTCCACCTGATGAATGTGAAATATCTTTGGTCCAGACTGAAGTATCTCAACAGATGGATTGGGATAAATTGAGGTTCAGTCATTCACGTTCCCCTTTAGGATAAATTGTTATAACTTTAAAATCCTGTAAGATCCTGTGACTTTTCATCTAGCACCATCATTAGGTCAACATTTCAATGTGTCCAATACTAATCAAGAGTTTTCTACCTGCAGGTTTTCCAGGACAACTGCTGCAAACGAGAAATCTCCGGTTTAGAAGTGTACTGCACCAACTCCCCGGCATGTACCTGTGTGGTCACGTTACGCCACCTGCAGGTAGAATCTATACACAGAGTTCAGTCTAACTCAAGTTTAACTGATCATCACGGACTGTATATAAGAAGTGGATGTAGTCACTGTGACGTCACCCATTGGTTTGTGGACTACGGTTTTGAGTTTCGAAGCCTTGAGTTAGGCAATTTGGTCGTCGCCATCTTTTATTTTTGCAACCGGAATTGATACGAGGGGGTGGAGCTGAGTACAACCAAATGCTGAATAAGACATTTGTAGGCGCCCAAAAAGTTACAAATTAACTCTTAAACTGAATACACACTGTGAAAGGGTTAAAGTTAAAATACGAACACACGCACAACTCCCAGATCGGACAACACCGTGGTAGCAACCTGTCAATCACAAGGTAGCCCCGCCCTAAATAATACTCTGCTTTATCTTGTATTTGACTCTAAATGGACCATAAGTTACTAAATGAACATCATGCTGTATTGAAGAAGACTTGAAACTAGAGATTGAGACCATAAACTCATGTTTACAATGTCTACTGAGGTAATAAATCAAGTGAGAAGTAGAGTCATTTTCTCATAGACTTCTATACAATCAGACTTCTTTTTGCAAACCAGAGGAGTCGCTACTACTACTTGATCACGATGTGTGAATATGTACAGAGCTGATGTTTAGCTCTGACGTCATCACTCCCCAAGAGGACACACTGTGCGTATTTTCTACTGCAAGGAACCTTCAACGCGAGGGGAATTTACTCCACCATCTAATATCCTAATCGATGTATAAATCTAAACCCAGCAATCCACCTGATCAACACATATGACATCACACCTCTAGTATCATGAAGCTCTGCAACGCTTCTTTTAAAAAAAAAAAAAAATAATCTTCCATCACTTCGTCCTTTGCAGGAGCACCTGAGGTTGTGTCAATATGAGCAGCTGCAGTGCTGCAATGCGGGCTGCAGGGCGGCGCTACAGAGAAGATACCTGCAGGAACACCTGGCCGACGCCTGTCCTCACCGCATGGAGCCCTGCCCGCACTGCCAGCAACCGCAGAGACTCAGCTTCATCCAGGTGAAGTCATGTCCGGGCGGCGTGGCGCCGTTGTAAATGAAATGTATAAATAAAATTAAATATAAATATTGCGGATGCTGATTGTGGTGACTCGTTGTTCTGTAGGATCATGTGCAGAGCTCCTGTCCAGATGTGGAGGTGGACTGTCCCAACAGCTGCTCCCTGAAGGTTCCCAGACACAAGGTGAGCTCATTCACACCTTAAACCTGTAGATACACTCAAGACCTCTCGGCTGGTCTCTCTGAACATCAATATAACTAATTAGCTTAGCGGTTGGCTTTGTATAAACACATCTCACACATGTCTTTCTCACAGCTGACTACTCAAGTACAGTCAGTGATTAAAGACGGAGATGTGGAATTCAGTCGAGGATGAAAGCGGTCAAAACTCCACCAACACTTGTTAGTATAAAGAACGACTTTATTGTCGGACAGGTCTGACTCAAGTCCAGCTTTGACTTCACTCTATTAAATCCTACAGAAGAGTTAAAAACACACACACACACACACACACACACACACTACACATGCAAGTACCTTGTAACCCTTTATCACTTTAATTTAACATTAAAGTGCTTCTCTGAAGTTTCCTGGGAAGCACAACTCACCGTGTGAATCTTCATTCTTCATGAAACATTTGCAACATTTTGGAACCAGCATTGTTTACTCTCACCTTCTTCTTCACTGCCTTTGTTAGCAATTTGAAGCATTTCTTGACGCATTACCACCACCTGCAGACAGCTGGATAGTGTGATAACAATCAGAATCAAGTATTCCACAAAGCCCTCTCGTAAAATGAACACGTTAACATCTGTGTGAGCGTCTCCCTGTCGTCTTCCAGCTGACAGAACACAGAGAGTCGTGTCCTGAGCTTCACGTCGACTGTTCTTACAAGAGGTTCGGCTGCACCGTGCAGGTGAGTTTCACCTGACGACGCAGCGAAACAGTGTGCCACAGTGTGACACGAGACGGAGCGCCTGACGACAACCCTGTTGTGTCCTGCAGGATAAGAGAGGGAGAGTGAAGCTGCACGAGGACGCCGCTGTCAATCATCACATGCTGCTGGTCCTGAGGAGCAACATCCACCTGGAGCAACAGGTACGTCCAACAAACAAACCTAAAAAAGAACCTGTAACTGGCGTTGATTAGTATGTTACATTATTACTGTTATTACAGGATGTGGAGGTTCACAGAGGAGCTCGTCATTTTACCATGTGTCTGAAACATCTGGAATATTGATGGAAAATATATATATTTTTTAAATATTAGAGAAAAATGTATTTTGAAAATGTAGCATGATTATGAAATTGTCTGATTAAATGTCCTATAGTGACGACTTGATCAATGACTTTTCTTCAATGAAGATCCAGTTTTACGTCATGCTCAGGATGAGATTTCGGAAGAAATATCATCCAATCATCCTTCATAACTCCTTCTTATTTCATATATGTGATCTTAACAATTATTGTAATTCCACGAAACAAACTTTGATCAACACAAGATTTCATTTTTGTCTCCTCGGTCAGGTGGAGGTTCTCCAGGAGGAGGCGCTGCTGATGCAGCCGGAGGTCGAGACGGACAGTTTACTGCTCGCAGGTCTGCAGAAGAAAATCAGGCCGCTGCTGCAACAGAACAGCCGCGAACACATCGTCTCTGCAGCTCAGGTTAACACACAGTTTGATTCTTACATCCTGTCGGGGGACTATTTTCAGCGGTGGATTAATCCACATTTGGTGCTCTAGTGAGTATTTGTGGCAGCAGGACGGTGTGTGTGTGATTGAGTCAAAATAAACTACAGTGTGTGTGAAGAAAAAGATAGAATAAAAGATGTACAAACAACAAGCAGAGGAGTGTGGAGCCATAGAGGAGAGATGACGATTAAAGGCAGGGTAGGTAATCGTCATCAAAAACATTTTTGATATTTTTGTTGAAACTCAAACCCAGTGTTGCCAGAGTTGGCAACACTGGGCTGGGTTTTTAGGTTGGATCATTTATTTAATTAAGCGTACTCTTGCTAGTTTCTGCAGATTACCAACCCTGCCTTTAAAGAGGAACGTGGACCAGTTTTCTCCAAGTTAGCGTCGACTGCAGCTAAAGAGTTTGAAAATGAAAAAAAATCTGGAGGTTTGGAGTTAGGTCTGGAGGATCCTGTTAGTGTCCGAGCATCACCGTTAAACCGTGTCGTCTGTCTGTCTGTCTGGTCAGAGGACGCTGAGCAGGCAGGAGGACGTCCTGTCCACCGTCCAGCTGGACGTCCAGCAGGTGTCTCGGGGACTCGGCCCTGGTCTGGAGGAGCTGGAAGAGCTCAGGAAGTCTCTGGATGCTATGATCCAGGAAGTGTCGGCGGCCGAGGCCCTCAGAGAACACCTGGGTAAGACAACCTGCACAGAATGTTTTTAAAGGTGCAGTTCAGAGAAAACGGTTGATTTGATGTCCCTGCTCACCCCAGAATCAGATGGTTCCTGTTGCAGATGCAGTTTACAGTCCAGTATGCTTTGAGGGTCAGAACTTGAACGCTGTTGTTACGTTCTCCTTCCAGGAGCTTTGGAGGAGAATCTGAAGCATCACTCGGGTATCCTGGATCTCCACGCCGCTCAGCTCTGTAGAAACGAGCGGCACCTGCAGGAGCTCCAGGCGACGTCCTACGACGGCAAGCTGATCTGGAAGATCGAGGACTTCAGGAGCAGGAGGGAGGCCGAGGTCAACGGTCAGCGGCTCTGCCTGAGCAGCGTGCCGTTCCACACCGGAACCTGCGGCTACAAAATGGCCTCCAAGGTCTATCTGAACGGGGACGGGGAGGGAAGAGGGACCCACCTGTCCCTTTACGTCGTCCTGATGCCGGGAGACTTCGACGCTCTGCTAACGTGGCCTTTCAGACAGACCGTGTCCCTATCTGTTCTGGATCAAAGCGGTGCCGCTAACCACCAGAATCTCAGCTTCAGACCCGACCCGACGTCCAAAAGCTTCCAGCGACCCGCCGCCGAGTCCGCCAGCAACGTCGCTGTTGGGTTTTCTTGCTTCCTTCCCCTCAACAAGCTAGAAACTCCTCAAAACGCTGCGTTTGTGAAAGACGACACACTGTTTGTCAAAGTGAAGGTGGACATGGCGGGTTTAGACCCACTGTAGGCTTCTGGTCTCTACGTTACCGTGTTTTTAGGATTTATGTTTTATTGTTACTTTGGAGCCATCTGGTTGTCAGTTCAGGGAAGACAGTTTGGTAGAAAACAAAGCAGCACATACGACTTTAAACATGATTTCTTTTCATTTTTCTACGAAACATGCCTTCAGAATACTTTGAAAGAAGTTTGATCACGTAAAAAAAAATCTAACTTTAAACTTTAAAGGCATTGATATTTTGGGACGTATTGTCTTTCTTTGTGACAGTTTTTCCTTTAAGCTTTAGGATCATCTCAGGGATTCTTTAATGGAGGCCCGACTGCGGTCACTCATCTTGAGGTCACAACTTAACTATCTGACACTTGGAGCTTAAATCAAGTTATTTATGTCTGCAGATATGAAACAGTTAAGTATTGGTCAGGACTGAAATGTGTCTTCATTCTGAGAATCAGAAGAAGATGATGCTCAGCGGTTTGTTTTCTTCTGTGTGGCAGCTACTGAACTACTGCAGACAAGTTTTACTGTTTGTTTATTCTTCTGGGTGTCTTGATTCTACGGAAACTGTCTGCTCAAAAATACCAAACAAGTGTCTGTTCAGCGGACAGATATGATTTCATTGTAATGAACAGGAGATGAAATGTGAAGATCTGGTTTCTGATTGGTTGCCAGGTCAAAAAGCAAGACTCTAGAATTTAAAATAAAGTTCTGTGAGTTGACGTTTGGACAGTAAGCCTGATTTTAACTCTATAGGATCAATATGAATGAAAGGCTGTTAATCATGAAAATATTGACTGATTTTAGATCAGTTCCACAGGTTGATTGAAGCTCAGGCTTAAAGCAAAAAGAAACATGAACACATACTTCTAAAGGAGAGAGAGGAAGGGAGATTGTTGTGTCTGTAACAAAGAGAACGAGGTACTCCATCTTTCTGTGAAAGAGACGACTCAGGGTTTTATCAGGCAACTGAAGAAATAAAGTCTTCTGTTAATAAAAGTAAAGTGTGGTTCCTTTATTCTTTTTTATAACGTCTCTATTACCTTATTCATGACAAGAGTACGGGGTGGAATTTTACATAACTCACTCGTAACACACTACACTACCGTCAAATATCCCAATATGAGTCGAGTCTCTGCTTCAAATAAGTGTCCAACTTTAGTCTAGTGATGCACGAATGCCATTTTCTTGGCCGATTTCGTTTTCTGAACCTGCTGATTCAGAATTTTGAGGATTCCAATTGTCTTTCTTTCTTTCTTTCTGAGAACTATAATTGACAACAATATAATACGCAACATGTTTGCACCTTGACTTTAATGGAAAATTGAAATGCCATTGTATGTCCATAATTGAACTGTATGTTTTTAAGGTACCACAAAGTGGTAAAAGTAGCAACAGTGATTTGAGAAAGAGGATTAGTTGCTCGAGCTATCTCGTCTTTTTTAGGACGAACATGCTTAGACAACAAAGTATTCTCCGACACATACAGTGGGATACAGCCCTTCGTTATGCTTTACAGGATCATTCTTTTTTTATTGTTCTCCGCTCCAGAAAAGCAGGAAAACTAAACTAGAAGTGGAATCGGGTGTGACTGCAGCATTTGACAGGCATGGGGTGAAAACACGTCGTACTTTTCTCCACTGATGGACGGTCGAACGCAGCAGCAGTGCTATGCGGTTATAAAAAGGCCGCCGTTGTTTGGACTGTAACTGGACTCCTGCAGGCTGAGGGATGCGCTGCTCAGGACCATCGCTACTATTCTGAGAGCTTTTGTTGTGCTGACGGCCGCCAGGCTGACGACATGTGGAAGGTCAAACGTGAGTGTTTTCACTGCGTGCTCCGTGTTTTTCACTCAGTAAATCAACTCACTGTTACAGCTAGTTAAGATGTGACTGTTTTGAACAGATGCAGTGATGAGCATGACTGACTCTTCTGTGTCATAACACCGGCATGATCATTGATTGTTTGTGTCCTCTGGTTTCCAGTCCTTAATGTCTCTGTTTTTTCAGACTTTAGATAAAGTGTTTGGAGTTTAATCTTAACAAAAACATAAATATGGATCTTCATTGATGAATTATGGAATATATACCAATATGTAAAAAGGACAAGTACAAAAAATGTAATTTACAATTTCTTTCAAATGATTGTTTTTTGTCTTTGCAATAATCAGTTTCACACAAGCAATTTATTTTATTTAGTTTTTGAGCGTTATTTGACCGTATCAGTGTGAGAGAGAGAGAGGCGAACAAAAACAAGTTATTTTTATCTCAAGATTATGTAGGATTGACTCATCCACCAAACAACTGTCTAAAAATGTGTCAAAGTTCACATTATAAATATATAAAGCAGAGAACTGGACATCTTCATTTCTATATTTAAAAAAAAATGATTCATTTAATCTATGATATGTTCAACATTTTGCTTTTGTTGCAGCTCCGGTTGCCTTTCCAATGGAGACGAGATACCGGCCGATTTTGGAGGTAATCATTCATAACAGTGTGAGATAGTAAAGCCTTCATAGTTAGCCAACACTGAAGTTAAACAGAGTATCATTAATCGATTATCGATATTCTCTCAGCCTTTGAGTGAGCTTGTGACTGACTGCACAATTAAGTTGACCTTGATCAACTCCATGTGACTAAATCAAAACATGCCAGAATAGACATTAGTCAACATTGTTGGCATCCTTTAGAATAAAAGTTCTTCCTGTCTCATCTAAAACCACTTCCTGTGCGTTCAGAGTCTGGTCCCCCCTGACCCCATGTCCCAGTTCCACCTGAGGAGATTTTCTCCTGACGAGGAGTTTCCTGACCTGAGCAGGAACTCCACCTGGATGGGACGGATCCTCACACCAGCCATGTACCGCCGGCAGTTCCACCGCTGCACCCACAGCGGAGTCATCTTCGATGACGTCATCCGCCCGGGCCTCGAGGAACCAGGTGATGTCAGCGTGATGTCAGCGTGATGATGGCAGGAATAAGTGATGGAAGAAATCAGGAATAAGTGATGGAAGAAACATTGTGCTTTACCTTTAGATACATTTAAGATAAAGTGAAACAGTTATTTCAGAAATGTAAATTAATGGTGGATGATGCCTGTAAGGAAAATATTTTGAGCACATTTCAGCGGTTGTGTGTTTTTGTTCCTGTTGTGTTAACCTGCAGTTCCTCTTATGACCACTAGAAAACAGGCCGTATTTATTAAGTGAAAGAAACTCTCGAAACACAAAGTCAATATATTTTCCTTTGATCTGGGAGGACTGTGAATGCAAGTCTGTAACTGTAAAGGTCCTGTTTGTGTATGAAGGTGATTGGTCCAGTCCTGTATCTGTGGGCTGCGTCGCGGGCGACGCTCAGTGCTACGTCCTGTTCTGTGACTTCTTCGATCAAGTCATCGAGGCGCATCACCAACACAAGATCAGCAGCCAGACGCCAGAGGGCGACTTCAACTACGACAACTTGAAGGTAGTTGGTCAGACCACATCACCACCAGGAGCGAACCTCCTGGTCTGAAAAGTGAAGCCAATGTTGAAGTACCTTTAACTTGCATTCTTCCCAATGTCCAGCAGGGGGCGACTCCTCTTGTTGCAAAAAGAAGTCTGATTGTATAGAAGTCTATGAGAAAATGACTCTACTTCTCTCTTGATTTATTACCTCAGTAAACATTGTAAACATGAGTTTATGGTCTCAATCTCTAGTTTCAAGTCTTCTTCAATACAGCATGATGTTCATTTAGTAAATTATGGTCCATTTAGAGTCAAATAGACCATAAAGCAGAGTATGCTTTAGGGCGGGGCTAGCTTGTGATTGACAGGTTGCTACCACGGTGTTGTCCGGTCTGTGTGTTGTCCATGTTTACTTCTTCCATCTTTAACTCTTTCACGGTGTGTTTTAGTTCATGAAAGTTAATTACAACCTTTTGGTCGCCTAAAAATTTATTTTTTAGCGATACAAAAAGCCAAGATGGCGTCAGGCCAGTATACAAAACATGTTACAAAGAAGTCTGACTTATGATGTTATCATTATTGATGTAACTGATGTTTTCTGGCCAACATCCTGTTGTTAACCGGCGTTTGAGCTCAAAAAGGTCTGGAAGAAAAGCTGTGGAAAATGACTGCTGTTACTCAACAACATATTTGTTCAATGCTAGCACTTTAGCTTCACGTGCTACCACTATAACTGTAACGTTTCCATGGAAATGTTCTCGTGTGTGTGTGTGCAGGGCACTTGTGACTTGGACAGGTCATACGCAGCACGCTGTGAGGTGAGTGTTGTTCGAGGCGTCGATGACTTCTGCTTCCCGACGCACTGCAGCCGAGGAGAGCGCAGACAGCTCCTCACACTGGCCAGGAGAGGTACTGCACGTCTGTGTTTCAGAGTAGATGTGAGTCAGGTGTGAGTCAAAGTAAGCTGGTAACCAGTTCACCAGTGTGTCCTCTTGTCCTCACAGCTCTGCAGCGGCTGGAGGAGGAGAAGCTGCCGGGTCGACTCCTCCTACTGGAGGAGCTGGACCAGGAGCAGCAGAGGGAGCTGAACCTGGACCCTCCGTCCTCCTCTCAGCTCCGTATCGGCGTGGCCCGGGACTGGCCCGACTCCAGGGCAGTCTGGTCAGTCTGGTTTCGTACACAGTGACGCGAGCAGTAACTGGAACCTGAGACACCAGTGATTCAAATCCTAAAATCCAAATTCAAATGTCATACTACTTATGAATACCAAAACCAGTGTGAACAAAACCAGTCTGCCACTGTGATGCTTCAGAATAGAAGTGAAACATTTCAGGAACAAGATTCTCTAGATATGTAAAATCACATTATTCCTGATTGCAGGGTGAGCAAAGACGGCAGCCTAGTGGTCTGGGTCAACATGGAGGACCACCTCAGACTTGTGTCCACACGAGACGACGGCGACGTCGCCGAGGCCTTTAAATGCATCTGCATCAACCTGCAGAAGGTCAGAGACGGGTCTCATTCTCAGCAAACATTTGAGAAACAAATGTCTGCCGGTTTCATGGAATGTGTTCTTAGCTACACTTTTGTTTTTAACCATGAGCTCTGAGCATCACCAAGTTTACGGCACGTTATAAGTACGTTTTAAGTTTACAACATCTGCTCCCATCCTCCAGATGTTTATACTAAGGGTAGATAATAAGCCACACTTAATAAATTATAAAACTATATCAGACTTAAATCTTATCTTAACCTTATAAGTACCCTGATGACATCTAACTGGTAAAAACGTACAAACATTGATATCCAGTATCGCTTAGGGTAACATCTCCAGTGAAATACTACAAAACTGACTTTTAAAAGTACTACTTGATACTCCTCATACTGTTGGTGTTGGACATCTTTCCTTCCTCTAGAGTTAAGAGGAGTTTCTGCGTTCTTGACAAAGTTCCTGTGGTAAAAATCTATGCCTCTGACCTCTGACCTCTGTGTTTCCAGCTGGAGGAGTTCTACAGAGAGCTCAAACACCCGTTCACCTGGAAGCAGCAGCTGGGGTGGGTGAGCAGCTCTCCGGCCGACGTGGGGACGGGTCTGAGGATCAGAGTCCACCTCAGACTGCAACACCTCCCCAGACACAAACGCCTGCAGGACGTCCTGAAGAGACTGAGGATCCGCATGCACACGACGACAGGTAGCGAGGGCAAACCCGACACTCGTGTCTCACCACGTAACTCGATTAACTGCAGCTCAGCGTTCTTGCACTTTTTACGACATTTACAGCTGGTGAGTTACTGTCTATAAATCCAGGGTTTCAAACCTCGCCTGACTTAAGAAGCATCAGAGAGAATTATCACAGTTATATATAAAATATAGTATTAGGCTTATTAATCTAAGCAGTCAATGTTTTTAATGAGTGAGGAGATTCTCACATGTAAAAGTACAACGAGATGAGATGAGATACTACTCAGTAATACCCCAGAAATAAGTACCAAAAGTAAAAGTACTCATTATGCAGAATGGCTAATTTAATAATATTATATTACTGCATTATTATTATTGATGCATTCATGTGTGGATCACTTTAATGTTGCAGCTGCTGTAGGTGGAGCCATTTTATTTACTTTATATACTGCTGGGTGGCTCATAAATTCACCCTTGGATCAATAAAGTTCAAAGATGTGCGTAGTCCGAGCATGGCTGCCTCAAGATGGTCTCTAGTTATTTATGTATTCAAGATCAAAGAGAAGCAACTAACACACACTCGTATCAAAGATATCGGACATGCAGGCAGCTTCATAGCTTCATGTGACATCTGACCTGAATCACAAAGTCAAAGCAGCTCTGGTTTCAAACTTGCCTTTCCATTTCCCAGAATCCCCGGCGCTGTACTGCGTGAGCAACGCGGCGACCTTCGGCCCGAGCGAGGTGGGACTGACCCAGCTGGTGGTGGACGGGGTCAAACTGCTCCTCGCCATGGAGAAGAGGCTGGAGGGCGGCCGAGACATCGATGAGCTCGTTCCTACACAGAAGTAGACGATTGGCTGGAGTCAGGAAGAGGACCGACCAATCAGATGGAAGCGTTAAACTCGCTCCATCGTACAGCAAACGCTGTTAAATTAGGAAAACATTACAAAGAGTCTGGTTGGTGTTTACTGCTTGAATCAAAGAGCTTTAAGAGTTACAGTATGATGTTTGTAAATATATTCATCTTTAAATTAACAGGCGTATTTCTTTCATTTATTTATATTCAGTTTAATTAAATTGTGATTATGCCATTATATCAAATCTCTGTTGCTATAATAATCAATTCAAACAACCCGTCATCAAAAACTAACAAGACAATTAGCTGAATTCTTCATTTACATTTGTCATGTTTTTGTCTGATGTCATTCAATTTGGTGTAA
The DNA here is from genome assembly GCA_032191485.1 of Leptoclinus maculatus. Classification (NCBI taxonomy): domain Eukaryota; kingdom Metazoa; phylum Chordata; class Actinopteri; order Perciformes; family Stichaeidae; genus Leptoclinus; species Leptoclinus maculatus. The sequence goes on from JAVDOI010000009.1 coordinate 23,643,248, forward strand.
CCGATGGACAGAGGACAGAGGGAACTCATAACACACGTAATGATGGAAGAAGTTACTCAGATCATTTAGACTCGCTTGGAGTCTGGTCCTGGACTCGCCTGGAGTCAGTATTTGAAAAGGTCACATTACTGACATCTGTAATGGTGTACAGCAGGAACATTACATTCTTCATCTTCTGGTTTTAACAGCTGCGATCACAAAACGACAAAAATGAAAAAGCTTTATTCGTGTGGTTTTTATTCAAAATGTTTTTAATCGATCATGGCTACACTGGACTTCTGCTACTTTCCTGCTCGTGACGAGCCGGTCGGTCACATGGAACGAGTTATTATCTGGAAGCTGAGGCGAAGGCTATTTCAAGTAAGAGGCTCAGATTTACAGTCTTCCCCAGGTGACCTGAAGGCAGCGTCGTAGTCACACCTTTTCGGCCCTCTCCTCCCCGTCACGCAGGGACGCGAGGTTTGCATCGTTTGTTCCCTTCCCAGTTTTTAAGTGCTAGAAACGTACAGTACAAAGTGTTCTCCAGTTTCAGTAGTGACGGAGAACCATTGCACGGTGAACCCCTCGGGACCTCGACACTGTACGGACTCGGTGGATTCGTGGGAACGAAATTCAAAATATACAGAAACACTTAAACCCACAGACCGCTCGTTTCCTCTGAGACAACTGAATGCATCGGAAATACAAAGCAGTACATTCAGAAGGCAGTCAGTGGTGGAACACATACAGGGTCATCCGCCAGGAATCAGCAACAAACAGGAAACTCGATTTGTGCTGCAAAAAGTCCTTTAAAGGATAAATCTGGTGATTTTCTACACGTCGCAAAAAGAAAAGACCAAAACCAATAGTGAACGTATCTACTGACAGGTGTGTGTGTGTGTGTGTCTCATATGTCTTACTACTATATATTCGCTAGAGCAACAAATGTGGATTAATCCGCTGTGGAAAATAGTCCCAACAAATTATTTCCTCCGTTTGTTTAAAAGAAAATTAAAATTAAAAACAACAGCCACCAGCTGTTTTAGGAAATTATGGAGCCTTTTTTTTTAAATATTAAACTTTATATTTTTAAAGATTTACGTCTTCAGTGGGATCCAATGGGCTCGGAGCTGAGAGCCACAGACCGGAAGCACACGAGATTAGTCGATTATAAAAAACAAATATATACATATAGAAAAAACCACCAGACTGATCCTTTAGGTTTGAACAGGGGACATTGTGATTGCTCATGGGTGCGGTTCTGGTTTAATGCAACATAAACATTAAGTTTTATATCTCACTGTTAAAAGCTTTGAAAAAGAAGAAAGAATAAAGTCTGAGTTTCAGTGAAAACAAACGTCGACAGTGTGGACCAAATAAAAACCATCTGATCAATACTGTACCTGCACATATTCACCTGGACAGGTATGGTTTTATACAGCAATAATAATAAAATAATAAAAACACATTCTGTTCTGTCAGCTGTAAATGTGTTAAAGAAAGAAAGAAAGAAAGAAGAGCTTTAGAGTTTGTGTTTGAACCGCTGACATCATCGACCGAGAGCTCCAGTATTATTGCAATAGTATTAACATCAGCCAGCAGGGAGGGGGGGGTCAGAGGTCACAGGCTTACAACCAACAGGGAGGATGACGTCACCGATTGTACGTCACACTTCATGACTCATTACCTCGACTGTAAACTGTGCAACTCAACTGTGCAACTGGATATTTGATGCAAACGTCATCATGACGGCAACAAAAAAAAAAACATCATCAGGAGAACAGATGAGTGTTTAAAATCAGGAGGGGAAACTAACGACATGTAGTTTCCAGTTATATGAAATCAGACAGAATGATGGGGAGACCGACACCAACATTAAACCTTCTGTCACTGATGATCTAACGTCATGTTTTCAGTTACAGAGAAACTTGTGGTCCGGTTTTCATGAAGTTTGGTGGACGGGTCGTTACAAATAGATGTTATTTAGTTTGTTTTAAAACCAGACCGACAACTGAAACCAGCAGAAAGAGACAAAGATCCCTCTGAGCAATAACAAGAGAATAAATCAACAGTCATTGGGTAAAACAAACTGGGAGCTTAACATCAAAATGTGTGCAAATTTAAATATGAACAGCTTCCTGTTTCAGAGTAAAGTGTCTCACTATAATGCAGCCAATGACGAGATGGAATAAACAGGCCAACGTGTTGCTTTCGCAAAGCTCTTCTTCAAACGTCACAATAGAAATAGAAGGTTAGTGTAGAGTTAGCACTATTAGAATATCAGCTGATCACACTGTGGACTATCACAGTTTAAACCTCAACAGTCTAACACCGAGTAGACTGCAGAGGGTCCAAAGAGAAGCGGACTAACTCAATATTTAGAGCCCAGTTACACCGATGTGGTTCAATAATGACCGACGGTCACCGACGCTTTTCTGGACTAGAAAACAAATAAAAAAATCCAAGTTCAAACATTATTCTCTGCTGTCATGTAACACTGTGGGGACATCGACTAAATGGAAGTTTGAATCATTTATTTATTCTTCTTTTGGGACCAAAACTTCAAATGTGAAGAATACATTTGGTGTCTGAATTACGCTTTACCTCTGTGCTACTCAGGCACCAGGAGAGTTGCACAGGTACGGCGGAGGTCGTGTTTCACTGACTGTTTACCTGCACTCCAGAGACCAGATCGCTGTTAGCAATCAGGCTACGGTCTGATAAAGCTCCAGATTTCATAGTTTGGTCTTCACATTTCCCTCAACGTACAGCTACTTCACCATTCTGGCCCGTTGACATGAAAAGCGTTCGGTGCCAAACACCAAAAAGTGGGGAAACCCAACACTCCCATCAGGTTTCTCCAACATAACTCCACCTGTGTAATCAGCTTCAGTCCGCCTGACCTCTTTCCTCTTAACGGGATGGTTCAGAATTCAGTTTCCAAGGTGTCGGAAAAATCTGAAGTGCATGTAAACAGTGATAAACCAACAAAGTGTTCGCTCGGGCAGGCAGTGACAGATGGAAACCGCCTCATTAGCCCCGGTGTTTGTTCTGGATCTCATCACTGAGGGGACCACAACCTGCTGAATATCTGCACCGTCAGCTTTAATATTTGGTTTCACTGGCAAACATTTAGTGAGAAACATTAAATAGTGAGTGTGTTGAGTATAATAACGTGTTTTCTCTGAGTCATACAGCAGTTAGCGCGGTGCGGAACACAAGACGGCCGCCGTCACTCGGCGGGGCGCCGCTCTGTGAGGTATTCTCCTTTTGATAGCAACTGGAAGTTGTTCACAGCCTGAGCTCGTTGGCCACTTTGGAGGCGATGTTTTTGAAGGCGATGGACGTGCCGGAGATCCGCTTGAAGCGCACGCCGTTGAGCGAGAGGCGGGGCAGCTTGCACACCTCCATCTCCCATTGGACCAGGCTGTCCTGCCGCGCGTCGCCGTGCACGCAGAACAGCGAGTAGCGCTCGCGCTGCTCGTAGTCACAGTTGTTGGCGTCCAGGACCCTCCGGATCTCCTTCATTATGTCCCCCGGCTCCATGGAGGACGTGGTCTTCATGCTCCAGGTGAAGCGCAGGGCGCGGGGCTTGGACTCCCGCCCCTCCTCTTTGGGCTCACCGGACAAACTCCTGGAGGACGGAGACCCAACAGAGCCAGAGCGTTAACACAGGAAGCTGCAGCGGCTTCATCCAAAGCCTTCATGACATCTTTAGAATGAACTGTATTATAGGGGCCGGTTCACCCACAGTACACAGAAACAGTTTGTGTAACATTAGTTTTGGTTTAATCCCTGTGAGCAACACAAGTAAAGACTTAGTTTATCTGTAAATTATATAAATATATATGACGTCAACTTCCTGGCTCTTACTGACCTGCGTACAAACTTGGAGGTGAACTTCCCGATGAGGGAGGTGGAGGTGCCGCGGCGGGGCGTGGCCAGAGATGCGCCGGCGTGCGTCGACAGGCTGGGCGAGGCCGGCGGGCCGTTGTAGGTGGCGGATCGTCGGTCTCGGAGCTGAGCGCCGTGGAAGGTGGAGCGGCTGGAGGAGCCGCGGGGGAAGCGGGTCCGGTCCGGAGTGGCGCTGCTGCTGCTGGTGACGCTGAAGGCTGAGGGTGATGACGGAGGCTGCTGGGGGGAGCTAATAGGGGGGGAGGGAGGGAGGAAAGGGACGATGTAAAGACGTTCATTCAAACACGGAAAACTCGTGTTTAGACAGTCTGATTCACCTCTGGTACTCTGCGTTGTCGTCGATGGGGGGCAGGCTGGACTTCATGGGATGTCCCGACGCCGACATGGACTTGACATGACGAGGGCGTGCAGACGAGATGGTTGATCCCGGCGATGGGGAGGGGGATGCTGCAGGTACCTCAGGTAGACTGAAGGAGACAGATTAGTTAGTGACGAGGAGAATACCAGCATGTGATCAACGAGAAAACATAAAAAAACTCCCAGAATTCCTCTCACCTGCTATCCTTTCCGTTGGGAACAGCAGCCGAGTGGCGTTCAGTGCTCGTCCTCTCATGAACATACGTGTTCCTCCTTGTTATGTTCTGCAACACACACAGTCAGCTTCATTAAGCCGGTCCAATGAGACAACAGTATAAAGAGCTGACTCCGCCCCCTACAGGCTGCACAGTCCATTACAGCCACGACATGAACAAACACCCTGATGATCATTAGATTAACGGCAGTGGAGCTACATTTAGAATTTTAGGCGGTATGATTGCATACAAAGGAAAACAGGGTATCTGTCTGTAGCAAGACCTGGTTTAAACAGGGTATCCGTCTGTACCGGGACCTGGTTTAAACAGGGTATCCGTCTGTAGCGGGACCTGGTTTAAACAGGGTATCCGTCTGTAGCGGGACCTGGTTTAAACAGGGTATCCGTCTGTAGCGGGACCTGGTTTAAACAGGGTATCCGTCTGTACCGGGACCTGGTTTAAACACGGTATTGGTTCGTACCGGGACCTGGTTTACAGACTGTGTCTGTATAAGGACCTGGTTTAAACCCATTATCTGTATCAGGACCTGGTTTGGACTTGGCATCTGTCTATACCGGGACCTGGTCTGGACCAGAATTTAAATCCTCTCACCCCTGAGGCAGTGGCTGACCTCCTACGGTCTGGAGCTCTTATGGGAGACGACGCCGGCTCTTCCTTCCTGTCGCTCTCCACGCTGTTGGCATGGCCACGCTTCGTGTAGGAGACGGGTGGGGGGATGGCGGGCGCCACTGAGACACAGGACAGACAGCATGCAAAGATCTGAGGTTAATACTCTTACTCTGGAGGTTCCCCGAGCTTTCGACCACCTCGGTCACGTCTGGACAGAAACTCACCGTGGTCGCTGAAGCGCCGCTGCTTCTGATTTGCCGATGCGTTGCGAGAGTGGGCGGGGGACTGACTGGAGCCGTTGAGGTCGCTGCTGGGTCGGGACCTTTGAAGCAGGTTACTGCTGGACAAAGACTCACTGCCTTCGCACTGGTGGAGAGAGCCAAAACAGAGGATTCTGGGTTGTTACAAGGTGGCTAGGCTAACAGTGCACTGAACACAGAGATGAGGTTCTGGGGGAATCAGGAGGATTTCACTGAACGTACAAGAGTTTATGTTACAAACCTCAGCAGCTTTCCTCCCCAGCAGCAGGTATATCGCCGTCACCTCGTTGTATTTCTGACCGTCCAGCGCCTTCGTCACTTCCTCCTGAGGGAAGCCCATCGTCCCCATCAGCTCTGATTGGTCAGAAAACACACAGCTTTGGTTAATGTACCGACGTTTACCACGTTTACCATCTTCATTTAGCGTGTTAGCATGCTAACATTAGCTAAAACAACAAGCATGGCTGAAGCTATAGCCGTCCAATAGCTGGTGATATATTTCCGTCACCAGCGTGGCTAAACAACGTTGCCATGAGAATTATGATCTGTCCAAATTCTGTCCAATTTAGTGACAACTTGTGGACGTGATTTATGAAATCGAGTTGATTAAAAGATGAAGCTTAAATGTATTAAATCTACATGATCAGCTGCCTCCAGATAATAGAGTGACATCATCAGACAAAGAGGATTATGGGACATCTAGAGCAGCATTGTCGTCCTGTTGGAGTCGTGTTTGTGTCCACCTGATGTAAAACACAGTCTGCTCAGTGTGTATTCAGAACTATCAAAGGAATCATGAGAATGTACCGTGTGTGTGTGTGTGTGTGTATGTGCGTCTTACCGATGCGTTTGAGGTCGTTGAAGTCTTGTTCTGGTTCGTTGTATGTTTTCAGCTCCTTCTCGTCGTAGCCGACGTTCATCCATCGATCCTTCATAATTTGCTGGAAAAAAACAAAACAAAGAGGAGCGGTTTCATTTAAACATTCGTGGTACCCGAGATCTGTCTCAAGACCCACGGCAATAGAAGAGGTGAATGAAGAGGAATCTTCATTTGTTTTCTGTGGGTGTTTTTGTGGGTTTTTGAGAGGTAACCTCCAGGTTTGAAAAGTGCAGCATTCTCTCTATCGGCCTGCAGGGGGCGACTCCTCTGGTTGCAAAAAGAAGTCTGATTGTATCGAAGTCTAATTTGGTACATCTCCACCTTCACATCTGGAAAATACTTAGAGGCTTTTATTGTGAAGCAGCTTCGGGAAGTGATGAGATAGACACATGCAAGTTTTAAATGTTGTATGCAGGGTTTGAGGTTTGCTGGTTCTACTCCCCCGGCGCTGGTCTTACCTGCAGGCTGCCTCGTTTCCCCGGGTTGAGCACCAGCAGCTTCTTCAGCAGGTTCTCACAGTCTGTCGACATGTAGAAGGGAATCCGGTACTTTCCTCTGAGAACACGCTCCCTCAGCTCCTACACACACAAAAAACATCGTCTCATTAATTAAGTAAAGCTGCAGCGATGGAGAGAATATTAATCTGCAACTATTTTATTCATTGATTAACCGTTAAAGTCATTCTTTGGGGGGGTTTTTTTGGACTGGACATCACCTCAGGCTCGAGGAAATTGCGACGGGTATTATTAAATTGAGAAAATAATCTGCAGATTAACGGTTTATGAAATAACCATTAGTCGCAGCTCTTCTGTGGCGCGTCAGTGTTTTACTGTGAACGTCACCAGACATCAAGAAGCACTCTGGATCAAGAGGGTCCGGCTGCAGACCTCCTCTCGTCCCATTGGCTCACAGACACAAGGGACCCTTCTCCTCTGGATGTCCACTTGAAGCACAAACACTTCCAACATCAAGTGGAGGAAAGTTTTCATTTGGAAGTGAACAAAGAAGAGGCACAGGTGCGTTCGTTTGACACATAATTGAACGTGAACACTGGCCCTCTGTGGGAACAAGTCATTCAGGATTTATAACTGTCAACATCCAGCAAGGAACATTTTCATCATGACGTTTAAAAGAAGCACAAAATACAAACTTCAACTTTGTGTGAAGAAATGTAAGAGATAAACCAGAGGTGGAACAAGTACTCCGGTCTTTTACTTCAGTAAAAGTAGTAAAAGTGTATAAATACTCTGTTACAAGTCCTAAACTCAAAATGTTACTTTAGTACAAGAACAAACGTGTCAGCATCAAAATAGACCAAAAGTACCAAAAGTAAAAGTACTCATAATGCAGAATAATATATTATTTGATTATAATTATTGATGCATCAATGTGTTCATCACTGTAATGTTGCAACTGGTAAAGGTGGAGCTCATTAATTACTTTACTGCTCGGTCGTTTAATATATAATAATATCAAATTATTTATTATCTTATTTTATTTTGTGTTAATAATCTGAATCTGCAACTCAAGCTGTCAAATACATGCAATGGATTATTAACAGTTGTGCAATAAATCCTCTATTTGTCCTCTAAGTGTTTCTATTATTTTGTCCACACCTTGAGGTTCTGTCCGTCGAATGGCAGCGAGCCGCTGACCAGCGTGTACAGAATCACTCCCAGACTCCAGACGTCCACCTCCGGCCCGTCGTATTTCTTCCCCTGCAGAGTTACAGAACTACATTACCCAGCAGCCCACTGCTTTACCACTCACAAACACACTTCACTGTCCTCAGGTGCTGCATGTTCACTACATGGTTGAGATTGATTCATAAAAAAATCAGTTTATAAAGTAAAATTTTCCTCTGAATGAATAAAGTTTCATCTTATTTTATTTTAAATATGTTGACAGTAAATATCCGCCTGTCAAAATCTAAATTCTGTCTCATATTCCCTCCAATTTTGTCTTTATAAAGTTCAAAACAAACATGAATAAAACATAAAATAAAGTAAATCTACTTTAATTTAATAAATGTGAGTGTGCTGTATCCTAAGGGTTACGCTCACAGTCATTATTAATTATTATTATCAAATAGTTGTACCTTCTTTCTTCCTTTTAATCCCTCCCTCGTTTTATTATCTCCCTTATTCTTTTACATTTTACTTTACTGATTTCTTCTCATCTTTCCTCCCCCTCTGTTTCATCTAACCTTCCTCCCCTTCTCCCCTTCTTTATTCCGTTATGTCCACGAATAATAAATATGTCACATTAGCTTTGGGGAAATATATATAAAATAACATCTAGAAGCTTTAATGGAGCCAGTGAGCCATAAAACAAAGGCATTAGACGTGAAGATGTGATAAAACAGAATGCAACTGTATGGTGTCTGTTATGCAGGTGTGGTGGGCGGAGCCTACTGTTCACCTGGAAGAGTTCAGGAGCAGCGTAAGGAGGAGATCCACAGAACGTGTCCAGCTTACTGCCCAGCGTGAACTCGTTACTGAAGCCAAAGTCTGCGATCTTGATGTTCATGTCGGCGTCCAGCAGAAGGTTCTCTGCCTGAGAGACACACAGAGACTTTAAAACACTCTATTTAACAATAATGACAATGTTAGAAATACATGTTTGTGCCGTGCACAAACATGTATTTCTAACATGTCAGACATCAATTTTACTTTGCGTTTGCCTGTATTAACTTAGAAATGTATAATAGAAATATAATACAGTATATAATGTAATAAAACAGCATAACATATAATATAGTATTTTATTTTATTATTATTTAGGACAGTAAGAGACGACGAGAAAGAAAATGAATGATCAAAGCTTTAAATCTCATTTTGTGTATATAATGTGTGTGTGTGTGTGTGTGTGTGTGTGTGTGTGTGTGTGTGTGTGTGTGTGTGCGTGCGTGCGTGTGTGTGTACCTTGAGGTCTCGGTGTACAATCCTCTTCTGGTGACAGTACTCCACTGCAGACACAATCTGACAGTGAAATAAGAACAAGAAGAATCATTAGAAATCAAATAACTCACACAGACGACTTTTCTATTTCTTTTTTCTAAATGTTTACCACAAGTGAAATAAATTAATATATAAATATAAATAAATATAACTCTCCAGAATTGTAAAAGTCATTAGGATTCATCCTCTGCAGGCCATGAATGTTCAGTTTAATGCTCATCTAGAGGATTGCTAACCCTTACAAACTGAGAGGTACTACAGTACATTAGAAGTCACAACAAAAATAAATTAAGACAGAAATCAGGAGAAACAGCTGAAAGATAATAAAACAGGAAAATAAAATGAATGATGTTTGTTTTGCAGCGTTTGTTGACCACAGCTCTGTTAGCCGCTACGCTAATGGACCATAATGAAACTGCTGTGTTTTATTAGCGGTTACACTGATGCAGGCTGAGGTTTCCCTACTTGGAGGATTAGCCACAGTCGTGGAGGTGTGAGCCCGACATACCCGACACCCAAACTGTCATTTAACCAGAGTATTTACTTCAGTACTGTACAGGAGAGCTTGTGCTGCTCACAAATATTACTTTTTTATAAATTGTGGGTAACAGGGACAGGAATAAGGGACATAATGCGACGTGAAAAAACAATCTTGTAACACACAACAACACAAATATAGTCTACATCAGAGGCTGTTGTTTTTAATAAGGTCTTTAATGGTTGTTAATGTGAAGGATATGTTGTGGGGCCTTTGTTGCATCGCTCTCCCTCTCAACTATCTAATGAAGGCAGAAAATGACCCAAAAAGAATTAATAAAAAACAACGTTGTTGTGCACTCTTTGGTGCTACTTAGATTTGAGATGCTGTGATGCAGAATTGCGCAACTGTCAGGACACCAAGACAAGTTTCAATCGCACACTTTTGCAAGTTAAAAGAGAGACGCCCCGAACGCATATATTTAAACAACTGACCGGGACACAGTGCATTATGGGAAATCGAGGACCATATAGTGTCGTAGGTATAAAATAATATCACCTGGCGAAACTTGGCTCTGGCCTCCTTCTCCTTCATTCGTCCGTGAGCAACCAGGTAGTCAAAGACTTCCCCTGTTACAGACAGATAGACAGACAGGTGAGCAGATGGACAGACAGACAGACAGACAGACAGACAGACAGACAGGCGAGCTGGTCTTACCTCCGCTGGCGTACTCCATCACCAGGTACAGAGTTTTCTCCGTCTCAATCACCTCAAACAGCTTCACTGAAAAACAACAGCATTAAGATATTACTACTGACAAATACTGAGCACTGCTAGAGGAGGAGGAGCAGGAGAGAGGAGGAGGAAAGATGGGGTGGAAGGAGGAGGTGGAAAAGGGACACGAGGAGAAGCAGGAAGAGGAGGATGAGAAGGAGGGGGAAGAGGAAGAGAGATGGGGATGGGAGGGGGGGGCAGAAGAAGGAAGAGGAGGGGGGGGGGGGGAGTTGAGGAGGAGCAGGAGGAGGGCGAGGATGTGGAGGAGGAGGAAGAGGAGGTGTACAAGTAGTTATGCAGCAACAGGAGGAGGATGAGGAGCGAGAGGAGGCGGAGGAACGGGATGGGGAGGAAGAGAGGAGGAAGACGTGGAGGAGCCGGAGGTGTAGAAGCTGTTCATGGAGCAGCAGAAGGAGGAGAAGGAGGAGGAGCAGGATGGGGAGAAGGAGAGGAGGAAGAAGAGGAGGAGCAGGAGGTGTAGAAGCTGTTTATGGAGCAGCAGAAGGAGGAGAAGGAGGAGGAGCAGGATGGGGAGAAGGAGAGGAGGAAGAAGAGGAGGAGCAGGAGGTGTAGAAGCTGTTTATGGAGCAGCAGAAGGAGGAGAAGGAGGAGGAGCAGGATGGGGAGAAGGAGAGGAGGAAGAAGAGGAGGAGCAGGAGGTGTAAGCTGTTTATGGAGCAGCAGGAGGAGTTGCACTCACCGATGTTGGGGTGGTTGAGGATCTTCATCACACTGACCTCCCTGAAGAGCTAAAGAAACGATCAGAGTCAGTGAAGCTGATCCTTTAAAATATTTAACGACTCTACAACATCTAAGAGATGATCTGCAGCGTCAACAGACAGACAGGTGAGAGGTCAGAGGTCAGAGCATACCTTCTGCAGACTGGTGGGGTTCAGCTGAGTTTTGTCAATGATCTTGATGGCGACCTGCACAGAAACATCAAAGTTATTAACATATTAATATCAATGTATCAACACAGTTACCTCCTCATCAGGTTTAAACATTGAAGGGAAGCCTTCATTTAAAGGAACAGAGTTGCAGCTGACGTGCACTTTTCCGGGAGTTTCTTTTTCAGATAAATGTTAAAAACTGAACGCTGCAAAAACAAACAAAAACGCTTAATTGAGAAATTACTAAATTGAAGTTATTAGATGCTGTAACAAGACGGGAATCCTAGTTTCCGTCATCTTGTTTTGTAGCTTATTATTTTTTATAGTTTCCAGTGAGACTTCCTGGTAACATAAGTCAATTTAATTAAACTAGATACCGCACTTTCCTAAAAAGATTAAAGTGCTGTCAAGATACCCTTTACCCCCCTTAATCGAATTCACTGTGATACATCTATCTATAATTTAATATCTATGTTACACTGCAGTCTTCTGGAGATTTCTACAAGAAGCTCTTTTTAATGCGATCTCATGTGAACACTGCCACATGAGGTTAGATGTGACTGAAAAAAAAACAACAGGAGTAATAATCCTAAAACTTAAAATGTTGAGATTAATGCACAGAAGAATGCATTCAAAATATAATTTGCAGAGCAAATGGAAAGTGTTTTTACAGGAAAACACAGAGTCAGCAGGATAAGAGCTCAGAGTTTCATTCAGGCTCGGGTCCAAAAGAATGCTTTAAAGATGATCAATGTGATTAAAATGGACTGCAGACTGTAGGAAATACGCTGAAGCATCTTCTCTCAGACCATCCACAGCCTGACGTCTCCAGAGACAAACAGAGCAGCCGATTGGACGGCTCTGAATCGTGAAACGGATCTTAAAATAAGTGGGAAGGAAAGCGTCTCGCACACACACACACACACACACACTCTCGTTTGATCTCCCGACCAATCGGCTCTGAGCTGCTGACGTCTGCAGAATTAATAATTAATCCTGAAGCGTTACGTTTCCAGCAGATTTAACCCCACTGACCCAAAATATGTGAGAATAAAAGCAGTAGGAAACAATTCATTTCAAAGATAATCCTGGGAACATATGATGCACCTTGTTTTTGTCACCATGATGGTACATTATAATGCTAGATTTTAAAAACATACTTCAGGGTCTGAAGATGGTTCTTGTGTTTTCCCACAATGAGCTGTATGTGTTAAACAGCGACAGAGTGAGGAGAAACCAAAATTCATGATAGGACGGATATTACTTTTGGCTTATATTCTCATACTGAAGACACCTAAATCTCTATGAGATACAGTTCTGTGTTCATCCACCGACTGGGCCTTTCAAAGTCACTGTGGGCCCCCCTCAGACAAAATTAAGGCAACTTTGGCCCCCTAAATTGGCAGATTGCCTCCATTAAAAGTATGCCGAATTAGCTATGAGCAGCAGTACTCATGGATGTAAAGACGACATTTACTGGATTAGGTTGATCATGGACAAAATATAAAAACATCTCTCAGGCAAGTTCTGCAGTGTTTTTTAAGTAACATGTGATACAGACATGATCAGTATTCAGTTTGACTGAGTTTTAACTCAAACGAACATGTATCTTAAGAACCTTAATCATCTCCATGATCTGTGTGTCACTGCTGCTGCTAATTGTGTTTGACCAGCTGAGGAGGATTATCTAAACTTTGCGTTCTCACCTCTCGGCCCGTCAGAGTGTGTTTGGCCAGTTTGACTTTGGCGAAGTTGCCCTTGCCGATGGTCTTCAGCAGGCGGTAGTTGCCAACGTGCGGCTGTTCGTCTGCGACGGACGTCACGGCGCTGCGACATGGCGGCAGACTGTGGCGGCTCGATGATTTGGTGGGTGGGGCCGGTGGCTCGGGGAGGCCGTCTGAAGTCTTTAGCTGAAAGAGACACAAACGGGTTCATTATAAACGTTTAGATCATCCTGAACTGAGGCACACTGAACTAAACGTTTCACCGCAGCACTGCAGGTCCACTCCAGAGGGGAACACATGCAGTTAGGGTGTGCCACAGGGAAGCGTACTCGGACCCTTACAGTTTCTGACACAGCTGACATAGTATAGAATCCATACGTATGCAGATGATACCGCTCTTTACTGCTCAGCAAAAACAAATGTCAGCAAACCTTAAAGAAGGACGTGGAAAGAAGTTTTTTGTGTTCTTGTGGTTTAAAGTTAATTAACTGTCCCTAAACATGAGTAGAACTAAATATACGCTCTTTAGAAGCACTGGAAACTGTTAATATCTACGAGCAGGTCTCCTCTTTTAAATATTCAGGTGGAAAACTGGACTCCCGCCTACAGTGGAGGCTGCATCATCATCATAAAATGAGCTTCTGGTTTGGGTGAAATAAGCAGAGCAATAACAGTAAAGTCCACATGACTGTGAACAATTCCTTTCTCCTTATGCACTTAAATTAATGTGGAACGCATCCGCAACACTGCAGTCGTGTAACTGAACACAGTCAGACCAGGTTCAACGAGTGATCAACAGAGCTGCACGTCTCATTACAGACCACGCTCGGACTAAAAAGACCACATAGAGACTGACAAACCTTCGTAAACGGCTGGTATTGACAGAACAAACTAATCTACAGGCACTCAAGTGTAAACTGAAATCTGGACACCAGAACACTGTAGACTGTACAGACTGTTCTCTTTGGTTGCAAAAAAAAACAACCCAAGATGGCGACGGCCCAAATGACAAACTGGAGGCTTAAAAACAGACGTCACTGTGACTAAAGACACTTCTTATATCGTCTTCAAAGTGCGGGGTAGGAACCAGTCCGGACCAGATGTCCTCATAGTTGTAAGTCCCGTTAACTGAAGACAAACCTGGTCAGTGACGATGGGGGACGAGTGTTGTTCAGGTTCAGGCCCAAAGAGAACAAACCAAAACTGAGTAGGTCTGACAAGATGTAGTCAATGGAATAGTTTGCATATTTGTTTTCTTGCTTAGAGTTAGATGTTCGGATCAATACCTCTCAAATGTCTGTCTGTTAAATTTAAAGCTGCAGGCGGGCAGGTGGTTAGCTTAGCTTAGCTTAGCATAAAGACTGGACAGATGGCCTGGCTCCCTCCAAAGCACCTCTAAAGCTCACTGATTAACATGTTACATCTCATTTGTTTAATCCGTACAAAAACGGAACCTTAAAAACAGCAATTTGATCGCTTCAGCAGTTATGTGCCGGACTTCCACCACGGTTTCAGTCCAGGACTATGAACAACAGAGTGAACCGTCTCATCTGCGAGGAACTGGAGCTGATGGAAACCAGTCTGACAGCATCTGAACCAGCTCTACTGTTACACCTCCACATCGCACTGCACCGCTGCCGGCTGACACGCGACACCCACTGAAGCACATGATGTCATACCCACTCAACTGATTTGGGCAAGAAAACGTCAACTGACAGATCCGGTGTTGAAGGCCCGGTCACACCAAGAGTGTCCCGAAATATCTGGATCTAGAAGTATGGAGACGCTGTCAAGACTCACCGGGTTAGTTGGAGAACTACTGCAGCTGGCAAGTACATTTACTCAAGTACAAATTCAAGGTACTTTACTTGAGTATTGCCATTTTCTGCTACTTTATACTTCTACACCTCAGAGGTAAATATTGTTCTTTTTAACTCCACTACATTTGGTAAATCCTCCTACATCTTCAGATGAATAAAGTCTTTAAAAAGCCTCTTGGATCAGCTGCATGCAGATGCATCGTCACAAAGCTGAAAACAGGTTGTTTGTTCTTGTTAGAGATACGAGGTTCTCACAGGACAGAGACGCTACAAACATGATGATCTTATAGAATATGATGCATTGATGAAGATTAAACTAGAAAACAGGATGTAAAGGAGTTAAAAACATCTACAGCAGGAAAATGCAACATACACATTAATGCAGCAGTGAACGTCATATATAACATTAAAACATGACAGGGAAATGTTTACTGCACAATAAGCACTTTAAGTACATTTTGCTGATACTTCTTTGCAGGGCTTTTTCTTGTAGTGGAGTATTTTCACAGTGTGGTATTAGTACTTTTACTGAAGTAAAATATCTGAATATTTCTTCCACCACTGGCCAAAGTAAACGTCCTTCTCCCCTGATCACATTGATGAACTGGTTTTAGTGGGAATCCTGCTCCATCACTGCAGAGGCTTTTCCAGATTCAATCACAGATGAAAAGATGTTTGGTTTCCTCCCGTCTGGTTTCCTAAACTAACTAAACTGTCTAAACGGGGACGAGTTCCTCCCGGTGAAGAGCAGAGCAGCAGTTTAAAACAGGAACTTCTTTTTTTTATTCATGCTTCAGTTTACAGAGGACAGCAGCTGGAGAGGTCTGCCTTCTATTAGTGGCTCTGCTGTCACCGACTGTGTTATTGGTTAAAATCTCATTTAAAAAAAAAAGAAAACCAGATACATTGTGATTGAAAATAGCATCATTCCCTTTCTTTGCCGTTAAACTGATCTAGAGAGACGAGAGAAGGGAAGACACTCGACCTCAGAAAGCTGAAGTGAAACCAGAACTTCCAGGTTCTGTTCCACAATTATTAGAGACGATGCATTTTCCATCTGACACAACAGATTTGTTTATTTATTAAGAGGCAGGAGAATTTTCTCAAACTATAATGGTATCATGAAATAAAAAAATCAGCAAATTTGGACATAGTACGTGGTTTTCTTTGGTCGGTGACATCATATAAAGTTTGGGGCAAAGATGCTCAAAACAGATCATATTATGATTCATGTACGGGGCTCAAGAATAAGGATCGCCCGCATGCCCCGGGGCAAGTAACAGGACACAGGGCTCGTAAATCCGGCAACTCACTTGCCCGATTGGTCAAGAGGTAAAAAAAGAATTAAACATTTCCAGAGCAGATGAAGGAAGAAGCTGAGGAGTGAGCCATCTTGCTTTTTTCTCATCAATGTTGAGAGTTGCACATGCTCACATCTCATCAAACAACCACGAGAAAATGGTTGTTTGGTGGCGATTTATTTACTTAAAATGCATCGATAGTCTTGAATTTGTCGCTTTAAACATCCCCTTCATGAGTTAAACCATCGGTGAGTCGCTGTGCTGACCAGGACGTGTCATGAGGATTATTATCCAGCCAGCGGGGGCAACAGGCATTTAAAAAATGAGATATTGTTGCCTCTGAGCTTTTAAAGCGACGTCAATTAAATATGATGCGTCACAACTGCATCATCTCATCATTGTGTTGTTAAACCGCTGTATTTTATGATCTCTGTCAGATGCATGAAGACGTATATATTTACTTCTAATTCAACTCACAACGTGACGACAATGTATGTGATATTTATATATATATTATATACACAAACAAACTCCTGTCTATCGATATGACGACATGTCATAGAGGAAATTAGAGCTGAAGAGCCTGTTCTTTTTGATATAATAAGCAGCTGTTTGTACTTGTCAACATCATGTCGCGATTAAAGCAGTTGAAGTGGATGTAGCCTACTATCAAGATAAAAACACAATATGAAGGTGAAATGTCATTAAGTGGTTATTACAGACGGTGAAAGTTGGATCATTTAAAATAACAGTAACTTTATTCCAGATGTGTCGCGCCTCTTTTACGCCGCGAGTGCCAAAAAAAAGACTTTCTCGAAGGATTCACCGCTGGCACATTGGAGAAGTTTCCCTTCAAGGCCTTCTGCCAGAAAAGGGATTTTTATTATTAGGAAACCATAATAGTTTCCTAAATTTAACAAAGCAGGTGTGCCCACCGGTGTTTCCTCTCTCCTCAAAGTGCACTTCAGGGATTAGAAGATCCTCCATGATGGCGGATAGAGGAACAGTTTCCAGGTCAAGCGAGGAGAGAGGAGAGTACGCGAGGAAGCACGAGTTAGCGTAAAGAAAAGCGACCACATCATCACCCCCCTACACAGAGAGGTCAGAGGTCAGAGTTCAGGGACCGGGTGGAGGTGGACGTCGGTCCCTGTGTGGCTCCATGTCTCCTCACAGGGGTGGGGGGGGGGGGGATCCCATAGTAAGCCTATCTGTTGCCATGGCTGATTTCACAGTGATTCATCACTGAGGAGATTCTCTGTGTGCAGGGAGACGAGCTCCATACTCTCTGTGTGATGGACGCGGTGACAAGGGGTCACAGGTCACGCCACCAAAGTGAGGGGGGAGGGGGGGGGGGGGGGTGGTGTTGTTTATATCGTCTCGGAGTCTGTGACTGTAAAGCGGTCGTGTCGCGCTTCAGGATTTTAAAAAAGTGACTTCTAGAAGAAGCAGAGGACATCACAGAGCTGCTCCTGATATCACATCCTGCAGTGTATTCTGGGAACAATCAATAGTAAACAGACAGCAGGAGCCAGCTGTAGCTGCTGAGTGTCTGACAGAAGTGAAGGGGAACAGATTAGAGGAAACAAAAGAACATGAACCGGACGGCAGGGCGTCACTCGGTTTGTACTGTGAATAATATTACTGTATATTTTTTTAATTATGTTCCTCGATCACGGCTGAAAAACGTAACTGCTCTCAGGTTTGTAGAGCTGAAACGGTTCGACGATTACATTTATAATCTATTTATTAAATCTGAGGATTTACCTTCAGCTTTTCTGATAATATATTTATTGTTTAGTATTTTCAAGCACACACACAAACAAACAACCTTCTGAAATGTGAGGATTTGAGCAGTTTTTTTTGTTTTTAAATCACGTCTTTGTGTTTTTTATCTAAATAAATCAATACTTATCTCAATCTTTCCCATTGATATGTATATATATATATTCTATATATATAGTTCTAAGAGAGAGACACATTAGGACTTCACAGGGTGACGATGAGGACGTGCACGAGGAGCCTGAGAACAGCTCTCTGCTAGCATTCCTGCATTAGCATGACAATGAGGAGGCTGCTTTTACCCAGAATTCCTTCAAGGTCCGTCAGCCTCCACGGACCCAAACACTCATAAAAACATCACACAGCTCTCCGTGTGGTTGACGGACGACACGAGAGAGAAAAACACCAAAAAACAGAGTTTCTTAACCTGCTCCAAACAATAAAATACCAAAATACAGAGCCCTGATCTGATGCTAGTGTTTAATCAATACGCCTCACTGTGTGGAAGTGACTGATCATTCTTTAATGAGTCAGGCAACATCTGGGCTGATGTAATCCTCTTTGTAAAACTAAATGAAACTATAAATACATGGCTGTTTGAGTCGGCCCGATATGGGTCTCGATAAATGTTTAATCCAAATATTAAAAAACACAACATACCGCTGGCTGTAGTAGATAATCAATAATTAAAGAACATATTTATTCTATTTCTACTGTTAGCTTCCTGCTACATGACTCCACAGATACAACCTGAAGCGGTTCCCTTCATCCGAGTCTGGTGTTCATCTCCACCTCCAGCAGAAGTGGAGGAAGTACTCTGATCTTTTTACTTCAGTAAAAGTAGAAGTACAACAGTGTATAAATACCCTGTAACAAGTTAAAGTTATGCATTCAAACACTTCTTATATAAAGTACATTTTTCTCAACTCATCTCTGCTGCAGGCTACGTTAGCCGCTACTAGCACAACACACCTGAATCTGTGGCTAAAAGTTGCATTGTGGGTAATGTAGTCGCCATGTTTTTGACAAGGGAGAAGAACCAGAACACTTTTGGTTCTGCTGCATCAATTTAGATCCTTTTTTTTCTTCTTTTGAACTGAATATCTTAAGGGAGTGTGGTGATAAATCAGTCAAGGACTCTTTCTGCAATTTGAACTGATTTTAAGGCCTCAAAAGTTGAAATGTAGTTTTGGGGCCTTGGAGTTTCTCCCAGACAGTAGGGGCGTTATTTGGGTGCACTGGCCCTTTAACAGCTCCCTCCAGTTGCTCCTGGGACATTAAGCGGGATCGTGGTGAACACCAGTGACACTGAAGTTTATATGTTTACCAGTATGAGGTTGTCACACCAACAATAGCAACATCACTCACTGTGGATCAATCAAGATGATCACCCAGTAGCTCCTCCCTGTGCAAACTGTCACACTTCATCAATAATAACAACTATTAAAACAGCATTCATAGTAAAAAACAAGACGTGAACAGTCAGTGGTAATACGACAGTGAAACTCCATTAATAATAAACAACTCAAACTCCATCAATAATCGATAATCAGCGGTTGTCTTTACCTGTTCGGACTCTCTCTCGCTCACCGGGGTCAGAGGCATCCTGCCGGACATCTTCCTGCTTTCCCTCCGCTGCTTTCGGCTATGTTCAGTCCGGAAGAAGCATCTCCTCCGCCGGCCTGCTCTACAGCATTGCTCCACCGGGGGAACCAAGGCCACCTCAGCGGGGCTCAGCTGGGAGGCTCCGCCGGCCGGAGGGAGAGGGAGGCCGGGGCGTCGGCTACAGGAAGGCCCGCTGTCTGCGACGGTGCCGGAGAAGAGAGACTCGCATGGAGACAAAGACTACAGAGAGAGGTGGAGAGAGAGGTAGAGAGAGGGAGGAAGAGGAGGAAGAAGAGGAAGAACAGGAAGAAGAATCGAGAAGTGTAAAAAGTAGAAGTCCTTCCTGCAGCTTCCAGCGGTTTGTCAGCTCACACACACAGCAGCACTGCGGAGCTACCAAAAAAAAAAACACATTAAAACTATGACGTCAGAGCTCCTCCTACCCGTCATCCTCGTCGTCATCCTAAATATATCCCAGCATCCTCAGCTGCTGCTTCCTGCAACAAAAAAACCACTAAAACGCACTCCCATTGGCGGATTCCATAGTCGTTCACACGGAAGTCTTTTATTTTGAAACTTTTGTATTAGACTTCCTTTTAGCTGTTAAACTGAAGGAAGTCTACATTGTTACAGAAACAGTCTGATCGAGGAGTGTTAGGAAGGAGGAACATCATAAAGTATATAATTATATATGAATTTAGTACTTTATCAGTAGCTTACTTCCTTTATTATTCAATTTAGACTGAACAAATTATATGATTTAAAGGAGACACGTTGTGCTTATTTTCAGGTTAATATTTGTATTTGGGGTTTCTACTAGAGCATGTTTGTCTGCTTTGATATTCGAAAAACTCTTTATTTTTTCCTGTCTTGTTTTGATACACCTGTATTTCCCGTCTGTCTGAAATGCTCTGTTTTAGTGTGTTACAAAAGCGTGTTTCCGAGCACCAGAATCCCTTTAGAGAACCTCTCATTTTACTGCAGCAGGGGTCTGACAGTCTGCTACGTGCAGTCCTGGTTCCTCCCGTGCCTCCCTTCCCTCCAGCGGGCCCAGCAGTACGGCCTGGGTCTGCAGCAGCCTGGTGTCGGTGTTGGCCCCCAGCGTTGATCGGCGGAGCAGCGAGGGCGAAGCTCTGCTCCTGGCCCAAAAGAGGAGCCGTTTCTGCCGGGAGCTGAGCAGTGTTCCTCCCACCTGATCTTCAGACTGCAGGTGGAAGACGGCAGTGAAGGCCAAAAAATTACAAAAAACATATGGGACTTTTGAAGAACGTTTCCATAACACAACCAGAGACTGCTTCCTGAATGTATTTTTAAAATGTTTTTTTTCCTCTTTCATTTCTTACCCGTGTGTTTGAAATAACAGTATCTTATTCTATGATATAATATTAGGATATGTCTTTATCATATATTGTAACTTATCTGTGGTATTGTGCTTTTCCCTATTACTTTCCCATAAAATCACTGTATGGTCCTATACTATTTCTATATATTAATACATGTATAGAGATAATTACTCTGCTGTAATTTCTATTATTATTACAAATGATTATGGAATAGTGTTATTACGATGGCTTCTTAAGTCAGTCAAATTTGTATTCTGCTGCCATCTTGTGGTGTATCTGCTCTGTTGCAATCAGTCTTTTAGTGAAACCGTAATACATTTTTAGCGCTTTAAAAGGTACTCAAAGAAACTTTACATGGTAGAAACAATAAAAGCAAACAAGGCAGATGGATGATATAACAGTAATAAAAAACACACGACTAGCATCACAGATTAAAAGCAGACTCAAGCATAATAATTTTAGATTGCATAACTCACAATATATGACGATTAAGCGGAAATGTGAATGTTAGGAGAAATTAAATGGTAGATATAACTTGATCTTGAATGATTAACTCAAGTTAATATTTTTAATGAGCACAGGGGACATGTTTAAATCCCCTTTTACCATTTGTCTCTAAAATAAATATTGAGTTAGTTATAACTGTTATGATCAGATGCTCAGAAGATTATACAAAACAAATAAATCTATAGTCACTAGATTTTCACTATTTCCATCAATAACTACATCAGTAACTGCAACTATCCATAGTTCGATACATTAAAAGTAAAACAGATTAAACCAAAGATTAAAAACTGTCACTGAAAAATATAAATAGATAAAACCAGATTTGAACTTAATTACAATACATTTTTAGTTTTATTACATTTCTCAGAGATAATAGAATAATAAGATTCTAGAAACAATCTAAAAGGCACCTTGAAACAACCCAAGAGTTGTTTCATCATAAAAAGGAATAGGACCGATTTTAAACAAAAAGTAAACCATTGTTTTCTGAATTAATGCTGAAAAATCCTGACAGTCAAAAATTTAACTTGAAACACAAAGATCTGTAAAAAAAACAAACATTTGAATACACACAAAATAGGAAACATGTGAAAACTGTTTTTTTATTATTTACAATTTTTTAAACGTGTTATTTATACAAACATCTCCAGTATTAACGTTTAATGTCCATTTTCTGTCCAATCAAAATCAATGAAATGGTTGTCGAGAAAGATTAGAGGCCCAATCATAACATGATATACATACACAATGTTTAAATAAGTCATACTGAACTTTAAGTAGAGGCAAATTAAGACCTGTCTAATAATGATATTAACCAATTTATCTTACCTGTTGACAATTATTTTATCTTTAATATTTAAACTGAAAACAAAATGAACACAGCCAGTCGAGTCATCATGGCTGAAGTCAAGTCACGAGTCTTCCTTCCAGGTTGTATCAAGTGATGTTTCTAAAGAAAGGTTATGTGGCAGATTTAATTTCGACACATTTTACATCACATGTTCAGCGTTTTAATTGCTAAATAGGGCCGTTCCTAAACTTTAATGCTAAAAGGTCTACAGTCTAACAGGTTTGCTTTCATCAGCATGCTAAAGTTAACACAATATACTTTGTTAGCGTGCTAAAACCTTACCCTGAGAATATTTTACCAAACTACTCCATAGGTAAATTATTAGCATCGCGCAAATGTTAACACCAATCATCCTCAATTTACAGAAAACAGTTGAGTCTCTATGGAAGAACAAATATCAGGAAAGATGAGTGAAAAGGTACCAATAGCTTGCTTTCTGTATTGATTTGTCGGCTTTGATAAATACCTAGTTCACACTACATGACTTTAGCCCTGATTTTCCCTCGAGCATTCAGGGTCAATGGCTACCCTTGAACATTCAAGGTCAATGGCTACCCTCGAACATTCGAGGTCAATGGCTACCCTCGAACATTCAATGTCGATACTGAACCTTTAACATCCCGCAAGACTTTTGCATATTGTGGGGCACCATCTAGACGTGACCGTGTAAACCCAGTGAACACCGTCCTCTGTAGGGATTAAAAATATCCTTCCAGAAAACTACACAATAAAAACACAACATTCAAAAACTGGACGACACCACTCTGTGTTGTAGGAGTTTGGTTTAATATTATATTGAAAAATAAATTAACGAAAATAACTTTAAAAGCAACAGAAGACAAAGAAAAAAAAAAAAGAAAAAAAAAGATCCAGATTATAAACATTCTTTGCCAGCAGGGGGTGGAATCGCAGTGCTCATGTAAGATTAATTTACAAATATATATATAAAAAAGGAATTTATTAGACATATCCACAAATCACGAAAGCATTCCTTTACATCCAGTGAGCTGAATCTGGTCTACCACCCAAACCATTGTTCTTCCAGCTACAAAAAGGGTCTAGAAAATTTATATTTATATATGTATATATTCATACACATGCCCTATGTGTGGGGATGAGGCTGTAAAAAACTGAACTGTACAAAAACAAAAGCACACAGTGGTGATGTTGTTGTGGATGGAATGATATTTAAATTAAGAAAATAGGACAATGCGTTGATGCTTGGAATGAACCTTTCATTCATCCGATTTACGGATTTTGGCTTTAAAAAGTGTTCATATTAAATGTGGGCGATGAAATTACTTTTAGTGTTTTACTAAACGACTTGTGGTGCTTTAAAAAACAAGATGAGGTGGTTCAGTCCTTCAGATTTGTCAAGATGAAAATAAAGACGAGGAATGACAGCGAGGGAATAACACTCAAGTTAAATAACAGAATTAAATATCATCTACAAAAAGGTCTCAGCTGAACTGGAACACATTTAAAAGCTTTACTCTCTGAAACGCCGGCAGTCAGACCATCGTCATGAACTACCAGGTTAAATGTTTAGAAGCATGATCTCACACAATAATCCAGAGATCATTGAATAGTTCATAGTATTTACTTACTCCTATTTTTTTGGAGATCAATATAAATTAAGTACAAAGTTGGAGCCGTGGCGGAATGATAAATTGTCAGTGAAGAAGTAGTTCCTAATCGTCTGACTCCAGACGTGAGATCCATCGGAACATCTCCCAGAAATGTGTAACTTTTACGTAAAACTAATAAATAATAAAGTTTAATACTGAAAATAACGATAGTTTTTGGGGGAAATTTAGCTTATTTTACTTACAGTTCTACTTTCACAGAGTCAGACAAACTCACGGACGTCTGGTTTTAAACGGTAACTTTCTGCTGGAGAAAGAGTCACGTCGAAGGATCTGGATCCTGTATATTCACTTGAAATGAGTTGGACTCATGATTAGCTTCAATGACACATAGTTGTGTTTTCTAATGTTTTTGAAAATGCAGAGTGAAAATATTGTTTGTATAAAAAGATGTTAGTTATAATATTGTAGCAAATTCACAGGAGCTCGAAACGACTGCCCACACAGTTTAACTCCTGTGGACTCTGATTTAACTACACACTCACGTCATTTCTGTACTTACATAGTTAGTATTTAAAAGATGAAACATATACTAAACATCACAGCCACTTCCTGTTTTCTGATCCCACAGCAGAGTAAATTTAAAACCAGACGAAAACCGAGTAATGCTAAGCTAACATTTACTCGGTGAGCTTTCGACTGTGTCCCACACTCGATAAATTCCTGACAGATTTTTGGTCATTTAAAAAAACGACCATA
Source organism: Leptoclinus maculatus (assembly GCA_032191485.1). Lineage (NCBI taxonomy): Eukaryota > Metazoa > Chordata > Actinopteri > Perciformes > Stichaeidae > Leptoclinus > Leptoclinus maculatus. The sequence goes on from JAVDOI010000009.1 coordinate 23,667,860, forward strand.
AACATTTGCAGAGTTGAAGACGTCCTCACATCTGGAGGTGTGTTTGTCTACTTTTGAGTGGAGCCCACTGGACCAGTCTAACTGCTCAACACACTCTCAGCCTGCACAGAAACGTACATACACATCCATGAGTTTGTGATTCTGGTTACGTAAGAAAAACTGTAACAATTTCCCCAAAAACGTTTTCTCAAAGTCCTAAAAACGTTCTTGTCAGCTGCAGTTTCCTGCCCGTTTGTCAGTCCGCTCAGTCTGAGAGCCTCCTATGAGTAAAGCTGTAAACTTTGGTTGCGACTCCTCCTCGTGACGCCGCCCAGCGACAGAAACCAACCTGACGGAGACGACAGGAGGGAGGAGGGGAACCGTGAGGAGGGTCTGTGGTCATGCAATTCATTCATACATTCACATAAATGGGAATCATTTGTCACACACACACACACACACACACACACACACACACACACACACACACACACACACACACACACACTTAGGATGACACTGTGATTGAAAAATGGCCCCGCCCACCAATAAATACCTTAACCCCGCCCACTGACAAATAATAAAATACATCACACTGCTTCGTCCGGGGTCTACGGCGAGTCTTTAAACCTACAGCCAGCACGGTGAGGAACCTTCATCTACGGTCTGAGAACAAAAACTCATTTACACGACTCAAACCGTCCTAAAAAAAACGTTGTTTCAAAACCGAGCAGAGAGTGAGGGATAAACGTGACGGGACGAGATGGCGTGCCGCTAGTTTTTCTTCTTGACGTTGTTGTTCGAGGCAAGCCGGGGCCGCGGCACCGGGATCAGGCTTCCCAACGGAACTCGACTCCGAGCCACTTCAAAGAGTTTGGAGAAAACCTGGAGGAAGAGGAGGAGGGGTGCTTTACTATGATAGTTCTGAAAAATTATTGAACTTTATTTTAAAATGAACAATTTGGGTGTTTTCACAGTTTGTATTATGTTTGTAAACACTGCAGAACAAGCTGCTTAACATTTTGTTTCCATAAAGCCCGGTTATATTTCTGGAAGTCTGTCATCCTGACATTCACTTTGTTTGCCGTTATGCAGATGACACACGGTTATATCTCATATATAAATCTGACTTTACGTCTCTTAGCATTGCATCCCTTGACCTGGGATGCACCATGTCCATAGATCAATCCACCGTAGCCTGTCTGGTTTTATCAGATACGTTTGATGAAGTCCGTACCGACAGCATGGCTGATCCATTGTGTGGATCAGTGGACTTCGAATATAAATTATTGCAGGATTGAAGCTGAGCAGCATGAAAAATGCTTCTGCTCACATTCAGGAAGCTACAGCTGATGTCACGTGGCGAATACAAATAAATTGTCTTATTATTAGGTCCTTAAATTGTTTGAGGATCTTTTTCTGCAACTGGACCAAACTAAGGGACCCGTACAGGTTGTTAAAACGTACCTTTCGTGGAGTCCTCTGGAGGCATTGAGAGAGAAAAACAAAGAGGAAGGATTAGAGGAAGAGGAGGATGAAAATGAGAAGGTGAAGGATGACAGTAAAGTGAATCAAGCATCGGCACAGAGTCTCAACTATCAGTTTAAAGTTTCCATTAGTTGTTTTAAGAGGAGAGCAGAACGGCTGAATTCAATCACAAATGCTTTGACGAAAAACTAAAAAGTCGTTTTAAAAAATGTAGGTTTTTTTCCCACAAGTTTAGTTGGTTTGAAATCTTTCAATTTGCCCTATTTGTTCACTATTAGTCTATTATAAGAGCTTCATTAAGTCAACAAAGGATTCTACTTCTTACAAACTATAATTTACATTTCTCTGAATGAGCATTAGGTAGAGATGATACATGTGTTTTTAGAAGCAGCTAATTTAATTAAATTAACAGTTTTCTTCTTTCTTAAAGGATATTGTTTGTATTTAGTTTACGACAATAGTATTAACTGCTTATTCTCGTTTTACTTTATAATAACCCTCCCTTCAGTTTTTTAGAAGTGACAGCCTCAGTAGATTAAAAGGAGCTTTCAGAGTCGCTGATGACTGAAACCAAAGAGATGCAGACCGACAGACACGAAGACCAGAGGCGAGCACAGACACGAAGACCAGAGGCGAGCACAGACGCGAAGACCAGAGGAGAGGACAGAAACGAAGACTAGAGGCGAGGACAGACACGAAGACCAGAGGCGAGGACAGACACAAAGACCAGAGGCGAGGACAGACACGAAGACCAGAGGCGAGGACAGACACGAAGACCAGAGGCGAGGACAGACACGAAGACCAGAGGCGAGGACAGACACGAAGACCAGAGGCGAGGACAGACACGAAGACCAGAGGCGAGGACAGACACGAAGACTAGAGGCGAGGACAGACATGAAGACAAGAGGCGAGGACAGACATGAAGACTAGAGGCGAGGACAGACAAGAAGACTAGAGGCGAGGACAGACATGAAGACTAGAGGAGAGGACATACATGAAGACTAGAGGAGAGGACATACATGAAGACTAGAGGAGAGGACAGACATGAAGACTAGAGGCGAGGACAGACATGAAGACTAGAGGCGAGGACAGACATGAAGACTAGAGGCGAGGACAGACAAGAAGACTAGAGGCGAGGACAGACGAGACTAGAGGCGAGGACAGACAAGACTAGAGGCGAGGACAGACATGAAGACTAGAGGCGAGGACAGACATGAAGACTAGAGGAGAGGACAGACATGAAGACTAGAGGCGAGGACAGACATGAAGACTAGAGGCGAGGACAGACATGAAGACTAGAGGCCCATCCTCTCACCTGTTCCCAGAGGGTTTCAGCCACCTTGTCGATGATTGCTCCGACCTCGCGGAACTCTCCAGAGTATTTGGCATAAGCCCAGATGCAGAGCGCCGTGAGAGCCACGCCCATCACCAGGTTACACAGCGTGGCCACAGAGTTGATGCCCACGAAGCCCGTGACCAGCGACACCACGTACATGACGAATATGACGGCGAACAGCGTGGCAGGCGTCCGCGCAGCGAAGAAGATGTTCTTGCCGCCGTTGTGCTTGCCGAAGTTGGCGTAGGCCACGTCGAGCTCCGCCTCCAGCTGCTCCTGGTAGCGCCGGCAGAAATCCTCGCCGCCCATCTTCTTAACGGAGCGGAATTGTCGCACCGACGCCTGACGCAGCTCCGCGTGGCGGCGCTCCAGCTCTGCCGGAGAAATGTAGGGTTTGTCTCCGCCGCAGACCTGCAAACGGAACCAGATCACACACACACCTCAAGATCTCAACAAAAACCTGAAAGTACTTCAACCAAATCCTGGACCTCTGATATCCAGTTTGTGCATTACCTGCTCCATGCTTTTGTTGTACAAGTCTTTGGCTCCTGCTACAGCTGCAAGGTTATTTGCTTCAGCTGTTGCCTAGAAAACAGATTCAACATTGAGAAACACATCATTAGAGATAAACAGTCCTTTTACGAGAACCGAGATGTGCTCCGGTCTGCTCTGATGGCTATACAGTCGGTGTATATTTACTGCGAACACAAGATATATTACTATCAACTATCATAAATGTGTTGACTCGTACATAAACATGTCTGAGCCACAGTGAGAAGAAGAAGAACGATAATAGAGAGAAAACAGCAGTTTTGAGGTTTGAAAAAAGGATGTCCAGGATGTGTTCTTTGGAATAAATCTCATGATGTAAACTGTCCAGCGGGCGGCGCTGTTCAACAGCAACATTATATTGTGTATGAGCTGAGCTGACCTGCAGCATTGACTTGGGGTGAGGAAGCTCCTCTCCCTGGTAGATCTTCATGTAAGCCTGAAAACACAACGGACAGATGAGAAACAATCAGGAGTCTAAACTCTTTATGGAGGCATAAAAAACATTTACAAAAAGACAAACTTTACATTCTGATGTTATCCGAGATGTGAACTCATGACCAGTTTACCACCAATTAAAAAGGTGAAAACGGAACCTTTATTGCTGAAGAGAGCTCAGTAAAGCTGCAAAACTAATTATGAGCGAAACACTCCCAACTCAAGGTCCACTTACTAGCTTTTTCTAGAGCTTTCGATCAGGATGAACTCACTTTGAAGTAGTGCAGCAGCTCTCTGCAGGTGATTTTGACTCCTCCGATCTCTTTCTCCACCAGGTTTTCTGGAGAGAGCAGCGTCGGAACGAGCTTCACTAGCTCCTTCTTGAACTCCTCATCGATATCTGAGACACACACACAAACCAACCAGGCGTCACAAAACCGGACTTGTTTTGACCGGACTAGTTGTGCCTGTGTTCGGGTCTCACCGCTGAGCCGCCCGTCGAAGTGAGGGTTGGTGGCCACCTTGAGGCCAGGGTGCGGCAGCAGGAAGCAGCCGATGTTGGAGAAGCACGAGTGGATGTGTTTCCTGACGTTCTGCAGCTCCTCGTGCTGGTTCTGCTTCACCTGATCACAGACAACAGTCATCAGTCTGGAGATGTTAAAATCAGCCTTTGGTATCGCAGCATAGGTCGCTCGGAGGCTGGAAACTAACCTGCATCCGCTTCTCCAGGAAGCTGAGTCCTCCCTCCAGACCGTACGGGTGTTCGTAGGGGTAACTCCAGTCTCTGATCAGGAACATCAGACTCTGAACAGAGGGACACATTCAGCTTATTGATCCAGGATCCACCACAGATCACAGATCATTGAAAAGATGAACAAGAACACTTATTCAAAAGTATTCCAGCATCAGATTTTGTTTGCAACACAATTAAGAGTTGTAGAAACGTACAGGATACTTTGAAGTGTGGTACTATGAGGTACTTATGTATATTACCACAATAGATGGTGGTTAGCACCCCCCACCGTTTGGAGAAACAAGCTGCGGACTGTGGCAGCAGCAAAAAAAAATGTAATTAAATAAAATTCAGTATAAGTTTACGCTATATTTAGAATATTTTCACCGCTTTATCTTGCCGTCAAACAGCCCTTTACAACGAGGACCTGAAACAGATCTTTGACTCGACAAAACCAGTAATTTTACCTCTCATATCACGGGAGGTTCTGGTCTACCGCTGCCTTGATCCGATAGTTTGTTTGTTTGTGCGACTGGTGTTAGTTTGGATTCAGCAAAGTCACACAATGACACAAACGAACCAACTGATTGAAGCTGTGGCAGACAAGCAACTCCCCTGTTGTGCGAGGTCAAATGTGGCTTTGAAGAGAGCAGAAATAACTGCTTCAGTTCGCCGCTGGAGAGGGCGGTCCGACGGCAAGGTGAAGCTGTGAAAATATTCAAAATGCAGCACACACACACACACACCAACATTGATTTGACGTTTTGCTGCTGCAACCATCCACAGCAGTACAGGCCTTCGCCCCTGTGCTGGTAATACACAGACTATGGATAAGGACCTCATACAAACCCACTTCAAATAATCTGAACTATCCCTTTAAGATGGAGCATCTAGCTCACACTAAGACGGTGGACATGATTAAGCTCATGGTGATCGATCACTTTCTTAAAACTGAAGAGAATGCGGTCATTAAGAAAAGTCTCATTTAGTCATTCGAGGACTGAAGTTCAAATCGTGTGTCTCTCACGTGTCAGAAGGTAAAGCATGTTTCTAAAGATCTAACTCTCTGAATATTACGAGGACAGGAACGTGGTTAGTAGGTCACACCTGAAAGGGTTTCTCATAGACTTCCTCCATGGCCAGTCGTCCGTACTCCGTGAAGAGCTGAGGAGAGAAAACAAGCAGCCACTTAAAATCAAATCAAACATCACAACACAGCCATGAAGCTCAATTAGTGGAGGACGAATGTGTGCTCATGTCTTTCAGATTCATCCGGTCCATGAAAGCTTTTCCATTTGCTGCTCTCTGAACACTGGCCATCTACAAAGTCTATTGTGCTGCTGCAGATATAAAGATTTCATTTTGTTTGGCGTACATAAAGAAAGAAAAGCTCAGTTTGCTGCCTCATTGCAGCCGCTTCTTTCCAAAAGACCCCGCCCTCACTGTTTGATTGACAGGCAATCTCTGCGGCGGCGTGATGAGAACTTGGGACCAAAGATGGAAGAGAACGTTCCACGGTGAGAGACTTCCTGTCAGGCTCTCTGCCTCATATGGCAGCCTGCTGCTGGGTTTAGTTCAGCAAGTTGATCCCGACATGAACACATCACGGAGCACCTGATATGGAGCTCTTCACTCACCAGACGATGAGCTTTAAAAACAGAAATGCTGCAGCTAATCTGTTGGACTAGAAATCACAATACAGCTGCTCTATAAGGCAGTGAGAGCAGTCACAGGCCTCGTCATCAGGAGAAAATAATAACTGACCTAAAGTGGACAAACCGTTACTAATTTTAGCCAACCGTGTTAAAGCTTTGATAGAGGCGGTGCAAAAAAAAGATTCGACACACATGGCTGAAATGCACACGAGAGACAAACCAAAGGGAACCCAATGAAGGATCCTTAAGACCACCAAGGAACCGTTCCTCTTGTTTTTAGGATCTCAAGAGTCAACCTGAGGCTGGCACCAAAGTGACGGCTCCACACACAAGACAATAAGACAAGATGGTTATTATTATGACCTGCCGATCCGTCTCATATAAACCATTGTGTTGGCAGTCAAATAAAAGGTCCAGTAACCGTTTATGAACATACAATTGAATTTCTAATTTTCTATGAAAGACAATTTATAAAATTGGCACGGTGGACAAAAGACGCAGAAAATCTGAAATTGGCTACTAAAATACCTCTAACAGCTTTAATTAAAGCTTTTGATATAAAGCAGCAGCTCAAGTTATCATAAACTGAACTGTTTTGTCTCCAATCGATAAGACAGAATAAATCAATAAAGTTTGCTCTACAAAATCATTGTCATGACAAACTGTATACAACACATGTCTACATACTTTACACTAATGGAAATGTAGGTTAATTATATTTAATTTAACTTTTTAGATTAGGTTTTATTATATTACAACACGTTGATATTAACTTAAATACTATTTATTCTGAATCACTTATTGGATACATTTTACAGATCTACCAATAAATAATATTTTCCTACTCGATGCTCATGGAGTGGGCGGGCTGATTACTGACCTGGAGGTGCTGCAGGTCGTCTTCCTGGACATTCTGGGACAGGTTGTACACCTGAAACACACACACAACCCGTTATTCACCTGGTCAGCCATCACACTAAGACCTTCATCACTTTTAAAAACCACAAACACACAGGACTCAGATCCCGACTCTTCTCTTCTCGACACCTAACAGCACGGTTGGAACTATGGATCACAGCTCACCTGAACAGAGCTGGTCATGGTGCTCAGGGCGAACAGGGTGGCGCAGTCTTTGATGGTTGACTGGCTGTCAAACGCTCCCTGTGTGTCGATTAGTAGAACTGCAACCTGCAAGAACAACAACAATTAAAAAAACAATGTATAGACCGATATCAATATAATCCCTCTCAATCATCACTTATGACCCACTACAAGTGTCTGAATATACAGAGACTCGGTCTGTATTTGATCTTTTCTTATTATTTTGCTGTCTTCAGGACTCTTCTGGGCGTCGGCAAAAAGCATTTGGATCCCATGAGGAGGTGTGACAACCAGCCAATAAGCAGACAGTGCAGGTCACACACACCACCGCTTTGTCCCGCCCCTCGTCGTACGGAGTCCCACATGCCTCACTGCAGCAGGATGAAGGTGCGTTTTCGGTTGCGTTCATTGAAAATCAGGCACCTTCCCGCAAGTTTATGAGGAAGTGTGGATGTGTTTTTGTAGTTTAGAACGAAACCGCCGTGAATCAGAATAATAAAGTGCTCTCTCGCTCGGTGAGTGAATGAGACTACAAATTAGCGTTCAGGAGGCGCTCGCTTGGGGTCGGCCCGTGAACTGACCTTGCAGCCGTCTGGTTTCTCCACCACGAACACCTCGCTCCAGGCCAGGATGCCCGTGGTCTCCCTCTCACAGCCGCCTCGCCAGGTGAAGCCGGTCAGAGGCTCCTCCTCACCGCCGACCCACGAATCCGACTGGACAGAGACAAGAGGAGGGCGGAGAGGTCACGGCACAGTTCCTACTCCATTAATATTACATTCAGAATCAAAGCCTCAAATCCAGAATGAAATGACACGTGGAGAGGATGTTATTTACTTCATGTGATGAACAACATTTACTGTCAAACAGGAAGTCGTTGTGTTGAAAATCACAGACTCTCTCTCTCTCCTTGATATCCTGTTTTTCAGGTTAGATATGTTATGTCCTAAAAAATGCTTTCATCTATTCCTCCCTTCTCATTGTTCCTTCCTCCTTTAGTTTCCAGTTTATTTCTATAGCTGGTAGAAACCACCTTGCAGAGATCCAACACTACACTAAAACTTCCATATGCATTTTGAAAGAGCAATTGGTCAGATTTTGTCCTCCATCTCTTTCTGGGACTACGTTTAAATGCACATTAATATTCCACTATTATTCAGAATTTGATGCAGGTCATGTGAACAGCTTATATCCAGTTTGGATATTCCAGATGTAGCATTTTGAAGAGATATGCAGATATTGTTCAGTTTTGTATTAAGTCAGACTTTAAAGGAACCCATCCTTTAACCTAAAGCATCTTTAAACAGGAACTGAAGTTGTTAAATGTTGACAGATCTCAGTGAGTACCAGGAAGGAAATGAATAAGAACTGATGGTTAGTAGGAGAGAGTAATATGAATTACATCATAGTCTATGACAATATATTTGATGAAGTTATCAATACACATCTGGATACAGACAACTTTCTACTTTTACTGTAATTCAGTAAATCAAATGATAAATCAAGATACTTTATCATATGGCTCAATGATTTGCAACATTACTTATTATACAAACAAATGTGAAAGGTACAACTTCTATGGTAACAAAAGAAGAATCTGACAGTTGACAAATATTGATCTTCTCATGATATACATCGTCATCCACCCCTTATGATTATTAATGTGTCGTCATCAGCTTAAACATGAAAAAGCTTCTGAACAGTCTCACTCCTCGACACCTGCGTGTAAAAAAAACCCCACCAACAACCCTACCATGACCTGTCCTGAGTGGGCGGGGCTAATGTTATGCATAAAGATGGCCTTTATGTGTGGAATAAGCAGCAGTGACCTCTGCGGAGGCCCGGCCACAGAGCCGCCATTGTGTCAGCCTAAAATCCTCTTTACAGCCTTGTGAAACCCTCCGGAATGTTCCTCGGTGCTTACTGTAGATTAACACGGCCAAAGGTCGGGTCACAGACCAACACACACACGCACACACACACACACACACACGCGAACACACTCAAACAGACCAGGATTTTCTGCCGCAGGGTTTGATGACAGGGAGGTGACGGCAAAAAAACATTTGTTTCTCAGCCAAAAAGGAGTTCCAATGAAATGATGAATACTGTCATCGATTTCATTTTGCATTGACAAACTTCTACTGATCCGGTTATGAAATCTATTCAAAGCCTCACTGGTAATAACCAACATTAACCCTGAAAACACACGACTGTCAAGATTAAACCAGGACAGCTTTTATTCTTATAGTTCCTAGAACAGTGGAGATAAACAACAACACAGTCTGATACCAGCATCTAATCTAATTATCAGATGGAAAGCACCGAAGAAACATGACTGAAAATGTCTGAGAAAACAATCCCAACTTGAGGTGCACGTGGATAATGTTGCAACAAGTTGAAGGCGTCTTAGTGTCAGCTGAATGTAAGAGTGAGGACTGCAGCTTATGTCCTCAGTCTCTCACAGTGTAGTCCTGTTAGAGATCTCTTCAAAGGGAGTAGAGGCAGCAGGAACAAACAACCACAAACAACTCTTTCAGTGTACACATGGGCGTGCAAGTGTTGGATTAAGATGCTTGGTGAGAGTAGAGAAGTCCTCGTTGAGTTATAATAGTTACTGAACTTGTCGGTCAACATACAACCATGACAACTGAGCAGACTCCATCCACTGATGTAGGATGTAGATACAGTTAGAAGCTACAGAAACTCAGGAAGTGGACCGCGAGTTGGGATTGTTTTTGTCAAACTACTTTTTGTTAAGAATGAGCTTTAATGCATGACTGAAATGAGCCCATAACTCGGTGGTCACGAGTCTCACGCATGACATTTTCAGATTAGATTCAAGTACCCCGAGACAACAACACAGTGTAGCATCTAACCCGGAAAGCAAACTAGCAGAATGTGTGTAAATCAGAAACAGTATATAGAAACTCACTCGTGACAATTTTCCCAATTTAAAATATCCCCAATATCAAGAAATTCTCAAAGGCATAACTGGATATCTATTAGAAACACTTTTTTATTTATGAACTGATTCAGAAGAGACGTGTTTAACAAGACTTCCTTTACCTGTTTGTACATGAAGCGCAGCATGAAGTCCAGCAGGAAGGACTTGCCCTTGCGGAAAGCTCCGGCCACGGAGACGACGACCACCTGGAGGTCCCGCACCTCCTCCTGCAGCAGCAGCCGCTCCAGCGCCTCCTCCTGCAGCGAGAACGAGTGCTCCTCCTCGTCCGCCACCACGATCTGCACCGGCCGGGCCACGCGGACCTCTTCCTCCTCCAGCAGGTCGGCTTCCTCCTCCGCCTCCTCCTCCTGGCGCCTCATCGGGGACGTGTCGGATTCAAACCCACCTGAGAGGGAAAGCTGCGGGTAAAGTTTGAACGACCGGAAGAACAAAACCCTTCCTAACGGGGGATGTTGCAGCTCTGCTTCCTACAGCCGGAAAAAAACACTATTTTTGGACATTCATCGTTCGTCACTTCTGGTTTTTGAGGTGGAAAAATGTGACTGCTGTTCTGGAAATGTCTCCTAACCTCTTCCAAAATTTAAATAAATTGTCATGACAAACAGAAACAAACGATATTTCATTGACACCTGGATTTGGTGCTCAGCTCTATTAAAAACACTTTAAAGTGGAGTGCATCAGAGTGGACGCTGCAGTCATGATGGCAGAGTTTCCCTTCAGGGATCAATAAACTGATGTTTAAAAGCGTTGTTGGACGGGAAAATAAAAAGTTCCCCGACTTTCTCCAGTTAGTGAAGCTTCACTGGAGAGGAAGGAATCACTGCTATTATGGGATGGCAGAGCTGGCTGGAGGTTTACAGTAAATAGACGGAGCCATCAGTCACTGTTCTACGGCCTTCAGCTCTCCTTGTACGGCAGCAGTTACACTTCACCGACCTACAGAAATCTGGATATTTCAGGAGGATTATCAACTCTTTTTAGATGCTTTTGCCCTCATCCGATAGGTCAGAGTGAAACTAAATGTTTCGTCATCTCTAGCTCACTGGTCTGAAACAAGCTGCAGAGATTTGCGTAAACACTGAAACGACAAAGTCCCTGTGTTTCACTTTGAGGGGATTGGGAACTGTGACCTTGTGGTTGCGTGGCGGCGCTGACTTAGACGCAGTCTTGTGATGGCACAGCTAACCGAGCGGGCGCGAGCTGCCTGCGGCCTCATGGGAAGAAGAGTCTTCATTCAGGTCAGCGTTGAGCTGGTCGGGCCATGTGAGCGCTCTGCAGGCGGCAACGCAACAACAGCGATCCGCCAACACATCCAGCAAGCAACACAGTCACATCATCCGGAGGAGAGGACGTAAATAATGGACAAGTCCACATAAAAAAAAAAAAACTGTTTTGGGACGCCTTTTGGGTGATGCATTCTTTAACTGAGGCTTTTAAGAAGAGCAGTGATCCGGTAAATTCGATGTCCCAGCGTTCTCTCTGTTGAGCACATGAGCTGCCTGAGGATGAATACTTCCACAGTGTAGAGCAGAGATGCAGTGTAGAGCTGAAACGGTCCTAAACGTTTTGTGATGTTAGGCTACGATGAGGTCGATGAACGTGACTCACGAGTATCAGACTTAAGGACACACAGCTCCTTCAACGCATCACAGCTACGCATGCTTGCTTAAAAAACAAATTTAGGTAGATTTGTAGTTGTCAAAAGAGGTTTAAATGCCTGTTTTGTCAAACTCCAAATTTACACAAATTTGATCTCATGGTTATACCTCAAGTACATTTCATTTTAAGCCCCTGGTACGATGGTTTAACACTCCCCGACGTGCAACGCGTAGGTGAATAAGCACATGTTCCTGCTTATCAAACAGCTCAAGCTGATCAGTGGATTCCTGTCTAATCATTTCACATCGGTTAACTTCCTTATAACAGAGGTCAAGTCGCTGCATCATTAGACGACACCCGTCAGCAGAGACGAGAACTCTGGTCCGAGTTCTGTGCAAATGTCAGTTATTAAAGCGTCCGAGTGCTGAACAGGACCGTCGGCAGCACACAGGCTGGTCTGACTGCGTTCACAAGAGATATGCATACTCTGCTGGCCCTGGGAGACACTCACAAGTAGGGTGCGGGTCAACGACTTAATGAACATACAAGAACACACAACTTCAGATTTGGAAGTTTTAGAAGCAGTAACATTTATCTCAAAATGTACTTTAATGAGGCAAAACTGCAGTTCTTCCTCAAACTATAGCTGTGATTTCCAGTCAGGACAGTTTGAGTTGTAAATGTGGATCTGGAAAAAGGACAATAACTATCCCAGTACAGTTTCAGATACATTAATGACTCCTCTTCAAGGAAAAGCCCACATGCCCCCCCCAACATTGTATCTGACAGACGGCCCTATATTGCTACCCATCCTTGTGTAAGAAGAGACATTACACAACAAACTAGTTGCTAGTTTAAGGCTGAGAATATCCATTTGATTTGGCATACAAGAACATCGGTGTACGTCAGTATCTAGAGGCAATCCTTCATTCTGCAGCAACATTGTGCAGTTTGGAGAGTTGTAGACTTCTACAATGTGAATCTTAAATAAGAGGATAACCACACCAGTACAGTTATGTATCCACCACATGGCTCGGTTTATGCCCCACTTTGGTCTTACAGAACTGCACAGAGCGTGCAGTTCTCTCCACACAAAGCTCAATGGAGCTCTCTACATCTGCAACAACACAAGCAGCAGCACCTGCTTTGTGTAGTCCAGGTAAACTTCACACACCTGTGTTCAACAGCTTTAATGGATCAGTTGTACTGGCTGAGACCCAGTCAAACATACTCCATCAACACTCCAAAGTTAACGCCATAACAGAATATGGTAAAGTGAGTTTGACGGATTGCAGCTAACAAGAGTCTACTTGTGTGTTGACAAATAATCTTAAAATGAGGTCGATTTAAGGGGTAATTAATCATTGCCAACAGGAGAGGGAAGTTAGCTTAACTGGTCATTTCTTGAATGGAGTTTGGTGTTAACGTAAATCTACTGTCTTATACTTACACTAACATAGCTCATAGCTTATTTTCACAAGCATGTTTAGTAAAAACACAGTTATCCACCTGTGATGTGTGCGATAGCCTAAATGAGATTACATCTCAAGTGAAGTTAGCTTGCTCCACGTTGTTACCTGACGGTAGGTAACAGACGCTAGTTTAGCGTTAGCTGAAATCTGCCAGCTTTTGACAGAGCCACGTAACAGCCGTTATAAAACAACAGAACAATAAAGAACTAGCACGAAGAGGCTAGCAGCTAGGTTAGCTCATCGGCTAACAACAAACACACATCCAGCTCTGAAGGTGAGGACCACGGACAAGCTGGGCGGCTTTAACGAGACGCTCCACGCCGGCTGCTCCGTGACTACACACCGTGCACAGCGGGGATGTAAGTCGATGTAACGTTAGGTTCAAAAACACAATGTCACTACGATGTTTTTAAATTATATTTATACCGCGGGAGAGGCGATTATTCGACGTGTCATTTCCATTACCGTCTACAGAACATCCGGTGGAGAGGCACGTATTCAGAAATCTACCGCTGTCATCTATCGCGTCGGTAACATAATTTCTACTCTCGGTATATGTGTATAAGTACCTTCTTTGAAGATGCTGTTTTTGTGATTCCGCTGCTTCAACCTGTTCTCATCCGCCGCCATCTTTCCTTCTTGACCTGCCGATAAGCAGCAGCACTGTCCTGACGTCACAGAAACTCGGAGCTGCGGTGGTGTCCGCGCGGTCCTAAAGTACAAATCGAAAGGCCCGCCCCCTGTTAATGCTATCAATTAATTAATCAAAACAAGTATTATATATAAGTAAATAAGTAATAAAACAGTAAAGAATATTAAATAAGTGAAAAAATCCACAATAACTAAAATATTTTATATACAGACAGAATAATTGTAGTTTTGCAAAGTATTGCAAAGTACACATTTGAGGTACTTAACTTGAGTATTTCCATACTTCAACTCCACTACATCTCAGTGGGAAATATTGTACTTTTTACTCCACTACATTTGTGTGACAGCTAAGGTTACTTGTCACATACATGTTTCATCCCCTTCCCTTCTAGTGTAAACCACGTGTCTCCAGGTGTGTTGTTTTTGAATGTTTGTGATAAACTGAAGGATGAAGTGTTACTATGTGGGTTAACTTTAAGCTAAATTAACTGTTTAAAAAACATCTTGGATCAGCTGGAAAGTGCATTGTCACAAGGCTGAAAGCTGTTTTTCTGAGCTCATGCTAGGCTTTTCAGAATCAATGATGAAACCCTAAATGAGAAAATGCACTGATTACATCAGAGGAATCTCACTGTTTGTCAGGATAAACCACTCGTACCTGCTTGTTCTCAGGGAATTTTAGCGCAAACGTCTCAGCTCAGAGGTGGAGAGAACAGTTCAAACTGTATTTTTTGGCCACTTGGTGGCAGAGCAACAAGCTGTAAACATAGCACTGACATATTATCATTATAAAACTGTTGTGGTATACAGGTTAGCAAACAGTTACAAACTTAACTAACACATCCAGCAGTTATAGAACAATGTGATCATTCATTGGGAGTCGTGCTTGTGTCCATCTGATGAATGTAAGTCCATCATTGTCTCTTTTTTAGCTCTGTTTTTGGTCTCCACCTACTCATGAGGGAAATATCCGTCTCTTTAGCTGCTAAATGCTCCACTATGTTTACCAGCTAGTCTGTGTCTGTCTGCTGTTTGCTGCTGAGCAGGATCCCTGGGTTTATCAGAAAACAGCTGCCTGCTGCAGCTTGAAACAACACTGATAAAATAGTAAAGTTGCAGATTGTAAAATAATAAAAATGTGCTGAAATAGGCCAGACATGTGCTGCAAAAACTAGTAGCCCAAAAGGGTTGAAAAGCTCCGTAGAGCCGAGGGGACTGCAGAGTCATGTGATAGTTTTCTGTGGACCGTTCACATTAAACAAGTCATTTATTAGCATGTAAAAAACATTGATTAGTGCAGCTTTTAATAATAGATATTGATTGTAAGATAAATTTTGTTGGGATTGGAAAATGTGTTATATTGTCAGATACTGTAATCATCCGGAGACAGGAGCAATCGCATGATTTTAAAATATTTTACTAGACGTTTAACGTTATGTGCTCAAATTCACATTAGTTCACCACCCACCTGTTATCGCATAGTTTTAATATTTTTAGGGATTTTAGCGGTACAAGTTGTGCTGAAACTGGGAACTGAACTGTTGTAAAGTCCAAACCAGACCTAATTCACCCTGAATGGCAGAACTTTTTTTTTTTTTTTAAACCTTGTGACAACGGATTTGAGTGTGGACTGTCAACTGATTCCCTCCTCGCACGCTAAATACTGTCTGTCGGGGGAAGATGTCCCGTTTCTGTGAATGTGTCCTCACCCAGTGCATGCTGGGACAGCTGTCTCAGACACACTGTAGAGGAGGCTGCAGGCTTAAACTTTGCCCTCAATTCATCTGTGTTGTGTGTCACAGGACGTCCTCTGCAGCTGGTTTAATCAGATTACACTTTCTACTATGCCTCCACACCTTCATGTTAGTGTGGTTGAGTGCTATCTGATGAAAGCCTTCTCAGATTGCAGCTGAAACAAGCAGCGAAGCCTTCGACCGTCTTTTACTTACACCTTTGTTGTTTAAAGCAACCTGCTTTTTGTGTTTTGGGCTGGGCTGGTTAATTGCATCACCACAATGCAACAGAAAATAAACTGCCACGAGCAGCAACACATACAGGAGTCAGGACTAATATAAAGACAATGGAGTAGAAGCGCTGCTGGGCCTTTGTGGTGATCACATACAGGTGCTCGTTGGATCCTATCAGGTGTACTGTGCTTATTTAATATTGTGAAGGGCAAATTGTATCGGTGGAATACGGTCTAAAAAAAGTAGGAAATGCAAGTCTCCTTGAAAAAATAATCCAAGGCACACTGTAGGCTTTGTGCAGAATTAAGATGCCTTTATTCTACATGGCAACGTGTATTTAAAATGACCAATGTGTTGCGACAGACACAGGTCTTCATCCGGGTGGGAGAATGAAAAAGGCTTGCATTATATACATTTTTGAGACCATAATCCACCCATGCAATGAGCACTTCACACAGTTAAATACATACAGGACTTATCTGTAATATTCAAATAAAAGTCAGGGACAGATGAGACTCTGGCCTGCAGTTTCCAGGGTGATGCAGCTGAAATGTCTGTGAGTAAAGTCAGCTGTTGTGCTGCTGTTGAGCAGGATCGAGGCTCCAGAGTCCTCACAGAGGATTCAGATCTGAAATAATTTGGCCTCTGAATTATTGATGAAAACACTAAACCAGCTACAGAGTCTTGATTGATAAGTGAAAAATTGTAGCAAATGATGTTCCTGCCGCCTGTTACTGAGACTCAGCAGGACATTCGCCAATTTGCGTCTGCTTGTTCTCATGTTGTGAGCGTCGTCAGTATCTGAACCTAAAACCTGCACGGAGCAATCAGAAATCAGAGTCTGGAGCTTCCTAAAAGACAGCAGCACCGTATTATTGCACTTCATTCAGTGCTGCCAGCTGCTAAAAAACAGACAATCGTACACAGATTCCAGAATTATGGTATTTAATTTTAGGCCAAAACACTGTACATTCAAATCCAACAGAAGTTCGAAACACATATGAATATTCACAATACATCCATGGATTCACCATGTTGACTTCAGATGGCTCAGACTAACGGCCAGTGTTTATTCTGCAGACCACAGGGCTCACTGTGCAAAACAAAGTTTAAAAAAAAGTTACGATAGTATTTTTTAGTGACGCTAGCGCTGTAGGTCCAGACTGAAATATCTCAACAACAATTATCTGGAGTGCCATGAAATGTAGTACATATATTCATGGTGCCCAGAGGATTAATACTACTACTGACTTTGGTGATCCTCTGGCTTTTCATCTAGCGCCACTATAAGTTTCACATTTGTGGTTTTGAGTTAAATAACTCACTATATTAACTTTTGGATGGATTGTGATGAAATGTGGTTCATGCGTTCATGTTCCCCAGAGGATGAATTATATTAACTTTGATGATCCTCTGACTTTAGCGCCATCATCAGGTCAACATTTTAATGTGTAGCAATACTTTGGTTTATGACCAAATAACTGCAGAACTGGTGACATTCCCCTCAGCTGCACTTTGTGTTTACTTCATGCAACATGGAGAACATTATACCCGCTAAACTTAAACAAGTTAACATAGTGAGCATGCTAACAGCAGCATGTTAGCATTGAGTTCAAAGTGCTATGTGGACAGTTAAATATTTTTTTGTTTTTTTCACGCCAAAAGCCAAACTAAAAGGGCATTTAAAGGGCCAGTGTGTAGCATTTAGGGTCATCTGTTGGCAGAAATATAATATTCATAACTATGTTTTCATTAGTGTATAACCACCTGAAACTAATAATCATTGTGTTTTTGAATCCTTAGAATGAGCTATTTATATCTACATAGGGAGCAAGTCCTAACGGAGTCCGCTATATTTGTACAGTAGCACAGAACAATAAACCAAACACCCGGGACATTCATGTTTTTGACATACTAAACCCACACACTGGCCCTTTAAATCAAAGTTGTGGCATACAGTTACAAATAGTTTGTGGCAGATCCAGGGGTAGTTTTCTGAATACATATTTCTTACATTGTTAACATGTGATGAAAACTCAACCCCATACTATTGAACTATCATGTAAAAAAACTAAATATGACTTGTTGACATGTAGGGGTTTTAGGAATTACTATAAAGGGCTGAATTATCGAAAAATACGGTAACTACTGAACATCTGGAAACACAAGTGGAGGTTAGACATGACGTCTTTTTAGTCAGAGACAATCACAGATAAAATAAACAGCAAAACTCTAACAAACATTTAATGAACAGACAGTGACAAACAAAGTTCATAATCAGAAACATAGTTCTGTTGAATGGTTCAACCACCATCAAAACTCTGGAATACTTCAACCACAAAATGTCCATTTGTATATTAATTACTCACCACGCGTTGCCTTGAATTGTTGCATGCCTCCACGGTGAACCGAGAATCAAAAACCAGAGAAAAGTCTTGATCAATTAAATGAATGGAGGCCAATCCAACAACAGCAAATCATCAAGACATCCGTTCACAAACTCTCACACAACTCGTGCAGTACAATCCAAGCTTCATTTATCCACTCGTATGCTGAATACTTCCCAAACACGTGCATCTTTGCTAAAACTTTACTATCCAAAACACTTTGGACTCGCACAGACCAGTAGCACGCCTTTGCAAGCGTGAGACTGTTGATGCAAAAGTGTTTTGAATAAAAAGATCTGGGTCAAAATGCATGCGTTTAGGAAGTACTGAGCATACGACTGGAAAAATGAAACTTGGATTAAACTGCTCGAGTTGTGTCAGAGTTTGTAATGTTTTGATAGAGTTTTGCTGTTGTTAAACACAAATCTCCATTTGCTTAATTCATCAAGACGTTTCCCGCTCCATCAAGACGTTTTGTGATTCTCCTTTCACCCTGGAGGCCTGCGGGAAAAACAAAGTTGTTTTCAAGAATTCAAAGTAACACGTGGTGAGTAATGTATGTTGTGGGTGAAGTTTTCCCTTAAGATATTTTTAAAAAGGGGCAGTTCACCCAGAATTAGACACACACACAAAACCTCCACCCAAATAAAATGGAGGTAAATCAATTTTAGTTTGTGCTGCTCAAAGTGTTTTAAAAATCATGTAAAAACAATGTAATAACTACTTGTAACCACACACTCAAGATAATTGCAGAAGAAACAGTTTGCATGAAAACTGTTAACGAGTTCTGTGGTTGATCCAGCCAACATGGTACTATTAGCATCCACACTGTAACACATTTAGTCATTATTATTATTATGCATCGAGCTCAAAGTCTTATGGGAAGTTATTGTTATTTTAAGTGGCTACAGTGAGTCCGTTGATGCTTTTAGCAGTTATATGGCTAACTTTGTGTCATGCTAGCTGTTTTGTAGCGTGAGGCCAAAACCTTCGCCGTCACACGTGACATTTACACTAATTGCTTTCATGACTAAGAACTGTTTTAATTGCTGTTTTGTTTTGATTTTTTGCAAACTTGCGTGCAGCAGAAGTAGCTGGAAATACAGCCTTATAAATAACTTGTGGCTAACTTGTCATCCAACAGCTGAACCACAATTTCTGCAACCACATGAGAATTAATTTAGTAAGTACACAGACACAAAGTATTGCTACTTGAAACGTCACAAATCAAACAAATACAAATAAAAATGACTTTATCCTTAAAATGGAATTATTCTGTAAATGTTCAATTAATAATGTTGTGCTTTCCACGTCCCGACTGATAACTATAGAGGAAACTATAAACAATAATAACATTGATCAGCTCCTCAGCAAAACAAGAACCAACCCCCTCTTAAAAAGTCATTCAGGAGTGCACTTGTGGAGGAAACCAAGAAAGTGAATTTAAAACAATTAAAATAAATTAGATAAATTCAATCAATCATACAAATAAAACTACTAATCTTTGAGCTCAGTTTGACATAAAATACACTGATTTACCATTAACGGCTCAACTAAGATGATAAAATAACTTTAAAGTCAACGAAATGAAATAAAACTGAATAAATCCTAAACTGGTCCAACAATATTAAAATTACTTATATATAAAAAGAAAGAAATATATTTCAGGATTGTCACATAAAGACTCTGATATCTGATTCCTCCCTGAGTTCGGCCTGCCTACTACATCGCTCCTCTAAAAAGCTGTTTCATATGTGACTATTTCTGTATTTAGTGACAGCTGATATCTTAGCTCTTCAGGATATGACGGCCTTTTGTGGAGGATAAAGCTATTCATCGATTTGATTTCTCTTGTGGGATTTGATGGAAGAAAAGTCTGCTCACATTTCAGCCGGAGCAGAAGGTGTTCTCTCAGATCGCTGGCATCACTCATGTTTTAAAGGAGGGTCCCAGGACCGTTAACTCATTTAGTTCATTAAGGTGCTTTTCCTCGTTAAACTGCCTCGTCACGACTCCATCTCAATGCTCAAATAAACAGAAAACACACAAATAAAAACATCCATTCAAACACCTCACAGGAAAAAACTCAAATCTCCTGCCACCGTTCTGCATCATTTTCTCTTTCTGTAAAGAATAAAACTTCCCCGTCGTTCTGGAGGACCTGGCGACTGCGGCGGCCATCTTGTTTGTGGCTCACAGATGGGAGGAGGTGGAGAAGCAGAGTTTCAGGGTGAAGGGGTTGGAGCTGTCTGCAGGTCAGAGAAGGGAGAGCAAGTATATAAATAAACTGTATGTATACAATATATAAACAAACATTGTTAACAGTGGATGTGAAGGTTTTCATTCAGATATAATAAACTTAATGAATCTATTTTACAGGCAAACATCTGTGCTGAGCCTTCACCCCAGCAGAGAGGTTGTGTCTATTCGTTGTTTTTTATCAGATCAGTGTGAAGCCTGACATCTAGTGGTGTCTATCAGCTGTTGGCGTAAGATGATGTCACCACCTGAGTTGAGCCAGCAGCAGTACGTAGTTCATACTTGTTGTTTTATTTTTAAAACCAATGTCAGAGATTGATCATATGATCAGTTGAGAGCAAAAATTGGCTGTGGTCGAATAAAAAAAACTAAAAAGGTCCTAATGTTTTTTTCCTTGACCTCGATGGAAAACATCACGAGGTCAAGGAAAGATTTGAAGGAGAATTCATAAGACTTTAGGATAATAAGATAATCCGACTGCACTTACACTATGCTAAAGTTGTTGTTTTTAAATTGTTAAAATAGAAAATAAGTACAGTAGCAAACTCAATGGTGTACAATTCAAGTAAAGATTCCTGACAAAAACATAATCCAACCTCCTAAGAAGGATGTTTTTAATTTATCCACAATGTACAATTAAACCGGGACGGTGGATGTCATTGACATCCGGATGGTGTGTCACTTTAAATGTTCCTGCTGCAAGGAATTATGGGACGTCATTATTTCCTTTCCTTTCATATAGGATGGTCCAGTGTACCCTATGCTAAAGGAGATAAGAAAAACACATTTCCTTAGCATTTAGAGAATTCAAACAGCTTTTATCAGCCATTGTTTTTATAAACTCTCACTGTTGGTGCATTCAAAGACACTGGGACTTCTAAGACTTGAGGGATGGCTGCTGAACAGCAACTTTCTAAAAAACATTTTCTACACTATCCTTTGAGCAACGCCCAGCTGTGCGTAACACACGATAGCATGCAAAGATTGGGGCCCGAACTTGCTAACATAGTACGATTTTACTGATTTTCAACATACTAAACTCTAAAATCTAAGATAATTGAGATTCGCTGAGTGCATCATCACACCCACAGTTAATGATATCTTTTTTAATCTGCTTCTTTACTTTCTATCTGATGGATATTTATTTCATGTCTGTGTACAGAGCTGGAGCCAGGATGGGTCAGCTTATCTTAGCATAAAGACTGTACAAACACTACCACTCACAACACTTGTTTGTTTAATCTGTACACAAAGAGAAGAAGTCACACGCTGGAACTATTTCTTGAAGAACAGACGCTGTGACTGCAGATCTTCCTGAAGTCTTGCTGTCTCAGTGAGGTCGCACAGAAGCAATGAGCAGATGGATAAACCGTTTGGTGTTTGTCAAGGTGAGGCAAAAAGAAAAGGTACCTGGTGAACTTGGGTTGATATTTTATTGGACAGTCACCACTGCATTATCAGTGTGTGTCAGTTAGTTGAGTACTTACTGGGTATTCTGATCTGGTGGTGGTTGAGGACGGTCAGAGCCTCCACAGCATCAGTTTTACTGTCGAACTCCAGCAGACCAGACAGAGTCTTAGAGCTGGCTGCTGGGGTGAGGAGGAGGAAGAGGAGGAACATTGATAAGGAAGAAGAAAAAGGAGAAGAGTGGAAAATATGTGTCTGAGTTGTAATATCTCAGCTAAATATATATCTTCTATTTATAATTTATCTAATAAGCATAAGTCATATTGTTTCTATAGCTCTATGCTGTGTGATTGGCTAAACTCACATTTGGCATCGAAGACCTTGAACTTGGTGAAGGCGGGAACGTTGTGTTCAGTACAGAGCTGCAGATGAGAAACAAGGTCAGACTGTTTTTAAAGGCACAGTGTGCAGGATTTGGTGGCAACCAGTGGTTGCAGAATGCAACCAACTGAATAAGCCTCTGCTCACTCCTGACTTTCTAAGACTGCGGTAACGTGAGCCACCGAGTGCAAAACCGTAGAAAAGCTGTTCGCTCCAATAATACACCTCGTGCAGGTGTGACCTCACCTTGTGCAGCTGGTGCTGGCTCAGGGTGGGCGGGGCGTTGTAGAAGTGCAGGACGGCGGAGGGTGGCTGGATGATGTTCCTGCTGCTCTGTGCGCTGCTGAAGCGGTTGTTTCTGCTCAGACTGAAGTCCTGGTAGCTGCTGCTGCCGTCGGCCAGCTCAAACACCTGACTGGGAATCACCGCCTGCTGTTTGGACACACTGAGGGGTGAAGGGGGGGATAGGGGATAGATGGGGATAGATGGAGGGATATCTTTCAGTCTATTTCATACTTTTATGTTTCAGTGACATTTCGGCTTGATGGTTGGTGCAAAAAGAAAGGTGAGGAGGTGGCTATAATCAGTAGGATTCATCCTCTGGGGACCATTCATATCCACAGCCATGTCATGTAATTTTAGTTATTGAGATGTCAGGACTCACCAGACGTTGAGTTTTTTGCCAAACACCTTGATGCTGTTGAGGTGAGTCACGGCCCGGTCCACGGCGTACTCATCCCCCATCTCCACCAACGCCGTGCCGGCAACGCTCTTCATGAATTTCACCTGCGAATACAACCAATCATGAATCATGTCAGGTTTTCAGAGGGATCATTTCTTCCAGATGATTGACAGGTGGCAGAACTGTGACACATCCATGACCCCATCGCTCTGAGGGTCAGCACACACCTTCTCCACGTTGCCGTAGAGACAGAAGAGGTTGAAGATGCAGCTGCAGTTCATCTTGGCTGGATGGAGGCCGCTCACCATGGCGACTGAGCTGGAGGCGCCGTGGCCCAGAAAGGAGGAGGAGGAGGAGGAGGAGGAGTAGGAGTGGGATGTCTTAGGGAGGAGCAGCGGGTAGGAGATCATGTCCTGCACCTCCTCACTGCTCCTCCTGTACCTGCAGTTCCCAGGCAGAGGCAGCAGGGGGCAGTGTGAGCCTGCAGAGACACAAAATACTCTGGGATTAGAAACACTGGAGGACTGTCAGGGATCAGGATGAGACAGACAGACAGACAGACAGACAGACAGACAGACAGACAGACAGACAGACAGACAGTACCATAACCGTTGGATGGATGCTCTCCAAGTATAGCCTGCCGCTGCCTCCCCTTTCCCCTCTCTGCAACACACACAAACACAGACATCTTAGCTAAATAACAGCTCACAGGAAGGTTGTCGCTAGTAGCACTGTCTCTTTCTCTCTCTCTCTCTCTCTCTCTCACACACACACACACACACACACACACACACAGTGAAGTGGGTCTTGCTGTAATGGTCGGGGTTAGCAGAGTCTGACCCACATAAGCACATAAGGCCAGAGCAGCGGGAGGTGAAAGTGAGCGCTTCCTCTCTGATGAAAATCTATTTTTGGCCTCCACAGCAGCATCAGCAGCTTCACCAACCACCTTCAGACTGCAGGTTAACCTTCGAGTGTCCAGGCAGAGCTCAGTGAGCTGCTTCACCTCCACACCAGGAACATCTCCACACAACCCCCTCTCACTGCAGCTCGGATCACTTCACCGCGCAGTTATTTCAAGAAGAATATGAAGAGTTAGTACTTCCTGAATGACTGGCAGAAGGTCAATCTCAGCTTCATGACAGTTCAATCAGATTGAACAGATGACTGCATGTGAATGCAGAATCTGTAGGCAACGGGACAAGATTTTGCAATCACGAGTGTTCTGATTTGCATTCGTAGTTTGTAGTTTTGCAGTCTAAGTAGTATCGACCAATCACGTTACAGCGGGCTTTGGTTGCATGCAGGTTAACAGTCGAGAGCAAAAGAGGTGGAAAACATTGGTTGAAATGAAATCTGAGAACCCATCGGCTCTCGTCTGACGACAATTTAGGCGTATAATGATAATAATAATGATGGAAAATAACTACTACTAACAATAACAGCAGCAGTGGATATAACAATATATATAATAATAATAGTAATACAAGCATTAAAGGTATCAGTAATAGTAATAGAAATGTGACGAATAGTGGAGCTGGACATAATGTTTGTACAGTAGCCCAGAATGGACAAATTGAACACTTAATCTAGACCGGGCCATTTGCATTTTCGCCTTTGCCACCGTAGCTCTCCTACACATTTAGCACACGGGAGAAGTTTCAGTTGGTTGCAATCTGCAGCCTCACCACTAGATGGCGCCAAATCCTACACACGGGCCCTTTAAGTTAACAAACGTGATTTTCACGATCACACATTGTGCAAAAACTAAAAATGTATTTAGTTTTTCTGCCAGGCCCAAAGTGTTGTGTAGAGGTTCAGGTGTTTATTTGTCTTCACACCAGACACAAAGCCAATTTTTCACCTAGCGCTATTACATATAAAATCAATCAAGATGCAAATAGAGACTCGCAAATCTATCAGCATTTATATTCTCCTGACTTCACTGACTTCCTAACGTTGCTGAATCAGAGGATAAGCTCTTCCTCCTCCTTCGTTGTGCGTCTTGCATCAGTAACGCGAGGTGAAAACTAATTGAAAGCTCCCTGACAACCAACGCAACAACACCTGGAAACACCTGTGTGTGTGTGTGTGTGTGTGTGTGTGTGTGTGTATGTGTTGTCCTACCTCGCTGCAGGAGGAAGGGTTTGGTGTAATCCCAGCTGCTGTTGTCATTGCGGACGACGTTCAGTCTGTTGGGCTGCAGGGGGCGACAGAGCACAGCACCTCTGGGTGGGTGTGTGTGCGTGGGCTGCTTGAGAGTGAGGGTGTGTATGTGTGCATGCACCCGAGTGTGTGTTTGTCGAGAGCACTGTGGGTGCGCGAGTGTGTGTGTGTATGTGTGTGTGTGTGTTTACCCGAGCGTATTCGATCTTGAGCGTGCAGCAGCCGGCGTAGATGTCGGCTCCGTTCAGAGCCAGTTTGGCCTTCTGAGCGTCCGCCACTGACTCAAATGTTAACGAGCTCGTTAAGGATGACTCACCAGGAGGAATTTAACCAGCCAATCAGAAGAGAGAAAACAAGACCACCACTGTCCTCAAGGAGATCTACTGTCAAATTTAGAGGATCTGAATTTGATTTTCCTCAACTTCAACTCAACTTCAACTAATCCTCTGCCCTTCTGTTCTCATCATGTTGCATCTATAGCAGCTGATTTTGTATTTTTACATTGTGGAGATCTGAGTACTGTCTCCACTGACGTGCAACTACACACACACACACACACACACACACACACACTGTCAGGATATTCCACCATGGCCTGGATGCCATTGCGCTTGAAGATGACGATGCGCTGGACGTTAACGATGGGGTTACAGACGGTGTAGAGAACATCCTGAGAGACAGAGAGAGAGAGAGAGAGAGCACAGTAATGACTGGCAGAAATCACAAGAATAACCCAACTCTATTTTTTATTTCAAACATGAAATGTTTTGCAAATGATTGACAGAAATATGAGAAAAGGTTTGTGGTTGGATGGTGGAAGTTCTGGTGGAGGTCTTGTTCAGGCAGAGGATGTAGTAGATTAAGAATTAGACATCATTTAAGTGTAGGGTGGATGAAGTGCTGGTGAGGGAGGTGCAGCTGAGGAAAGGGAAGTTTATTTTCCAAACATGAGAGAGGGGGTTCTGCTGGACTCACGGTGGTGATGGGGTACAGCGGGTTCTGGATGGACAGCAGCAGGACTTTGTTTCCGCTGGTGGGGTCGTCTGCGTTGGTGGGTCTGGTGATTCTCTGGCTGGTGGAGAAGTTGAAGAAGGCCTGCTGCTCGGCGACGCAGACGGCCTCACGAGCTCCGCACGACACGCAGCGCTCGGCGCTCTCCACGCTGTCGTACTCCACCAGAGCCTGGCGCTTAAACGGCATCATCATCACGTAACTGCCGACAGAGCAGATAAGACAGGTTTGTCTTAGTGTGAGACAGAGCTTCAGTCGTTTTATGTAGTTCTTATCACGCTGATGTATGTTCAAGTGTTTGGTTTTAATTAGCTAGTTTGGTTTTAATTAGCTATTTGATGCAATAAAAATAGGTGGAGTCAGGTATCTCTGTGTCAGCAGACACGCAGACGATGTTTCCGAGACACGAATGGCGAGTCTGTGGAACAGAACGGGGGTCAATTTGATCATGAATGTATTCATAGAGATATTAGGGTTGGTGTCTTTCTAGCCAAACAGTCACATGGTGCTAACGTAGCAGCTAGGTGGCTATCACGCTAACAAGCTGTGCCCGTGCTTGGCACGCTATTGCCTTGGTCGGCCTTGATACGGAGGCTCCAGTCCCCCGATCACTGCTGCAGACTCTGGCTTTAAAGCGCAGAAAACATGGCCGCCCCCATATCTGGGATATTAAGGCTTCTCTTTTGTACAGTGGGAGGAAGTAGAGAATTGTCGTCCATTTAAAAAAATACATGACAACATAACATAACTTTCTATCGTGTCTAACAACTCACGACCCCTCTGTATCTTGTGACCCCATTGTTTAAACCTATAACTTGGTTTGTGATTGGATGATTGATCTGAATATTACTGGAGTCAACAGAAACATGCTTTCTACCAGGTTTTTATATCAAATGATCAATGTAAGGCTGATTGATTAACCAAATGACCAATTGTCATAGACATAGACATCAGTTATATATTTCAGACTTGAAGGATTAGAAACACAAGTCACATTTCTCAATACTGATCCTGGCTCTGTAATTTGAGAGCTTCCATTCCTCTGTCTTCTTCCCCTGAATATTTCAAAAAGAAATGTGAGCAATTTCTCTTCACTCGGCCTCTTTCATGGCTGTGTGCATGGCTTGGTTTTTATCACCACTTTTGAGAGTCCTTTCAGCTCTTTTAATGATCTCTTCAACACAATGAATATCTGTGATCTCAGCGGTAACAAACACGCACAGAGATCAGTACAGCTCCACACTGATACATCTGCAGCGGAACTGATGCTGACAGAGATAATGATTCTTGTCGTAAAGGATGCTGACACTGAAACAAGAAAGAGCAACTAGAAAATTGTGTGGCTGCTACTGCCAGAAGACATTGCAATATATCTGCCAATATTACAGTTATGAGTAAGCATGTATGCATCATAGGTCCATAGGCCACATGATGTGTGTACAAAAATCGAAAAAGAAAACTGAGAAACTATGGGTGGTACGAGGCTTCACTGAAAACGCAAATATATATAGTGTTGACATACTCTTGAAAATGAGAGAAGCTATCGTTTCTCTCATTTCTGCAATTGAGATTCATAATCTTGGATTTGTGATGGACCTAAGAATTGACCTAAAAATGGTGTATGAACAGTTAAAATCGTGGGGTGACAGCAAATTGTTAGGAAAAATTACAGAATAATTCTCAAGCTCCCATTATACACACCCATTATAAAATCTGAAATGGTCCCAAAATGTTCCTGAAACTTAAACTGTGATTTCATGAAAACTGTGCTAGCCATCAAAATACCAATTTGACCCAATACAGTTCAGATTTTTGTTAACCTTTTAAACTTCAAAAATGTTTCTACGTTGAAGTATGGCGAGTTAGTATGGGCCTAAAGTTGAGTGTTTTTTTAGCTCTCTTCACTCCAAAATCCAATGTGTGTGTATGTGGAAAAACCCCCGACGTTTTTCACGTTTTTCGGGAAAACGGCGGTGTGAATATCTGAGAAAAGTCATAGCACACTTTTCCCGATCAGCACATTTTAAAGTATTTTGATCAGGCGGCAACCTTCAGTTACAAGCCAATGTGGAAGTGTCTTAAAACGTGCATTCTCTCTCCCAACCAGCAGGGGGCGACTCCTCCGGATGCAAAAAGAAGTCAGATTGTATAGAAGTCTATGAGAAAATGACTCTACTTCTCACTTGATTTATTACCTCAGTAAAGTACCACATAATGGCAGTAGTGATATTCAAAGTACCCTATGGGAACGGCTCAAGTCATTGTATTTTGTCAGGCGGCAACCTTCAGTTCTGCAGAGTGAGGCCAATGAGGAAGTGTCATAAACTTGCATTCTCTTTACTGACCAGCAGGGGGTGACTCTGATTGTATAGAAGTCTATGAGAAAGTGACTCTACTTCTCACTTGATTTATTACCTCAGTAAACATTGTAAACATGAGTTTATGATCTCAATCTCTAGTTTCAAGTCTTCTTCAATACAGCATGATGTTCATTTAGTACATTATGGTCCATTTAGAGTATCATTAGATAATAGACCATAAAGCAGAGTATGCTTTAGGACGGGCTTACCGCTGACGCTACCAGAGCCGTATACGGCGTCACTTCGTCACTCCTCCTCATTCAAAATATTGTAACTTCTGTCTATTGGTTGCAAAAAAACAACAACATGGCGACGGCCGTAATCCAAGATGGCGACTGTGAAATTTGCCGAACTCAACGATTCAAAACAGCAGTGATGAATGTCTGTAAATCAGGTTATTCTGATTGATAGCTCAATAGTGTAAACTATACCTGCTACATACAGAAAGAGTTCAGTGTCAGTAATCTTTGGACTGCGTGTGAGAGAAGAGTCAAAGGAATATGTGCGGATGGAAATTTATGGAGTAAGTATTTGTTACCAGATGTTGCCGAACTTGTCGAGCGCCTCCACCAGATCAGCCTCCACCACGGCGTCACAGAGCCCTCGGACGTGGACGACCGGAGACGGTGGGATGCAGTGACTGTCCTCCACACCGTCCTGCAGAGAGAAGACAACTGAGACAATGAAGACAATCTACACTAGAAAGGTGCACTCAGTACAGTCACGATACTCTTTACTGCTGACACTTTAACTACATGAGGCTGAGAATACTTGTGTACTTTTACTGCAGATACTTTAACCAAGCTAAGAATAATTGTGTTCTTTTGATGCATGAAGCTGAGAATACTTGTGTGGTTTTACTGCTGATACTTTTACTGCATGCAGCTTAGATTACTTGTGTACTTTTATTGCTGACACTTTAACTACACAAAGCTGATAATAATTGTGTACTTCTACTGCTGACACTTTAACTAGATGAAGCTGAGAATACTTGTGTACTTTTTAACATATAGAATGCAGGACCTTTACTTGCAATGCAGTATTTTTCATGGTATTGTTGGTATTTTTGGT
The DNA here is from genome assembly GCA_032191485.1 of Leptoclinus maculatus. NCBI lineage: Eukaryota > Metazoa > Chordata > Actinopteri > Perciformes > Stichaeidae > Leptoclinus > Leptoclinus maculatus. The sequence continues at coordinate 23,697,517 of JAVDOI010000009.1, forward strand.
CTCTTTGTTCTGCTTTTATCTTAAACTCGATGTTTCAAGAATATTTTTAGGTCGATGGCAGAGAAAGTAACGTTGGTCTAGAGCGTTAGTATAATAAAATAAAACTTTATTGATAGTCATGGGTTGTTGCAGGAGGCGTTAAAGGCGTGTTGTCTGTCTGTGCAGAGAGCCGGTCGTCAGAAGACATCAGTGAGGTGTGGGTGAGAAAAAAATCAGTTACAGTGAGAAAATCTTCTCACGCCGACAGAGCGACAATAAAAACATGTTCATCTCTCAGGAAGCGCTGCAGGTTTTGCAGCCCGACCTGTTTTCCGTTGCAGGTTCAGACGCTTTACACCAACGCCTGCAGGAAACTGTGCTCCGAATGGGGCCTTTTGAGTTGATGACCTCTCTAGATGATGTTATCTGACTCACAGCATCAGTGCAACAGATTTTGCGTTGCGCTTTATCTTCGCTGACTAAATGACACACGTACAAACTGTTTCCTGTCGATTTAAAAAGCGTTTAAAATTTTAATTTCCCTCTTACAAATGGAAGGTCTGTATTCCTCGTTGATGAATATATTGTGTTGTATCAATGTTGAAGTAGGCGACGTCTCGCCCGTGTTTACCAAAACTTCAGCGACGCATTGCTACGTCGTGACGACATAACGGCGTGTGTTTATACTTCTTGTCAAGATGGCGAACACACATTTGGAAACAAACCACATACTTCAACCATGACAACTGGGTTTGGATTTTACAAAATGGTTGTCTTATATTCGCTTCAATGTGGTCATTAAATGCAACGCAAAATTAAATTCTGCTTAATTCGCTCCAAATATGCATAGTAATACACATGTGTATCTACCTTTCATTTTACTTAAAAATTCGAAATCCTTCAATTTTTATTCGATTTAATTTAATATTTTCTTTGTTTCATTATTTTTTATATGTATGTATGTGTATTCTATATTTTCTTTTATTATGTGTTAGGTTTATTCTTTGTAATATGGTATATACTTTAAGTCGATTGAAGATGATATATCATTATTATGCTTATAATTAACCTACAAGCATGTATCTGTACACACGTGTATTTTTCCTTTCCCTTTCTTATGAATGTATTTTTGTAATGCACAGATGGAAATGTTTATGCATCTTACATATTGGTATTGTTATTACACAGTAGCGTAAAGTAGCTGGGACGTGCTATAAAATAACAGCTTTTCTGGAGAGTCGACACAGTGGAGCGTCTTGACCAGTCGACTGTAGCAGTGTGAAGCAGGTTTGCTTCGACTGACAGGTGTTCAAAGCCTTTCACAGCAAACTGTGGCTGCAGCTTGGTCGTCACATTTTTAGCTTGTGTGGCTAAATTATTCTTGTCTGCCTGAGTGGTTTTTTTTTGGCTGCAGTGACTGACCGAGATGGCAGCGGAGTGTTAACCTCAAACACGTCCCTTCTGAGAAACATTTCTACAGACCGTGGTCTGTTCAGACGAGCGAGCACTCGACTGCACCTACGCCAGGCTCGGTTACTGTAGCAACGCCAAGCAGGAGGCAGGTGGTTGAAACATGCCGCGGCGTTGAGGAGGAAGAAGAAAAGGTGCTACAGAGCTATTCATGAGTCAACAATACAGAGACTGGATGTTTGTTTTTAGTTCATAGTTATCTTTGTGACGACAATAAGTAGAGAATGTTTTCCTCCTCTTTCTCCTCTGCAGGAGTACAGAGCATGTGCAGCTCACACTGGCCTTTTTTTGGTGAATGCATGTGTCTTTATTACATGTGTGTGTGTGTGTGTTTGAGCGTTCACTGACATGTTTCATTTCCGTCAGGCTGCTGTATCATTACAGCCCCGTCTGACTCTCCTCCTCCTCCTCCTCCTCCTCCTCCTCCTCCTCCTCCTCCTCCTCCTTTCCCATCTTCACCCCTCCTGCTGCCTTCACCTTCATCACCTCCTCCTCTTCCTCTGCGAGCTAACAAGCCTTTAACGAGGCTAACGAGGAAGGATGATACATCATTTATAAACCCCTAGGGTGGGTGTGTGAGTGTGGACAGAGAGGAGATCTGACGCGTTGTCCCTGTGCAGCTCCTGTAAACAGACAGAGCTCTGTGATGTCTGAACGACGTTTAAAACACAGACTGTATTTTTGAAGACGAGTCAGTCTACTGAGACTGCAGCAACACGGAAAGTCCTGTTAGCTCCTCCTACAGGCTACAGCGTTCCTTATAGTTGCATTATGAACAACATCTTATCGACTTTTACTACTGGGGCTTAACATTTTAAAGTTGCCGTGAAGGTGGCGCTAGAGGAAAATAAAAAACAAACAGGCTCAGAGCGGTGTCTCCCTCTCTGAGTGTCTGAGGAGAGGAAGCTTTGTCTTTTAGGTGAGAGTTTACCTGCTCATACAAATCAATGCACAGAGAGGAGAGAGGACAAAAGAACAAGTATTTACCTGCCAAACTACTAAATTAGAAATCTTCCGGGGCGACTCCTCTGATTGTATAGAAGTCTATGAGAAAGTGACTCTACTTCTCACTTGATTTATTACCTCAGTAAACATTGTAAACATGAGTTTATGATCTCAATATCTAGTTTCAAGTCTTCTTCAATACAGCATTATGCTCATTTAGTAAATTATGGTCTGTTTAGAGAAGATTCAACACTACCACAGCGTCACATTCCGTGTACTGGTTGCAAAAAAACAAGATGGCGACGGCCGAACTCGAAGCATCAAAACGGCAGTCCACAAACCAATAGATGATGTCACGACAACTAGGTCCACTTATTATTTACAGTCTTTGATTTTTCCACAACAGGGTTATGCAAATAGTTCACAATAAAAGCCTTGTTAGGAAACTGAGGGATTCTGTCCAATGAAATGCTTCAAGGCTTTTAATTTGAAACTTATACAGGTATCGGTACAGGTGGTGTTGTGTTTGCATTAACTGCATAATGACGTTACAACATTTTTACGAGAGCAGGCTTGATGTCAATCAGAGAAGAGATGAGCGGGTTCATTTTGAAACAACATTTTGAAGATATGTTGCTTTTTAAAAACCTAACTTTTCAGAATAAAACGGCTCACTATTCAGGATTTTAAAGGAGGCTTCATACTAAAACATGACCAAATATCAATCAGAGTGAATTAGTTATACAGGCATGTCTCTAATAAAAGCCTGCTTCATATGAATGCCCCTCTGCAGTTGGTGGACAAACCAATCAATGGATGGATGAATGGATTCATGAGGCAACTTGTTTCAGCGTTGTGTTTAGTCCGGCCGCCTGAATAAAGAAAATATACTCAGTTTCATTTTGTGATTAATTTTGTACTCAGACTCATTCTCTGCATCAGTCGCTCTGTTTACTGAAGGACTCAGTTCTCGGGTCAGTTTTACACCTTGAGTGGTGATTTCTGTTTGATCTTGACCCTCTTATATTAACCATAAAGAACCTGAGATCAAAGGTGCTTTAATGTTGGCTGAAGTCTGCAGACAGCTGAATAGTATAATCCACCGCAGTGCTGCAGGACATGCAAATCATCAAGAGGTAAAATAAAACTGACCAGTTTGAACGGAGTGACTGGCGTGTAGAAAGACAGGAACTGTACTTTTACTGGTGGTTTGATTAAGTTCATTTTTAATCTGGTTCTGTCCTGTTTGAGAGCACTTAGCTCCATCAGAGAGGAGGCTAATTAAAAAAACAGGAGCTGCCAGATTTGAATAATTCAATTGTTAAAACTGGTCTGCAGTGTTTAGATGTGGACAGACTTTCTGTCTGTCTGTCTGTCTGTCCATAAACAAGCTTCAAACTGACTTTAGCCTCTGCCGGTCTAAATTGGTGTCTCGGGCCGTCTGGGGAAAAACACTGTTGCTTGGTGGTCTGTTAGTCCCATGACGCTCTCTGTCTGCAGAGCATTGACTCATCGGTTGAGGAGGCAGAAAGCAGCCTTTGATCAGACTTCAATAAACTGTCTTACATCCTCCAGTGTGTCAAGATAAAACACACACATGCAGACAAACTCACATTTACCGAACATTGCATTGCACATATATCTATCTCTAGATGTGTGCAGCCTCTTCTGCATCCCTAAATCAGAGCATCTAGAAACCTTACAGAACCATTGAAACTCCCTAAAGGACCTTTAAAACTCTCAGGGACCTCGAGCAACTCCTCTTTGTGCTTTAAACATCCTGAACAGCATCAAAGTCTCCTAAATACCTTTAGAAACTCCTACATCATTCTAGAACCCTCCTGCAGGAGATCGTAGTACGTACACATGGATCTTTTTACAACCTGCAGGATATATCAAACCTCTTACAGAACCGCTAAAGGACCACACCCTAAATATAAATCAGACCTGTAGCATCATCTTCTCCTGAAGAACCAAACATCCTCCATTACATATACCACATTTGAAACCCTGTTTAAGTTTCTTGGGACTCTTATGCCGTGTTCACACCAAACGCCGCGTTAATCGCGTCATTCGCGCCGCCGGTCTTGCCGGGGACCATTTGTGTTCATTCGTGTGAATCACGCTGGACGCGCCGGAGAGGGGACGTGGCGTATTGCCCTGAAAGCCATTCAACTGTCCGCCATCAACAGTGGAAAAAATAACCTGTATTTCTGCTTAGTATGTGTTGTGGAAGTCTAAACTAAACGCCATCATGTCTGGGTTCATAACATCATCCGGAGGAGCTCCGTGAATTTAATCGAGGTGTATTCACTGTCTAGCAAGCCACACGTCGGCTGGTTTACTACAGCTGTATGAACCCAAAATAAACAGATTTGGCTGTGATTTAATGGCAATAAACCGACAAAAAGGGACTCCGGAGTAACTACGTAATGATGCCGATTTGTACTTGTTTTCTCAGTGGAGCTCGGATCGATCGGTGCTAGGCTATGCTAACATTGTAGCAGCTCCATCAACACTCAAAATAACGTCATCTAGACGTAAATACGGCATCGTCTATTCATTGTTTGTACCATATGGTTTACACACACACACATTTATCATAGTTTGGTCCGGTCTCTATTGATATGAGGTATCGTAGAGCTCTGGGTGAACACAGACGGCTACAGTATTTGTTTCCTGATTCAACAATGGCAGGACGTCAGTGATGACAGGAGAAATATCTCAACGCTGATAGGCTATCGCGCCACAGCGTCGCGCGATTTTTTTGCCGAAGTTGAAAAATTTCAACTCACGCGTTTGGGGCGTTTGACTCAAATTTGCGTCAATCGCGCCGCACCAAACGCACCGCCCCAACGCAAATTTGCGTCACTCCAGTCTCATCGCGTCTGTGCATAGACTTTGTATGTAATCTACTCGCGCACGTTTGGTGTGAACAAACTTTTAGAACCTCCAACAGGACCAAGAAAACCTCTTAGACTTTTTGAAATTGGATCACCAAAGTTATTACAGTTCATCTTGTGGGGAACATGAATGCCTGAACCACAACTCATGACAATTCATTCAATAGTTGGTGAGATATTTCACTCCAAAGACAAAAATGTTAACCACACAGGAGAGCAGTGGTTTGTTTCTTTAATTCTATTATATGATGTTATCTTGGAGTTCACCTCTTCATATATTGTGGCATGCTTCTCCAGACTGTAGGGTTCATGTGATCAAACCTAAACACAAAGAAGGTTACAGACTCACGCAGATTACCACAGGTATACTTATCTAAGTGAACAGATGGCCTCGCTTCCTGCTGAGTGCGGCCACTTCCTGTCACTGCTAAAACCTCACAGAGAGGCCAAAACGTCCCACCGAGCAGAGGATCAGAGCCGCGGATCACGTGGACATGAAAGATAATACTAGAATAAAAATATACAAATATCTCCAAGCTACATGAGTCTGGCTTATAAAACAACTCCTAGAAGTCTTCATGTGGCTCACCGAGCTTTACTGGAGCACCTTGGTGAAGTGCTGTTGGACGGGTCTCTAAACACTGTGTTGAGGTCAGATCATTTGAGGTGATTACAAAACAATACAGTATAGACTGTATAAAAGTAGACGTAGCCTGCGATTCTGAAAAGTGAAGCGAATGCGTAAGTGTGTTAAACTTGCATTCTCTCTAATGGCCAGCAGATTGAAGTCAGATTGTATAGAAGTCTATGAGAAAATGACCCTATTTCTCTCTTGATTTATTACCTCAGTAAACATTGTACACATGAGTTCATGGTCTCAATCAATAGTTGCAATAGAGCATGATGTTCATTTAGAAAATTATGGCCCCAGTAAAATTGACGATAAAGCAGGGGCTTTAGGGCGGGGCTACCTTGTGATTGACAGGTCGCCACCGCGTTCACTTGTCAATCAGGATAGAGGCGTAGCGATGCTTATGCCTCCCAAGCTCCACCCTCTCTTCCAAAATTTGGTCACATCTGGCTCCAAAAAACCAAGATGGCGACGACAAAAATGCAAAACCCAAGGCTTCAAAACAGCTGTCTACAAACCAATGGGTGACGTCACAGTGGCTACATCCACGCCTATGACAGTCCACTAGGGCTGCAACTAACGATTGTTTTCATCAACGATTAATCTGCTGATTGTTTTCTAGATTGATCAATTAATCGGTTGGTCTACAGGTCGAAACAAAGTGAAAAATGTCCATGCGTCCAATAAGGTTTAGGAAAAGATCCTTGTTTGCGTTACAATAACGGTCGATAAGTACCGATATAGATCCAGCTATTTGAGTCAGTATCGGACCGATAGCAGCTCTAGTCGAACCGCCAAATCCAGAACATTTAAACCTTCCTATGAAGCTCCTTGAGCCTTCTAAAACCATCTCTTACAAAGCTTTTAATTTTAAAATAATAACAAAAAAAGGTTTCTCCAGAAACATGATGCTGCAGCAGGGAACATTTCTAAAGGAACACCATGAACAAGCATCTTCAAAACCTCTGCTAAACCCCTAAATTACCCACTGTGACTCTTAAGAGGCTGTAAAACATCCCCAAAGAAGCTCCTCCTGAGGAACAGATATGTCTATTTTAATGCTGCATGAAGTTTAATGCCTCTTTATTGTCAGGGCTTTATTCTGCAAACTTAGACCTCTCTGTCATTTGTTCTACAGTGAACTAATTTGATTTAAAATATTTTTAAATACTGAGAACAAGTGCAGAGGAAATTATTTTTTGTGTGTGTTTGTTTTCTGTTAAATGTAAATTAGTGGAAACTTGTCCATATTACAAGCATTATTAATATTCTTAGCGAGATTTCAACAGCAGGATTGACAGAAGCTGTTCCCCACCTTGGTCCCTCGGATCCTGCGGCTCCTGCTCTCGGTGACGCCGCTCCCCGCTGCCTCCTCTCCGGCGGAGTCCTGCTCCCCGTCCTCCAGCTCCTCTCCGCCGGCCTCCTCTTCCGTCCGGAGCCGCTTGGCTGCCCGGTGGTATCCTCCTCCTCCTCCTCTGTCTTCTCTCTCCTCCATCACGGACGAGACGGTGAATTCACGGATGAAGATGATCGGTTTAACGGAGGAAGAGACGGTAACACCTGCCAGCACTGAATATCTCTCTCTCTCTCTCTCTCTCTCTCTCTCTCTCTCTCTCTCTCTCTCTCTCTCTCTCTCTCTCTCTCTCTCTCTCTCTCTCTCTCTCTCTCTCTACTGATAGGAAATACACTCACTCCGCCACAATGACAAGCGCAAAACACAGACGCTCACATTCAGCGTCATTATGACCATACAAGGATTTGCTTAGACCACAGAGATGACTGATTATTTGGTTTTACTTGTATTATCTAAACAGATCAAAGCTGATTCTGTCTGCAGTGGAGAGGTGATTTTAACATCATCTGTTCTGCTCAATGATTTTAAACTGCATCACTGCAGCAGCCTCTAGTGTCTGCTTGCTGGACTTCAGTATATTTTTATTTTTTAAATGTTTTATTAAAGTGTAACTTTACCCACCAGGTCTCTGCATAAGTGCAACCACTGCACAATTTTTTAAAATGCAAAAAAAATGAAACCATGTCCACTTCCGTATGAGGAAAGCCTCGAAAGCCTTAAGTTTTATCTTAATCTAAAATTATATATTGTGATTTATTTCTTGATTATATGTTGTATTTATAATATGAATCAGTAAAATCACATACAAATGTAAATAAATATAGTGGAGTAAAAGGTAGAATATTTTCCCCTGAGAAGCAGGCCTAGAAGAAACCAGTAAAAAATGTAAAATACCCCAGTAAAGTACCAGTATGCCTTGAACTTACAGTACTTGAGTAAATGCACTTACATCAATGACGAGCTGAAAACTGAACTAGTCTCAAATCATTCAGACTGAAGTCTAAACTGAAGGAGAAGAGACGATGAGATGTGCTACTTTCTGCTTGACGAGAGACTCAAATGAGGACAGAGTCGGTCGTCTTTCTGCAGCTGCTTCCTCCAGGTGGAGCACACCTGTTAAACTGCTGCACCTCAGCATCGGAAGAGGAGCACCAACATCAGTGTTTATCATATTTACTCTCTAAACTTGACATCTGAGACTTCCCAGTGGGTTGTTGAAGAGGACTGGTGTGGCTGTACTTGTTTTGTGTTATATTTCGACATTGTGGGATGATTGTATGATCGACATACATTTGTTTAACAATGGGCCTCATGCAAGAACCATCCGTACGAATAGATTCGTTCTTAGTTGGCTTGGAAGAGTGATTTCGGAGAACATCCAATTTCCACGTATTTTGAATTGGTCCAGGCCTGTCGGAGGATTGTATATTTCATTACTATGAATCAATTTGCATTAGAACATCCTATATATTACACGTTATAGTTATGTTGACATTTTCTTGTTTTACTCTGCAATTTGAATTATAATATAATTCAAAATTGGCTTTTGAAGCTCTGTAAACCTCTGCGGTACCAATGTGAACATCTGAAGCTGCAAAACGACTTACAACTTTTCAAGGCACTATACTTTAACGCAGTCCTCCAGAGAACTAATTAGATCAATTTCAAATTTGGTCAGAACAATTTAAAGACCGTTATTATAAAAAAGTGATCAAATAAAAAGTTTTTATGGAACGACCTTACCGTGGCGGCCATTTTGGACATTTCTTTATTTTTTTACACAGTGAACATGTAAATAAACAAACGTTGGATGATTTCACTCACACCTCCTACATCTCTCTCTCTCTCTGTTTATGCCAAATACTCAAGTATCAGACACATTTTAGTGAACTGAAAACAAACAGTTTTAGACATTTTATTGATGTGAATATTTTGTAATGCACATTTTGAACACTACCACAGTGCATTTCAGTTTTTATATTAGTTTTTTTTTAATTATTATGACTTTAACAACAACAACAAACACACATCTTGATGAAAAATGTTTTTCTTCTGGAAAGACAGCCATGTTTCTGTGACATCAAGCGTGACCGTAGGTGACCTGTGTGTGTGTGTGTGTGTGTGTGTGTTTTCAGTATTATTTTCATGCTGTCCCACGCCAGTTAGCGACAACAGAGGGCTTCACTCTGCTGGCTCTCTGTATATACACTTATCTTGTGAGCACAAATGAATCAAAAGAAGGGAACAATTTAATTAAATTAAGGGAACAAATAAAATATTATGCGTACAAATTAGTAAATTGTGGCCTCAAGATGGATATTTTCTCTTCATGGCCTCTCCAAGGCTCTGTAAAAATACTCCATTACAGGTTAAATTCATGAATTAAAATGTTTATTTAAGTTAAATGAAAAAGTATTCCAAACAAAATGTACATGCTGAATTGTTGCTCTGGGTCGGTTTTATTATTATAATATGAAATATTGAAAATTAAAAAAATACCAGAATGTGAAATAAGTAGCAACATCTGCAGAGCAGGTTAAACTCTTTTAAACATTTGTGAATTTGAGTTTATATGCAAGCCTGAGATATGTGTATACCAGTGAGATTAGCATTAGTGCTAGCTATTAAGCAATTTACAAGCTAACTGAAAAGGTAACGGCTACCCTTCACTTACTTCCATACTCCTCTCTCCACAGTCTGCAGAGTCGGGAGACATATTGGATTGTTATAGCATGCCCTGAGCATCACCAACATTCATGTTGTAGTGTTTTCTTTGCTTCCACTTCTACACATTGTTGTATTATTGCCTGTTTGCTATTGTCTTCTCGTCCCACTATCTCCATCTGACTTCCTGCAGGCATGTGGTAGAGTGCTGCTGAGTCCTAAATAACTCAGCACTTTTGCACTTCATGCTCCCTCGTCTCAAAGGTAATGGGTTTGTGGTTAGATGCCTAAAATAAGGTCTGTGGTTAACAGGAGCTGAAGATATTCGAGCATAAAAATAGGTCGCTGGTAACAAGTGGGTAAAAGAGACTACTGAACGTCATCACTGAAACACTTAGTTTATAGCCTAACTTAGCTTTTTACTTCTGCTGATTGCATTCACCCTTTAAAAAAATCATAAAACTGGTGTTCATTTGTGACGATTATCATGCTGAGCGAAGACTTGTGAGTCGCATGAACTTTTGTTTGACACTGCTTTTTTTTTTTTTCTTAAACTGTTTATTTACACTATCTTCAGTTTTTCATCTCCAGCATCAACAGCAGCATAAAACAGGGGTGTAAATAAAGAAATGAAAGAACTCTCACTGATGAAGGTGGTGCCATTTGCAACTGAAAAAGATAAACCCATCTCTGTCATGGTAGTCCTTTTGTTTTTTGGGTAAAATAGTAAGTGGTAGTAAACAATCTGAATCTGACGTGGCACAGTCGTAAGAGCCCACCTTAACTTAAATTAAAGTTACGATAAGAATAAGACAAACGTTCTCCATTGTATTTTCTTTCTGTGAGCACTGAACTCAGAGAGGAAGTCAGCGTCTCAACATCCTTGAAATGAAACCAGAACAAATTAATTCCAATTGCACGAAGCTGGCTGTATGAGAGACAAAGAGGAAGATGAAGATGAGAGTCCTGAACTGATGCATCAAAACATCGACTGTGGAGACTGAGATGAGAATCGAGGAGACCAAAGATACGGATCCACCACGGTCACAGTCAGGATTCGGTGAATTTTAGTTTTAAAGTATGATGACTCTCAAACAAAAGTGTTTCTTTTAGCAACAGAAGTGAAGTTGTGATTCATCTCAGCTGTTATCTGTTGTAACCTTCAGTGTGATGTGACAAGGAGCTGCTGTTTGCACATGATCAAGCTCTGAACATAATGGCTGCTACATGGTGTAAATTACATTTCACGTTCATTTAGGTTCACGGTCATGACCACACTCGATACCGTGGTCACATTCTGTCCCTGCAGCCACATTCCCACTTCCTCAGACCAGATTCAGATAGTTATTAGTTAGTTGTTGTGGGGAGCCATAGCCACGTCTGGACTACCGAACGGGCCCATTGGGCACAGGCCCAGGGGCCCAAGGGGGTCAGGGGGCCTCAATTAAAAAAGAGAAAAAACTACCACAAGATGCTAATGACTGAAAAACGACCAAAACATTATTATAAAAACAAGACGACTACGAAGAGACCCATAGTTACTACAAAGTACAAAATACAATGAATCAAAATAGATGCAAAACAATAAAATGGGACACGCAAAGCAAAAAAAAAAATAGAAGCAAAATAAATGCGAAAGAAACCCCAAATGACTACAAAGAGACTCAAAACAACCACATATAATTGTTAAACATCTAGAAATAGATGCAAAACGACTACAAGGAGACAAAACAACTACAAACAACACAAATGACTACAAAGAGACACAAAACAACCAAATAGAAACATAACAAATACAAAAATAGATGTAAAATTAAGAAAATGAATCTGCTCTTCTGGTTTTGACCTTTACGGCCTGAAAGCCTGTATACCAGTCCGTCTGTATTTGGATCCTATCCCTGTTGCCATTACAACGTAACTGTGTTTTTCCAAAACACCAGGTAATGGCTGTACATGTTATGAGACATCAAATGTTCCAAGTTCTGGGTGGACGAAGACCAATGTAACAAACAGAACAGATTGTAAAGGAAGACAAATGTTAAGGCTGTCCCGCAAAACTCCAGTTACTGAGGCTGCTTTTTGTTGAGGTAATTTATGAGTATGTTCTTTTAGATGTAACTTGTATCGCTTAGCTCTGAACATTGGATCTATTGCTCCTGAAATTAAATTGGAATTTGATTTCTGTTCTTTTTTGGGCTAGATTGATGCATTTCAATGTAACCGAAATATGTAAAGCACAGGTGTCAATGCAGGTGATATATTTGATGTCTGCAATGATTTATGTTATGTGGAGCTGCATTTTGTCCCCATAAGGAAGGCAAATCCCCACAATGTGACTGTGTAAGCAGATTCATGTGCCCAAGGTTGGTAAAACACAAACTCACAAACACACAAAGAACCTCCCTCTCACTGTAATCATCCAATTGTAAGGAGCCGAGGGAGACACATTAGAGAGGAGCAGAGACGGTGTTCAGACAGCGGATTCTGTGGGACACTGATCTCGTCACCATGCTGTTCGAGGAGATCCTGGACGATGTCGGCAGCTTCTCCAAGTTCCAGTTCCTGCTCCTGTCCATCCTGTGCCTGCCCCACGCCATCCTCCCCCTCCACTTCCTCCTGTACAACTTCATCTCTGCGACACCTCCTCACCGCTGTGCCCTCGGGAGCCCAGAGGACGGCGGCGTGGTGTCGCTGGGCTCCGACCCCGAAGCGCTGGCCCTCAGGATCCCCCTTCAGACTGACGGCTCCTTCAGCTCCTGCAGAGTCTACGACCCCCAGCTGGCCTTTGACCTCGGCCCAGGAAATAGAACAGCACCTTGTCCCCAGGGCTGGATCTACGACCAATCGCAGTTCAGCTCCACAACGGCCACCGAGGTAAAGAAAAGCTCATTTATATCTATCAAAGCATTTTCTCTATTTCCTGCACTTGAATGTTGAAGTGAACTTCAAAGTCAAAGTGAGTTGAAAGTGAAATCATTGAAAAGTTTAAATTCCTGCACCACCGCAATCAAGACTATTAGCAGTGGTGGAGTACACAGATCTTGTACTTAAGTAAAAGTAGTAATACCACAGTGTAGAAATACTCTGTAACAATTAAAAGTCCTGCTTTCAAAATGTTAATTAAGTAAAAGTACAAAAGTATTCGCATCAAAAATATGTTTTTTGTCCCAAAAGTAAAAGTATTCATTATATAGAATAGCCCATTTCAGAATAATATATACTATATTGGATTATAATTTTGGATCCATTCATAGAAGTTATGCTGGAGTTTCTAAAGCTGCAGTTCCTCTAGTGTCCACTAGATGCTGCTCCAAGAAAAGAGTGACTGTGTCGACGTCAATGTGGAAACCTACGACTTCATTCACTATTTCTGATGTCGGCCTGAGCTCCGAGTGGGAAAACAATGTTCACAGTAATCACAAAATGAAACCCCTCATACAAGACAGACAGGTGTTTTAACCTGTCTGTCTCTCTGCAGTGGGATCTGGTGTGTGAAGACAAACATCTGAATCAAGCTCTCCCTACATATTTCTTCCTCGGTGTCATGGTCGGAGCCATTCTGTTCGGACATCTTTCTGACAAGTGAGTTCTTCAGGATTCATTAATGCTTTAAACCCTCACAGTGATCTGGTGCTGTGGCACTGGAGAGGGATCAATGCCGTTATTAATCATTAAACATCACCCCTTTCTGTGAAAGATAATCACAGTTTTGTTCAAATATTTCAACCTATTTATGATAGAAATCTTACTGTGACAAGTGTGACTCAACATTTGTAGATTCAACGCATTAATATCGTCAGTAGATTAGTTTTCTCGGGTTAGTTGGTTTCACCTTCTCACGAGATGACTCTCAGCTAACTATTCAACTTCAGTTCTGTTGACACATTTTTAACGCAGATTCAATTTTTCGCGTTTAAGTTGAACCAGTTTGAAATGTTTCACAGTGCGGTGAAACTGTTGACAGGCAGCCACATGTTTTAATAAAGAAGTGAGTCAATAATAATCATAACCACCGTCTTCACTCTGCATCACACACAACAGCAGGACCAGTGTAAAGTACATTTACTCCAGTACTGTACACATAAGTAGTACTTACTTTTATGCAACGTTTTAGTTTATATTGTACTTTTTACTCCACTACAGTTGTCTGACAGCTTTAGTTACTTTTCAGATTACAGTTTTTCATCTCGTTCCTGTTTGTTCAAACCACGTATCTCCAGATGTGTTGATGTTTGTGATAGTCAAATGTAATTAATGCAGCAGTGATATTAATCCCGAAACATCAGATATAATAGTAAAACACTGACAGGGAAGATTTTCCTGAACGAGTACTGAAATAAATTTTCTTGATAATATTTACATACTGTTACTTAAGTAACGTTTTATTTTTATTTAAGTAGGACTTTTACTTCTAGTCGAGTATTTTCACAGTGTGGTATTAGTACTTTTACTGAAGTAAATGGTGTAAATACGTAACATAACAGTACAGTAAATGTAAAATGCATTGGGTAGCTCTTGCTGAAAGATATTAGCCATCAATAGAAACAAAACATTTTTGTTTTAATTTCTGAATGAAAAATGATTTATTCAATTATTTTCAACAATTGGCAATGCAAGTGATTTTCAGGAACAATCAGCTGCTGCTCTGCTGATACACACGTGTGTGTGTGTGTGTGTGTGTGTGTGTGTGTGTGTGTGTTTGTCTGGCAACAACCGCAAACTCTCCACATGACTCTATATTGAATAAAACTCAAAATGTCAGTTACCTAATAATCCCATGTCATTGATTACTTAACACTGTCTCCACAATATTGTGGCTCTGCGCGTACACACACACACACACACACACACACACACACACACACACACACACACACACACACACACACACACACACACACACACACACGCACTTTGTTTTTGAAATTGTTAAAATCAAATGGTGGATACAATCTAATAGGGTTAGACTGAACTGAAACACTCTCTTGTGCACCAGTCAATCCTAAAATGAAATACCGAGCCTAAACACACGTTGAAGTAGGGCTGGGCTGATTATGCAATATGATGATTTTGTCCATATTCCCCAGCCATACGTTGAAGGGTCTTCTTGAATATGTTTGCGGTGTTGGTAATGGTATCTTAAATGTATGTATCCTTGTTGACGCTCTCTACCAGGTGAGCTAGATTTGATCAAAGTGATGTGTTTGTGCTGCAGGTTTGGTCGTAAGTCGATGCAACTGGTGGCTTTAATCACCTCCACCACGTTTGGAGTCACCTCGGCCTTCTCCACCTCCTACGTCATGTTCGCCGTCTGCAGGGTGCTCTGCGGCGTGGCCCTCAGCGGACTGTTGGTCATCGCCGTGGTCCTTGGTAAGAACTCAGAGATGCGATTCAAACCAGAAACGCTTTCATTTCGAGCTCACGTCTGTGTCGAAACTTATACCGACAATTCACATTCGGCGTTTCAAGACCAGAGGAACTCTTTTGTAGCTCTAAGAACTAGGGTTGGGCGAAGACCCGATCCGAAATGCGATTGACCTGAACAGGTCAATCGCATTTCAATATTATCAATATATAATACCAATGTCCACAGGTAGAAATCTGGCTCAACCTGGTTCTCTGTCTCAACACATTTCACTGCAGTCTGTTTGCTCTTATCGCGCTCTTCCTGTTCAGCTATCGAGTGGACGGACGTGAAGCACCGGACCTTTTCCGTTGTCGTCATGAGTTTGTCTTGGAGCGTGGGGAACATGCTCCTGGCCCTGCTGGCCTACTTCATACGTGACTGGAGACACCTGACGCTGGCGGTGACGATGCCCTACGTCGCCGCTATCATCTCCTGGTGGTGAGGTGGATGTTAGGAGTTTCTATTCTACATGCTGACAGTAAATATCTCAGTGTCTCTGTGTTTTGTAAAGGCCAGTTTCCTCATGTCCGTGCTCAGGTGGCTGCCGGAGTCGGCCCGCTGGCTGCTTACCAAAGACAGAGTAGAGGAGGCCAAGAAGTATCTGGTTCAGTGCGCTAAAATGAACAAGAAGAACGAATGCACATCCAGCCTGGAAACTGAGGTACAGCCTCCCGACTCCATGTAAACATCCAGTATTGATCAAAGTAACCGATGAGTTTAGTACCCAAATCTGTTAAAAAACACTGTTTCAAAAATGACCTAAAATATCTTTGACATTTTGTGTGCTGACTGTTGTATCTGTTATATCTGCAATGAGCTAATAGCTCTTCTGTTAATGTGACGTTGTCTCTGTGTTTGAACGTGTACTTGATTCAGGCTCTGAGGAAGATGGCGGTGGCTGAGTTGGCTGAGAAGAACCACTCCTACCTGGATCTGGTCAAAACACCCCAACTGAGAAAGATCACCCTCTGCTCTGGATTGTTCTGGTACCGAATCCTCCTCTGACCTTAAAAAATGTCGCCTGGTGCCGTGTGTGTGTGTGTGTGTGTGTGTTCATACTGACCGTGTTCCTGCAGGTTTGCTGTTGCCTTCCTGTACTACGGGATCAGCTTCAGGATCTCAGGTTTCGGAGTCAGTATCTACCTCACACAGTTTATCTACGGCGCCATCGAAATTCCCGCCAAAATCCTGACCTATTTCGTCCTGGACTGGATCGGCAGGCGGAACAGCCAGGCGGGGTTTCTGATCACAACCGGAGCTCTGATTGGAATAAACACAGTCATACCTTTAGGTGACATCACTTCCTGTCTCTGCATACACATACACCACCGTTCAAAATGAAGATGGAATTGAAAGGCAACATGTTGCTTTAGCAAAGCTCTTAAACCTTCACAATACAAACAGAAGGTTCTTTATCTTTTTATCCTGTTTTCACTGCTGAATCAGTTTGACATCCTGGATATATTCTTCAAATGCACATTGCAGACCCTTCTGTCTGTTTCTCTCTGAAATCACCTTTTTGTTTTTCCAAAAACGGAGCTTAGCGAAAGGAAAGGTCACTTACGCTTTTCTGGACTGGAAAACTATTTAAAAATCCAAGTTCTAACGTATTCTTCCCTGTCATGTAACAATGTGGGAACATCAACCAAAGGGAAGTTTGGATACTTGAATTATTCGTCTTTTGGGGCCAAAACGTATTCAAATGTAACTAATAAATTTGGTGTCTGAATTATACAGTTCTTAAAATAAAATCAGTTTTATAATAGCCATATTAAAGGAAAGAAGAAAAACATCAATATAGCAGCTGATTGATAACTTTTCAGCGGTATAAGACATCTCACCTTAAATAAAAAAAGATCACTGACATTTCTAGACCCTCACACGTCTTTGATATTCTGCTTCTCTCTCAGATTACTCGGTGCTTCGTACGTGCATCGCTGTGGTGGCGAAGGGTTTCTCAGCAGCGGCGTTCTGCACAGCGTACCTTTACACAGCTGAGCTCTACCCAACCATCCTCAGGTAAAACCCCCGGACCTGAAAGCACCAGGGTCCAGCTAAAGGACTCTTGACTGATGCTTCTTTTACTTACAGAGCATTATTACTCTCAGCGTGAGTGAAAAGAGCCGTGGACGAGCTAATTTGAAGTAAAATAAATGCAGTGAAGAAAAAAGTATAAAGTAGCATATAATGTAAACTCTAGAGTTAAGTATAAATACCTCAAAATAAATCGTAAGTACAGTAATTGAGTAAATAGTTATGATCTACTACTGCAGAAGCCTATTTTTTAGTAATATAAGAGTAAAAAAAATGTCAGATTATTGCACATTTTTGCTTCATTTGTTTGTATTTCCTTCTCAAGCTGCATTTTGTGTTGCTCCTCTCAGGATTAACTTGATCCTTCATTGAATTTTGACTTTTAATTGCTGCGAGGTCACTTGCATCTACTTTGAACCAATTTGAAGCTTTTTTTCTGATTATATCTTGTGAGAGAAGCTGTCATGCTAATAAGTCAACAAAACGTATTGTGTGTTTATAATACATATTGTGAATAAAGCGTACATTTCTCTTTAACATTTTCATTTAAATAGAGATTTCCCACAATTCTGACAAATATAAACTAGATCTGGAAAAATACTAAACCTTTCATGCATAAATTATGACAGTCAGGATTTCTTTGTGCTTTTATTCCTCATAGGGCAGTACATTATTATTCTTAAACATTGATTTGTTTTGCATGTCCACTTAACAGTATGCGTTTGAGTTTTCAACTGAAGAAATATGTATTTAAAAACCAAACAAATAAAATGACAATCATGGGAAAACTATAAAATAACATATACTTTTATTTCTGTTGAACTAGTGTGTTCACATATTCTAACATTTTCAAGGAGTTCAATGCAATGCAAGATATGGTGGAGCTGGTTCCTCTAATTATTGTTTTTGTTGCAGAAACCGCAAGTTGTAGACTGATAACATAATAACATAACATAATTCAGCGTTTCTGGACCGTCAGGCAGCCATCTTGGTTTTGAGGAATTTGTGTTGCACTTACAACGGCTGGCCAGTTAGTGGCAGTATATAGTATGATGCACGAGGGTCCACTATCCTCTGTTCTCTTGAAATCTGCAGCATTAATATAGATAAATAAACTGAAGTTCCCAGTTGTTTTGTTTTTACAGGCAGCGTGGTTTAGGCTATGGCTCGTGTCTCACTCGGATCGCGGTCTCCCTGGCTCCGATTGCCATATTGCTGGAGGACGTCTGGCTTCTTCTGCCGCCGCTGATCTTCGCAGGGACGGGTATCATCAGCGGCAGCTTGGTCTTTATGCTCCCAGAGACACACAACGTCTGTCTGCCCGAAAACATCAACGATGTCGAGGAGGGAAGGTAGAGCACTTCTGTTTTAATGTTTACTGCTTTATTTCTGTGGTCAAGTCACTGATCTCTGTCATAATCTGTAAAAGCACGCCTGACTGTCATGCAGCAAACTGAACTTTTAACGGCTCTGCCACAATGTTCACCTTTTGTTAATCCATTAGGTAACCTGTTCTCACTCCCAACTCTGATAGAGATGCACACTGTATGAGACCTACCGGGCATTCAACTAAATCCAAACCTATGCGAATCATTATCAGAGCAACGGATGTATAAAGAGCAAGTAAGTCCTCTTAGTGGAGGTTGTACGGGTCAAACACAGGACTTTCACCCAGGAGACCGCTGTTTGTGTCCCGTGAAAAACTATATTGAGTTAAATAGTAAAGACCTAATTAATTTGCTCATTTGAAATATTGAATAATCATTTATTAAGTTTGGTGACTTTGACCTCCGTCTGTCAAACAGGCAGGTTAGCTCCTCTCCTCTCCCTCCCCTGACTTTTTTTCGGATAAAATAAATACTTTTCTTCTTTTCTTACTTTCTGTTCAGACACAGGCAGAAGGAGGCAAATGGAGATGCAAAGATTGAGCTGAAGGAAACATACTCTAAAGACTCAACAGCATCACAAGACATCTGATCAGCTGTGAACAACAAGACGAGAAATTCTTCCTGGTTTGTTAGTTCTCGCTGCAGTCGTGGACGGATCGGTTTGAATGGATGTCATACGAATGTGTATGTTAGAATAGAAATGTGTTGTGTCACCACAGAGCCAGAATAGAGGTTAAAGACTTGATTTAAAACCTTCGACTAGCTGCTGATGACGCTCAGCTGTCAATCAACTGACTGTAACAGGTGATCGACTCTCACCATCACCTGACACTTTGTTCAACATATCAAATTAAGACTTTGCAAATACAATTTTGTGTGTGCGCTTGTCTTTGTCACAAACTCGGGACCGGCAATCTCATTAACATCAGATTCACTTCTTCTCCACGTCAGTTCCTGCTATTAGAAACTATGTTGAAAACATGTCTGTTCAGTACGGACCGAATGCTTAGCCTGTGGTGTCGCTGCTCGCAGCTTTCTTTTCTCTTACAGACAACTTCACACTCGACGCTTCTCGAGTCCCGAGCAAATACGCCTGCCATGACATAAATCCATCACACACACAAGTCGTGGCTACTCAGAAACACCGGTGAAATACAGTCACGGTTTCCAAAATCACAAATAAGCCCTCTGAGGCAAATTTGTGATTTTGGGCTATACAAAATAAATAGATTTTAATTGAATTGAAAAGTACAGCGGACGGGAGTATCATTAGTTCTGCAGGTATTTGGTCATAAACCAGTTTTGGAGGCATTCAAATGTTGACCCGACGTCACTGTTTGTGTTCGGTAAGCCAGAGCACGGACCAATCAGCGTCCTGTGAGGAGCTACTGGGAGCTACAAACGTGGCTCAGGTGTGTGTGTGTGACGCTACACAGAGAGGCGACTGTTAGTACAAAACAACAATGGCGGCTCCTGAAGAGGTTGGCGCAGATGCTGAAATAGCATCAGTTATATCAGAACTGGAGAGCATTTATACATTGAAAGAAGAGCAAAGAACGACCACTGAAGACTTTTCCTGGTTCGCTTCAATGAGAGTTTGATTGACAGATGCTTCATGCGCATTTTAAAAGTGCCTTCCATTCACCAAACACTTTTCAATAACGCCTTCTCAGATAGGTCTAGCTTGAAAAAGTCTGAGGATCACCAAAGTTATTAGAATTCATCCTGAATGAACGTCTGAACCACATTGAAGACATTACCATCCATAGAGCCACACTGCAAACATGGATCTACATACATACAAAAGTAGTACGCCTGGATATTATGAATTTAAAATTCCTGTCTGGCTATAGATTGGCTGGTTGGTGATGAAGCCTTGATGTCTTTCAACTGTGTGGAGAGTCTTTCAATGCTGAAGGCAGTGCATCAGAAACCGAAGGCCTCTCATCGCTCTCCATTCAGTTCCTGATGCAGTATCATCAACATCAGGGAACCTGTCCGTCACTCCACAGGGGGACACGCAGTCATACTCACCTGTACATGAACACATATAACTCACAGAGCAAGTTAAACCTGACACGTTTACATAAACACTTCTAAGAGTAGTAACAAACCCTCAATTTAAAAAACGCTTAGTAAGGCAAAAAACAATTTCTAGAATAAAATATATATTTATTTCCATTTTAACTTGGGTTAACTACCCCTTTACTGTAGCTAAAGCATTTAAATAAAGACAATAAAATATCAAGCAACAGCAAAAATATGACAAATCATTATGACTTTCAGAGGATGAGATGGTGCTGCGTTCAGGTGAATCTTAGTCGGCTCTGTGAGATGCTCAAAGCTCACAGTTGCCAGCTGAGATTAAACTGGATCACAGCTGTTTGTTATTTCCTCTGCAGACGCCTGGTTTCACCTTTTTAATATTGATTTTATCAGTTAACCACAAGTGATGAGACACATATCAGTAAGTCAATCATTTTAGTTTTACCCTGTAATAACATATCATTTCTTTGTTGATTGGATTTTGTATCACTAGTAATTAAATGTATTCATGGATGGATTACCGAAGTGTCAGGAGCCCCAGTTGACTTCATCTACAAAATGTCACTTAAAGAGACGAACCAACCAGGAAACGACACAAAATTACCTCAAGGAGACATAAAACGACTACAAAGAAACACACAACGACTATGACAAGAGACAAAACAACTACAAACGGACCAAAACAACTGCAAAGACACACAAAACAACTACAGAAAGTGGGAAGATGACACAGAATGATCACAAAGAGACACAAAACCACAGAGAGATGCGTAACAAAGAGACACAAAACAACAACAAAAAGAATCTAAACAACTATGAAGTCTGTGTGTCTTTTTCCTTTTTAGAGGTGGTGGGGGTCTTTTGCATGTCTGTGCCCAGGTTCATGAATGTAGTGCAGTAAAAAATGCAATATGTCTCTCTGAGATGTAGTGACGTAGAAGTATAAAGCAGCAGAGAATGTAAATACTCAAGTATAGTACAAGAGCCTCAAATGTTATTTGATCAGACGCTGTTATTGATCAGTGCAGAGCGACTGGATCATCTCTGCAGGTGATTGTGTGTAAATGTGTGCCGTCACAGTTGCCTGCAGAGATTAAAAAGTCACACGCTCACACACACACACACACACACACCATGGAGACTGGGTGGGATCCACTCCTCAGCCTGCAGATGGTGCTGTGCTGATGAACAGAAGGAAGGGAGGAGGGGGAGGAAGTCTGGGGGAGAGAGGTTAAGAGATGAGGACCATCTGACTTCCGTTGCTCATAAAGTACTCTTACCTCTTACTGTGGTATGGACGCTACCATAGTTTTGCACTTAGAAAGGAAGGAGTGAGCGGAGGGATGTTTAGTAGGTTTTAATCTGCAACCTCACCACGAGATGCCACTGTCCCTTTAAGAAGAAACTTAAATTTGACTTAAGCTTTGGCACATGGTTGTGTCTCAAAAGACATTTATAATACTTTGTTTATCATTTTAAAGTATTTTATGTATTTAGCCTCATTCATGACTTTTCAGAGAGGTCAGTTGTTGAACGCAATGAAAGCTGCGTCTTCAAATTGATCTGCATTAGTGTGAATGAAGCTCAGAAATGTGCATGACCTGACCACAGATGCCATGTTGGATTTGTTCCGGCCTGCGGGCTCTGAGGGCTCTAACGAGGCGAGACGTGGACGGACAAAGCATCAATTAGAGCCGCGGGGTGTCCGAGCAGCAGACAGTGGGCACTGAACATGGACCCCCTCGGCCGCTCTATTGTCCCGTCCACGGAAAACAGAAAAATAAAGACAATGTGATTTGGTTCTGCTGAGGTGCACTCCAAAAGCCCTCGCAGCGTCAGAGAGTTTAACAAAAAAAAAGGCGCTCGTTGTCGTCTTCAAAGCGTCTTCGACCTCGTCGTCCTCAGTTGGCAGATGTGTCTCTGCATGTCGACCCCCCCGCTGTGCTCCACATACACTTTTCATCGGGCTGTTTCTGGTCAAACAGCATAAACATCATGTAACATCGTTAATAATGTTTGAAGTGTAAATGACATGTGAACAGAGCAACAAGCAATTAGTCCGCACAATATAATATAACAGAGGCAAACGCAAGAAGCCAGCAGTATATATATGAACTCTGAAAGATAATAAGCAACAGTGTTTGTCGTTTGATGGTAGATTTGAAAGATCTTTCTCATATGTAGTCCACTTATTAAGTGATTAAAGTATACGAGCAACAGGGATCAGATCTCTGGTGTTCTGGAGGATCTATTCACAATCACAATCACAATCGGTTTATTCTGCCAAGTACGTTTGCACATATAAGGAATTTGGCTTAGTGATTGTTCACAACAATAAACACAGTGCAAAAGGATAAGACATGAAAAAACTAAAAATAGGAAAATTCACAACAGAATAAACAAAACAAACAAGAATACGTTAAAATAAATCTGCTGCTAAAGTGTAAAGTGTCATTTGTTTGGGTCACTAAGTCTATATTCCACATGTAAAAGCTCTTGAGGAGATATTTTTAGTAAAGCATTATGCAAATCACAGATGTTTTGACTGAAACACATTGGACACAAATTAAGAGTCTATTAAAGAAAATATTGTGTGGTGAAACAACCATGAACTGACTGTTGTCTCCATTTGTCAACCAGAAATACTTGAAGTTACTATTTGTGCCCTTTAAATTGCACAGAAATATGGAACATGTTAAGCACATGTTAACACCTCAATGTGCATGAGAAGGAAGACACATCTAATGTTCATTCTCACGTCTTGTGAATTCTTTATTTATTTTAACAGAAACAGACCCTCTGAGCATGTGCTGCTGCATTTGAACACAAACACAGTGAACTGAACTACTATCGGCTCAGAAAACACAAAAAACAAAGTCGCTTACTGACATTCAGAGCTATATTATTAACATGTTTCAAAATTAAAGTTTGTCTTACCTTAGTGATAAACACATGCGGGCTGCCAGCCTGAGGCGAGCTGTGAGAGTCTGTACTGCAGCACCACACTGACCCCAACACACACACACACACACACACACACACACACACACACACACACACACACACAAACACACACACACTCACACACACACAAACACACACACACACACACACACACACACACACACACACACACACACACACAACCCTCCCTGCCATCACCCCCCCAACACTTCACCCTGGACAGTCTGATCTCACTTGGATCAGGGTTGACGTTTCCCGGGGTTTACTTCCTGTGAATATATCTTTATCTCTTTATCGTAAATGATGATAAATCCTGAAGTTAATTCTATTTGTTAATGTGCTAATGAGATTCATTTGAGGGGAGACACTACAGGGGAATAGGGTAAACATTTGTACTCAATATATCACCATATATATTCGATATCTCTTTTTTATCACTGAATAAATCAGAACAAATAAAACTGTTAACAGCCGTACCTTTTCTCCATGTTTTTAGGAATACAAGGTTCTATAAATCAAGCTATGAATGAACAAACCTTTTTGTAAATAACCTTCAGAATACACATGAAAATGGAAAGTGTGGTGTATGTATGTGCTGAAGCCCAGATCAGAGGTCATGAATATTTCCAGAGCACAACAATGTTTAGTCACCATAAAATTACATTTCTATAAACTTTAATTCCTCACATTATGGTCTAAACATGTTTTTCAAGCTTTTTCTAGACAGCCAGGTGTTTAATTTCGGTGGTGAATACTAAATCCCTTTTTTTTATATATATATATATATATATAAAATTGTTTAGTCCCTGAAATACCAGAATCACCCTGAAACCCCTCGAGATGTGTAAAATTAATTCCATTGTAAAATACAATATACCCTTCATGCCATTAAACCAAATTACCTCATTTTGTATGGAAAACAGTAAAAATATTACGAATGTTCTTCAGTTCAAACACATTTTCCGACTCAGGAGAAGCTTCATGGCTGCATGTGATAATGTAGAAACAGTGTTTTCTAGATGGTGGATGACCGATTGTTGACCACTTTAGTCATTAATTAACTGCTTTCTTTTGAAAAAGCTTCGGCGTGTGAGCGTAGCCTTGATGTCGTGTGTTTGTCTTATCAGGCAGCCGCCGGCCTTCCCACCTTCAAATGTCTGACGAGTTTTTTTCACATGCAGCACCTGACGTCTTCCCATCGTCAAACACATAACGTGTCACTGTAACAGTTTATTAATATGTTCAGCCTGTGAATTATTAACGATAATAATTGATTTTCATGAAAAAAATAACATTTATTTATTAAGTACATAGTTTAATTTAGTTTATGATGTTTAGTCCTGGAGTATTTATTACCTCTGCCAAGGATGTTATGTTTCTGATTTGGTTTGTATGTTTGTCACCGGCTGCAAAGAGGAAGTGCCTTAAACCTGCTTTCTCTCTAATGACCAGCAGGGGGCGACTCCTCTGGTTGTATAGAAGTCTATGAGAAAATGTACTTCTCTCTTGATTTATTACCTCAGTAAACATTGTAAACATGAGTTTATGGTCTCAATCTCTAGTTTCAAGTCTTCTTCAATACAGCATGATGTTCATTTAGTATATTATGGTCCCACTTAGATTAAAATGGACCATAAAGCAGGATATGCTTTAGGGCGGGGCTACCTTGTGATTGACAGGTCACTAAGGTGCCATTTTCCCATCTTGATATTGTCATGTTTTTGTCCTAGAACTTCAACCCTTTCCCACTGTGTTTTCAGTTAATACAAGTTAACTGTAACCTTTTAGGTCGAATGTCTTATTCAGCGTTCGGTTGTACTTAGCTCCACCCTCTCGTATCACTTCTGGTTTAAAAAATCCCCTCGGATGCCCCGGATGGAACATTTTCCTTCCATCTTTTCTGCGGTTGTTGCAATTTACTGCACAACAACTCCGCGTCATCTCGGCTTTGGAACTTGACTCTGATAGAAATCCAGTGAAGACTGCTGCTTAACGTTGCACAGGAACCCGTCTATAGAGCAAGTAGATCTTTTTTCTTGACGTATTATTACTATATTCTCATTAAATTGTAGCTTTATTCCTGACATCTCAGAGAACACAGCTATCTGGAAAATGTTTTCAAGTTGCAGAACATTTTAAACATGAGCAGAAATCTTGCCATAATGCATTATATATATATTTGTTTTTAATCTTGTGTTTTTCTTTACATACATAAAGATATTTCCACCATAAATTGGTGCATACAAATTCACCAGAATGCAGAAAAAAAAGATAGATAGATAGATAGATAGATAGATAGATAGATAGATAGATAGATAGATAGATAGATAGATAGATAGATAGATAGATAGATAGATAGATAGATAGATAGATAGATAGATAGATAAATAGATAGATAGATAGATAGATAGATAGATAGATAGATAGATAGATAGATAGATAGATAGATAGATAGATAGATAGATAGATAGATAGATAGATAGATAGATAGATAGATAGATAAAAGAGGAAAAATAAGAACTCTGTCGAGATCGACTAAAATTATTTCTGCAAATGAATGTGAGACCACCGACCTGACCTGATTAGTCTTGGCTGGTAACAGACAAACAAACATTTAGGGTCATGACCCCAAAACACAGCAGGCACAGTCATCATAGTTAATCAGGAAACATCCGTATTTAAGTCAAGATAAATCATGACGGATACAAAATAAGTAAACAGAAAAGCAGAATTACATCGGAGCGGTTGGATGCACTTGGTGATGAGGCTGTTTCTGTGTGGACTGTCGGTAACTTCTTGTCAAGCTTCCTTTCAGTAATCTAAACAAGGAGGCAATCTAGCAAAGGAAACAAATGACATGAAGAGTAGAGCGTAGGATGCTGCGAAGGGTCTTGATGGGGAAACCACCAGTTTTTAAAAAACGATCCCACATGGTCCAGAAGGCTTCAAAGTTACAAATAAAGCCAGCCGTACCGATAAAGGTGAGGGCTAAAAGGAAAAGCATATGAAATATATAATTTAAGATTTCAAAAAACAAGCATTTGAGCCTGTCGTTTGAGCACACTTCCTGTGTGAGGAAACACTTTGCGGGTATGAAAGTCTGCAGAACAGCCGTGAACACACATCACATCAGACGAGCATTTCACTTTGCTCTTCGTCCTGAAGAGACCCAACTCTTCCAGTCTGCAACTCCTATTTCTGTGAGAGTGTTGAATACATTTCTAATTATGCTACAGTTGCAGGATTTATACACAGCATATGTGTGCGTGTCTTTTATCGTGTTGTTTTTTTATTCACATTTATTCACATTAGATGAGAGTTATCGCGTCCTGTGTTGTTCCTTCCACACTTGGCCTTTGTCAAAACAGCAGCAAAACCATTAGCAGAAATACCGACAGACAGGCAGAAACTGTTTCATAACTGTCTTTTAGGTTAACAATATTCTCTGCTCTCCACAGGGGGCCACAATGACAAAACAGACCCTGTTGAATACTCTGGACGAACCTCGGAGAAGATGACTTTAAGCGTTTCAAGTGGTCCCTGGAAGATGAACGCCTTAAAGGTCTCCTCAACCATCCCAAAGAAAGAGCTGGAGAATTCAAAGATGTGGGACACCGTTGATCCAGACCTACACACCTACACACCTACACACTTCCTGGAGCTGTGTAGGTGACCGGTCAGGTTTTAAAAAAAGATCAACAGGAATAATCCGCTGCTGAGTTTGTCAGACAGCAGCTCAGGGACACAAAGTCAGTCACAGGAATCATGGAAAACTGTATTTGTAAGACATCAACAATTCTCATAAAGCGCAGCATCCTTTCACATGCTGCAATCTATAATGTTTTTAGCTAGCTACACATATTTTGTTAGTGTCTCTACAGGAAAATATCACGCTAAAAGATACAGGAATAATGGGATTGATTGGAAAATATTCCAGACCATATCTGAGTTAACTGCTGTTTTGTTGTAGTTTACATTCAGTTTCTGTAAAACACTGGAGTCAATGGCCGTGGAGGCCTGGTTTGTTTTGTGTCTAGTTTCTGATCCTTTTGTGACAACACTGTTAAAAATTCTGATGACTCAACTGCAAAAGTAAAATTGGCATGATGATTTCAGCAAAGTAGGCCCTAACTTGACATTTTGATTTATTGATTGCTGTCTGGATTTAAAGAGAATTTCACTTACTTATTTTTATTCTTGCGTTTCCATTCTGCACTGTAGTGTTTTATTTTGAAAGGAACCTGGTATCAAGTGATGACCATAACTTGACAGAAACACAAACAGTAAAAACATCAAGGTTAAGTAAAAAGCGTAAAAAGAGATAAAACTGCCAACTCTCACTCATTGACCATACTTTTAATGCTGTAAAAATGTAACGTAAATAACAGAATATTGAAATACTACAGTGATAACAAATGGCAACAACATCCTCTTTTTTTAATGTAGCATCATTGCTGATTGGGATTAGAACTGTTTCAAACTTCTCCTCATCGTGGTGAGACAGCAAAAACAGCTCTCAGTCATGTGACGACCATGTTTTTCATCACCCTATTATGAATTAGTATTTTCCTCTAATTGGTCTTTTCTCAATTTGTATGTACTTTCAGGATCCTGTGACACATTTTCTAATAAACACAAAATAAAATCAGACAAATTGGTTTGACTGGTTTCACGTTTACAGACTTGATGTGTGTGCAATTGTTATTTATTGCTGACTATTACACTGAAGACTTCTCCAGTGGATTCAAATTTGCCACATTTTCTGAATCCATTGTCGATGTTTCCGTGGTGTTTTCTTCTCTTAAGCCTCTTAAGTTCTTTCTTTTCATGTTTCTCCTCTCTCTACACTGTCACATACAATGGGCCTAATGCTAAAACATTTATATAAACATTTATAGTCTTATCCTAAATCTCACTTTTCTTCTGTGAGGTACACATAACTCGCCACTAATTCTCTTGAATCTCGTGTTCATGCATGAGGCCCATTGTGTGTCATCTTGTTCCGACTCTTCATTGAAGCTCTGCGATGCGAATACTGAGTGAAACATTCAATCCCAAGATTTAACATTCCCATCAAACATTAATATTCTAAATGTCTTGTGCTATAGACAAATGTCACCAACATTCTGCCTGAAATATTATCTCCACTATTTAGAAAAAAGTTGTGTAGGATTTAGCTGTAAAGTTTGGCTTTGCAACATAGATTTGTAAAGATGGAGTCGGCAGAGGGTTCACCATAGTTAAGCACGTTGATGGCAGCTTTTCTGAACCCCCCCCCCGAAAAAAAACAATTACCCTGGTATCTATCTGAGGCTGTGACTGTGACTTACAATCTGCTGCAGCAGCTCATATCACGGAACTCACATGAAAAAGAGGAAGCTGAATGACCGAATGTGAGGTCTTCACCACATCCTGACTGTATTTCCTCGTTCTTCATTTCTTGTAAACTGTCTTGACTCGATGCAGCAGCCAGACTCCAGAGTGACCGTACTTTTTACGTACCTAATATGAAACCTTAAGGTAAGAAAGTTGTGTTTTCCTTCTTATGCATTAGCTCATTATGAAGATAACATTCAGGATACATTTGTAATGTGATGTGAAGCTTACGGTCTCTTTCAACCCCTTTCAAATGACTGTAAACTGGTCTCTGTCTCTACACTAAAGCCATCAAGATACTTACTGTTTATTTAGTATTGAAGAGCAATAGGATTGTTGGAGTATGTTTTTTGCAGTATTAGCTTCGTGGCTCTATAGGAATGGCAACGTTGATCTGTCTCACAAGTCGACCTGTCTGTTTTCCTCAGAATGAATCTTAATGACTTTGGAGATCTTCTGACTTTCGCTCGATTCAATTTATTTATTTAATTATTTTTACTTTAACTTGTAGTAACCTTGGGAAGAACAGGGCTCTGGGTGGGTTGAGAGAGAGAGAGAGAGAGAGAGAGAGAGAGAGAGAGAGAGAGAGAGAGAGAGAGAGAGAGAGAGAGAGAGAGAGAGAGAGAGAGAGAGAAAGAGACAATGATAGCACAACAGCTATAATAATAATAATAATAGAAATAGGACTAATAATAACAATAGTTGTGTTTAAAATTGGATTTTGCAGGGAGCCAGTGCAGAGAAGCTGAAACGGGAGAAACCTCTGTTTTTATGACCTAACATCTCATAATTATGACTTACTATCTCATAATTATGAGATGCTAAGTCATTTTTTGGAGATAGTATCTCATTATAATGACTTACAGGATCTTTATTTGTTGGGCTTCCATACACTCCTCTCCGTCTCTCTAACTTTCACTTTCGCTCTCTCGTCGTGTCGCAGATTATTTTCTCCTTCCAGACCACAAAGGTAAACGGTTAAATCCGTTGATTACCGTGTAGATCACAATAGAGGCGCACTCCAGTTTTTTTGTGCAGCTGCTCTGATGAATGACAGCAGGCTGCTGATGTGTTCCATCTAGAGGAATAATAGCAGAACTACATCAGCTCATCTGTTGTTTATCTTCCTTAGACTTTATAGCTATGGAGCTTCAACATGTTCATCCACAGCTGGTGAATGGTGTCTTTTCATGACGTTATTATGACTTTTTTATTTTCCTCTAAAAGTGGAATGAAAATGTCCCACAACCTTTAGTTCTGATTTTTTTTTCATACAAATGGGAACAAATAATATCAGAGATCTGACTGACTGTTCAGCAGGGCTCAGCACACACTTTTAAAAAGTGAAAGCAACTTTTGTTTGCCAAAACTGAAAATATTGTTGCCATTTTTACTTTGAGTAATTAAGAGACTAAGCAGTTATACAACAGCTTAAAAAAATGAAAATGTGACATAAAAGAATGCAAGCATTTTCTGTAACCAAACAAAATTGTTTGTAGTTTGACTTTAATTTGATACTTCACAGAATATTTTGTGTTATCAGTTAACTTGTCCCCCCTTATCTCCTGGATACATGAAACAAAAACAGAATACCAGTAGTGCAGCCGTTCTTCACTGATCCCTCAAAAATGAATCCAGCAGTCCCTGTCAGTGACAGGAATGATGATGAATAATATGTGAGCGCTGACAGCATCTTGATGTGTTGTTGTGATGGTGCAGGGCCCTGCTATGAATCAGTGTGAGGAGACAGAGGAGGGAGGCCCTCCTTCTAAAACCACTCTGTGTGAGGAACATGACAGCCAGACCAAAGCTCGAAGGTAAGACGAGGATCTCTGAATGTCCACGACTCTTCTCCATGTCAGAGCTCAGCACACAAATGCCTCCACCAACATTACTCACAGTCAGAGCTCCGTGTGTGTTGTGTTGAAGCCCAGAGCAG
This sequence comes from Leptoclinus maculatus, assembly GCA_032191485.1. Classification (NCBI taxonomy): domain Eukaryota; kingdom Metazoa; phylum Chordata; class Actinopteri; order Perciformes; family Stichaeidae; genus Leptoclinus; species Leptoclinus maculatus. The sequence goes on from JAVDOI010000009.1 coordinate 23,728,617, forward strand.
CAGCAGCAGAGACCAGACTCTCCCGGACCTGAACCCAGCTGTGTGTCCCTCAAGAGCAACAGGTCCATGATGCCTCCTCCAGCGTTTAAAGGAGAACTTCCTACAGAGACACAGTGAGTCAGCCAGCAAGGGATGTTCCCATAACATCACGTTGTGTACGAGTTCTAACAATGTTGTTGTTGGAGGAACGTTTCATTCGTGCAACATTTGACTGTCATTTCAAAGAACAGCCCTGTAACGTTCTCCACCTCCAACATCCGGTGCTGCAAAGTGAAGCCAACGCAGATGTGGAAAAAAGAAACGCAGTTCCTCAAATGGCCACTTGAGGCTGGCTCCAAAAGCGAGTCAATCCCCGTAGACCCCTGTGTTAAAAGGTCCAACTTTACAGCAGAAATAAACATGATTACACCCTGGTTAAAAAAACGGTTTTGGTCTCTAGAGCTAATATCCCCATACATGACAACTGTACCGGGGATAACTCACCCGTTTAAATTATATTAAGGCTTAAAGTTAGACATAAGTAAAGGCGTGGCTGCTCTGACTGTCGGCCGGAGCCATCCAATTTGAGCTTCAATAACAGCTCTACAGAAAGGACTGATCAGCAACATGACAGGATTAATATAGTCAGTTTAGCTGACTTATATTATGAACTATATTAATGTTCCAAACTGGATGATCTAAAAATGCTATTTTTGCTCAGATAATTCAAGGTACACAGATATCAGATTTTTAAAGTAGAGTACCTGCCTTGTTCAGAATTGTTTAGGGCTCCATATAGAGAATGATGGTGACTCAAAAGACTTCAGATACTCACATAAAAAGGCAGAATGTAAATAAAGTGCACTGGCTAGCAAAGAACGAGTGAGTGTTTTCAACAATCATCAGTTTGGGTGCCTGATGTAAATAGTCATACACAGTGGCGGCTGGTCCATAGAGGGCGCTAGGGCGCCGCCCCCCCTTGAGCTACAAATAATACAAAATAAAATAAATAATAATAATAATAAACTATACAAATTGACAATATTTGTGTTTTTGAAACATGGAATCACCCAGTAATATGTGTAAAATATGATATCTGCGGTAAATATATGCTTTTCCTGCACGTCCTCTCTGCCTGTCTGCAGCTCCTCTCTGCTGTGCACGTCTCAGCTGCTGGGGCGCTGGAGAAACTGCCCCAAAGAGGCGGGTCTATAAAGCAGTTTAGCCAATGATGCTTTAATGCTGACTAAAGAGTGACATACAATTTAGCCAATCAGCGTCCTCAAATAGATTCAGCTTGGGGCAGATTTCGTTCTGCCCCAAGCTGCGCGTTCTCGTCAGGACTAGTCTCTACAGGAGAGCGCCAGCGCAAGCACTGCTCCTCCAAGACCCGTTTGAGAGGAGAACTGAGAGGAGAAACTACAGCTGAAAGAGCTGATCCCAGATCAGCCTGACCTCACAATCAGACAGCAGACTAGCAGGACAGAGAAGCAGTACATGAAGCTTCTCTAGTAGCTGTACACCAGACAGGTTTGGCTCGCTGGATGACGTCATGCTAATAACTTATTTAGCTTTTTAAAACAACGGGGACAGAACCAGCATGGACAGTTAGGGAGTGAGGGACATGAAGTACCTGTCTGAGAAATGGATATATAGTTATAAATAAATAATTATGTATACGTGTGTTTTATATTATAGTGAATATTATTATATGATATATATATTATTATATTATACAGAATATTATTATATGATATATATATTATATTATACTGAATTCCCTGTGAGGGTGACTAAAATAAGATGACGTGTTTGTCAAAGTGTTATTTACTGCTTTTTTTTGTGTTGGAATAAATGTTAAATATTTAACTGCAAAGTAGTAATGCGTGTTTGATACCTTAATTTGTTTGCATTAAATCATTCTGGGATGTTTGCTGAAATTGATTGGATGTGGCACAGCCCTACCAAGAAAATTTTCCACCAGCCGCCACTGGTCATACACCTACACAAGAGCAGCAGCTGCCACCAGATTAAGCCGTAACCATTTGTTTGAAAGCGCCTCTTGGGTTTTCTGGACGGGTTCTCTTTGATTCAAGCTCAGACTTTAATCAGTCAGCCATACAAATATAGCTGAAGGTTTGAGAGGTGGTTTGATGTTTCTGTCTGTTTCTATCAGTGATCCTCAGAGACCAGACTCTCCCGTATCAGACTGTGTGTCCATCAAAAGTGACCAGTCCATGATTCATCCTATTACCTTCACAGATGATCACCCCTCTGCTGAAAACAGGTACGAATTTAAACCAGATGAGTTTGTTATTCTGCAGCTCTCCTTGTATCAAGTCATGACACACAATTTATTTATTTATTATTAATTGTGTCTTGCTTTTGTTTGGCCTTTCTGTTGTTTTATTGTCTTCTGAGTATTCAGCTTTTGCTTTGTCTGTCAAAGCCCTTTGTAAACTCTGTTTTTAAAGATACTATACATTAAAGTTATTATTGTCATTATTCCCTGTTGACTTTGGGATTTGCATATTGTGTAGAAAATATCACCAATAGTTCCACGCAAAATAATGCTTATTTGTGCTGATTGGGGAGCTGTAATTGAACATCAACATTTAAGACCTCCTGAAATAACTCCAACGTGATGAGGTTTAAGAATCATTTTTGCAAATCTCCTTGAGTGACCATGCTTTTTTTTTCATAAATCAAATCAGATTTCTTTCCCATGGCTTTCTATCTATCAGCACCAGATTTACTACAAAGACACAGACCCGTTTTTCAGGAAATTCAGATGTACAACATGGTTGAAAATTAAAGAAGTATGTAATAAATGAGATGCTATTTCACAATGAAATTTAGCTTCTTGGGTGTCATGATTGATACCAGAAAATAGTTTCACCTATTCTAGTACATGTCCCCAAAAGCAACATATGCAAAATATTTTGAATCATCATAATTTTAGTTTTCTCTGCAGTGTTCAGCAAGTTCCCAGTGGCGAGTCCGGCAAGCATCATCCAACAGATTTGGACTTAACATTTCTGGTGTGTAAATGTCCAAGAACAACTTTTACCTCCAACTCCAAATAAAATAAACACAATTTTAAATGATTATGGTTTCTTATTTTCCAGGATCTTGAGAAAAGCATTGTCACCCTTGTGAAGAGCGAGCTGAAAACGTTCCAAAGGATTCTGAGCCTTGATTACCCAGAATGCCTAAAGGGGCAGAGTGAGGATGGGGAGGTGTTGGATGGTGAGGAGGAAGAGAAGAGGAGGAGCAGCAGAGAGGCATTTCTGAAGATCACACTGCAGGTCCTGAGGAGCATGAAGCAGGAGGAGCTGGCTAACTGTCTGCAGAGCAGTAAGAGGATTTTCCACACTCTACTTTTCTCATATTTACATGACTGTCCACTGACTGATCTCATTTTTTGTGTGTTCATCCAGGAACTGTTGCTGCAGTTTGTCAACGTCAACTCAAATCCAACCTGCGGAACAAGTTTCAGTGTGTGTTTGAGGGGATTGCTAAAGCAGGAAATCCAACTCCTCTGAATCAGATGTACACGGCGCTCTACATCACAGAGGGAGGGGCCGCTGGGGTCAACGATGAACACGAGGTCAGACAGATTGAAACAGCATTCAGGAAACCAGACAGACCAGAAAGAACAATCAGATGTGAGGACATCTTTAAACCCTTACCTGGAAGACACCAGCAAGTCAGAACAATGATGACGAAGGGAGTGGCTGGAATTGGGAAAACAGTCTTAACACAGAAGTTCTCTCTGGAGTGGGCTGAAAACAAAGCCAACCAGGACATACAGTTCACATTTCCATTCACTTTCAGAGAGCTGAATGTGCTGAAGGAGAAAAAGTACAGCTTGGTGGAACTAGTCCATCACTTCTTCAGGGAAACCAAAGAAGCAGGAATCTGTCGGTTTGAAGAGTTCCAGGTCGTCTTCATCTTTGACGGTCTGGACGAGTGTCGACATCCTCTAGACCAGTGATTCTTAACCATGGGGCCGCGGCCCACCATTGGGCCGCGAGCGCCACCTAGAGGGCCGCAAAATAATTTCAGTTTTCCACCTGTGGGCCGCGAGGGCCGCGGGACCGCATAGGTCAGACCTGGGCATTGTACGGCCCGCGGGACGTCAATGGGAAATTAGGAATGAAACGTAAATAATTGTAGCTACATCATGCACGGAATACAGCTGCACTGCTTTTATTTTGAAGGCGACTGCTGCTGTCTTTTATCTAAATTTACGTACGTTAGTACGTTCGTGGATGTGCGAGCAGCGGCTCACTGCAATCCCAACAGTGTCGGCAGCCGGAACCGGGCCGGTGTATTTGGCCCGATTCTGGGGCGTCATTCAGTCTCAGCCGAGTCGGCAACCGGACTCGGCCCGACGTGTTTCTTCCGGCATGCCGAGCTTACTCCGGAGCTGGGCCAGGTCATGTTGGCTACCTGGGATGTGTTGGTGATGCAGAGCGACACGGACATCTGAGGCTTTGTAGCTAAACTGCTAAATCAACATGCTCAGAAGATGTTGGTTCTCTTTGGATCCACCTACATATGTGAACAAACATTCTCCGTGATGGAGTTTAATGAATCCAGATCCAGATCCTCTCTCACTGACCATCACCTGTCAGCTGTCCTTCACATCTCACCTCACACATTCACCCTGACTTCAGTCACTCCTTCACTGAACTAAAACACAGAACATGAGGTCATTGGACTACAAACGATAGTAATAAAAGTACTGATTAACAGAAACATGATTCCTGTCAGTGTTTTACTATTATATAGATATTACATATTTATATTTGTTTGGATCATTATTCCTGCTGCAGATGTTTCAGGTGGAGCTCATTTTAACTCCTTTATACTCTGTTGTTCAGTTTGGGTAGTTAGGAAGGGTTTGACACATTATAATGTGCAAAGTAACTAAAGCTGCAGACAAATGTAGTGGAGTAAAAAGTACAATATTCCCCTCTGAGATGTTGTGGAGTGGAAGTACAACGTTAAATAAAATATAAATACTCAAGTAAAGTACCTTGAATTTGTACATACAGTACTTAAGCAAACATACTAGTTACATTCCACCACTGATCATAATATTTACTCTTACCACTCGCAGCTCATCAAAACCATACAATGTACTGCTTCTTTGTGATCATCACATTGTATCATCTCATTTATTTGACAAGGGTTTTGCTTGTTAAACTGTAAGTGGATTTAATATAGTTATTGAATACAAATCAAACCAAGAGTGAGATAAATTAGTTAAACCAATACAGTGTTAATATTTGAATGGGCCCCGGGCCACTTTGTACTTGAAAAGTTGGGCCCCGAGGTCAAAAAGGTTAAGAACCCCTGCTCTAGACTTCCTGAACAATGAGATCCTGACTGATGTTACAGAGTCCGCCTCAGTGGATGTGCTGCTGACAAACCTCATCAGGGGGAAACTGCTTCCGTCTGCTCGCCTCTGGATAACCACCCGACCCGCAGCAGCCAATCAGATCCCTCCTGAGTGGGTTGACATGGTGACAGAGGTCAGAGGCTTCACTGACCCACAGAAGAAGGAGTACTTCAAGAAGAGATTCAGTGATGAGGAGCAGTCCGGCAGAATCATCTCCCACATCAAGACATCACGAAGCCTCCACATCATGTGCCACATCCCAGTCTTCTGCTGGATCACTGCTACAGTTCTGAAGGATGTGATGAAGACCAGAGAGCTGCCCAAGACACTGACTGAGATGTATACCCACTTCCTGGTGGTTGAGACAAAACTGAAAAACGTCAAGTATGATGGAGGAGCTGAGACAGATCCACACTGGAGTCCGGAAAACAGGAAGATGATTTTGTCACTTGGAAAACTGGCTTTTGAGCAACTGTTGAAAGGCAACCTGATCTTCTATGAATCCGACCTGACAGAGTGTGGCATCGATATCAGAGCGGCCTCAATGTACTCAGGAGTGTTCACACAGATCTTTAAGGAGGAGAGGGGACTGTGCCAGGACAAGGTGTTCTGCTTTGTCCATCTGAGTGTTCAGGAGTTTCTGGCTGCTCTTCATGTCCATCTGACATTCATCAACTCTGGTGTCAATCTACTGTCAGAAAAACAATCAAACTCCTGGTGGTGGTTTCTATTTAGAATCAAACCTGAACCAACACATCTCTACCAGAGTGCTGTGGACATGGCCTTACAGAGTCCAAATGGACACCTGGACCTGTTCCTCCGCTTCCTCCTGGGTCTTTCTCTGCCAACCAATCACAATTCTCTGCAAGGTCTGATGACGCAGACAGGACGAAGCTCAGAGACCAATCAGGAAACAGTTGAGTACATCAAGAAGAAGATCAGTGAGAATTTGTCTCCAGAGAGAAGCATCAATCTGTTCCACTGTCTGAATGAACTGAATGATGGTTCTCTAGTGGAGGAGCTCCAACAGTCCCTGAGATCAGGAAGTCTCTCCAAAGATGAACTGTCACCCGCTCAGTGGTCAGCTCTGGGCTTCATCTTACTATCATCAGAAAATGATCTGGAGGTGTTTGACCTGAAGAAATACTCTGCTTCAGAGGAAGTTCTTCTGAGGCTGCTGCCTGTGGTCAAAGCCTCTAATAAAGCTCTGTAAGTGTAAATATAAGGGCTAAATGTGTCTCATGTGCCGGAATGTTCTCAACTAATGAGTGTCTTTGTCAGCAGATAGTTGCAAGATTTAGTCAGTTGATTAGTTGATCAATTGAAAAATCTTTCAGATCATTTCTTCAGTTTCATTAAACCTCCAAAGATTAATGCAGCCATGAAATTAAAAAAGTATCTGTCATATTATAGCTAGTTCATTTAAGGCTTTGATGAATTTGTGTAAATCATTGGGATAACAGAGGTATGACCTAACTTTTAGATTTTTTTTATTAATAGCTGTTAAATCCCAGCAATATACACAACAAAAAACACTAATCGTTCAAAAGATGGTCTCGTCACCCGAGACCCTTATGCTTGATTGTTTGACTACTGTGTAAAGGCAACCTTAGAAATGTGAAACCTTATCAGTGTTTGCTCTGTCACTAACTCTCCTTCAGGCTGAGTGGCTGTAATCTGTCAGAGAGAAGCTGTGAAGCTCTGTCCTCACTTCTCAGCTCCCAGTCCTCTAGTCTGAGAGAGCTGGACCTGAGTAACAACAACCTGAAGGATTCAGGAGTGAAGCAGCTCACTGCTGGACTTGAAAGCCTGCACTGCACACTGAAGACTCTCAGGTCAGTTTTTCTTTTGCTTAATGGATAAGTATTTAAATATTGTTTGGCGTACAAGTTAATTTGTACGTAAAAAGATACTCAACATCAGCAGGATTTATCAAAAGCTGCAGTACCAATTTTCCTTAAGAAATTGTTAACCTTTCAGGAAGTTTCTTAATTTTTCTGCAAAGGGCACATTCTACAATCATTAAAGCTGCTCTTATCATTATTTTTACATCCAGCAGTGGATCAAATAATCACGCCTAGTATAAATAGTGTCACTCAAGATGACAAACTTTTATCATATGAGACAGTCATCTCCTCGGACCGTTGAAGCGCCTCTCACTGTTCTAATCAGTGCCTTTTTTAGCAGCAGCAGGCAGCTATTTTCATCAACAAGCTCTGTTGAACCCAAGGAAAGTTTAGATGAAAATGAAAATTAATTAAATATAATTCTGTGTCTACCTCTCCAGGCTGTCAGGCTGTCTGATCACAGAGGAAGGCTGTACCTCTCTGGCCTCAGCACTGACATCCAACCCCTCCCATCTGAAAGAGCTGGACCTGAGCTACAACCACCCAGGAGACTCAGGAGTGAAGCTGCTGTCTGCTGGATTAGAGGATCCACACTGGAGACTGGACACTCTCAGGTAGGAACAGACAACAAGAGCTCACACACTGTTTCTCTGTCACACTGACAAAATGTTTACCAATGTTTACAAGGAATGTTTACCAGCAGCACTGCTGAGTCCCTGTCCCCACTGAGACTGACCCCCTTACTAATATCAGACCAGGATCTGGTGTTGATAATTTATTGACACCTATGACACACATTCTTTATGACAAATACCCAAGTGTTCACAAACCATTACCTAATTCTGAATCAAGGGTCTAAGGGTGGGGGGTATCAGATGCTGAACGGATTATAAAACCCCTGCATGCACATTTGTGATTTGTGATATTGGGCTGTATATGAATAAAATTTACTTTACTTCATATTTTTCAATCCAAGATAAAAACGTATATGTTGACCACTGACTTGAATCTTTTTTTTTTAAATCAACACTATAAGTTATATTTTGACCTTTTCTTTTTACCTTTTCGTATTTTATTGTCTTGTTTTTTTCCCTTTTTGTCTGTTATTTTATTGTTGTTTTATTTTTAATATTTTATGTCTCAAGTCTGAAGTTCATTGATGAGGAAGCTTCTGAAGGTTCATTCTGGCTTTGTTCTTTGTTCTTCCTCCAGGATGGATCATGGTGGAGAGCAGTGGCTGAGACCTGGTCTGAGGAAGTGTAAGTGTGTGTTCACTTTGATTCATGAAAACAAGACAACACATGTTAGTTTAAATCAAATGCTTGTGTATCTGAATTCAATTCTCAGTTTGTAAGAAAATCCAAAAAGATGAGTCATTGTGAAGATTTGATCTATTTAACATTCAGTCTGTTAATGAAACAAATAAACCCATCAGGTGTGTTAGATGATAAACTGCTGCTGCATTGTGTCTTGTTCTCTTCATCAGATGCCTGTGAACTCACACTGGACACAAACACAGTAAACGGAAAGCTCAAACTGTCTGACAACAACAGGAAGGTGACATGTGTGAGAGAGAAGCAGTCATATCCTGATCATGCAGAGAGGTTTGACCACTGGTATCAGGTTATGTGTACAAATGGTCTGACTGGTCGCTGTTACTGGGAGGTTGAGTGGAGAGGAAGAGGTGATGTATCAGTGACTTACAAAGGAATCAAGAGGAAAGGAAACATAAACGACTGCAGGTTTGAAGGGAACGATCAGTCCTGGTGTCTTTTTTGCTCCGATACTGATGGTTACGACGCTGTCTGGCACAAACAAATAAGAACAGAACTCCCTCACTCCTCCTCCTCCTCTTCCTCTGTCCCTTACAGAGTAGGAGTGTATGTGGACTGGCCTGCTGGCACTCTGTCCTTCTACAGAGTCTCCTCCGACACACTGATCCACCTCCATACCTTTAACACCACCTTCACTGAACCTCTTTACCCTGGGTTTGGTTTCTGGGTGCCTGATACCTCAGTGTCTCTGTGTTCACTGTAGGAGAGAGAGTCTGCTCCTGTGTTAAGATAACACTCACAAGTTTTTCTAGTTTTTATTCAAATTATAGCTGCATCATTCTGAACCAAGCCTTCTCTGCTGGCCTAAACAGAATCACAAAGTTATAGCTATTTTATAATTTAATATTTTTTCTTAAATACACTACATGTATTATAATTTATAAAAATATTTTTCTCATTATCTTATTTTCTCATTGCACAGCTACTGTCTTCCTCAGTTGCTCTGCTTCCAGTGCAGCTTGTTTTAAGTAGAGCTTTTATCCAATCAGATTTCACCTCTGTGTCTCTAGGTAACAAGTGAATCCCTTTGCAGTTTAAGTGAATGGGGATGATATTGTTGATTGTCAAAGAAAGGAGGAACAGCAGCTAAATAGTGAACAGCAGCTCTGGTAAGTCAACTGCTTTTGTTTGTACATCTGCAGTAGCTTTAAGATGCTTGTTTATATATTATTATTTGTACAACTTTTATGAAGATGGATTTTTGTTTGGTTCTATATGTGATAGGAACCATTGTTACGTCCAATGTTGCTCTGGGGACATATTTAGCCGGTGCCAGTGTTGGCAACTTGGCGACTTTCTCGCTAAATCTTGCGACTTTCCAAACCCTCAGGGCGACTTGTTTTGTCAAAAGCTACTAGCGACAAATCTAGCGACTTTTTCTGGTGTTATTGGAGAGTTTTCTGACGTTAAAGCACGAACGCTCTGCACTCTCGTGAAGCTTCTTTACTGTGACTTATGTCACAGGGAAACAGAATATTTGAGTGGTTTACAGTTACCAGAGGGATTGAAATCAAGTTTTATTTGATTAGATGTTTTTTCGTTAACACCTGAGTGCAGGATGAGTCATCAAACATTTCAAACCCTTTTACAGAAGAGAAAACAGGGATTTTGATGTAAAAATACTGATACTGACTTTTTACATATATTTTGCAGAGAATTTATTTTTGTATTTTATTTTTTTTTCCACTTGAAACCATGACATGATACATGACTCTGTGATGTGTGCCTGCATTTTTCTTTCTTCGAAGAGTTTTTCTTTCAATAAAATATGATCGACATTGTGGCCTGATTGACTGATTTCTTCTTCATCTGATTGAATATCAATTATTTGTCTTTTAACAAAATAAACCTTTAAACCTTCTGGTAACGAGCGAGGACCATTTGGGGTTCAGAGCGAGACAGTTTAGCGAAGAGAGTGTTGTAGAATGCACTTTTCAGAAACAAATATAATTAATGCTACACACATGTTATATACTGACTTAACGAAGAAATTCTGGGCAACATAATCATGTAAACCATTTTACACACTGCAAACACAATTATACACAAACTAATATAATCAACAAGAAGATGTACCACAATATCACGTATTTTTCGCCATGACTCAGCGAGCTCCGCACTCCCGAGAGGCGAATTTTGGATTTTTACTGGCTAACGATTCTGTCAATCAACACCAGGCTACTCCTACTGCATTCCTGAGACTCTGACGCGTCAAACGAGGTGTCATAGTCTGAATTTGACCAATCATAGGCCAAGATAGCATCACTCACACATGAAGACTGCAGTCAGATGAGAATGGATCCATGGTTTACAGGCTCTGAGGGGACCCTGGCTCTCAAATTTATGCCAAACTGCTGTATTTGGATGTATTGAACACTATTAGTGATAAAACAAGTGAAATATATAGTTATATAGTATATAAAAGTACAATGGAACAGCTGGTTCCAAAATGATGACCTCGTCTGACCTCTCTGTACTGAAACCTCTCTAACTTTTTGTATTCTTCACTTTATCAAAGCAAAGATTTGCAGAGAGACTGCTGACATGTTTTGCTATGATTTGGGAGAGGTTTAAAGTTTCACCTGCATCATTAAAAAAAGATATTCATGCTTTCAGTGCTTTCTTTTCAGGCGAACCTGAACATTTTCAATTTGAGCTGTGTGCCATCTTCATTTACTATTAACCAGTAACATATACACAATATTTACACATCTGAACAAATCTCACAAGTGTTCCCTTTATTATAACATAAACATTATTCAAATAGACCTTGTAGTTACAGAATTACAGTCTTTTTAGTATGGGAATGCAATTTTTGAGCAGAGGCCTAAAAATAGGGCTAGGTACTCAAAATTAAAATCAGACAGGTCATGCTGCAATGGGATCACAGAGGAATGATTATTTTAATGAGAGTGATACAGGATAAAGATGAATGATTCTTACCAGCATGTCATCCACAACAGCTAGCAGCCTATAAGGCCTTTACCCAGGTGACTCTACAGTCATTTGAAGGCAGCAGGTTTCTGTTCCGTCTGTTGTATCTTTTGGGAGTGGTGATGTTACTGTCAAGCTGCGATTACACAAGTGTGCTTAAATTTGAGTGTTGCAAAATAACCACAGGAACGTCTTTTGCTTATGTGCACTTTTCTTCTGTAAGGTACGTACAAATCTGGGAATGGCACTAATTATCTCTTCTCTCAAGAGTCTTTGATCTTCATGAGACACTCTTGGGTCAAACATTTTTTGCTATCTGGGAAAGTTAAAGGACAACAAGAGTCAGCTGAACACAAAAATCACATATCATGCTGTTGTGTTAATGTAGTAACTGTAGCGCTAGACATTCCTGCAGCTCTCTACGTTATTTCAGTCGCCAAAGTAGTTAGCTAGTAGCTCCTCATAGCTGGCATTCACGGGAGTAAAAAGAACAGACCGCCATTGTTTCTTTAGTCTGGGAACACACAAGACCGTTTATTTGCACATGCGCACAACATCACTCCAGTGCACACAGGTACACATCCTCCCATGTGACCTCGCTGCACAGGCCACTCAACATGGCTTTGCTACACATATAAGGAATATGCTCAACAGTAACGAACAATGTTGGGTGGATATTAACAGGAACTCACATTAAAAAGAGGAACCTGAATGTGCTGAAATCAAAATCCTAGCCTGACTGTATTTCCTCATTCTTCGTTTCCTTTAAACTTTCTTGAAATGCAGCAGCCAGACTGCAGAGTGACCGAACTTTGATGATGTCGACATGTTTTAACATTCTCCAAACCTTCAGGTAAGAGTGATTTGTTATTATTTGTATGCATTAGCTCATTATGTAGATAACTCCGAGGATATATTTGTAATGTGAAGTGAAGCTTACGGTCTCTTTTAACTCATTTCACTTGACTGTAAACTGGTCTCTGTCTCTACATTGAAGCCATCAAGATGCTTCCCGTTTATTTAGTGTTGGAGCGTAACAGGATTGTTGCAGCTGCTCCAGTATAGAAGGACAAATGGTTTTAGTAGTGCTGGGCAAGTTAACGCAATTATTTCATTGCGCGTTAACGCAGTTTGTTTTTTTATTATTAAGTGGACATTTTTAACACAAGAACCGAGCAGCGAGTGGTGAACAGCTGTGTTTCTGTGGCGTCACTTCCTGCTGCTGCTGCCCCCCCCCCGGGTGACACACCCGGTCCGGAACCCCCCTTTACTCAGTCACCGTCGGTCCCTCCTGTCTCACACACACACACACACACGCGCGCGATCGTCTCATTACAGGATCAAACGTGACAATATCAAAATACATATTGTCGTGTTTTTAAATGAACATATAAGCACGTGAGAACAAACTGCTCTTAACTGCAACTCTTTACTAGCATAACTTCTTCATTCCGCACGTTACTGCCACGGTACAGACCCCCTCCAGGTTCCATGCTTCACCTACATTCCCCTGGGTCCTAAGTCCCTCCAAGTACAGCTTCTTATCACCCATGTACCAACGTACATTTATAACAAATACCACACATATTACGGTAATCAGCATTGCATATGTGTCTGAACAAAATACCAAAAAAAGCGAAAAAGAAATGATTCATTTAAATAATTTTTTTAGAATTTTTAAAGTTGTTTTGTTTGTAATATGTATAATAAGCACATCATTTAGTTATCGCTACTGAGAATTTATCAAACATAAAAAAAAGGGAAAAAACATGACGTAGATAGGTTTGCAGTTTTCAGGGTGTATATTTCAAATTGCATTTATTACACACATGAAGATAAAGTTATAAACACCGGCTGAATATCTATTATCAGAATCATTATAACTGTATCTTAACTGCTACTGTGTAAAGGGAATACTGCTGTTAAAAAGCACCTAATTTGTTTTAAGTGGATGAATCTTAATGACTTTGATGATTCTCTGACTTTCCCTCTATTGTCATCATGAAGTGGACATTTGTGTTGTCCTCTGGCAAACATTGGACGCTTTCACGTGTTAACAAGTAAGAACTACTGTGATATTCATATTAAGAGGTGTCAACCTTAAAGTAATAATCTCTATGATTTTAATTTAAATGAATGGTTGTCAAGTCCCTATATCACACCGAAAGGTATAACACAATGGTGATTTAGCCTGTGGCCCACTTCCATTTGCTGTATTACGAACTGTGTGTCTGCAGCGACATTCATGATAATTCCACAACTTTTGTTTTCCAGTTTTCCTTCAGACTGACAAAACTGCTTGATTTTAGCAGGAAGCCACAATGACGTCAGAGGACCTTTTGAACACTCTGGAGGAGTTAAGAAACAGTGAATTTAAGGACTTCAACTGGTATCTGCAGCAGCCTGACATCTTGGAAGGCTACAAAACCGTCAAAGTGTCCAAGCTGGAGAAGGCAGAAAGACGGGACACAGTGGATCTGATGGTGAACACCTTTCAACTTAATGGAGCTCTGAATGTTACCAAGAAGGTTTTGGAGAAGATAAACAGGAATGATCTGGTGCAGAGTCTGTCAGACACCAGCTCAGGACAAGAAGGTCAGTCACACTTTGGTCATTTTGTTTTTTATAGCAAAACGAGTGGATTGAAGTGCAATGCAATACTTGTAAAGGAACTGGCTCTCTGTACAGAAGCTCATTGTAGTCACCAAAGAAGATAATTAGAAGCCTGATCTCGTACAAATCACCCTCCAACAAATCAGCTATCTAACATACAATTACATTACATTCAGTACATTTTTAAAACAATAAAAAAAAAATATATATATCAATAAGCACTGATTAACTTGATGATAAATATTAACAAATAAGTGAAATTGATAACATAACACATAACCTCTCTCACACAGCGTCAGTGGATGTCGATGATGTTGGAGAGACTTCAGAGAACAAAGAAACTTCCTCCTCTCCGATTGAAGGTAAAGCTGCTGGTTTGTTTTTTCTGGTATGTACAGAAGAGACAAAGTGTAAACGTAAAAAATGAATTGTAAGTAAGTTTTACTTTCTGTGACATTGCATTGCAATCTGTAATGAGAAGTTATACCTAAACAAAATTGTTGTGATGGATTGTGATGCAGGAGGCTGTTCAATCTTGTTTCAGTCAGAACTGCAGAACTTCACTACTTGAGCAGCTAGGCTCATCCACTCATAGGAGACAAATGAAGATTTTAGAAATGATTTAATTCAACCTATACAATTTAATCGCTTTTTGCAGGCGCATACAGCTGCCACAGCCAATATCTCCCATAAACTTTGCTACATTTTCATTTTAATAACTGTTTTGCCTTTGTGTTGGACACCAGAGCACCCCAGGGCTGTGTGCTCAGCCCCCTCCTGTTCACACTGTACACCCTCAACTGCATCCCAAGACATGAAGAGAAGTTCTTGTTTACTTTTACAGACTGGAAACATTACAATTTGGCATGTTTTGTGCATGGCCCAAGACAGGAGGGTTCTTCAGTGAGTGATTAAAACCTCCAAGAACATCGTTGGTAGCAATCTACATAGTATTAGTGATAATGGTGAGAAGAGGTGCCTGCAAAAGACAATACCCACCCCAGCCACAGCCTGTTCACCCAGCTGTCTGGCAAGTGATACAGAAGTATCAGCTGCCGTAAACCAGACTTCAGAGCATCTTCTGTACTACCATCCTCTGTACTACCATAAAAAATAGTTTTGTTTTTATTTACTTTTGTAGCATAAAGATACTAAACTTGCATTTCGTTGTGCAACCCTGTGTTGTAGGAAGAAAAAAAATAAACCTTGAACCTTGAGAGGAAGAATCGTGAAACTGATGCTTCAGGACTTTTGTTTGTGACAATTTATCCAGTAGCTGGCAGCAACACCAGCAGCTGCTCAGTGGTCACCAGTCAAGGGCTGTGGTTGCAGTGGACATCTCCTCGTCATAAAGGTTTAAATGTTGCAAAGCTGGGATGTTGAGAGAATAATGTGTCTAAATCAAAGAGTTAAGATTATTTGGTGTTTCACAATTACTATCTCTAAATACTGTAATACTGTCCACAGACAACTTGTTCCACCTTTAACTAAAAACTTTGTTCAACTGCCCTTCAGCTTCTCTTCAGAAACAACCCGTTATCAAAGCAAAAAGCATGTGTTTACCTAGCTCATGAGGAAAGGGGCATCTGTAAACAACATGCAGCCTAATGTTTTTGTTCTATTTATTTCACACAGATGAGATTGTTCCAGTACCAGAGCCACGACTCATCTCATATTACCAACACTTGCTTCAATCACACCTCCAGGATAAGTTCATGTGTGCACAAGAGGGGTGGGCACAGAAGAAGGATGAACAACGTCTTGATGATATCTACACAGAGCTGTACATCACAGCGGGGGCTGATGTACACATCAACGAACAGCATGAGGTCAGGCAGATTCAGGCAGTGGTGGTGAAGCCAGCAGGAACAGAGAAATCAATTAAACCTTGTGACATGTTCAAACACCCCTCTGGAAGATATAAACCCGTAAGAACAGTGTTGACAAATGGAATTGCAGGAATTGGCAAAACTTTTCTTGTGCGCAAGTTTGTGTTGGACTGGGCTGAAGGAAGAGCCAATCAAGATGTGCATCTCATTTTCCTCTTGACCTTCCGCCAGCTGAATTTATGGAAGGGAGAAAATTTTTGTTTGGCAGAGCTCATTCATAAATGTATCACAGAGACCAGAGACATCAAGGATAAAGCTCTTAATCACATCTTTACAACTCTGCAGTCATCAGGAAACACCAACTATGACAAGAGCAAATTCAAACTTCTGTTTGTTTTGGATGGACTTGATGAGAGCCGCCTTCACCTGGACTGCTCTACCAGTGGAAATCAGGCAGTTTACATTGATGTGACAGCGTCAACCTCAGTGGATGTGCTGCTGATGAACCTGATCAAAGGGACACTGCTTCCCTCTGCTCGCCTCTGGATAACCACACGACCTGCCGCAACCAATCAGATCCATTCTGATTTTGTTGACATGGTGACAGAGGTCAGAGGGTTCACTGACCTACAGAAGAAGGAGTACTTCGGGAAGAGATTCAGAGATTCGGAGCAGTCCTGCAGAATCATCTCCCACATCAAGACATCACGAAGCCTCCACATCATGTGCCACATCCCAGTCTTCTGCTGGATCACTGCTATAGTTCTGGAGAATGTGATGGAAACCAGAAAGGGAAGAGAGCTGCCCAAGACACTGACTGAGATGTATACAGAATTCCTTGTGTTTCAGATTTATCAGACAAATGAGAAGTATGGCCAAAAAAAGTGCATTCAGTACATTAAGTCATTAGCAAAACTGGCTTTCCACCAACTGGAAGAGAACAACCTGATCTTCTACGAGAAAGATCTCAAAGAGAGTGGCATTGATGTCCGTAGAGCCTCGGTGTGCTCAGGAGTGTTCACAGAGATCTTCAAAGAGGAACTTGGTAAGAAGAATGTTGAAGACAAGATGTTTAGCTTTGTCCATCTGAGTGTTCAGGAGTTTTTGGCAGCTTTTTACGTAGAGAGCGCAGTCATTAACAAACACAAGAATGTGATGTGTGAACCAGGACAGACACGTCGTGAACAAATACGAATGGTTTTCAGTAAACCATCTATGGCTGAGGTGCAAAGGTTTGCTATTGACAAGGCCTTGAAGAGTCCAAATGGACACCTGGACCTGTTCCTCCGATTCCTCCTGGGTCTTTCTCTGCAGACCGGTCCGAATGTTCTACAAGGCGAATTGAAAAAGGAAAAATGTTTAGAGACCAATCAGGAAACAGTTGAGTACATCAAGAGGAAGATCAGTGAGAATCTGTCTCCAGAGAGAAGCATCAATCTGTTCCACTGTCTGAATGAACTGAATGATCGTTCTCTAGTGGCGGAGCTCCAACAGTCCCTGAGATCAGGAAGACTCTCCACGGATAAACTGTCTCCTGGTCAGTGGTCAGCTCTGGTCTTCATCTTACTGTCATCAGAAAACGATCTGGCTGTGTTTGACCTGAAGAGATATTCTGCTTCAGAAGAGGCTCTTCTGAGGCTGTTGCCAGTGGTCAAAGCCTCCAACAAAGCTCTGTAAGTGCACAGATAAGTGCAGATACTTTGTCACATGTATAGGGTTGTTCTCAATAAAATTAAGTCTAAATAAACTGCAATGTTTAGACAACAATTTAATTAGTTGATCAATTGAAGTCTGTCAAATTGTTTCTTGAGATGAATTAATACATATTTACAGTCTAGTTCATTCAAGGCTAAAATGTACATTTCTCACATAATAGAAACAGTGTCAGTGTTTTTTCTTCATTTCTAACTCTTCTTCAGGCTGAGTGGCTGTAATCTGTCAGAGAGAACCTGTGAAGCTCTGTCCTCACTTCTCAGCTCCCAGTACTCAAGTCTGAGAGAGCTGGACCTGAGTAACAACAACCTGAAGGATTCAGGAGTGAAGCGGCTCACTGCTGGACTAGAGAGTCCACACTGTACCATGGAGATACTCAGGTCAGATCACGCTGTGATGCTTTTGTGTAACGCTGTGTTGTAAATTGCAGAAATTACAGGTAAACACACAATAGTAATATTGAAACTTGAAGGCTCTAGTGCACATACATTGAGAATGGATTTCAGTTAAGTAGTACACCTCTTGTGTCCAACATATTTCCATTTCCATGGATTTTTGATTGAGGGACAACAAAGTGGAAAACCCATTTAGACAGTAAATCCTCACCTGAGAAATTCTGTCATGAATTTCATTCATGACACTGTTTCCCCATTGGTGAAACAATTGCTTGCTTGTAACTAACAGATAAACATATGAACATATGTCTGCACTTTGCATCACAAGAACAATCCAAAAATGTACTTGAAAATACATGTAATGTTGGATGTTAAAGCAAAACATAAATATTAGTGCTGGGCAACTTAACGCGTTATTATCTCGTTAACGCATTAATTAATTAATGCCGACAATTCTTTTATCGTGCATTAACGCAGTTTAAAAAAAAATGCAATACACACCGTTGATGCCAGCAAATCACCCAAACAAACGGTGGAGGGAGGCTTCGGCAGACTACGTTGGATGCAGTGTGTGGGAGAAGTATAGATAAACAAAAGCAAGACAAGCTAACAAATGCCACAGCGAAGTGGATAGCTACAAACTGCAGGCCGATTAGTATTGTGGAAGATGTCGGTCTGAGGAACGTTCTTAGGATCGCAACGAATGACGGCACGTACGAGCCTCCCTCAAGACGCACCATCACAAGAAGAATACACGAGTTGTATGAAAAGGTGAGGACTACAAAAGTGACGACGTTACAACGTGCACCAACTGTTGCTCTCACTGGAGACTACTGGACATTGCTGGGTAACCATAATTACCTCGGAGTTACAGTGCATTATATTGATGAACAGTGGGAGCTGCATTCACATGCTCTGACTGTCATGAAAACACAAGACAGTCATTTTGCTGAAACCTGCGCGGAACATTTTATTCATGTTGCACAGCAGTGGAACGTTTCAAATAAAGTCAGCACACTGAGCACAGATAGTGCAAGAAATATAACTGCTACTGTGTAAAGGGAATACTGCTGTTAAAAAGCACCTTATTTGTTTAAAGTGTTTGCAAACCAAATGTTATTGCCCTTTTGTTCATATAGCAGTACTTTTAAAATAAAAGTGCACAATGCACTACTTTTGAATTCATTATTGAACTTTGCGCATAACAATGCAATTAATCGCGGAAAATTATGCGATTAATCGCGATTAAAAATTGTAATCGTTGCCCAGCACTAATAAATATATTTTTTTACTTATTTATATTTCAGATTAAGTCAGTCCAAGTTCACAGAGAATTGCTGCCAGGAGCTCTCATCAGTTCTCAGCTCCCAGTCCTCCCTTCTGAGAGAGTTGGACCTGAGTAACAACTACCTTCAGGATTCAGGAGTGGAGTTGATCTCTGCTGCACTGGAGAGTCGTCACTGTACACTGAAGACTCTCAGGTCAGATCAACTTGTTTTCCCATTTTACCGGCTTTCAAAATTAAGCAGCAGGAAACATTTAGAATGTCAGTTTGTGATGGAATTTACAACCAACTCAATTTTTGGGGTTTTAGCATAAGCATACGCTGGCTAGTTATAGCTGATAAAATCTGCAAACAAGAGTCACTCTCTGCAGCCTAGAGAAAACCCACTTGGCAGCTAGTTCACAGAGAGATGAGGCCAGTACTTCTCAGCTCCCATTCCTTTATTCTGTGTGTCCTGGACCTAGAAGCAAGATCCTCCATTACCATTTAGTAACTCATCAACAGGGGAAATTCTAAAATTGAGAAGCTTTTTATTTTTTTTACATTGTAGACAATAGAAACAGTGTCAGTGTTTGTCTTCATCACTAACTCTTCTTCAGGCTGAGTGGCTGTAATCTGTCAGAGAGAAGCTGTGAAGCTCTGTCCTCAGTTCTCAGCTCCCAATCCTCCATTCTGACAGAGTTGGACCTGAGTAACAACTACCTACAGGATTCAGGAGTGGAGTTGATCTCTGCTGCACTGGAGAGTCCACACTGTACACTGAAGACTCTCAGGTCAGATCATACTGTGGCACTTTTGTGTAGCAACTTGTTTTTCCATTTTACCGGCTTTCAAAATTAAGCAGCAGGAAACATTTAGAATGTCAGTTTGTGATGGAATTTACAACCAACTCAAATTTTTTTGTTTTAGCATAAGCATATGCTCGCTAGTTATAGCTGATAAAATCTGCAAACAAGAGTCACTCTCTGCAGCCTACAAAAAAACACTTGGCAGCTAGAAGTTCACAGAGAGATGAGGCCAGTACTTCTCAGCTCCCATTCCTTTATTCTGTGTGTCCTGGACCTAGAAGCAAGATCCTCCATTACCATTTAGTAACTCATCAACAGGGGAAATTCTAAGCTTTTTATTTTTTTACATTGTAGACAATATAAACAGTGTCAGTGTTTGTCTTCATCACTAACTCTCCTTCAGGCTGATTGGCTGTAATCTGTCAGAGAGAAGCTGTGAAGCTCTGTCCTTGGTTCTCAGCTCCCAGTCCTCTAGTCTGAGAGAGTTGGACCTGAGTAACAACAACCTGAAGGATTCAGGAGTGATACTGCTCACTGCTGGACTAAAGAGTCCACACTGTACCTTGGAGACTCTCAGGTCAGATGTTACTCTGATGCTTTTGTGTAACACTGTATTTTGCCGTTCTTTGGTCTAGTTTTGTGCTGCATGCCTGTTGCTGAAACAGAACTTTATTTTTCACGACAATCAAAATATTGCACATAACTATTTCTATGGTTCTACAGTATGCTTAATCTTGACCACGTTCAGATCATCATATCTTCACAGTTTGAATCATGAAAACATTAAAGGTGCTAACAACACTAGGAGCATTTTTATTACCTCTTTATGGCTCTCATCATGGCGAGTGCTGAACTGTCAGCTTGCAGCTAACGGTGCTACAGTGCAAACGACTAAAGAAAGAGAAGCTCATATTACAACACAGAGGAGTGTGACAGGATTCTCTACTTAGGTAGACATTACTCCCTATATCTTTACATGGCAAATAGTTGGTTGCTGCTACATTAATGCTCTGAATCTAATATATTGCAAATCAGAAGATTGTCATCAAAACACAGACCAGAATGCAACAAAATATATGTTTACAACTTTTTCAGTTCAGGCTTGGTTTTCACAGCCACATTTTATTTTAAATTCCAAAATGTAAACTGTCTTGTGTCCAGTCATACAGTGCTGATACACTAAATTAGAAAATATGATCTACCTATTTAGGTTGAGTCAAACCAGGCTTACAAAGACCTGCTCTCAGGAGTTCTCACCAGTCCTCGGCTCCGAGTCCTCTGGTCTGAGAGAGCTGGACCTGAGTAACAACGACTTGGAGGATTCAGGAGTGGAGCTGCTTTCTGCTGGACTGGAGAAAACACACTGTACACTGGAGACTCTCAGGTCAGTAACCATCTTTATGCTACTGGACATACAAGTTGATGTCAATGATGAAGTCCAACAATTGCAGGATTTTATTGTGTAGAGTATGCTCAGAAACACTGTAACAAGTCTTTGCAGGACAATTTCTAGACTTTAGAAAATGTACATACTTATATTCTTAAATTCTGCAGCAAATTCATTCAGCAAATCATCATGTTAACTGATTCTGTTTATGACGGGTTCTGAATGACATTCACACAGGAATGGTGGGGAAGTCTAACATTGAGCTCATTCTAATCAGTAAATGCACACTTACAAGGAGGACACTCATTGATACACAAAAATATATAAAGTGTGTGTCTCTCTCGTGTGTGTGTGTGTGTGTGTGTGTGTGTGTGTGTGTGTGTGTGTGTGTGTGTGTGTGTGTGTGTGTGTGTGTGTGTGTGTGTGTGTGTGTGTGTGTGTGTGTGTGTGTGTGTGTGTGTGTGTGTGTGTCTCCAGGCTGTCAGGCTGTCTGATCACAGAGGAAGGCTGTACCTCTCTGGCCTCAGCACTGACATCCAACCCCTCCCATCTGAAAGAGCTGGACCTGAGCTACAACCACCCAGGAGACTCATTGAAGCTGCTGTCTTCTGGTCTGAAACTGGACACACTCAGGTATGAACAGACAACAAGAGCTCACACATTGTTTCTCTGTCACACTGACAAGCTCAGGACTGTTGGTTCACAGTCGTTACCAACAGCACTGCTGATAACAGTGAAGACAGTAACTGATGTGCTGAGAGTTTCTGTTCCCACTGAGACTGACCTCCTAACTGGTCTAATACCACATCAGGATTCAGTAGTGATTATACAACAACTATGACTCTCAGGATTCCTGTTGTGACTGTGAGTTTTATGTTAAAATTGATATCATTAGAAAAGTATATATCGATCATGTTCTTCTTCTTCCTATCAGTCTTATAGCTTTTTTCAGGACTTTGTTCAGACTTCAGCAGCAGCATTCTGAATGAGCTGAGATTTTTTGTAAAGCGACTCAGGCCTGTCCTGAATCTGAGTGCTTTGTTTCTTCCTCCAGGATGGATCATGGTGGAGTGCAGTGGCTGAGACCTGGTCTGAGGAAGTGTAAGTGTGTGTTCACTTTGATTCATGAAAACAAGACAACACATGTTAGTTTAAATCAAACGCTTGTGTATCTGAATTCAATTCTCAGTTTGTTAGAAGATCCAAAAAGATGAGTTATTGTGAAGATTTGATCTATTTAACAGTCAGTCTGTTAATGAAGCAACAAATAAACCCATCAGGTGTGTTAGATGATAAACTGCTGCTGTATCGTTTCTTGTTCTCTCCATCAGATGCCTGTGAACTCACACTGGACACAAACACAGTAAACAGAAAGCTCAAACTGTCTGACAACAACAGGAAGGTGACTGCAGTGATGGAGGAGCAGCCGTATCCTGATCATCTAGAGAGGTGTAACTACTGGTATCAGGTTATGTGTACAAATGATCTGACTGGTCGCAGTTACTGGGAGGTCGAGTGGAGTAGAAGGGTTTATGTATCAGTGACTTACAGAAGCAGTAGACACAGCCAGTTTGGAGATAACAATCAGTCCTGGAGTCTGTTGTGTTCGGATGTTGAAGGTTATTATGTCTTGCACAATAAGGAAAGTACACGACTCCCCTCCTCCCTCTTTTTTTCCTCCTCCTCCTCCTCCTCCTCCTCCTCCTCCTCCTCCTCCTCCTCCTCCTCCTCTGTCTCTCACAGAGTAGGAGTGTATGTGGACTGGCCTGCTGGCACTCTGTCCTTCTACAGAGTCTCCTCCGACACACTGATCCACCTCCACACCTTCAACACCACCTTCACTGAACCTCTTTACCCTGGGTTTGGGTTTGGATTATTTTCACATAGTCCCTCAGTGTCGCTGTGTTCCCTGTAAGAGGGGGAGTCTCCTCCTGTGTAGTGAAACACTCACATTGCTGACACACATACACACACACACACACTTTTCGGGAAGTCATGTTTACTCAAAATTACAAGAAAATATCTCTGTCTCTTTTTACTCTCCAGCCAATTGACTGCATGTCTGTGATTCTTCAGTACCTTAAAAAAAATCTTGACCTGATTCATGGTATAACAACGTTCTTTCACACAAATAAGTAAAGTATATATTTCCAACAAAGGTTCCACATGATAAATAATATCAAAATATGATTTTCTTTTTCAAACAAATGTACCAATCATCTTACTTTGTAAAAATATGAATCCACCGTTTTGATTAGAAAATATCCCTGTGATATATTTCAAAAGAACGAATCAAGTTATTGTTGTTAATCTGTCGTTGTTGTTAAAGGTGGAAACGTCTTTCAATTTAATTTTTACATAGTAAATATATTCATATAAATGGGTAGAGGTGGGTGTCAGTGTTACAGTTATATAAGAACCATGTCGATGAGCCTTAATACTTTCACTCCAGCTGTTTTTTGTTTTTTATTTACATTTGGATTGAATAAATTCAGAGTAACTACCACACTTCCCATCATGCTTTTGAGTGATGCAAACAGGATTCAGACCAGACTGAGTCTACATTAAAACATCCCCTCCAGACACACATTCATTTGTATTATATGTTTGGTATATTTGTACCAATACAAGGTGGCAGGTAGGTATCTGCCACCTAGCATCAGTCTGTTCTAAATGTATTGGAGTAAAAAGTACAATATTTCCTCTGAGATGAAGTGGAGTAGAAGTATTAAGTTACATTACATCAACACTGAACCGTGACTGAACCTTTGGGCAATCACAGACATATAAGAATATGACAATTCTCTAGGTAAAATTCTCAGAAAACGTACCTATGGCAGAAAATTTGAGGAAGGGACGTAAATTATAAATCTATTGATTATTCTAGCCAAATTGTAAATACATAAGTGTAAATTTACAAGCCAAAGATCTATTTTCTGTGTTTTATACAAAGAGTTTGAACTGTATTTATAAACTATTAAATACTGTAACAAAAAGGACATGAGAACAGTAATGGCATGTATTGCCTGTAATATATGTATTACACGATGAGAGTTTATGCCTTAGTATCCCCTTTTTCTCTTTATATTATTCATTTACGTTTTTCTATTTTTATTTGTTATGCATTTATTTCTTTTTTTAATCCTCTGCGGTTGCCTCTGGCATGTTAGTTTGAATGTGTGTATTTTTGCTGTTTCTTATTGACAATTTGTGAAATTGTACGAAGCTTAAAAAGTCACGTGACCACTATGGACGCCTACGCTGATGCCTGACTTTAAAACGTCATAAAATCCCCAACATGTTTAATGCTTTGTTTGAATTATTATTTTGTCAAGTGTCCCATGTATAATGAATAATATGTAATAATAAACATGCTTCCTAATTTATAACATACTTTGAGAACAGTTAAGCTAACCCTCACTGAACGCTGCTCATCAAATTGTTCAGGCAGCTGGTCGGCCACCTCTATCTGTACATCATGCTCCGAACAGGGGAAACAGCTGATCTCTGAAGGTGAGAGCGACTCAATTATATCATCACAGGTTCGTTTATGATTGTAATGTTTGTTTAAAGTATGATTTCTGCTGCTCAGCTGTGTAATCAGACGACCAACGGGTCTGAGTGGGCAGCTAACAGTCTGTTAGCATCATGCTGTTAGCTTTGCTAGCTTACACAACTGTTAGCAGGTTAGGTAACTGCTGAGTCGCCGGTCATTGTTTAGTTTGTTTTGATGTGTTATTAAATGCTACTATTAGCTAGTTTAGGCTGCCAGGACTTCTTTAACATGCTCACAAGCGTTTATATTGTGATGTCACTCTCAGTTTATTAGGTACACCTGGCTACTGCAGTCTAATGCCAGTGTTCAGATCATTCACTGAAGTAAAAGTACAAATACCACTAAAAAATACTCAATTAAAACATCTGCGTCAAAAAAGTGAGGTACGTGAAAATGTACTTAAAGTATACAAATGTACCCTGTAACTGTTATACATCATATCATTAGATTATTACTTATTTTGCACTATTAAAAAACAAACTACAATTTTTAAGTAACAAACTGTCATATAAATGTAGTGAAGTAAATAGCACACTATATGTAATAGCAATACATGGAAATACTCCGGTATAGTACCTCACAATGTCACATAAGTACCGTACTTGTGTAAATCTAAGTTGTATTCCACCACTGATGCAACATGAAGGTTATGATGCTCAGTGTGTAGGTTGTGCTGCTGTTGCGTCACACAGAGAGCTGAGGGCAGCCCTCCTTTATATACACGGGGTGGGCGAAATAATAGAAACACCTGTCGGCATACAGTTCAACAAATCAGTCAAATTGATTGTGTAATAATTAGTCTATAAAACATCAGTGTTCATCTTAATTACCCAGACCCCACGTTTTAGTTTAGGGCTACAACCTACCAATTATTCTCACTACCAGTTAATCGGATTATTATTCCTCTATGCAACAGATTAGTCAAACATGTCCATCACAAGGTTTCCGGTTTTACTGACTGACATTTTCAGTCCAAAGACTCCATTTGCAACAATATTAAAAAGGTAATTTAAAAAAGCAGTAAATTCTCAAATTGGAGAAGCTGGGAGCAGAGAAGCTTTGTTTTATATGTAAGAAAAATGACTCCGGCACTAAGTTAAATGAAAACAGTTGCTGATTTGTTGTTTTACGTAATGAATTAATCGCTTCAGCTCTTACACCAATAAGTGTGGGATCAGAATAAAATGGTTTCGACACTTTCCGACACAAGATCGTAAAATGACAAGAAAGTGAATCACAAAACATCATCTATGTGACAACAAGAAAACTAAATAAATACAAACAATACATCCTATCTCATCTCCTTTTTTCCATAGTATTGTTTTGGTTCATTGGTATTATTGGGTGAAATGACACCGGTAGAATCAGATCTATGAATGGAGAGCTGACGTTCGTCCTTGTTCCTGTTTCCCAGCTCAGTGCCTGTCAGTCATGGGTCTGCAGGAGTTCTGGCACGGCTACAAAGTCTTGATTGTGATGGGAACGAGTCTGGGGCTGATCCACTGGGGCTGGTATAATCTGAAGTCAAACCCACAGCTGCGCAAAGTCAGAGAGGAGTACATTCCTGAGCCCGGCATCGTCGCTTACGTCTCTCCGCCTGTCGCTCCTCCGGCTGCTGCCAAGAGCAAGTAACTCAAACCGAGGTATTGAACTGTGTTTCGCTCTGCAGCACCTGCAGCTGGTTTCCTGTGCTCAGCTAATCAACCGCCACCACGGCTGAGGTGTGTTCAACTGCAGTTCCTCTTCTGTCCACTAGATGCCGCTCCAAGAAAACTCTCCATATTGAGGCAAATGGGAAAACCCCTTAATTCTCTCCATCAATAGAAAATGAATGCAGGTTTTACACAACAAGTGTAATACTGTGTTCAAACAGTGTTCACTTTGAATGTGTCTGCTGGTGATGGTTGACGTTTGTGGATTTCAGAAAAGTGTTTTGAGACTGAATAACTTCCACACACACTATGTAAATAACCCAAACGTCTCTTCTCCCACGGTCAGTGAAGGTGTTCACCTCCACCGCGTTGAAGGCCGTGACGCATAAATCAACCGGCAAAAAACAGCTCGGGTCCAGATGAACTTGCTGCCCACTGTTGACCGCAAACCGTTGAAACAACCATCTATAAAGCCGCTCAGGTGGACTCTGATGCGTAAATCAGACGTGTGACTCGAACATTAGCAGCGATTTAGGTTTTCTGAGCAACATCAAGTGTGTGTAGTAGAGACCGTCGACTCATCATGCCAACATCAAACCACGGATCTTTTGATTCTCAATGCGTTTCTCCATCAGGCTCATAAATACATACAAACGTGGGTCAGAGGCTTAGAAACAAATACCACAGAGCAAGACACACTGGATATTTTCTTAATAAATTAACAAAAAATAAAATGCAAATAAAAAGAAATAATCAAATTAAAATTACAACTATTGAAACAGAAAATGAAGAGAAAGTTATCATAGTGTAATCTCTAATAATAATAATAAGAAAAGAAAAGAAAAGGGTCTTCTGTATAACTAATGTGAGACAAACTACATTAAACTGCAGAAGATGAAAGGAGGTCTGAACACTGTTAGGCTCCAGATGAACACTTTATTTCTCTCTGTATCGATCTGTAAGGGACAGAGGGACAGACACAAGCAGGCAGCAGTCAACTCAAATCATTATCACCTGCTGGTCAGCAAACAGCCACAAGATGGCGATCACAGTACTCTGGAATATAGAAACACCCAAATCCCAGAAAATAATAGATTGAGAACACATCGTGGTCATTTGATAAAAAGGAAGTAAACAATTACAAGTGTTTACAGAGACCTGGCTGAGGAGTTTTGGGATTAGCCGGCTGTTTGCTGACCGTCAGGTGTGAATGGTTTCAGTTGATTTCTGCCTGCTTTCCCCACTCTGTACAACACCTCTCATAAGTTTGAGATCACCACGTTGTAGTTACACTTTATCTTTATTTTTTTATTATTTCATAATTAAATGCACTATTGTGGTGTCTCTCCATGCAATATTCACAAATACCTTCATAATAGAGTATAAGTGGTTCAGTTAAGATCAAAATCTTTATTGGTTCAACAATACTTAACGTCACACATCCTTTTATTCTTATATTTCATGCATAAACAGACGTTTCAGAGAATGTATTGTCATGAAAATCTGCCTCAGAGTCTTGGAAAAGTCTGAGTAAAAACGTGTATGAACGCTGGTACTTTAACCTGCATATAAATCCGGTTTCTGTGTCTTCTTCCTCCTGCAGCGGTGTCGGTATGAAGCCTCACAGCTGGCTCAGGAGGAACTGGCTGTGGGCCGCCGGCGGTGCCTTCGTCACCGTCCACCTGGCCACCTGGCTGATGCAGAGAGCCATGAGGAGCGCCGTGCGCTCTGAGGCTGCACTCAAACAGAAACCTGCTGAGGAAACACTGGACTGACGCTTGGTCACCTTTTCATACAATTCAAGGACAGAAAGCAGCTTGTGTTGAACACAGCGGAGGACTGAGACCAACGTTGAGTAACTCTGATGAACGATCCACCGTGTCCCCTTCAGTCCGACTTAGAATATTCAATTGTGAATCATAAAACTGCAGCGAAGAAGCTGCTTTGTTTTCCACAGATTTTGTGTTTTTTCTCTGTTTAATTTAATGGTTGGCTGATGAGTGAGGTGTGATTCACTGTAAATCAATCAATAAACCAATAAAATGATCAAAAGTATCAATCAAATACAGAAACTAACTGCATATAGACTGTCTCTGTTTGGAACATTTTAAAAAGGTCCAACTTTATCTCTTGTGTTCGCCAGCTGACAGGAAATACAGTTTCCCTTTCCAATAAATGATGTACATTTAAATATTCTAATAACACAAACATATCTTGTGTTTATAAAAGACACGATGTTAAAGATGAGTCTGGTCAATTCTATATTGTTTTTCTTCATGTCGAGACTCAAACCAACAATGAATGTTTCTGCTAACAAGTAATTCAATTTATTTTGTATTGGCTTTACAGTCTGTACACATGCGACCTCCTCTGTCCCGGGACGCTCACACTGGTACAGGAAGAACTCCCCAAAAACCCTTTAAAAGGGAGGAAAATGAGCCGGATGTATTTTCTTCCATACGTTTTATTTACAGTCAGTTGTGCAGTTCTACCTTCTGTAGATGTAGCTTCTCTGTATGAAGGTGGAAATGCTGTTTTAACTCCGTCACACTGAGCGAGTAAGATTCTACAAATCTCCCGTTCATAAACATGTTAGTTCGTCCCTCAGTGTGTCTGACTTCCTGTCTGTGGCTCTCCGCTCTGAGCCCATTGGTTCCTACTGAAGACGGCAATCTTTAAAAACACAAATCTATAGTTTCATGTTAAAAAAAGAAGCTCAGTAATGTCCTAAAACAGCTGGTCACTGTGGTTTTTAATCTATCTACTTGTTGGGGACTACTTTCAGAGGCGGATTAATCCACATTTGGTGCTCTAGTGAGTATTAGTGGCAGCAGGACGGTGTGTGTGAGACTGAGATTTAAAATACTGAAGTCAGCTTATAAAGTATAGTGTACACCGTGTGCTTTTTAAAAAGCTGGAACAGCTTTCAGTAATATGTATTTTATGAAAGGTATTCTGGGAAAAGTCATTTTGATCAAATTACAGATTGATTGCAGACTTCCAGTTACTCTGAATCTCTTTCAACTTCTAACCACAGTGAAGATGTGAAGGAGGAAAACAATGTCCTGAGAGATCAAAGTGTGGGAAAAAAAAAACCTTTAGTCACCTTTTGAACTGTTGCGCAGACTCTCCCATTTTAAAGAAGGTCTTGTGTAACTTATTAATATACTGTTTCTCTTCCTTCACTGCGAGTTAAGAGGGAAACGAAGCCATACGGGTTTGTTTTAAGAAATCATCAGATCGTGGACTTGGCTGAGACGAATAGCTGAAACAACTGGGCCGTGACTCGTGAAAGGGGGGGGGGGGGGGGGGAATGAAAAACATGTTTCCTTCTCTAAAATACTCAGAAATCCACTCGTGAAATTCAGCGTGTAACTTTGTTTTCTACAGATCTGTTTACAGGGAGGGAGGCTGGTTCTCTGTTAAAGATCCAGCTGAGGTCTGTGGACGCATTTTAAACCTGCAATCTGATGAAGTCTCTTTGAACAAGACTCTCACAGTTCAGGATCTGGATCCTCTGAAGTCACACACACTTTATTTTTTAGCTCCATTGCTGGTAACACTTGATAAATAGATAAACAACTGTGTTGTGTTCTTTAAAACACTTTAATTTAGAGTGTTCATCTTGTTTGCACAAACACTGAACACTGTTTCAACGAGAGTCAAACCTGTGGCTCTGTGAGACCGTAATGGTAAAGAAAACAAAAGACATTGTGACCTCATGATGGCGCTAGACGGAAGTTATCTGGGTTCATCCATGCACGCCCGACCCAAATTGGACCAATCCATTGAGTAGATATTTGAAAACTTTAACTGGGGCGCTGGATAGAAAAGTCAGAGGATCACCACAGTCATTCCAAATCATCCTCTGGAGACCATGAATACCAACACCACCATCCATAGAGGCGTTCAGTCAGCCAGGCTGAACAGGTTTTTACTAGAAAAGCAGTTTGAAGCTGATAAAACTTTTCTGCATTTGCTTTATTTTCCACATCAATACCTTAACAAGGTTCCATAATTACACTGCAGGTTGTGTTTTGCTGAATCAGAATTCAATTACTCGTTCTCGCTTGCCGGCGTCCAGAGAGACAATTAGAGGTATTGATCATCCTCCACACCTGCAGACGTACACTAACTCTAAGTGTTTGCCACACGTGTGACATGTTTTCCTAGTTTCTTCCCGTTATTTTGGGTCAATGTATGAATGTAATGTGGTCCCACACAGGAGATAAAGTTCAGAAACTACGTGAGAGCAGCAGATTCAGCTCGACGCCCATGTTTTATTGAGCATTTTGTGATATTTTATTGGATTTCTTAAGACTGCAAGTGATTGCAAATAAAAAGATCGTAACTTTAAGAGCTTTATTGGCCAAGTATGTGATCACTCACACAGAAATAGGCAGCTAAGAACAAGGACAACAGAGCTGAACAAATAGAGGTAAAGAATGGACAGGACTATTATGAACACGAGTATGTAAAAAGAGAGGGGTGTCTAAAAAGGCATATACAAAAAATTAATATATATAAAAGCACCAAAGACCCACAACATCAATAAAACATCTATTTACAAGTTAAGTGTTTCTGAAAGTTGTTAACAATATAAATATTGCAAAGAAATAAATATTGAAAGGGGGAATAGTATGTGCATATTATCTATACATACCTGTATATATATATACATATATATATATATACAGTATAACAACCTGGATGGATAGATGCTACTACAGGGAAGTGATGAATTACAGTTATTATTTATATATCATCATTTGGGTGAAGTAACCCTTTGACCTGCAGATCTCCAGAAGCACCACATCAGAGCCGTCCAGCTCTCGTCCTGCTGCGTCTCCGGTACGCGTTTGATTGAGATAACGAACATGTGCAGGTTCCCACAAACACCCGTCACTCCACAGCGCTGATGTCTCCGTCTGCTCCAGGGCCTGCAGGAGGTCGGAGGTCAAGGACATTAAGATACTGCGGATCCCTTCAACTCAGGACTCAGAGCATTATGGATTTATGTTGTGTTTGACTGGTTTGACCGACTTTAACTGGGAAGGTTCAGCCAGTTCACTGCGTCCAGGCCTGTTGACCCTTTTTCTCTCTTTCTCATGGTGGCGTCCAAGCAGATAGTTTGGGTTTTATGCAGATCAATTCTCATGGTATGGAAAATGTCTTTTGTTTTCTGTATTTAGATATTGATACTATACTGTTATACTACTTCATTCAGTTTCCTAATGACTGACGGTACATGCAAACGATCTATTGAGATATTAGTGTCTGAAACATCTGCCCTTAACTCAGCACATAGAAAGTGAACATTTTTTAAGATCTCAACAGAAACGCATTTTGCAGGAAGAAAATGTCCTGGATGGTCTAAGCGGTGGAGATACTGTTCATTTCCAATTATTACCTCTAAATTAAGACAGGTGGACATTTATTTTTCAAGTCTGTCTTAAAACAATACCCACGTGCAAAAGGATGCAAATACAAAAAACTCCGATATGTACTACTCGTGAAAATAAAAGGTCCAAAACTTTAAGAGATCCCTCCCTTCAACGTGCTTGCAACATCCAGAGTCGGCCTTTTGTGCAAAAATATAATATAATATGAGGCTTTAGCCAGATGATTTGGACATTTATGACTTGACAAGTTGCTGAGAAGCACCTGAATGCACCACAGGGAGCAGGAGAGGTGTTAGCCGGGTTTGGTCCCATACCTGTCCACCAGGAGCCTTCAGTGAGCTCCAGGTCTCTGCTCATCAGCTGACATCCTGGGTGACCTTTCACCTGCACAGCTGCTCCATATTTACTCTCTAAAAGCCTCCACAGCAGGTCAGAGATGTTTTCCTCCTCCAGTTTTTAAATATTATGATGTAAAGTAACTAAAGCTGTCAGATACATTTATTGGAATAGAAACTACAACATCTTTGAGCTATAGTGGAGCAGAAGTCTAAAGTAGCAGAAAATGGAAACACAGGGAGTACAAGTACCTCAAAGAGTGTATTGAATTCATCAAGTGGACAGAAACACAACTCAACGCTGAGTTTGGTTGTTTTTCAAGCTTGAGCCTCGGTCCATTTTGCCAAAGCAAAGAGGAAGACGGAGATGAAGGAAGCTAAAAGCTTCTGAAAGCATATTTCTCCCTATTGTGGTTTCCTTTGTCATCTTTGGCTTTTGCTTTTACTCGGCATTGTTTGAATTCTTCCCACTTTTATTAGATTTGTCCGGGCTGTTTTGACTTTTATGACTTTTAACGGCTTCGGTTGAATGGTTTCTCTGCCTTTTTGGATTTTATTTTCCTTTCACTTCCCAACAAAATAACTGAGCCTCAGTTTAATCCGTATTTTAGGTTTTTTAGGTTTAAACTGGAGGATGAAGTGGAGTGAACAGCCCCTGGCCTCCTCTCAGGATGAGGGATCACTTGTCTCTGAGAGCAGAGTGTTCAGAGTAAGAGCCTCTATTAAAACCCGTTGGGCCTGAACCAGCCCCCCTCGGGGCTGGTGTGGGGGCGGGGGGTGCGAATTCCGGTTCAGCTGAACCGCAGAATGCAATTTTCAGTAACAAATATAATATTTCCACAACAATGCAGCATACCGTTTGAACGAAGAATCTCCCATGAATCGAAGCATGTGTAACACTTTACACACTCAAAACACAATAAAACACGATCTACGACAACATTCCTAGCCTCGTGCTAAATATCGTCACTTTTTCGCGTTCATTTGGCCGAGACACGCATCAGAAATAGCCCCTCAAAAGACGCTAATCAACCGGCCGGCCGAATGCTATGTAGTTAGCAGCCGTAGCATTCAACCACGCTACGAACCTACATCTCAGAGTTTCTCTCCGAGAAACCCTTCAAAGTTGACCGGGGGGACAGCAGCCCCCAGCAACGATAACTCAGCCAAATAATTATGGGATGGTACTCACAGTTTTGAAGCAAAATCATCAAACCGTTTCCTAAAAGTCCATTTTGACCGCGGATTCACCTCATTCTGACCCATTTCCGGTCTAATAAAGTTGTGAAATAAATAAAGGGGGGTCAAATAAGCTGGGGGACAACATTCCAGCGAGGCTGGACATTCCAGTCTCGCGACTTTTACGCGCCGGGTCCTCGGCTGAGATCGGCATTTTCCGCCGAAACTAAAGACTTCCTGGTAATTCTGTTAGCGCCATTCGATTGGCTACACCAGACACGTGCGCACAGAGCAAAAAAAAAGGAAATTAACCAAACAGGGGCTCTACAGTGGCCCAATACACACCAGCTGTTGCGTAATTCTCCCGTAGGTCGCCGGCCTGGAGAGGCTTTGGAGACGGTTCCAGCTCTCCAAAATGATTTCTAACTGCTGTATGTGATAGATTGTGCATGTAGAAGGATAAAGGAAGTTAAATATATAGTTATTTAGGTTGTAAAAGTACAATGGAACAGCTTGAGAGGCTGTTTCTCAAATGATGCCCTTTCGTGACCTCTCGTACGTTTATGTCTCTAATTATGGCATACTTCACTCAATTCACTCAAATTCTTTTTTCTATTCACTACTGCTGTCGTTTGCTATGATGGTGGGTGGTTCTAGGCTCCACTGAGCCTCATTTAATATCTTTTTATGAATAATAGTGCTTTTTCACCATACGAATTTGACATTTTCAAAGTGGAGCTGTGTTCCATCTTCATCTGCTATTAACCAGTAATATATACATAATATTTACTCTATTCATATGAGCAAACCATTCTTAGTGTTAATAACCCCTTGGAATTATTAAAAAAGACCTTATAGTTAGAGTGTGGGGCCCCTTCGTTCAGAACCGGAATTTGCGGAATTTATGGGTGCAGGTTACCAGGCTGCAGAAGGTTAAGGTGAACACTAGAATCATGTTATTAAGCAATGAGCATTTTACTTTAGGTTTACTTATATCAAGGCAAAAAGAACAACTCCTAACATATCATGGGAAACAAAAAGTCATTGAAACCCATATCAAACAAAGAAGATATAACATGTTAACTCGTGAGCTTTAGAGCTGCTGGTAAGCTGATCGTGTTAGCTTTAGCCGTTTACCCCTGTTTACAGTCTTTATGCAAAGCTAAGCTAACCCAGCCGCTGGCTGTAGCTTCATATTTACCGCGCAGACATGAAGGTATCAATCTTCTCATCTAACTCCCTGCAAGAATGCAAATGTGCATATTTACCAAAATGTCGTACTATTCCTCTAAGTTTTATAGAGGTGCAACAATTAACTGGGAATGATCTTGATCACCATTGAATTTTTAAAGCAAACATATCAAAACATTACCTGGTTCCAGCTTTCTCTATGTGAGGATTTGCTGCTTTCATGATGGTAAATGAAACATATTTGTATTTTGGACGTTTGGTCCCACAAAACATGACAATTGAAGACGTAATTTTGGGCTCTGAGAGGCATCAGATTAATCGATAATGAAAATAACTGTTCACTGACTGACATTTTCTGTTTCTCTCTGGATTCATGAACCAAAAGTTCCTTTTGGACCAAACTCCTAATTCACGTCGCATCAGCAGCAGTGATTAGTCTCACACCTCTCGGAGAGTAAACACGCAGTAAAGATCGCAGCATGTTTGCCTTTTTAATTTGATATTGATCTGTTGGTTTGGTCTCTCAGAGCGAGGAGGAGGGTGCGTTTGTTTTAGTCAGACACACACACACACACACACACACACACACACACACACACACACACACACACAGCTGAATAATGAGCAGTTATTATGGTGCCATTTAAGAGCAGCTTTAAATCATTTTAGGTCCATGCTTCTTCTTTCCTTTCCACATTCCTGTAGCTTTTCCCTTCCCTGTGGTTACATGAGGCGGTCTTTAATATGTGTTTTTGTTATTTGGTTTTCTTCTGATTATTAGTTGAATAAAAATCTCAATTGAAGTGCAGTTTGAGCTGCATAAATATGTTTAATTCTGTAATTTACTGTCTCACTGGAAAAATCAACTGTCCATTTTATAGATATTTAAAGCAACAGTCCGACATTGTTCTCCAGAGAAGATTTAAATCCGTTTCTTCTCTGTGTGTCCAGTACAGATGGTCAAGGATGTGTTTAGCCTAGCTTAGCACAACGACTGGAAGCAGTGGGAAACTGTTAGCCTATAGCACAATCAAAAAAGAAGAAAACACCACCTTCTATGGTCAAAATCTTCTACCCAATAAAGGTAATCTCATATCTCAATAACGATATATATCAATAAGTAGTCTATATGAAATAACACGATGGTAAAGCCTATGTTTGTATACTTCTGTATGAATCAAAAACATTACAAAGAACGCAATTACAAATTAAACATAACAGTTTTAAGTGAAATTATAGAGAAAACAATGAATATATTTCCAGCCAAACACTGTTTACATGCATGCAAACAAAAACAGAATAATCAGATTAAGACAATAGTTTGATTGAACTACACTAATCAATCAATTCAGATTTCATGAGAAATTTGAGTTAGTTAATATGTGCGTTTTATTATCAATTTAGAAAATGCAATTGTGTATCCCAATATCTCGATATATGATTTCCTCACGATATTATTCCATTGATAGACCATAAATGATCATATTGAATTATCACCCAGCCCCACATGTTACATGTTGTGTATTGAACAGGTGTAGAAATAGAAATGTAAAAAGGAGACGTTTGTCTCTGTCCTAATCCTACGTTCACGTCATGACTTATCGATAATGTTCAGATTGTACATTACAGTCATTTAGCAGACACTTTTATCCAAAGCGACTTACAATTCAGATTCTATCCCATTTCTACACCGTAGGCACAGCTACAGGAGCAAGTGTCTTGCTCAAGGACACATCGACATGCGATTAGCGGAGCCGGAACCGGGGATCGAACCACCGATCCTCTGATTGAAGGACGGCGGCCCTGCTATCCACTTAGCCTCAGTCACCCGACTAAGCTGCTGACTTTTCTCAAACCACCAGACCACCCTGCTTACTGCCGGACCGAGCTTTGAGCTTGTAATGCTAATTTGTGACTTTGATCTGGACCTTTACTATTTAACTTCCCTTTTTTTGAACCACAAGTCATTCATAAAACCCCATTCGTTCCGCCGAGACAATGCAGTTGGTGTCACACTCATTTACATCTCTGCTGAGAGGATGTGTGTTGTGCATATCGTGGCTTGGCGGCCCGCAGTCCGCTCTCCCACGGGGCCTTCTTCCAGGTTTCAGGATCCCAGCGGCTTGTGAGCAGCAACCGCAGATGTTCAACCCAAAACCAAAGCAGAGAAACGGCATCCTAAGCAGTACTTTTCCTGTCAACGCGACCTACTGGTCCGTTTGGAAACAGCGAACCAGGCTGAACTCGGAGCGGTGCATTTGTTACTTTGTTTGGAAACAACAGACCACCCAAACCGGACCGATTCGAGTCATAAGAGCCAGCGCTAGTCAGTTTAGAAATGCCACCAAATCCTCTGACAGCAGACTGTTTAACAATAATGTCGGCTGCTGAAGGTTTACATTGTGTTGTTCTTCATCATGTGGCTTTGGAGATGCACACACTTCAAAATTCAGCCATTATCTCATGAGTCAGACTGGAAACAAACTCTTGACACAAACACTCAGGTCGACACAC
The DNA here is from genome assembly GCA_032191485.1 of Leptoclinus maculatus. Classification (NCBI taxonomy): domain Eukaryota; kingdom Metazoa; phylum Chordata; class Actinopteri; order Perciformes; family Stichaeidae; genus Leptoclinus; species Leptoclinus maculatus. The sequence continues at coordinate 23,765,960 of JAVDOI010000009.1, forward strand.
AGCAGCATGTGGTAGTCATTACACTCCCCAAACTTCATTACACACACACACACACTTATAAACACACACTCTGGGACGAGAATTCGTGGTATGTACGGCGGTCTCGGCTGTGGGTTTAGATTTAGAGTTTGATGATCTGGCTTCAGGTCAGCCGGAGTAAAACTGTTGGCCTCAACATTCAACTTTAGATTATTACGAATTGTAATGAATCTCCATGGAGAAACTCTGTAGTTATCATTACAAATAGTAGAAACATAACGGAAAGATAAAACAGCAAATAATTATATTAAGAATAAAAGTCTAAAGCGCCACTAGCGACCCCTAAAGGCTGCCGTGTTCATTACATGTTAAAATGTCGGACTGTTCTCGAATCCTTATCGAGGAGCCAGAAATGTCCAAAGTTTTGGACCCTGCAGCTGATATACTTGAACGTGAAATGCGTATATATTCATTTTCAAAAGAAACCCAAACTGAAAGGTTCAGTCAGACCTCCGGATCTGAAAAGCGAGGCCAATGCAGAAGTGCCTTGAACTTGAATTCTCTCTTGATTTATTACCTCAGTAAACATTGTAAACATGAGTTCATGGTCTCAATCTCTAGTACAGCATGATGTTCATTTAGTAAATTATGGTCCATTTAGAGTCAAAGAGAAGATAAAGCAGAGTATGCTTTAGGGCGGGGCTACCTTGTGATTGACAGGTTGCTACCAGTCTGGTACTTGTCCATCATTTTAATGTTTTGGTCGGCTACACATATTAAGCTCATTAAAACATGATGGCGATGGTCAAAAACCAAGATGGCTGCGGCCAAGATGCCAAAATTGAGGCTTCAAAATGGCACAGTTCCTGTAGGCCGTGTGTCTCCTCCTCAGGTGAAGTTATTATCATAATCCCCCCCCCCCCCCCCCCCCCCCCGAATATGCAGGTAGAGGTGTCTGATGCAAGGAGGGAAAATATCAACTCAGCATTTCCCCAGCAGCTGTGTGTGTGTGTGTGTGTGTGTGTGTGTGTGTGTGTGTGTGTGTGTGTGTGTGTGTGTGTGTGTGTGTGTGTGTGTGTGTGTGTGTGTGTGTGTGTGTGTGTGTGTGTGTGTGTGTGTGCACGCCTCAAGGAAGTTTGAATAGGGTTGGAAAAAGGTGCACATGAACGGTGACTTCAAACGATATCACAGCATCCCTCTGTCTCTGCTGACGGGCGGACTTCATGGGGAACACTGAGTCACAATTTATGAAGCCAGATGGTTGGTTGGTGTGTGTGTGTGTGTGTGTGTGTGTGTGTGTGTTTGTGTTTCCTTGCATACTAACTACACGCCCTGGGAGGCTCTTAAGCAGAGCACAACAAAGTAAACAACTTAAAACGTGTAGAATTGAATCAGAGGCAGAACTTTCGTTCGAACCGACTGTTTGACGAGGCGACCAGACTTTCCTTTATAAGATATTTTAAAACTTTATGTGTTTACAAGCCAACACAAGAACAGGAGAACTAAACATTTTTAAATGTCCAGAATAGTTGTAATCATCACATCACATGTATCTTGGGCTGAAGACGCAGCTAGCAGCTTTACTGAAGCACAGTTTCTGTTGTGTTGTCCACTTTCATTGGTACTTTATACTGCGACTACATTATTGAACGTTTCCTTTTGCATGCCGCTGACTTTTGGAGCTACAATTTCTGTTTGAGGCCTTAAAGGTATGGAAGCTCTATATGACATTTGTGTGGTGATTGGTTTGTTTATCTTTTAAATTCAAACTCTAAACACAGGAATGAAAGAAAATCTGAAAGTACACACGAGCAGTGGAGACACGAGCAGTGGAGACACGAGCAGTGGAGACACGAGCAGTGGAGACACGAGCAGTGGAGACACGAGCAGTGGAGACACGAGCAGTGGAGACACGAGCAGTGGAGACACGAGCAGTGGAGACACGAGCAGTGGAGACACGAGCAGTGGAGACACGAGCAGTGGAGACACGAGCAGTGGAGACATTAATGCTATTCCGACGTGTAAGTGCACATACTTCATGCCACACCTGACAATTTCCAGGAATACTGTGTGGTTTGAATTTTCTCGATAATATTGCTCATATTATCGTATTGTTATAATCATCAATACTTGATACCTTACTCTAAGACATTTAAACTCCTTACCCTTTCTATTTATCGGAATGAAGAAGTCAGAGTTCTCAAGTGTTGAACGTCGTCTGAACTTGGTCTCAATAGAACATTAAGTCTTAAACTGGCAAAGTTCTAAGAATTCTGAATCTGTCCAGATATTCTCTACAATGAAAAGTAACCAGCATGCAGAAGAAGTAAGTGTTCATCCACTGTGGGAGGTTTTTCTTAGAGAACGAGCGTCTTTGTGCAGACTTCTTTTCTTTTTTGTCTCCGTTTGCAGATTTGATTGTGAGAAATTGAGTCAAGATGTTGGCCCTTTTTTTAAACACAGTGGACAGAAACGGAGCAAAGAGAACAAGAGAGGGACAATAAAACATGTCAGGAATCATGATGGGATCCTGAATCACTGTTGTTTCATTCACTCCTCTGTGTTCAGCCTGAGGGAGTTGACGTCAGTCCCTTTCCCCTCGCTGTCTCCAGACTCCTACAGTTCCCACAACTGTTTCTGCACAGCTGAGTCATACACACACACACACACACACACACACACACACACACACACACACACACACTTAAACCACACCCCTTACAGGGCAATTTGTAAAAATACTGAGTTCTTAAATTACAACACCCATAACAACCAGACTGGAGTTGAACTTTGAATCGATCCTCTCGGGGTTGAAACCTTACAAGCTCCACATCTGTTTACATTATTAGTGCAGTTGGTCACAGCGGGCATTGAACCCCCAACCCCTTGGCAGTGTTAGTGCCTTGCTCCACAGAGACTTGTTGCATCAACTCTGCTCTCCGTCGAGTTTAATGTCTCCATTGAAATAAAGCGTCTGGCAGCTCCGTCCCTCTCCGTGTTATGTCCGACATAAAGGCTGACTCGGGTTTCTCTGGTGGATTAGTGGAACGATGTGGAGGCGGGCAGGCGTTGGTGAGCCTAACGATCGCGTTAGCTCTGCTTTGCCAACTGCTTTGAAGCAGCGAGAGAGCAGAGGTTCAGATTTCATGACTCGGACCATTAAAAACACCCCAAAAAAAACCGAAGGGACTCTGGACTGAGTTTGGTGGCTGTGGAGCTGGCTTGACAAAAGCATAAACACGAGGGGGAGCCCTGTGTGTTTTTATGCTGTGTGGTAAAGACAGTAGGCTCTAACCATGATGGGTTTTGAGTGCCAAGAGCTACTGATATCTGGTGTTTTGTGCCAGATTCTGTACTTAAACCAGTGTTGTTCAGCTCAAATGATGTTGAACCGCTGCAGAGCAAAGGGTCTCGACTCTCCTGGTTTCCATGAAATCTGCTGTAGATGTTCGTGCACGTTTGCAGAAGATGACTGCTGATGATTTTGGTGACCTCTGACCTTTCCTCTATACTGCTGGCAAGCCTTTTAGATCAGCTAAAAACTCTCTGCATGTCGTTTATCTGTCAAACACGTTGGTCATTTGGGGTTCAGTGAACAGGGTTTGGTTCTGATAGCCAGTTCTGTTCGGGATCCATTTCAAGGTTGTAACTCCAGCTCTAGTAGTTCACACTGCAGCCTCATGAGAAACATGAGCGGGACATTATCAGCTCATTCGCTCATGAACTAATTAAATGCTTACTGTGATGGATTATCTATCTGGAACCGTCTTTGCTTATCAGTGTCAGATTTGGATTCCCATCAGCCTCTGCTTTGACAATCGCAAAGTTTGCAGCACTTCAGAAGAATGCACATAAACACAGCCTTCCGCTCCGAATCGACCACACTGGAACAGTTTGGAGGAGCAGGGTTGCGGTTCCCCTCGCTCCGTTTGTTCCGATGAAAGTTCGGGTATCGCGGCAGAAATTCCTGCAGGAAAAGCAATTATTGAAAATGTCCCATGTTGTTTATTTGTGAGGGACCGTCTTTTGTGCCGCGGGCGGATCTTTATAAAACGCTCTCACATGTCTGCAGAGGACAGTGCGTGATGGACACGAAGACCAGAAGATGGCTGGATAAACGGAGACAAAGCGACTTCTGTTCTCCGCCTCCGATAAACACCTCCATGAGGCGAGATGTCTGTCTGGGTCAAAAGAGCAACAAACTGAAGCCTTTAACCACATCAACCGAACACATGCATGAAGTTATGGATGAGACTTTGTTTTTTTTCCTTTTCAAAAGGGATTCCAAATGTCTGGAAGGATGTATTGTTACAGCACGACAGTGAAATACTGTGTTTCTGTGTTCAATCGGGCAGATTTCATTAAGATATCAAGTTTGGGTAAAAAGCATTTTATCAAATCTAAATCCACTTTCAAATATGCTTCTGTAATCAGAACCCTTTGACGAGAGTTTTTAGTTCAGCTTTTAACATTTTTTCAAGTAAAGTTGTGAAATGATGACAAATAACTTCAGCTAAAGACTCAGATTGAGTTTAGACCAACATTATGATGACAGTCTTACTGACGACCTGAAAAGACAATGCTGGATTAAATATGTATCTGACACATTCAAATATCAGCTTTAGTTGTTATTTTTCACAACTTTATCCAAATTTCACGAATTATAATATAGTTAGTCATATAAATGTCGTTAAATGGTGTATATGTCCTTAAAATGACGTAAAAGTCGTAACATTTTACATATAGTACGTCATTAAATGTCATGAGCATTGTTTCTATCAAACTGGCAGGATCAATTTAAGTTATTGGTTCTTTCTGAGATACTTCACAATACTTGGAAAATATAACTTTCCCCCAAAAAAAGAACAATTCACTGTTGCCAGTAACAAACAGATTTTTATTTCTCAAGGTCCAAAAAAAACACTTAAGTGAAATGTACGAGAAACACATTAGATTTATTCTTCCATCGTGAACTAAAGGGGCTGACGACTGAAATCAAACACGGTTTCACAGCCCGACTTTGTCTTCCAATCAACACGTCACAATGTTCTCGTTGAACTCTCTTCAAGTACTTCCTTAAAAAGGTTCCCTGTGGAGTCCACTTCAAGTTTTCACTTTACAAGAAAGCTCCACAGGGCTCCTTTTAATAACGCAGGTTTGATCTTTCAGATTGTTACAAACACGAAAACAAGACCCAAATTCTGTTCTTACTTTTTTTTTTTAACACTGTACAAAATGTACAAATACAAAAAAAAAAAGAAGCTGCATCCCTTGAAGAATTTCTTTTCAGTAGCAAAAGCAAAATGTCTGCCACCATGTTTGTTTGTGTAAAAAGACCCCCCCCCCCCCTTACATGTTGAACTCTCAACAGAACATCATGGCAAACATACCAACAAATTACATCCAACAGACAATGTACAAAACATTTAGTTGAGGCACAAAAATGCCCAAATCCAAAAGGCCAAAAAAATATAAACTATTCTTCAAGAGCACTTTTGGCGTTAAAAATCTATAAAAAAAAAAAATCCATCAAGAAATTGTAAGCTTACAAACCTTTGACTCAGAACAATACTCATAAATTAAACAAAAGGAATATCTTAAGGCTCTTGACGATTAAGTTAATAAATCAAATATACACAATGATTAATAAAAAAGTATTTACATATCTATACAGAAACATTCTACGTGGGCAATTCTTCATATTGACTTAAATCCCCCCCCCCCCACAAAAAAAAAGCTAAATAAATATATTTTTCTCCCAAATTGGTCGGGTGCTGTGGTGCACCAAGGCGAACATCACATTCAAATACAAAACTCATTCTTGAATCAAAGAAGAAGTCTTTCTAGAAACGCTCCTGCACGTCCAATTTCTGTCCTTAACGAAGACGTCCACAAAATCGGAGATCCAGCCAACCGCAGTGGGCCGTTCGGGCCAGCGTCATAAATTAAACGTCAAAAATTAAACGTCAAAAAATTAAACGTCAAAAACTAAACGTCAAAAGTCCATTTTCAAACAAAAGAAGAAGAACACCAAAAAAAGACAAATAAACAAAAGTCTTGCACCACTGAGGTGTGTCGGATCTCTGTGGACCCCCGTTGGTTATACAATATACTCCATCCTGTTGACACTCTGTGACTGCAGCTGCCTGTTGTCCTGTTTGCTAGTCCAGTGTGGGGGTTTGCCTGTCGTAGGGTGGGGGGGGCGTTCCCCCCAGTCTACCAGCGAGTACGCTGGCGTTGCCCGGGGGAACCTCGCCTTCTGCAGCCTCTTGTCCATCTCGTCGTCCTCCGATTGGCTTCCAGTGTCCGACTTCCTGATCTTGGCATTGGCGGCGTTCTTGTCATCGCAGAGGTGGTGATGGAGCAGTAGGTGGTGCTGCTGGTGGTTCGGTGCGTTTTTCACGATGGGGTTCTTGATGTGGTTGAGCTGCTCGCGGGCGGCGCTGACGCTGTTGTGGAGGGCGTTGTTGTCCTCGGCCACCGGTGCCAAAGACGACGACGCCGCCGCCGTCTGGGTGTTGACCCCCGCGTGGGCGCTCCGCTTCCTTCGCCTCCTCACGAACCACAGCAACATCAAGACGATCGCCAAGACCCAGACAACAACCACAGCGGAAACCAGGAGGGGCACGAGGTGGTCTGCTGGACAAATAAAGGAACGGAGGTCAGCGCACAACTCACACAACGGACTACAAAATATAAATCTTTAAGTTACTTTAAGTGTAAAGTAAGTGTGGAACTCTGGTAGATAGGGCGAGATTCAAACTGTTCAAGAATCGTATTTTGGCGTCAAATAAAAAAGCCAGTGAGTGCTCCTTATTTTGTCAAACTACAATTCCCAAAGTCAAGAATGACGTTTTACGCTCAAATGCACAGGAGAGTTGTAAAACGTTGATGTCGTCTCCATTTAGTGGCTCACCGTTGGGGTTGTGGCTCTGTCTCCTCTGGATCCGGACCTCTGCGATGGCGCTGATGACGGTGCTGTTGGCGCTCTTCTTGCTGACCAGATCCATGATCCTGTCGGTGATTTCCTTGACAAAGGTCAGACCTGTCCTCTGGTCCTCCGTCGACTGAAATAATCAGCAGGAAAAACCCCCCATTATGGTTTATCTATGACATTTCAGTCTAAATAAATGCTTGTGTTGGTACCCTCTAATCACCGATTCATGCAACACAATAAGTCATGAAAGCTTTTCCATTCCCAAGAAGAAGAAAAAAATCATCTGGCATACTGGATGCATTTTATTTTTCTGGCTGCAGCAACAGCGGTTTGAAACCGTTTAACAAATCTTAAGCTTTTAGCGACAGTGTTGGTGCTCTTATCTCCCTTTCCATTTTATAATCCCAGACTTTTGGTAAATGTCAGCTTGATCTACTGGAAATGGTGGGAAACCCTAACCGGATGATATCAACTGATGACTGCTTTAAAATCTTTACACGACAGAGTTTTGTTCTACGTTTTCCAACAACTATTAAAGGACTTTTCAGACCACACGTGACTCACGATGGCTACGTGGATCTCCTTGTTGGTGCTGAGCGACGGCTCGCAGGTCATGGAGACGGAGGAGTCGGAGGACAGATTCGTGACGACGTAGAGGCTCCTGAGCTCACGGCAGACCTGCTCCACCGTCACACCCTGTAACACCACACCAGAGGAAATCCATCAGCGTCCAGCATGAAGGTACGGCGCTGTTGTACCCGATATGAAAACACCCCAAGGAGACCGTTTCTACTAATGTTTGGAAGGAGGAAAACCAAACTGACCATTTCCGTGATGTCCTTGTTGAAGGTAAAGGTGACGTTGGCGCAGCTGCTCTCTGAGTGACACCTGGCTGTGGGCGGGGCCCGGTGGGCGGGGCTCATGCACTCCGCCTAATACACAACACATTGTCTGTTCATCATCAAAACAAAACAACAACTACAGAACAGTGTTTAAAATAGATCCGCCTCTACCAATCCTGCATAATGACGACTGTTTGACACTTTAAGTCAATTTGACTGCTGCTGTACTTTCACTTTCAGAGTGATGAGTATTTTTACAGACAGTTTTTTTAAGCCGATAACATCACTACTCTCTTCAGATGCATCATGTTGTTGTTCACACTATATAATTGTGTTAAAGTAGTTCAAACTTAACTCAGAAATGCACTGCAAAATATATATAGATTTAGTGTACAATTGAATACTAACATTTTTTTTAAATGTTTATAATCAAAAAATGTGCTGAGACTTGAAAATAAAATCTAAATGATACTTAAAAGAACAGTGTAAACATGCATGTTATCTGCACACAGTCGAGTCCCAGTTTTACCTTGGAGCAGACGATCCTCCCGTTGTGACAGCGGCACTTGTTGCAGTCTTCGTCCCATCTGCTTCCGTCCAGAGCCACCAGCCCTCCGACCACACAGGGCCGCCCCGACGCTGCAGCACAAAGTTCTCCGTCAGCATCAACTGTGACTGATTCAACACGTCTCAGTGCACAGACACCAGAGGAGTTCATCTTTGGCTCACAGTAACAGCGATTTACATCTGCTTTAAGATTCACATGATGGTGAAGATAACGTCTCAGAACTGTTGTTACAGTACTAGGTACATAAACTGTCTGCAGGTTCTACCTTCTTGGCAGCGGGGGCCGGTTCTCCCTGCTGGGCAGATGCAACGGAACGCGTTGATTTCATCCACACAGGTGGAGCCGAAGGAGCAGGGAGACGACTGGCACTCATTGATATCTACAAGAGATCAGTGACAAGTTGTTATTATCACACACTGAAATATGGAGAGCTAAATGAAAAGACAGAATGGGAATCATGAAAAGAGCAGCAGATGAGTGGAGGGAGAGAAGGTCAAAGGTCAACACTCACTGATCCTGCAGTCTGGGCCGGCGAACCCCGGAGCGCATTCACATCGATACCAGTTGTCTCCATCGACACAGGTACCACTGTTGTAACTGCAGGACAGAGATGATGGGTTTATTAGGGGGGGGGGGGAATAAATAAACAAACAGCCCTGGGCTAACTGAGCTGGAGCCCTCATACCGAATCTTTATTATAGAATTACGTCACTTACTTTTTAAAAATAATATACTATATTGACATTTTTATGATTTCATATGGCATACTGTGTTATGACATTTTTATGATATACTATGACATATTATATTTCAACATACTATACTTTTTTGACAAACGTTTTGACATAAAAATGTAAAAGAAATCATTAAAAATCCACAGTATTCCATGTTGTACAAAATGTCATAATATAATACGCCATAAAAAAGTCATAAAATGTCCTAGTATAGTATATCATAAAAAAAAGTCATAAAAGAAGGATATGGTGATGTATATATAAAATGTAATATGTACATCAGTGTGTGTTGAACTCACCAGGGATGAGGACTGCAGTCGTTGGCATCTGGAAAATAAAGAAAGAAAATCTTCACTCACCGTGTTCGTCACATCACACACGTCTAAATCTCTCCAGTCTGACTCTGGACTATGAAATGAAATATCTTCAGTAACATTAGCAGTGTAGCTCTGACAGGGCAACACTTTTACTCAACATCTATTCTACGGATTGCAATCCAAGTTCAGAAACAGAGATTCATGGTCACCAGAGGATGGATCCTTTTCTAAAAACTACACATCTGGTTTTCTCAACAACAACATGTCCCATCAGCCTCGGAGCTATTTAAAGACTTAAAATAATATTTGCTTCAATATGCTGCACTTATTTGTACATACTTTTCTAATATTAGTATATACTGTATCTATTATTTAAACTATATGTCGATATTTTACATTTATACAATTTCTATATATTTCAGTAAGTAAATCAGGCGTCTTTGGCACAATGTTTTTCTTTGTATGAATAAAGTTCTGTTATCTTTTAACATGCTAAATATTACCACATTAACATGCATACAATTAGCATGTTAACATACTTAAAGCATGTTACCAAACATGCAGTTAACATGCTAAGTGTCCCTGTCCATTTAAGTCATTTGTTGTTTTTCATGTAGGTTTTTGTGCACATACTTCATTTTAAAATGTATGAATTTAGCATGTTAACACTAACATTTGTTACATGCTGAATGTAATGAACATGCATATGGTTAGCATTCTAACATGCTAAATGTTAGCACATTAACACGTCCTCTTAAAACAAAAAGGTCCACGATTTCAATATGAAATGCATCACATGTAGCGTATAACGAGACACTCACAAATCATGTCTTCACACGGAATGTGAACCCTTAAAATTTGACCCTTGATTTACATCATGCGGACTAGACCAGTGATGTGCAGTGACTCACTGTGGCTGCAGGTGGCGCCCTCCCAGCCCTCCTTACAGACGCAGCTGAAAGAGTCTCCGCCCACCACACAGGTTCCTCCGTTCTCACAGGGACTCGGCAGACAGCTGCTGTTCTTCGCTGTAGACACAAAGACGACAGTTAAGACGTTTTTCGCCGAAACATGAAGACACTTTTTAAAAAAAAGAACAAAACAGCGTCATGTCATTGCTGACCGATGTTGCAGGTGGCGCCCTCCCAGCCAGCAGCACACAGACACTTGAAGGCGTCTCCTTCGTCGTAGCAGGTTCCTCCGTTGTTACAGGTGGCCTCGTCGCACTGACTCTCCCCTGGGAATAAAAACAGCGAGTCAGACATTTTAACTAACATCTGGAACAACTGGAGGGCCAGCATTCACACGGCAGTTTTATGTTTTCTCACTTGAGTGGCAGGTCTTCCCCTTCCAGCCGTTGCTACACTCGCAGTAGAAATCGTTGACCAGGTCTCGACAGACGCCGCGGTTCCGACAAGGAGCGGCGCTGCAGTCGTCGATGTCTGCGGGACAAATAACAAAAACATCGGAACACATCCAATATGGCCGCTCAACACCGCCTCTTCCTGCTACAGCTACGAGGATGAAGAGGGAGGAAGAGGAGGACTCACTGTTCTGACAGGTAGGTCCGTCCCAGCCGTCGGCGCAGATACACTGATACTGACTGACTTTATCGATACAGGTTCCTCCATTCAGACAGGGGGCGCTCTCACAGTCGTTTATGTCTGACAGAAAGAGGAAGAGAAACAATAATGTATTATATTTCTTTTTTTTATCATCAATTTAGTTTTTATAAAACCCTGAAGTTAGATTATTAAAAAACTTTTATGGGAAAACAATGCATAATATTCATGTATTTACTCACTCTCGTGGCAGTATGTCCCGGTGAATCCTTCCTCACACTCGCAGCTGAACTGTCCGCCGGCGTGGCTCCGACACCGCCCGTGGGGGCCACACACGTTGGACGAAATCAGACGCACCCCGCCCGGCGTGCTATTGGACGCCACCGCCACCGTGCAGCTATCAATCACTGTGGGAGAACGAGACATATGCTAATTTACCTTCTCCCCACATCTGGATGTTCAGATTAATTCTACTCATATTAGGCTAAAACCAGCAGCCGGTCAGCTTAGCTTAGTTTAGTAAAAACATTGGGAAACAGCTAGCCTGGCTCTGTCTAACAGTAACAACATCTACTTACACATAACACGTTACATCCTATTTGTTTGAAAACTACAACTTCTAAAACTTTTCCCTGTTTGCCTTCATGCTCTAGTTTTTCTTCAAGACTAACTTTAATTTAAGCTAGGAAGCAACCCGGACTACTTTTTGGCTGCAACCATTAACTTCCTGGAGTATCTTGCTTCAGCTGGTCATATCAATCATATTTATTATTTATGTCTGCCTCGAGACAAAGTGTACATTTGCATGTTCAAACTGACTGTATGGTCTAAAAAGATTCTCTAGATTATGCTCGCAAATAATTGGAATTAATGAATGCAATTAGCACCAAATGATACAATCCTCTCCAAGAACCTTCCTATGGATTTATAGTTACATTTAGGTTTCTTTATAGGAAGTTACAGGAAACCAGGGACCCATGAATTACACTTAATACATTAACATACTACTGTTAAATCTCTGTGCGCGCAGCAGAGTTGGAAGAAGTTCTCAGATCTCAGAAGGAATATCACAGTGTAGAAATACATAAGTAAAAATCCTGCATTCAAACTTTTACTCAGGTAAAAGTACAAAAATATATAAATCAAAATATACTTAAAGTAAAAGCACTCATTATGCAGAATAGCCCTTTTCAGTTATGTATATATTCTATTATTGGATTATGATTATTGATTTATGAGTTCATCACTTTAATGTTGCAGCTGGTTATGGTGGAGCTCATTTAAATGTCGATACATTCTGCTGGGAAGCTTGTGAATTTCCCCCCATTGATCAATAAAGTTTTATCTTAATCTATAATAATACATCATAATTCGTTTGTTAAACATATTTTGCGTTAATAATCTGAGTCTGCAATGTCTCTTAAATGATCAAATAAATGTAGTGGAGTAGAAGTAGAAAGTAGCAGAATATGCAAATGCTAACGTAAAGTACAAGTAGCTGAGAATTGCACTCAAGTAAAGAACTTGAGTAAAAGACAACAAAACCGGACGTGGATAACGAGTGAACATGGGGTGGACGTGAACCTTTGCAGGGCGTCGTGCGGCAGTGGTCCTTCAGGTGAGAGCAGTTCTTTCCCTCGAAGTCGTCGGGACATTTACAGAAGTATTCTGCCGCAAGGTTGAAACACTGGCCGCCGTTTTGACACGGACTGTGGAGGCAGTAATCGATATCCAACTGTGGACAGAGAGAACAATTCAGCATCCAGCTGGGAAAAAACCACGCTCGGCATTTCACAACAAAAAGAATTTGTTCAATAGCCAACATATTAATATTATAACATTAACAGCACTGTACACAGTATCATTGTGTTCCCTCTTTAAGAGCTAAGTTAGAGTTATGTCACTTGTTATTTATGGCATCTCCTAATTAAAAACAGTATTTATAAGTCGAGTGTATCAAGAAAACAGCATGTGTGTCACGCATACTTTGGACTCTTTTCAGCTGTTCAGAGTGTTAACCAGCCAGACAAAGACGTGGTGTAAAGTTACAGCAATTATCTATAATTATAATATTGAATATAAATTGAATAGAGGAAATGAAGAGGAGGACCAGCTGAGCAAAAGAACAATGTAGAGTTTAAAATCAGGTCACAGCAGAAACTAACACAAATAAACAGGCAAATACTGGTCCTGAAGATATACAACCAACATTAAATGGTCTTCAGCGATGTTAGCTACCAAGTCAGGATTGTTCATTTTTTATTTCAGATGTTTTCGTATATTGTGAACAAACCAGGTCAGTTTGCAGAAATAAACTTCCTGTTTCCATTAACCGTATCTTAGCTCACCTGACAGCGACTTCCAGAGAAGCCGGGTGGACACAGGCAGTGGAAGCCGTTAAGCGCGTCGTGGCATCGGCCGCCGTTGAGGCACGGCCCGCTGGCGCACTCGTCCACGTCTTTCTCGCAGCGTTCGCCGGAGAAACCCAAAGCGCACACACACTTATAACCGTTCACCAGGTCCTGAATGAGAAAAGTTCTGTTACCATTTCTAAAATTATATTTATATTTCCAAATCACGCACCAGATTTTGTATTTCTGATGATATATATCCGTATTTAGTCTTAACACCTTTTGCTAGTTTTTGCTAGCTAGCTGTTACTGTACCGTGAGGGATGTGTGATCGAGTTTGCTAATTGAGGAGTTTTAATTTGTGCATGTACATTCATTTTTAATTGCATAACATTTCTTTTATAAATGAGTTGTTCACGTTAAACTCTAAGTTTACACACAGCCCATATTGTCAGCTCAAATTTCCAAAGTACCTTTCCACATAGTTGACTTGCTAGCTAACGCTAGCTTACTACGAGCTTTCTGTTGTTATTGTCTTGTTTTCGCGGCTTTGACTGTCAAAGTACTTTGTGAACTCTGTTTTTAAAGGTGCTCTATAAATAAAGTTAGTATTATTATTACTAACTACATGGCACAATTCACACTGTATGTATTAGCTTCTAGCTGTTAGCCAAATTAGTCTTTAAAGTTTTAAAATCTGCACACAGATATTTACACTCGTACTCAATAATAGTTTGTATTTAAGATTTAGTTTCACCCAAAAACACTGAACCATAAATACTGTAAATCAAAACTGGGCTGTGTATGTTGACCATGCACACTGTCAAATAATGCTGCTAATGTAATCTGGCTCCCATCAGTAAACAATAAACCATTGTGAGATGAAGAATGGCAGGGGAAAAAAAAGGAGCAATCAGCATTTGAAAAGAACGAGGACAGACTGTTTATCTTCTGTTGGGAAATGAGAACGTTTGGAGAAATCTGATCTGCTGTTGTCATGGACACACAAGCACAAATACACACAGTCATGTGTCTGTCCTGCATGCATGGCTCAGTATTTGCTGTTTATAGCTGCGGTGTGTGTGTGTGTGTGTGTGTGTGTGTGTGTGTGCTCCAACTAGGAAGCGTGTGAATCCTCTGAAGCTCACCTTGCATGTCGCTCCGTGCTGACACTGATCTCGACAGTCGTTGATATCTGCAGAAAAAAGAAAATCAAGTTTTTAATGAGATTTCATAAAAAGCATACACACAAAACAGTTTTCCTGCGGATAAGCTGTTTGTTTAGGAGCTTAAAGCTAAGCTGTAAGTGAAATGACGGAGTTTCGAGGATGATTCTTTTGCCAAAACAGCTCAAAAACATTTGAATCTTATTGCCAACAAAGCAAAGATTTACCAAACCTTGTCTGTCTGTAACTAAATTGTTGTTTTATTAATCTCCTGTTCTTATTGGATGGGAAAGAGTTATTTAACCGTGCACAAACAGAAAAAGATGTTAAAAGTAAAGCTGAGGTTGTGTTTAATTTGTGAATCCAGACACTGAACATTGCAGCCTCATGTGACAGTTGATCAAACTGAGTTTCAAAACAAAAGCTTCTAAACAAATAAAGATTATTGTTATTGCTGCCGGTTGACTGTTCTGGCATCACGACCGCCTCGTCCCATCTCCTCCTCACTACACATTATGATTATTGTCGCGTCGTTGGGAGCGTCTTACTCACTGGTGTCACAGTTCTGGCCCGTCCAACCTGGGACGCACTCGCAGAAGTATCCGCCAATCAGATTTCGGCAGGAGTTGGCGTTGGCACAGGGGTCGTCGTCACACTCGTTGGCATCTGAAACGAAACAACAGAATAAACGGATTAGAGGGAGAAAGCAGGAGTTTATGATTTGTTATATGTTGCTTCTTTGCTCAATGTTGTAAAAGTTTTAAACTATTTTTTAAAAAAGCACGTTGTTTTGAAAAGTGCTATATAAAGAAAGTGAATTACTTTTATTATTGTTATTATTTGTAATATTATTTTAACAATTGGCCTATCCTGTAAATGCCACAGTGGCTTCTTTTTCAGTAAAAGTTATTTTAGCTTAAAATGCCGCTTCATTGCCTTTCATTGTTTAACAAGTCAATGAACAACAGAGGAAGCAGATGTCAAAGGTCAGGAGGAGGAACAGATGGAACAAATATCATTCCCGAGTCACTAAAATTATGTAAAGAGTGTTAAAGGGTACTTTGAGTCTGGCCTTCAAGTCGGTCAGCAGGAGGACGGACTAAAAGCAGTGGATGCGTCAAAAATCATTCAGCAGTGGACTTCAAAATCGAGGGCTGGCAGACCAAACTAACTAGCAACAGTTAAAGGTTGAGGAGCATGTGGCTGCTGGCTGCTGGTCGGCGGAGGATTAAGACTGCGGTGGGGCGATCCGTAGCGCTAATCCTCCAAACCACAACCATTCCTCCCCGAGATCATCCTGGTTATTAGGTAAAATAAACCTCAGTAGTCTCAGTGAGAGGAGGTGAAGGATGGAGGAAAAACTGATCCCCACAAATGGAAGAGATGAATCATAACTTAAATAAAGTTTTCCTAAACAGCCTCAAACCTCAACCACAAATTTGGAAAAAGAGCACAGCAACAGTTCTGGTTCTAGAGTTAGAGGAGGACCCACCGATGAGGCAGGTCTTTCCGGTCCACTGAGGCGGACAGGTGCACTTGAAGCCGTTCACCAGGTCCTGACAGGTTCCTCCATGACTGCAGGGGTTCACCAGACACTCGTCCACATCTGAGACGGAGAGAAAGTCCAAAAGCAGTTCATGAAGCTTCGCCGCAGGTTTCAAAGAGGATCTGATAAATGATGAAGGTTTCAGCGGGGCTTACTGTTGGAGCAGGAGGGTCCGGTCCACCCGGGGGCACAGCGGCACTCGAAACCCTGACTGGTTTCCACACAGCTTCCTCCACTCAGACAGGGGTTGGACAGACAGGCGTGGTCCGCTGAGACAGACGGATACAAAATAAAATAAAATAAATAATAAAAAAACGGCAAAAATTAAGGATTCCGTTTTCACTCCCTTTATTTACTCACATTATTTGGACTCAATGTGCATACGAGTCGTACTGAACATGTACCATCGCAATATTCATGAAAGAATACAATCAGTGCAGTTTAAAATCATTTGAGTTTTTTATTTCTTACGTATAATTTGTGTCTACATTTCATTACGCCATGAAAAGTATCGTGCCGTGTTAGCTACGAGCAGTTTCTGTTCACAATGACCATGGAGACAGACAACAATCACCTGGATTATGTTTGACAATAAAGAAAAATGTGATGATCATGAGGTAAGAACTGAATTATGAGTAGCAGCTTTTGCTTTGATTTCTAGAGTCCGAATCCACCAACTAGGTTTTCACAATTATGCATTAACATAAACGTTGTAAGAGAAAATGAAATAAAAAAATTAAAAATAAAAGCAAGTATAGCAACAATCAAGAAACATAAATATAGAATAGAATAGTTCAATATAGCGGATTTAAAATCTAACTGGATTTATGGACATAAATCCAAAAAGAAAGAGATAATCAGAGATACCACGTCATTTTAATCCTGTTGTAAGTCAACATGAAGTTCTGATAACACTTCACAGGAAGGGTTGAAAACTCTTCATAGTGCCTTGCTGCTGGTAGCGGGAATTGAACCACGGACTCCTCTCACCTCTGTGACAGGTGACCCCCGAGAAGCCATCGGGACAGGAGCAGTGGTATTTGTCTGGTCCCGTGTTGCTGCAGGTTCCTCGGTTCAGACACGGCTGCAGCGTCGCACACGTGTTCAGATCTGCGGCGCAAAGTCACGACATTCATATTTAATTCTCCGGATAATCAGCCGCAGAGGTTCACAAAATAAATGTACTTTTATCTGTGTGTTCAAGTCGACGGAAGATACTCATGTTCCTTCTAATATGCAAAGAAAAAGTGTGTGAGAAAACACACTTAAAGCTGATGGAGCCTGTTCACTAATAACTTAACAGTGTGTCTGTGTGCGTGTGCGTGTGTGTGTGTGTGTGTGTGTGTGTACCTTTGTCACACAGCTGTCCTCCATAGTTGGTGTCACAGAGACACTGCCAGGGCTCCACACAGCTGCCGTAAACACAGCCGGGATGAGGGATGCAGTGATCACAATACTCCCCCTGCCAGCCATACAGACACCTGAGAAACATCACACACACACACACACACACACACACACAAAAAATGTTGTTAAATTGTGATACAATGAGAGTACATTGTGAGCAGCATTCATACACACGTATGTGCAGATATTATAGTGTTAGTATTTAATAACATTTAATTGACCAGAAGGAGAACAAGTTTAATCCACAGAGAGAAAAAAATCAAAACAAAATAGTTTCAAATAAAATGGATAAAAACGTGATTGAAGATATTTCGATGCATTTGATGATTTCATCTACTTTTAGGCTGTGATTTCTACATAATACTGTTTATTTTCTGTCATTTCTCAACGTGATTTTTATACATTATATTTTGATGTTAGTATTTTCCTTCTAGGCCAAGACTAGGGTTTTAGAAAGGGGTTAAATACAATTTAAATGTAATTCCTCAGGTGAATAGGAAAAACATTTCACCATGAAACCTCCCCAGTTGATTACTTACATTAAGATATTTTTTTTGTATTACACGTCATCTGGAAGTTTATGTTTGAATATGCAAATGATACATTATCTTATCAAATATGACCTAATTTTGAGAAAACTGCCTTTAAATACATGTATTGTAAAATTACATACATTTTGGAAACACTACAGGTAAATAGGAAAAACAAAAAAGAATAGATAACCACTTCCCCAATTGATTACTTACATCAACACAATTATTTTTTGTACTACACGTCTTCTGAAATTTTAAGTTTAAATATGCAAATGAGGCATTATCGAACTAACTTTTTAACAGATAGACAAAGTAGTAAAATAAACACCTAAATGTGTATTTTGGAGGTCTCCCCTTAAAATAAAAAATGTATGAATTTCATGAATGAAATGAAGTAAAATCAGCTCCTGAAACAGTTGCTGAAAAGCTGAAAGAGCCTATTTTGATTCCAGTTGAGGACTTTTGTCTCATGTCATACCTCTCTGTCTCTACTGTCACGATCAAATACAGACAAGACGACAGAAGAGCCGCGGTGCTCGTGTTTTGTGTGTGCTGGTTCTCACTTGCACTCTCCAGGAACTTTACAGGATCCGTGTTCTGTGCTGCAGCCCTGTCTGCACATCGCTGTAGAGAGACGGAAAGGAAAAAATGTGGGCAAATGAGGGTCATGGATGTCTCCAGTTTTCCACAAGCACTTGAACGCACCAGCAGAGAAGCGTCCCAGCTGCGTCGCTACAGTAAAGTACCTTTGACACCACAGTTAAAGTGGCTAGACGTCTCTCTCAGCAAGTTTAAAGAGTTACTTCTCTTTTTATTGACTTTCATAGAGAGAATGAATACAAATACATGAACTGAATTAACATCATGAAGACAAAAATAACAAACCTAGATATAGTTCCATGTCACAAACAACTCTTTTTATTATCAGAATTTGATCAATACGCTTCAATAATAAGTCTAGAGAGTCAGATGATTCAATCATTTTATCCTATTCATGTGTGACAGGAGGTATAGTTTTGATAAGACATTGAAACTGTATTTTAATATAAATGCAGGAAACAAATCTCTGCCTGGAAGGAAGGAGAATCAATTAAAAACTGCTCCGACATGATTTATAACAACATTATATGAAATGGGCTAAAACATGCAGCAATAAAACCCACAGAGAACTCACCAGTGTTGCAGTCTGGACCGGACCAGCCCTCCAGGCACGTCTTGTTGCCGTTGTGGTCGCACTCATAGTGGCCGAAGAAGTCGTCTCGCGGGCGGCAGAACTTGTTGCAGCCGAAGCCGTAGTAGTGCTCATCGCAGCTGAGGCGGACCTGGAAGTGGAACTGGGCCACGGCGCCGTTGTGCTTCAGGCTCTGCCACTGCCGGCTGGGGTTGATCATCCCCGAGTGGATGGCCTTCTCAATCATCGCCCCGCCAGCACCTGTAGACACAACGGTTTAGATCAGTCAGACTGGAAACACTGAGGCGAAGAGATGCACTTGTTTAGTTCTGTATATAAGAAGTGGACGTGGTCACTATGACCCTGCTTTATGGTCTATTTGACTCTAAATGGACCATAATTTACTAAATGAACATCATGCTGTATTGAAGAAGACTTGAAACTAGAGATTGAGACCATAAACTCATGTTTATAATGTTTACTGAGGTAATAAATCAAGAGAGAAGTAGAGTCATTTTCTCATAGACTTCTATGCAATCAGAGGAGTCGCCCCCTGATGGACATTAGAGAGAATGAGGTACTTCACTTCACTTTTTTTTTCTTTTACTTCCACCTTCTTGTAAACTGAGAAAAACAAGGTCAAGAACAAAAGAGGCAAAAACGAATCACTGGAGGGCTTTGTTGTGAAAGAACTGGAGGCACAACAAGTGTTTGAGTTAGCTTAAAATGCTAACTTGTTGCTATATAGAGACCGATCTAAACCCTCTGATTGGTGCAGCTTTACACGGCTTTCTTGACATGAAAATGTTTCTGGGAATCATATTTTGGTTTACAGCTAGAATTGTAATTACAAAATTCTGCAAAAGAATATTCTGAATTCAAAGATAACGTAGTAAAGGATATACTCTTTTTAGGTAAAGATGGAAATACATAAAATAAAATGTTCATAATAATTTCAAATAGCCTAAAGTGACATTTTAAAACGGCTTGTTATCTTAAGAGTCTTAAGAGAGTTTATTACATAGAGGACGAAGAAAACCAGCAAATATTGACACTTGATTGAACAAACGATTAATTGTCTAATGATTATAGGTCATTAGTCTTTTAACCTCGTCCTCAGCAGCTGGACAAACACAGTAGAGTAACAGCACTCTGCTGGAGCGTTTGTGAGGACAGTGGTAGTTGTAGCTGCAGAAGGAGGCGGGCTGCTGTAATATTCCAGAGAGTTTGAAAATGCTGAGCTGCTCTGTGGTATTTCACCAGCGGGGTGGAAAGTGTGGTCGGGCCGAGGTGACGGCGTCTGTTTAAATGACGAGCAACTGGACTCAAAGAGCTGAAAAGAGAGTCCAGAAACCTCGGAGCAGGTAACACCATCGGCCTGGAAGCAAACTGTGACACTTCACATCACGATGGGGAATAAAAAAAAAAGGTGATGAAAATGGCACGGAGGTAGCAGATTTGAAAAATAGGTACCCTCGAAAAAGGCTGGATCCGTTCCGTCCAGAATATTTGAGCAAATATTCAAACCTGGCACTTCATCGATGAATACCGGCTGAGCTGTCGAGCAAACGCCTGAGAGCTGCAACTCCGAAAACTGGCCCGAAGAAAAACCTCTTGATAAGTTTGGGTTTACTTCCTTCTTTGTTACTGAAGCATGTGTATACCGATTTTAAACTTTTTGTGTGTGAGCTACAGAGACAACTTAAACTAGATTATTTCATAAGCATGCAAGATTTTAGAAATATACTTGTCTCAATACTGAATGAAATTAAATCTTTGATTGAAGCAATCTGCTGGTTTGTTTTCAGTCTGTTGTCTCTTTGTCGCGTGTTCTATGTTTTTGACGCGTGTTCTATGTTTTTTTTAAGTCTGTCGTTATTGTGTTATTTTTATGTGGCGCTTGTGTGAAACTTTTACGCTGCCATCTTGACCAGGACGCTTTTGTAAAAGAGATTCAAACGGTGAAGGTTAAATGAATAAATAAAATAAAAACCTTCACTACAGACGGTAGTAGAGCGATGATGCCACTGAAAGACGTTTTAATTGTAGATTTGTTGAGCGTATTGCAAAAGAAAAGGCGTTCGTCCGTCAACTAGGTGACACTTGAACATTAAGCATTAAATAATTTCTTAGCAGAACAAAATGTAATCACAACACTGACAGTATAAAAAGCTGCTTATTTCAGTTACATTATTTCAATTACAGAGCTACATGATCATTCATTGGGAGTGGTGTTTGTGTCCACCTGATTCAGATATTCTCTGTCTTTTAGCTCCGTTTTTGGTCTCCACCAACTCCTCGGGGTAATATGCGTCTCTTTAGCTGCTAAATGCTTCACTATGCTCACTAACTGTGTCGGAGCAGGTAGTGTACAGAGGGTTCCTGCTGCACAGTAACAGAACGATGCAGGTGTCCACTAAAGACCACGTGTCGGAGGCACTTAGCGTGTTGATGCTAAACTGAGAGGGTCAATATTTGTTTTGTCCTCATTTGGCTTGACAGCAGCTTCAGTTGTGTTTGCCTGCTGAAGGTTTCTGAACAAAAAACCAACATCGGAGTATCATAGTATCTACGGCTGGGCGAAAATCAAATAACACAGTATTCCTGAGTAAATACCTCAATATCAAAATTGCAACGGTATCGTGTACACAATGGGATTGTTAATACATAATCCTCAGTAGTGAGGATATAAAGACTAAGCGGGTAAAGGACACTAATAGAACAGTTCAGAAGTTCAGAAGATGACATGAGTTGACTGTAATGTGACCTTTCTAAACCAGGAACACTCATATTACGATGTCCAAAATCCAAGACGATATTAAGTCTCACGTCAAGATGTTAATAAATATTAATATATTTCCCAGCCCTAATAGTATCTATCGGTTTGTTTTTACTTGACTAAGAGACTGCTCATTTCTGGTTCCACTTTTGGAGTAAAACCGGCTACAGTGAAGCCCACCTGGGCCGAGGTCAGCCGACTTCACACCGGGCCTATAATGGCTCCCTGAGGGACGCCAAATACAGCACCGAGCCAACACTCTCGCTCCGACCGCCTCGCTGACCGCTGGGTGATAAACAGACGCTCAAACTAAAGTTGCCAGCTTCACTCTCTTCTCACACACTCTTTACAACCAGTTTCCTGAATGGGACTCATCCAGGGCATGTAAACACCTCCACAGGCTGTAGTAAGAGTGTGTGGGGGGGGGGGGGGGGGGGGGGGGGGGGGGGGGTTAGCGCTGCAATAAACAAGAGAGGGAACTCCAGAAGTCTGCAAGGGGTTAAAAAAAATAAAAATAAACGGGATAAAATAGGGAACGGATGTCTTAATGTCATCTGTTTCTCATATTTAATTGAACATGAACTGACAAGTTTGATGTAACAATTTTGTAAATAACATGAATCCTTCTGTACAGAAACATCTGATGTTTCTATGTCTGGAACTAAGTTTGGCAACTTTTAAATGTTGATGGTGGTATTTAATATTCACAAGCATTGATTCTATAAATCTCAGTTTAATGCGTCGCCTTTTCTCACAAATCCAACATTGCTTGTATTTCTTCAACCAAACAAAATATACACACACGCATATATAAATATATATATATATATTAAATATATATATATATATATATATTTTTTTGTCATAATTCAGAATGGATGATGAAACATTTTGAGCTCAGAAAAAGATTTTTGCAAACAATTTAACTCTCACACAAATATGTATTTTTTTCTATTTAAAAACTTCTTTCTTTGGCTTTTTCGTGTTTGCTGAACAGTCGACAGTGAAAGGCAGACACATAATAAGGGGAGAGGGTTGTGACATGCTGGAATCAAATGGAACAGGACGTAAAAAATAATTGAATATTAAAATCTTGCCTGTAATTTCATAGATGATATTAAGTCGCCATCCCATGTCAAATCTACATTTGGACTTTCCTAGAGAAACTGTTTCTTTAAGCATTTGAATAAAGAACCTGAAGCAGATTTCCAGTCGGTTAGTTTTCACACAGACGTGGCGTCTTTATGGATTGGAGGCCTGTGCAGCACTGAGCTCTCAGGTCAAAGGTTGTGTTCATGTCAGCAAGAAACCAAGCCGAGCAGAGAGGAGTGAAGATGAAGAGAAGAGAGGTGATGAAGATACTCACTGCCGGAGGACGAGTCGTTGTTGAAGTCCAAGGCTTCCACGATCAACGTGTACGACCTCTGCACACAAAGACAGAGAGAAAATGAATCAATGAAACAATATATCAAGTGAAAATAACATTTAGTTTGTTTGTTTGTATAAACTGGATATTTTAGATACTTGTACTTATTACTTAAACAGTGTAATGCCATGAAAGGGTGAAATATGTCCAACACCAGCAGAAAACAGTAAAGCTGGATATTGGTACTGATCTCCTAAATGGCTTATATTCAAAACAAAATAATTTGATTCTTTTAGACCGAGTTACATCATAAATCCCAATAGTAAACAAATATGCTACACTTAGAATTTATGGTGGGAAATGTGCACTTTATACAATTTCTTTAAGTGCACATATTAATTGTAAAAACATCTCACTATTATGAAGATTGTGGACCAAAATAGACAAACAGGGAAAATTAAAAATGTACAAATTATTTAAATGCAACATTCACACAACATTTGGTGCAGATGCAGACACAAACACATTTAGTGACAATAGGAACAGATAAAGATCGGTCTCTGGATAGCTGAAGAATCAAAGTTGGGCGTCTCAACTTTAAGGAGCATTGACATCAAATGAAGTCTTTAATGAGAAACACTGGAAACAAAATTCACAGGCGTCACTGAAACACCCTGAAGCCTCTAAATAGAGATACACAGTGTGTGTGTGTGTGTGTGTGTCCCATTATTTCAGCTCCACTTTGAAACCCTTTGTCTCTCTTAAGGCCACTGTCGCTCTCACCGCTATCGAATGACAGATGTACCAGAGCCTGCCAGAGTGTGTGTGTGTGTGTGTGTGTGTGTGTGTGTGTGTGTGTGTGTGTGTGTGTGTGTGTGTGACTGTGGTTTAAGGCTTGGAGGTTTCTCTCTCTCTCCAACATTCACACCATCTAAATTTGGAGCTCGACGTCAACAACTTTACAAGACCTTCTGGAGTTTTAACGCTGGAGAGTGAGGACTATTTTGTCTGGTCCTCATTTCTTCCATGGCTTGTTTGGGGGTTGGTTTTAATGTTAGATTTAGGTGCAGGTTAGGAAAATGAATGGGTCCTCACGTATAGAAGAACATTCTTGTGTTTGTGATTTGCAGGTTGCAGACTGTTTTTGCATTTGTTAAAAGGACCATACCACTGTTTTTACAGGGGGGGGGGGGATTTTATCCATCACAATAAGTCTATTATTAATAATCACATTTATATTACTGCTTTTATCATCATTATCATTCTATTATATCCACGGCTGCAGCTATTATTAGTATTAATCAGTTTTCCATTATTATTCTGCTATTGTTGGTGCTACTGCTGCTATTACTAGCTTGTATCATTTCGGTTATATGGATCAACTATGTTGAGATTCTATTATGTTGTTCATTCTGTACACATGACATCTATTGCACTTCCTGGGAGAGGGATCCCTCCTCGGTTGCTCTCACGGAGGTTTCTTCCTTTTGTTCCCCTGTTTAAAGGTTTTTTTGGGGACGTTGATGCTGTTCAGATTATAAAGCCCTCTGAGGCAAATTTGTGATTTTGGGCTATATTAATGAATTGAACTGAATAGAACATAGTGTAATGTCTGTGTGTTAAAACAGAGTAGACACTTCAAATGAATCTTCTGTTAAAGCTACAATAAAAATGGAAACTTGTACCAACCAGTTACATAAACTCCAGTATGCCCGTTTGTTCCAGGCTGTTTTCTCTTTTCCTTAAAAAGCTGGAACAAAATCAGAGTCACTAAAAATCAGTGACCTGCTAATATCAATCCTGTGTGAAGAGAGAGCTCAGCACATGACCACCGCAAACACTGGAAACACCAGAAACCTGGTGACTTGATGGGTTCCTGGTTTGTTGCCTCATTGATGTTAAATCTGACCCTCTGATACAAAAGAAACTTGCTTCAAATGTGCCTGAACTTCAACCTCGGTGGTCCCACATCATCCTGTCCACACTCGTCAAACCCTGCGGATGTTGGCGTAGATCCACAGCAGCTAGATAAACTCTCTCCCACCAACACTCTGCTCTGCAGGAAACCACAGTCGGTCCATGTCGTTTACAGATTAGCGGTTAGCTCGGGCTGTGATGTCAGGTTATCGAGCGCCTCAGAGCAGCTGACAGGGTTATTGGACCATAATGAGCCATAACAAACCAAACACGGGGGATTTGTTCATGTTCCCCGTGTTCTACAGCGCCTCTGGAGATGGAAATATACGGTGGATTTACACACGAACAGATAAGAGAAGGAAAGAAAAGCATGACATTTGGCTTCAATCTTTGTAGTGTTTGCAGCCATGCAGCTGGACTCAACAAGATGTTCCTACAGAGTCACGCCACACAAAACAGTGTTTCCCACACATGGTGAGCAAGTTCCACGCGTCCCGACTGAATATATTGTACTTTGTTAAAGGATAAATCCAGTTTATCGCAACTTTCATCTTACTTTAGCAGTTTTTTTAATTGTTTCTAATAATAACTAACATTCTTATCTGAGATCTTGGAACATCACTGTTGGGTGGTGGGTCAGAAACACTAGCGGTGAGACGATAAGGCAGGTTGGACACAAACCAACAGTTATCCAGATCATTATAAACCACTTTGTCTGGAGGCCATGGACCCATAGAGCATGCGCACTAGCGTTTCCTTTAACCCCGTCCCCCAGTTCAGCCTCGTTCTCTGGCTCATTCACATGAACGGAGGAAGGAAAGCGACTCTGGATTCGGCTAACAGTGTATTTTACAACTTTTAAATAAGGGCTGTGTATGCGGTCGTACTGGGAAGTGGATTTACCTCAAGAACAAAAAAATAAAAAAGTCTCTTTCCCAATGCAAGTCTATGGAAAACAGTCTTTTTGTGTTTTGTAACGGACCGGAAAGATTTGGGCACTATGTCAAATTTTGTGATGCCATTGGACCCCGAGTAGACTTCAAGACAAACAAGTTGTTATTTTTGTAGTAATTTTGACCTGCTGGGCTTCCGTCTACTTTGATGGTTATGAATGCAAGCAGGGCTAAAGTGTGACTCGGCATTTTCTGCAGCAGGTATGAGAATGCAATGAGTTAGATTTCTCCAGTTAAAGACCAGAATCAAAATATGCAAGTAAGTCAAACTCAACAGACAACAATTCAGCTTCAGCATGTCAAGATACATATTTGAAGTTTTTATTTTACCCTTTCACCAAAAAGAATCACAAAATACCTCATCATTTCACGACGAGTTACTGACTCTGGCAGCTGAAAATAAAGCTGGTTTCAATATATTTTCTTTTCTTACCGACAAGAATCTAAAACCACAATCTAAAAGCAGAATCAAGGAAATCTTATTCTGTAAAATAAATTCCTGATTGCTCGTCAACGGTTCCACACAGAGCGTCACGTCTCCGGTGAACCACAGAGCTGTTTACCCCGACGCCACATAACTGCCGTTAATGCAGAACCGAGCTAACGTGCCGAAGCTGTGACTGAAAACCCTCTGAGCAGCTCTTGCAACATCCTTGCGTCACCTCTCTGGCTGAAACAGGATCTGGGCGTCGGGGCTGATGCCTCCTGCCCCCGCAGGAAAAGTGAAACGCGTTGCCCACCAAACACAGTGGGTGGCACCTAAAAACATTTTAGCAGCTAATTCGATTTCTAGATGAGAGCAGGGACAAGAACCCGACAGCCGGGTTACCTGCCAACAGGTTCCGCTCACTTCCTGCCAAAACATCTAGCAGCAGGCCGTTGGGGATTTCCCATCACTCCCCCTCTCTCTGTGATTGTTTGATTGAGGAGGTGGAACTGCTTTCTCTGGCTGTGGGCTCAGTGTGGGAAAATAGTTTGTTAGCAGGCAGAGCCAGGCGACATGTGGAGGCAGGTCCTGGGCAGGGAGGAGGAGGAGGAGGAGAGATCCGAACTCACTCAGCGAAACAAAAAGATCTTCCTCCGTTCATGTTTTGTTTGGCGGTCTCGTCCATGCCGACCGCCAACACGGTGAGAAGAAGATGCAGGTCAGGCATCGCTGGTTCTCACAGTCAGAATCCCTGAGGGGACGCTGAAGCTGCAACTAACAATTAGTGTCAGAAAATCTCTTCCACCTAATATCCATCCTCTACACTTTCCTAGAGTCCAAGGGGACACCTTCAAGTGGAGTTGTTTTTGTCCAACCAACAGTCTATAAGTCAGTTTAACATGATATTCAATTTAAATTTTAAACCCATTGGTTTGTGGACGATTTCGCCGTCGCCATGTTTTTTTTTTACAACCAATGAACAGAAGTTACCATATTTGGAATGCGGAGGAGTGACGTAGAGACGCCGTCGGCTCTGGTAGAGGCAGCGACCTGTCAATCACAATAAGCCCCGCCCTAAATCACACTCTGCTTTATGGTCTATTTGACTCTAAATGGACCATAATTTACTAAATGAACATCATGCTGTATTGAAGAAGACTTGAAACTAGAGATTGAGACCATAAACTCATGTTTACAATGTTTACTGAGGTAATAAATCAAGAGAGAAGTAGAGTCATTTTCTCATAGACTTCTACACAATCTGACATCTTTTTGTAACGGCAGGAGTCGCCCCCTGCTGGTCGGTAGAGAGAATGCAAGTTTTAAGACACTTCCTCATCGGATTCACTCGGCAGAACCGGAGGTTGCCGCCGGTGTAAAATATAAATAAAGCAGAAAACTTCACAATGGAGAAGCTGCAATCAGTGTTAATGACTATTAATTGATTGCTGATTATCTAGCGACGCTGTGACAAGAGTGTGTGGATAAAACATTAAGTTGTTTAAATTTGACAGCTGGCTACTTAGCTAGCTAGTTGCTAATTCCACCATGCTATAGAGACACATGGGAGAAGTTTGCCGTCATAGTTCTTTAGCCAAAAAAGGGTTTATTTGAACCCAAATCATGATATTTCCTAAACCTAACCAAGCAGGTTTGTTGCCTAAACCTAAGGAGATTCCTGACAGAAAGGCAAACTTCTCCCATGTTCATTAAAAAAAAGCACATTTTCAAAATGTCCATTCATGATAGCAGTTACCTTTTAAATTAACTTATCCTAGATGCTAATGCTAATTCCTAGCATGCTGACTATTGTTATGATTATGGTTGGGTCAGAGTACCGTCAAGGGGCCGTTATGGTGACAGAATACAGTGTAAACTCTTACAAACATTTGTAAAGTTGAGTTTACATGCAAGACTGGGACATGTGTATGCTAGTGATTAGTGTAGGTGATTCATAGGGTAATTAAGGGTAATGTTTACTCTTCACTAATACTCTAATTATTCACTATCACTGGCTTCTTATTCTCTTGTTAAAACAAGTCATGTACTGTTGACAAAGGTACATCCTCGCTGTGTGGGGATACAGACTATCCGGTGACTGGTGGGTTGTATTTTTTGGGACGGTCTGATTATCACGCAATAACTGTGACAAAGATCAAACTTGCATGAGTTTGATGGTTTGATGTCATATGGGAACGACTGGGACAGGGGAAAAGAAAGTGAGGGTGGAAGGAAAGGAAAGGATGAGAAAATGATCAAGGAGTGACTGGACGCTTCTAGTGTCTGTCAGCACTTTGACTCATCAGAAATGTCCATGTTTGGTCAACTCGTGAAGCCACATCTGGACTCCTCTGAGCCTGGCACATTCAACAAATGTTAATAATTCACTGGGGCAGTTAAGCTCAACCTTCTCTCCATGCTTCCTTCACTCTTTTACTTTCTTTGTAAAAAAATCATACTTAATTGTGTCCGTTACAAGAACAACAGGACTGAAGAGGACAGAAGTGGACAGCCTATCACGTGGCTGCCATCACCTTTATGTTGGCCTTTTAAGATGAAACCAAAAGGCCAAACTCTAAATGTTGATAAAAGGTGTCAAAAGACAAAAAGAGAAACTAAAAATCTCTGTTTATCTTTTTACTCAGTAGCTGATCTGTAAAACAACGTGCATATATTATTTTAAATTAGGTTTATGACTTAATTATTCATAGCAGATCATCTGTTTTCAGTTTAACAGACGAAAACTGTAAAAGACTGTTGGGCAACCAGTCATCCATCCAGATCAGCCCTGCATGGATGACTGGTTTGTGTGTGTGTGTGTGTGTGTGTGTGTGTGTGTGTGTGTGTGTGTGTGTGTGTGTGTGTTTGTGTTTTCGGGGTGGTCTGGTGAAGACAACATCATTTGTTCCAACACAAACCCCAGCAGGATTAACTACTAGTGAACTGAGTCAGAGCAAAAATATCTCAACACCTTCTGGTCAGATTATCCTGAAACTTGCTGTGAATATTCATCGTCCCCAGAGGATGAAGCCTGGTAATTTTGATGACCTCATGACCTTTCCTCTAGCGCCATCGTCAGGGCAAAAGTCCCCCTTGTACATAGGTCAGAAATGTCTTGATCTCCATCCGTCCTGCTCCTCAGAGGATAAACTCCTTTAGATTTGCATGACCCCATGAAGTTTCCCCTAGCGCCGCCCTCAGGACACACTTTACAGAGTTAGGGTTGAATCTTGCATAAACTGTAAAGCCACTGGTGGATTGAAATGAAGAATTGAAAGAGTTTGTGTATTGGCGTCAGGAGGTGTTGCTTCAACTCCCCGTGGGTCAACACGAGTTGCACCACAAACTTTTCTCTGGTTGAGGTTTTCCTCCACTATCTACTCACTGACGGTGGATACATTGTTCCACCATCCGCCCCCAATCCCAACCCCTCTGCTCCCGGCATTGTCCCATAAGCCCCGGCTGCAGCCCGGCCACGGCCGTGCCCATTGTTCCCATAGTACTCTGCTCATTGAAACCGAAGAAAAAGCACAGAAAGAAAGAAAAAGGATGAAGTTGGAAAAACGCATCAGAGAGGATGAGACACCGAAACAAAAGGTTGAAAAATACAACACAGCAGGAGGGAAAGGATTTTAAAAAACACAAGCGCTGTGAGAGATAAAAAAAAAAAAAAAAAAAGAAAGAGAGGAGGAGGGTGGATGAACCAACGGTGGGGTCTCGGGTGAAATGCTGCAGGTTTGGCACAACTTTACACATCCTGAGCCGCCATCACAGCTCCAATAAACACGACTGACGCACACAGAGAAGCTGTTTGGGTCGGTCCTGCCAGTATAAATTGTGTAGACAACAAAAACAAAAAGGCAACAACAAAAAAACCTCATCCTGCCCCGACGACGGCTTCATTTAACATGCCAGTTACCAGGGTCAACAGCAGGAATGTCCTGCAGCCAGCCGAGCAGAGCCGGCAACAACGGCCCTTTATCCCCCCCCGCTGAGAGGTCAGGGGAGACAACTACCACAACAACGCATGAAAGAGAGAAAGAAGAAACACTCGGCGGCCTCAGCCCGCCGGTGTCTTCTCCTGACCGGAGCAGTTCATAATTCTATCAGTCCAACCCGGCAGATTTATGACTTAACCAGCAAATACTATTAGAGAGCCTGAAATAAAGTGTGCAGTTTTATTACATGAAAGGATAGTGATGTGCTGGATTACTTGGAAGAGAGAACGCCAGATTAGTAAGTAAGTTAAAGTAACATATTTCTCTTCCTCCCTGTCTGCCTGTCTGGTATCGTGATAGTGTTGCATTGTATATTCGATAACATTTGTGGGGAGAAAAACTGAAAACGGGTCAGATTAGACACTAGTTCATCCTGAATCCATGGAAAAAACTGTCAACTATAAAACGCATCGTTTGAAACTAGTCCCCTCAGCTGAAGGTAAAATATCTAAAGTTACAGTTCTGTTTTACTAATGAGGGGACAACTACATCAGTCAATCATCAAGAGACTGAATGAACACCGGAAACAGACAACATCACCTGGTCAGAAGAGCTGAACATCTGGCTGAAGAAGCAACACAAACTCGAACACAACCAAAAAACCTCCTCAGACACAAAAACACGACATCAATGAGACAAACTGTAGAACTTTTGAACTCACCGGCCACGCGAAGCTGAACGGCAGCACGATCCTGGCGTTGTCGCTCTTGGCGTTGCGTAAAGAAAAGGTATTCCCACCGAGCACGGGCGTGGAGGCGGTGCCGAAGCTGCAGGGCCCGGCCGAGGACACCTTCAGCTGGTACTCCTTCAGGCACACCCGGAAGTAGGTGTCGCATTCGTCCGCCATGCACCGCCTGTCCGTGGCGTCCCGGGGTGCGTCACAGCAGGCGCCGGTCTGCAGCTGCCCGTTCACGTTCTGCATCGACAAGATCTGGAGCTCAAAGTATCCCGAGGCCGAAGAAACCTGCAGAGAGGGTCGACAGGTGAGCTCACGGCAGGTAGAGGAAGAAATGAAGGCAAACGAGATTCACCGCCAACAAGACTCGGCTGTGGAGGTCTTTACAGGTCCTCTTGGTTCCTAGACAAGGACCCCACCCGGGACCAAGTTAGGTCAAATCAGGTCTGTGTGTCTAACACGAAAAATGTTGTGTTCTCTCGACCAGATGTTCGGGTCTAATTATCCTCAGAACCGGGTTTTGACTGTCCTCGGGCCCCCGTTGACTTCATGCACACATCAGGTTCAGGTAAGTTCCTGATTAAGTCTAAAACTTTGGACACCTACTCTGCAGGTGTGTTCAATTTTATGACAAATTTTTACCTTGAAATATCAACACTTTCCCACAGAAATATATGAATGGAAGCTAAATGCAACATTTGATGATTACAAAAAGAATGGTAAAAATTGAAGCGGCAGCGATGAAGATATCCTTCATTTCCCATAATGCAACTCAACAGCATCAATTGTTGGACTTCCCCTCCCTGGTGAACCCCGATGCTTTTCAACCAGTTTGTGACGCAGCCCTTCTGTCGTACATTTTCTTTCTTAAAGCGCGATGTGAGGCGACCCAGATGACATCACTGTGACATCATCAGGGTAGATTTTGTCACACCTGATAAAACTCCTCCAGAGACATGCAACTGTTAAGATAGGCCGAGCGGTGCTCAACATGACAAGTAAACTAAACTTCACGCGAAAAATCGGTGGATTTCATTTCAGCCATACGACCTCTTAGTTGGAAACTTTGCGATCTCAACTAAATGTTAAAATAAAGTCGTGCAAGTTTGAACAAAGTTTGGACAAAACAACATGAATCTGTAAAGAAAGCAGGTATGAAGATAAAGCTGAAACTATCAACTGATTAATTAATAAGGTGATTGACAGGAAGTCTCTCAGCAACAATCTGTTACAAAGCAAAGCGTCAAATGTTTCCTGACTGCAGCTTCTTCAAAGTGAAGATTTGCTGCTTTTCTCCGTCGTATCATTTTATCAGTTGCAGCTCTCGACGAAGAGGCTTAAAGATCTCAACCTGCATGATTTTTCTTGACAACCTTCCAACGACTGCTACACGTTTGGCCTGGAAATGTGTAAAGATCAAATATAAACCGATGAGGAGAACGTTTAGAAAACCAAGGGAAGAGTGGGAGCACGCTGTCGTTGAATTAGTGTGGTGTCACAGGGTTCAGCAGGAAACACTGAGCTCTGATACTTTTACTTTACGACTTCAGAGCTCCCTGCAGGATCTCATACACTCACAGCTCGCGTAGAAAACTGCTGACAGTGAAGCAAAAGAATGATTGTGATAAAACACAAACATTGCCAATGCAAGTCCAAAGATTGCTTTCAGCCGACAGTTTGTCAAAACACAGTCCATGTGATCCAAAGCTGACCGAAATACAACTGAATTTATATGGAGCAAAAGTCTTATTAAACAAATGCGTATTATTGCACACAACTGTAAATATGAACCAATGATCCTTTAAGTTCCCTAATAAGAAATGTAAACCCCTGATGTCAGAGCAGACTGAGGAGCAAAAGCATCATTTGGTTTGTAAACCATCAATATATTTATTTTTAACCTTAAAAGTCACTTTTTCAAGCACAACTCACATTTAAGTGATTTGATGTTTTTTCAAATATTATTTAGGTTAATTAATTAACAATGTATGTTTTGTGCAAAATTACATCATCACTCAACTTTGAAATTGTGGAAATCCAAAGCAAGTTCTCAAAAATGATGATTTGTCACTTTACTCCTTAACATTTAAAAGTCTCTTAAATGTGAGTTTTTCAAGACTTCATCATAAGACCAATGGGAACAACTTGAGAAAGTAGGTTTATCAAAAGTTGAAAATTAAAGGTTTCAGCTCACTTTTACTTGACACAACTTTTGTCAAACTTTGTGGAAAGTAACTGCTGATTCGTAAAGACGTCAGACGATAAATCACCATCATTTTCTCCAGAAGAGAGAGATTTGCTCCTTAAACAACACAAATATCAGCGGGAGTCTGGTGTACCTGTATGCGGGCAGAGAGCAGCAGGAGCTGCAGGCTGACGGCAGCGGGCAGGAGGACGGAGCTCCGTGTGAGGGTCATGCCGGCGGTTAGCTGCTGCCTAACGGCTCTGTCGGGGGCTCAGGGGTAGTCGGTGCGACCCTCCGCTCCGGGTGTTTATCCCTCCGGGTGGGACATGCACAGCTTTTCCTCCCAGGAAGATCTCTACAAAGTCCTGACAGAAAAAGATCCGTTCTGCGTGGTTCCTGCACGGGAACCTTTTGTCTGCTATTGTCCTGCTTTTCTTTTATCACAGCTCCTAACGAACGCAGGTTGCGACACCATCCGACTGACTGCAGTCGAAGCGCGGACAGCACTTTGGTAGACAGCGGAGGAGGCTGGGTAATATCCACCGACACGAGGCGGGGGCTGATTGCAGACCACGCCCACTCATGCATATTAATGAGAAGCGGTTTGTTTACAGTCGATTCACACGGAGGTGCAGAAGTGCCTTCACACATGGAGGGCAAAAAAATCCCCAAAACTGACATGAGAGGAGTTTAACGTCTGAACGATGATTATAGAAACAAAAGAAGAAAGTAAGGTCCGCGCCGAAGATGACTGTTTAAGGTATTATTGAAATACTGCACTCATTTCTCTCTTTTTCTGTAACTCTCTCTGTCATTTTGTTGTGATGCTGCTACCTGTACGGTGGCTCTGAAGTGACTTCAACAATTTCACTGAAACCCAAATATTTTCTTTTAATTCGATGCACAAAATCCAAAATGAATAGAGCTTTGAAGTCCTGGAAGATAATACTTTTTATATATTTTTACAAAATCAATGCACAATATGAAGAAAAAAATATTTCTTACATATACATATATATCACATTTGGTAAGATTGTGCATTTTTGTTTTGTTGATATGTCGTGGGTTGATATGCATTAAGATGTCGTGGGTTGATATACATGAAGAACATTACAATAGTAAATACAATAGTAAATAGACATCTTTCAGACTTCAGGGCTCCTTAATAATGACATAACCAACAGTATATAATAATTTGTGTACAAAAACACATTATCTTGAGTGCAAAAGATTTAAAAAAATGTGAATATTTCGGAACTTTCACAAACCACAACAATAAATCTATGAAATAAATGAATGGCGGTCCTTGTTTTAGTGCCCTGGGTAAAGTGAACAGGTTTTAATATAAAAGCCCTCAGTAGTGTAACAAGTCTTCCACAGATTCCTGCAGTTACTGTCAAATTAGGCACCTGATGATGTCACCACCACCATCACATTCATCACTACCACAATCATCATTATCATCATCTTCATCATCTAGGGTTAATGTCACTTCTATGAACACACTTCTACAAACTTTGTTTTTTATTTTAACATTTAATCAGTATTTGATTTATTTTGTCTTTTTAGGCTTCTCGTTTTGGTTTTAAACATTCTTTTTTTTTTTTTTTTTACTTCTTCAGCAGTTCCTTTTCACATATAGGCTAATCCTTTATTATTATAAATATTTTGTTGAGCAGCAGCAGAATAAGATTCAGGTATTCGAAAACTAAAAAAGCTAAAAATTACTCAAACATTTGTAGGTGCAAACGTCATGACTTTGTTTAAGCAGCGCGATCAAAGCAAGAGACACAGGAAGAAAGATACACAGATCAATTATATTTTTCAAATATTTATTTTCATATTTCATTTTTTTACGCATTTATTTGAGAAAATGAAAAGAAAGCAGAAAGGGGAAATCACTAAATGTGTGGATGATGATACCAACAATATGAAATACATACAGATATACATAGAAAATATATTCATCACGGACAAAAATGTACACCGTATAATATAAACATGAGATTCTAACAAAAGATTGTGTAAATCTAGAGCAAAATATCTAAATGTGCCAAAACGTGGGGAGTGGAGGAATGAAAGGAGGCAGTTGTGGGAGTGATGGGAGGAAGGGGGAGGGCGTGGAAGGGGCTGATGGGAGGAGGGGGAGGCGGTTGAGGTGGTTGATGTTTCTTCATGAAATAGAGCCTGAGCGACAGAACAAAGGTGGCCTCCTCTTTATTCTCAAATTAGAGCAGCTGGGCTCTTTTCCCTCGAGGAGCCCCATGAATAGATTATTGGACTGCTGTCACTGAAAGAGAGACAAAACACTCCCTCCCTCCTCCCTCACCACCTCACCCTAACCACCAGCCCCCAACCCCCTCTGCTGCAGCAATATTCAGACGGACTCCTGACCCCCCCATCCACGATATCACAAGGACCTGATCATGGACCAGGTTTGAGGTACAGACGCTCCCAATCGGCATTAGTCTTTGGTCTGAAGACCCCGATGGTATTTTTGATGTTACTTTCTGTGAAATTATCAATTTTCAAGCTCAAGCTTGTGGGTTCCACATGGATGCTGATGTATGCACAATAATTAAATTAAGTAAAATCTGAAATTTGTTAAAAAAATCTCTCTGGCTCGACGGGAATAAAAATAAAAACATTCCCTCTTGACACAAACCAGGTCAGTAAAACAATAGCGGACCCACAAACTATACATGTTGGAATTTTAACCAGCAATTCAACCTGCCACAGAATCAATGGACCGGTTTAAAGCTCAGAGACAACCTTCGACATATCGGTGTCCCGTTCACATCCAATGACACACACACCGATGAAGGCAGAGCCTGAAACGTCCTCGTGTGTCACCCGAAGACCCACTGGACATGGTTTTCTATGGGACACCAGTGAATCGCCCCTCAATGCATTGTGGGATAGCATGAAACGCAAGAAAAGGGAGGAGGTTGAAGGGTTAATGCAAGTGAGAGTGAAATTCACCTGAAAGGAATTTGGGAGTGATTCACCCAAAAAAACGATCAAAGAAAAAGTGCAGCAGTTGAGCCGATAGTTCAGTCTTTACCTGCAAAAGATAAATGAGTGGAGAGGAGAAGTTCATCATTGCAGACTGTGGGATCTCTCTGCCTCCAAGATTACAGATGCAAACAGAAACAAACTAGGAGAACAGTGAAGGTTTCTAATTTGATCTGTGGCTGAGGTTCAGTTACAGTCAGCAGCGCTCAGACCAGTTTGGGACCAGTGTCTGACCTCGCAGCAACCAGCCGAAGCTGGGACTTTAAACTTGCATTCTTTCTGATGGCCAAAGGGCGACTCCTCTAGTTCCAAAAAAGAAGTCTGATTGTACGGAAGTCTATGAATAAATGACCCCTATAACAGACTCTGCATTCATATTCATAGACAAAGATTTTGGCATCGACGTGGTTCTGGTTTCAGCGGAATATTGGTATTTGTTCCATACTGATTACTACTTGAAGTAAAGGAAGTACATATCATCCAGCCGCCTCCCTCCGTGCACATCTCTCTGGTTGGGACAGTAGTTGTAGTATAAAAGTAAACCCACATTGCGGTGCATCCCCGTGAATGAATAACCAGCTCTGCTCTGTGAGGTCAGCTCCTCCTTCTGTGCGAAAACTTCCCACACTCTCTGTCCTCCCACTGTCTCTGACCTCGAGGGCCGACGGCGCGGGGAGGGACCGAGCGTTTCGAAACAAACTCCTCGAAAACAACCACAGAGGTTCATCAGCGGCCAGCAGCTCGGCCCTGCTGCTTCACCAGAATGACTCGGCTGATTTAACCACAGCGAGCGGAAAGCACAGTCTGACGAGCTGAGACTCCTGCTTTTTGTCTCGCAGGATACGTCTGGTGGTGTGCTACATTTGTATTAATGTCAACAGACCGTAGTGTGTCAAAGCCTTATATATCTTTTTCTTCTTTATCATAGAGCTCCATTGTTGATGGTTTGGGTCTGAACAAGAGATTTGTTGATAATAAGGGAAAAGAGGGAATGATTGCTTCAAATCAAAACTGATAAACAAACAATAAAACAAAAGATTCATCTGCTGTGATTCTTTTCAGCATCCAGACGTCAACAACCCAGAAAAACAACTTAATTTCTCCCAAGCAGAAACCAACATGGATCTGACACTCTGGTTCTCTGGAACAGTCCTGGTTCTGGTTCACGCGTGCCTCCCTTCCAGCAATACGGCCTGGGTCTCCAGCAACGTGGTGCCGGTGTTGGCTCCCAGCGGCGGCCGGCGGCTCTGGCCGGGAGCAGAGCTCTCAACCTCCCGCCGGAGCTCCGACTGCTGGTCGAAGGCAGCGGCCGAAGCCGGATCTGGAGTCTCCGCTCAAGGAGTTTCTGGTGAAGCTGCGTGCCATAAATCATCTCGTCTGATTTCACGGGGAATTGGACCCGATGACAAGCAATAACAATAAGTATAAATAGCCAGTATTCTCGCTGATGGTCTCGTTTGCTTATGTAGGTCATAGAGGCGTTAAATTGAGACTGTTTCATAACCAGTGAAAAGTTCCTTGTAGTTACTTAAACTAAAAAGGTTTTGTAGAAAAATGTGTTTGTATTCCTAAACCAAGATAGGGACAAATTGATCATTTTGGTGAAACTCAGGTATCATAGTGGCACCGGTTGAGAGATGACCGCTCCTGAGCTCTGATCCTGATGTGACAGCAGTAAAAACGTCTCGTGTCCTGCAGACTGAAGCATCCCTTCCTCAGCACTTTGTTTACTGGCAGATGCCTTACTGTCCTCGCTTTGTTTGAAGGAAATGTAATTAGATGAAGCCGCTCTTTGCTTTGTGAAATGAAGCAGCTTTGTAAACAGCAGCGGCACTCGCTTGATTGACTATGACGTGAGTTCAAAACCCCGACTGACCCTTAAAATGAAGGAGTTAATCTGCCGGCTTCAGGGCAACAGACTGGATTTACAGCAGAGTGAAGATTCCTGAGAATAGAGGTTGTGCATGTCTGAATAAGGAGCTCTTTATCCACTCAGTCTGATACATAAACACTGATGAGTCTATACGACTCTGCTGGAGAGAAACATTTTAACAGACACACAGTCTGTTTGACAGAAAGAATTCCTTCTCTGTTTGATCTGGCTTCAAAATTTGCTTTGCCAAATACATTTGGACTATTTCGTCACTAATGGGTGAAAACTGAAGATCTCCGCAGTGTCTACTTTTTAGAGGTGACAAAAAAAACGAAAAAGCATAATTCAAAAGCTTTTGATTGTTCTTAAGCATCAAAATGATACCTGGAAAACAATTTAAATAAATGTCTTTCTACAAAACCTTTATTAGATAACAAGAGAAAACACTGTAAAAAGAAATTTAGATTTGAATCAGGTAGCCAGTGTCGTAAGAGTTCATTGTGTTGGAGTAAAGCGTAGCTTAGCGTTATCTAAAAGGTTTTCAGTGACATGGCGGAATATTTAGCTGATTTCGTAGGATTTCAGAATGAGCCTTCTCAGAGCGAGACTTGGTTAGACACAGCAACGTAAAGACCGGATCAAGGGAAAGGTAAGGTGTTTTAATCCTCTGTATTTTTACATACTGTTGTCAGACACATATAATAACAGTCAGTGACAGAAACAAGCACTTTTAGTGGACGTACGTTGACGGTGAGAAGTTGTCCCGAGCGATTACAGACATTACAGTTTTCATTGATCATCCTACGGTGGCCTGCAGGGGACAGTTGGCTCATTCAGTTTTTGACAACCAGTGTTGGGGGTAACGAGTTACAAAGTAACGGATTACAGTAACGATATTACTATTATAGGTAACGAAGTAAAGTAACGCATTACACTCAAAATATTGGTAACTACACTACTTTACTAGACCTCAGGAACGCGCTTTCCTGCGTTACCCAAGACATTTTTGCCAGTCCGAAAAGTTCTCTTTTAGTGGTGCGTGCATGTTTCCTGCCTGTGTTGTGCTTGTCTGGGCACCGTTGCCACAGAGACCGATTT
Source organism: Leptoclinus maculatus (assembly GCA_032191485.1). Lineage (NCBI taxonomy): Eukaryota > Metazoa > Chordata > Actinopteri > Perciformes > Stichaeidae > Leptoclinus > Leptoclinus maculatus. The sequence goes on from JAVDOI010000009.1 coordinate 23,805,360, forward strand.
GAGTGACGTAGCTGCTGGTGCGTAGAAGGAGGGAAGCGGGAAAATGGATGAGACGGAGACGGAGACAGGAGGGTTCAGCCGGTGGCGATATTCTCATTATTTTAACTTTGTTGCTCGAAAGGGCAAAAATATTAGTGTAAAATGCACTCTATGTCCAGGCGAGAGGTGTCTTTCAACTGCTGTCAACTCAATGAGCAACCTGTTGAAGCATTTGACAGGCCAGCATACCACTTCAAAACTTGTGGCGAAAGATCCTGCTAAGCCTGTCAGTTGAAGACGCTCATCACCAACCGACCCCGCCTAAACAAGCTCAGATTTTCCAGCATCTTGCTCTTGGAGCGCAGAAGGTAACACAAAAAGGAAATTAACAAACTAGTTGCCGGGTACATCGTGGAAGACATGCTTCCCCTGTCCACTATCGAATCGCCAAGGTTTAGCTGGTTTTGTTCTCAGGAGTAGGCCCCCATTTGGTTTAGTGGGGTCTCATGTTTCCAAAAGCCTGTTTTTAATGTGTTACTGCTGATTGACCCACCTGAATGTCCCCACCATACACAGCCTCTTGTATCCTGTTGTTTGTGGATTTTAAAGTGAGACACTTTGGTCAGACAGTGTGGACAGGGTTAATGTTCGTTCAAGTGAATGGCTGAGTTTTATATGCCATTTTGTTTTACATGCTTACAATTACAATACACTATGTGGAAAGGCTAAGAGATGCCCTTTATTGAAAATTGAAAATAAAGTGATGAAAGGGCCATGATGTTTGTCCATGTATCTTTGCGGTAAATTTGGACATTTGCTTAAAAAAATGGAAAGTAAAGTAACTCGTAGTGAAGTTACTTTTCAAATGCAGTAACTAGTAAAGTAATCTAGTTACAATTTTCAGAAGTAACTAGTAACTAGAGTAACTACCCCAACACTGTTGACAACTCAGCATGTGATCGAGGTCAAGAGCAGTTGGAGCATTTATTTATTTAATGGGACACTGGAATAGTTTCCATTCTTCATGTTTCTCTTTTATATAAAGTTTTCTTTATTTTTTACATAATGTTGGAAGTTATGAGGCAAGTGATCAGATGTAAATCTTGAACGAGGCCCAAAGACGTCCTGTGTCACAGCACACAAAGAGAGTGTGCATGTAAAACGCTGGTCCCCTCCTCACCACCACTCTCAGATCAGCTGATGTTGACTTTTGCGGTTTGATGCAGTCGCATCAGGAATTTTCTCAGCGTGCGGTGTGGAAAACTTGGCAAAGCTCCATCATCAGCTCTTGTTCATTTCTTAAGGCAAAAGAAAACACTCCGATAACTCCCATATTCAGGCCAACTGTATCTGTGTCAGCACGCAGCAGGAGGCAGAGAAGCTCTTCCTCTTTCTTCTCCGCTCTTTATTGATGAAACAGATACTTCAAGTTTGTCTATGTCAATGTAATATTACAACCTAGTCTTAATTGAACATTTTTGCCATTATTTTTGTATCAGTGATGATAACAATTTGCTCACCAAGTTAAGTGTATCGTTCTCCCTCTCTTGATCTTTAGTTCATACACTGTCGGTGACGGCGGGTGGGAAGCCGTTGAGGGATCATATCCTTTTTGTATATTAATACTCGGACCCTCCCACTGCTTGGATTCATTGGGAACACATAGTTTTACCACCAAGTGCAGCTGCTTGTTTAACTGTAACTGGCATTAAACCGTTTGACCTGACGGATTTCTATCTGACATCTGAAAACAGAAAACAGCTCACAATGAACCAAAATAATTGGCCAAACTGTACGCGGTGCACTCATGACACCGCGGGCTATTCCTCTGCATTGTTCTGGAGTCCCTGAGCTTTGCCTTGGCAGCGACGAAGATTACCATTATGCAATTTCACTGAAAAGACAAACCCACGATCCCTTGAGGGGCTGTGGTTAAATTAATGTGCTGAACTGAATGTAACAGCTGGAAGAACACCAGACTGGTCGGCTCATCGCTGCCAAGTGCTGGAACCAGTTCCTGATCTGTCAATCCAATGCGGATGAACACAGTTCAAACTGAATGTACAAACCTTGTTTCAGCAGGATCCATGTAGCCTCAGCAAAACTCTGCTGAAACTATACAGAACATTTCAGACATTCGGATTGTTTATCATGTATGAATATACGTTTGTTTTTGTTTTTGTTTGTTTTGAGAGCAAGTGACTTAGTCCATCAAGGGACACGGGATAATAACGAGTATAACGAGCGAGTAAGTCCACTAAAGGAGGGATGGAAGGGACGGGGGATGGGTTATCTGTTGTCAGTGACACAGGAGCAATATTCTCTCCTGTTCCTGTTTAAAAAAGTGTTTACCATTTCAGGCCTTCTACCCAAAGAAACTGGAAGATTGTACCAAACATCTTGTTCTTTATAAATCCCTAAAAAAATGGCGTTTGGAATCAGCTGTTATATCGATGCTTTTCTTCTTCCTTCAGCTAGCGTCTGAGTCTTTGCCTCTTTCTGTCCTTTCAGTCGGCAGCCTGGTTTAATCATTTTAAGGCGTTTTCTTCTAAATGTACAAAACAAATCCTTCATGAAAAAAGAACCTCCGTTTGTAAAGAGGACTTTGTACAACCTAAAAGCATGAAATACCATTCAAACATATAGAGTAACCCTCTCAGACATATGACTGGACACAACCAAGCTTTGAGGCAGGACCTTCCAATGTGTGTTCTTTTAAGTTTGAGGAATTCTGTGATTTTGACACATTTCCAAAGGGATACGGATTCTTGACTCTCATCCCTAACTGTCTCTGACAGGCGTGACGGAAATGAAGAGTTGTGTCCTGACAGTTTCAGGTGTGAACATGAATGAGATAACCCCAGCTCTAGAAGAGACACACTGAGATAAATGGTGGCTTGCATCACACAAACACAGACATGCTGGAGATTAACAGTCATTTTGTTCTTCCGGAATGAGAACTAAAACTGCCTTTGAGGCAACACACGCACACACACACACACACACACACACACACACACACACACAGACACACACACACACACACGCACTCAAACACACACACACCTTCCTAACTCCCCTAGCATGTTGAAGATGAGTGGAGGGATAAAAATGTTGACTTAATAAAATGGTAGAATCAACCTTCTGTCCTCCCTAAGGATGCGTATCCTTCCCAGAATGCACTGTGGCTGCAGACACAAACCCTCTCTCTGTGTCGGCGTTCCCACCGTCAGGAATCACATGATGGATGACTGCGTGGGACCTGAGAGCTGCAGACACACTAACACAGGAATAACCTGGAAACAACACAGACAGGCCCAGTGTGTTGAGGTCTACAGCTGCTGCCGAGGTGCCCTTCTGCAAGGCACCTCTACGACAACCTTAAGAAAAACGTCTCTGTCATCGAATTCACACATCTTTTTTTTAGGTTAGGAAGAAAATAGAATTCCCAGTAATGTACCATATTGTCTTATATACTTCTATTGCACTTAGCAAATTCCTACAGTTCCCAGAATGCCTTTCGAAAACCATCAGAGAAGATACACATTACAGTCATTTAGCAGACGCTTTTATCCAAAGCGACTTACAATTCAGATTCTATCACATTTCTACACCGTAGGCACAGCTACGGGAGCAATTTTTGGAGTTAAGTGTCTTGCTCAAGGACACATCGACATGCGACTAGCAGAGCTGGAGCCGGGGATCGAACCGCCGATCCTGTGATTGAAGGACGGCCGTGCTATCCACTTAGCCTCAGTCGCCCCAAAATTGGTTGCAGTCAGTGAACCTCGTCACATGTGTAGTTCTGTAACCTTCAGGCGACCGTCTGATTCTCTCCGGGTCACACGATTCATCCTCATCGGCTGAAGAGAGATGATAGAAAGCGAGACGCTGAGAGAACAAGAGGGAGAACTTGCAAGAGTGAGAACCAGAGAAAGAGAACCAGAATCAGAGAGTGCTGTGAAACCAGTAAGAGAAAAGCAGTGACAGAACCTCTAGTGAGGACTTCTCCAGTCGATCCTTTTTGTTTCTGGATCTAGAAAAAAATGACTATTCGAAAAGGTTTTGGTCGCCGGCAACCACCGCAAGAGATCTATGATTCAATGCGACAAGTGATTGGTCCACTACCGCAGCAGCTACAACCCATACAGCCGTGATCGCCTGCATGCACACTGTCTCTGAACGCAGAGATGACTGAGCCAGCGGCTAGCGGCGAGCGGTGCTAGCGGCGAGCGGTGCTAACGGCGTAAACAGCGCTAACAACAGACACACACAGCTTCTATTCACAGGATGGGTGTCAAATGAAGTTCTCACTGGTATCTGTAGAGGTCACGTAGGCGCAACAACCACAGATATAGTCCCTGTGCACAATTTCTCTTTTTAGAAGATGAGAAGAATATAATATCGTGGCTTTTTTGGTTGACATGACACCAGAATTTAAAGAATTTAAAGCTGCAGGGCAATTTTTGAATTTTTCTAAAATGAAGTACTTTAGTAGATAAACATTTTTTCAAAAAGCCTTCTGTTATGTAATTCATTCTTAAATGCAGCCCCTATTTGACTTGATATGAGAGAAGAACCTTTATTTATTACTAGAGTGTGTATTATTTATAATTCATGCAGTTCAATTTGAAAACTGACAATAAATATTGTTGAGATATTATTCAATTGAACTTTCTTTATTTGATTTGACAGTCAGTTGTTGACTACATACAGACGTTAATACAACTGTTGGCTACTTTAATATATAAAGGGCTAAATCATGGCGCAAGTTAAAGATTTTTGTGATGTTCCGGACCTGTTGAATTTGAATTGGATACTCCTGACTTAAAGGGTGCTGGTATTGGTACTGGAATCGTAGTTTTTTTTTAAACGATACCCAGCTCCAGTGAGAACGAACAAGAAAACCACAAAGAAATCTGAGAAAACAAGTTAAAAAGCCACTTGGAGAACCAGAGACAGAAATAGTTAGAGAACTAGAGACTGATCCAATTATGGGACCAGAGAGAAAGCAAATGACAGAAGCGGTGAGCGAACCAGAGACGGAACCAGCCGAGGGTTGATCATTTCGGTCATGCAGGACTGAATCCGTGGCTGCGGACTAAAGTTACAGAGAAAATAAGAATGTAATGCTGTAACACAGTGATGACCTCTTACGGAGGTTTAAAAACACAAGGCTCCAGTTTGCATGTTTCCTGTCAGAGTGGAGACAAAGTCAAAGTATTTTCACTGTGAGAGAGAGAGAGAGAGAGAGAGAGAGAGAGAGAGAGAGAGAGAGAGAGAGAGAGAGTGTGCAGAAATGTGCTGTAATTACGCAGCACAATGCTTTGGTCATCTGTGGAGATCTGTGGTGGCTTTTTATTTGTTTTTCTGTCTCATTGTTTCTTTCTTCTCTTATTTTCTCCGTTTTTTGAACTGCAGAATCAGCTCAGTTTTAGTTATTGTCAGTGAATCAGTGAGACGTGGAACTAGCTTTTTGGGTCGTGGTTGTTTATTTTTTGGGGTGCGTTGATTTTGCGCTCACTCGTTTGATTATTTGCATTGATTTATTACATCAGCCTGAATTAAATCTGAGTGACTGATGCTGTTACTTTGACTTTGTCCACCTCGTAGATACAAGATTATTGTTGGTTCATTGAAATTACTTAAAAAATATACGACAGTATTTCTCCAAATCGGTACTTCAATATCCATTTATATGCAGATGATTTGACAGTTTTATATGCTTCGGGCTCTGACTCATCTTCAGCCTGCCTTTGATGCTTTACAATCACTTAAACTTAGACATGTCTGTTTGCAGATGAGCTATCCACCAGTATCTATGACTACGCTGCCATTAAAACGTGAATATACTCATGTAACTCTTTCCTAAACATACAAATACTGAAGAAATTTGCCACAAATATAAAAAATAATCAAACAAGGCTTTTCTGTATATTTATTTAAGGGTGTCTTTCTTTTCTTAATCAACTGTTCAGTCAACTTTATTGTCTGCACTTGATTACAGAGATATTCTGCGCTGTCACACTGCCCATCATTACTTCAGCGGCTAATCCTTGTCTGTCACAGTGAATTAAACTCTATCACTGATGACTAATGTCATATTCATCTACAAATCTCTAGTGTTAAAGCGGTCAAACTACTTTAGATCTCTTCTCTTGTTAAACTTTGTAACTACACAATCCAATAACCCAACATGTTCCATATGTACCGTTAATCTGTTATCTTTCCCCTTGGCAATTTCAAGCTTTAATATTTGCTGTTTTTCATATGATTCTTGTGTTGTTCTTGTTTGCCGGTTGTCGGACTTTGGATGTTTCTTGTTCTCAGGCCTCTCTTGAAACAGTCAAACTCAACTCACATTTATTAATTTTTTAAAAACAACAAATGTTGCCCAAAAAGAAATTGAGATTGAAAAGAGATTGTCTGATCAAATAAAGTTGAAATAAAAAAGAGCCACCTTTGTGCCAAAGTCTACATTAGTTGTTATGAGTTGATTTCAATGTGACTTTTATTCTGAGTAATTAGCTCAGTCAATGCCTGCCTTTTAGAATTTACAACCTACTTAAAACCTCCGAGCGCATAACCATTTCAAACCACCAGATCCCTCCACACTGCCTCACTCCTGATGCTATTAGAAACATTACACCCGCTTTTCACCAAGAAAAAGTTCTGTTTTCCACAGAGACTGAACAGGATCGTCTGCAGCGAGTTCAGCTAATTACCACCAGATGTTTAGCTTCTGCACAACTCACACACACACTAATGTCTGTCACAGACAATCACGTAACAGGCATCTGCGCAGACATCCAGAAGAAAAGAAAACTCAGAGGGCAAGACATCCGGTTTGTAAATGTCAGAGTTACAAGAGGAGAAGAGGAGAACGAGGACTGCTCACTGACTGACGTTTTTATTTGGGTTTATGACTTGGATCCACCTTGTATACCCACTGGGTTCAAAATCCAGTGAGGAGCCACTGGTGCAGATGCATTTTTAACTTCACATCCCCAAAGCAGTGCTCACGGACCTGTGCAACTCTTGAAATACAAACACTGAGATGTGAAAGACTGGAATATAAACCAATGTCCTTAGTCCTCCATAACATCTCCTATATCAAATGACAGTAAGTCAGTACATTCACAGAGTTTTGTCTGACTTCTTCTGCCCAGGCTACAACCTCTTCTTCTTTCAAATGCCCATCAGGGGGGCGGCTCCTCTGGTGGCAAAAAGAAGTCCGATCCACCTTATTCTTTGTTTTTTACATTCCCAATGTGTGATTTGTTTATCCAAACGACTATTTGGACATTTACGCCAAGGTTTTTGGCGCTGTGAGTAGCTGTTGGCAGTCCACCAAAAAATGGATGACGTCACGCCGACTACGTCCGCTTCTTATATACAGTCAATGATTCAGCCAAGCTCAAGAGTCCAGGGGCACACACTGATCCAAAGATGTGTTCAATTCTTTTAGTGTATGAGGTCATTACTTGTAAATGTAAATGTGCTGATCTTATTCACTGTCTTTATAAAACGAGTTATGTTAGAACATGACGAACGAGTTAAAATGACATCCTAGCTGTTTAGCCAACACCCTACAAACCCGAGGAACACACACAGCTGTTTCCTGGCTGGCCTAGTTCAGTAACATTTCTACAACACTACACGTGACACTGTGTGCATTTACACTTAAAGCTCAGACAGAGTCTTAGGGCCTTCGACTTCAGAGAGGAGGAAAGCAGAGGAGACAAAAGACCGCTTGCCTCCTGACTCACAATGCAGCCACATTAGGAACAAACATCATCTGTCGGTATGATGTTCTCATTGTGGAAGACATACTCCAGACAAAGGTTTACGTGCGATGATTCAGAAGATTTATGAAAATATTCTTCTTTGGCAGATGTTTTACAAGCTCGATCAGTAAGGACTGGAACAATAAGGCACGCACAGCGGAAAGAAAAACGACGATCTGTGAATCGATAGCATTAACCACAATCTTCAAACATTCCCAGCCTCATAAACTGTAGTCTTGCAGACTGTGTTTCATGGCTTTAAAAAAAAAAAAAGCACCACATAAATCTTCAGCAAACAATCTCAGCAAACATAGTCTTAGCCCGCGGCCAAACAGCACTGTTTGAGGACGACTTTATCTCACATGACAGAAGTTATCATCACCTTATGCTGATGAGTTTTTACTTCATATCTTGATCAAATTGTTCTTCTTCTGAACAGAAGAGGGGACACGGGGCATCCCCGGCTTGTACCGCAGCCAATCGCTAAGTCTAATTGGAGGAGATTGCTGGGGGACTCTGTAGCTGCAGCATTCCTGTATGATAGAAATGTATTACAGGGCTGGGACAAGGCCATGGAATAGAGCCAAAGATACTGGGTGGGGTGTGGGGGGGGCTGGCAGCGATCCCCAAAAAAACATTCTAGTTCATTTTAACGTGTTCAATCTCCTCAAACAGAGCCCAGAGCGATGGCCTCACATAACTTTATACAGCTGCATTACATAGACAATGACCAGACACGCATATTCAGTATGTTCACAGAATCCACAAAGAATTAAGGATATAATACTTGTTTTCTCATTGACTTTCATGCATTTTTTAAATCATCCTGCAATGGGATATTAAGCTGCTCTTAGGGCCCAATAAGTGTCGTGCAACTCAGTCAACACATCAATGATCGTGTCAGCTTTTATTTTTGCGGAGGGAAAAAGTGAAACCGCAATATTGCAGTTAGGTGGTTTTTCCACGACAACAGCAAACAGGGTAATGACAGCGGGTTTGGCCTGACATCACAACACCGGTCCCCGGAGAGGAGAATAGAGACGTTATTGTCTGAAGAGACTTTAAATTATTCATCAGGCTGATCTATGAGGCTGCAAAGACCCCCGCCCCATTCCTCAACGTCTAGCAGTTTGTTCCTTTTCTTTTTGTGCTTTTTATTTGACTTTTTGAATTGTTTGCTTTGGATGCTGTTCAGTCAGACATTTACAGTCCAGAGCAAGATTCTACATGAAGACAAACTAGTGTCTCGATGTACGTCACTTTTCATGTGAATATTCATGGTTCCAATTGGATTGGGAAATGAGATATAACATGTTAACCAGGTGCTGGTAGGTGGATTTTGTTACCTATCACATGTCCACAAATCTTATAAAAGTGCAAACACTACATGTCTGCAGTTCTCATTTAAGGGAATGGATTGGCATTGGATTATTTCTTCATGGCATTAATGTCAAGCAGTTCTATTCAAACCTTCACATTTAGAGTCTTTGCAGCAGCATAAAGTTGCATTCTGAAAAGGTCAAAGATCCTCAGGGGACGTCTCGTCAACAGACAGGAAGATGACTCACTTTGACTTAGATCACAGTTTACCCAGGAGAACTCTGGGATCGCCCAGGGATCAGCAGGGATGAAATCAGACAACATCAGAGGAGGCGTACCTTCCCGCTTGTTGGCTTAAGGGGGGCGGGGGACTGCAGGGTTCAATACCTGGATGAGTTCTTGTGTGGGCTTCAACACAGCTCTTTCTATCAATAAGATCTTTGTTCAATCCTACAAAAAATCCTTCAAAAACTCGTGCGATCCAAGTGTTGTAAAGTCCAAAAGTCAAAATGTATCACAAATATATAGATGTAATAATTGCCAACAATTTTAAAAACAATTATATTTAACGAAATATTTGCCTTCAATCCATATGTGTTGCAGTTTAGCCTTTCAAAGACATTTTCACTGCTGAGCCACTTGTCAGTTTGTGTCACAAATGTCTGTTAAAGGCTTAAGTTGACTTTAGCATATAATGTCTTTTTTTAAAGTAGCCTATATTTTTTTTTTTAATCAGGCTCAGGCAGAAAACTGCTGCTATGGTTCGGGCAGAAACAGAGTCCTGAGTTCACTGGATGAGTCCTTGATATGTGTTGGTTGTGTGGTTCAAATGCAACATACAACTCTTGGTACTAAATCTTTGTTTCACATTAACTAACAGAGTCTAGAAAAGCTACAAAACCTGAGGACTGAAAGATCTGGTCTAGAGGTTCGAGTCTAGCTTTAGGTGTGAGGTCATGGGTTCATATCCCGGATGAACCTTTGAAAGCAAACCACGAACGAGACCCTCTGCTCGGGATGAATAGCATTTGTGAATCCACAGCAATTGTTCTTTATCTGAACCAAAAGATAAATATCGGCTAACATGGTAATAGCTAAAAAAAAAAAAACAAGAAAAACTCCAAAAGACCAAATGTTCCACATTTATAATATTAAATAATCAAGTCTTTATCTGAATTGAACCCCTCACCTGTAACTCATACCGTCTGCCTCGTCTGCTCTCCTGCCCGGATCACTGTGTCATTTCTGAGCAAACACCCATAAAACTGTGCAGCTGAAGTTTACAGTCCTCCCATGATGCCCTGGGGAGAACAATAAGGACCTTGGGCTTCAAAGAGCTCCCAGCACAACCAGCAATGTAATTACAAAGCTCTGCCGCTTTTAAAAGCCGTTTGATCGCTGCAGATACCTCGCGGGTAAATGAACGGAAAGTTCTCCTCCTCCTCCTCCACATGATGCCACAAGAAACTGCTAACAACAGCTTTGAGCTAAATGCTAACGTCAACATAGCATTACAAATTAAATGTTTCAAACCGGCCCTATACGAAGACACGTGTCTGGACCTGGGACACCGTTTAAAACATCATAGTGTGTGTTTGTATTTCTGAATGTGATATTACGTTTATTTTTGATTTGAAGAACTTGTTATTAAACCAATAACGTGAATGTGTAGCTCTGATGCAGTGGTCTTCTTGTCTCGCTCTACCTTCTAAGGTGCATGGAGAAGTCTGAAGAGGTCAAAGGTCCAGCAAGCGTAAAAGATCAACTTTCTTGTGAAACCAAAGCATCTTGGCTTGTTGCCTTCATCAGAATCATCCCGATGAAGACTCACGGCACATTTCCCGTAAATGTAGCCAGTAATTAACTGATAAAACTGTGTCTGGACTTCAGGATCTGCTGCTATCAGGGCAAAAAAAGAGATTCACTCACTCTGTGTTTGAGTTTTTCTGTCCTCCTGTCGGAGGAACCTCAACAAATCTGTGACCCATTATGGGATTTAACCAAAGCTCGCTCACCTCGGGGCCTTCAGACTGCGAGCATTAGTGTTGGTGAACCAGGGAGGTCGAGGAAAGAGCACTGAGGTTTACCAGAGTAAAGTTTACTAAGTGAAGACGGGTGAGTTCACGAGTGTGAACCTCGCTGATTCCCAGAGTCCACAGAGAGGAGGACGAGGTCGAGGCTATTGCTTATATTGCATGACACTGCGTATGTGTATGGGAGTATCTGATGTTGTATACAACGGCGGTTTCCCCGGTAACCTCTTAAACAAGAGCTGGAGAGGTGATGATGTCAGAGCTGGAAGCCAGATCCTTTTTGCCGAAGAGGAAATTTAAGTTTGGGATTATTTGTAAGTTTTTCCTCTCGTCTGAGCTGTTGACAGGAAGGCCCAGAAGGTGAGACACTTAAGTCTGCTCGGTAACCACAGAGTCACAGGTTAGAGGTGTGTGTGTGTGTGGGGGGGGGGGGGGTTGATTATATTTTTCTTTTTGTCAACAAATGTGCGGAGCCAAACCAACAACACAGCGTCGGCAGCGTCATCACTCTAAATAAATCTACTAAATAACCAAAGAAGAGTACAATCAAATAAACTCAGAATTGCCTCGGAGGAGGTGTAAAGCTCAATAGATTGATCAATAGCCATAGACACCACAGATAGTGAGGCAGGCAGCTGGCACCACTTGATCTTAATGAAGAGCCATGCCGTCGACCACAGAGCAGCACTCCCACCGGGGCTTCCATGAAAAGCAGCAGACGAGCTGCTTATCGATTACTCGACGTTAAAGGACAGCTGTGATGTGATAGAAGTCCATCAGAGGACGCTGTCAATTATTAATAAGCTCTGGTCAGCCCACAGGCCTGTAACCTGATCGCTTCATTCGGTTTGTTTAATGAGCGGAAATATGTCACAACCAAGCCGACGATTCCTTCAATTCTCGTGTATTTCTTTCATCCATTCAGTGAATAATAACGGTCTCTGTTGCATTGCATTGTTATGAAGGTGTGGAGAACGTTTTGGAAGACTGTGTGCAAAGCATGTGACCTCAACACCAGATGCTATCTCCTACACATTACATTACATTTACTTAGCTGATGCTTTTGGTGCATGTGTGCACAACCCCAAATAGAATCATGCAAAGACGTATATTAAAAAGTCACAGTCCCTTGCTTCATTCCAGTGCATACTAAATCAGCTTCTTTGATATTTCACAGGATGTGAAGCTCTGCCAGACTGTATTAGTAGGTTGTTTTAACAAGGAGCTCATTAAAGAGTTGTTCATGTTCCTTGAGGATGCTCAGACTCATACTTTGTTAGAAACTGTTTCATTAAAATGATAAAGGACTGTTTTGAGACTCACAAACTGTAATCAATGGCTCCTCCAGGATTTGAACCCTGGACCTCTTGGTCCCAAAGCAAGAATTATAAGGCTACAACAAACAAGCCAAGATATTAAGACCACCAACAGTGAACATGGTTCTTTTGACCACCATTGTTTCCAAAAAGTTACCCAATTAGTTTAGTCGCCCCGGTGCTGGTTGACCCTCGCCGGGGCGCTCTTCCTCCATGTGCGCAGCGATCCGCTACTGTATCTCGGCTTTAGAACAGTCCAGGGTGAGGTGCTCGCGGCTCCGACCAAGAACCTCTTCTGCAACCCACGCCCAGACCTCCGCCGCTTCCCGGGGACTGTGGACTTGACGTCCGCTGTGTGGTTGGGGCGCTCGGCGCAACTGTCAACTTGGGCGGACTGTCGTCAGTGCTAGGTTGTCTGCAGCGATGTCGGCAACCCACCAGACACACAGTGTAGTGGTTTGGTGCCTGCTGCGTTGTGGTTATCACAGTTCAGATACAGAGGTGTGAAGTAAGAGGCAGCTGGAAGACAAACTCCTGCGTCAGTTGTCAACATGTTTCTGCACCAACAACATGTACAGATTTAAAACTTTTCTGTTGAAACTGGGGCTGGAGAAAGTTTTAGAGTCTCAGCAGCTGGTAGAGTCATTTCTAAGTCTTTGATATAACGCACCTTCAGAGATGTTATGGTAATTTTGTGCTGCAGGGCAACCAGATTGTACCTTTCTTGTGCAGTAGCTCCTGAGGCAGGCCTGGTTTGGGTGGTGGTGAGGCATTGCAGGGTGTGTGCAAGGGGGGGGGGGGGGGGTGTGGAGTGGAACAAACACTGAATGAATCTAATGCACTTGGAAACGATTTTAAAAAAAATACTTTTTTTTTCAGCTTCACAACAGAAAATGTTCAGGAGCCACTGATGTGGAGAATAGGTAGACTTGTGATGGGACTCTGTGCAGGTTGCTGGCTGTAAACAGGCTGTAACATGGTGTCCTGAGAGGAAACCTGCAGACTGTATCACAAACAGTAACAGCAGCGTTAGACGTTCGCTGCTGCTCTGACTCACTCTCACCTCGACCCAAGACGGCTGCAGATAAGAAGAAGCGGGTTGTTTTTATTTAAAGCGTGACATGGGAACGCAGCAGCAGACGACTGAGTCAGGAGGATAAAAACCTTCTCCTGGACTCATAAAGGCCGTTAATGAGTCTGTAGACCACAGTCTGCCACCGCTCCGTCTTATCAGGGCGCTCAGCTCGGCCTTCTACGTCATGTTGGTCTGCTTGGTATTCTATAGGTTCCTTTGTTTTTGCCTGGACTATCGCGGTTTACATACTTTGGTCTTTCAGGTGCAGCTTCACACACAGAACTCCTCATCCAGAACTATATAAAAAGCCTCTTGGGGGTCCGAATGTATCTCAGTGTGTTTGAACAAACGTACAGCCAGAGGAATCTTCTGGTCATTCGTTTGATGTTATCAGAATTAATTATCTTTGACCTACAAACCTACAAACACAGGCTTAAATGTATATGATTGGAACAAACATGTATTTGTTAATAATAATTAATATTCTCTTCTGTTATGTTGAATTTCCTGTTGTGGGTGTTTGATTTAGCTGTTTAAACCCTTTTGGGCGAGTAATTCATGTTCTCTACTTTTCTTATTTATTCTTCTACACAGAAGTTTTTATAATAATTGTTTCCTTTGGAGGATTTATGTGTTTCATGCTTTATATTTTAACTGAGAGGGCTGCAGGGATGACGTATTTTTGTAGGCCAACCCGGAAGTTAGCGTCACCCTGGTTCCCTGGACAAAAAGCCAATGGAATATGGGATTATTGCAGAAAATAAACTTTGTGACAAACAACACATTTATGATACTTTCACATTTTGTTCAACAAGAAAATCACCACTTTTATGATTTTTTTAAGCGTAAATGCAATCACCATAAGTAAAAAAAATGATGTCTATAAACAAACTACACCACGGTCACATGAACGTGTGTAAACACACCAAAGCTGTGGAGGCGGACGTGTTCGCTGTGATCACGTTTACTTTCCCCGACAACCTCTTCAGTCTTTTTAGCCATTTGTTAACTTGTTTTTTAAGATGCCTAAAAGCTTCAAAAATCACCAGAGGGATATTCACTGACGTATTTGATGGAGTAGAGCAACATGTAAACATTTCTGAAGCTTGTGTTAACCACATACCTCACTAGAACTCATTCCTGCAGCACACGTATTCTTTCCCTTTCCATAGAGACATGCTTTGCATACAGGGGGTATGGGAGTGTCAGACACATATGTTACTCATACTGTACAGTACAGGTACAGGCGTGCAGGTTTCCTTTGTTGCTGTATGACCTTCTTTACATCACTTTAAAAACAAGCTGACTGCTCGCTTACTGAGACTCTGTGAGGAAAATATTGGGTTGGGCTGAGAGTCTGTGTGACCTTTAACAGACAGACTGGCTGCTGCATCACAGTTCATCAGTTACATCTGAGACTCGCACTGTAAATGTCAACCGGGAACCTGAGACGGATTAGGAAAAGACTTTTATTCTTTAGAGTAGTATTAGAGAATTTCCAAAGAATATCAAGAGAAATTTAAGAAACTGTAACTCTTTTTTTGTCAGAGTTTCCACGGGAGATTTTGATATATGAACTCTGGCATTTTGCACCAGTTCATTTACAAAAGTTCAGTAGTTGGTGTTTGCGGCATCACTGGACTCCAAACCTCCTATTTGTCTAATGAACAGCTAACTAAGCTTGAGTCCGTCTGCCCTCAGGAGGACATATTTTGCTGCTGTCTCAACAGTTTTAACAGCTGCACTCCTCAGAGGGAGGAAGTCAGATTTGGTGGATGAGTTCGCTTGTCAAGAAGCATCATGTCTTGAAATGAGCCACAGGACTCAACGTTCTGCTGATTTTAATGAACTTAATGCACAGCAAAGTGAATCTGCACAACCCTCTAGAAGGTGATGTAGTGACTTCTTTCTGAGGCTTTTATTTTGTGTAGTTTTTTGTCAACGCGTCACAGTTTTTCTTCGGGGAGATGAAATCGAGGTCGAGTGTCTGGGAGACTTTATCAGCAGCAGAGTTTCACTCGGCTCCAGATGCATATAAAGAACACAATTTATGACGACTGGATGGAGACAAGGGGTTTCCCATGACTCTGTAAATGTCCAGTAATGTCTTTTACACTCATTGCTGCCAAACTGCAGAACATTCACTTACATGTAATACTGACACACCCAGTCATACAGCGCTGCAGAGTGCCCACTCCTGTCGAAGAGAAGGAACTGTGTTAAGGAAAGGAAAGTGTTGATGCTGATAAGAAGGCAAAAGAGATGAACTGCTTTTTCTTCTTTGTCGACGTCCTGCCGTGGTTTGAATCCCACAATAACATGGCTGCGGCCTGTCGGTGGTTAGAGCGAGGCACCAACACAGCCAGAGGGCAGGAGGTTCATTCCCACTGTGAGCCGTCACAGTGCTGCAAGACACTTTGGAGGAACCCCTCCGTATAAACGGCCGATGTTTGGATCAGGTAGCGATTGATTGCTTTTTTGTTAGCAGCGGTTTCTTCTGTGAGTCAACAGTGAGTCTTTCTTTGAAACAGAGAAGAGGTGTCCTGTAACTTTTGGTTTAGGCCGTATGATTCTAGTCTAGATCCCGGATGAGCCCGTGTTCTTTGAGATGAATCACCCATCTCTCCTGTCATTCTTCTACCTAAACAGTGGTTAGCATTGTTAGCTTACTGGGTTAAAATCAGCTGGCTGTCTGAGTGGAATTTGTCTCGCTGTCTCTGTTTGAAGACAGGCAGGTTTAAGTGAACTGCAGCAGTGAATCTGTGACCGACTGGCCACCTGTCCAGGTGTATTTGATTTGACGTTAACTCTCTGACACACAGACTACATCAGCAGAATAAAGTGAAGCAGACATCACAGTCCCTGTGAGTTCTGAAAAAAACTCCTTCTCTGTCAGCTGCATGTGTTTTTTATTTCAACACTTTTCTCAGTGAAGTCTTTAACAGATTCTCTCCTTGTTTTACATATCGCGTTGCGAGCGAGACGCTCAGGCAAGGTTTCAGCGCTCTAATGAACCATCTGGAACACTTCTCTCTCGTTTATGGAGTCGTGAACAATTATGGCTACAAGAAGCAATCCATAAAAACAATTATAGCGCTTTAATACGACGTGTTAAAGTGTTTTCCCAAGGCTCAGTGTGTGTGTTTGTGTGTTAGGCCTTTCGGGTTTTAGACACTCTCATTCGAGACATGAAGATGTCCTTATCATCGTGACCCAAAACGCCAGCACATCGAGTATATTTCTTTCTTTATCCTCTTCTTCTTCATCGTTTCATCAAATACAAATATTCCACATAAGTACTATTTGCATTATTATATAAACGTATTCCTAAAACCTCCAGGGAGTGGCATTAAACCAGTACTGGTTATTCTGGGGGCCCCCGGGAGTCCCCCGAGTACAATTTGAGACAATTTTGGGACACCCCACCACGACTTTGATTCAGCTTTATGCACAGCACTTTGTTTCTTTTATTCGCTGTTTACAGTTGGTTTTATGTGGTTGCTTTTGAGCTACTAAATGGCCCTTGTGGTGAATGAACTTTGAAACTTTGTGTTCACGTTATGGATGTAAGTCCAATATTCTCCATCTTTTAGCTCTGGGGAAACATCTGTCTCTTTAGCTGCTAAATGCTCCACTATGTCCACCAGCTAGCCCCTTACCATACATACTGTGTATGTGTGCTGTTTGCTGCTGATCACGTAGTGTACAGTTGTGCACAGAGTGAACCAGAACGGTAAACAAAGAATGAAATATTATCATATGAATATGTTTTACTGTGTATCAGTGCTGAGTCTCAGATTAGACCGGTTCCTATCAGCCGTGGCTCACGCGGCACTAATGGGGATTAAACCAGCAGCTTTTCATCATCAGCGACGGGGTCGACACCGTCGGCATTTAGTCCTTTTTCACAGTTCCTCTGCACACAGACCTCCTCCGGCCCTGCATGTGCCCGACTGACTGCCTCTCTATTCAACCCTCCTCCAATTAATTGTTGCGTTGCAGTGAAAAGGCAGCTCATAATCTGGTGAACAATGGCCGACAAATAGAGCAGGGAGCTCGTTCACGCTGCCGGCAGCCGCCGCCCTCAGCGGCTCGCCGCCAGCTGCAGCGGCACTCGGCTTTTCAACCATCAACTCCTCTCATGAAGTGTTGAAGGACTCACACTGCCATCAGTCTGCATTGTTTCCCCTCCTTCTTCCCAAAGAAAACAGTCACTAAAGTCTCATTTGTTGCCACTTCTCCATGGCGGGCGTGGCGTTGGATGGAGCCCTTGTGTGTCGCTAAAAGGATTATGAGGGCTTAATTGACTGTGCTAATTGATGGGACAGTGAATGAGGCTGAATGGGGCTGAGGGGCAGATGTGGTGTGAAACCCCTGGCTCTTTCTAAAGAATACAAATCAGTAGCAGAGGGATCTATTCTCCGCTCTCTATAACACTCAATTATCCCTTTCACACGGCGAGCAGGGGGCCGAGCGAACAGATGGTTTCCACGCTGAGAGCTGTATGGAGGCCATCACGGCTTCTCCGAGCACCTTTTCTTCAGGAGCGATGGGCTTTTTATTGGCTATTCATGACACGCAGGGTCTCAGCGGGAACAATGGACAACTAGAGCGGCCATGAATTGGAGAGAGAGAGCGGAGGTTTGGGTCCGGTCCCGGCGAGGCGTCCGTTACGCTTGAAACTGAAGAGAAAGGAGGATGAAAACCACGGAGGGCGTGTTCACCTGGTGGGGGAGGGGGAGAGTCGGCACACACCGTCTGTCGATGGCCACTTCAAGTCAAGAACAATGATAACGTTCATCCCAGAACTCCGCCCAGTGATAAAATCCATCCGATGTGGGCAGAAGAACAGTTTCACCTGAGAGACAGTTTGTGTCGTTTTCATGTTTCATGTTTTCATGAGTGTGGGAAAACATTTTCACAACAGTATTTTAAAAGGTTCAGCATTGAACAACACTTCCCATGATTCACTCCTGCAGCCTCGTGAGATAACATGATCAGCTCCTGGTGAAAAATCAGCCTGAGTGACCTTAAGGATTCAGGTTTTGTCTTTGAACTCCTTCATCTCCAGAAGATGTTTCATCTTTTTAAGAAGTTTGCGTTGACTTGCATGGAACGTGCAAACTCTACTCAGTAAAAATGAGTATTGGGAAGCTACATTATGACTCTATCATGATGTGTTTGAATCTGATCTTGTAAATTATAGTTTTTGGCAAGAAACTTTATAAGAAATACAGATGTTTGAAGGACATTTTTTTCACAGCAATATAAAATAGATATTAGAGAGGTAATCATGACCTGTTTAACTTCCTAACACTCGCTCTAAGCAGCTTATAATATATAATTCAACCTCCTAATGCCAAGATTAAATATTCTTTTAAGCAAAGCAAGTATTGAAATAAAGAAACAATCATTTATTTTCTATTCCTATTTCGTATAGTTGAATTGGGTGTTTTCTGCAAATATCCACTTTAAATGATGCCATGCAGCACACCACTGCTCCACCCCGTCAGAGGCATTTCTATTGACATTTAAGGAAAAACAAATATACCGTGATGTATACCTTTACCGTCCGTGCTTCGAAATGATTCCATGATATAAATGTACTGCCCAGCCCTAGCTTGTTACATATGAGAGCCCAGAGTTCATACAATTTAAATTAAATTGTGTAATCAAATTGAAATCTCAACTTTTTAAGTTGTGTTTGCCAATTTGAAAATAGTCAATATTCAATTTCATTGTTTTTTGTGTGATTTTTCATTTTACTTTTACATTATGCACATATTTAAAATGAAATGTCCTATATTCATACGCCATGGAGTTTGTAAATAGAATTGATTTGAACTCATTACAAAGTTTGTACCTTTTAACTATTTCTCCTCTCCTGTTTATTTCAGTTGAAATGAAGAATCTACACGTCACGATCAATAGTAATTCTACTTTTATAAATAAAACACTCGCGAGCTAACTAAATAAAAAGGGAAAAACCTGTTGAGTAGTTGTTAAATAAGACCTTTTGTGTTGATTTAATGTTTTTAACTGTATTTTTGTCTGTATGTATAGAAAATGTAATAGTTTGCTTTAATGATTTGATTTTATAATTATCATTGTGAAAGTCATAAACCTTAAATCAATCAAATTATATAAGAGGTTCCTCTAGAACACACACACACACACACACACACACACACACACACACACACACACACACACACACACACACACACACTAACCTCTCCACAATCAGCAACACTGAAGAGTCTTCTATAACTTTTATTACAGCGACGACACAAAAGAAGAAGTTGGCGGCTGATGGACGGGTTGGGGGGGGTGGTTTGGAGTTGAATGGGTTGTATTAGCTCATGAATATAAGGCCCTGTATTATTGCCCCCCCGCCCCTCCCATGTGGGGGCCTCCACCTTGTCCCGTATTGTTAGACAGAGGGGATTGTGAGGCGAGCTGATGGGATGAATGCCACCTGTCAGAGAGCAGAGAAAAGGGGATTCAGTCAGCGTGGAGAAAGGTTTAAAGCTCGGTGTTGTCGTTATACACCGCTAATTGACTTTTAAAGACACCGGGGGCCTCAGGGTGAGGAAGAGAAAGAAATACTGCACACTCTCTATTTGCAACTAACAACCACAGCAGAGCAGAAGGGACCTGTTGCAGGTCAAATCAGCCACCTTGCATGGATTTTAACAGTTTGTACTGATACATTTGAAGTGTTGAAAGGAGCTGAGGTGTCAACCTATTCTTACCAAATGACACGCCGATTTCTTAAATCAGTTTTCCAAAGTGGTGTGTTATTTACACGCCTTCTCATGAGATCACGTTGAAGGTGTCGGTTCAAGAAAAAGCATTGAAAGCAGCTGAAACAGGCTTGAGAGTGTTGCTGAAAGCAGTTGAAGTGGTGAAGTGGAATCACCTAAAACGGATGAAATGTCAGTTTGAAGTGTAAGAGCTCTAAATACTACAGCGGTCTCAATCACCGTATATTGTGTGGGAGTTACAGTCCACTTCAAGGTGAAGCACCGAAAGGATCTGAAGCGTCGGTTAAAATAAAAGTCATAGAAGCAGTTAAAGTGGAATCACTGAAAGCAGTTGAAACGTAGAGAGCGAGAGCTGATAACAGTTGTTAGTGGATGTGAAAGCAATACAAATCAATTTAGTTTCAGTGCTGGAGGTAGTTTAAGTGTATCCACTTTAAGTGACTTATGTCAGCACTTAAAACAGTGAAAGTGTCAGTTTGAAGTGTAAGAGCTCTTGATGATTGTTAAACTACAGAGTGTTTAAGCTTCTAGTGCTTCTTCTAGAATCACACTACTCCAGATCAGTTATATTAATCAACACGTGGACTCATTTACTGTGGCTTTGTATCACTGACAACACGCCAGCATCTACAGTCACATCAGTGAAGACCTCAGTCACGTCTCCAGTTCTTTTTGATCGTGTTGCTTTTGTTGCACTACCCGACGACAGCTTTCACCAAACTTTCAGAAGTGCAGAGAAACATGAATCACATTGTCTGCCCTCCTCTGTTTAGCATGCTGATACTTCATACTGTGTTGAAGACATTTTTATTGTTGTCATTTATGATCTGGTAGTTTCTGCTCATAACAGCTGTAACGACATTAACGGCCCTCGACCACAACTTCACTCTGTTAACTTCTGTTGTTTTTTAAAGGCTTGTTTTCTATTTCTGTCTGTTTACTTGTTTTACCGCGAAAACGTGGCTTTCCTGTTTCTGAACCCTACAGGCCACCGTACAGAATCAAACTGCTGTTTGATGTGTACATCCATGAGTATCCATCCCAGGAGGGGGGGGGGGGATCTCTAGGCACCTCACCATTTGATTCCGATTCAGAGAGCTACGATATATAAAACGATTATCGATTAATCTTGATGCATCAGCATCTTTCTATACATACTCACTGCTCACTGCTATTCGTAAAACGCTGCATATTTGTAATGATAGATGAATTTACTTCCATTACCTTTAATTAATTCAATATAAGTATCCATCCATGCCGTATCACCTCGGTCGACCTGAACCAACACCAAGATCCTGTTTACACCTTAACATGCGTCTGAATGATCTGATCGCCAGCGGACGGCGCTAAATAAAATGCTACGAGTAAACAGGAGCCTAAGAGTTTGAGTTAAAACACAGCAGACCACTGATTGGTGAGAGAGAATCGTCACTTGCAAAACAAAACCTATATCTGTGTGCGACACAGGACGCCCTGAACAATTATTTCTAAATAGCTAAGCTACCATCGAGAGATGGATGAATGCATGCGGCCGCTTAGAGAAACGGCGCTAGTCTGCACCCAGAGGTTTTCTGAGCGCTCCGCCTTTCTCGTGCGGTCGCTCGAAACTTAAACTTAAACTTGAAAAAGAGCCGGTGACTTTACTGTGGTAAATGAAGGATAAGCTTGTTTTGGTAGGTCTGTCCATCATGAACTTAATATTTTGGACACACGCTGTCATAACAAAGACAGAAACGCCCATTTGTGGGAGCAGGTCGGCCGGGCGGACTCTGGACTTTATGAAATTGCCGTGTTCTGTTGACCGGCCTCTGAGTTTCAGCAGTTTGGTTGAACTTCAGTGTTAGTTAGTCGTTGGCTTTTCTTTTTTTACAATAACTGATGACTATACATTTTGATAGTTTGAACCCAATAATAGATGTGAAATGCTGCCCCCTTCTGTTTGGAGCAGTTAACTAAGCATTACACACCTTTAAAAGAGGGTTTGGAGTCACAGCGTCGCAGCAGGTTGAACAAAGCTGCAGCAGGTAAAGTTAATTAATTGTTCAGGCAACAAGTCGCTCGTTAGCTCAATCAGTTTAATCAGCTGCAGCTGTGATTACATGTGAGGAAGACTCAGCTGAGAGGCCTTACTGTGAGACACTGAAACAGGAATCTGTTCCTGTTGAAATCTGCACACATGTTGATTCTGATGACTGGTGATTTATTCTCTCATTGAACTGTTGCTCAGTTGACAGTCTGGCTGAACCGTTGACTAAATAACTTCTATATGTATAGAGGACTTTCTACAACCTCAATGCATAAAAGACAATTAATAAAATACAGAGGTGTTCTCTGAGACATCTGACTGTCACAAATCAAGCTTTTGGGACGGGGGAGACCAGACGTACATATCTGAACGTGCACCAACAGCTAGTTTACTACCTACAAACTGATGGGAGACCCGGTCTGAAGTTTGTGTTGAGCAGTCTTCCGTCCTGTAGCTCCCCCTGCTGTCCACCGTGTGTCACTACAGAGCCTCAAAGACTCACTGACCACAGTTCAGATCTAACAAAGTTCATCAGAACTAATTTGCTGTGCATTATTGGTGGGAGTGTCTCATAAAACAGCTCCTCTGTTCTCAAACAGCTCATTAATAAAGTGACTTTTACACAGCGTACACTGAGAGCACGATTCATTCCTCTGGACCAACAGTCCAGGACAGATAACCTCTTCTGTCTCTGAGCTACAGGTTTATTCAATGAGCGCTCTAATGCATCATGTCGAGGTTTACGCTTGACTTTGACAGCTGCGGTGTTTTTACAGTCCGTGTTTATTAACCGTCTCCAGACAGTGAAATTAGAATATTAGAATATGCTGAGCTGTTATGTTTTAATGTGCATCACAGCTAAGCTTGTTTCAATGAGTTAAAGTAATTATAACTTTAATTTAAAGATATTTTTCCATCAGGCTTTTAGGGGCAACACAGTTATCAATATTATCCATGTCTTTCAAAATTAATTATAATGATTTTATGTTACTTTTACTTTGAAGCACTTTAGGTAAAAAAACACACAAAAACGCAAAATACAATTATAGTTTTATTTTTTTTTAAAAAGAAAAAAGGTGAGTTAACAGAGTTTCTGAGGAGAAGCAGATGTTTCCAGTGATCTCATGACATCTGTACAGATGTGACTACACGGACGACTTGACACTCAACTGAAGTTCTAACTTGGAAATTCTGTGAAAAACTACATCAACTGAACAAATTGATAAAACGTCTACTTGCTCACAGCTCAAACGGACCAGAATTCATCAGCTTCGGACAGTTCGGTTCATTTCTTCAGACAGAAAATCGATCGGTCGATGTTTGCTTACTTTATTTGGGCTGCGACTCACAGCAGAGACCGAATAAAACTCACTGATGGTGCGTTCGTGGACTCTCATTGTGACCGTGAGATGCGCTGGAAAGTCCCACAAAAAGTGTCCGTCCTCAATGTCGAATGGACTTACGATGCTTTTAAAAATGTGAATGTTCGGATGTCCGAGCATCGTTGAATGCACCAGAAATATTTTACGATAAAAGATCTTTAACTTTGACATGAATGTGACACCAGAGATGAACTCAGTCCTTCATCCGACATCGTGAACAAACAGAGCACAGCTCAGCGGGCTGAGACGGGTCGTTAGAGTCTTTGTTTTACTTCCGTCCAGCTTCTTCTTCTTCTTCAGGTGTTTTTGTGTCACTGAACGTTCTTGTCCTCCAGCTGTCTGGGCAGCTTCCTGCGGTCCTTTCCGGCGTTCCTCTTCCTCTTCTTGCTCAGGAAGCTCTCCAGTTTGCCGCTCTTCTTAAGCTCCTGGTATTTTTCGGCCAGCTGCAGCTTCTTCTTGTCAGCTGCAAAAGAACAACAACCAAGAGTTCAACTAAATTCAGCATCTCCACCGTATTCAATCTGTTAGTGGTGAAAATGAAGCGAGCGGACGTGCAGACGGAAGCATCCGGCGTGAACTCGTTCTTACAGTTCTTGAGGAAGAACGGTCGTTCGCCCTGATTGGCTCGCTCTCTCTGCTGCCTCTTGAACTCCAGCTCTCTCTCTCTCTGCTGCTCTCGGTTCTTCCTCGCTCGCTCCTGGTTGTCCTGCAGAGAGAGAGAGAGAGAGAGAAGTCACGGTTCAGACATTTAAAACGGCATCACAGAGCTTTTATTGTGAAACACCAAGCTTAACCGAAGGTCGGTTTTGGACAATTTGTACTTGAACCTGACAAGACCTGCAGGTGGTGAAGAGACAACCAAACCGTAAGGTCTACTCTGATTTGTGCAAAATGTCTTAACCACAAAGCTCGTAGAGGTGGATTCAGGAGGTCAGACTCACCATCCTCTTCAGAAGGAAATCGAGTTGCTCCTTCTTCTGGACGTCAGTCTTCGTCTTCTTCAGCTCCTTCTGGACGAACTGCAGACGAACAACAACACCATTTACGTTCATTTTCAGTCCAACTCGCTGACATTAAAACCGCGGGTTTAAATCTATTCTCGGGTCAGGTTTAAAGCAGCTGCGATCCGGAGCTCTCTCACCTCTCTCTCTGTCTGTTTGATGTCATTGATGAATTTAAACGTCTGCTCAAAAATCTCAGGTTTGTATTCTCCAGACAGGTCGTCAAATCGAGGATCTCTCGACGTCTTTGAAAAGAAAACAAGAGAGGAACAGAACAATTGAAGCATGGATAAGAACACAGACCGTGTGTAGTCTGTAGATCTCCTTCACTCACCGGCTTCTTGACGGAGACGACCTGACGGAGGAACGGAGCTCGTCTCTTGGCTGAAATCTCCACCGGCCTGAAAACACAAACGCACAAACACTCTAGAACACACACGAGGGGTAGATACCAAAAGACGGAGCGGCCGTCTGCAGTTACTGAGGCGGCTCACCTGTTCTTGTTCAGTCGCTTCTTTCTGCCGGTGGTGCCCTGACTCGTGTTGCTGCCGTACGCCACCTCGTTGTAAACTTTGGTCCCCACTTTGTTCTGCAGCTTCATGACCTCCTCGAAGGACATGCTGGAGAGTTCTGGGCGGGTCAGAGAACAGAGAGAGTCGCGTTTTTACCAAGAGAAGGCCGCCATCGCCACTGTACGCCAAGTAAACGTCAGCACCGGTTTGATAGACACCGTAGATTCTGTGTTCCTAGAGGACATCTCCAAGCTTCTCTCTTTATCCCAGTAAGTGAGAGAAGATATGAGAGAAGATACACCGTCAACAGGTTTTACAAACTCATGCTGTGCAGCCAAACTTACCAACTATGAATAGGTTGAAGTATTTCCTATTTGATGGACCGATTTACTAGAATTGACCTCCTTGCGGTCGTTATTCCCGTCAAGTTGCAGTTTACATTCATGTTTGTCCAAAATGTCATCGCTCCTGTGTTGCATAAGGACCATAAACGATCCTTGAACCTGGAGTCAAAGTGGACGTTTGTGCCAAATTTAAAGAAATCCCCTCAAGGTGTTACTGAGACGAATGCTCATGATTATGATCTGTTCTAAGGAATCTCAGTGAGATTATTCTGATTTAATAAAGGTTATATGAAAAAGAATATACTTGAGAGACTCTGGGCTCGACAGCAATGATTCATTGGCAATCTCAGCAGTAAGAACAGAGCAGCTTTGCTCACTGATGTCAGACGTTGAGGAGAACCCTCAACACTTAAATTAATAATAAATTAAAAGTCCTTTAAGTGGACGGATGTTGACGTGACGAGGTCGTTTCAGTTCTCCGTGTTTGATATTCTGCAGACAAACTCACCTTTCTTAATGTTGTCTCTCGTCTGGATCTCGCCGCTACCGCCGGCCTCCTCTGGACCTTCATCGACAACTTCCTCGGAGGCTTCACTGTCTTCGTCCTCCTCTTCTTCCTCACCACCATCCGATCCCTCCTCGCCTCCCTCCTCCTCCTCCTCCTCCTCAGCACCGCCATCGGACCCCTCTTCCTCTTCGTCCTCCTCACTGACTTCTTCCTCTCCTCCGTGGTGCGGCTCCCCCTCCTCAGCTCCTCTTCCTCTTTCAGTGAGCAGAGCGAAGTTCCTCTCCACGTCCGAGTCTTCATCACCGCTGCTGCTGCTGCTCGCCGCCATATTCTTCTTTTCTGAGACCTTCACCTCCCGCCGCTGCTTCTCTTTGGCCTTCATCGCGGTTTCTGTGGTTCTGGGAGATGAAGACGGCGGAAAACCAGAGAAGTGTTAGAATTGATGGCAGTTTGGGACAGACAGTGTTTCCATTTAATGCTACTTTATATTTCAACTACACTACATCTCAGAGGTAAATATTGTACTTTTTACATTTGTCTGACAGCTTTAGTTTCAGTTTTTAATCTCCTTCCTGTCCAGTGAAAACCTGGTATCTCCAGATGTGTTGATTTTGAATGTTTGTGATAAACTGAAGGATGAAATGTTCCTTTATGTAGATAAAAGTCAGTAAGAGGATAAGATTCATGCCTCCATCTTTTCTGTTCTGTGAGTGCTCTAAAACAAATGATGGAAAGATGTTTTGCAATTTCTTATTGACAACTTCTACAAAGATTTGGTATTATTTCATTAAATTTGAACTGTACATGATCTTGTACCAATAAACAGGCCTTACAACTGTCGGGGCATATGTTGCCTGAAAAGTATGTAAACATACAATTATAAATTCTGCCTTAAATATTTATTTTTTATTATTGATTTACTTATTTTAATTTGGAAAATGGTTTTCTATGTATTACATTTTTTTGCAAATTTTCCCAATTTGTTTGAATGAATGATTTTGCACGTGCAATTTGCAAAAAGAATATTTATATAAAAAAGGACAATTATGCGCCATCTTGGATTTTTACATTCGTTGTAACAAGGACTCCGTAGAAAATACAGCATTTTGTGACTTCCTATCGGGTTTACAGATATAAAAACAGAGCAGCATACGATGTAAGATATGTTAGTGTATCGATTAAGAGTTACACTTGGATTCGGGATCATTTCTGCCCAGTTGTGATGCAGATTTCTTAGAAATATGAATGTTTTATTTTGTTAACTTGGTCTCCTCGGCGTCAACTCGTAACGGAAAGTAGTCCGGAGCGACGTAAACATGTCCTCCACATTGCGGACAAGAGGCCCCAACTCACTCTACAGTGGTTCAGATGACAACAACGTTTATTTACCTGCTTATCAAGTTATTTAAGTCCTCTTATGCTGAGCTCTGTAATCCACGTGTGTTCTTCTTCTTCTTCTTCTTCTTCTGTGGTTTTTAACGGCAGCTTGCATCCTTTTTGTTGCATTACTGCCATCTTCCGGTTTCAGTCACTTATATGTTCCCAACTACTACATTTTCCCCATCAGACCAGTTTCTCTCAAAAAATGAGTGAAGCACCTTCTTCCCAGACTACCAGATCCCCACTCTATTATATTTTCCAACTCTCTTCCTCTCATCCCTAGTCTCTGCATTTCTCTCATCATGACCCTTCTTTCTGAGCTGTGTCTACTACAGGAGGTGATGACATGTTGTACAGTCTCTGGTGCCTGGCAGTGCTCACAGAGACCGGTTGGATGCTTCCGTATCATGTGTAGTGTGCTGCGTAGGTTGCTGTGCCCTATTCTTACTCTTGATATTGTGACCTCTTCTCTCCTGTTTCCTCCCCTGTATCTTGCACTGCTCACTTTACCCTGAATTGAATGTAGATGTCTCCCCCTAGTCTCCTGGTCCCATTGCTGTTGCCATACTTTGTTAATATTTTTCCTAATGATGCCCTTTCCCTCTGCTTTGGATAACTTGATACTGATGTCTACTTTGTTTTCCTTTATTGCTTGTTTGGCTAGTTTGTCCACTTTTTCATTTCCTCTGATACCTACATGGGCCGTTACCCATATAAATACGACTTCAGTGCCTCGTTCTATTTCTCTAGAGTGCTTTGACATTATTTGTATTAACATATCTTGTCTAGTCTTGGACACACCTGACTTCAGACTAGCGAGCGCAGACATGGAGTCACTGCAAATAAGGACTTTATCCACGTGTGTTCGTGTTGGCTGTTAGTTTCACTCCAGGAAGATAAACGGAGCACTTCCGGTTTCAAAATAAATGTTTCACTGTATTGTTCGACGGGTTTGGACAACATTAAGGAAGAAATGTGTTGCCATTTCATCCAGGCATATTTATTTTGAACACAGATGCCTTCTCTGGTTTATTATTGTTCTGCTTCTAGTTAGGTATTATTTTCTTACACTGTTATTTTGTAGGGGAAATACTAACTTCCTGCGCAGTGCTGCCCTCTTGTTGGTCAGACACAGCTATTACCGTATTAATTAACAATTTGTTTTAAAATTAAACTCTTCCTACATGTTTCTCTACAATCATCAACAATAAACGTATATTCATTACCTTTATCAACTCTGAATGTGTTTGTATTCTTTTTAAATTAGTCCATTCTCACATTGGGTGGTTTTATTTATGCACTGTGATCTTTTTTGTGTCCTTGCAGGTAAAACAACATACATATGAAATGGAAATATACACATATTGATTTTGTTTATTTTGCACCTGGATGCATCTGTTATTACTGCTTAGTTATCGTGTTGTCCAATCCCATTGTCCACACCTATGGTCCACAGGTCCATAACGTACTGATGGTGCTTCGCTTCGTCCAGAACCACAGTGCTGACATATTATGGGGTTATTTCTGTCTTTATTATGTAATCAAACAACTTTCCACACTGCAATAAAAAAAATAGATGAATATATGTATTGGCTTTTAAAATGTAGTAAGTAAAGCACAAGTGACTCCAAAGAAATAAAGATGAAGATGACCGGATTAACTTTATGATCTGAATAAACAGGCAAAAATAATTATGGTCAATTTCTAGGATTTTATGTTTCACACACCAACGAGAGAAACGAGGAGGAGTTTATTCTCGTTGCCAGGAGATCCTGGTGACGAGCTCCGTCAATTTCTACTATTAGAACCGGAATATTGGCGACAAGCTCTTCAAAATAAAAACGCGTACAAATTTATATTTTAAACGACAGTGGTAAAAAACAACAACTAATAAAAAAAACTGCAGAACTCATAAACGCCAAAACAAACATGTTTTCAGACAAGATATTAATCTGAAGGCCTGCAGAGATTTTTTTCTTCTTCTTGGAACAATACACTTGTTTTCACATAATACATTATACTGGATGTATATTTGAATTAAATGCCCTTTTATACGAATTAGAGTGTCTGTCAATTAGTTTGAGTCCACATTAGGCAGAAAGAAAGCAGACTTTCACCTAAGTACAATGTTGAGCTATTGCCTACTTGAATAATTAAATTGTGTGGCACGTTAACTTCCACTACAGTTGGGAGGCAAATATTTAACTTTTTACTCCGCTACATTTATTTAACAGCTTCACTTACAAGTTACATTGCTGATTCAGATTACAAAGTCAACTATTAAATCATTAACTATTATTATAAGCATATACTTTAACTTAGCCACCTTCACCAACTGCAACATTAACTATTCTTACATATGATCAATAATTATAATCTAATAACACAATATTAATACATGGAGCTTTTTGCATAACGAGTACTTTTATATTTGGTACTTTAATTACATGTTGATGTTAATACTTCTATAAGCTAGACATTTTGAATGCAGGACTTTTGCTAGTAAGAGTATTTTTTTATCCTGTGGTATTAGGCTAGTACTTTTACTTAAGTTTTACTTTAAGTTAAAGATCTTTACTTCCTCCACTATGCCTTTTAGTAATTACTTTTAATTAGATGAATCATTGATCTATTTATCATTTAAATATTATGTATCTATTTCTTACATTTTATTTATCATTGTCTATGGTTTTATTATTTGTATGTACTATTATTGATTCAAAGATCTGGAACCAGGATACTGTAATCTAACAAATCCGGGCTTTTATTGTGAAAACTCGTCCCGGAAGTGTTGTTCTGCTCTCCAGCGGAGCGCCGGCTGGTGACCGGTCTGCGTTGATTGAATGGTTTTGATCCAAACACGCTCACAAGTCAGACGGATCCTGGATGTTGAGCAGGATTAGCGCTCAGCGGGAGAGCTGCTGCAGCTTTGTCATCAAAACTACTCACGTTTTATTTTGTAGGCGGTGTTTTTTTGTTATCTCCTGCAGCCTCATGCACAGCTTCTGCAAAACCATCCTCTTTTCTTCTTCTTCTTCTTCTTCTTCTCTCCAGAGGGATCGGACCGCAGACAGAGGGAATTAAAGGCCCGCTGGTTCACTGCAACAGGTCGAGGAGGAGCTGATATTTATATATTTATATTATAATGATAATAAAGATGAATGTGATGTGAATGAAGCGGACAGAGGAGACACACGGACCGCAGAGGAGGAGGATGCTTTAATGGTTTCGGCTGCAGTCTGGGTGCGACAGAGCGGAAAACTGCCAACATGATGCCGGTGAGTGTAAAACACTTCATTCTGTTTTATTTACGTGGTTTTTCACTTGTTACTGTCTCCATATAAAGTGGCACCACCCTCATTACTACTGCTGCAGTTTATTTAAAAACAGAATCCCTTAATTTAACATGTTAAAAACCTTTAGCCTTATGTTAATGTTAAGGTGAAATGATAAGGAAAGCAGTATCTGAAATGGGTCAAATATCTTAGTATAGTGCTGCTCTTCAAATGTTGATTTTAGGGGGTTTATCCCTAACTGAACTAGAGCTTTAGGGATAATTTTGTATAATAATTAACATTGTCTTCACATAATTGGAATGTGTCAAAGTTCTGTCATCAGCGTGTTGAGGGTCCAGGTCTGTATAGCTGCCCTTTACAGCACTGAGGTTACAACGAGTTAAGCACGGTGGACTTGAACATGACCTCCGTATTATTCATGGTCCTGTGTGGTTCATTCAACTTATACATATTTGTATTCTGTCAAACCCCCAAAAAACAGACTGTGACTCTGATATTATCAACACAATCGCCCTCCACCATTTCTACACATTTCAAAACAAGACACAGAGGAGAAAATAAGAGTATAATCATCTTTCTAGAGTCCCAAGCACATTGTGAATGTATATATATATATTTTATTATTTACAATGTGACACAACAAACACAACCGGTTTAACTGTTTAAGTAACAAATACAACCTAATGAAAGCAAAGACAACTAATTATCTGTCATCCAGGAGGAACCATCGGCGTCAACATGTTGCCAACTTTACCTGCTTTTAAATAACAAGAGAAAACATTTAAAAAACACCGGTATGGCCCTTTAAATTGAAGCAGTGTTCAGGCGTCTAAAGGCACTTTAAAGACTAAACAATAAGAAGATTTATCGACGGACAGAAAAATGAATCACTGGTGTAACATTTGAAATGTGATCACACTCGTCATGTATGAAGTAGAACTCATGTAATGGTCTCATGACTTCCTGGATCAATACCATCAGAGTGCTCATCAGAACATACAGATCTGAGAAGGGAAACGTGTTTTTTTTGTTTTGTGTTTGTGACCTGACGGAAATCTCCCCGTCGTACTCACACATGTCCCGACCAGACGCTCTGAGATCAGCTCGCCGCTAATAATAGAACACCGCCATTGTGCCATTGTCTTCACTGTGTACGGAGGTATTCCCCAGGTTTAAAAGACCTTTGGGTCCACGCTGCAGTGCTGCTTAATCTTCCGTTTGACTTCTTTGACATCTTTGGGGTTTTCGTCTCTCCTGAAACTGACCATGATCATGTCCTGTTAAGTAAAGTCTGTGATTCGTTCATTCTGTTGGTAGGGATGTTGCGTTGAAGTCAGTTTCCCTGTTGATTTCTTTTGTGTCTTCTTCCGATAGCTTTAGCCCAACTTCCACCCCGATTAGTCATCTCTACAACACCTGACCAGAACCAGACCACTTTCTGACTTCCTGTCTGTGGCTCTCAGCTCCAAGCCCATTGGTTCATACTGTCAAACTGTCAAATCATTAAAAACACAAATGCATCGTTTCATTTTTAGAAAAGTTTCAGGGATTTTCTTCAAACAGCTGCTGTGGTTTTTATCAAACAAACCGGAGGAAATGGAGCATCTGTTGGGGACTATTTTCAGCGGTGGATGAATCCACATTTGATGCTCTAGTGAGTGTGTGTGTGTGTGTGTGTGTGTGTGTGTGTGTGTGTGTGTGTGTGTGTGTGTGTGTGTGTGTGTGTGTGTGTGTGTGTGTGTGTGTGTGTGTGTGTGTGTGTGTGTGTGTGTGTGTGTGTGTGTGTGTGTGTGTGTGTGTGTGTGTGTGTGTGTGTTCATGGTGATGAGGGAACATGTGATCCAGTGAAACAGTTCACTGATGTGATGGAGCTCTGTGGCTCAGAGGAAGAACAGATATCAGGCTTTGATACACACACAACGCTGGTTAGTCGATACATTCACCGTTGGTTTCTGAACATGAGATTAGTTGACAAGAAATATAGAATCTCCTCAGACTTATCCTTTAAGCTCTAGGGAGGAAGACTTCCATCAACAATGCATGAAAGATGAAGGTGAGATCCAGTGTTTAGAAGTCTGTGCAGATTCTAGTGGCTGAAACTCATTACAGGTGATGACATTCTCTGTATTTGGAAGTTTTTTTCTCGCATACTAAATAGTTTTGTTGTTTGGGTATTTTAGACGGAAAGCTTTCCCTGCCGGCGATATGCTTCATCAGCATTGTGTGAACTCGTTTGGAGCGGGCTTGAATGTAACAGGCGTTCATTTATATGTAAAAGTACACACCAACAGTTATCAAACCACAACTTTACTCCAAAGTGGGTTCATTTGAACGGATTCACTCGTTGCAGCAACATCAGATGTGTCCAGATGTCTTTTTTTTTTTTTTTTAATCTAAAACATTTGAATGAAAGATGAGATAGTTTTCAGATGATCAGGTAACTTCCCCCTCGCGTGTTAAAGGATAAATGAGGAACACGATGAGATGGAGGAGGAAGGTCTGTTTGAGGAAATAAAGAGCTGAACTTCTCTTTCCAGAAACCTTATTGTCATTCAGACAGTGTGTAACATCCACACAGTGGCTGACATTCAGAGAGCTGTGACAACAGAAGAAAAACAAAGGATTCAGACCTCAAATGTGTCTCAAAGTGACGGTGGATTTGGTGCATATCTCTCAGTCTGTGTTTAGTACGTGACTCCAACGGCAAAATCATCCCGAAATGTTTCATACGTGCTTCCTCTACGACGCAGCGCACCCCGATCATTACAATACGTCCTCATCTTGCAGGCAAGGGCTCAGCCGAGCTCGCCTTGCTGCTTGGTAACTGTTGCCACAGTGACCAGAAACACACACACACACACACTTACACACACTCACACGCTGTTCAAGGTCATGTGGGAAGAGTTTTGTGTCAGTATTCCTCATACGATAAGGAACTATAATAGGGAACCGTCCTGGTTTACAATATCAGCCTGATGCTGATGTTCATATCTGAAATCTGATATTTTGTTCCGTTTTTGTGTCGTGCTTGCGAAGCTTTAGTGCGACACAACAGACGACACAGAGCAGCTTTCTGTAGCTGCATCCTGACCACTAGTGGGGCATGACGAGGCGCTTTCACACCTTAAGCCAAGCTCAAGACTTTTCACAATCGTCAGACGGAGCGGGACAGGATTGTGTCTCTCGGCTCTTTGAACACTTGACACATGGCACTCGAGCACCGATTTGCGAGCGCTGAGCCAACGACAATGTGCCTCCGATTTGAGGCTTTAAAATCAGGGCTAAAGTCGTGTAGTGTGAACTAGACATTGAGAGCAGATTGACCAGCACGGTCCGGAAGCTAACAAGCTAACAACACTCATCGGGGGCCGTTCGCATGTTCCGTCTATAAACACGTGGAAAACGTACTATTACTGAGTAACCAAAACCTGCAATGATGATGAAGATGAAGTTGCGGTAATTCAGCAGTGAGCCTCACTGACTGAACTTAACAAAGTCAAAGAGAATATATTCCAGCACCTTAAATCTCTCACAGTCGCTTTAGTGCTCGATTTGTCCGTGTTAATTTGTTCTGACCTTTTGAAAGTGAAGCGAGTAAACAGGGATAGTTATTTTCTCTGCATGCTAATATGTTACTGGGTTAACAAAGTACCCTCTTTGGGTCAATATATCACACATGCAATACTGGGTTAACTTTACGAGGTAGGAGGTGGTAGTTTTGACCCAGTGTTAGACAGAACAAGCTGAATACGTACATGTATTTGTGACATTCAAAGGATACATATTATTAAAGTGTAACTTCCGTATTTTCCTATCCACAACTTTTGCTAATGAATAAGCTTAACATAGAAAATTATGAACAATTCACATTGTTGCTCATTTTAATTGACAAACTACTGGGTATGTGTAACAAGAGTAAAACGCTTAATTTCCATTTATGTGGTGTTGTTGATGGGCTAGACTGTCATCTAATTGGATTAATGTGTAAAAGCTCCCAAGTCAGAATGATGGGGGGGGGGTTCCTGTTCATCCCATTCTGCTGACACGGTTTGAATGCAGCTTTAATGTGTTTATGTCACAATATCATTTAGCACGTCAGTGTAATTTGGTAATGATGACGGGACTTTGGTGGGTTTAGAGGTTTATCATTAGACAAAGGCAGCAGGGCCGCTGACTGTCGGTCGATTGGTTGATTGATTTCATCAGTGACCTGTTGGTGAACCTCGGAGAGTTTGTCCCTAACCCGCAGTGACAGACAATTAATTAGTGACTCGGAAATATGTGCGAACGATCCCAATATGCATTTTTAATGTGCAGCAGGCAGCCAATCAGGGAACGGTTTCAGAGCTTCCAGCAATAGTTCAGTGGAAGCGTCCTGTGTTGATGTTGACTGTGGTAGAGTCCTGAACAGCAGGCGGCGTGTGTGTGTGTGTGTGTGTGCGTGCGTGCGTGTGTGTGTCATTAATCCAATATCGGTGCGTCACGTGATGCTGTCGGCCATATGGCTCCAGCCGTCCACGCCGCCTACAAAACATTTGGGATGCGCCAGCTGCCGCCACGTTCTCCTCGAGCAGGAAACAGAACCAGACACTGAATGAAAACTTGATCATCATTCATTTTAATAACAATGCAGTTCATATTTTCAGCCAATTCAGTTCTGATGCAACTTTGTTTGACTTGTTGCCTGTTGCCAAAACGTCTTTTCACATTCAGTTGAATTGATTTATCTTAAGTCTGATAATGTTTTGGATCAAATTCCGTGAACGTACATCTTCAATACAGTTAAAGAAAATGATTTAGTTAAAGATAAGATGAACTTTTAAAAAGGAAATCCAGCTGTTGCTGCTGCAGCACACGGATAGAAGTAGTACAGATACATAGAGCAAGTAAAACAAATAAATGATACGAGGTATATGAAAACAAATCAAAATGTCCCCCTATGAAGCGAGTAGTGTTGACACGTGTCGGTCTGTTCCTCGTTTGATGTGTTGGTAGTGGACCGGTCAGAGCTCCGCGTTGGTGAATCCTCCTTGTTTAGTTTTTGAAGAAGCTGTTGACGCGTTGCAGACAGAAGACGGTTCGTTCATTTCCTCCCTCGCAGCAGAGGGTTGTTGTGGGCCGGTTGGTGGTATTAAGCTGCGTGATGCTCCGCTAATTCCTGGCTGGATTAAGAGCTGCATCCTCAGGAGTTTAATGAGGCCTCAGACTGACTGACTGACGGACAGACGGGTGTACTTCCTGTTGTAAGCTGTCGCTGTCACCTGTTCTGGGTGTTTATGGAAATGAATCAGCCTTTTATCCTCTGTATGTATTTTAGATAAGAGAGACTTAAAGCTAAATTTAAAGGGTCACTCTGTGGGCCGGATTAGAGAGCTCGGTAGCTACATCCATCAGATTGTTGTGTCAGAAAAATGGCAGCAAGCAGCATTCCAGCACTCTTAATATGCCAACTATGTCTATAAGATTATGGTGCTAAGTACATTTACTCAAATACTATTATAAATCATCTCAGAGGTTAAT
Organism: Leptoclinus maculatus; assembly: GCA_032191485.1. Classification (NCBI taxonomy): domain Eukaryota; kingdom Metazoa; phylum Chordata; class Actinopteri; order Perciformes; family Stichaeidae; genus Leptoclinus; species Leptoclinus maculatus. The sequence goes on from JAVDOI010000009.1 coordinate 23,841,606, forward strand.
ATTGTACGTTTTACTCCACTCAGTTTGTCTCACAGTTTTATATACTTTTCAGATTACAGTTTTTCATCTCCTTCCTGTCCAGATCTCCAGATGTGTTGATGTTGAATGTTTGTGATGAACTGAAGGATGAAATGTTCCTTTATGTGTTGATAAAATCCTCCTACTTCTTCAGATTCATAAAGTCTTTAAAAAGCCTCTTGGATCAGCTGGAAGATGCTTCATAACAAACCTGAAAACAGGCTGTTTGTTCTGTCTAGAGATACGAGGTTCTCACAGGACAGAGACGCTACAAACGTATGATGATCCTATAGAATATGATGCTTTGATGAAGATTAAACTAGACTACAGGATATAAAGGAGATAAAAACATCTACAGCAGGAAAATTAATGCAGCAGTGATATTAATCCAATAACATCATGTATAATAGTAAAACACTGACAGGGAACATTACTTTACCTTTCATACTTTAAGTACATCTTACTGATAATACTTACATCATTTTACTTGAGTAAGATTTTGAATGCAGGACTTTTACTTATATGTGCTATGCTCACGTTAGCAGCTTTACATGTCAATGTATAGCACACTGTATCTGTACCCAGGACGCACTGAGGTTCTGTAACCAGCCTCACTGACAACAGGAGGTCGTACTACCCCTCCCTGTGGCCGTCCTGAGGGACGGACAGCACCTCCTCTCACGGCTCTGATTGGCTGCGGCGCTTCCTGGTCGACCTCAGTTTGGGGGACTGAAGGCAGTGACCCAGTTCATCCGCAGGAACCTGAAGGAAGACAGCGGTGCTCCAGTTTACCATCAGCGCTCCATGTAGGACAGCAGGCCTCTCTGTCACGGAGTCTGTTGAGTTCATTATTTTTAATGAAGGAGGGACTAAAAAGATGTCTTGATCACTGAGGTTTTCTGTTGCCGATGACACCGGTTAACTTACTTCAGCTGACGCTTAAGCAGTAGAAATCTCCCATGAGCCACCTCTGCAGACCACCTAATGGACCACAGCGTTAAATGATGCCCTCTTTGAATGTGGCACCTCATTTACATTTGCTGCAGTCGAACAGCTCAGAGTCCACTGTGGCTGTCTGGTAACCTTTTAGTTTGAGTAACAGAGCCGACAAAGTGAAGTATTACCCTAAAACAAATCCTCTCCCTCAGTAATTAGGATTTAAAAAGCCAAAAATGTCGCGTTTTTAGCCGGAAACAGCTCGCCGTTTAAGCTCTTTGATGGCGACTCTGTGTACTCAATCCCAATTCCTCTCTGCCAGGTTCACACTTCATCTGCTGCCTCCAAGTGAGAAAATACATCCTCACAAATACAAATCAGCTCCAATTCGTCCTGCTTTCAGACAGTCGTCATGCATCCAACCAGTCTCACCAACACGTATCGGATGGACCGCCATGAAATCTGGTACAGACGTTCATGTTCCCCAGAAGATGGATCCGTACTCACTTAGTGATCCTCTGACTTTTCCTCCAGCGCCGTCATGCAGGTCAACATTTGAATGTGTCCGATACTTTTAAATCAACGTTCAGCTTCAGCAGTACTTTGTGTTTACTGCTAATAACAAAATGTTGGCATGCCAACACACAAAACAAAGTTGGTGAACATATTAAACATTAAATGTGCTAAATGTTAGCATGTTAAAGTCGTCGACATTAGCATTTAGCTCAAACAGGCGGGAAGCTGTGAGTGACGGGACACTTTATTTGATTTATTTATTTGTACTTGTCATTTTAAATGTAAAATATTTTCCAGTTTTTATTCATCTGTTGAAATGTAAGTTGCTTTCTTCCTGCCACTTTTATTTATTTCATCTGTAAAAGGAAGGTTTTCTGTTTTTATATATTTTCAAACATAGAGTTAGTCTGTATGAAACGTGCTCTACAAATAAAGATTCTTATTATTAGTATTTGCATCAGGAGTACCTGATAATGTGTTTTGACTCCGGTTGGAGCTTTTATGCATGAGCTTCATTCCAGCCTCAGTAACAGTCGACAACATCTGCATGTTAATGATGCCGCAGTCAGTTTCAGAAAGGTCAAAGAAGGTTTCTCATTTTTCACGTCAGACCAAGTGGAACGAAGTGAAGACAGAGACGAGGGATGAAGCCAGCTCAGCTCTTGGCAGGTTGAGTGTTCAAATCCTCCGAGCAGCTCCACAGAGGAACACGTACATGCGGCTCAAAGTCCTCCGACGAGCCGTTGAGCAAGCCGTTCCTCGGCACCACCCACCCAGCATAAATAAAAACTTGAAACGCTGCCTCCGTGCCGGTTGGCGGGCCGTGGGAGCCGATCTGGCTCTGGGCCCGACAGCAGATACCCTGCTGAAGTAACAGATGGCCCAGTGCATCATGGGAGTTATGTCCACAAATATCTATTATAGTCCTAAATAGCACAGGAAGCTGCCGTAAAGGTGAAGAAGGCAGGTTGAGTGTGTCGCATCACAAACTGGTTTAACTTATCAACACAATCTGTTAAAGGACATGCCAACGTTTTAAAGGGAAACTGGTGTTTCATTCGTATGTCGCCATCACCAATATCGTTCTCTTGTTTCCTACATTTTCTTTTCTTTATTTCCTGGTTCAGATGCTGTGTTTGGTTACAGAGAGAGAACACTGCTCCATCTGGGCATCTCCCTTGATGTGAGATTGACAGTCATTAATAATTAGTGTTGGCAGGAAGTGACTTCTTCACTTCCTGTTACAGGTGAAACATTCACATTTTCATTACAGAACTTCCAAAGAGGTTATTACAAGTGATAAAGAAACACTTGATTCTAAAAACATGACCTCGGTGTTGTCAGTGGTGGGAAAGCTCCAACAGACATTCACACGATATTACCTGTTTTCCTGGTGTGTCTGCTGCGTGTTTGTAGATGTTCCTCACCGTGTACCTCAGCAACAACGACCAGCACTTCAGCGAGGTTCCCATCACGCCGGAGACGCTGTGCAGAGATGTGGTGGAGCTCTGCAAGGAGCCCGGCGAGGCCGACTGCTACCTGGCCGAGATGTGGAGAGGCTCGGGTGAGTTACATAAATACATATATCTTATCTTATTAAGCTGACAAACTTGTTTCTTATCTGATGTTTTTGATTTTTAACCCCTCAGAACATGTCGTTGGCGAAGGGGAGCAGATGTTGGAGTTGTTGCAGCGATGGGGGCAGCAGAGGGGGGAGGTTCGCTACCTCCTGCGTCACCAGAGAGCTCCAGGAAGAGAGTCGGGTAAGGAAACGCCTGTCTCGCCACCGCACGGCGGGATGCCACGCGTTTCTATGTGGGAAGCCAGTGAGGGATCGTGTTGTTGTCGCTGCACAACGGAGGGGGGGATTTGTTTTGGGGGGGGGTGTGATTCTCCAGACTCCTCACAGGTATGAAAAGAAGCAGCTGGTGACTCTATGTGTGTCCATGAGGTGATACATGGCTGTCTACATCCTCCACAGGACAACAGTGGATGGTTCACAGAGATAAAGACCTCAGTGCAGAGGACCGGGCCTTTCCCACCTCAATGGTGGTTTGCCATTTATCACCCAGAGGAAGACTAAGAAATCTGAGTGCCCTTTAAATTTGATTATGATTTTGTGTAAAGACTTAACAGAATTATCTGAACAGCCTCCAGTTATGCAGAGTTCAGATTACACAATATCAGTCCGATAACACTCCGACCTGGCGTGTTTCTGGTTTCACACGGCCAAGCGAGAGAGGAATGATGTTGCTGTCAGGTGGAGCAGGGACCTGGCAGCTCCTTCCCCAACACATCGAGTCACACACGACGTGATAAAGGACCAGCTGTGATTGGTCGAGGTCAAACACGTAGTCCGCCAAGTCACAGCAAGACTTCCTGTCTATGATCTCCTACTCTGACTCAGTGTTGTGCAGATTGATCTCCGCTGTAGATTACTGCATCTGTGTATCCTGCTGACACTGTCATTTTGAGTCTGATTTCTCTTTTATCGTTTCTCGTTTTACTCTCTTCTTTTTATTCGTACATGCTTCTAATTATTTATTTATTTCTGTCCTTTATTCATCTTATCTTATGTTCGATAGGTGACGTTACATTCTCTCAGCTCCAAATTTGAGATCAAACAAAAACACTTTAAATGTGATTCCATCTTGTACTTTGGAGATTTGGTAGAAATCACTTTGTTTAGCTGCAAAACTCTTGACATTTTATTTGGCGTAAGTTGTAGCTGCAAGTGCAAACTAATCTTAATTAGTAGTAAAAGTGCTTATCAAGAGTAGAGTCATTCTGTGGAGAAGTATGACAAACTTACAAAACCTGAGTAAACCTGAGTATACATACTTCAAACAACTGCCTTCAGCTGAGTATTCCCAGTAATCCAGTTGTTTTTTGTACATGTGGAATTAAAGTTAGCACATGGTGCAGATCAACAGCAGGATTGTCTGTACATTAATGGAGGAGGCTCAGTGTGTTACAGTAGATGACAAACTGTAATCAGCTTATGACTCAAGGGAGTCGGGTGTGCAGCTGCTGGACTCTGTGGGGGGGGTTTCTTTCCTATGGATTGTGATTTGTTGTTTATTTCTGTCCCAAAAACAAAGAAATCCCCTCAGAGGTTTTCCTGTGCTGATTAACAGTCGGACAGTTTCCTCCATCAGGTCATTGTAAGACCTGATCTCCTAAATACTGTGCAGACAAAAAACCATTACCTCAGAGGATAAGGCTAGTGTTCTTTTATATTGTTCTTATAGCCAACAAATCCCATGTGCAGCCTCAAACCAACAACATGTTAGTCTGTCTCCCAATTATTTTTGACTTCCTGTCTGTAGCTCTCAGCTCAAAGCCCATTGGTTCTTACTGAAAATGTAAATATATTAAACCACAAATATATAGTTTCGTTTAAAGGCTCAGTAATTTCCTAAAACAGCTGTTCACTATAGTTTTTAAACAGGAGGAAATAGGGCATTTGTTGGGGACTATTTTTAGCGGCGGATTTATCCACATTTGGTGCACAACACCCAGATTTCTGACCTGTGGGCTTTTTTCCCAGATTTTTTAGCACCAATGACAAACAATTAGTTTTTTTCTTGTTGCGCTTCAGAAAGTTGTGGGATATCGATGTCTGTGAGGGTTTACGAGGACAGGTAGAACAGTGTGTCATAAGCCTAATAATGATAGCAGAAGTTGTTTTCAACACAAGATGATGGGGATGTCATTAGTTCTGCAGGTATTTGGTCATAAATCAAAAGCATTGGACAAATGAAAATGGTGACCTGTTGGTGGCGCTAGATTCAAAGTCAGAGGGTCACTGTTAATCCTTGGGGGACCATTGATGTCTGTGCCAAATTTCACCGCAATCCATCCAAAAGTTTATAAGAAATTTCATTCCGAACAATCCTGAGAGCCACACTGCTGCCAGCATCAACGCTCATTTTGTTTTTATATCCAGGTGGATCCAGAGCTGCAGATCAGATGATGAAGAGGAACCAGGTGAAAGCCTCTGTGGAGAGATGTCTGGAGAACGGGGTGAGACACTTTCACAGTTTCCGTGTTTAGCCTAGCTCAGCACAAAGACTGGAAGCAGGGGGAAACTTTTAGCCTAGCTCCATCAAAAGAGAAACTAAATCCAGCAGTTAGCGTTGGAGCTAGTGTTGGCACTCGGCACGCTAGAGCCTCCGCCACCTGTGCCGTCATTTGAATGTACAAGAAAGTTGTGTCTTGCTGTGCTTCGGTGTGAAGGCTGCACTGTTTGCGTCTCTGAAAGTTTGTTCATGTCCATTTGAAGGTGAACTCTGACTGTGTGTGTGTGTGTGTGTGTGTGTGTGTGTGTGTGTGTGTGTGTGTGTGTGTGTGTGTGTGTGTGTGTGTGTGTGTGTGTGTGTGTGTGTGTGTGTGTGTGTGTGTGTGTTGCAGGTCTCAGCTCCTCGTCTGGACGTGACACTGAGCGACCTGCAGGATCTGGCAACCATACAGCAGCAGCAGATTAATGCACAGCAGCAGCTGCTGGCCTCCAAGGTAGGAAGCACCCAACACTCTACTGCTAATGCTAGTACTGATACTGCTATTACTATTACTACCAAATGTTGCTACTATCATTACCCATAATAGTACACTCATACAAATACTCAAATTCAGCTACTACTGATTTCTGTTGCTTCTGCTGGCAAACCAGTATCACTACTGTTTCTATAGGAGCAGCACCACCACATGGCCAGATTAAATTAGGTTCTCAACCATTTGTAACTCAAGGCCCACTTCAAAGGACGACCTTCCCAAATAACTGAGAAAATAACACGACATGACAAACAAAATAGGAAGAAAATGAACTGGGCTGTAAATGTTGTGCCACTTTCAGTTGAAATGACCCAAATACATGTTCTGCTTACCCTCAGTCATCACTGCCTGCCATTATGAATCAAAATTAAATGTATTCATATCTCCTCATCTCCCGCTTTGGAGCTTTTTCTAGTGCAGGGTTGTCTTCCACTTCACTTTTTCGTTTGAAAAACGATCCACTTTGTGTCACTGCATCCGAGGGAGCATTGGTCTCCACCTGATGTGAATTATTGAGCACATTTAGATTTAAAAAAATAACTAGAAAACTATACTGTAAAAATGTAAAAACAATCAATATATTTACATTTATCCAGAGAATATTTGGTCAAGTGGCCATGTGAGGAACTGCAGTTTTTGGCACTTCCCGTTGGCATCATTTTTCAGCACCGGAGGCTGACTCCTCTAAACACAAACACCTAATGAACAGTAAAACACGTAACGTCGCAATACGAATACGACATCATACATGCATGGCCAGATCAGGAACAGACAGCATTGTGTTTATTAGACACATATTATTGGGAAATTATAATGCTCGCATAAAGAAGCTCGTTGTTTGACAGTTGCTTTGCTATTATCCTATTATTTATCTCAGGAATCTAAATAAACAGGGAAATAAACATTCATACAGAAGACAAACAGTGCCACCACAAAATACGTGAATAAAAAAATACATTTCTGGTGAGCGAAGTGTCCACACCTTCCTGACTTTAAAGGCACCTCGACATGCATCCAGCTCAAACAAACAGAGCTATTAATATGAACTGAATGTGTTTGCCGGGTGTTGCAGGAGCAGCGGCTGTGCTACCTGAAGCTGCAGGATCAGCGGCAGCAGCAGCCGGAGACGTCTGACCAGGAGCGACTGCAGCAGCTCAGAGAGAACGCACACAACCAGGAGGCCAAGCTGCGACGGGTCCGGGCCCTCAGGGGCCAGGTGGAGCAGAAACGCCTCGGCAACAGCAAGCTAGGTCAGTGTGACGACGGAGGTCTGGGTTGGCTAATTAACCATTTGTCATATTATCTTGTGTGATATATATATATATATATATATACGCTCACCCAGTCCTCTTATTCATCTGTGGCTCCTGTGTTTGTTGTTCCAGTGGAGGAGATCGAGCAGATGACCGGTCTGTTCCAGCAGAAGCAGAGAGAGATGCTGGTCGCCGTGTCGAGGGTGGAGGAGCTGAGCGACCAGCTGGAGGCGCTGAGGAGCAACAGACTGGAGGCTCTTCTTCCTCCTCCTCCTCCTCATTCTCTCCATCATCACCACAACACCTCCTCCACAGCTGAGCTGGAGCGCCTATATAAGGAGCTGCAGGTGAGACCTATAATAATTCATCAGTCCTTCCATAGATAATCTGAGAGCACGTGAAGCTCTCCTGGCTGAAACTAAAGATTATTTTAATTATCAATTATTTTGCAAATGATATTCTCGATTAATTGATTGATTAATCGTTTGGTCTATGAAATGTCATAAAGTAGTAAAAAGATTACTCAACACGATTCCTCAGAGCCACGGTGACATCTTCAAATGTCTGGTTTTGTCCGACCAACAGTGTAGCTAGTTTGAGTTTAGCGGGAAGGCTACGCTAACTAGCTAACGTAGACTTTGCAATATTAGCTTCCTTCGAACCAGTTTTTTGACTGCGCTCCGTCCCTGACACGGCAGTTGAGGAACAAGTTGAACCAGGACCAGAGCGGCAGGCTGCAGCAGCAGAGAGACAGCCTGAACAAGAGGAACCTGGAGGTGGTATCGATGGACCGACGGCTGGCCGAGCTCCGCCAGCGACTCTGGAAGAAGAAGGCTGCCCTGCAGCAGAAAGAGAACCTGCCGGTGAGTGCACACAGCCAAAGAAAATCAGTCAGTAAAATATTTACTTTTGTTTTCTAGAGAGATTCTATTGGTCCTTTTATACTGGGGCAACTTGTAGTGAGCTTAGAATCAGGATACGCCTTTGTTTGCTAAATTATCGACCTTCAAGTAGCTATTGTATTGAGCTAAGCATTCAGATCTTTTACTTAAAATTGCTAACTTCCAAATTCAGAGCATATATATATATATATATATATATATGATTGAGGGATTGCCTCCACATGGCTCTCAACATGGCAACGGCTGAGCCGGCAGCTAGCAGCTAAAGTTGCAAACAGCGCTAACAGTGCCAACAATATCAGCAGTGCTGACAGAGCTAACAGTGTTTACCTGGGGCTGAGTGCAGAGTGGCTGCGATTAGCTAGCCAGTGGGGCACACACACACACACACACACACACACACACACACACACACAGGGACTCGCATGCATTAACGTGCACGAGCGGCCGGACCGGCGATGTAAACAAAGCACAGAGAAGCTCGAAAACACCACTGAGAGAGAGAGAGAGTGACTTCATTCTCTGCTGGGGTAAACATTACTCCACTATATCTTTACATATTAATGCTCTGAATTTTAAACAAAACACCTTTAAGTAAAAGTACTAATACCAAACCTTAAAAAAATGCTTTAACAAGTCAAAGTCCTGCATTGAAAAAAAGTATAATCAGGAAAAATGTCCCCTCTGACTGTTATACTATTATATATTATATCATGAGATTATTACGTCTCATTTTGAACTAGTAACTACAGATTATTTTTATTATGGATTAATCTGCTGATTATTGTCTCCATTAATTGATTGTTTAGTTTGTAAAAATAGTGAAAATATTGAAAAATGCCGTCACAATTACTCAGAGCCCAAAGTATCACCTTTACAATGTCAACAGTCCAAACCTCAACATTATTACTAATATATTACAATGATTAACATTATTTAAAGGGAAAGCAGCAAAACTTCACATTTGTGAAGCTGGAACCATGAAATGTTTTTATGTGAAAAATGACTTAAACCATCAAAATAGTTATTAATTAATTTTAACTTATTGATTTAATGAATACATATTTTCAGCTGTACATTCACATTTTGATGTGTTGTTTGTAAAAATGTTTGTAAACTAACTAAAGATGTCATTTAAATGTAGTGGAGTAGAAGAAGAAAGTGGAATGAGGAAAAGTACAAGTACCTCAAATTTGTACTTAAGTAACTAGTTATAACTAGTTTGAGAACCGCTTTTCATTGGACAAAAAAAGATTCGAGACAAATATCAAATTGTTCCCTTTCAGGCGGCTTCAGACGGAGTGGCCCCTCAGCACGGCGTGGGCTCCAGAGTGGCGGCGGTGGGGCCGTACATCCAGTCGTCCTCCACGACAAGCTCTCAGGGGCCTCTTGTCCCGGCTCGCCACGAGGTTCTGGTGAAGCCGGCGTACCCGGACGGCACCGCCACACTTCCCATGCCCAAATCGTCCCTGAAGCCGCCTCCCAGACCAGTCAAACCCGCCTCAGGTACCGTACCGGAAGTTACAATAGACAGAAAAAGGAGGATATTTACTATAAGAAGTTATTTATTTGATCTCAAACTGAAGGTCCAAGCTGTTTGGGACAGATGTCACAGTGTTTGAACACCAGTTTCTCTCCTCTTTATAGGTTTTGCCACATCAAAAATAAGCAAACTCTCTGACTGGAGCAGCTCGTTACAGCTCGAGTCCAGTGGAGGTTACAGCCACGCCTCCACCCTGCCTCGCATGTCCAGCCTCAGCGGCCACAACTTAGGTCAGTTAGAGCACGATTTCTACACAATATATGAATAATTTTTTTTGGCAACAGTAAATGATTTGATTCTCTATCGGTGGCTACGCAATCGCAAATATCGACTGTTTTGAAAAGTCTCACTGTTGGTGCGCTCGAGGAGGCTCTAGATTTGAGGATTGACTTCCTGTCTGGGAGGTTTAAAACCGTGCTGATCTTGTTTAAAAATGCCACACGGTATAGACCATGGTGTTGATGATGATGATGATGATGCCCCTCTCATCCCTCTCGTAGACGGTAAGACCCTCACAGATAGGAAGGCCCTCTCTGGGTCTGACATCCCGCCCCCTGTCCCCTCACGGACCAATCACATCACTGAGAAGCTGCTCAGGGACAATCAGGTATCAAGGGACTCTCACTTCTGTTTCCTACTATTACATGTTCATTTATGTGGAGAAATTAAAATAATTAGTATCATTGTGTTGGACTATAGTGAGCCAGCAGCTACAGGTACTGACTATAATGACGAGTGCAACTGTGAATCCTGTAGTTTTTCAAACTAAAAGGTTTTTATGTCTGGAATCAACCTCTGGAAATCAGATCCCCACGTCAGCAGAATTCCTTTGCTTGATTACTAGATTTAGGGTTTGATTTTGCTCTGGTTAAAGAAAAAGAAACAACAACAACAATACCATTGAGAATAAGAATAATGAAACATTTTAAAGTGACAGGAAAGCCTTGCTCAGCCAAACAGCTCATTAACCTTAGCTATGAATAAAAGGGTCATTATTTATTCATCAGCTTTCAAATACCAGAAATAAGATTTATGTCCCTCGCAGCAATTTCTTAAAAAGTATTTTAGCTGTTAAATTCTTATTTTTTATTACATTTCAGCTTGTCATGTTCATAAAAGATATTTTCTAAATATGTAAGCAGGCCGGAGTATCTGTGTAATTTATTTTCCACTGAGGATAATGTTATTTATTTCTGTGTTAACTCTGTATTTCACATTTAGGCTTCTGGTAAAGGTCCGCCTCCAGTTCCCAGTAAGCCCAAACTGTTCTCCTCATCCGGCCCGCCGACCTTCTCCAAGCCCCCCTACAGCACCGGGACCTTCCCCGGTAAGGTGCGACCGGTCGGGGGCCACCTCAGGGCCGCGGGAGTCCTCTCCAGCCACAGCCACACCCTCCCTCTGCCCAACAAGCAGGAGAGTCCGCCGGCCGCCGCCGTGCGGCCGTACACCCCCGAGTTCTCGGAGGCCACCCCCGCTCTGCTGCAGAAGCCTCAGACTCTGGCGGCTTCGTCCATCTACTCCATGTACACCCAGCAGGGGAAGGGCTACCTGCCGAGCGGCCAGGGCACGCTGCCCCGCAGCCAGCCCAGAGGTGAGTTTGAAGAAACAGAACAGGAGCAAAGTAATATGACGGGGAGGGGGGGGGGGCAGCTAAACTTATTTTAGACACTTAAGTAAATCAACATCCAAATCTTCCTGTCTACGCTACATTTAGACTGAAACTTATATATGCTCTGTTCACAGCCACAGGACTCCGTTGATAAAAACAGTATAGAAAGTATCGCGTACACTTAAATTGATATATAATTATGAATTCATTTTTATCACGGTGGAGGCAAAAATAAAATGTACGGTCTGTTGTGCACTTTGCTGCGTCTGTTCCCAAAAGTTAGAAAAGTTTAGTCTAAAAAGCACACGTAGTAGTAGTAGTAGTAGTAGTAGTAGTAGTAGTAGTAGTAGTAGTAGTAGTAGTAGTAGTAGTAGTAGTAGTAGTAGTAGTAGTAGTAGTAGTAGTAGTAGTAGTAGTAGTAGTAGTAGTAGTAGTAGTAGTAGTAGTAGTAGGAGGAGGAGTAGTAGGCATTTATTTGTGCATAGTAACTTTCCTTAAGATTAAGTTCCTGTTACTAATACTGTCAATACTTCAACCACTTCTTTTATGATTATTTTCTCAAAACTACTAGCAGTTCAAAACACACTGATATTCAGTTTACCTTCATACAAGCAGAACATCTTCCTATTGGAGGTGCTGGAAGCAGAAACTATTTCAGGTTGATAAATGACTCAAACTATTATTTGTTCATCAAGATTTCTGATTATGGAGTAATGGAATAACGGAGTTATTATTCCAGCTGTTCAACAGATGTTCGGTTTGTCATCGCTGCCTCTGACTTCCATGTCTCTCCCTCCTCACAGTGTACGGGAAACCAGCCCGCGGGGGTCAGCAGACCGTCGCCTCAGACGTCATGAACTCTGGGCCTTGTGCGTCCGAAGGCAGCGAGGCTGACAACGGGGCCGAGGCGGCAGAGCGCGGCAACCCGCGGCCGCTGAGCCCCACCAAGCTCCTCCCCTTCCTGTCCAACCCTCACAGGAACCCCAGCGACGCCGACCTGGAGGCCCTGCGCCGCCGGCTGCACCACGCCCCGCGGCCCCTGAAGAAACGCAGCTCCATCACGGAGCCCGAGGGCCCGACGGGGCCCAACATCCAGAAGCTGCTCTACCAGAAAACCACTCTGGCTGCAATGGAAACCATCCCGATGGAGACGGTCGGTCCGGCGGGGACGTACGTCCAGCCTCACGAGGACGGGATGGGCGGTGCCGATGTGATGTTCAGAGTCAATGACAACCAGCCGCTCGCTGAGAGCCCGGAGGACGGTCTGACCCCGCCCCCTCTGCCCCCCCGTGCACCCATCCCTGACCCCGCCACCTGCCGCTCCCTGCCCCCCCCTCTGGAGGACAAGGAAGAGGAGGAGGTTTGTCCGTCCTCCTCGGTCCGCCTGGACTTTTTTGCCGATGAGTTCCCCCCCTACCCGCCTCCGCCTTACCCCAGCTGTGAGGAGGGGGATCAGGGAGATGACTCCTTCAACCTGCAGCCGCCGGAGGTCACGGGACAGGTGACGGTGCCCCCGGTGAGTGTTCCCAGAGTAACGGTTAACAGGGTACTAGAATACAAAACTTCTGCTTATTGCTTTGCTAATGAAAGGGTCACGTCACCTTAATGATGAAAAACTATCTCCTCTCTCAGGGTAAGAAGTCGATCCTCCGTAAAGCCGGCTCGGAGCGGATCGACCACAGCATGCGGGTCAAGTTCAACCCTCTGGCCCTGCTGCTGGACTCGTCTCTGGAGGGCGAGTACGACCTCGTCCAGAGGGTCATCTACGACGTGAGTCACTCCACCGTCTGGTCTTAATCTGCTGGTCCACCACGAGACCGTTTGACGAAACTCAGGGACGCTCACAGATCTCCTCAAATTTTCACAAACACAGAAAATGTGATGATTTTTATAGAATAATTGAACTCTATGAAGTGCTTATAACGGCTCAAAACATGTGATATGTTCCTTAAATCTTAGATTTGATCACTTATGATGGATGTAGGTATGAAGTGTTGTGGTTTGGTGCATATCATTCTGTATTTAAATGTGCTGTTAATTTAGTCACAGGTTGTGTTCTTTGGGTACTTTATTTAATTTTTAGTATTAGCGTTACAATTTTGATTTATGTGACTTCACAGAAGGTTTTTGAGCGTTTTGAACTTGAAAAACAGTCATTTTAAAATCTATTGAATATTGGAATGAAATGCTTGAAACCAGCATCTTTGCTCCGGATCACGTGAAAAATAACGTAATCACGCGTCCGTCCTGCAGGTGGACGACCCCAGCTCGCCGAACGACGAGGGCATCACGGCGCTGCACAACGCCGTCTGCGCCGGCCACACGGAGATCGTCAAGTTTCTGGTTCAGTTCGGGGTCAACGCCAACGCTGCCGACAGCGACGGCTGGTGAGTTTGAACCAGAACGACATTTCGGGGCTTCACAGTCCCGCCTCGCCGATGATTTAAGAGTCATCTATGCTCGTCACCATTATTCTGGCCAGTTACTATTTTACATGGATGTAGTTCGGTAGTTATGTAAGAAGATGACATCCTCAATGTTTATTCCTCCTACAAAGCTGTGATTGGCCGGCTTGTTTTTCCGAGATGTGGGAGATGATTCAGACGTCTGGGTTCGAACCTTTCAAACCTTTCTTCCTCCCTCTCTCCTCGTCTCCAGGACCCCCCTCCACTGCGCCGCCTCCTGTAACAATGTTCAGGTCTGCAAGTTCCTGGTGGAGTCGGGGGCCGCGGTGTTCGCCACCACGTACAGCGACATGCAGACGGCCGCCGACAAGTGTGAGGAGATGGAAGACGGCTACGCCCAGTGCTCCCAGTTCCTCTACGGTGAGACTAAACACAACGCATGGAAAAACCAGAAGGGCCTCCAGGGACCATTGATGTGACCCCAGTGATCCCGGTGACGTTACAGGGGGCCACATACAATTTGAGGGGTCTCTGAGGGTGTTTCATTGTCCTGAGATAGTTTTAGGAGTTTTCAGGGTTCCTTAAGGAGCTCTCGTAAGTTCTAAGTAGCTTTCTAAGGGAAGATTTCAGGGTAGTGAGGGTGCGTAGATACAGAAGTTCCTGGGGTCCCTGCTTGTGTTTCAGAGTCATTATGGAGGTTTCATGAGCCGTTATAATTCTGGTCCGACAGAAATAGTGCACTTCATTACAGTCGTTAGTTTCTAAATGTCTCTCTGTTTGTGTGTTTGTGTGGCGGCAGGCGTTCAGGAGAAGATGGGCGTGATGAACCGCGGCGTGGTGTACGCCCTGTGGGACTACGAGCCTCAGAGCGACGACGAGCTCGGCTTCAGCGAGGGCGACTGCATGACGGTGCTGCGGCGCGACGACGAGGTGGAGACGGACTGGTGGTGGGCGAGATGTGCTGACCGGGAGGGCTACATCCCCCGCAACCTGCTGGGGGTGAGATAGAGATAGAGACGCTGACAGCTCACAGAAAGAAAAGACAAAAAGGCCCGTCCGTTTACAGCAGCATTTAAAACAGCCAATGCAAACATATTTATATTGTGAATTCACGTGACCCGACCTTTCTGGTGGATTATGTGCAAAGGATCAGAGCAGCTGAAAATATGGATATTTTTAAACAGAAACTAAAAACCTATTTATTCATTCTGGCTTTTTTTGTAGTGTTATATAAATAAATAAACGTTTTTTGTAATTATTGCTTATTATTACGTCTTATTTCATACAGTTTCTTATGTGTTTTTATGCCATGGTTTTAGTATTCATACATATGTCTTACTTTATTTTGCTCAAATGTTACTTTTTTACTTTTTTACCTTGATCAATGTATTTAGTGTTGTGTTTTTATTTATTTGTTTAATGAACTGAACTTAATTTGGTGTGCATTATTCTCTTCTTGTCGCCTCGTCAATCATTTGTAAAGCACTGAATTCCATTTGATTTGTGTGAAAGGTTTTATATAAGAAACAACTTGATTGCTGGATTAATAATTATAGGAAAAGAATTTATTATGAGTTAGTTTCCAGAGAAATGTTGATGCAGCAGAAATTGTAATTACGGTAAAAATGGATAAATCCATTTAAGCTCAAGCCCTTCAAATATTAATTTCTTCAAAACTTTATTCTCCGTATGTGTTGAATTGTATGTAATGGTAAACGGTAACACTATCCATTAACAGGGATTCTTTGGATGTGCTTTAATTGAACCCTCTCTCCATTTTCCCTGTAAATATGAACAAATTACATTTTCTACTTTTTGGAAGAAAGTTCACTTCCTTTCTAGGAAATTCTACGGAAACTTTGGGATGGTAAACTTAAATGTTGGAATTGTCTGCGACAGTCTTTATGTATATTTAAACGTGTGATGTCCTGCTCTCTACGTTGAGCTCCACGGGGAATTGAACCGTCGACCCTTTCTTCCTAAATCTGTTTTAATCAGGTTTAAAAGCGGCTCTGAGAATTCTGTTACTCAACAGTCTTACGTAACAAGTTTCACAATTTAAATGTTATCTTGATCTTCTTTTTAATGACACATTCTTTCCCTTTTTATTTCCCAGCTCTATCTGAGGATCAAGCTGCGGCAGAGGAGCCTGGCTTAACCGCCGACTGACAAAAGACCAGAATGTTACGAGAAGGAGTTTAAGCCTCTGGACTCGAGGTTGTGGTTAACGGAGAGAGACGATGTTTTCTGAACTGCTGTTGGACCTCAGCACAAAGAATGTCCTAATGAGCTCATTGTCATCGCTGGAGGGACAGAAGAAGAAACACTAGTTCATCAGCATCCTGTGCTAAAATGAACAGATTATCTGCCCTGAGGCAGAAATGATTCTGGGTTCATGTTGTCATTTTTTTAAGATTTCATTTCATTTGAATGAATAGCATCAGTTGTCATAAAGACAGGAAACATGGAGAGAAAGAATGTCGACGACATGCGACTAATAGTCCCAACGGTTGGTTGGTTTTGTCTTTATTAAAGTATTTAAAGGTACAGTCCCTTGGTTCTGTTACAGCATCCACTAGTTCACCAAATGTAGCAAATATTGGAATCATAACACATTTAGGAAGTGTTTCACCAAATATGGAGTTCATTTTTATGTTCTTCATTAAGTACAGTTTTTTTCCTCCTTTCACACGTTTCTGACTTGAGGGAACAAAACAACAAGTTAGTGGTTTGTGGGAATAAAATATGATGATGATGATTTTTCACCAGGTAATTACAATTTTTTTTTTTTTTATAGCCGTTTTTTGTTGTGCACTTTTGCAGATTTGATCAAATCAGCTGAGAGCCTCAGAAGAGCTCGACTGTAAACAGGCTGCCGTTAGTTAAGAGTTAGTTTGATATTGATGTCGTTCATGAACACATACAGGAACTATGTGAGAAGGAAAAGCACTCGTTTAAGAGTAGACAACGGTTTGGATTGATTTTTATTGTTATAAAAGTTTATTTACAAGAGTCCCTGTTCTGCTACAGCACAGTTTGTGTCATTTTTTTAAAAGATAAAGTCAGAAGCAGATTTTTTTTAAATGTTTAAAAAGACAATCTACATCAGCTGATATATATAGTGACATTTTTAATCATCTGTCTTTTTTGTGTCGAAATGAGGACTTAAATGACAAACTAAACGTGTACTCTCAGTATTGTTCTAATATACTGGACCAGTAGATCAGCTCAAATCAACTCCAACGCCGATTTTAAATAAGAGGATGCAAGTGGTGTTTTTTATTTGTATTTATTTTAGCCAGGCTAACAGTTTCCACCTGCTTCCTGTCTTTGTGCTAAGCTAAGCTAAACACCTGCTGGACCTCTCTGTGTTCTGGACACACGGATATGAAACTGATTTCTTCATCTCTGACTCTGGCGAAGACGGAGAACGAGAAGATTGTTTTTAAAATAAAAAAGTAGAATAAATCACACCTTCTGTCCTCAATGCTGCATTTTCACATCCTGCAAGAAACATAAACGGTATAAAGTAAGGGATTCAGTCATGTTGTTTGAACAGTTTATTTATTAGTTCGAGGGACAGTCGGGAACATCCGCTCTTTAACGTTTAAATGTCCAGCTGGTGGCCTCTCAGCTCGGCGCTCTGCAGGATCACATGCAGACTCAGCAGACAAAGTGCAAAGAACTCCATTTGAACAGGAAGCAGGTTCAAATGCTACAGGATCCATGGAAAGTACATTCGATATTAAGGTTTACAATTGCACAGAACCTCAGAAGAAAATCAAATAAAAAACGGTTTAAAACACTTCATATATTACTTCGTACTTTAAATGAGAAGAGGTTCAAAGAGCATGCAGGTTATGTTTAGCAACAAGCTGCCTGGTACATCAAACCTTCTACACATGAACGCGTGATCGGAACAAACCGGAAACCCCCAGATGCAAACATGAAGTCATTGGTAGATGCAGATGTTAAACGTAGAAGCTTCAACACCTCAGAAGCAGCTCAAAGTGAAAGTAAGGCTGTAAAGTAACGCTTTCTCCTAAAACATTGTTCTGTTCCCCAGAAACACAGCGAAGGATTCATCTGAAAAAGAAAACCGATTGTGGTTTATGATCTATTGTGGTGATGAATATCGGGCTGAATTGGGGAAGAGTCAACAGGTTTCTGCTCCAGAGCCCCGTTGGCTGGACAGAAGGGATTCATCGTGATGATTAAAAGTGAATAAAGTGCAAAAGAACGGAGCGTAATGGAACGAGCCGGTGGGTTCAGTCTGAACTCTTGAGGAATGTTCGGAGCCCTGCGGGCGTCGGGAGTCCTTTTGTTTGCACACGAGTTCGTCATCTAAGCGCTCTAATGATTAAAGTAATCTGGAAACATCCTCCATTCTGGTCTCTAGGTTTCAGTTTGTCGGTTCAAACTCAACTTAACTTCAACTCTAGAGTGAAAATTACAAAACTGTCTGAGACGATTAATCGATCAACAGGAACTGTATTGTATGTATAATCTAATCTTTAATCGCTTATCATTCATAAACTATAATCCAGTCTACAATGTGCTGCTTTCCTGTTTTAGACGATTATAAAGTGAATAGTTTTGGGGTTTGAAGACGTCACCGCGCACATTCTTCACTATTTTCTGAATTCTGTAGCTCAAATGATTCATTAATAGAGCTGAGAAGTATTTAACAGATTAATCAATAATGACGATATACAGTCAATACCGCTGTATGACTTTAACTGTTATCGGCATTATCTCGTGCTGATTGAAGAGCAAACTGACCCCTGACGCCCACCGCGGACATAAAACATTCGCCTTTTAGAGTTTACGGGCTGAAAAACATGCGGAATGTTTGATGAGACGACATCTCGCGCTGCTGGAAAACTCCTGCTGGAAATAATCCCCCTCGTCAGATTACATATGTGGTGTGAGCGTGTGGAGATGTTGAGTTGTGGTCCAGTGTTCCATCTCTTTAAACCATTCCTTCTCAAATCCGCCCCTGACAAATAATCCACGAGGTCAGCCGGCTTTAACTCAAGACTGCTGGGAGGAAGATGATAATGATGATGATGATGAGGAGGAGGAGGATGAGGGAGTCTCTGACAGAAGTATAGATCCCGGACGGGAGAATTAAAACCGCTGGCATGTGGCGGGAGAGCGAAGCAGATGCTTTGATGACGTCCGTCCAGTCGAGAGTTCTCCCGGAGCTCAGCATCTGTCGCATGGGGGGGGGGGTCTCTAATGCTCCTGCAGGTTCTGGTCGTGGTTCTGGTTCTGGTCGTGGTTCTGGGAGGCGGGCAGCAGGCGGGTGACGTGGCCGATGCCTTTGGTGACGCCCTCCCTGAAGAGCAGCTTGGCGCCCAGTCGCAGGTACTCGGGGTGTTTGATGAAGCAGAAGCGAACCACGGCTCTCTCGCCCGTACGCAGCTCGTCCTGCAGCAGAGAGAGAGGGGGGGGGGGGGGGGGTCACATGTTGGAACATAAAGCCGCCACAAGATGGCGATCACACACGCTCGACATCAACCGCACACCGACCTTCCCGTGAAGGCACTCCACAGTGGCCGTCTGCCTGACGTTGCCCACGTGCACGGTGACCTGTGACCCCCGGCGGAAGGTCTTGGCGTGGAAGAGCAGCACGATGGCGGCTTCAAACTGACAGCAGATGGTCGGGTTCATCTTGGGACTGACCATCACCATCCCCTGCAAACGCACATCGCCGTCATCGCTCGCTGACATCAGCTGTACATTGTACTTTTTTTTTGCAGAGTTGTTTGTTTTGGTGAGGACAAAGTGAGCCAGCAGTTTTAAAGAGAGCTTTTATATCTGTCCTGCCACGACGACAAAACTAAAAGTTTTTATTACACACCAGCAAACAGAAAGGTTGGATGGATGAAAAATGCTGAGAGAGTCTTTGATCTTTAGAGCCAGTGAGATTAAAAATCAGAGACATCTCTGACTCGGCTGTTGCTCTGAGCTTAAGTTTAGCATGTTAGCGTTAGCTTGTTAGAAAGCTAATTGTATGGTAAGTCAATGGGGCGGAACATGCTAACGCTATGATTACTGCTGGCGTGAGTGTGACGACGGTCCGTCAGTTAGTTCATTACTTTAGTTCAGACTGAACAACTATTGGATGGATTGTCATGAACTTTGGGGATCCTCTGACTTTCAATCAGGTCAACATTTTAATTTGGTTTATGACCAAATACCTGCAGAACTAATGACGCTAACAAAACTAAATAATTGAACACAAAGCAACTCAAAGAACCTCTTTACACGAGAAAATAAAGACTCATTCTGTAAAACGTACACAACTTTGGATTTCAAGTGTCATCTGGCTGAGGGATTAGAGATCATGCTGGATCAGGACCAGGACAACATCAAATCAAACAGACAGTCTCTAGGTCACGTGACCTCTGACCTTGCGCAGCAGCGAGCGGTCAAAGTTGCCCAGAGCCAGCGTGGCCGCCTGTCCGGCCCTCAGCACCCTGCAGGCCGAGCGGTTCCTCTGGATGCTGCCCACCTTCAGACGCAGGAAGCGGCCCTCGTCGGTGGGACCGACCACCAGCCGCTCCCCCTCCCGACACACGCCGCTGAAACACACACACACACACACACACACACAGTCGGTCCAATTACTGCAACACACTGTTACACTGCTTTTCAGACTTTTCCAAATCCTGCATGAGCTGCGTCGTGTTCCTCTCACCTGTACAGAGTTCCTCCCACCACAGTCCCAACGTCAGGAACAGAGTAGATCTCATCCACCTGCAAACACACACACACACACACACACACACACACACACACACACACACACACACACACACACAATGGAAATCTCAAGTCAGCTAGATCTTTCTGTTAATGTTTTCTAAAAGTTGCATTAGGATCCTCAAAACGTTGTTTACAGGGCTGAAAACCTCCAATGAGTCCGTCAGACGGTGAGTTACACCACTACATCTGTCTGTCTGTGTGTGTGTGTGTGTGTGTGTGTGTGTGTGTGTGTGTGTGTGTGTGTGTGTGTGTCTGTGTGTGTACCTGGAACTCTGTGAGCTGCTGCATCAGCTCCTCCTGCTCCTTGCTGTTGCTCAGTGGAGGGAGGATGTTCAAGAAAACCTTCAGGAGGTCCAGATTCTCTCCCGACACACTGGACAGGGTGAAGATAGGCGTGATGCTGCACACACACACACACACACACACACACACACACACAATGGAAACTTACATCATCATCACACTGACAGGTGTTTCTAATATTTTGTCCACTGTGGGCAAAGTGGTGACACAGTTTCACCCAGGTCTAAAAAAAATAACGTGAAGAAAAACGACGGTGGTGTTAATGTATCTGCGTCAGAGTCTCCAGTTAACATGGAAACCAGCTGATGTGTTACACCGGTGTCCTGCCTTTTGCTTCCACCTGCAGCAGCTGACCTGTATTTTCTCTAATGCTGACTCAGCACTGCAGGAGGAGGTGGTGCACTAACGTCTCAACTCTGTCACGGTCATGTTCTGTAGAGTTAAATCCACGGCCCATCAGATGCATTTCATGTTCCCAGGTAGTTTGCATCTTTTAACATGATAGCTGTTTACGTCGCTCCTCCGGCTGCTGCTCAGCTTTCAACCCACAGAGTCCAGACTCAGAGCAGTCCGACCCAGACTGTAGTAGCTTGAGAGAAGGACTTACAAGTTAGGAGCAAATCTTCTCTGACACCAGAGGCAGTGGTGGAATGTAAGTACATTTACTTAAGTACTATACGTAGTAGTATTAGTACCCACCTCGCAGACTGAGTGAACTGCTTCAGTAGTAGTAGTAGTAGTAGTAGTAGTAGTAGTAGTAGTACCCACCATGCAGACTGAGTGAACTGCTTCAGTAGTAGTAGTAGTAGTAGTAGTAGTAGTAGTAGTAGTAGTAGTAGTAGTAGTAGTAGTAGAGTAGTATTAGTAGCAGTAGTAGTAGTAGTAGTAGTAGTAGTAGTAGTAGTAGTAGTAGTAGTAGTAGTAGAGTAGTATTAGTAGTAGTAGTAGTAGTAGTAGTAGTAGTAGTAGTAGTAGTAGTAGTAGTAGTAGTAGTAGTAGTAGTATTATTAGTAGTATTATTAGTAGTAGTAGTAGTAGTAGTAGTAGTAGTAGTAGTGGTACCCACCATGCAGACTGAGTGAACTGCTTCAGTAGTAGTAGTAGTAGTAGTAGTAGTAGTAGTAGTAGTAGTAGTAGTAGTAGTAGTACCCACCATGCAGACTGAGTGAACTGCTGTGCGGCCGTCACGGCGTCGTCTGGGTTGGACACCACCATCGGCACCTTGTTGCAGCCCGGCTGCTTCAGGAGTCGCTCCAGCTGTCGGACGGTTCTCTCCACGGTGCCGCGGGAGCACAGGTCCACTTTACTGACCACGATGAAGATGGGAACTTTCAGCGCCATGGCCAGGCCCAGGTGCTCCCGGGTCGTGCCGGCTGGACGGAGGAGAGCGGGAACACTGTGAGCATGCTGACATCAAAATAAAATACTTCATTACCCAGAAACCATCTGGCAGGTACCAGGAGAGAATCACACACCAACAGCGCTTCTACTACTTTATTTTTTTAGTACTTCGAGAAAAATGTGTGTGCTTGTATTCTAATTGCCTTTTCACTTGTAAATATAAAATAATCATCTATCTAAGTCTAAATAGAACCAGTAAGTTAAATGTAAGACTTTTGAGACCTTTTTAATACCACTTAGAATGTAGTTTAATACCTGTTTCATGGTCATACTGGCATGAGTATGATGGAAAACCAGTAACGACCAGGACGACATGACCTAGAAATATGTATTATGATACCACATTTTTTATCAGTACTTCCCAGCAGTTTATAACAATAATTTCTACTTTTATCAAACATTAACTTAAAGTGACCTGGATGAGCAGCATAAAATGAATGGATGGACGAATTATTTAAAACGTTTTTACTAAAGTCTTCACTTGTTTATTCTAAGTCTTATTGGCTGCTGGAGCTGACAGTTGTGTGCAATCACTCCAAACCTTCTGATGTCGCTACAGAGACAAAACCTGGAGACTCTCGGAGTCTAATCTCTTGTTAACATTGATCACTTCTGACCTCTAGTGGTGACTCTACGGTGTTGTTCTTAATTATTCCTCCAGCACTGAAAGCAGAGGACAACTTATTCATTTTGCTTCAAGAAGATAATGTAGAAAAACACTTTAATACCTCACAGAAACAGACACTTTAAGATCCCATACTTGGGAAAAAAGTGATAAAAGATGTCAAACATCGACAAACACCGACGTTCTTCTGTATTAGACGTTTGTGGGAGATCGAATCAGATCAATCAGCAGGACTGATAATAACGGATGAACAGGAAAGATTAGGGCTGAAGTCCACTAACTGATTAGGTGATTGATAGAAACATTTATTGCAACTATTATAATCATCCCCTTGAGCTCAGGTAGAAATGTGATGAGCGCTTTTCACCGACCAAACTATAATTAATCGAGAAATAATTGGATGATTAATTGATACTGAGATAATTGTTACTTGAGCGTCCTAACGGGATTGTTGCATAAATGTGATACCTTGATTTTCAGATGAAAATGAACCGTGTCACGATGTCTACTGCATACTAACATACCGGGACAGAAGATTTCATATCGCCCCATCATCTCACACACACACACACACACACACACACACAGAGTTCTAAGTGTTCTGCTGTTGTTGCTTCCTGTATGAAAGGCGTGGCTGCAGCTCACCGATGCCGGTGTTGGCGCTCACCACCAGCATGGCGAAGTCGGGGCAGTAGCTGGTGAGGCCGAAGATGGTCGTCTTCAGGTACTTGTGGTGTCCGGCCAGATCGATGAAGGTGATCATCTTGGAGGAGCTCTCACAGATCTCCTCAGCTGTCCGAGACTCGCTGTAGTTCACCACCTGCACCGGCCCACGTATTGTTATCAGGTTTTTATTAAAACCCCCAAATATTTGTAATCTGAATTATTAAAATATCTCGATCAGGTTGGACTATTGGTTGGATTATCAGCAGATACTGTGATACTTACACTTACTGCTGGAGATTTATATTATATTGTTCATGATATTTGGTCGTTTTGTTACGCTTCCTGTTTGGGACTCGAAGCACTTGATACAAATCTAAAATAAACTGCATTATTTAAGTACAAATTGAACAATGTAACTGTTTGTTTGGAGATATTTTGGAAGAAAACATATTAGAAATGAATCTGTTAATACTGCTCCAAACTGCATACATAAAACCATGAACTAATAGCTATATCTCTATACTGTGTGTATATCTATATCTATATATAATATATAACTGAAGCTGACATCCTCTCTCTCTCTCTCTGCCGTCAGTGTGCTCACCTCTCCTTTGCTGTTGAAGCCGAGGATCTCGAAGCTGATGCTGGAGGTGCGTCCGGTCTGGATCTCGTGCAGATGTCTGAAGAGGTTGAGCCTCGCTCGGCCTCGCCCGTTGTCCAGCTCGCCCTGCGTCAGGACGCCCAGCAGGGTCGACTTCCCCGAGTCCACGTTCCCCAGAACCGCCACCCGCAGGTCCAGGAACTGTCCCAGTCCAAAAACAAAAAACATGACGGAGGAGAGGGATCATAGTCTCTACTTTAAGCCTGCTGCTTCCTGCAGTTGACGTACATTTGTTGTGGTCCTGTTTTAAGTCAGTAGGTGCGCTTTGCATGCTGGGATGCGGATGACAGATATAAATAGTTGCTGGTCTGGAGAATGATATGACGTCTGACCTATACCGATATTAGGCCGATAGGAGTTCCTTTGTTTACTTTCTCACTCTGGTCCCTGACACATCCAACCAATCAGAGGAGAGAACGCTCTCACCTGGCGTTTAGTTCAACTCACCCACTGATTCAAACAAACTAAAGGTTTTTAAAAAACGTCCTTAAGCACACACACACACGCACACACACACACACACACACACACACACACACACACACACACACACACATCAGGGACAGCAGCACCTGGAGACTCTCACCTGCTGATCATCGGGGACTTTCCGAACCAGGACTTCTGCGATTTTGCGCGTGTTTCTGTCCAAGTCGTAGTCCACCTCCCTCTCTCGGAGGAGAGTGATGTCGGCACCGACTCTGATGAGACAGAGAGGAAAAACCTGATCGGACAGATTACAACTCACGGCACATTGCTGCATTCAGTTCACAGCGCTGTCCGCCATCTTCCAAAGCAGAGCATGAATTTTAGATCAGTGCATTAGGAAAAATCGAACTGTTTAAATGTACAACTAAAACAAATTATATGTCAAATGTATATTCTGTTCGCCACATTATCATCATGAATAATAAGACAAGTCTTTAAGGCACTTTTAGAGGCGTAGATTATGCTAATGATCAAATCTCACCAACGTGAACAGGTGTTGTTTATAAAGGCTGAAACGAGCGATTAACGACGAGTTTGTCCGGTTATGAGAGTTCTCTCACAGATAGAAAGGTTTAGGATAAGAATTTTAAAAATGTGGTGATACAGAGTCTGAAATCCGGCGACCTACTTCTCTGCCATCCTCTTTAAGGTCTTGAGCGAGGCCTTCATGTCGGCCTCGGTCAGGCCGACCAGCAGGCCGTTGTCCTCCACTCCGATCTGGTAGACGGCCTCCCCGCGGCCCTCCTGCAGACGCCACTTCAGCTGTGTGGCCAGATGCTCGAAGCGATACTGCGTGGGATTAACCAGCTTCAACTACGGCAACAGCAGAGAGACAAACTTTAATGTTAATATTGTTGTTGGCCTCAACTGTCCACTATCATTACAGCTATACTTTGCAACTATGAATATAAACACAAATATGACTGTCTGACAGATGTCTGTCTGACCAACAGTCCAAAACCCCAAAATATTCAATATACTATCAGAGTTAGTTACCTTGTACTCAATGTTTCCTTCTTCGGCCTGGAAATAGACAGAAAGGAGACACATTAGGACACTTAACGACAGATGCATGTCACAACGACTGAACTAACCACTGTGCACACTGTACGGCCACGTGTCCACATACTTTAATGTACTTCCTGCCCCTCAGTTCTAATGAAGAGAAATATTAATGCTGCAGCACACAATGATATATTTTAGACAATGGTGTTCTCTCCATCTCTCTGTTTGTGTTTGTCTCTTTGAAAATGAAAGTAAGGCCTGCTATGGATCCAGGAACTGTTTTTATTTGTTTAATAAACACTCCTATTTAAAGAAAACATTTTCTGTTATTAAATGTTGAGACATTTCTGGCTGACAACTGTAACTGCAGTAATATAATAGTAATGACTATGATAGCGTAGCAGTGATAATAATATAGTGAGTTTATATCACTGGTTAAGTGACAGATATATGAATATATTTCTTTATTACCAGCCCTTGTGTGAGCAGTAAAATGCACTTCTGAGAAGGATAAAATGATAAATTAATTCACCATTCAAACAATTTAAAGTTTGTTATGATGAAGGAACAGTTCATTAAGATATAATGCTTGACTCTCACATGTTCCTACACCGAGATGACGGTCTAGTCTATTCAGCACACAGTTGAATTGTTTGAATATGTTGTTTATCATATTATCACAGTTATATAGAAGATAACTTAGTCAGTAGCTTCAGGTGTTATGGAAGTTGTAAGCTAACAAGTACAGCAAACACTGCCTCTTGGTGTTGAACCATTTGCTGAATTATCAATGGGTCTTTATTATTTCTGAATATATATTGAGTTAGCTTCTATGACCGTTGACCCTTAACCTACAGACGGTTGGTTCAGGGTGTCACTAGTTAGCCTGAAGCTAGCTAGCTAGGTTTGCTGCAGGATGTCCCGTTAATCCTCCGGCTAAAGGACGGTAGCTATATACCTCCGGTGGGAAATACGGCGGTGGTGTTTTGTTGTTCCTGCTGTTCTTTTTACTCCTTCTTTTCCTGCCTCGTTTGCCTCTTCTCGTTCGCGACTTTTTCGACGTTTTCTTCCCGTTATTGCCGGAGCCGGAGCCCTGTCCGTGTCTGTTGTTGTGTCCGGGCGACACTGCACCACTCTCGGACAAATCCACCATCGCTGAAGCTCAGAAACTAGAGATCCCCGGGAGCCGTGTGAAGTCTAAAATATAATAATAGTAATAATAATAATGATGATGATAAAGCTGCTCTTTCGAACATCACATCTACCAGAACGCACGGCCTGCCTGCGTGAAGACCTGCGGCGGAGGATGCTCTCTCCTCAGCATCATCGACGCCATCAAGTCTGCTCTCCTTCACGAGACGCGATACAGCTTCCGGTTACAACTTTCAAAATAACTTTATCAGCAGTTTACATTTCAAAGTAAAAGTACAATAGTGGTCATACTGGGTTAGTTAGACCTGAATTAGGAATAATAACACCATAAACATTCTTGGTCTCAACAAACATTGACTTTATTTTTGTTATTGTGCCACAATGATTATGACCTTTTTCTCCAGTGGTCAACATCAGGATGAATGATCTTGAATATCTTGAATCTTGTAAATTATTTATTTATTTTTCACCTTGCTAAAAACAAAAACAAAAAAAGACCCATATATTGCATGGTGATTTAGACTAGGTGTGCATACTGTGTAACTATTCACAAGGTTACAGTTTACAGGACTGTTAACACACACTTTACTCTGGACCAACAGACCACGTGTGCCAGGCTGCTATATGGCATGAAACGTAAAAGTGTGATCACTGAATTAGGGAAAGTCATTTAAAATGAAACATTTGACTATTATGAAAAAAAACGAGATTTAAGTTTTGTGTCACCGATTGTTGAAATACAGTAAATATTATCAACAGTACTCACCAGTGTTTGGCAAAGACTCCGGTCTATTGTTGAGAAAGACCTGGTGAACTTCAGACAGAAACCCAGAGACGTGTCTCGACTTCAGCCCTGCTGTCACGCTGACCGTTTTATCTGAGGAGTGTGACGTTGAAGCTCTGCTCTTGCCAGTGTTGCTCAACCTCTTATTGCAGCTTATTTGTGAGGTTTTATTGCCTCCTTCAGGTATGAACATGATTTTAGGGATATATATATATGACAGAAAGGAATTTATTTTTTAAGGAGCAAAGTGACGATGGACCTGGGTTTGTTGCAGATGTTTTACTTTTTATATTTTCAGTTGTAGAAGCACATTTTTTCAAGTTATTCAAACATACAAAACAAGACAACAGTCCCTTCGCAGAGCTCTGCAACAATCCCAGTCAGTCCAAAGTTCAGCTCAGTGCGTAGCCTATTTGTTCACCTTTTCATGCATCAAAACCTTATCAACCATTAATAAATGTAAATTTACCAAAAGCAAAACACAACAACCCTTATATTTATCCATCCTTCACTCTCTTTGTTGTGTAAAGAAGGTTTAATTCAGAAACATATCTTGTGTGATTGATAATAATAAAGCGTATTTATACAACACATATCAAAGCCAGCAGCAAAGTGTTTCACAGGCATAAAAAGAACAAAGGATAGCACACAATGCAGATAAGCACACATTTATATTTATATATATATATAAACACACATGAATAAATCTGAACATGCAAACTACAAGTAGCCTACAGATCAGATCAACAGGATGTAACTGTTTCTCTACCATTCTTAGTTTCAGGTGATTATACACTGATTAAAACATAGTTATGAATATTAAATTCCATTGCTGCCAATTAATCCCCCTAAATGTTACACACTGTTCCTTTAACATAATATCATTTGAGAAAGACATCCTCCCTGTTAACATCTATAGAGATATATAGAGAGTCCACACCAAGAAAGTAAGATCGTATATGAAAACTAAAATAACTGTAAATCAGTACAACTGCAACCTTTATCCAGTAATTTACATTCTGAAGGCAAATCAACGTATCACTGCATCGCTGATCATATTAGATAGATCTTTTAGATCTTTTTAAGAAGCCTTTCAGTAAAAAAAAACGACCGTTTATAAAAATGAAGAATACTTAAAGCTACTTTTTATGTTTATTGTAACCCTGAAGCTGTATGAGTGACACAAATGATTAAGTACTGACAAATCATATTTAGATGAAAACAAGTCACATGTGATATTATCACTAAATATGTTAATTTATTACCA
The DNA here is from genome assembly GCA_032191485.1 of Leptoclinus maculatus. Taxonomy (NCBI): domain Eukaryota; kingdom Metazoa; phylum Chordata; class Actinopteri; order Perciformes; family Stichaeidae; genus Leptoclinus; species Leptoclinus maculatus. The sequence goes on from JAVDOI010000009.1 coordinate 23,870,466, forward strand.
TAAATTACATAAAATCTTTTTATTTCAAAATTGATTTTGGTTTGTTTTTTTAATTAATTTGCATCCTCGTATTGACCGCTGTGTCATTATTGCAGTATGAAAACTTTGTCTGGTGTATATTTACACTGTGGACGTAGAAAGACTAATTTAATGCGGATATGTATTGTTGGCAATGTATTATTGTTCAATCATAAAAAAAAGATCAGGCAGTTTGATTCACAGGAGAGATGGTCAAAGGGGTGACGTTTTTACCACGATCATTAAGACCAGGGCAGAAGTATGGGAAGAGTTTCTCAGTGAAGGAGCAGCCAGTGAAGGAGTAGATAAGAGCTGCAGCATCTACGTCATAGAAGGAGACCAGACCCTCCTCATAATCCACAAACACCCCCACCTTCTGAGGCTGAGACTTCAGAGAGAGAGGGACTGGAGGGCCAGCAAGAGCTTTGTACTCATTTCCATTTCTCAAACATATGGCCCAGTAACCATTCTGAGGGCTCAGTGTGATGTGTCCCTTCCTGTTGATCGACTCTCTGGCCACTCCTAAATCCCATCCAGACTTTCCTTTAACTTGAACCTCGTAGTACAATTTCTCTGAAGAGAAACTCTGTGTTCCTAAAACACAGAGACTAGGAGAAAATCTCTGTGGATTGTCGGGGACACATTGCTGTACCGTACCAGTATGTACTTGTTTCCCATCAGCAGACAAGACGAGTTTAGGATGAGCTGAATCAGGATCAAGAGTCACATCCACTGCAAACTTCTGGATCCTCTTCAGCTCAGCTTCAAGCAGCGTCTTTATCTTTTTACTGAGCGTCTCCTCCAGCTGAGACACAGCTCTCACCACAGTCCGCTCATATGATGCCGGAGTGATGCTGACCTTTGTCCAGTCCTTGGTGGGTGGTGGATGGTGGATGTTTGAGGACTGAACACTCTGGAGAAGATGGAGGTGGTCTTCAGAGAGTGAGAGCTGAACCACCTCAGTGCTTCTCTTCATCAGCTCAGAGATTTCCTGTTCCAGCTCTTTGATGAAAGCTTCGGCCTGTTTTTCTTTTCTTTTCTGCTTCTCTTTGATCGTGTCGATGAGCTCGTTCAGGCCTCTCTCAACAGATTCCTTCAGGTCAGTGAAGACCTGAACACCTTCTGCTATCTCTCTGTCTGCATCTTCCTCACTGAGGTCGACTGAGTGTTTGATCTCCTGAATCTTCAGTCGTCTCTTCTGGATCATCTGCTGAATTTCAGCCTCTGTCTTCTTCAGCTCCACCTTCTTTCCTTCATATTCTTCTTTCAGAGGAACAACATCATGCGTCTTATGATCTAAAACAGTGCAAAGCATGCAGACAAATGTCTGGTCGGTCTTACAGAACAGCTCCAGAGGTTTATCGTGCTTCGTACACATCCTGTCTTCCAGGTTCTCCACAGGGTCGATCAGCTGATGTCTTTTCAGGCCTGACATTGTCAGATGAGGCTCCAGGTGAGTCTCACAGTAGGAGACCAGACACACCAGGCAGGACTTCAGGGCCTTCAGTTTGGTTCCAGTGCAGACGTCACAGGGAACTTCTCCTGGTTTGGACTCTTGTTGCTCTGAGCTGCTGGTTTTCTGTTGAGTTGACTGTCTGAACTGAGCAACCATCTCAGAGAACAAAGTGTTGACCCTCAAATCCGGTCTTGTGTTATAAACCTCTTTACACATGGGACACTGGCATCTGTCACTAGTATTCCAGTGTTCATTAATGCAGTTTTTGCAGAAGTTGTGTCCACATGGTGTGCTGACTGGATCAGTGAACACATCCAGACAGATGGAGCACAGAAACTGATCTTCAGATGACAGATTGCTGGCAGCAGACATATCTACACACTGAGAACAAAAGAGAAAGCGTGACTAAAAACGATTTTAGTACATCATTAATAATTAGATTTTTAGTTTCATTTGACTTAACTTCTTGTCAGTCTTCACTTAAGGTCATCTGACCAGTGTCATAATAGCATTAAAAGAGTGTAACTTCCTGTTTGATCAGAGCTGTGAGTTTTGTGTTAAAGCTGTTGAAACACAGTAAATATTATCAGCTGCACTCACCAGTGTTTGTGTCAGTTGTTCAGAAAGTCCTGACGAACAAAGTGTAGTATTTCTTCACACAGAAACACAGAGACTTGTCTCGACTGCAGCTCTGCTTCACTCTGACAAACATTAAGTTTCACTTCAGGAACGTGACGTTGAAGCTCCGCCTCTTACAGCAGCTCTGTTTGTGAGGTTGTGTTTCCTCCTTCAGGGTTAGACATGAGTTTAGTTACAGACATTTGGCAGAAGACGAGTTTATTCCTTTTCCTGCAGCCACCAGAACCCTTTTCACAAAAAGAAGTCAGTCCTACATGTAAAAATATATGTTTGGATCGGCAGGAAACAAAAGTCCCTTTACAGTCCTCTTCAGCTCTGCAACAATCTTACTGTCAGTCCACAGTTCAGCTCACTGTTTGTCCTGTAATGTTGTAACCTTCTCCTGTTGATATTGGTTACTAAATCAGACCAGGAAGTTGAATAGTGTGCAGTCTGTTCATGCCTTTAACAAACGCTCCTCCCTGTGATGTGTGCTGTGCTGACATCTACTGGTCACAGGAGGGAAACACACCACACCTGTGAACACTTTGGTCATTTTATAGACAAGACTCCAGTTTTAAAATAAAAACTTCAACGGCTTCTTCTTCTGCACAGGATTTTATTGCAGTGATTCTTTACAGCAGAGTCATTTCATTCATTACAAAACATGTTTTCATTCACTTCACAGCATCTGTTGTAGTCCCTGACACATATCAACCTTTTCTGTCTTTTAGGAATGAGGTTGAGGACTCAGTGCTGGACTAGGTCACTGCTATAAAATAACCTGTCATGGAAACCTTTTAAAACCAACGTAATCTGGTAATTATAGAACTCAAACACAGGCTGAACAGCCATCCAAAGAGCTTCATGTAAAACATTCAAAAGAAAATAATGAAAGAAAAGAAAAGCCAACGAAATGCTAATTATAATAAATGTATATCAGTACCATTATATCCAAAGCCCAGGAATTTACATACTATAATCAATATTATTCATCACTACATTGTTGAGTATATCAGTAAACAAATCTATACATTTCTCTTTAAGAAGCAACATCATAAACAAATAATCCACATTTTAACAGTGAACTCTTCCAGTTCATGTTCTCACTTCTTATGACACACTGAGTGACAGAATAACACAAAAGAGAAAGTAATGAACAATCACATCCAGATGAAAACAAGTTGACACCAAACATTACCACTCAATATGTACATTTGTTACCATAAATGATAACACATCTTCATCCACCTGTTATTGTTTGTTTAGTTCTTATGTCTTTAATTGAATCACATCCTCGTGATGACTGTATGAAAACTTTGTCTGCTATATATTTACTTTGTGGACATGATATGGAAAGATTAATTCAATATGTGTATGTTTCGCTGGCAACGCTTCATTGTTCAATTAGTTGCCGATCATGAAAAAAGATCAGACAGTTTGATTGACAGGACAGATGATCAGAGGGGCGGAGTTTTGACCACCATCATTCCTACAGGGACTGAAGAATGGGAAGAGTTTCTCAGTGAAGGAGCAGCCAGTGAAGGAGTAGATAAGAGCTGCAGCATCTACGTCATAGAAGGAGACCAGACCCTCCTCATAATCCACAAACACCCCCACCTTCTGAGGCTGAGACTTCAGAGAGAGACGGACTGAAGGGTGAGCAAGAGCTTTGTACTCATTTCCATTCCTCAACTATATGGTCCAGTAACCATCTTCAGGTATCATTTTGACTAGGCCCTTCCTGTGGACCGACTTGCTGACCACTCCTAAATTCCATTTAGGCTTCCCTTTAACCTGAACCTCAAAGTAGAATCTGCCTGTGGAGACACTCTGCTTTCCTAAGACAAAATTATAATGAGAAAATCTCTCTGGGTTGTCTCGGAGATTCTTCTTCACATTACCATGTTTCACTTGCTTCCCATCATCAGACAGGAGGAGTTCAGGATGAGCTGTATCAGGATCAAGAGTCACATCCACTGCAAACTTCTGGATCCTCTTCATCTCAGCCTCATCGAACAGCTTCTTCATCTCTCTACTGAGCGTCTCCTCCAGCTGATGCAAAGCTCCCACCACAGTCCCCTCATATGACGGTGGATGGACGCTGACCTCTGTCCAGTCCTTGGTGGGTGGAGCAGCTGTCAGGTACGGGAAGCTTTGGAGGAGGTGAACGTGGTCTTCAGAGAGTGAAACCTGCACCACCTCAGCGCTTCTCTTCTTCAGCTCAGAGATTTCCTGTTCCAGCTCCCTGATGAAAGCTTCGGCCTGTTTCTGTGTCGTTTTCTGCTTCTCTTCTATCGTTTTGATGAGCTCGTTCAGGCCTCTATCAACAGACTTGTTTAGAGCAGTGAAGACCCGAACACTTTCTGCTACCTCCATGTGGGCATTTTTCTTAATACGCTTCACTGAGATTTTAAACACCTGAATCTTCAGTTGTCTCTTCCGGATCATCTGCTGAATTTCAGCCTCTGTCTTCTCCAGCTCGACCTTCTTTCCTTCATATTCTTCTTTCAGAGGAACAAACTCGTGCGTCTTGTGGTCAAAAGCAGGGCAGTGTGTGCAGACACACATCTGGTCGGTCTTACAGAACAGCTCCAGAGGTTTATCGTGCTTCGTACACATCCTGTCTTCCAGGTTCTCCACAGGGTCGATCAGCTGATGTCTTTTCAGACGTGAAGCTGTCAGATGAGGCTCCAGGTGAGTCTCACAGTAGGAGGCCAGACACACCAGGCAGGACTTCAGGGCCTTCAGTTTGGTTCCAGTGCAGACGTCACAGGGAACTTCTCCTGGTTTGGACTCTTGTTGCTCTGAGCTGCTGGTTTTCTGTTGAGCTGACTGTCTGAACTGAGCAACCATCTCAGAGAACAAAGTGTTGACCCTTAAATCTGGTCTTGTGGTAAAAGCCTCATTACACAAGGGACACTGGCACTTGTATTTAGTGCTCCAGTGTTTAGTGATGCAGTTCATGCAGAAGTTGTGTCCACATGGTGTGCTGACTGGATCAGTGAACACATCCAGACAGATGGAGCATCGAAACTGATCTTCAGACAGCAGACAGCTGACAGCAGACATATCTACACACTGAGAACAAAAGTCAAAGTATGATCAAATGTTTTGCTACACATGTCATTTTCATTTGTATAAAAAGATTTTAAAGTATGATAACTGCAATATTTAAAAAAACATCTTATTGAATCCTATGTTCCCTTCACTGAGATTAGACCAGTGTCAGTATGATATGAAAAGAGTGTAGCTTCCTGTTTGCTTAGAGCTGCAAGTTTTGAAACACGGTAAATATGATCAGCTGCACTCACCAGTATTTGGGTCAGTTGTTGAGAAAGACCTGACGAACTCAGTTTAATATTTCTTTAGACAGAAACACAGAGACTTGTCTCGACCGCAGCTCTGCTGTCACTCTGAAAAACATTAGGTTTCATTTATGGAATGTGACGTGGAAGCACCGCCTCTTACAGCAGCTCTGTTATTGGAGGGTGTGTTTCCTCCTTCAGGGTTAGACATGAGTTTAGTTACAGACATTTGGAGCAGGATAAGTTTAACCTATAGGGATACGTTTTACTTGCTTTATCTTCTCTTGTCTGTTGTGTGAGTTCATTGCGGCTACCACAAAAAAAAGGTCAATCCCACACCAAAATATATCTTAGGTACAGCAAAGAACAGCAATCAACTACAGTCATCCACAGCTCTGCAACTATTTGACTGTCAGTTCACAGTCCAGCTCACTGTTTATCCTGTAATGTTCAAAATGTCTCGTGCAAATCTTGTATTTTCTTCTTGTTGCTAAATCAGAGGAGGAAGTTGAAACTCTCCTCCCTCTAAATGGAGCTGTTATCATATCTGGTGGTCACAGGAGGGAATCACATCTGACTCATCTCAGAGAAGAAGACACCAGTTTCAAAATAAAATGCTTCAGCATTACATTAATGAGCTTCATAATAACAGTTAGTGGTGTATCCAAAGATCATCGTCAGATGATCAGAATCAGCTTTATCAGCCAAGTATGTGTACGTAAGCAAGACATCTGACTCTGATTTATTGTAGGTCTCAATGTACACACAGACTTATCATTGATTAATCTGCTGATTATTTTCACAAAGAAATTTGATGATTCACTTTATCTATTTACCTTCAGAAACAACAACAAAAATAAGTATAACATGAAAATACTCAAGTAAAGGTGGAGTAGGCCTACTTCTACAAGGTTACTTCATTCTCATTGGTCTCATTTATGTTCTAATTATGTACACAAAATCGATATAGAGCTAAAAACAAAAAGCTGGACAAAGATACAACATAAACATTTAACTACTTTGTACATAAATAAGTAATAAACGTAAAGAAAGAATATTAACTAAGTAAAAAAATAAAGAATCCACACTAACTAAAACATAACTATAACTAAAAATAGTATATATATATACAGACAGAATCATTTTTATTGCACGGTGTATTTATATTGCAAACATTAATGCCATTTGTAAACAGTAAGACAACACTTGAGTAAATCTACCCAGATATATATCATTTTACACTGTCATGAAGTGTTTTGGGAGACCATAAGTTGTATTTGAACTGAAGATTTTAACCAGCACACATTTATCACAAACGAAACGTTTTATTTTGAAAAGTGGTGCCGGAAGTACGACACATCTTTGTTTTGCTAGCTAACTTGATGCTAAATAAGGAAGCTGGTGAACAGAAACTTCTCCAATTATGTACCGTCTTAAATCAATGACCCCGGTTCTGTGGGGGCAGTTAGAGGTCTAAATGTCTGCGTGAGGGTCTTCAGACACTCACTTCACCGACCCACTCTGATTTATTTGCGGTCACTGCGGATGCTAACTTCGGCTAGCCTGAAGCTAACGTCACCGTAGCTCCTAACTGAGCTGACAGAAAGAAATTACTACTGATTCTTGCTTGTTTTTTTATTTTATTTCCCCCAACTGGTGCACCACCACCAGCACAGTCAGTGAGTGATGTGGAAAGTAACTTTACAAGCGCTCGGTGTTTTGCTGTTGGCCTGGTTCTTCTTCGGGAACTCTGTTCTCGGTTGGTTTCAGCAAAACAACGTAAAACCCCAAACGCAACACAGCGAGGATCCGAGCGGAGCCTCGTCTGACAGCCAGGACCAGAGCTGCTTCTGCCACGTAAGTGTAACATTAACCGAGCAGTGCTTGTGTAGAACCTTTATATTCAAAGCGACGTTGTTACGGTTTTTATAATGTTATGTTCAGCTTTTAAAACGTGGCAATTACGACACGACAACAGCTAGCATTCAAGGAAATCTTCTAGCATTTTCTACTGTCGCCTTAAAGTGACATCACCGTGTTTGTGTGTGACGCTAGGTAGCAGCGACACTCTACTGTCGCTGTGTTTGAAAGTCACATTAATACTCTATTTAGGCTTCTGTCCGTTATGATATATAAGTTTAGCCTTTATATATTATATATATATATATATATATATATATTATATTACATTGTCTTCATATGAATATTTACTCAAATTGAAGCTTTTCATAAAAATAAAAAAAATAGTGACGACGATTCAAAAAATACAATTTAAATATTCAGAATCAAACGTCTTGAACTCAAGACACAGATGATTATTTTTCAGCCAAACTGCTGTTATTGCCATTACTAAGTAGAACAGCGTGGTGTACCGCGATTGGCTGCTGCAGAGCTCCCGCCTCTTGCTCTCCCGTGGGAGTTGTAGTCTTTTGCGCCACACCCAACATTCTCCCAGCGGCCTCAGCCCCGGAAAAGGACTACAAACTGGGAGGCGCTGGCGGAGAGGGGCGGGGTTAAGTGTTTGACAGCTGATTGTTTGGAGGCGTGGCCTCTAGATCGCGTAGGACTGGAAAATGACAGCTCAGCCCTCAGACAGAGCTGCTGCTGCCGCTGTTGTGACATCTGGGCGCCAAGTTCACTGAGAGGAAGTTTTTAATTTGGAGTTGAAACACAGAAAACAGAAGTAGAGACGCAGAAAGATGCTGAGAGGGATATGCCTCTTCCTGCCTTTCGTGGTGCTCGGTGGACAGCTGCACTCAGAGGTTTGGTTCATTGTGATGAAGTTTTGTACTTTACTGAGGCTTTCCAGGTGTTTGTGAACGGCCGAGGGGCAGAATGTGACACATGTCTGACTCACTGCAATACCAGAAAAAAGGGAAGTGCTTAATGCGACAGGTCTATCAGTTTATAAGAATGGCTCTGAATAGAAGGAGCCTGTATATGTAATAAATAGGCACTAACTGTTGGTAAAATAGGAACTTCTTTGAAAGAAAAGCTCAATTTAAGCCCAACTCAAAAATAATCCCTTTTTCAATTGTTATTGGAAACTTCATAACTTTTTCAATGTTTGCCCGTTGACCAATTTCTAATTTTTGCATGTTAAATTCTGTTAGCAATTAATTGGTTACATTTCCATGAAAAATATCAGTCATATGAAGTTTACATTACTTACTTACTTCACTGGGTGATGATGAAATGCTGACATGGTCCTTTTACACAGCGCTTCTGTTTCTGCCAAAAACCAAAAGAGACACGTAGAGTAACGACGCTTTGAATGGACTTTGAATGGACTTTGAATTACTACTCAGTAACACATGAGGTACTGTGTTGAATGCTGTTTTAACTTATTTACTTTAGAGCTGAAACAATTAGCCAGTTAATCAGCCAAAAAATGACAAAAATAGGTCCTTTTTAATAGACCAAACAATCTGGTTTTAGATTATAAAATGCACTCAGCGTTTGTGTTCTTTGTCCACTTAAACCAGGTGTGTGCAGTGGATTCAGACTACAGGTGGAACAGAGTTAACTCGTAAGCCAATCCAAAGCCTGCTCACCACACCCGGGTGGTGCTAACGCCTCCCCCCCCACCTTTAACGCCTTCCTCTGATTACTAAACTCATCGAGGCTCTCAGATTTTACACTCTGGTCGTTCAGTTGCTCCTCCGGTCTTTAGGAGTTTAAAATGTGTGCAGGTGGAGGTGTGACTGATGTATGTGTGGGTTCAGGTAACAGCGGTGGATGTATTATGTATGGACGAGCAGCCGGCGGCGGTTCGTCTGTCTGCTGGCCTCCTGCTGTTGAATTGGAGGCGGAGCTTCAGCGGTGAAGCAGGCGGAGGTGTTAGTGTGCTGCAGATCAACGTGTAGAAGCAATGAAGATATTAATACAACTTTATTTATACATCGCATTCATCTATCACAATATAGAATACAATCAGAAAACAACACGTAGGCTGAAGGCAATGAATTGAATGACAATGTGTGTTGTAGGTGAGCTTAAAATCCAGTTGGAGGCAATTTAGAAAATTACTTTATCTTTTCTGAAGTCATATTTCTACTGCAGATGTTTCCATTTTAGTTTTTTTAAATATTTTTTTACTACTTCAGAGCACTGCAGCAGCAATGTAATGTAGACAAATATGTTATACTCCATAAAGTGATGACAAATTAAATACAAAATAAAATAAATATTCTAATTAGGGCTGCAACTTACTATTATTTTCAGAACATAATTCATCATTGAAGTGAATGTTTGGCTGTTTTGCTTGAAAAATAACAAACGATTAATCGATCATCAAAACAATTGTCTCCTTCAGTTAATTAATTAATTAATACAACTGAGAGAAAAATATAAATGATGCATATACAGTATCTTATATACTATACACAGTATTGATTTAACTCTGCATGTTGAGTATCAATAACACGGAGGATTTATTTTAAAGGTACAAAGATATAACTGTAGAATACGGATGTGATGAAGATGAGTGAAAACATGTTCTGTGAAAATGTGACCAGTTATTAAAGTTGTTACTGCCTAAGCATCTACATTAGTTTGTGCTTATTGTTCGGTGGTCTGTTGTTTGAGAGAAGGTGTCACCTCTCAGTCAGTAACAGCCGGTTTGTCTCCGCTCTGCTTCAGCTGACGGGCGTCCTGGACGACTGCTTCTGTGACGTGGAGAGCATCGACGTCTTCAACAACTTCAAGCTCTACCCTCGAATCAAGAGGCTGACGGAGAAAGACTACTTCAGATACTACAGGGTAGGAGCTGCACCGTCACTGTGACACCATGGGACCCACTATGGTATTAGTACGGATCTCACGTAGTGTCCGAAATACTTTCCAGCACTTTATATGATGAAAAGGGAAGAAACTCATATTTTATAATGTCAGAAATGGTCGAATTCTGGGGATAGTCATATTTTTACTGCACCATTTCCAGAGCGAACGGTTAATATTGTAATTCTGTATTGTTTGTTTTTGTTTACTGTACTTTGGCTCACAGTGAGCAACTCATTTGCATTTTCTTCCCCCTTTATTCTCGCTAACTAGTAGAAGAAGAAGTGTTGTTGTTGTTCCCTGTAAACTGCAGTAAACTTTTCCTAGCTAGAAGAAGAAGAAGAACAACATCTGGATGACTGTGGAACATCTGTAAAATCATCGTATTTCACAGTCAACTTTCCTTTATAAACATGCAGCATGTCTCTCCCTCGGTTGGCCTGACACGGAGTAGCTTAGAAACAATGACAGGTGTTAACAAGGAGAGGCTGTTCCCAGTTATTCAGGTTCATGCTGTTCTTAAACAAAACCGTGTGTGTGTGTGTGTGTGTGTGTGTGTGTGTGTGTGTGTGTGTGTGTGTGTGTGTGTGTGTGTGTGTGTGTGTGTGTGTGTGTGTGTGTGTGTGTGTGTGTGTGTGTGTGTGTGTGTGTGTGTGTGTGTGTGTGTGTGTGTGTGTGTGTGTGTGTGTGTGTGTGTGTGTGTGTGTACGTACGTCTGGAGATATCAGAGGTTATGTAAAAAAAAGAGAAGAAGAGCAGCAGTTTTACTTTTTAGTCACATTTATCCGTTTGTTACGACGCTGTTACTGAACAGGAAGGACGACCAATGTGTTTATGAAGTATTGTGAAATACTTCAACAGTTGCAACAGTAGTTCACGAGCCAATACTGTGAGAGGAGGAGGTTTTACTTTAACTACAGTGTTGAACTAGTATTTAGTATTTAGTTGTTTGTTGTCGAGATCATCCCAGAGGTGTTTTTAAGCAGTTATTTGACTAATTCTGCTCTGTGAGAATGATAAAAAGAGCAACTTCAGCAGAGATTCAGTTACTATCAGACCTGACTTCTTGCCATGAGTTTTAATAAATACAAGAAATATTATACCATAAAAGTGTATACTTTGTGCTTAATAATAAGCTACAATATCTTTGTGAACACATATAATTCACATATAATATTTGTCGGCATTGAGCCGTCTGTGTGGAGGATTGTTAACGACTGACTCCAGAACGTTGTGAAGTGTAGAGTTCACCGATCACCAGCCTTCACATGTTCACGTCTAACGGCAGAATGCATCTCGAGCACATCATCGGATTAACAAACAGACTCCGAAGACGCGCTCACACCAGCTGAGCTACCGGTCTGACAGTAAAGTGAGGCGAGGCAGATTGTTTGGATCCAAACATTTTTTTAAAAAAAGGGACTCGACCCGCTGCTGACTCGTTGAAACGTGAGCTGCGATGCTGAGTGCTGTGTCATCGTGTGAAGCGGACAAACACCTGCTCGTTAATCAGCTGCAGCTGGGTCCGGTTGTGGAGACGGCGGTCGTCGTCGCTGTGAGGCTGGAGTAACCTTCAGTGAACTAAAACCACAGCTCCGGGTTTCATCGGGTATTAAATGAGCTTCTCCGTCCTGTGAGAGGATGAATGACTCTGATGACTCGCATCGTTCTGTCTCCCATGAATGAAGTAACCTCATCCTCACCGTGTTATTAGCTCATGATTATTTTCATTGTGGATTAATCTGCTGATCATTTTAGTTTGTAAACACTTTTTTTAACAGTGAAATTTGTCCAACCAACAGTCTAAACCTCAAAGTTATTCAAAAAATTATTGTAATAACTAAAAAGGAAAAGCAGCAAATCTGTGAAGCTGGAAGCATTAATGTCTTTACATGAATAATAACTAAACGGGTTAATTGATTAACGGACTAATTGTTTCAGCTCTGCTTGTGTTCGGTAGTTTAATTTACAGCAAAATATCATGTTTCATAAACTCTAAATGAACTCAAGCTGTCAAATATAAATGGTGGAGTCAGAATATACAGTAGCATGAAACGGAAATACTCCAATAAACTACAAGTAGCTCAGGTTTCTACTTCAGTGCAGTAAATGAATGCAGTCCTACTTGCTTAGAGAAAGGTCACAATAATACTGAGATGAAGTTGGTTTAGTTGAACCCGACATTAAGTAATAATCTAATAATAATAATATATATAATCTTCTCTTCTGCAGGTGAACTTGAAGCGACCGTGTCCCTTCTGGTTGGAGGACGCACATTGTTTCATCAAAGACTGCCATGTGGAGCCCTGTCCAGAGGTGAGAGGTCAACCACACACACACACGCCTCATATTAATATTAATAATAACACAGTATATCTTAATTACACAGCACTTCTCTGGATACTCAAAGATGTCTTACATGACACATTATATAACCTGTAAAAAAAGCAGTTTAACATCTGTCTGCTGATTAAATGACTGCAGTGGTGTTTTTGATAATAATAATAATAATAATAATAATAATAGTTTATTTATGGAGCACTTTTCAAACAAGAAGCACCTGAAAATGATTGAATGAAGACAACGATTGGACATGTTGAGTAAACACAGGTTGTAGTCTGTTAGTACTTTTATATTTGGTTATTAATAGTGAGTTAAACAGCGTTTCATACGTTTGTGTATCTGTTTGCATAAAGCGGTCTCTTATTGTTTGTCTCTGGTGTCTCACAGAGTAAGCTCCCGGTGGGCATCAAGTCTGGGAACTACAACAAGGTGAGAACGTTACTGAAGACTAACTGTCATACAGGCATTACCCACAATCCCTTGTGTTACTTAATACTGCCACAGGGAAGATGATAATCTCATAATATATACACATCTTAATACACAATTCAACTGATTATCATAACGTTTTAGAGTTCCAGTGCAGATATGAAATACACATTTTCTAGATGACTTTGTTCTTCTGCTGAATTCTGCGTCACGTTTCGCTGAATAGAACTCGATTTAATAAATCAGCAGTTATACAAATATGAAAGCTGCGTCGTTAAGGCAGACGAGCTTTATCTGATAAATGTTTATTCACTTCACATGGAGCTGAAATCATCACCACGTGATGTTAAATCGCTGAATTAGTTCATGTCTGTTTATGAGTCGCACAAAAATCCTGAGTTATCTTTTAGAAGACGTATTGGGGACTAGTTTCAGCGGCGGATTAATCCACATTGGTGCTCTGACCAGTATTGGTGGCAGCAGGACGGTGTGAGTGAAACTATACGACAGTATGTTCATGATGTGTTTGTTTGATACACACATTACAGTGAACATCACCAGATGAACCAGACGGACTTCATAGCTGTTCATCTCTGGAAAACAAACTCTGTTTAACTTGTTTAATGGAGTTTAGGACCAGCTGTGTTTGTTCCAGCACTTTCTGTCTCATTAGCTGATTCAGTAAAGACACACACACACACACACACACACACACACACACTCACTCAACTTATCTGCTCCGATAGTTTCCACGTAGAGAGCGAGGGCCGAGTGTTTGCCAGCTCTTGGCTGGCGGCCTGATGTTTGTCTTGTGGTGACCCAGAGGTGTTTGGACATCTGCACACGTCTCAGTCCAGGTCGAACGTGTCTCACTGACCGTCGGCCGGGAAACTGTTACGGTCACTGTGCCACCTCAGCAGTGTGTGAGGAAAGTCTACAGGAGAGAATGAATCCTGACCGACACATCTGGCTCGAGGCTTTCAGTGATACGTCACCGTGAATCTATATTTTGCATATTAGAACAAGTGACTGTTGTGGTCACAACAGACCTGTTTACTGTTAATAACTGTAACGTATATTTTAGTTTTAACCAAACGCAATAACAGCTTCTCCTCCTGCTCCCTCTCAGCTCCACCGTTTTCTCAACACACTCTGAATGAACGTTTGTGTTGATGCTAACATAAGAGATTAAACCATCAGGTTATCAGTTATCAGATCAATTCTGCCGGTTCAGACTGTTCTAATCTTGTTTGGCTGCTTTTGCTCAGACACAACACAATCTACCCTCACAGATGTTCATAAGCAGTGAAACAAACCTATTGTTCACTTCAATGTGTGGTGTACTTGGTCTGGTATGACCAGTAGCTTATGGTGGCTAATGTTAGCAAACCTTCAGTAGCAGATAGCTTCATATTGAACAGACGGATATGAGATCCTCTCTTCTAACTCTCTGCAAGAAAGCAAATATCTGTATTTCTTTAACTATTTTTGATAAGGGGACGTCTGTTTTATTGTTATTTTATGAGAAAACTTCAACTTGTTAGCAAGTCACTACAATAAAACAATTACACCGTGGCTGTTGGGGGGGCAGTACACATGCGCATACATGGAAGCAAAAATATACCGTCAATTCATGCAGAGAATATTAAGCCTGGGACAAAGCTGGAACTTTTTCTAATGTTTTCTCCACTACAATATGAACTCTAATGTTCAGTGGACAGGCGACGCTTTGTGTGACCGCGTTAATCAGACCAGACCGAGGCTGCATCCCATAATGATGATGGGCCCACAGCCTCAAATGTTGTTTTTTTACGGAAAAACACCGCTTTCCCAACAGCTGCTCTAAACACACAGCGCTCAGAGGTGATGTCACAATGCAAACACGGCGTCACACAGAAGGCCACCCAGGCATGGATGTCCACCGCAGGAATAGACACGGTTGTGTTTATCAGACACAGAATAAAGTATTTAAACTGCTTGGACTTTGAGAAAGTGGGACATTTTAAATATCCAACGTTTAATCTAGATTAATAATCTGCAGATTACGCGATAATGAAAATACGTGTAGCCCTAAAACGCGCAAGTGTTCCTCTAACTAACGGCCTCTCTTCTCTCTGCCTCCAGTACTCTCATGCAGCGAACACGGATTCGGACGTGACGGAGTGTGAACAGGCCAAAGAGCTGGGCGCCATCAACAGCACCCTGAGGTGACACCACAGCCCTCCTCCCGTCCGCGTTATCTGCCCGGCTGAAGTCTCTTTTCATTCAGTCAGCTGCAGCTGATGGTGACCAGGTCCAACATGCCAGCAGCGTCTGGCTGGCAGCTGCTGGGAGTTTCTCAGCAGACTGACCTCCGTCGTGGAAAACACGGAGGGGTTATCGCGAGTTGATACAAAATGAGAGAACGCGGATAAGTTAGTGCTGAGGCAACGAAGATAATACGACTCTCTTCATGTTAAAAAAAACCTGCTCGACTCGCTCGACTCGGAAGTCTAAAAATAACCTCAGTGGTGAACAGACTTTCATCCTCTGTGTACGATCACATAGAGTCTCGTACATGTATTTATTAACGCCTCTCTCAACATGAGCTGCTGCATGTTTTACATTTGAAGTGATCTGATGAATCTCTTCCATCAGTAATCAGAGAGACGCTGTGGATCCCTGACGTTTAATTATACCTTAAAAAGCAACAAAGGGGGTCGTTTTAAACTAAAATTCTCTTTTTTTAAAATGTCAATATGTTCATTTTTGATCGTGTTGTTATCGATATCTATTTGGTTCCTGCTGCCTCGCCACAGTTTCTCCTCAGTGTTCAGTAAAGTTGTCTTTACTTCCTGTTTCAGTAACCAGAGTAAACAGGCGTTCGCTGACTGGGCGAGACACGACGACGCTCAGGACTACTTCTGTGAGCTGGATGGTGAGGACTCACTCTGTCCGTCCAACACACAACACGTCTGTTAAAGATGGAGCCCTGCCCGAGCTTTAATCTAAACGCCACCATCGCAACACATGTTCTACTTGTACACTGAAATATCTAAATCTAACTGATGAAATCTGCTGATCACGTTCCATTAGATGCTCGTGACCTCATGGTTTACACACCACAACAAGCCTTCAGTCCATTAAAGTCTGTTTTGTGTGTGTGTGTGTGTGTGTGTGTGTGTGTGTGTGTGTGTGTGTGTGTGTTAGATGAAACCTCTCCAGATTCTGAGTATGTGGATCTGCTGCTGAATCCGGAGAGATTCACTGGATACAAGGGTCCTTCAGCCTGGAGAGTCTGGAATAGCATCTACGAGGAAAACTGCTTCAAGTGAGACACACACACACACACACACACACACACACACTTCTTGGCCATTTCCAATATTTTGAAACTCTGACCTGCTGATTTTCTTTCTAAGAGTTGTACTTGTCAGATTGATTCAGACTCTCTGAGGTTCTGATGCAATGAGTTCCTCATAATGTTCCTCGTCCCTAGAAAAGGTTCCTGCGGTCTAAAGTCAGTTTAAACCTTTTGTATTATTGATTGGTTTGGACATCTACATCTCTCCGTACTTGGTACATATTTCCAGCTCTGTGTTTAATTGTGTTGATGTGTTGTTGAGAGAAGTGTTTAGTTAACACATTACTGACGGCTCTAAAATGTCTCTAAAAGAACATGTACGAGGAAGTGACTTCAGCTCTGTCTGCGTTTTATCTTCTAACAAATGAACAAATATCAAGTTGAAAATCTGCCTCTTGACAGTTTGACTGTAAACCTGAGATGATTATTGATCATTACTAATACAAAATATTTTCGTCGACAGGCCCAGATCAGTGTACCGACCTCTGAACCCTCTGGCTCCGAGCAGAGGTGAGTCCGCTTGTTAACAGAGAGATGTGACGGAAGCTGTTTGTAGAAATCTCTAATCCACATCTTTACCCATAATGCCTCACACCAGACAGGAAACACAGCCCATTAACCGTAACGTACCGATGTGTCTTAGAGGTGTTAACCAGAATGGTTTATCTTTAGACATTTTCTTTTTCTATGTCCAATGGGCATCCTGTAACTCTACTTATACAACATAATTACATAAATATTTAAAGAACATAGTTATAATGCAAAAGGTTTTACAATCGTTTGGTACAACCCTTCTGTACTATGTGGATGATATTGTATTTAATCTGTCCCGATTAGAATACACAACTCAAATATATCATTTTAATTTTCACATTTGTCTGTTTGACTCCTGATCCAGAAGTGTCTGTAGAATCACAAACTAGAAACTGCAGCTGAGACATTAACCTTCTGCTCTGTTTATTTCTTTATTTATCTTTTGCATCTTTTACCGAGTGTGTGTGTGTGTGTGTGTGTGTGTGTGTGTGTGTATATATATATATATATATATATATATATATATATATATATATATATATATATGTGTATATATATATATATATGTATATATATATATATATATATATATATATGTATATATATGTTCTTTTATTAATAGAACAGATCTAACAGCTTTGTTCTCTTTGTCTTTCTGTGTTCAGGAGACGACGATGGTGAGTAAAACTTCACTCTCTTCACGTGAATGTATTTTTAGTTTGAGTGTCGAATAAATATAATAATATAGTTTTGTTTTTGTGTCGCTCACATTGCAGGAGAGGTTTTCTACAAGTGGCTGGAAGGTGAGTTCCTCCTCGTGTCTTTTATATCTTTCTTCTCAAAGGGAACATTCTTCAACAGACCCGTCACCTTTAAGTTCACACACACTTCCTTTCTAAGCCTTCGCTTCCTGCCAGCTCCTGACCTAGAAAACAAACGTTGCATCTTTCGTGTGATCTAAGAGTGTGACAAGTGAAGCTTTTCTATCTTTTCATTTCATGGATTTCGTTCGTCTGTGTGCATTTAAAAACAACAGCAGACACTTTGAGGTTAGCTCTCCATCGCCGTCCTTCATCTGGAGCTCAAACACTCTGATCTGATGAAAGATATCAGTTTCCTGTCGTCTGCACCTCGAGCTGACAGCAGCAGCTGCTCTTATCTCCTCCGTCAGAGTTCGTTGGGTACAAAGAGGCCAAAAAGCTTTCACTCGCCCAATCTGTGGTGATTTAATCCTTGGATTAATAAAACATGTCCTCTTCACTCTTGTCTCTCTGCGTCTTCAGGTTTGTGTTTAGAGAAGAGAGTTTTCTACCGACTCATCTCGGGCCTCCACAGCAGCATCAACATCCACCTGTGTGCCGAGTACCTGCTGGACGGTACGTCAATCTGATCTCAGAGCAGTTGTTTGTGTGTTTGATTCTCTTGTTGATGCAATATCTGACTTTCAGCACGGACCCCCAAATCGATACCTTACTTTGAGAAAAATAAACACTTTTCTACAAAATCCTTTTTCATTGAACAAAAGAATCCAAACGCGATGACCTCACTCACCGCCAGGCTGCTTTAACTCTGTCAAAAGGGCTAAATAACAATCTGGTAACCCTAAAGATTAAACATTAATCGGTGACTTTTCGTTTTTCTTGTTTGGTCCCTCAGAGGGTTGGGGCCGCTCGGTGTGGGGCCCAAACGTTCAGGAGTTCCGGCAGCGTTTCGACACGGCGGAGACGAAGGGCGAGGGCACGCGGCGGCTGAAGAACCTCTACTTCCTGTACCTGATCGAGCTGCGGGCGCTCTACAAGGTGGCTCCGTACTTCGAACGAGCGTTCATCAACCTGTACACGGGAAACATGGCGGAGGACGGAGCCACCAAGGACCTGCTGCTGCAGGTCTTCAACGAGATCAGGTAAGACGGGTATACATTTAGATGCTTATACTATTATTCTTTTACTTCAGTAAGATGTTGATATCTTACTACCTTTACTGGAGTAACAGATCGAGATACTTCTTTAACCTCTGCTCATAGACTAACCGCTCCCTTTGTCTTCCAGAGCTTTCCCAATGCACTTTGATGAGAAGTCCATGTTCGCCGGACACAAAATCGAAGCCAAAATGTTAAAGGTGAATCCAAAACCTGATCATCCAACATGCAGAGCGACCAATCGCTCTCTGTGTGTGTGATACCCAACGCTGTTTGTCTTTGTGCTTTCAAACCGAGCAGGTGTTTAGTCTGTGGTGTGTTTGCTCTCTTTTCAATGCTAAAAAACATGCGTGTGTGTGTGTGTGTGTGTGTGTGTGTGTGTGTGTGTGTGTGTGTGTGTGTGTCTGCTCTCTTTTATCCTTCAGGAGGAATTCCGCCTCCATTTTAAAAACATCTCCAGGATCATGGACTGCGTCGGCTGCAGTAAATGTCGCGTGTGGGGAAAACTGCAGGTGAGCGCACTTCCCTGTGTCTCTGCTCTGCTCTGTGGGTTTAGACTCACTGATGTGTGTTTGCTTCCACATAATTATGTTGAATTATTTCTATAAACATCAGACAGAGACAGAGAACTGGTTCCAGACCTCTGAATCAACGCTCGCCTTTTAAACCGTGTTCGGTGATTCTAAAGAGATCTTTGTTCACGTCTAAAAACGGTGAAATTGTCTCTTTATATTGTATAGTCGTGACATCACAACCGTGTTTGTTGTGCGATGCACCGTAACGCTTTTCCTTCCGTTGTGTGCTGTGTGCAGACTCAGGGCCTCGGTACAGCTCTGAAGATCCTCTTCTCCGAGAAGGAGATCCAGAACCTCCCTGAACACAGCCCCTCTAAAGGTTTCCAGCTGACTCGACAGGAGATCGTGGCCTTACTGAACGGCTTCGCCAGGTACAGTCGCTGCTCTCTGGAGCCCTGACGGACTATTACAGGCACACACGTGGAAGGATGCTTTGGATGTGTTGAAGTGTACTCATCAGTAGTCTGTGTACTACTACAGTAGATGACACAGGAGTACCAGCACGTGAGCAAAGCAACGTCCTGTTGTGGACGTATGTTACACACCCCATCCCTTTGAATCTACGCTATAGTTACAATATTCTCAGCGCTTTACGTTGCCGGTTGTCTATGTTCTTTCACCTCGCTGAACTCCGGAGGTGCAGGTCTACGGCTGCTGCGGTCTGTTAGTCAGTGTTATTGTGAGACTAAGGTGTTTTTAAAGGGTCAGTTCAGATTCAGCAGAGTCACGCAGTAACACAAACACACTGACTGATCGAGGCAGCGGTAGACCAGCAACTCCTGCTGTTCAGCGAAGTAAAATAACTTGAGTCTTGTGGCTTTGAAGAGAGCACAGAAAACGGCTTAATTTCCCACCGGAAAGGACTTTCTGACGGCTCAAAATCATAAACACCCTCTACCGTCTACCCTCTACCGCCGCCCCGTCCACAGCAGGACATTTCTTTGCTCCCGTCTGCCATCTACCGTCGGTAATACACAACACTCCAAACAAGCTGAACGATCTCTGTAAGGGGAATGAATGATGCTCCTCTGACTCTTGAGGTAAACTCCGTGGCTGGTGGCGCCCTCTATTGACCAGCCACCATTTCATGACTGTTGCCTCACCACCACTTTGTCCCACTCCTCAGGTTGTCCACCAGTATACATCAGCTCCACAGTTTCCGCCTGCTGCTGAAGGACAACAGGTAACAGAAGGTGACGTCTCACCTGGCCAGCCCCCAGAGAACTGCAATAGTCTAATATTCACCCAGAAGAAGGCCTTTTTCGTGGACAGCAGGATCAGCAGTGAACCCCCCCCCCCACAAACGCACTCTCTTCTCCCGTTAATCTCTCTCCTGTTTCCCTTCTGTACTTCCTCTTCCTCTTCCTCTTCCTCCAGTAGATTATGAATGTTAACTCCTCTGCCTCCTCTTGCCTACGTCGGGGAAAGTCTCCAGGTTCTAAAAAAACTTCACCTGACGTCTTTTTCTCTCTGCTGTAAAACTTGTCGGCCAGTCTACAAACCCTTTTCATTTATTTATGTTTTTTGGGGTCTCTTTTGAGAGGTTGACCTGTAAAAATCAGCAGGTTGTTTGTGACGTTGGACACGATCAGATGTTTGGAACGAAGTCACAGACCGAGCGGTGACCAGCCGAACTCCTGACTCCAGGACGCAGAGCAAACCGTGTCCGACAGGAAGTGTCCGAGTTCGGTCATTTCTCTTTCTCGCTGACCCCGCCCTCTGCTGACATCACATCCTGTTGGATTTTACAGTAATGCGAGCCTGAGTCAGACCTTCAGGGCTCTTGCGTAAGGATGTTGTCCCGAGAGAGGACTCGAGTCAGGACGGTTCTTCCAGATAAAAAGTGCGTCTGGACCGTCAGGACGCTGCTGCCTGTCCTGTTCTTTGTTTCATTTCCCTTTTTCCTTTTCCTCTCCTGTTGTTTTTAGATAAGTTTGTTGCTCAAAGCCTGAGGATCTGGACCAATCTGCTCATGTTAACCATCTCAGGCCTAATTTATGTCAGCTCGCTAGAAGGTGTGTGTGTATGTGTATGTGTGTGTGTGTGTGTGTGTGTGTGTGTGTGTGTGTGTGTGTGTGTGTGTGTGTGTGTGTGTGTGTGTGTGTGTGTGTGTGTGTGTGTGTGTGTGTGTGTGTGTGTGTGTGTGTTGTGTATATATATGTGAGTCCACTAGCCACTTGTTGGTGGATTTTTGTGTGGCAGGTAGCCGGCCGTCACATTGGAGGCGTCTTCAGACTACTGACGTGTTGCGTGTGTGAAATGTCCACGCAGGCTTTTTTTGAATGTGGATTTCAGTGACGAGTTGATTTAAGTCGATTCTGTCCAGTCAGCAGCATCCAACCTGAAACTAGCTTCAACTCCATGCAGGCGGTTAAAAGGCGCGTGATTATCAAACTAACTTCAGCTTAGTCTCTTTAAGTCTCACATCGCTCGTTAAAGCTTTCTGAAGGTGAATTATTTGGTTATTTACTGCAAAGTGAACTGATGTGATTCATCAATCAGTGTCACCTGCTGACGGATCCTGACTCCTCTCATTATCGGCGTAGTTCTGAGATGATAGTTTATCTCATTAAATATGTGGTCTGAGCTACATCCTGCAGCACCACTGCTTAATAAGCCTATATCATATTATATTTAATAGAAAATGCAATCATTCCTTCTCGTGTTAGAAGAAGAGTTCTTTATTTCTGGTGAGGTAAGGATCCCTTCTCTGTAACACCCTGCAGTGGTCGGCTGGACAATAAATCAAAGTAACTAGTTTGTTTTTGTGTGAAATGTAAAACAGGCAATCAAGGGACACCAGTCCCAGAAAGGTCCCGACAGCCCCGTTAACTCTCAGCACTCTGGATCCCAAATCCAGAATTCTTTTTTTTTTTTTTTTACATGAATATAGCTTTTGATTTTCCAATTTTTTTTTTTTAAGGAAATATGACAAAGACATGCACATGGACTGACTCCCCATGGTGTCATGTGATCATCTGGCTTAATCCATGTCGCTGACCGACCGGTCTATCGATCCATCGGCCCCCGAGGCGAGTGGACGGTAACGAGTCTGTGTGAGTGCAAAGACCACCGAATACGTTGTGACTGGTTCAACAGCAACACTTTAAATACAGCGTTTGTTTCTTAAATAGATTTAATCAGACTCGCACGTTTAAGGAGCTATGTGGTGTTTCTGATTGTTATCATCGCATAGAAAGGGATGAAGCATAAAGACCATTTTTAGCCAAACGCAGTGTGTGACGTTGGAACCTTTTGTGTGTGTGTGTGTGTGTGTGTGTAGATTATCAACAGTTGCAGCTATAAGATGATGGACTATGACTTGTTAACCTTGATACAGTAGCAGATTTTTGCTCTTTTGTTTGTGTGAAAGTGTCACGTTTCTGTTGTGTATTTTGCCAACGTGCCGCCTCGTTTCCTCCGCTTTTATTGCTTCAGCCGTGTTGTCTTGAAGCACAGCTTTAGTCGAGACAGATTTATTTAAATAGGAAAAGTAGGATTTATTAGGTTCTCTTGAGATGAATTACTGTATTTTATTTGACATTTAACTAGGAAACGGAGTTGTAAAGGCCCCGGGATGAGAGGGTTTTAGTTGATCCGCAGGATGCTGGAGGAGTCTTTAGGACTTCTGTATCCAGTGCTGACGTCTCTGAGGCGGCTCCCCCGAGATCAGCGCTACAAGAAACATTCTCTGGTTTTATTATTTATTTTCATACTGTCAACAGCCCCATTGTTCAGACTCAAACCAACAATGTGTCAGTGTGTCTCTCGGTACTTTCTGACTTCCTGTCTGTGGCTCTCAGCTCCAGAAAGACACAGATGTATAGTTTCCTTTTGTTTAAAACATCTGGTCATTGGAGGAGGAAATAGAGCATTTGTTGGGGTCTATTTTCAGCGGTGGATTAATCCACATTTGGTGCTCTAGTGAGTGTTTGTGGCAGCAGGACGGTGTGTGTGTGTGTGTGTGTGTAATAGAGTTAAAATAAACTACAGAGTGTGTGTGTGTGTGTGTGTGTTCATGGTGATGGAGGAACAACAGTGAGGCTCATCGGTGTGTTTTTAATGGAGCTCTGTGGAACAGAGGAAGAAGAGACATCAGGCGTTGATACACACACACAACACTTGTCAGTAGAAACATTCATTGATGGTTTTAATGTTTTGTCACCAGACTTACACTTTAAGAAGGCGTGTCATCTTGAGAGAGTAGTACCTTGAAAACAACACGGAGTAACGTCACAAAGAGAGAATGATGACGATCAATAAGCAACGTCAAACAAGCAAAGGACGCAGAGCAGATTGATTCATGACTCCGGTCTGGATATTTAGTTGTATGAAGTGGACCAAAGAGTTTTAAGTTCATTTTTTTGTATGTATGGTTTTGTTTTTGTGAGTGTTTATCTTTTCCTTTATTGATTCTTTGATCACGTGACAGTTTAAAGACGTGATGACGATGAGATATGTTGACGCTTTGTTCAGTATAAAGAGAGTTAGGCTTGTAATTTGTAATTTAATAGTTTAAAACCTGAAAAAGGATAAAAAAAAGATGTAAAATTACAATATAAAGAGTAATATTAAAAGTAAAAGTCCGTCTTCTTCTTGGCCTTATCTCATACTTTAATGCCATACATCGCAGGCTCTTTTTTTTGGATCGGGGGGGCATTAATGTTGTTAAATGAAATGCCGGGATGGAAACGACCTCTTTTCATTTCTCTCATATAATCTAAGATTTTGTGAATTCAATGATAAATTTAAGGAAATTCAAAGAATTAATTTAAAACCCATTGAGTCAGATAAGTTATTATTACTGTCATTACATTTCACAAATATTTAAATGATAACAGCCTAAGTTATCAGTTCTAATTAGTTATTTAAGTCTATTTTCTTTGTTTCTTAGTGTGAATGTGAGACAGAAGTGCTGCACTAAGTGTGTCGAGTGTGAGTGAGACGTGTGCATGCCTTCCTCTGAGCCGTGCATGCCCTCCAGCAGCTGGACGTCCCGGACGGTCCACTCTTCAGCCTTAAAACTAAGTCGAGATTTTTTGGGAAAAAAAGACAAAACGGAACCTGCTTCTGATCCTCACGCTCTTCATGTTGGAATCTGTATAGTTTGTAAGAGGCAGCACAGGTTAAAGTTTTCTTTCTTTTGCTCTCAGATCTCTATGAATCTATATATATATAGTTGCACCATGTTGATGTGTGTACCTGTTGAGTATATTTATTTGACAAGAAGAAGAATAAATATTTCTGGACATCACTGAGCTCTGTTTGGAATTTGATTTTTTTTCCGACTGATCCAGTAAAAATACTCATATTTACACATTTTATTCTTTCCTATTATTTTATATAATATATTTTATGTTATTCTCATGTGAGACTCTGTGACACTGGCCGATACATTATTTTAGTTTGACTGTAACGCTCAAAGTGTTCGTGCCGTTGGTTAGTTTGACTCGTCCACTGGTGGACAGTTGTTGGTGGTAACACGCCAAAAAATGGAGAATGTGCTCACAAAGAAGAAGAAGAAGAAGAAGAAGACGACTGCACAAATGCAAACAATGTAGGGAATATTTTATATCATTTTTACAAATGTTTTATGAGGAAGAAAATGCTAAACACTGAGTTTTCATGAGTAATTCTGAATGTAAACATAAAGTTTGTTCCCTAGAGAACTCCACAGGGAACCTTTTTAAAGGGTAACTTCAGTGTTTTTCAACGCTATTGTCCCATGTTTTTTGGGTTTTTGGGTCCAAGTGACTAATCAGGACAACAATTTCTGAAGTTGTCCAGTATTGACGGAGAACGCTGTAACCAGCTAATATGACGTTAAGTCCACTAACGGTGCTTCTTTTTGACAATGAACATTAAGGAGAAAGACTTTAACTTTCGCTTGATTGTTTGTTATTGTGTCCCACATCCCGCTCGGGTCTTGTTGTGAAATATGAATATCTGTATATTCTACTCAAATTAATGTGGGCAGCCATCACATTCAAAGACCCTCCTCCACATAGTCGGATTCATCTAAATATTCAGCCATGATATTGAAAATATGTTTGATGAGAAGAGACTTGGCAAAAACTTTTAGTGGACGTAAATGCCAGCTTGTCCCGGTGAAATAACCGTCTTCAGCGCTCTTCCTCAAAACTGGACCAACTTCAGAAACTGTTGTCCCAACTAGTCGGTTAGATAGAAAAAGTTTCCCTTCATGTGTGCAAAGTTCAACAAGAGGTTAGACAGCTATGCTAAATGCTAACATCCTCACAGTGACGATGCTAACATGCTGAAGTTAAGCTCGTATAATGTTTATCATAATTAGCATGTTAACTTAGCATGTTAGCATGCTAACGTTTTGACTTCAGCGGTAAACACAAAGCACAGCTGA
Source organism: Leptoclinus maculatus (assembly GCA_032191485.1). Taxonomy (NCBI): domain Eukaryota; kingdom Metazoa; phylum Chordata; class Actinopteri; order Perciformes; family Stichaeidae; genus Leptoclinus; species Leptoclinus maculatus. Next base: position 23,896,166 of record JAVDOI010000009.1, read on the forward strand.
GGCTGACGGGAATGTCATCAGTCCTGCAGGTATTTGGTCATAAACCAAATTAAGATAAGAGCATCACTAAGAGCTTGCTTCCTTCACTGGTTGTTTAATAAAATGAAGAGATCAAGAAATAATGAAATTAACGCAAGTTTGTTGTAATGACAACTTTAATTTAAGTTTTTTTTGTGTCGTCACGTCACAAACACACAAACCACGAACACAAAAAAAGCTCAACAACAAAACGCACGATCTCAGTGAGACTCTGTACAAATAACTTACAAAACCTACGTCTGTTAGAAATATAGACTTTCTTTTTTCTTCTGAACATCGTGACAGAAATGTAAACACTGCAAAAGAAAGCTCATATTAACATATAAATGTTAAGTTTGTTTCCTCAGATTTAAATGATTCAACAGTTTTGGTGGTTTAATTACTTTCCAGAGTTTTAAAAGAAATCTCTGGAAATCTGAAATTTATCAAAACTCAAATAATTTCACAGTTAACAAATGTTTTTATTTATTTATTCCAAAATAAAATTAAAACCCACCGTTAAATTACTTGTTAATACGCGGATCTTTTGAGGTGAACATCAAAACAGCACAGAGGCGTTCAGCTGTCTGGCTATTGATATTTACAGGATATTGATTATGTTGAATTAACACACAGTGCATGTGTCTGTGTGTGTGTTACGATGTATTTACTTTTACTTTACAGTCAAGAACCTCAAAAAATGACTTCGGGAGTTTTTCAAGGATTATTCAGCAAAATGAAGACTTGTAGCAGATTTATTCGACTACTCGAGTAATCCTTGAAAAACTCCCCAACTAATCAAGAAACGTTCATCACAACATCGTCTACATACTGTGGGTCTATAAATCCTGGATTCTCTCTGAAGTAGGGCTCCTGCACAAAGTTAAACCAGTCTGGATCACTTGTAATCAAACATGGTGAGCAAATACACCTGATGAGTTTTTGACGTATTGTAATAATCATAATTTCAGTAACTGGTACTTCTTTATTTTCCTCTGTGATTTTACGCACTTTGTATCTCAGTGCTCCACTCTGTCATGACAGAAACTTATCAATTCATTAAATGGTGTCGGCAGCTGTGAATTGATTGTGATTAAATTCTGACTAGACATTCATGTTCCCCAGAGGATAAATCCTAAAGACTTTGACGATCTTCTGACACCAGCGGGTCAAATTTTTCACTAAAGATTCCTACATCTACCTGATGGATTGGCTCAAAATGTTGTGCATTCATGTTCCTCAGAGGATGAACCTAGACTTTGATGATCCTCTGACCTGCTGGCGGCGCAGGTTCATCCAGTTAATAAAGATTTCTGCATCTACCTGATGGATTGGCACAAAATTGTGTGCATTCATGTTCCCCAGAGGATGATTCCCAGTGATTTTGGTGATTTCTTTTCTTTAGCGTCACCACCAGGTTCACATACGTGATATATCACAACACATTTTGGATGGGTTTTGATTAAGTTTGGTTAAGACATTCATGGTAACAACTCCATGTAGGAACCCTGCTGAGAATTCTGGTATTTCGTCTAAAGTCTCTACTGTGAGTCTACAAACTTCTACATCAGTGATGATAAGAAACACAATAACTGATCGGTGTCAAAGTGCAGAGTGATGCTGTACAGTGAAGAGGGGGATTATGGGTAAGGGTGGAGCTCTCCGGCGGTGGCGGTCAGGTGCTGTTCGTCGTTGTTTGTGTGCACCGTGAAGCTGCTGTGGCGGCTGCCCCAGTCGTAGCAGTCGGAGGAAAGACTGTCAGAGAGACGACAAACTGTCAGTCAGCTGATTTATGAATGTATTATTGATACAAATATTGATTATAGCTGCTTTATCTATATTAATTCAGAAATACCAAATACATAAGGGTCATGGTGACATCAGTGGTGGTGTTTGTACCTCGCTGATGCATTCTGGGGAGGAATGCTCCACGCCAGGTCATCGTCACTGTCGTACCGACGAGGGTTGTCGAAGAAGTATCCTCTGGAGGAGAGAACGTGGTTTGGTATCCCAGCAGTGCTCTGTGGAGACAAAGACTCATAGTGAGCACACACAGGAGGCTCTTCTGATATAAAAATCCATCATCAGTACTAACGTCAGCAGTAAGTGACCAATTAGCTGGCCAGATAACTCATTGTGCATGTAGACCAGGGGTGGCCAACCAGTCAGAGACTAAGAGCCACATTTTTTGCTGTGTTACCGCAAAGAGCCACATCATACACATGGGCACACATGAACATCACCCCATCCCTTCCTCACACACACACACACACACACACACACACACACAGACCTCTGCTCAGCCAGATTTATTGTAAATGTCACACACCAACATGATAATGACAGAAATTGACTCCTACAGTACTAAGACCACAGGCCAGTCATTTTCAACAATGAACATTGTGTGCACTGTCTCACACACACAAACTCTCAGTTCAACCAAGTCCACAAACAAAAATATAATAATTTACAATAGAATTTTTCTTTTACTATGCACGTTGCTTAGTGGGACTTCCTTGCCTTGAACAATCTTCTTCAAATCTGGCTTGTATTCCGTTGTTGCCACTCGAAGCAATTCTTTCACATGGGTGTCAGTCAGAACAGATCGATGCTTTGATTTCACGTGTTTCAGGGTAGAACAGGGGCGGACTGGCCATCGGGGATACCGGGAAAATCCCCGGTAGGCCGACGGGGTTGGGATGGTCCAATACCGGCCCACCTCCATCACCAACAGGCCCTCCCTCTGACATCACCGGCCACAACTATATTCTATGATTCACAGAACACGTTAAATTTACTCTAATACCTAAATACCCAAAGTCAATAATCACTGACTGATATTTATACTACTCCTCACAATCTGTATTCACACTCATGGTTTCCAACTTCTTTACTCATCTAATCTCTTCTATCAGTCTAACTTTGTTTGAGGTGTTATTAAATGTCAATCCTAAACACCAGCAGAGTTGTTGTCTCAAACATACTTTTAAGGCCACCGTCATTTACAATCTCCAGCAGCTGATCTTCCTCTTCCTCTGTCGTCACATATTATGCAGAGTGGGTTTGGCGCGTCAGAATTACTCCTGATATTTAATTAGACTCCTGATATTGTCTGTTAAATGAAGCTTTCTTTTTCTTGGAAGTTGTAGGCTCTTCTTCTGTCTCCTTAGTGGGCTTTTCCCCTTTGCAAAGAAGCTCTCCAAAAGTTTTTTACTCATTTTCGCTAACTTGTGGGCTTAACTTAACGTATCACGTGACCGAGACAAGCGTCTTGACATGTGTCAAGAGCCACAGGCGGATGAAATTGGGAGAGAATCCGGTCATTTTTCAAAATAAAACATCTATCAGGTGGTTGGGGACCACTGCTCTAGCCTACTCAACACGTGCGAAAAAAAACACACCGACCAATGCGTTGTAAATCACGTCACGTGATGCAGTTTAGCTAATCAAATAAGGGTATTCTGATTTCACCAGTGCGATGTACCCACACCGTGACACAGGGGGGAGAGACAAGGAAAGACATCACAGAGCAGAGCTCTTGTAATTTCAGATGTGAAAGTTAAATATCTTTATGATGTCTTCAAAGAATCAAATTGCTATAAAGACCACAGTCTTTAACCTAAACACTAAAAACACTGTGATACAAATGTCTGCTCCATGTATTAACGCGCGATAAACTATGCATTAATGCGAGAGAAAACATACCAAGTGGGCTGGTCTGACACAGTAACTCCCGGGCCACTTTTTTTCCCCCAGTCCGCCCCTTGCGCGTTTGACGAAAATACCGTATTGAACTCAAGGGAAGCGAACACGCACATTCAAAAAAAAAAAAAAAAAAAAAACTTCGATATGAACGTAAGAGCCGCATGAAACTAGGCAAAGAGCCGCATGCGGCTCGGGAGCCGCGGGTTGGCCAGGCCTGATGTAGACAATATGAGCAAAGTCAGTCATCATTTTATGAAATACGTCTGTAGATACCCCTCTCGTGAGTTTTGAATCTCTAACGTGTCTTAAAAAAGGCGGTATGCTGCTGACAAGTCGCTAAATGAGGCTACAAACGCCGACTAGTCCGCCTTTCCAGCCTCGTTGTGTAAACGCGCGCTCATGCTACAGTGATGTTTGTGAATAGCCTAACGTTAGCTTCTTTCTCCTACCGATTGCACTCAGGCTTCAAAAATCAAAGTGGTGTTCATCTGTGAAGATTATCTTGCTGAACAAAATGTCCAAGTATCATAAACTTGTGTTTGCCACATAACTCATTTTCTGCAATAATCCAAAATCCAATGTAAAAATCTAATCGGCTTTTCATCAATAGAACCAATGCTATGCTAACTTCCGGGGTTAACCTTTTAAAGTACGTCGTCCCTGCAGCTCTCTGTTGTAAAGTGGTGAAAAGCTTGTGTCTCACAGTCTCTAGAGTAATGCAAGCAGCTCTAAAGGCTGTACTGATAATGTCAACATGCTAACATTTACCGGGTAGCTATGTTTACCATGTTCCCCATCTAAATGTATCATGTTAGCGTGCTAATATTTTGTATTTAGTAGTAAACAAAGTGGCATGTTCTGCAGGTATTTGGTCAGGAACAAAAGTATTGGACAAATTCAAATGTTGACCTGATGGAATTGGTCAGTGGACCAACATGTCTGAAAAGTGTAACGACAATCCATCTAATATTTGCTGAGATATTTCACTCTGGACCAGCCGACCGACCGGCTGACAATTGTCATCCCTAGTGTTTAGCTACGACTTAAAAAAACAACCAGGTGCAAGCGTTGCAGAGGTCGGAGGTCACCCGACCCCGCCAGGAGGACTGACCCTTTCCTGAGGCGGCCGGCGGACCCTGAAGAAGAAGACGACCAGCGAGGTGGGCAGCAGCTCCCAGACGAACAGAATCACCCCGAACACGATGTAACCAGCGTCTCCCAGAGACGACCGCAAGTCCGCCTGGAGGCACACCAACAGACATTAGTACAATGTCGCCAAGTACAGTAGTGTGAATTTGAGGTATTTGTACTTCACTTGACTATTTCCATTTTATGATACTTTATACTTTTACTCTACTACGTCTCAGAGGTAAATATTGTACTTTTTACTACATTTGCCTGACAGCTTGAGTTACTTCTCAGAGGACAGTTTTTACTTCCTGTCGTATCTCCAGATGTGTTGATGTTGAATGTTTGTGATGAACTGAAGGATGAAATGTTCCTTTATGTGTTGATAAAATCCTCCTACTTCATCAGCTGGAAATTTCCAATTCAGGACTTGTACTTCTAGGGGAGTATTTTGACAGTGTGGTATTAGTACTCTTACTGCAGTAAAGGATCTGAATACTACTCAAAGGTCAGCGGCAAAACGCTATCTTAACGCCAGACTTCTGTTTGAACCAGTGAACCAGTGAACACCACGTGGACAGTCTGAAGAAGACCCTCACCTGGTCTGAGACGTTGTACCAGTCATAGTCGAAGGAGTTGATGTTCTCGATGTTGGCGAGGGCGAGCACCACCAGGTTGTAACAGGCCCGCGATGCGTACAGCAACACCACCATGATGCCAATCAGAGTCACCTGACACACCGACGTCCCCTGCACACACAGGTATCGCTCGTTATTATTCCTTTTGATTATATTATTTATTTTCATGTCTGTGCTGCGTGATGGAGTGATATTTATAAAGGGTCCTTTAATGAAAACCTGAAATATCCTGGGAGGAAAAATCAAGGACACACTCTAACTGTCAGTGACGCCGATAAAGACCATGAGATGAGGTTGACTTTACCTTTGACTCCAGGTAGATGTTGGCCAGCGACATCTTGGCAACCTTGTAGAGGCAGACGGACAGCGAGACGGCGCAGAGGACGAACAGGCTGTCGTTGATGGTGACCCTCACCAGGACGATGGTCTTCACGTCGGCGGCGGTCATTTTGACCAGCAGGGCACAGACCAGATTCACCACCAGGAAGAGGAGACTGGCGCCCAGGAAGACCAGGTACAGAGGAAGCCTGAATGAGACAGGAGAGATAACCTTTCACTGCGTTTTAAACATGGAGGCGGGGCTAAAACATGAATACACGTTGGACGTTCTACTGTAGGAACTGGAAGAGGTTGAAGAGGTTACCTGTACTTGAGCAGCGCAGGTGCGTACTTGGACTTGGCCTTAAAGTAAACCTGTAGGGGGGGGGACAAATAAAAGACTGATTAGACACTTACAGCTCTTCACCCTCATGGTTTGTTCAGTGAATCAGATCTGGTGTTGTGCCACTTGACAGCACTTTAAATTTGAGAAACAATCGGCCAATGACAGCTCTGAAGGTGGGGCTAACAATCAGGACACCACCGTCCTACATAGCTACCCAACTACGTCCATGAAAACTTACAGACGTAACAACTCTTAAATATTTTGAGTATTGAATATAAAGAGTTGCTGCTTTTCTTTTGTTTAATGTTATTAATGTTATTGTATGTTGAGGTTTGGACTAAAGAGCATTTTTCACTATTTTTAGAAACCAAACAAACAATCGATTGATGGAGAAAATAATCAGCAGATTAATCCATAATATCAATAATAGTTAGTTAATAGTTCAAATGAGCTCCACCTCAACTACAACAGGGGACATTTTAATACTTTAACTACATTTTCCTGATTAAACTTACATACTTTTACTTCAGTAACATTTTCAATGCAGGACTTTTACTCGTAGTGGAGTGTTTTCACAGTGTGATATTAGTACTTGTAAGTAAAACGATCTGAATACTTCGTCCACCACTTTGCCTCAGAGCCAACCGTCTGCAGCTCCTGTCATCGATTGGCCCCCCCTCTCTGACCGAAGGTGCCCTCATTAAGGAAACGAGACACCGTCGTGTTTGGTTGGAGAAATAACCTGCGTCATGTCAGCCCTCAGGAACAAGGCTTGTTAAGCTGCTGCTAAAGAGGCTCGTTTCTATTATGTCGTTATTTTCAGGTCTATTTCTGAATCTGCCAGCTGCTGTGGATGAATGGATGAATGGGTGAATGGGTGAAGAGGAGAGGCAGCTGCTACACGGGTCATCAGTTGTAGGGTGCGTGGTTTGATTCCAAGCTCCTCCTGTCCACCAGTAGAAGTGTCCTTGAGCCGAACACTGATGTCTCTGGATGTGTGTATGTGCAGGAGAAATCGCCCAAAATCGTCTGCTTAGGAAATCACTTAAGACGAATCTGTTTGTATCTACACACTTATAAATGTTCATTTGTGGTCGGTCAACTGGAAACAAGCTTCTCCCAACGAGACCAGCAGCAGCGACCCAGACACAGAGCTTCTTGAAGCAGTAAGAACAGAGAACGCTTGGAACCAAGAAGTTAGTCTGAAGTTCTCACTGTATGAATCCTGAAAGATTTCATTTCCTGTTTCACAAATCCCATGAAATCTTCTTTTAAATCCACCCAACCTGTCCACAGAGGTCGTCCTTCATCACCGTAGCATTCAGGCTAGCAGTAAACACTTCTACGTTTAAACCCAAGACTGCTTCATGACTGCATCCATCTCACCCGGGCTTGTCACATTTTTGTGGTTCTTGCTATTTTTCATGGATGTAGCTACTTAGCCGCTACATTCTTAATCCCACCGACCAGGCTCTGACTGGCTGATATAGAAACGTCTGTCAATAAGCTCAACAGCATGTTTAAATAGCAAATCAAAGGTTTGGAACCAGGCTGGTCTTATGCATCGTTGTAGAGACAGTTCCCCAAGTCTCAGCCTGATTTATTTGATATCTTTGGAGACGTTAAGATCTGGACTATAATTACAGTGGAAACCGCTTGAATAATTAGCTTTTAGTAACAGTAGTCCGCTTACAGTCTTTTCATACGTGACAACATATGAACATTTTTTTAAAACTACCACAGGCTAATCTTAATTCTTTCTTTTTTGCTTTTTCTTTTCACTTCACTCGCTCGATACTTTGCCTCGCTTCCACCCGGCTGTAATGTAATGTCGTCAAGTGGATTGATAACGTCCGGTCTCGTAAAAAAGGGAACCTCGAGCGACTCGAGAGCGAGCGACTTCAAAGGGGTCGTTCGTCTGCATGCGCCGCTGCAACGAAACAAAGCCGGCTAAAAGCTGGCTAAGCTAGTTAGATGGAGATCTGCGTGAGCTATAAAGACAATAAATGTATCGTTTAAAGTAATCGTTAGTGATCAATTCCACTCGGACAGACGTGATCACTATAAACCAGGGGTGTCAAAGTCAAATGGACGGAGGGCCAAATAAAAAAATCAGCTACAAGACGAGGGCCGGACTGTTCGAATGTTCATTGAAAAATTTTTAAATGACGCATATACAAACTTTAATCATGCAGTTTTTGATGAAATCCCCCTCCGTAAATGGCCGGGCTGATTTAGCGATCTCTTCTGCCAAAATAAAACTGGCCTTGACAGCAGCCTGGCCTTGTGATTTGGCTTTTTTGAACAGAGCCTGTCGAGATTTGAGGCCTCGTTTTAATTCCTCTGCCTTTTGTAGCCTTTGTTCCATGTCCATATTCTTGTTTTTGTCCGCGTGTTTCGTTTCATAATGTCGTCTCAGATTATACTCTTTCAGTACCGCCACACTTTCTCCACACAGAAGACACACAGGTTTTCCAGCTACCTCCGTGAACATATACTCCGACTCCCACCTTGTTTGAAACCCCCGGTTCTCAGTATCCACCTTCCGTTTTGCCATTTTTGATGGGTATCTGAAAGTTAATTTTACTGTGATGCTGACGACTGCTGTGCCAATAAATATTGAAATGAAGCAGCCTACTGCTCGGTGCGTCACCTTTGCATTGTGGGAAATGTAGTATTGGTGCGTGTAAAAGATCTGCGGGCTGCCGGCTTGCTGCGGGCCGGTTCTAATAATAAATCAAGATCATCCCAGGGGCCGTAAAAAACCTTCTTGCGGGCCGGATGTGGCCCGCGGGCCTTGACTCTGACATCTATGCTATAAACGGTTTCCACTGAATGATCTAACACCAGGCTGAAAAACGGTGTTTCACTGCCCCCCGCTGGTTGAAAGTCTCTCCTCTGCTGCATCACTGATGGGTGTGGTCAGAGGTCGCACCTGTAACCACACCCAGCTGTGATGTCACAGTGTACAGACACACCCTGGGGTACACTCCCACATCACTGCGGGAGAAGTTAAAGCATGGCCGTGATGTTACCCTTTAAAAAAAAAAAAGAACTTTACGCTTCCAGTTTTCACCAGCGTCTCCTCCACCAGTACCGGTACCAGCAGCAGTGCCCCCCCCCCCACCCTCTCACCTGTGCGCAGTAGAGGTTCATGAGGCTGAGCGTGAAGAACTGCAGGCAGACGGGGAAGCAGTAGAGCAGCCAGAAGGCGAATGGCCCGAGTGCGTTGGCGGTCACACAGTCTCTGAAGTAGAAGGAGAAGAGGAGGGCGCGCAGGGCGGCCCACAGCAGACACAGGAACAGGAAGGCCGTCTGGTAGCTGAAGCGCTTGTGTCGGTATCGCAGCACCAGCCAGAGCTGGGCATACACGAAGGCGAAGAGCAGCGAGTAGAAGATGGTGTAGGCGATGGTCAGACCCAGCTTCACGTAGGGGGGGATGGCCGGCGTGATGGTGGGAGGGGGAGGGAGGTGGGTGCCGTTGCCGGCATGCTGCTGCTGCTGCTCCTGTGCCGGGTTCCCCTCCATCGCCTCCCCATTCATCCCCCCTGTGTTCCCCAGGAGTGGGAGGAAAGGGAGAGGAGGTTAAAGACGGAGCAGCAACCTCTGATCTCTGGGAGAAGAAGAAGAAACGTGTCTCAGCTCGTTAGACGGATCCTTCACATCCAATCGACTCTCCTCCAGACTCACCGTCTGATTCACAGGGAAGAGGAGGAGGAGGAGGGACACCGCCCCTCTTTTTGCCGGTGCCTGGTGGAGAGCTATTGGTGGCTGTTGGTCACGTGATCACACTCCCCAGCAGGGGATTGGCTGAGCAGGAGGAAGGATGCTGCAGAGAGGAGAGGAAGGTGGAGAGATGGATCTGGAAGGAGAGAGAGGTAAACTGTGATCTGTGGTCCCACCCACCACACACGCACACACGCTGTGTCACAGCAGCGTCATACAGCCGGCGTCCACTGATACTGGTTTTTAATGGCCGATATCAGACAGATACTGGTGGATATAGATGAATGTGTTTCATGGCAGGAAGACATTCTGCAAAAAATTGAATACTCTTATTGCAACAATTCCAATTTACAAAATGTATGCGTTTATTAGATAAATGTCAAAAATGCTGAAATGCTGCTCAGACGCATGAATTGCAGAAATGATCAGTTTGTTATTTGATTAAACACTTTCATCTTGTGAGGTGTAATGAACAGTGCAATTTATTTATTATTATTTATTTATTTAGTTTTCTGTACATTTAAAAATGTGCCCCACAATCTGTTAATAGTAACAATATATATATGTAATATGTGTGTTTTATGTGTGTTAGACTGTATCAACCCTGATATCAGTCTAACACAAATATAGACCTCCTCCTCTTCCTCCTCCTCCTCTTCTCTGCAGTTCTTCTTCTCTGCTTTTACATAACGGGTTGTTAGATAATAGAGGATGCTGTGGAGCTCGAAGATACACACTCCATTTGTTATCTAACGCTCTGCTTCTACTCTTCTACTTTCATGAGAAGTGACGTCGATCTGAATCAGATCGTTTTCATAATGTAGATATTTATTAAAAGATTGTCATTTACGACACCGTGTTTAAGCTGTGATGTTTTATATAACATGTTAACTGAATATCTGAGAGATAATATACATTACTCTCTCTAAGTTTATCAAATTAAAGATATTGTTAAAGATTAATTTAGGGGTTTCCAGCCTTTTGGCCCTCATATATAAAAGCAGTGTCTAGTTGGGGCCTCTTTTATTGGATCATATTTTTACATTAATATATTGGTACCTTTACTCAAGTAAATAAGTACTTCTGCCACCACGGACCGATATGATCACATGTCAAAATAACATTAAATGAGTTTATGAAATTATAAAACTTAACAATCAAATGTGTTTCCTGGTGAACGAATATTGTTCCATCTTCAGTATAATAAACGACTGATGAGTGTAAGTTACGCCTCGTTGAATTCATGTAACACAGTAATAACACAACATCTTCCAGAGTGATTTTTTGATGTGCTGCCAGGACTAAATGCATCCTGATGGAGCATAAATACTGAAAGGCTCAGTGAGGTTTCAGGGAACTTTTCGGCAGCTGCTGAACCCACTGAACTTCTTATTCAGCCGGACTCCTTTACATACAAGGAAGTATTTAGATTCTTTACCTTATAAAGCAAGTAACACAACATCAGAGGTATGCAGTAAAATACAACATAAACATTACAGTGTGGTTCAGTGAAGGAGCTGAAAAAGCTGCGTGAAAAAACATGAAGGAAACAACTGAAGAAGAAGTAGGAGGATTTTATCAACACATAAAGGAACATTTCATCCTTCAGTTTATCACAAACATTCATCATCAACACATCTGGAGATACGAGGTTTAAACTGGACAGGAAGGAGATGAAGAACTGTAACTAAAGCTGTCAGACAAATGTAGTAAAAAGTACAATATTTACCTCTGAGATGTACTGGAGTAGAAATATAAAGTGGCCTAAAATGGAAATATTTAAGTAAAGTACAAGTACCTTTAAATGTGTTCTTAAGTGCAGTACTGGAGTTAATTTCTACCACTGATCTGTAAGGTGTAAAATAAATAAAGGTAAAATGGAAAGATTTGATGTGAAGAACATGAATGGACGGATGAAAATGGAGAGAATAAACAAAGAAAAAAAGGAGGAAAGAGATGAGGAGAGGTAGTCATGCAGTTAGTCTCTTTGTCCACAAGATGGCGACGATGTCTTGAATTAACGTGCTGAGCTCGGACTAAACCAAAGAATACCGGATGTACCTAAATGTCTCCATAATAAGATTGTATTGTGTTTGAATGTAAAACGCACCATAATGTTGTTATTGTCATGTGGAAACTAAAGGATTGTGTCTAATGCAGATACAGACTCCACATCTACAGTTTTACATAGTTGCATAAAGTTAAAAAACTCAAAGAATAATACTTCCGGTTGGACTTTTGTACCAAAATAAAAGTCTTAACGCGTTAAGCAGAACTCAGAAACTAATAAACAAAACACGAAGCAATAACTTGCAAATACACTCCATGAAGGAGTACTTTTGGTACTTTGAGTATATTTTGCTTCAGTGTGAAATGTTGATTGCTGGACTGGTATTTCTACACTGTAGTATTTTAAACTGAAGTAGAACATCTAAATACTTCTTCCACCGTTGACTATAGGCCTAGCAACTACTTAAACACGCCAGTTTGTATTTGAAGAACATTTCCTGCCTTTTTTTCTGTTTGTATTTGTCACTTTTATTTTGAAAAGAGTTAATCTGAAGTCACGTGGTTGTTACTTACGCCCCCCTCGGTTACTCTCGCTGTTCTTCCATTCATTCATTCATTATTATTATTATGATGGAGAAGATGTGTTCCCGGTACCGGAGCTGGCTGTGGGTCTGGTCCTGCCTGCTGAGCCTGAGTGTGTTGAGCCGGGCTCTGGAGCTCGAAGAGCTGTTTGAGTTCGGAGAAGAAGCCGGAGACCAGCAGCTGCTGCCCGGCTCGGACTCCACCGCCGAGCTGCCTCTCAACGGATCTCTGTTCTTCTTCGGCGACACCTTCGACACAGTTTACGTGAGTTACACACCCAGCGGGTCGCGTGTTTAATGGGAAAGAAACCAGATTTAATCATGAAGTTCATTCATCAAAGTTGCACAAGTGCTCAGGAATCAGTTTAAAGGAGCAGCAGAACATTTAGTAAAAATACAACTCGTTTCATCAACTCCAGGAAAGAACTACAATAACTGAGGAATGTTTCACAATTAATTAAGAAAAAAAGTTAATCAGCATTTCAGAAAATAAAAATGACTGCAATCAAAATGAAACTTACAATTAATTTATGTGTGAAAGATTATTTTTTCCTCCGTTATTCATTTATACTTTGATTTTCAAAATAACAGGCAAAGAAATGTCTTGAAATTTCACTTACTTTGCCAAAAATATCTGATGAACAACTTATTAAACGAATGATTAACACAAGGAACCGAATCTATAGATTTTCTTTAAACCTAAAAATGTCTTTTAAACGTTGCACATTAAAGTTATGGTGGAATGTAATAAGTAACTTTTAGGAGTGAAAATACTCAAGTTTGATGTCAAACTGACACAAATCCAAGCACACAATGCTTCTTTAACAATACACTTTTAATCCTTTAAATTAGGATTTTAAGAGGATTTTGGCACTAAATGCTGTTATTTAACAGATGTCTTTGAGGGATGTTTGGTTATTTTGTGAATCTGTCTCCTCTTCATCCTCATCTTTGTTCACTCTAAAAGTTAAAGTGATTTTATTTAATTATTGATCGGTCTCCTCTTTCCTGTGTTTGTTGACACCTGATGAGGTTTTCTGTTCAATCGGTGAACGACACCTCAACTCCTTTTTCAGTTCTTGCACTTCAATTTACACTTCCAGTCCTTTCAGGTCTCAGACTTTCACATTTAACTCCCACAACTTCCACTGTTCATACAACTTCAGCTGCTTTCAGTGTTTCAGCCGACAACTGATATCATCTTTTGTTTTATACTCCTGAACTAATGGCACTAATGTCTTCCAAGACCTCCACTTCAACTCCAGCTCAGTCTGTCACTTACACTTCAGAGATTTCAACTTATTTCATTTTTATATATCGACTGCTGCTTCATTTCCCATTTTCTTTCAGTATTTCAAATGTTTCAACTGATCGTTTTCCACAATGATCACACACTTGATTGGTTGGTTTGATAAGGGAATTGTCTCCTCACTTCAGTCTTTGAGTCTGCTCTCTCTGTTTGTTTGTTTGTTTGTTGACACCTGATAAGGTTTTATTGGCTTTTAATCCCCTCATTTTAAAACAGTTTTCAAAATAAGAGCCCCCCCTCTCTCTTAGTCTCTCTCCGTGTGTTTCCCCTGCTGCTTTGGTTTGAGATGCACTTCCGTCCCGCTGGTTTCTGACTCTTGAGTGCTTGATTTGTGGTGATTGTGGGGACACGTTGAAGTGTTGGTGGTGTGAACAGACAGGTGGAGTGAGTGTGTGTGTGTGTGTGTGTGTGTGTGTGTGTGTGTGTGGCTGCTGGTGGAGGTTTTGTTGTTTGTTTAGTTCTCTCAGAGAGACGGAGGTGTTGGAGTCACTGAATATGTGAACAGAGGCTGGAATGTGAGTCAATTAAAAGCCAACACAGATAAGCCTTTCATCAAGCTGAGACACACACACACACACACACACACACACACACACACACACACACACACACACTGGATGCATTCCTCAGGTCATGTGACAGATAATCCAGATTGGAGCATCAACATGTTTCCAACCAATTTCTGTAATTTTTTATTTAAATTCAGTTCAATTCAAGTTGTTTTTATTGTCTTGAGGAGTGAAACAAGTAAAGAGTTAAGTGTAAACTTTTCTTTCAGCAATGCTGGTTTAACCAAACAGGCAACATGGGCAACAATCTGGGGGGGCCCACGGGGGGCCACCGCCCCCCTCCAAAAGACCCAGCTTCATTTCCAGTTGTTCTTGGTACTAATGATGTTTTGTAGAAGGTCCCTCTGTCAACATCTAGTTAAAGACTTTTATTATTTTGGTTTTTATTATTTAGCATATTACTAAATTGTGTTTTCATCAAATTACACACAGAAAACTTGGGGTCATATAGCTTTATTTCATTATATGTTGGCGTACTGGTTGATTTCTGGGTCTCTGTGTGGTGACTTGGAGAGTTTGGTACAGGAGCTCCTCTCGGCTTTACGGAGCTTTAGAGTCGCAGCTCGTTGTTTATCTGTTCGCCCCAAAACCTTCCTGTTCTGGTTCACTCTCACCACCCTCATGGTGGCATTTTCAGAATAAAAGCTGTAAAAAAGTGACTGTGCTCTACCTGCTCAGCAGACAGACGCCGTTAGAGACTAGCTGGTGAACAAAGTGCAGCATTTAGCAGCTAAAGAGACATTTCCCTCAGGAGATGGTGGAGACCAAAAACAGAGCTAAAAGACAGAGAATTGTGCGCATTCATCAGGTGGACAAAAACACGAAGACTCCTGATTAACATTCATCACGTTGCTCTGTATGGATGTGGAAATAAACATCTGTTTGTCAATATATCAACTTAAAAGTGCAGATGGTGGTGATGAGGAAGCATGGACAACAGAAAAACTATCAAAATGTTAGAAAGATGTTATAATTTAGCTTTTTCCTTTGTTGGGATGATTTGGCACGAAGTACAGTACTGGAATTAAAATCCCTTCCAAACTTGCACACTTCGTCAAGTCTGCAAATGTGCTGTGAGATACTTCTTATTCCAGTACTGTACTTAGTCCTGGTGTACAAAACACCAGCGGTGCAGCTTTTCAAGTATTTTATGGACCTTTTGTACTGATTCCCACCACGGATCCATTGGTCCTTCTTGGATTGTGTCCCCCCCCCCCCCCCCCAAGTGACACCAACATCAGCTTGTCCATCCTCTCTACCTTCAGAGACCTCTAATCTGTCGTGGTTCTACGTAAACAGGCTGAACCCCCGCTCACATACAGCTGTCACTATTGTTACTTGTTAAAAAGTAGTTTCCACCGATAGCAACCTAAGGGCAAGAATTGGTCGCCAATTTCTTAAAATGGTTGCCGATGTCAACCCGACAAGCCTTACCGTCGAGCCCTGGAGTCCATATTTGCTCAGAATTCTGGGTAAACTTCTGAACAAAGTCTACTGTAGTCTGCTCTCTGAGAGGACTCTCTCGAAGTCCACATTAAAGATGTTTAAGTGTCTTAAATGGTAACAAGATGTGTCCAAAAGACGTTTTCCTTTTACTACTTTTTGACTAATTTGCACTAGCAGCTGAACCCCGTCGACACACTGATGCATCCACACAAGAGTGTGTTTCAGTCAGTGCACCATTTGTTTGGCATCCTCCTGTTAAAACAAGCAGACCACACAGATCAGCCCGTCTCTACAGGAAGTTACTGGGACATCGTGAAGGTCGTGTCTTCTCGTTATTTCAGACGCCGCAGGCCGCGTTTGTTTGACTCTCAGAGCCGACACGTAATCACGTTTGTGATAAAACAGTTAGACAATGTTGGTTTTACCTCACATGCTGCGACGTCGTTCTCTGAAATCCTTTTTTCATTGAACACAAGAAGACAAAGTTGTTCTGTAAACACCAGCAGCTGTACGAGAGCTTTCTCTAAATAAGGTGCCGTCTAAAACCGGCAGAATTTCGATTTAAATCTGGAATTATCTGATCAAAAAATAGGTAATATAGAACAGACATTCGATCATCTGTGCTACAGACACTTTTTGGTACGTCTTTAGAAAGACACACAAGGAAACTAAACATTTAAAGGGCGGATTGTCATAGAATAGAATCAGCACAGTGGCACATCGCATAGAGGATGAACCTCTTTTATTTTGAAATTTCATCCTAAATACAAACTACATCTTCCCCCCAAACAACAAAGTATGTTGTTTGTAGTGTCGATGACAATAACAAAAAATAGAATAATGTCAGACTGATTCTTTCAAGTTCATGTAAAGGAAACTACTTTAATAGAGTTCACGATCGTCTTCATATTTCACGGATGTTGTTTTTCTGGTGAGGACAGTAATCAGTTTGCTTTGTTGTAATGAACTCGTTAACTCCGCCTACATGCGTTTATTTGGTCTCATTGATAAAGTATTTAACATGAGTATATGTTTTCATGCATTAAACAGATTTGTGTTGTATCTCTAGACACTAACAGTAGGTTTACGACCCCAACCGTTTCATCAAATGGAATGAAACATTTCATTCACTTAGAATTTGAAGTTCTGCAGGTTTGATCGTCCAAGCAAAGAATTTTTTAATAATGGAGATTTTCAGAATAAAAGGTCTCTCAGCCTCCTCTGCTGGATTTTCCCGCAGTCCGAAGCTCTTATTGGTCGCTGTGAGTCTGCATTCCATAAAGCACCCGCCCCCTCTTTCAAGTGCCTCTAACTACTCCCCCTACCCCCCCAAAATGAGTGGCATCCTGTCGGTCCCCAGTAATTATCAGCACTATACGTCGACGCTCCTCAAGCTTTCTTATACTTTCAAACTGACGTCAGGTTTGAAAACGCCGCTCAGTTGATTATAGAATGAATCACCGTGGCTCTGCTCAAGCTACTGCTGCTGCTGAAGAGGGTTTTTTTAAATTCCTCGACAGGAAGCGGAGCGTCCTCCCTAGAGTTGGCACATCTGGAACGTATGGACGAGAGACATCTGTCCTGCAAAACCAGATGGCAGAGCTCAGTGTGTTTCCACCCCACCGCTGTTCTCACACTGATAAAGATGATCTCAGGGGTCGGACATGTGTGATGTCAGCGACGTCCTGGCAAGTTTCCATCTCGCTGCTGCAGGTCCTCAAACACTGGTTGTATTATTACATGTGCAAACTGGTCATTAGCCGCCGAAAATATGCAGCAGAGAAGTCCAATATGTAGACTTTACTTGTAAGGTATTACATGTAACTTTCCCATATTTAAATGTCTAAAAGCAACTAAATCTTTTTAAAATAAACTTCCGTCTTCACAGGAAACAACGAAACTACTTAGTTTAGGAAAAGATCGTTGTTTGAGTTAAAATAACTACAGAAGTGTTACTGTTACTGATGTACGTAAGTTACGTGACAAAGAAATCAGCGTTGACTTAACGAACCTCCTTGGTGAGAGGTCTGTTCATGTTGGGCCCCTCTCAGCTGCCCCGTTGGAGCCTTTTGTGGTCTTTATACTTTCTAATTCGTGATTTTGTCCATAACGTACGAAAAGATTTCGTTGGATACCTACGTATTGTGGCGCTTTATTTTTCGTTGGTATAGCTACGAAGGCTGGATGATAACAGCCTGCATCATCCCAAATGTTTCCAATCATTTTAAAACTTACAGAAATCCATAAGACCGTTTCATTTGATCGTATCCCCTTTACGCGTGCGTTAGCGTTGTGGTTTTCTGCCAGAAGCCGTCATTAATTGACTTTTTATCCGATTTTAAGCCACATTTTTACAATCAAATATATTGTTAAAAACAACGAGATCTAAAAACATATAAACAGTTTGCGAAATACAATAGACATGAAGGGCTCAGCTTCATCTAGTTGCTGTGTTGGTATCAAAGAAGAGGTGAGACAATGTTCTGCTTTAATTTCTCACGAACGACAGGTTCAAATTTGTCCAAATGTCTGTTTAGTTCCACAAACAGACGTGAAGACTCGCTCGCTTCGAGCAACCTGTGTCATTTATGGCGGACAATCGTCTCTCGCTCTCACTATACCGAATGATGAAGACTGGCATTAGTACGCTTTTAAAGCCTCTCAGGGGGTCTCAAGTGTCAATCAAGGGGTCTCGGAGCCCTTCAGGGACGTCCTGTGTTCGTGGAACAGCGTTAAAGAAACAGATTTTTAACGTAAAACTACTTTACTCAGTGTTCTTTTTTTACCGGTTTTAATCACCGGGTCTGTTTGTTTTGGAGAACAGGAGACCTCTGAGTATAATTAGGCTCCTGGTAAAAACCTTAACAAGAAGCTGACTGCAATGACAGCAATGGTGGTGAAGGGAACTCCCATGATCCCTTGCTACGTCCCTTCACTTGACTTCATTTCTGTCTAAATCAACTGCAGAGAGTCAAGGCCAACATTAATCGCTGTGAAGTAATGCACTAGAAATCTTATTTCCTCAAATAAAAGTGTTGCATTCATGCATACGGCTGCAACTAACTCATTTTCATCATCAAATTTGTTGGTTGTTGTTTTTATCGCGATGTATTCAAATGTCTTCAAATGTTTTGTCTTAAACAAATGGTCCAAAACTCACCGATATTCAGTATAAAATAGAGAAAAGAGCAAATTCCCACATTGGAGAAGCGTCCTTCTATAGAAGTGTCTGAGTCGAAGCTCTCTGAGCCCGTCATCATCCTCCTGCTCAACCTGGGAGCTTATAAAGGGATCATTTTGGGAGTGCCGTTAGCCGTTAGCTTGTTTTCCGCTCGGACAAAAGACTTCCTGTGATGAAGTGTCCTCGGCTCTGCGGGCGTCTTCTCCAAAGTCAGAAAGCTGCTGGGAGACGGCGGCCTTTCACCCGCATGCTGCTGTCGTTCATGCGTTTCCGCAGAGGAAGTCTCTGCGGTCAAAAGCTCCCCCGAAGAGACGTCTGCGCTTAATCCCTCCAGGCTTTACAGAGGCAGCCGAGCAGGACGGCTTTCCTCTCTGGCTCTTATTTCATCCCCTCTCTCTCTCTCTCTCTCGCAGCATCATCACAAACCCACAGATACCTCTTTCATGTTCCTAGAGCGCCGAGGCCCTGACCTCTGACCCCCTCTGCTGCCGGTTGCTCGTAATTATTTACGTTACCTGCATCTCCTCTGCTCAGGTGGAGTCATTTCCTCCTGTTAAAAAGGGTGAGATCATATATTTTAAAATCTGCAGTTTCTGCAGAATATGAAGGCCATTTGTTACTGAAATGCATCTTGGGAGTTGCAGTTGACTTCTCGCGAGGTTTCTTTTTGTCCATAGGTGTGTACTTTTTATCAAAGCACAGTTCATCTTTTGTTCCTCAAACAGGAGAGAGAACTGTCGGTTACCAACGTTTTCTATGAGAACACGAAGCAGACTCTTACTGCAGGATCGCTGGAGACCCAAAAAACGACCTCCCGCTCTTTAAAACTCTTCGTCAGCAATGAATGAGGCGGAGAAAACTTTGACAAATATCAGTGAAACATTCTGCACGAACCAAATGTGGGGCTCGTTTTTGTCTTTTAGAGCAGAACTCCACTCACTTTGTTGTTTAAATGTTTTTGAAATGCATTGTCAGTTTGTAGTTCATAAAGTCATAAAGAATTCAAGAAATAATTCTTTATTGATGAAAAACAATCGTCTCAAAAGGCTCAAAACATCAGTCTTGTAGTTTTGGGTGTTTTTATTGTTACACTGACATGTTTCTGCATGTTCGTCAGGGTAAACCCCCCCCAAAAAATGTATACAATGATAAAGACCTCTATAGCGTGATGCTTATCGTCCAATATCACCGTCCTGTCTGGTGATGGGGCGGAAAGATTTGCAGGAAATCTTTGATGTTTAATATGATGTAGTGGTGTAATGTGGTGTCAATTATAATATTTCAAATAATGTAGTTTGAACAAGCAAACATAGAAGTGACATTTCTGTACAATCAAAAAAAAAGCAGTGACTTTAAAGAGCGTGAAGCTATTTGATTTACAGACATGTTTTTCCTCTCTGTCCTCACTGATGTCCAGCCATGCAGATAATTTTCTACACATCTCACTTCTTACGTTCTCGCGTGTTAAAGAAAAATGCAGAACATAAAGACAAGAGGAGGCTTCAGCAGCATGAAGTCTCTGTACAGAACATCTGTTTTGTCTCTTCCCGCCTGGCCGACAGCAGAATGTACATGTGAGATAAGACGGAGGAACGTAACGTATACAGTTTATGTCTGGAGCTGATGATGAGCCAAACATCAGAAACCAGCTCGCACTGGATGGAGAACAACTTTCCTTCTGTCCTCCACCACAACACGTCTCTCTTACCCACAGGTCCTACATTTAAAACACTCTGGAGAGCTTTTATGCTTTTGTTCGTTTACAGTTTCCGTGTGGACTTCACAATAGTTGTGCAGAACAAAATAAGCATTCATAAGAAAAGGAAAGTCCTCCGCTTTGTGTCCATCGTCCTCCTCAAAGCCTTGGCCTGAAAAACGTTGAAGACCCCTGATCTAGACCATCATTGAAAAGCTGTTTCGTCTCTTACCTCAGAGAGGATACGCCTCATGGTCACAGCTCAGTGTTGTTCTGGGCTCAAACAGGAACTGTGGCATTCGGTGTGAGGCGGATTTGAGTTAATGAGGTTAAAAAGATCCTTTTCCTTCTGAGTGAATGGGAAGTTATTGTGTGGAATTCCTGTGGGCCCGACAAAGCGAGCCGAGCTGCAGGAGAGTCCAGGATCCGAACGTTTAACTGGAGGTTTAACCGGAGTTCTCGATGTACTCTGTAAATCAGGACAACCCCAGCCAGCCCCCCGTCTCTGCTCAAACATCTAGATCTAGATTCTTTGTAGCTTCATTCCTTCATGGTCACAGTCAGTACCCGTTCCCAGCAGGTCAACAATCCAGTCAAGTATGGAAGAAAAGGAAATCCATCACTTTTTATTCATATAATTATCAAAGATAATCTCCTGAACATGAGAACGTTTCTTATTATTTTTACCTTAATAAACGCACCAGCTGGAGCTAATGGGGAAACATAATCTCATAATTATGACATACTAAACCATAATTATTAGGTCCTCTATGAGAGCATCTCTTTGTTAGGAAATAAAACATTATTAGCACAGAATTCTGCTTAATTATTACATCATACCTCATAATAAAAGTAAGGAAAGTTTCTCGTTGCTAGAAGATACTAAATCCTAATTATGTGATGTTATTATTTACTTTGTTGTTTTTCTTTTTCCAGTGGTGGAAATGAACTTCCATACAAACGTATATGTGATATACAGAAATTATGCTGTAATGTTTTCGACCCTCCAAAAATAAACCTTCTGTCTTCTCTTCCAGATTAACACCAATGGATTTGTGTCTGTCGAGCCCCCGGGGGAGGGGGAGTACCTGGGGAAGATGCCCGCCAGTTTCAAGATGATTGCAGCCCTACTGGGAGACCTGGAGGACAGTGACGGACAGGGCAAGGTCCACTACAGGTGGGACAGCAGCCCGGATGTACTGAGTCAAGCCGCGGATCATGTCAGGCAAGCTTTCCCCAGAGACGAAGACGTGGAGCCCACCACCGTCCTCATCGTCACATGGGAGAACATGGCCGCCCGGGGGACATCCGGACGAGGAGACAGACTGGACACAAAGGTGAGGGGCCGTGTTGGGTTTTTAAGAAGAAAACAGAGGATGGTTTGTTTTCTTATCTCAGATCTGGGGTTACACTTTTGTGGATAACTGAGACCCTTTGCTGAAGTCAAAAGTACTAATTCCACTCTGTAAAAATACAGGAGATGAAAAACTGTAATCTGACGAGTATCTAAAGCTCTGAGAAAATGTAGTGGAGAAAGAGGTGCAGTGTGGAGATGTAGTTAAGTAGAAGTACAAAGTTACATTAAAGGGAAATACTCAAGTAAAGTACATGTACCTTGAATGTGTACTTGAGTGTATAATACTTGAATGACCTGAATGCTTTGAATGTCCCAAAATGCAAAGGATAATTGATGATTTTATTCCCAAAATGTTCTTAAAATGCGTGTGACCACATGCTTTTGATCTTGCAAGTGTCCAAAAAGAAAAGAAATGTGTGCAATGTAATGGACTTAGCAGAGGGAACACCATGATGCAGTGCCTGTACTCTTCATTTTTCACTATAACGTACATATTCTACCGGTGGTCTTGCCATCATGTGCCTTCTTTCACACTCTGATATGGAGCCTTTACCAGTTTCCTCCACACCGATTTTCCCAGCTGGTCAATAATCCTCTTGTAACATGTGTAGCCGGTGAGAACTCCCAGATTAATTTTCCTCCTGCTGCTAGAGAATCAGAAGAAATGTGGCTCCATGGACTCAAACTAACAATGTCCCCTTTGTACTTTCAGAGAAACACTTTCCAGCTGGTAGTGGCCTCCATGGTGTCGTCCTCCTGCGCCATCCTCTTGTATCCCCGAAACGGCCTGCAGTTTTTCTCCACGTCAGTAGGGGGCGAGAGCAAGCTCCTCGAGGCTGGCTTCAATGAAGGCCTTGTGGAGGGTTGGTTCTGGAAGGAAACGCAGGGGACTTACTTCCGCGCCACCACCGATGAAGAGGCCTCCATCAGGGAACTCACCGAGTATGAATCTAATGTCCCTTGTGCTTGAATATAACTCGACGTTTGAGAAATACCAACTAGTGCCGAAAATGTCTTTTCATTGAGACTGATTTTTCTTCCCTTCTTTATCCAACTAGAAAGACGAACTCGGGACAGAATGGAGTTTGGGT
The DNA here is from genome assembly GCA_032191485.1 of Leptoclinus maculatus. Taxonomy (NCBI): domain Eukaryota; kingdom Metazoa; phylum Chordata; class Actinopteri; order Perciformes; family Stichaeidae; genus Leptoclinus; species Leptoclinus maculatus. Next base: position 23,919,285 of record JAVDOI010000009.1, read on the forward strand.
GTACGAGATTGGCTCCTCGCCAATCTTTGTCGCCATTACACCAGGAATGGTCACTAGCCTACCTGAAGAGGAGGAGGAGGCCACCACACCTCCTGTACCAGAAGAAAAAGAGGAGTTCCCAACTGAGACTCCTGAGTACACTGAACTGGAGACTGAAGATTATGAGGGACCTGGCCAGTTTGAGCCGGAATACCCTGAATCTGAGACTGTCACACCAACATACACCGACCCGGAGAGGGCTCAACCAAGATACCCGGACCCTTCTGAGCCGAGATACCCTGACCGAACAGAGACCAGATACCCTGTCTCTGAGCCGAGATACACGGTCCATGAAACCAATGAGCCTAGATACTCTCCAGTCGAGCCGAGGTACCCTGATCCAGTCCAACCAGTGCCGCCCCATTCCCGGCACCAGCAACCCCAGATTGTCGTGGTAGACGAAGATGAAGATCTCGACGTGACCGGTAAAAAGCTCGAACCTTTTTGTGTTCTTGACCATTTTGAGAAATGTAAATCCTGTGATAATCCTGTCAAAGGTCTTTTTTCATTGAACCCGATTGGTTTGTCCTTTGGTTGTCTTCACAGTTTTTGCATACAATTCGGAGACGTGCGTCCACAACAGGCACAAATGCTCGGCTTTCGCAGACTGTCGGGATTACAGCAATGGGTACTGCTGCCATTGTAGGCCTGGCTTCTATGGTAACGGGAAGGACTGTGTCGCTGAGGGTGAGAAGCATTTTCAGTGTTAATTAAACTGTTTAGGTTAATGGTGCACGTTTTCTTGGATTGTTACGAAGAGACTACAAAGATCCAAAGACGGATCATATCAGTCAAGCACGTTCTTTGGGTTATCCGTACATATTCTAAGCAAAACTAGAATTTGCTAACTGTACTTTGTGGTCACATTTGTCCACAGAGAAACTATTTTGCATTTAGCAACAATAGTAGATTACATATGGAAAGAATGCATCAATTTCATGCTTGAGTTTATTTTGAGAAATAGGCTAGTGGAACAAAGGCTAACCCAAGAAAAGGCAGGACTTAGTTTTTTGTTTGTCTGCGGGTCACTTCCTCCCAACAGTAACCTGTTGAGACTCTGATCCTTAACAGGAACTACTGCTCTACTGATCAAATCTTTGTTGTTTTCCAGGAAAACCACAGAGAATGAATGGAAAGGTGAACGGTCGAGTGTTCGTGGGGAACTCGCCTTCCCCTGTTGAGCTCGGTAACAATGACTTGCACTCGTACGTGGTAGCCAACGACGGACGGGCCTCCGTGGCCATCAGCAACATCCCGGACGACCTGGGACCCTCCCTGCTGCCTCTGACCCCCCTGGGCGGAGTCATCGGCTGGGCCTTCGCTCTGGAGCAGCCCGGCTACCAGAACGGCTTTAGTCTCATCGGTGAGGGAACGTATTGTTGTGTAATGTGCAGCCTGGAGCTGGATGATTGATTTCTAATTGCTGACTACGATGTATGTAGATGTTGAAACGTTTTAGCTTAAAAGTTGTGCGACCATGGATCCCAATGTCCCTGGCTGGAGTCCGCCCGGAGACCTTTGTTTCCGGTCCGTGGATGTGCAAGACTCAGACGCTTCTGACACTCGCATGTTCTCTCACACGTCCATGCAGGCGGCGTGTTTTCCCGGCAGGCTGAGGTGATCTTCCAGCCCAGTAACGAGCGTCTGAGCATCAAGCAGCAGTTTAAAGGAATCGACGAACACGACCACCTGGTGGTGAACACTGAGCTGGAGGGACGTGTGCCCGCCGTCCTGCTGGGATCCTCCGTCGAGATCAACCCATACAAGGAGATCTACCAGTACGACAGGAACTGTAAGGACAAAGGACCGTTTTCTTGAGAAATATTCAATGGATTATTGAATTACTGACAACATTAATTTATAGTCCCACTAGATGTAAAAGTGTGTTCTTCTTCTCCTCTCAGTGATCACTTCCTCCTCCAACCGTGACTACACCGTCACCTCCCCTGATGGCAAAGTCCAGACCAGAAGCTACCAATTGCGACAGACCATCACCTTCTTGAGCTGCCCACACGACGAGGCCTCGGTGGCGGCGCCGTCCACCCAGCAGCTCAGCGTGGACCACATCTTCGTGATGTTCGAGTCCCGCAACCACCTGATCCGCTACGCCATGAGCAACAAGATCGGTTCAGTCCACAGTGAGTTCTGACCCCTCAAGAGGTTCAGTTTATAAAAAACAAAACAAAGACAAGATGTTTGAACAAAGCCTTCATCCGGAAGACAAATTCAGAGCGTCTTCTCATCTCTTGAGATGTCATATAGGGAAAAGAACAATTTGCTTTCTTAGAAACATTTTTCATTGAAAACCAGGAAAGACTACGTGTGTGTGTGTGTGTGTGTGTGTGTGTGTGTGTGTGTGTGTGTGTGTGTGTGTGTGTGTGTGTGTGTGTGTGTGTGTGTGTGTGTGTGTGTGTGTGTGTGTGTGTGTGTGTGTGTGTGTGTGTGTGTGTGTGTGTGTGTGTGTGTGTGTGTGTCCACAGACAGGAAGTGTGTGTTCACGGATCAGGACAGAGCAGGTTTGACTCCATGCCGTCAGATGGTTCAGTAACTTGTAGAAGAGACGTCCATGTCTCGTGGTCATCTGTTGGGGACAGTCAAGAGTTCAAAGATGTGTGTTATTACCCGGAGGAATGCGCCGAAACACGCCTCCAACAGTTTAGTGCCTCTGCGATGTTTGCAGTTGAACATCAGAGGAAAGACAAACAGTAATCCGAGCCCGGCTGTATTTCCTCAGCTGCAATGAGAGGAGGCTGTGAGAGTGTTGGCAGGGGGTGAAGGTCAGTGAGGAACCAACCTCCAGTCCACAGAGGGAAGGCAGCGGGTGAAGGGCATCGATAGGGTCTTTTTTTTTTTATAAAAAGGAGGGTTAAAGGTAAAAGTGCAGGTGGGGGCTGTTGATGGGATGCTTGGGGGGGGGGGGGGGGGGGGGGGGGGGGGCTTCAGAGTTACACAAGCAAACACAACTCAGCCGGGGGTTTGTTGGCAACAAGTGGAACATCTGCGTCGTGTTTCCTGTGAGGAGGTGAAGGTCTGGAGCTCCAGCACTCAGTTGCATGATGGGAGGACACTCTACTGTGGAGTCTTTGTTCTCTCCTTCAGTTAATCTATGAACTATTTAAGTCATTTATTCAGCAAAACATGCTCTGCTAAACACGACGTGAGTATGTGCTGCTGCTCTCTGCTTTATGTCACTGTGACTATCTTGAGTTTTGGACTCTTGGTCAGAAGAAAAATACACATTTTAATACATTCGATGATTTTCACCTGCAGCATGTTTTTATTTATTTTTAATTTACAGGCAGTCTTCCAGAGCAGAACCCGTGTTTCACCGGCAGACACGGCTGTGACATCAACGCCATGTGCCGACCAGCCGAAGGCCTCCAGTTCAGCTGCGAATGTGCTACTGGTTTCACCGGAGACGGACGCTACTGCCAGGGTAACCTAACCGCTGCAAACCCGCATATTGACAACACACGATAGGTTTTCAGTGTTGTTGAATAATTAGTTTCTGAACAAACTTGCTTTACAATAAAAGCAGTAAGAGTAACGGCACAATACGCAGCGAGGATAGAAATAACTTTAAAAAGGAAAAACAAAAAAATGCAACAGTACAATAAAAACTTGTCTCAAACATTTGTTACATTTGTCTCATGAAACACCTGCAGTTACGGTCTAACTTGCGCCACCTAGAGGCAAAATACTACTGCAGTTTATGTTCTGATTGGACGACAGTCTGCACGCGGTCATTGACTCAAAGGTCCACATTTCTAACTGCATCTCTCAGGATAAATGATCAGCTCAGACCCAATATATTAAACTGCATCTGTTCTAAAATACTGAATACTACTTCTACAGCTAGTACTAGCACTGCTTCTAGTGCCAGTAATACTATGTATGATGTGTTTTTGTCTTAAAATGTATTCTAATTTTACAGAAAGCATTTTATTTTTTACATTTTGTTACAGAAATAGAGTTCATTATTATTATACCTGCAGCTGCTCCTGATACTTCTAGCGATGAGCATCTTTTTGACCAAATTATCCCTGAAACTTAAATCAGGAACTCAAAGTTGTGAATTCACTTTTGAATCTGAAAGCCTGAAGATTCTGAGCGACTATGATGTCAGTGGATAGATGTAATGAATTCAATCCTCTCTCTCTCTCCTTTTAAAGTTTTCTGTTCTCACTCTGTTTTACACTCGTCAGGAAGATTTAAAGAGGTTGGATTGTAGTTCGCTTTGGTCGTTGGTTTAATAGTGATGCAGGTTAAAAGAAGAAACTAAATTCAGTTTTTATTTTCTTAAACCAGATGTAAAAAGTATTACTCTCCATGATTTCTGATGCAAAATCAGGCAGCAGTTTTTGACAAAAACAAAATGTGTAGTGTGAGATGAACTTAATTACTCGCTACTTTCTTTTAAGGGACTATACATTCTACTTGCTGTACGACATATCATTCACCTCCCTGTTGGTGTGTTATTGGCAGATATTGACGAGTGCAGAGAGACTCCTGAGATCTGTGGATCCAACGCCGTCTGCAATAATCAGCCCGGAACTTTCCGCTGTGAGTGTTTGACTGGCTTCTTGTTCGCCAGCGACGGAAAGACCTGCATCGGTATGTTTTAAGTGTGTGTGTTGACAGCTGTGTGGGATGGCGGAGTGTGTAGTGCCTTTGTGTGTGTGTGTGTGTGTGTGTGTGTGTGTGTGTGTGTGTGTGACTTTGTTTGAAGAGCCCCTCGTTGCACATACAGATGTTCTTAAAACAATAAAGGATTTGTACGACTGAAAATGGGACAAAGTGTTTCAAACTGATGTTCTTTGCTGAACACAGAAGATGTGATTCATTCATACCTGAACCAGAATGACTCTGTGAAGCAGGGTAAATCTGAGGGCATCAGTTTGATGAATTATAAGTTGTTGTGTACGGTGGCCCGTAAGTGGCCCGACTCATGTCGTCCCTTTTAACTTTGCTAACATGTCGTCTGTGTCGTCCTGCAGAGGAGAACCGGCCGGTGGATCACTGTCGGAGAGGAAGCCATGACTGTGATGCTCCTGAAAGAGCTCTCTGCAGCTACACCGGAGGCTCGGCCTTCGTCTGCTCCTGCCTGCCGGGGTTCGTGGGTGACGGTCGGGTTTGTCAGGGTGAGTGCACCGAGCTTGTCCGCTGTGTGTCAGACCGACCGCTGATCTTCAAGGTTATGACTTCAGTATCAACTCGGATGCATTAAAAAGCATTGATAAAGTCAGTGCTGAAGGTCAAGCAGCAGAACAAACAAAACATTTGATTTGTTTCGCTTGAAGGATTCTTTGAAAGTTGAGCTTTGTCTTCATCTGATATGAATGTGAATCATGTGAGCTCAGTAAACTTTCCCCAGAAAATATACACGTCATGGAGGGAGATTAAAAACAACACAAATTTGGGCACTCAAATAATAAGATGTACGGAGAAATTACCAGAACAAATGTTTAAAAATGACGAGACAGATGTTGTGTAGAAAGAATCCTTCTTTTAGAATTTAGTCCTTCTTTTATTATGACTATTTCAAACGTAAATAATACATTTGGTGTCTGAATTATGCAGTTTTTCTTTCAATCTCTGTTAAAATAGTTTGTATTAAAGGAAAGAAGAAAAACATCAACGGTAGTTATGTTACATGCCATAACAGCAGAACTTTCAGAGTTCTCTGTTCAGCGCTGTGGGCCCCTTGGACAGGAAATGTTTCCACCTGGACAGGAAATGCAGAACACTGCCTTACAGCTGTGCAGCTCATCTCTTATATATATAAATCTCCCCCACTCAGGAGACTCTGAGCTGAAGAATGTTCATATGTGGAGAGAAAACAGGACAAAACGTTCAGAACTTTTTTTTTTTTTTTCTTAACACGTTCTTTACAAATTCTTGTCACCGTGCCTAAAGTACAGCCTCACAGAGCTGCTCGCGTGGCTGTAGACTCTTCTACGTATTCAAGTTCTTTATTTCTTATGTCATAAACTATCACAGTGGAGCAGTCGCCCTCGAACAATACTACTACAAATATGTGTAAAAAGAAAAAACATGCAGGTTAAAATAAGAAGACATAAAACACAAAAGTGTGCTATTACGTCCTATTATACTTTGTCACTAACAGGTAATATTGGATAAAAAAATTTAAAACGAGGTTTGTTGGATACATTTCAGTATTTGAATCCATGTTTTGTTTATTATTAATGACTAATGGAGATATTGTTGTGGTAAATTGTGCGTGTTTTAAGCACCAAACATGGCGGTTGATGTGTCGGGACATTACCTTCATCTTTGTATCTTCTTTCTGCCCGTTCAGACGTAGACGAGTGTCGGCAGGATCGATGCCACCGCTCTTCCTTCTGCTCCAACACGCAGGGCTCCTACAGCTGCCAGTGCCGTCCCGGATTCTATGGCGACGGCTTCCAGTGCAGCCCCACGTCCTCAGGTAGGTGACTTATTACACAAACTGTTTCAATTCAAGTTTATATAAATGTGATTTCTTCTGTCGGATTAGGTTAATATTCCTACAAATGAAGAGGGGTGTAAATCACAAGTTTTCATCACAATACGATATTATACTGATCCTTTGGATGTCAATTCGATATTTGCTGATATCACAAAGTCGGCCACGGTCAGGCAGCATCTTTCGGTCCTGAAAAGTGAATCCATTGCCGAGGTGCTTTAAACTTGCATTCTCTCTAATGTCCATCAAAAAGAAGTCAGATTGTATAGAAGTCTATGAGAAAATGACTCTACTTCTCTCTTGATTTATTACCTCAGTAAACATTGTAAAGATGAGTTCATGGTCTCAATCTCTAGTTTCAAGTCTTCTTCAAAACAGCATGATGTTCATTTGCGAGCAAAATGAGATAATATCAAATGCCAATTTAACATAATCAGTTACAAACTCCCAAATGTATTACTGGGCTCTGTAGGAAGGAAGTGTGCATGGACGGCAATGGTGACACAGAGCTGCCATGGGAATTTCAAAATAAAGGCACATCTTAAAGATGATATTTATCGATATTAGCACTTTACATCGATGATATTGCATCATTGAATCGGTGTATCGAACTATTAAGATCCTTTACTTTAGTAAAAGTAACAACACATTGAAAATACAACAACGAAGTGTACTTTAAGTATTTAAAGTAAAAGTATTAATTACGCAGTTAAATGTTCCCCGTCAGTCTTTAACTATTACAGTACAAGTACCTCGAATTAGTACAGTGCTTGAGTAAATGTACTTAGTTACATTCCATCAGCTTTTAATGGGTTAAAGCCTGTAAAAATCTGCAGCCCTAAGTACTGTCTCCTGATTGACAAAGAGCTTTAATAATAACAGAAATGTTTCGGGTGTGTTGGTGTGGGGGGCAGCTCCTACAGACTGAAGCTGGTTTTCCAGACATTACAGAGACTAATGGAAGCTGTGTAAACTCTGCAGAGTGTAAACATTCAGCTGAAGGTTGAGGCGACGGAGCAGAGCGGCGAAGGATGTTGATGAAGTGATGAGAGCGTAAACATTTCATGTCAGACTCAACAGACCCTTGATGACGCACAGCTGAGGTCCGTGTCCGAGGCTCCGTTAACGCTGCGGCTTCAGATCGGTTCAGGGTCATAAAATAATGAGAGCTGATGGACTGATGACTCTTTTTATTGATGAGTTTTGTTATTCAGTGTGTCTCGTCCTGATCTCCATGTCTCTGGCCAGCAGTGTTGGAAGAAGTACTCTGAATTTTGACTTAAGTAGTATTACCACAGGGTAGAAATACTCAGTTACAAGTAAAAGTCCTGCAATCAAAATAAAAGAAATACTGAAGTATTAGTATCAAAATCTACTTAAATACTAAATGTGCTGATGCAGAATGACACATTTCAGAATCATATATATCATTTTGAATATAATTATTGATCCATTCATTTGTTCATCACTTTAATGTTGCAGCTCATTTGTATTACTCTATTTACTGCTGGATAGTTTAATCTATGTTAATAATACATCATGATTCATTAGTTGATTTGTATTTTGTATTAATGAACTGAATCTGCAAAGTAACTTAAGTTATTCGAGATGTTCAATACGAAATTCAGAACCTATAGATTTCCTCCACACGGCTCTCAACATGGCGGCGGCTAGGAGCTAACGGCTAGGAGCTAACGGCTAGGAGCTAACGGCTAGGAGCTAACGGCTACGAGCTAACAGTGCAAACAACAGCAACGGTGCTGACAGAGCTAACAGTGTTTACCTGAGGGGGAACCGGAGGGTGGGCGCTTCCGGTTTTACACTTAGATTTTTGTTTCTTCTTCTTTACTTTTCTTCCTCTTTCATTTCTTTATTTCGTCATCGGCTCTGAAAACATGTTCCGTGCCAAAGATTTTAGTTTTCACCAACAGCCAAATTATAACTTCTTCTTCAGAATAAGCACATTAACTTTGGATACTTGAGTATATGTTTACTAACACTTGTACACTTTTACGTCATTAAAAACTGTGAAAGCGGTACATTTACTACTGTTCTACTTTTATTGAAGTTCAAAAAACAATTCTTCTCCCTCTTGATCTGTTTCGTCACATTTATGACGCAGACATTAATTAGCTGGTGCTTTTATCCAAAGCGACTTACAATAAGTGCATTCACCAATGAGGATGCAACATAAAACTTGCGAGCAGGTGTAGTTTACAGTGGAAGGGTTGTTGTTGTTGTTGGTGGTGGTGGTGGTGGTGGTTTGGCTTCGTTCGAAAGCTGCAGACTCCTCCAGTGATTCCAGGTGTCAGCAGCTGAGCGCTAATTACAGCTCACTCCTCCAAACTTTTCTCATATTTTCGTCCTTTTTTTATGGCCTCTGAAAGGCATAACTCTTTTGTCCTCTGTCATAACTTGTCACAGTGTCTCTTACTTTACGCTCACTGACTGTAAGCGGCTCCGTTTCCTTTTTTCAGGACGGTCTTTTGATCTTTGCCCCTCTCTCTTTCTCTCTCTCTCTCTCTCTCTCTCTCTCTCTCTCTCTCTCTCTCTCTCTCTCTCTCTCTCGGGGGGGTCTTCTTTCTTCTTGCGGTATCTCTTTTCGTCTGGTTGTTGTTATCAGACGTGGCGCTGTCTGTCAGACGGGGAGTGTTATGGCTGCTCTGCGGTTCGTCGGATACCCTTGAAGGATAAGAGCGAGGCGGCTCTCTTCCAGATGTCACTGTGGCCCCTGGATGTGACCGCGGAGATGAAGAGCCTCCTGCTCGTCTTTAATTCGTGGTTCTCTCCACGGCTCACTCGCATGTTTATCTGCAACTGCCACGTACAGAAACCGAGCAAGAAAATTCAATTAAATAACATTATTACACCTGAGGGTGTAGAGAGATATGTGTTTATATTTATATAAGCTCTTTTCTTTGTTGGGTTGTATAGAATGTTCTTTGATTTTGTCTGCTGTGAAAAGAGAAGAAACAATAAGTAAGATAAAGAAGTATTATATGATAATAGAACAGGTTTCTGTCCTAATTAATGTCAACATCCAAGTTGTCATTTCAACTAGTAAACTAATAATATAATGTATGTTATTTGACATGTCACTAAATATTATGCAAAGTAAAGCAAATTAAAGCAATTTCAAATAAATTGATCGTCGCTGTATAACCAAAAGTTATTTAAAACGAATTAAATGAACAATGATAGGCTGTAGGATTGTTGGTGTATTTTTGTACAGAGCCAACTCTCACTCAAGAGTATTTCCCCAAAACGTAGAGCTACGGTATTCCTTTAATTATGTATCTGTGCTGACATAAAATAAATACTTGTGAAGTCCAAACTAACGTGAGGTTGTAAAACAAATGACTCAGCAGAGGTCTTCATGTTGCTCAGGGGAACGCCCGAACTGTAGTTTTCTCACAATTTATATTCAAAGGCGCTCTATTGGCTTGGGAACGTTTTTATTACCAAGGCAAGTGTGAAATAAATGTATGTACAATAATTAAATAATTATAATAAAGATCTAATAGGACAAAGAACCAGAGCTGTGTAAAATTGCAACAATTTAATCAAATATATAAATTAAGTTTAACTTTGTTTATTTAACTGCCATGTATACAAATCAATGAGAACTGTGTAACTGCGACATTTAGACGTATTTAAAATGTATATCTAAAAGTATTTGTTCTGTATGTACAGTATGTTTTTGTCTCACTGTGACGTATTTGTTTCTTTGTTCCCAGAGCGCGAGAAGACCCCGTGTGAGCATCGCAGAGAGAGCGCCCAGTCGGCCACCTCCGACTCCGGCATCTTCTCTTTCTTCCGTCCTCGGCCGGCCGTCGGTCAGTACGTCCCTCAGTGTGACCAACGCGGAGCCTTCGAGCCCACGCAGTGCCACAGCAGCATCGGTCAGTGCTGGTGCGTGGACGCCAACGGCCAGGAGATCCCCAACACCCGCACGGGACCCGGCACCACCCCTCTGTGTGAGTCCACTTTACCCTCTAAACAAACTTCAGCCTCTATTCTGTTTATTTCAGGAACACATGAATGTTTGTCCTCATTAAACTAAAAATCTGCCTCACACGGACAATGAAACTCGCAGGCATCGACCAGGCAGTGACTCCCGCTCCGGTGGGTCCGACCCCGCGGCCCGACGTTCGCCCCGTCGCTCCGGGAACACACCTGCTGTTCGCTCAGAGCGGGAAGATCGAACACGTCCCTCTGGATGGGTACAACATAAAGAAGGAGGAGGCCAAACCTCTGCTGCACCTCCCAGTAAGACATCACTGTTTCAGGCAGTAACGTGAACATGACCGCCAATAATCTTCCAAAGTATATCACCAGGTTTTAGATAGATTTTCTTCCTCCCAGGCAGCCACTGACATCAGGCAACTTCAATGAAAGTCTGACCTTCTTTAGACAGACAACACATCACAGTCAACACGGTGACGGCTGACATCCGAGGCTGCAGAGTTTTGCATTAATGAGCCGTTTTTACAGAAAGTTGAACCTGGAAAATGACAAGAACGAAGTCATGAAAACAATTTTAATTTGTTGATGTAAACCACAAATGTTAGCTTTTGTTACGATATTATCAAATCAGTTTCTGATTTATTGATTCCAGTTATTTATCAAACTTAAACAGCTTCATCAGTGATTTGTTCTGAACTAAGCTAAATGCTTACCGCTCACATTGAGAATGCAAACAAGTTGATGTTTAGCAGGTCTAATGTTTACCATCTTAGCTGAGCACGTTAGCATGCTAACATTTGCTAACTAAACACAACGTGCAGCTGAGGCCGATGGGAATGTCATTAGTTCTAAATCAAAGTGTCGGACTCATTTAAATGTTGACCCGATGATGGGATATTATTAGGTTATTACAATTCATGCTGAGGGGAACATGAATGTCTGAACCAAACTCCATAGCAACCCATCTAAAAGTTGTTAAGATATTTCAGTCTGGACCAAAGTGGTTCATCCATAGAGCTACACTGCTAGCCTAGCATGGCTAAATAAACACATTCAGATGTCAGAAAAGTAGCTTTCAACTTTGCTTTTAGGAATTAAAAGGTTTAATGGAAAGACATTTTGACGGTTGCTTGCAGTCTTTGTGCTAAGCTAAGCTAAATAGTGTCCTGGACCTCTCCCTGCTCTGAATGCACAGAGATGTAGCTAATATCCTTATGTAATATCTTTCCAAAATGTTGGACTCATCTAATCCTCATCAAAGGATAATTCCACAAAAGAAATGTGTCTTTTTTGTAGTTTGAAAAGTGTGAATGATTCCGAGTCAATGCTGAGAGAATGAGCTCCTTGTAGAAGTGAAAAAAGGGATTTCTTGACTTTGGAGAGTTTTTCTCATGACAACATTCGGTCCTCATTTTGAACAACGTTACACACACATGAATGAGCGTTCCTGGTTGCTGTGGAACAATCCTCTAATTGTTCTTTAACATATTTCAGCATCAGAACTCTTTTCTTCTCCGTCACGGAGTCCATAAGTTAATGTATTGATGCACTGCAGCCGCACACAAAGCTCTCCGTCAGGGCGGGCGCCTTCGAGTCCGATGGGTCGCCGATGTTCTGTCACTTCTACACAAAAGACTCTTTGAAAATGAAACTCCAGCTGAATGAAACCGTCTGTCTCCTCCTGCGCTTCCTCTCAGGACCGGGTGGTGATCGCCGTGGCCTACGACTGTGTGGAGAAGATGGTTTACTGGACCGACATCACCGGGCCGGCTATCAGCAGGGCCCGTCTGAGCGGAGGAGACGTCATCCCGGTCATCACTACAGGTGCAGCAGACATCACCGGTCCAGTCATCTTTAGAGAGGCTGAGTGACATGATTCAAATGCATCACACTCCTTATCCCTCACGTTTTGAGTCTCATTGCACCAAGCAGAGTCCTTTAATGAGGCCAAACAGGAAGTAGATTGTTTTTTGTCCAGGACAAAGGTGCATACCATAAACCTGTAATTAATGTACACCTTTCACTTTCATTTCATTTTTTATGATCACATAGATGCAAATAGGGCAAGAAAACTTCATTTATATATTTATTTTCAAAACAGAAGTTACAAAGTGTTGAGACATCCTGTTTTGGACCAAAGTCGGAGGTTTGGAGAGCGTCCACAGTTTGAAGAATGTAGATCTTTTAAGAATTAAATTAATTGATAATACTTACTCACAGCTTGGTAACCAGTTTATACAATGTGGATACAAGTGGCTCAGGTGTACTCTGATAAAGATGCAGCTTTTGTGATTAAAAAGTATCGCTATAATAATATTATTAATAACTAAAAAGTTACAAAGTACTTTCCATGGTTGAACCGGGTACAAAAACATTTCAGGACTGCAATGAAATAAAATCAAACAATTATAACAATATTAAAATCAACATGGAAATAAAATACCCCAAAACTATATTAAAACAAATTTAAAAAACAATGGCGTTAAAAAGAAGACGTATTGGATCCAGTCAGTCTGCCTGTGGCGGTCAGATGGTGCTGGTCCATCAGTAGTCGGTCCTCTGACGGATGTCTCTTCCTGTCCTCAGAGCTCCAGAGTCCCGAGGGCATCGCCATCGACCACGTGGCCCGCCTCCTCTTCTGGACCGACTCCATGCGTGACACCGTGGAGGTTTCCAAACTGGACGGCAGCCAGCGGCGAGTCCTGTTCGACACCGATCTGATCAACCCTCGACCCATCGTCACCAACCCGGCCTACGGGTGAGTGCTGGAGAAGTTACTAGAAGAAACCCGTTAATGTTGTGGTTGAAATACTAGTTTCATAAGTAACATGAAGTCATTGAGTTGGTAGTAAAATGCTGGTTGAACCCAAAATACCACTAGTAACAGTGGTAGTAATGATATGAGCTAGTAGTAGTAGTAGTTGTTGATGGTGGTACAAGTAGTTAGGAGGTAATAGTCGGTGGTAGTACTGATAAGTAGTTGTTTGTAGTAGTAGATGTTAGTAGTAGTCGTTAGTGGTAATAGTAGTAGTCGTTAGTGGTAATAGTAGTAGTAGGTACTAGTAGTCAGTAGTAGTAGTTAGAAGTAAATAGTAAGTGGTAGTAGTTAAAAGTAGTAGTTGTAGAAGTGAAATGAGTACTAGCAGTAGTAGTTGGGTCTAACTGGTTTTGTCCTGTTGGTACAGGCGACTGTACTGGGCAGACTGGAACAGAGACGGGCCCAAAATTGAGATGTCCAACATGGACGGGACAGATCGAAGCGTCCTGGTGAAAGACAACCTGGAGCTCCCCAACGGTCTGACCTTTGACCTCGAAGACCAGCAGCTGTGCTGGGCCGACGCAGGTGAGACTCACCTGACAGGAATCTGAACCCCCCCCCCCAATCTGATCCATCACCATGTTAATGCTGTTAGTCCAAGTTCATTCTCCGTCATGTGGTCCTCACTGCTGTTGATTGATTGATTGATCGGTCTGCAGGAACTCATAAGGTGGAGTGTATAGATCCTCACCGCAGGCTGAGGAGGCAGATCGTTGAAGGGATCCAGTATCCCTTCGCTCTGGTCTCCTTTGGAAGGAACCTTTACTACACCGACTGGAGGAGGTAACACTCTCATTTACGAGCAGATTATGTTCCAGGAACAAAGTGGTCTTCTATAAATCCTCGGCTGGCATCTGTCTTTTTCAACACACCTGAACACATCATCGTCAGTCGCAGGATTTAGTAAAATAATAACGGTCAGGCTGACTGTCTGAGTGGATTTTAAATAAACATTACTGCTGTAAATGCTGCTATTTTGAGCTCCGTTGTTTGACTGGAACTGTCACATGAAAGTGTGTTTAACAGCCGTGTTAATCTGACGATCAAACATCTCTGTGTGTGCCCTCTGGTGAATTCTTTTCTTTTTGTTTTGGTGGTTATTTTTCAGGGAGGCGGTGGTCGCTGTGGACCGTCACTCGGAGAAAGAGACAGAAGAGTTTCTGCCACAGAAACGCTCTCGGCTGTACGGCATCACCACGACATCGACACAGTGTCCACAAGGTACAGCTACAAGCTACAGATTAGTCAGTCCTGTAATCAAGGAAATCAAGAATGACATAAGCAATCATAGAACATGTGGAACGAGCCTGGTCGTGCTAGTTTTTCTCTGCTCAGACTAGCATCTGTTGATAATTACAGTCAGTGAGCGCATGTTGTAGTTTTGGTCTCCGTGGAGGCACTTTTTGTCTCGTTAGCGACCGAGCTAGCGCTGGAATCTCGCTACTATGACAGTGACTCAGCCCTGTGAGTGATCACTACGCTGCTAAGTTTCTAGCACCACCTGTCTTGCAAGGATGAACTCCACTGTGACACTTTCTGGTGTGACAAGGCCTTTATTCTGTGAGCTCAGGGGTCAAAATAAAGGGATCTACGTGGAGTTCGGCTCCCCTGAAAGAGACATGAGCTCCCCTGAAGGCCTCATTTGTGGTGCCACTGTTTTTTATCTGTATAAATATATATTTTCCTGTATATTTGGGTTCCTGAAGCTAGGCTAATAGTGTGTTTATTTGCGCCTAACAATTTCCTGCTGTGGCCATCCATGTGTGGGAGGCGCATGTTGCACTCATAGACTGTATATAAGAAGTGGACGTAGTCATCGTGACGTCACCCGTTGGTTTGTGGACGGACATTTTGAAGCCTTGAGTTCGGCGATTTGGCCGTCGCCATCTTGGAATACGGCCGTTACCATCTTGGCTTCTTTGCGACCCATGAACAGACATCACCATATTTGGAATACGGAGAAGTGAGGTAGAGATGCCGTATACGTCTCTGGTAGAGACCTGTCAATCACAGTAAGCCCCGCCCTAAATCATACTCTGCTTTATGGTCTATTTGACTCTAAATGGACCATAATTTACTAAATGAACATCATGCTGTATTGAAGAAGACTTGAAACTAGAGATTGAGAACATAAACTCGTGTTTACAATGTTTACTGAGGGAATAAACAAGAGAGAAGTAGAGTCATTTTCTCATAGACTTCTATACAACCAGAGGAGTCGCCCCCTGATAGCCAGTAGAGAGAATGCAAGTTTTAAGACACTTCGGCATCGGCTTCACTCGGCGGGACCGGAGGTCGCCTGGTTGCACATCGTACGTCGTCTTTCGAGTGATGATGAATCCTATATTTGTAGGGTGTTGAAAGTTTCATGCGTAGCCTGCTGTTGCTGCATCGCGAAGTCACCTCTGAATGTTTTACTGTGCAGCGAGCGTTGCGTTTAGAGAAGCTGGTGTAAAAGTTATCTTGCCGTATTTTCCGCGAGACCAACATTTGAGGCTGTGTGTTCGTAATGGTCATGTGATGCAGCCTTGTTCTGCTCTGTTTAACACAGTAACACAAACCACTGTGCGTTGGTGTTTTTATTGTTTCTCCTTGGAGAGGGATTTAAAAAGGGATTGCAACAGTGAATGTATTGTTTCTTTGTGTTCCCAGGCTAAATAATCTCTGTATGAATTGAAATGTATTGATGGCATATTTTTGCACGTAGGCGGGTGCATTCATGCACCAGCATGCGTACAGCAGCGGCCCACCCGTGAAAGCCAGAGTGCAATCTGAACATTGAGTGAGCTTTAACGGTGTCGATGGTTGCTCGCCAAATTTTAAACAGAGCCAGACTAGCTGCCCAATAACAGGAGTCATCTGTATCTGACATTGGGTAATCATGGATGGAGATTCTCCCTAAAAAGTCTCAGTCATGAGTCCAGCTAACTGAGAATAAGCTGCAGGTTTGGGTTTAAGAACAGTTGCAGATAAACTTAAGCTTTAAAGAACTAAAGTATTAAACATTATATTGATATTACATCTCTATATTAAGGCAGGCAAACACCAAGTACCACTACTTTATCATGTCGTCTGTCTGGTCTACACTGCTGACTTAACCTTTACCTTAGTTTACATACTTATTTTTCTTGCTTTCTCTATTCTATGTACTGTAACAACAACTGAATCGTTGATGATTCATCGTATCTTAATCAAATCAAGCCAACTCGGTCGTATTCGTATGACGGGCCCCTGTGAGTCTGGGATCAGAGCGTACAGAGGTACTCAGTGACCGTACTAACTGATTCCAGATGCACATAGTAACGTGGATGGATATAAGCGTGGGAACTCTGGGTGAAGTGACCTCAGGGGGATGCCAGCTGTGGATATGGAGACTCACAGCTGGCTCCGAGCCCCCAACTATACAGTGATGAGAAACAGCTTCACCGTCCACCTGCTGGGTTTCTCTGCGACACTGATGGGTTTCAGCCGCCAATGATGAACGGTTCATCCACTTCCTAAAGCTGCAGGCTCACTAAACATTCCTGTTTCACTTGGCAACATGTTTTTTTTTCGAGATCACTGTAGTGTTTTCACAGTGTGCGTCACCGGCGGTCCAATCTGTTGACAAAGACGTTTAATGTACAGCACAGCACGGAGGGCGTTTTCACTCTTGGGAAAAGGGAAAGGAGGCTTTAGTTTCAGATGAAACTCTCCAGAGTTTGGGATGTTTGGTGAAGTCTAGAAGCTGCAGTTGAACTGTTTCCAGCCCAGAAATCGACTTACTGGGTTTTTCTTTCAACGAGCTCTGATGAGTCTATCTCTCCACGGAGGAAGCTAAATGATATGATTGGGAGAACATTTATTTATTTTATTGTGGAAATGTTGGAAGCATTGAAGAAATCTGAACTGTAGGAACCGTGCCAGAGGTATCTACAGCAGCTTTCTATTGACTTTTAATGCAGTCAAGCTGCCTCACAGCTAATAAGTACTTTCATGATCGATGATTCATCCACAATTTATTCTCTTGATTCATTGTTTTATCTATAAAACAGCAGAAAGGAGTGAAACACAGGAGTAAAAGGACACTTTATCAAATGTCTTATTATACATTTACTATAATGTAAGACCAAGAAAAGCAGCGAATCATCACATTTGAGAACCAGAAACCATCAAATGTTTGCTATTTTTGCTTTAAAATATGAATCGTCGATGATATATAGTATCCAATTATGTTTTATGTTGCAGCTCTTGAACTGTGGAGCCGAAAGGTGACTTCAAAGTTTGGAATCGAATATGAAATTTGAAAATTGAAAACAAAACCTGAACTAAAAAGGAAAACTTTAGCATTGAAACGCTTGAATTGGAAAACATTGTATGACCACTGAAAAATTTACCAAATAACAAAGCATTCAAAATATTTTGTATTTTGACAAAAAAATGTTTTTATGCAATTGTTTTTAGTGAAATTTATTTTTTACACTACCATATTATTTTCATTTAAAGTGTTTTTTTTTTTGCAAACTGCCCTAAAATATTGTCATTGAAAAACACTAAAATAAATTGTTTTTATGTTGTTTTAATTTATAGTTCAGGTCTAGTTTTGAATGCCCAAATTGAATGACCATGCTAGTTTGTTAGCATGCTAACATGCGCCTAGCTAACGTCGGAGTAACTGAAAGCATAAAAATACACATTCCTTGAAAATAGAAGTCGTTCTAAACTTTAGACATGGTTGTTATTATTATTGATACATTTTTAATTGAACCTCTTGTATCTAATGAAGCTTTCTGACAGATGATTTATGAATATAGATATAAAGTAGCAGCTTGGGTGTGAATGGCTCCCTAACATTGTTCCTTTCTCTTCCCCGTTAGCCTACAACTACTGCTCCAACAACGGCGGCTGTTCTCACCTGTGTCTGCCGCGGCTCGGCGGCTTCACCTGCCGCTGCCCGGACAACGATGAAGGCCGATGTGTCGAGAGGAACCTGTGAGGTCTGCAGAGCGACAACAACAACAACACTGCTGCTGCTGCTGCCGCGAGGGGAAAAAACACAAGACACACATAACTCAATTTGGTGTTTTCTACATTTTCTTACTTGAATTGAACATTTCTACAATCCTCTTAGAGTGTTATGTGTTTCTGGCCGTTGAGAGCTGTTCAGACCTCACTGTATTTATGATGTCACACTGCAGGTAAGATCGTTTAACTTTTCTTCCTGTAACTGTTGAATTCAGATTCCTAGTTTCTGATCTTGTTTGTGCAGAGCGTGTTTGTTAATCTGACTCCTGGTTTAAGTTTCTCTCCAAAATCAGAAGAAAGTGACACTAAATCTAGAATACAGGGATTTTATTAAATAGCCAGAAGGTGAACTTGGCCGAGCAGTTGATAACTTCACGTTGTGTTTTTATGTATTTTAAAAGTGAAACTCCTTATTGATTTCTTATAGATGTGGTCTGAAAGATAACTGCGTAAAACAATCAGATATAATTCTCAAATGTTCTGCAATGATCAAAATACTTGAGAGTATTTTGACGGTTCCGAAGGGCCTTGAAATAAAAAAAAAAGCCTTTAAAAGGTTTTTGAAAATGAAAACAACCCTCGACACTCGCCTTACAAAAAGCATCAGAAGTTATTCCTGGACAGCCATCGGGAGCTTCTGCTGACAGTTTCCCAAACTTCAAATCTGAATCATAAGCAAGTATTGTTGCTGTAACGCCACATATAGACTAATCAATACAAGCAATAGGAATCATATCAACTCAAAGGCTTGCTTAGAGTTGTCACGTTCATTTAACTTCAACTGTGTTAAGTGTCACAGCAGTTTGACCATATTCTTGTAGTCGTGGCTCTTTAGCCAGGAAAACGGTATGAAATATCACAAAACAAAAGCAACATTTCTGGGTTAATCCAAATATATTTTGAACCACATTTAGTAAAGACTGGATGAAATTTGTAGGAAGAAACTACAAAAATGGGTGTGGCCAGTACCGAAAGATTTTAAGGGAATTCATCCAAGACTTTTTGAGCCAAAAGTTTCCATTTAAAGACAATTAATTGTCCTCCAGATTTGATCACAAATGTAGACGACGTCCTGCTAACAGCCAATTAAAGGGACGGAGATTACTTGGTGTAACTTAACGTGTACTCCATTAAAACTTCTACTAGTTTCAACATATTAACAAGAATTGCACGCTGACTTCTCAATGAATTCTATGGGATATTGTCCGTTGACTGCAAAAGTCTCTTATTGACAAAGATTTCCTGACTGAAAACCCAACTAAATAGCCAACTATTTAAAACGATAGATCAGAAGCATTTTCTTCCTGTTTAATGTGTAATAAAGTGATTAACAGAGATCGATGAAGCTAAATAAGAGCTGAGTTTTTCACTGTAAAATAAAACTCTACATTTCTGAAATTATTCTTTATTTTATCAATATGTTAAAATTAGACTCTCTCCCCCCCCATCCCCCAAACTGTATGCTCACTATTTTGGAAGTGGACCACAAATATCACCACTATGATCCTGAGGCGGTGTTAAGAGTTACAATATTTGTTGTATTGTTTGTGCTACTACTCACAGTGTATTTTTTTTATATGAACTTGTAAATAACTACCTGATATGCAGATGACATTCTCTGTTTTTATTGGTGCTGATGTTGCCTGAGATCTACCTGATGATGCTGACGATGATTACTGTGAAGGTCTATGCAGGTCGTGTCTGGAGAGCAAGTTGTTTGTACTTCTCATGTAAACCTTTGTTTTTATAATGAAGTGATGATTCAGTTCCAGTCACTGAAGTCTGTTTTCATCTAAAATAAAAGTAAAGAAACCACAAACTGTCATCCTGTCATACCTGGCAATATTAAAATGAAATGATTCAAACTATTGATCAGTCAAATTGTTTATTAGCAATTTCAACCATTGTGAAAATGGCCTTAAAATTAAAAAAAAGTCACATTTTAAATCTTATTTTGATGATGCTCATTGTAGTTCACTGAATATTTTTGTTCTTCCTTTTGGGAGCAATTATACATTTTCAAACATGGAAATGTATTTTGATTTAAATATCTGTCGGACTATTTCTACACAAATAGAAAATGAAATCTCAATTTGATTAAATTACTTAATTTAAATTTTAAGACTTTCATACTAAAAGAATATATTTTAACCTGATGCTACAAAAACATGCAACAAATATTCCCTCAGTTGTACACGTGTTTCTTTGTTGTATTATGTAATATAAACAAAACATTCAAGCACCACAGGTTCTGGTCATTTTAAAAAAAAAAGAAAGAAAGTGACACAAACTGACTTGTTTGTCAACAATTCCTCAAATTCGGTCATTAAAGACTTGTGACCGGTGTGAAGTGAGCGAAACATTTTACAGTGTAAAACTAAATGTGCTCTCTGGTGGTTTTAAAGTGACAAAGCAAACATATCTTTGACATTTACTGTTACCGATCAGCGGATATCTACTCCTAATACAGATTCATTGTGACATCAGGGATGAAAGTGGTCAGTGTGTACTGACCCACAGCTAGAGGGAACATTAACAGCCTGTACAGCCTCAATAAAACCGTTTTAAATATACACAGTCTGGTGAGTTGTGTTTCCTTTAATCTCTAAGTGATGAGGAAAAGTGTCTTCATACCTCAATCCAATATGACTTTTTAAGACGTACTGTTGTGGCTTTTTTTCATGATATTTTCAACATATTAACTAAGACTTTATTTCATGACATACTATGACTAAGACAATGTGAAAGTGTCTTAAACTTGCATTCTCTCACATGACCAGCAGGGGGCGATTCCTCTGGTTGCCAAAAGAAGTCTGATGTGACTATGACTCTTTTCTGACATGTTGTAACTTACGGTACTATGACTTTTCTGACGTACTATAATATGACTGTTCGTGACATTTTTCGACATACTATACATACATTTTTTGACATACAATACCATGTCTTTAGTTGATGCTATGACTTCTTTCATTACTTTTTTCGTACATTTTTCGACTAACTATGCTGACTTTTTCTGTGACTTTTGTTGACTCACTATATCTTTTTTGGAGACCTTTGTCGACATACTACACATTTTTTAACATTCTATACTGACTTTCATGACAGGATAGTATGTCATATACCAGTCATAGTGTAGTACTACGACTGTTATATGACACACTATACTATGATTATACAGCTCTAACAGAATGCTCATACTCAAACTGTTGAATCTAACTGATTACATTTAAATCAATAAAAAAACTAGACATTTGCAAATAAATTGTTTATTTATTACATCCTTGAATTTGTTAATGCACGTGTACATTTCACTTTATGACTGACGATTCTGAATGAAGTCCTGCAGGAAGTACAAGGGGACAGGTTGCCATGCATGAAGCTGAGGGGGGGGATTTGCTCCGGGTGCGGTTACATTTGGGAAACAACAGATCCAGAATGAGCGTCATGACGTTAATCCGTCTCTCAGTGTGTCGTCTCTGGATCGCAGTCTCACACAGAAGCAAGTGCAGTTCAGTTCCGTCCTGAAAGTGTCTGTTCCGTGAGAACGGGGTCACCTCCTCACCTCTGCAGGGTCAGGACCAGCGGACCAACACCTGGTCTCCGTCCTCTATGGAGTAAAACTGGAGAGTCTTCAGGTCACTGTCGATCTCAAACTCAGTCCCCAACATCTACAAAGAAAAGGATGAAAGGAACAGACGCTCTCTGAACTTCACGTTTTCTGGTGCGATATATTGAATATTCACAGATATGAAACCACCACACCCGTCAACACACTCCACTTGAAGGTTAGTTCTACACAACTGATAAGTCACCTGAGTCACCGATATGAACACTCGCTGCAGCAGCCTGTCATGGAACCTCGTTGCACATTAAAGAGTATGTTTTACCTTGGGGCTGGTGTAGGTGAGCTTCAGATCTGCTGCAGGAACCTTCAGAAGTCTGTAGAGGAGTCCCTTCACCTTCTGAACAACCATGGAGGCTGCAGAACAGACCACACACACTGTTCAACTCAACTGGACCTCATTTCATATTTCAGTTTGATTTGGAAACAGAGACGAGAAATACAGGAAAGCTCTTCACTGTTATTACCTAGAACTTTCTTCTCAATCGGCTTCCGGTCTGCATGATCAGGAAACACAAACGTGATCTCTGGTGAGAGACGAGGACGAGATCAGTGTTCAGTGAATATCAAATATCCTTCAGTGGTTATATCAGCCAATCAGAGAGCAGAAAGAGGTGGGACTAACTCAACAGCTGGTTTTTCAGGGCAAACGGCTTCGGCTTCTTCAGCTCGCCTTCCTCTGGAGCGCCATACTCTGAAACACATGATGATCTTCATCATTATCCTCATCACGTTGTGTTGCTGTAGACTGAACCGTGTCATGACATGCAGCATGTGAACAGTGTTGAATTTCCCAGAAAGCACTGAGGGTCACGGAGGAGAAAACGTGTTTGCTGTAGTTTCCTACAGCTGCCTCTAGATGTCAGTCCAGAGTCACATTTTACTGACCGCTCCTTTAAATCATCTGCTGGGACTTACTGCCGATGAGGCTCAGGTATCGAGGGTGCTGACTGATGAACTGGGTGCTGAGCTGACTCCTCCCACCCGCCTTCAGCCACTCCACTCCAAACATCTTGATGTAGTCGATCTCCGCCCCCCTCCTGTCTTTGTGGAGGATCTGATGGAAATCATGGCAATGGGTCAGCATGAGCACGCACACACACACACACGCACGCACGCACACACACACGCACACGCACACACACACACGCACGCACGCACACACGCACACGCACACGCACACGCACACGCACACAGGTTCATTCACCTCACAGTTGTTGAGGAAGACCAGTTGTCCCAGTTTGGCGATGAGCAGCTGATTGGCTGTTTTGGGGTTTCCATCACTGCTCACCAGTTGGTTACCGCGACACGAAAAGTGAGCCAAACTGGGAAGCTTCGCCAGTTCATCCATCACACACCACTAAGAGAGAGAGAGAGAGAGAGTGGTAGTTAGAGAGAGTGAGAGTGAGTGAGAGAAAGTGAGTGAGAGAGAGAGAGAGAGTAAGCGAGAGAGAGAGTAAGAGAGCGAGAGTAAGAGAGCGAGAGAGAGTGAGTGAGAAAGAAAGCGAGAGAGAGTGAGTGAGAGAGAGTAAGCGAGAGAGAGAGTAAGAGAGCGAGAGAGAGTGAGAGAGAAAGAAAGCGAGAGAGAGTGAGTGAGAGAGAGTAAGCGAGAGAGAGAGTGAGTGAGAGAGAGTAAGAGAGCGAGAGAGAGTGAGAGTTAGAGAGAGTGAGAGAGAGTAAGCGAGAGAGAGAGTGAGTGAGAGAGTAAGCGAGAGAGAGTGAGTGAGAGAGTAAGCGAGAGAGAGTGAGTGAGAGAGAGTGAGAGAGAGTAAGCGAGAGAGAGAGAGAGAGAGTAAGCGAGAGAGTAAAAGAGAGAGAGTGAGAGAGTAAGTGAGAGAGTGAGAGAGAGTGAGAGAGTAAGCGAGAGAGAGAGAGTAAGCGAGAGAGAGAGTAAGCGAGAGTGAGTGAGAGAGAGTAAGCGAGAGAGTAAAAGAGAGAGAGTGAGAGAGTAAGTGAGAGAGTGAGAGAGTAAGAGAGTAAGAGAGAGTAAAAGAGAGAGAGTGAGAGAGTAAGTGAGAGAGTAAGAGAGAGTGAGAGAGAGTGAGAGAGTAAGAGAGTAAGAGAGTAAGAGAGAGAGAGAGAGAGAGAGAGACGGTTCAACCTCAGAGCAGCGTTGCTGTTTTCCATGAATCAGTAACTCAAGTGAATCCATTGACCACCAGATGCTGAACCGTCGACTCACTGACCTCGGAGATGTTGTTGCCGTCCAGGTTGAGCTTCATCAGCGTCGAGAACATGGCTGTTTGAGATCCTACAGAGGAAAGATTCAACAGAAGTAATCAATAATCATCAGTATTTGATCAAAACCTCTTCTTTAACATAATGCTATGAAACACAGACAGTGTAAATAATACTATTAATAATGATAATAATATTAAACTATATTTAAACAGCATTCTTCAAAGAAAGTGCATCACATGGTTAACTGAGGATGTGACGCAGTAGGAGGTTAAATGTTGAACATTAATTAACATTAATTATTAATGTTATGCGAGTTATTCAAATGATATTTTACCAGGAGCAGCATCGTCAAATCGAATGTCAGACAGTCCCGTACTGGACAAGTTCAGCTGCTCCAGTCTGCAATCAAACAGCATTTTTACATTTTATTTCAGAAGCTTTTGCCAAAAAAAATAAAATAAACTACATAAAAATGTTTCAGTGTCAACTGCACAACAATGCAGCCAAATAACAAGCTGGAAGATTCCCAGCCATGTTTCAGACATTGACTGAATGAAAGTTTGATTTAATTCTCATTCTTTTGGGGCCAAAACTATTTCAAATGTAAAGAATACATCTGGTGTCTGAATTATACTGTTCTGTGTTAGAATAGCCTTTATTGAAGGAAAGAAGAAGAAACATCAATCTAACGGCTGACTCAAACCTTTTGAATGCTCGTGTGTGTGAAAGTGTGTACTGTACCTGGGCAGAGCTGCTAAAGTGAGCACGCTGTGCTGCACTAACTGATTACAGGACACATCGAGGCTCTTCAGGGAGCGCAGCACTCCTTCAGGCCTTTAAAACATCAAACACGTCAGAGTTACACGTCAGAGTTACACTAAGTGTCCCAACGTCGGATGAATTAGGAAGCAGGAAGCAGGAAGCGACAGCGTTACCTCTGCAGCTCGGTGACGTTGTTCTCTTGTACGGAAAGATCCTCCAGCTGTGGCCACATGGGGGCGCACTCCAGGATCTGACCAGAGACCAGCAGGGAGAGATAAATCCATGAGTAACACACACACACACGGAGAAATAAACACCAACAGGGATCTAGGGCAGTGTGTTCAACACACTTTCATGATTTAAAACGACGTACAACATGGAAATGACGTTCTCAATTACAAGAGACCTTTGAATCATTACATCTTGTTGTGAATTGTTTAAGATAAATATGATGTTTGTATCGACAAAATGTGTCGATGATATGAAATAAGTATTTATACTTTTATTGTATACTGTGGTGGAATATAGGAAGATACATGAATTCAAAAGTAAATGATTTCTTTAAAAATATTTTTTTTAATAATAATGAATTGTTTAAGTATTCAACATATTTTTTCCGATATACTTTATTTATAAATGATACATATATAAAGACAACATGAGTAAATAAAGCGTGATCACGTTTGTTCGGGGATAGTTACGCCTGATGAGTAAGCCTGTTGAACTCGCTAGCTACGCGTGCGCTACGCGTGCGCTACGCGTGCGCCCCGTTATGTACGGACAGGTGTACCTGTGGCCAGGTGAGGTCACAGCCGTTGAGGACGAGGACTCTGAGGCTGCAGAAAGCCTGGCAGTGAGCCGAGACGTCAGAGGGCAGACGCAGCCTATTGTGTCTAAAAGAAACCAATAAAACAAGAGGAAGCGCTCCGTGAGAAAACAGAATGAAAATCACATCCAACACACGTAGTCAGAGGAATGTTTACATCAGCTGTAGTCTTTCCAGTTCGTCCAGCTGCTGAGTGATGGCCGACACGTCCTCCCAGCGGGACAGCAGAGACCTGCTCATGTCCAACCACTGCACGTCTGATCACTGCTGTTAAGGACTCACTGCTCGTGGGACTTTGAAGTCACGGCTCCAGACTAAATGTTTGATATAGTGGAATGCATGATGTTAAGCTGTAAAAGAAATGTGCTTTTAATGGGTTCCAATGGGAACATTTTTGTCCGTAAGGAGCTGAATGTCTGTATTTTGGCGACACAGTTTATTATTATTCTATATTTTATTTATCTATTATATGAATTAATAGGGACAAACACTGAGCACTATCTTAATTATAACGTAAGTTTGGTGTACCACGTTAACAACACTGTCACTTTACATCAGAAAGTCATGTTTTGTGAAGCCACATGAGGCCTGCTGGGTCTGTAAAAAGATACACGGCGTTGTTTTCCTGATTTCTCCGTCAGCCCCGGGTCCGTTCACTTCATAGCGGCTGAGCAGCGCTGATGGAAGACTCTCATAACTGTCGAGACAACAACAAAAAAAGATATCAATAAAAAGGAAACAGGTCCTTGAGCCCTGAACCATTTAATAATGTTACCTCCTCCTCTCCAGTAAGACAGACCAAAACAAATACTATCCAGATAATCCAGATACACTAACCTTCTATTTCTATTGTGACATTGGAAGAACAGTTTTGCGAAAGCAACACGTTTCCTCTTAACTCCAGCTTCTTATCGGCGTAATGGTGCACTAGACACTTATTTGAATCTGCACACATTTTGATGCTATGCTTCAGATTTGGACGTGAGCGGACCTGTGAAGGCCTCTAGCCTGCTTAACTCTTTGGAGAATTTGTTTTTAATTCATGCTCTTCCTTTCTCTTTGCCTGCTACGTCTACGGCAGGGCTGCCTTTGAGCAAGGCACTGCCTCTGTGTCAATTAATACTCAAAAGAAATTCAAACAGATCGACAAAAACTGTCCGATGAGCTTCGTACCCGCGGTCCTTGATTTTGCCCAACACGGAGATCTCATCACTCATCAAGTCCTCTGTGTCGATCTTATACATCTGGCGCACAGCGGTCAGGTAGTCCACGCCTAAGCTCACCTTCGCTGGACGGACAAAGGAGCCTCCTTTAGGGTGTCTGAGAGGGTGGAGAGAAAACCATCAGGGACCTTTACTCATTTCAGATCAGATCAAATAAGCAAATAAGATTGTATAACTGTGGATTGAGCTATTGATTCTTATTCTATAAAAAGAAGGGAAAAAAGGCACTGAGCTTTCAGAAATGTGCATATGAACTCATGTGAGCGGATCATGACTTTCCGGCTTCACGAGGCATTAAAGTGACGGTAACAACTGACCTGCAGGTGAAGTACTGGACTCCCTCGTGGCTGCCGTCGTGTTTGCCTCTCTCTGGGTTATCCCACTCAACGCCGAGCCACAGCCCTGAACACACGGAACAAAACACTTGATCGGTGCTAGTGCATCAACACGTGTGGGAGGTGGAGTACCGATGGTGGGCTTGTGGGAGATTTTCAGTAAGTTTTTCAATTCCATGAAGAAGTTCTCCAACGTTGAATGTCGTCTAAACACAAGCAAACATCTGACGAGACATTTGATCCCAAACCTGACTGTTTGAAACGCTCTGGGCTAAAGACTCTGGTGATGACACTGGTCAAACATCTGCCATGCAGCCTTCTTTTCTCTCGCCACATGAGCTGGAGAAAGACTTCTGGAGTTCCCTTTGTGCGTTGTCCTAAGTATTCGTTGTCTCGCTATATCTTTAAGTGTACTTATATCTTTAAGTATACTTATATCTTTAAGTATACTTAAAGATATACCTAAAGTACAATAAGTAAAAGGTCTCAAAATGGCCAATTTCTGAATAATATTAATGATATTATTGTGTTATAATTATTGATGCGATAATGTGTTCATCACTTTAATGTTGCAGCTGGTAACGGTGGAGCTTATTTTAATTACTTCATATACTGCTGGGTGAATTTCACCAAGGAATCAACCATGTTTTATCTAAACCTCTAATCATACATCATCATACATCATAATAATTATTATATTTTATATTAACAATCTGAATCTGAAGTAAATAAAGCTGTCAAATAAATGTAAGGGATTAAAAAAAAAGTGCATTTCTCTCTGAGCTGTAGTGGAGTAGAAGTATAAAGTAGCTAGCACACAAGTACTTTAAAACTGTACTTGAGGGTAGTAACGTTAAACACTTGAGTAACGTTAAATATACTTAGTTACATTCCACCACTGCTACGACTAACTGCAAGAACAGTGACCTAAACACCGGGGATAGAGTGAGAGGTTTTAACCGACCTTCTGTCGGTGGCACCGGGCCCACATATCGCACCGTGGCCCGCTCCCCGTCGCAGGACACCCGCCTGCTCACCAAGTCCTCCGTCTGGTCGACTCCCATCGAAGCCTTGTTTTCTATCATCAACGTCAGAACTTGTCGTTAGCTAGCGTTCACCGTATTCCACAATCCTCCCCTCCTTAAACGATGAAAAACATTTGTTAAATAAGTACTGACATAAAGAGATATAAAGATAACCTGTGACGTTTTAAAATACAGGCTTTAATGTAGGTTAGCTTCTATCTAGCTAGCAGTTCAACGTTACAACCCAAAATATTGACGTCTCTGGCTCACCGGAAGTGACAGATTTCCAAGTTACACACAAATGTTTTCACAAATAAAACTGATGGTAAATACGTATGATATTAAATATGTACATTTACGTACTCTAGCTTAACTCTGTCTGACTCCCACTATTCTATATATATGTAGTGCTTAGTTCGGCGATATTAAATTGACGTTAATGAAAAACAAAAAGGAACCATTGTTTCGCAGTGACCTTGTTCCCGATGGGAAGTGATTTGCAGTAGGACGGGCCGTGTGCTGGTAAGGAAAACGTGTGAACGTGTGTGTAATAACTCTCGTGTTATTGGCGTTTAAAATCGTAGAAATTCGTTTAATTGCTGCATTTAACTCGATAAATTACTTATTTCAATAAATAGATCAAACCAGAAATTAGTTTCCGAGTGACGCTGGCATAATCTCCGGAAGAAACCATGAAGAAGAAACTCCAGAAGAGGTATGTTTACACATTTTTATTTCCCAAAGTAACGTGAACGAAGAGAACCTGCGACCACAGATTAATCTATAATCCACGAAGTGAAGCAGCTGTCCGGCAGACACAATACACGACAAAATGGCTCAATATCATTAATTGTACTGTTTATATCAACCCTCCGCAGCGGCGAATGAAGTATTCACTATCAGATCCTTTACTTCAGTAAAACTACTAATATCACACTGTATGAATACTCTAATACAAGTAGAAGTCCTGCATTGAAAATGTTACTTGTTTTGTCCAACTAACAAATCAAACCTCAATATCATTACTAATATATTACATTGACATGTGAAGCTGGAACCATGAAATGTCTTTAAATTAAAAATGATTTAGCGGTTATCAAAGTATTTGCCAGTTGATTTTCTGATCAGTTAATCAACTAATAGTTTCAGCTGGACTTGTACATTTCCATATGTTTTGTGTGCACAATCAGCTACAGTATGTGATGGGAAGTAAAACTAAGATAGTTACACATTGTTTTCAGTACGCGTTCCTTTTCATGTACACTTAAAATGTACAAAATGTAACACTGATCTATCTAGTTATTGTAAGACGCCAACCTCGTATTCCGTACCCTGATGACGAATATCCACTAAAGTTCATATCTTTACTCGCATACTGTATTCTCTGAGCCGATCCTCAGTATTTAATGTCACCCTCTTTAATTTAGCAGCTGTGAGAATCGTGGATTCTGACGTTGTCTGTGTGCTGCACCTTCTTCATTTCAGTGTTTCTGTCGTCAGTGAAGAGGCAGTGTCGGGGGAACCGGCAGCTGACTACGAGGTGGGCCAGGTGTCAGGAAGTTTGTTCCAGAAGAAAGCTGCCGCCTCCGGATCGCTGTCGACTTTATTCAGCACCGCTGCACCGGCTGGTCCTCTTCTGTTTCAGCCTGCACCCAAGGTAACTCAAACACAAATATATAGTTTCATAAAAAAGTAAATAAAAAGACTTATTCATTTCTTCACAGCTGGTTACTGTAGTTCCAATCCACACTTGTACTTTAACATGTACCCTGTGGTTGTTTTTATGGCAGCCTGTTCAGAAGATCGCTGAAGCAGAGGAGCAACAGAAGGAAACTCCAGAGGTCAAAAGTCAGCCCAGTCAGAAGATTAATCAGAAGCAACTTAAGGAGAAATCAGAAGCCGAACAGAAGCTGGACAACAGGTGAGGAGTTTAGAAACAGACATCAGTCTTCGTCTTCTTCTTTCTTTCCTCCTTGTTCTGTTGTTTTTTCTTAGTTTCCTCCTCTTTCCCTTGTTCTTTTCTTTTTTGCATTTGTATAAACACCAACGTTATTGTTATTTTTGAAGGTTTTGCTCTCTAAATATTCTTTCACAAAATCCTCGTCTTTCCTTGTTTTTCCTCTTCGATTCTGTAACATCCGTCCCCCTCATTTCTTTAATTCCTCTTCCTCTCTCCTCCGTTGCTTTTTAGGGAGATCAGTTTACAGAACGCCGACGAGGAAGAGCGAGGGAAGGCGGCGACCTCTAAAAACAAGAGGAAAGTGCCGATCAGTGCGGAGCAGTGGGTGATGAAGAGGCAGAGGGTGAAAGCCAGTAAAGAGGAGGAGGTGGTAAAGGAGAAGAGGACGGTGTTTGTTGGCAACCTGCCCATCAGCTGCACCAGGAAGGTACAGCAACAACAGAAGATTTAAATACTCGCTTTTAACGTAAAAACGACTGAGGTCATGTCCGTATATCATACGATTAGTCAATAACGTAATTATGATGACAGGCCTGATAGAGACCATGAAAAC
The DNA here is from genome assembly GCA_032191485.1 of Leptoclinus maculatus. Lineage (NCBI taxonomy): Eukaryota > Metazoa > Chordata > Actinopteri > Perciformes > Stichaeidae > Leptoclinus > Leptoclinus maculatus. Next base: position 23,950,068 of record JAVDOI010000009.1, read on the forward strand.
AGACCTTGAACACACCTAAGGGCCGGTTACAGGAAGCCAGTTCACCAACACTTCATCATTTATCAGACTTCAACTTCGTTTAGGATGAAGTGCTGGAATCCTACAGTATGTTACGCTACATTTTAAAATACATTCATAGTCCACTCTGACCTGACGGGGACAAAATGCAGCAACTGATAATAAAAATATGGATCCAGCAGAATAAACAGTTTACTTTAGGACCTCGTAATCCGACAGTAATAATGTTTTTGTGTGAACGCAGTTGAAAAGGTTTCAACGTGTAGTACATTTAAACATGAAAGACTATATGCAGCCTTTATTATTTATAGGAGAACAGAAGACATAAACATTTGGCCTCCACAGCTTCACTGCTTTTTAACAAAACTTTAAACCTGATTTTCTATAATTGTTTATTCCTGGATTGATCAATAATCTGTAGTAGAGAGGAAGAACCTGATGTTTTTTCCCCTTTGTGTTTCAGACTCTGCGAAGCCTCTTCAAAGATAAAGGAACCATCGAGTCCATGCGCTTTCGCTCTGTGGTAAAAACACAACAACACACAAACAATGCCAGCAAATAGCTCTGAACAGCCGTCAGAGCTTCTTTCTCTGTTTCTATGCTTCACTGCTGTTTACTCCTCCCTGATATGTTGTTCTCCGGATTGTTCATCATTTCATTCAGGAAAGATTACTGAAGAGGGAGAAAGAAGAAGCTGTCCGGGCTAGCTCCCTCGCTAAATGTCATTGAACCATAAATTCACAGTTTATTCAGACGACATGTTTCAGATCTCAAAGATCAAGACACTTTGCTACCGGTCAAGATGTCAAAGTTCACCAAACCTTTAGTTGTGGAGAGGCCTCCCTGAATCTTTATCATTTCTTGGGTTACAGTCGGGGTTCTGTAGCAGCTCCAGCCAGAGTCCATCAGGGAAACTGTAACTTCTCCTCAGCTCCTAATGATCTGTTTTCTTTGCTCCCTGTAGGTCAGAGAGGATCCCTTAATGTCCCGCAAAGTAGCAGTTATTCAGTAAGTTTCTGTCTGAATCCGTTCTGTAGAGTTAAGAGTTGATAAACGACCAAAACAACCTCCTCACATGTTAAACTCTCGTGTGGGGTTGTCATCTTCTTCTTCTTTACTTCCCAGACGCAAAACTCATCCAAAAAAGCAAAGCATGAACGCCTACGTGGTGTTTAAGGACGAGGCCACAGTCGCCAAAGCGCTGGAGAGGTGAGTCATTCAATCATTCCCACAAATGGAGTCGCCGTGTTCGTTCAGCCAACAACAACAAGCTCTCCCTCGGTTTGTCTCTGCTCACAGGAACGGCATGGAGGTCGAGAAAGGCTTTCACATCCGAGTGGACCGAGTGACGGACGGCTCATCGGTGAGTCGCCACATCAGTTCATCTGTAAATCTGTTGACATTAGTTTTTGGAACATATTTGGTGACATTGTGCTTGTCTTGCAGCACGAAAACAAACGCTCCGTATTTGTGGGGAATCTTTCGTTCGGTGAGTCTCTCCGCTGTGTTAATGTTGACGAGTGTTGATGTACGTCATTTTGTGTCGATGTTGACCTGTGTGTGTGTGTGTGTGTGTGTGTGTGTGTGTGTGTGTGTGTGTGTGTGTGTGTGTGTGTGTGTGTGTGTGTGTGTGTGTGTGTGTGTGTGTGTGTGTGTGTGTGTGTGTGTGTGTGTGTGTGTGTGTGTGTGTGTGTGTTTAGAGTTAAACGAACTGGCTTTTAGGCGGCACTTTGAGGAGTGTGGCACAGTGGAGGCTGTGCGATTGATACGAGACCAGAACTCTGGATTCGGGAAAGGATTCGGTTACATCCTGTTTGAGGTACGACGACCCAAACGGCGCTTTTCTCTTTTTTAGTTTGTGTTCTCTTGAGGTTATTTTCTTCGTACCAGGTTTTATGTGAGAGTTAATGGTGTTGGACCGGTTTGGTACTTCCTGTTGCAGAGCGCCGACTCGGTGCAGCTGGCGTTGGAACTGGAAGGCACCAAACTGGAGGACAGACCCATCCGGGTGAAGAGGGCGACGAGGCAGAAGAATAAAACGGACAGCAACGAAACCAAACGGAGGTCCGGCAAGGGCCCCATGAAGGGCCCCGGCAAGGGCCCCATGAAGGGCTCGGGCCAGGAGAGAGGAGGCGGTTGGGGAGGTTTCAAGTCTAAAAAGAAGTTCTCTGGAGACCAGCCGAAGAGCTCCACCTCCTTCAAAGGAGAGATGGTGGATCCAAACAAAAAGATTAAAAAGAAAGGACTGAAGAAGAAATCAAAGCCCAGAAAGACTGTTCATATCTGATATCTGATCTACAACCCAGCAATAAAGTGTGTGAGGACTAAACTACTGTCTAAAGATAAACCAAAAGAAAGAATTCTAGTCTGTCAACGATGACGGAGTACTGATGGGCCCCCGTTAGGATCATAATAATAATAATAATTAGAAAATGAAGTCGCTGTCTCTGCGTCCGCTTTCACTTATAGAAAGCTTTGCTCTGTTTGCCATCGTCTCTTTACTCCAGGATGCTTCCTGCTGAAAAGCTGTGAGCTGCACTTTATCGGAAGTGGTGACGTTATAATTTGTGTGGACAATAACGGTGAGATTTATGTCGGATGATCTGAAGTGTTTTCAGTTAGTTTTGTTTTTCCACCTCCGATGAAGAGCATCTTACAGCCGACAGGGTTCTCTGTCCGTCAGACGGACTGAAGGAGAGACCATCAAATCATTGTTGGGGCAAGGGAAGTTTTTCTTGAAATATGCCTTTATACTCAATAAATAACAACTTTGTCATAACATTACGACTTTATTCACGACTTATCAGAATACAGATGTGTGGGGAATGTTTTGAATGTGTAGAAAGTTTCTAACAAGCAGAACCGTTGCTGAAACACAAAGTTCAGGGGTTTTAAAAATGAGTGAATGAATCATGGATGTGGATAGGAGCCACATAACCCGAACCCATTTAAAGAGGTTACTTCCTCACAACAAGAGACACAACAAGAGGACAGAAGAGTAAATCAAGCCCTAGATTTGTGTTGACTCAGCAGAGATAATATTAAATATTTGAATTCAGAATCCCGGAGAGACTAATATTTTGATTTGTCACCTGGCGTATGAATTTTGTGTTGTCCTTCACATACATAGACATTTTCACCATAAATCGCTGCATAAAAAAAGTCACCAGACTGCTGTTAGTCTTTATGCTAAGCTAGGCTAACCACATCCTGTCTGTAGCTTCATGTTTAACATCCATATGTGGTAGTTATCGAGTCAATAAACATGTTTCCTAAAATGTTGAAGTGTTCCATTAATGCTGCGTTCACATCTTATCTTAACGTGTTTAAAACCTGTTAACATGCACATCAAAGAGTCAACTTTTAGTGAAGTACCTTTGTGATGTGTTCAGATAAATCAACAAGATGTCTGATATGAATCATATGCATTAGTTAAGCTTTGGGGTGTGTATGGGAGAGACAACTGGGAGAAATATGATGAGGGTCACATGACTGAATGTCGGCAAAAAGCCAGACTACTCATGTAAATCAGAAGGAGGAAACAAAACCTCACCAGTTAAGAGGCGGAGCAACACTGTGAAGAGAAGAGCTTCAACGTCACACTGCAGAAATGAAAGTTAAGTTTGTCAGAGTGTCAGACACACTGCAGTAAAGACAAGTCTCTGTTCTTCTCTCAAAGAAAAGTCAAAGTGACTTCATCAGGTCTTTCTCAACAACACAGCAGAGTCTCTTCCAAACACTGGTGAGTACAGCTGATCATATTTACACTTTCAACAACCAGGATTAACACAAAACTTTAACTTCACTCAGGCAGGACGTTCCCCTCTTTTCACTTCATACTTGATGAATTGTTCACAATATAACTCTGTCTGTTTGTCCACAGTCCCACTATACAGTAACTCACTTTAACAGCTTTGAACAGTCTCAGGACTTTAGGAACTTGTATCTGAATCTCTGTGGTTTGAACTTTAGTCTCACTCCTACTTTCCTGCTATTATTACTGTTCACTGATCGCTTCCTTTATTGCCTCTTGTTGTTTCAAATTAAAAGTTTTCTACCAGCGAACCAGCGGGAGGCTCTTATTGTGAAGCAGCTAGAGGAAATGTGTTAGCAGTGCTGTTCTTCAACACAAATTAGACTTATTCTGTGCTGCTTTATAAGAGTAGCAAGCTTGAGCTTGTCAGCACGACTTTGAGTTTGTTGCTTACTTAAAAGTTAAAAGATATGAAAAGAATCACACTTGTTTCCTTTTTAAACAAATAATTAAACTATTTTGAATAAAATGTTTTTCTTTTCTTCCACACTATGTGTAGATATGGCTGCTGCAAACTATCTGTCATCTGAAGATCAGTTTCTGTGCTCCATCTGTCTGGATGTGTTCACTGATCCAGTCAGCACACCATGTGGACACAACTTCTGTAAAAACTGCATCACTGAACACTGGAATACTAGTGACAGATGCCAGTGTCCCATGTGTAATGAGGTTTTCAACACAAGACCGGATTTGAGGGTCAACACGTTCATCTCTGAGATGGTTGCTCAGTTCAGACAGTCAGCTCAACAGAAAACCAGCAGCTCAGAGCAACAAGACTCCAAACCGGTTGAAGTTCCCTGTGACGTCTGCACTGGAACCAAACTGAAGGCCCTGAAGTCCTGCCTGGTGTGTCTGGTCTCCTACTGTGAGACTCACCTGGAGCCTCATCTGACAATGTCAGGCCTGAAAAGACATCAGCTGATCGACCCTGTGGAGAACCTGGAAGACAGGATGTGTACGAAGCACGATAAACCTCTGGAGCTGTTCTGTAAGACCGACCAGACATGTGTCTGCACGCTTTGCCCCGTTTTAGATCATAAGACGCATGAGTTTGTTCCTCTGAAAGAAGAATATGAAGGAAAGAAGGTCGAGCTGAAGAAGACAGAGGCTGAAATTCAGCAGATGATCCAGAAGAGACGACTGAAGATTCAGGAGATCAAACACTCAGTCGACCTCAGTGAGGAAGATGCAGACAGAGAGATAGCAGAAGGTGTTCAGGTCTTCACTGATCTGAAGGAGTCTGTTGAGAGAGGCCAGGCCAATCTCATCGACACGATCAAAGTGAAGCAGAAAAGAAAAGAAAAACAGGCCGAAGCTTTCATCAAAGAGCTGGAACAGGAAATCTCTGAGCTGATGAAGAGAAGCACTGAGGTGGTTCAGCTCTCACTCTCTGAAGACCACCTCCATCTTCTCCAGAGTGTTCAGTCCTCAAACATCCACCATCCACCACCCACCAAGGACTGGACAAAGGTCAGCATCCGCCCATCACATGAGCCGACTGTGGTCAGAGCTGTGTCTCAGCTGGAGGAGACGCTCAGTAAAAAGATAAAGACGCTGCTTGAAGCTGAGCTGAAGAGGATCCAGAAGTTTGCAGTGGATGTGACTCTTGATCCTGATACAGCTCAATCTGAACTCATGCTGTCTGCTGATGGGAAACAAGTACGTACTGGTAAGGTACAGAAATTACGCCCCGACAATCCAGGGAGATTTTCTCCTTGTTTCTGTGTTTTAGGAACACAGAGTTTCTCTTCAGAAAAAAATTACTACGAGGTTCAAGTTAAAGGAAAGTCTGAATGGTCTTTAGGAGTGGCCAGAGAGTCGATCAACAGGAAGGGAAACATCACACCGGGCCCTAAGAATGGTTACTGGACCATATGTTTACAAAATGGAAATGAGTACAAAGCTCTTGCTGGTTCTTCAGTCCCTCTCTCTCTGAAGTCTCGGCCTCAGAAGGTGGGGGTGTTTGTGGATTATGAGGAGGGTCTGGTCTCCTTCTATGACGTAGATGCTGCAGCTCTTATCTACTCCTTCACTGGCTGCTCCTTCAAAGAGAAACTCTTCCCATTCTTCTGTTCTAGTCTTAATTCTGATTGTAAAAACTCTGCACCTCTGATCATCTCTCCTGTCGGAGTAAACTAATCACTTATCCCACTTCATTCAGGGGAACATGTTCAGCCTCAACCCGTGAGTCATGATCAACGCATCATGACTCACGTTCTGTTTAATCTACCGACACATTTATTTTCACTTCCAGAAGAAATCATTGTTCATAAAGACACCAAATATGTCAAGCTGCAGTTTGAGTAAATTAGCAAAAAATAAATACTGCAAAATATCTTGATTACATTTATTTGTTTTTCTATCTGACGGGCAGCCGCAGAAAAACATTGCTGATTATTTAAATGTGTCATGAAGATTAATTTAAGAGTAAGGATTATTACATGATTATAGTGTCTACAGATGAATACTGGTGAGACGACTTATGAGTCAAAGAAATCTGTAAATATATGATTGTTGAATAAAAACTGCAAAATGAAGTAGTTGTTGAACACAAGGTCTGAGTTAGCTTTGACTTGAGCACTAAACACTGACGTTGTATTTCATTACAAATGTATTGTGAGTCCTGTGACTGCTGCTTCACAATAAAAGCTTCTTGTATCAGACTTTGACTGGAAAAGTTGTAATGATTGACACTCAAAACATAACTCTACAAGTGGAAATTACTCAAAAATATCATCAACCAGTCAGAAACTGGAGGTTCTGAATCAATTAATAGACTTCACAAGACTCGTGTTTCAGAGGTTTGTTGGTCCTCCGCCCACAGAGACAAAAGGCTAAAGTGTTACTCCTAACACAGTTTGTCATTCAAAATAATTAAACTCATTTAATGCATTTAGTTTTATAATGTTCATGCAAAATATTTGTAATCCTTCAAACGCTCTGAAATCATGAGTCGCCTGATGTGAACGCTCCAAAGTCGTAAACAATTGAATCTTTGTCTTCACTGCCATCTAGTGAATAAAACAAATGCACCAAAGAACCACTGAATGCAGCACAAAGTTTGACCGTTTATGTTCTGTGGGACATCGCAATGCATTGTGGGATTCCAGGCAATGCAAGACAGACGGGCGACGCAGGAACTTGAGGGGTCGAAAGTGTCAAAATGTGAACGTGATGCAAACAACAGTTATTTAGCCTGAACATTTTACAAAGACAAAGAGAAAGTGATGCAGCAGCAGGACAAGAAGTTTAGTGTTGACCTGCTGTGGATGAATCTCTCTGGAGGAGAAGATCTTTGCTGTAGTTTCTAGGATGTCTCTTTTGTTTGTCCTGTGAGATAATAGGTACAGAAATGAAGACACGACCTGTTGTAAAACGTTGTAGGATGACTATTTTAAATGTTTGCTCACTAGAAGCTACTTTCTAAATATCGATGACACGTGCACAGAGACGAGCAACAATTGGAGGAGGCGTGATTTCATTTGAAATAAACTCACAAGACAACTTCAGAGTTTGTTCACATTTTTTATTTTCCTAAAGAGGGTCGTCCTCTTTAAAATGACAAAACAAAACTTTTCATCACTTTTTCAAAAGTGTTTCCAAGTCGAGAACGAACAGAAAGACGACTGATAACAAAAAACAAACAATAAATACTTTGTGAAGCATCCGAGCAAAGAGAAGATTCCTGTTTCTGTAACTTTCCACGACTGATATCAGAACCATGAAGATGGTTGGTATAAACATGTCAGACGGTGTAAACCTGGTACATGATGCCGTCAGGACGTGTGCTACACCACCCTGAAGGAAGGAGCGGATTCATGTTAACACCCGGTCCACTTAATGAGTACATACCTAATGATGGTGAAGTGGGGACGGGCTCTTGTGTTTCTCTGGCCGTTATGATCCAGATACTCTTAATACCCCAAAACGGGTAATTTAAGTAAAAAAACAAAACACTACTGTCATGGATAAACCAGGAATAAAAAACTAATTCCACTTCAGGAAGTGATGGACGTCGGCCGGAATGATGGAGGCCGAGGCGTTGGCAGGGTCGTCATGGAAGGTCCACATGAGGAAGAGGAAGAGGAGGGTGAGGGTTTGGGGGTTGTCTCCTCCTGGTCCTCATTCTATATCGTCCTCGCTCAGACTCTGTGCACTCACAATACGCTGCAGGACAGGAGCAGAAAACAAACCAGCTTGTTTTGCTTCTTCCTTTTCTTGTTTTATTGATAACACGTGATTTTAAACTGTTGTTGTTATTGTTTCTGTGTGGAGAACAGAAGGACTCATGGAGATCCACATGGAGAATGAAGAGAAGTGTTGGGCCTACCTGGCTGATGCTGGGCAGTTTGGTGAGCAGCATCTGGAAGACGGGCGGAGGCAGAGTCTGCTGCAGCACCTGCAGCAGCTGCTGAGGCTGACCACACACGGCGATGGCGTTGGTCAGGTGGTCCACACCTTTCTCATAGTCTCCTGTGGAGCGAAGCACAAAGACGAGACGTGAAGTCACATATACTCACGCACGTGTCGTATGATATCTTACAAAAAGTCGTGCATTTTCCTATGAAAGCCAGCGACTTTGACAGAACTCACTGCTGCCTGGAATAAGACTGAGAAACAATAAAATCAAACTGTGACTGTAAAGAAGGTGTTGGTGTGAGGAGGTGTTACCCTGAGCCAGCAGCTCCTCCCCCAGCTGGATCTCCTCCAGGAAGAACTTCTGCACCGCCTCAGCGTCCTTCAGGTCCGGGAGCTGCAGGACAAACAACGGTCAGCCGTTTCTTTTTGGGGTCTCTGTGGTCAGACCTCACAGGAAGTCATCATACGGTGATCAGTAATAAGCTCTGATCTGTGAGCCAGTTAAACTTCATCTGCATGCTGGGAGCGACCCTCCTTCAATCACCATTATCCAATAAGGAGCCAGATAAAAGCAACCAGCTGATTACTGAAGTCCTCTTTAAAATAAAAGTATATAGTGGGTGACTGTTAAAGTAGATTAATCATCATATTCTTTCATTTGAATGTTTACATGCTACATCTTAGAGCCCGTTGACATCAAACTGTCAGAATAAAACAGGAATTGAAGATGTGCTGACTTCAGAATAAAAGCCTAACAATTATGCTCACTGCTTCTACTAGAATTATTATTAGGGCCCGAGCAACCGACGAAGTCGGGCCACGAGGACCCGATTGAATCTGGTGTTTATTATTATTCTGCAAATTAATTGCCTTTTTGGGGGCTTTATCACAAACGAAAACTCACCAGAGTTGGACTGCATATCAGGACTGGTGAAAAATTTATATTTTATGGGTCCCACGCTCGAGTATGACAAAATTGCTCGCTAGCGCCCCCCTAGAATTTTTGACCGGCAGCGCCTCTCACCCAGTATGTCCGATTTACTTGAAATTCGACACACATGTCCAGCTCCGCCTACTCTCAAAAAAAGCCAATCAGACCCCTAACCTCCGCCTCCAAAAACCTCCGCCATTTTGAATTTTGTAAAAAACACATTTTTGCAAACTCCTTCTACAAGCTGAATTTGATTGGTACCAAATTTGCTGTGGATCATTGTTTGATCTATATCATCAAAAGTTCCTAAAAGCTTGTTGATACCTCATTGCATTAAGAATATATGGACCAATGAACTTCATAGGGGCGTGGCCTTCTTCAGCAATATATACAACTTCAAAACCATGTGGCCAATCATCACGAAATCTGTACCATATGTCCACATTGTGTCCTGTAACATATCCTCAAATTATCATTCCATACAACTACTAGGGGGCAGCACAGTAATACGCCAATTTTTTGCATTTTTAGGCATTTTTCATCGTTTTCAGGCGTTGTACTTTAACATACTCCTCCCACAGAATTTATGCGATCGACTTCAAATTTGGTCAGGATGATCTAAAGTCATTAATGATGAAAAGTTGCTAAAATGGTCTACTGCTATTGAACGACCTGGATTTCATGTGGCGCCCATTTCACGCCCATTTCGTGCCATTCGCCATGAAAGAGGAAGTTGTTGTAACTCCAAGGTACTTTATTCAATCTGCCCCAATCTTGTTATGCATGATGCTGGTCCAGGCTTGAGCACATTTCCATGTCAACATTTTCACAAAGTCATAGCGCCACCTACTGGCAAAAGGAAATGACAAGTTTTATACTTTGATGTACTCCTCCCAGGAAGTTGCCCAGATCAGTCTCAAATTTGGTAAGGTAAGCCTTAAGACGTTGATGATGCTTCATCATGAATATTGTGAGTTGTCGTTAAACGCTGTTGGCGTGGCAACGTGTCATTTCGCCATGAAAAGGGAAGCTTATTTTTCTGTGGCTTAGGATGATCAACAAGCCTTGGAACTTTGCACAGGTGTCATCGGTGATAGAAATAAATATTTCATATGTCTTTTTGGCTTAACCGTATCAAATTGCCCCGATAGCGCCCCCTACAAATAATAAAAAACGCAGCCTCAGCGCTATGTTTGACCTACATGTATGAAATTTGGTAGGCAGATGTATCAAATGAAAACTTAAAAATGAATCACTTGGAACTATGCTCTAAAATTAACAAGAAGTCGGCCATCTTGATTTTTGTGTTAATTTTCCCTTGATTTAGAGTCGCTATACTTTAGTGAACTCCTCCTAGGGATTTTGTCAGATCCACTTCAAATTTGGTCGGTACAATCTAAAGACCGTTGCAATTAAAAGTTACTCAAAGCTTTATGTTTGATGGAATGGCGTAGCCGTGGCGTGGCGGCCATTTTACGTGATTCGCCATTCAACAACAAGATGATGTAACTCCACTGGACTTGCTCAAATCTGTCCCAAACTTGCCATACTTGATAACAGTCATGGCCTGAGGATGTCAACAAGCCAATTTTCACTCATAGTCATAGCGCCACCTACTGGCAACAGGAAGACAGCATTATGTGACAAACGGAATCCGATTTACATGACTTTTACATGATGTGGTCTATACTTGATATAGAGCAACATAATGCATGTTTGCGCTTGTTATCTAGTGCCACATAGTGGATACAGGAACTGGTGGAATATTCGCACTACATCATTTTGTCTGATGGACGAAGACATTCGCGTCCCGCCAGTACCCCCGAGACGCGGGACGGTGCGAAGGCCCGTACATCGCTGCTTGCAGCTTTATTTTTTATTATTATTATCAGTTATATAGCACACAGTGTTAATGTAAATGTTAACATTAACATGGTATGAAGAGGATTTTGAAAAGAAAAAAACAAACAAAATGTCACTAATAATAATAATATGTATTGTATGGTGACTGTTATTTCATCAAACTTTAGAGTCAATGAGTAATATTTGACTATTTCAAAACTTAGTTTCCTCCCCACACCATACAGCTCACTAATCTGAATTGATTGACAGGTGATGACAGGAAGTGGTACAACAGGTTTGTGCTCACCTTTGCCATACCTGCCCTCTCTTTGACTGCCTTCTGCTTTCTCCGCCCTGTGACAGAAACACAAAAACAAACACCACGTACAGTCAGAGTCCAAATGATCACCTTTATACTAGACCAAGAGATCGTTGAAGCACATAACTCCCCTTAAAACAACAAACTTAGTTTTGTGTCATGTTTTTAACTGTTGAAACGGTTAACTTCAGCCCTACCATGTGCTACCTGCAGGTTCACTGTATTTCATAAAATCATTTTTACCTTTGTGATGTGTTCAGATAAATCAACAAGATGTCTGATATGAATCATATGCATTAGTTTAGCTTTGGGGTGTGTATGGGAGAGACAACTGGGACAAATATGATGAGGGTCACATGACTGACTGTCGGCAAAAAGCCAGACTACTCATGTAAATCAGAAGGAGGAAACAAAACCTCACCAGTTAAGAGGCGGAGCAACACTGTGAAGATAAGAGCTTCAACGTCACACTCCAGAAATGAAAGTTAAGTTTGTCAGAGTGGCAGACACACTGCAGTAAAGACAAGTCTCTGTTCTTCTCTCAAAGAAAAGTCAAAGTGACTTCATCAGGTCTTTCTCAACAACACAGCAGAGTCTCTTCCAAACACTGGTGAGTACAGCTGATCATATTTACACTTTCAACAACCAGGATTAACACAAAACTTTAACTTCACTCAGGCAGGACGTTCCACTCTTTTCACTTCATACTTGATGAATTGTTCACAATATAACTCTGTCTGTTTGTCCACAGTCCCACTATACAGTAACTCACTTTAACAGCTTTGAACAGTCTCAGGACTTTAGGAACTTGTAGCTGAATCTCTGTGGTTTGAACTTTAGTCTCACTCCTACTTTCCTGCTATTGTTACTGTTCACTGATCGCTTCCTTTATTGCCTCTTGTTGTTTCACATTAAAAGTTTTCTACCAGCGAACCAGTGGGAGGCTCTTATTGTGAAGCAGCTAGAGGAAATGTGTTAGCAGTGCTGTTCTTCAACACAAATTAGACTTATTCTGTGCTGCTTTGCAAGAGTAGCGAGCTTGAACTTGTCAGCACGACTTTGATCTTGGTTGCTTACTTAAAAGTTAAAAGATATGAAAAGAATCACACTTGTTTCATTTTTAAACAAATAATTAAACTGTATTTTGAATAAAATGTTTTTCTTTTCTTCCACACTATGTGTAGATATGGCTGCTGCAAACTATCTGTCATCTGAAGATCAGTTTCTGTGCTCCATCTGTCTGGATGTGTTCACTGATCCAGTCACCACACCATGTGGACACAACTTCTGCAAAAACTGCATTAATGAACACTGGAATACTAGTGACAGATGCCAGTGTCCCATGTGTAAAGAGGTTTTCAACACAAGACCGGATTTGAGGGTCAACACTTTCATCTCTGAGATGGTTGCTCAGTTCAGACAGTCAGCTCAACAGAAAACCAGCAGCTCAGAGCAACAAGAGTCCAAACCAGGAGAAGTTCCCTGTGACGTCTGCACTGGAACCAAACTGAAGGCCCTGAAGTCCTGCCTGGTGTGTCTGGTCTCCTACTGTGAGACTCACCTGGAGCCTCATCTGACAATGTCAGGTCTGAAAAGACATCAGCTGATCGACCCTGTGAAGAACCTGGAAGACAGGATGTGTACGAAGCACGATAAACCTCTGGAGCTGTTCTGTAAGACCGACCAGACATGTGTCTGCACGCTTTGCCCCGTTTTAGATCATAAGATGCACGAGTTTGTTCCTCTGAAAGAAGAATATGAAGGAAAGAAGGTCGAGCTGAAGAAGACAGAGGCTGAAATTCAGCAGATGATCCAGAAGAGACGAGTGAAGATTCAGGAGATCAAACACTCAGTCGACCTCAGTGAGGAAGATGCAGACAGAGAGATAGCAGAAGGTGTTCAGGTCTTCACTGATCTGAAGGAGTCTGTTGAGAGAGGCCAGGCCAATCTCATCGACACGATCAAAGAGAAGCAGAAAAGAAAAGAAAAACAGGCCGAAGCTTTCATCAAAGAGCTGGAACAGGAAATCTCTGAGCTGAAGAAGAGAAGCACTGAGGTGGTTCAGCTCTCACTCTCTGAAGACCACCTCCATCTTCTCCAGAGTGTTCAGTCCTCAAACATCCACTTTCACTAGTAGCTTCCACTAGAAGCTACTTTCTAAATATCGATGACACGTGCACAGAGACGAGCAACAATTGGAGGAGGCGTGATTTCATTTAAAATAAACTCACAAGACAACTTCAGAGTTTGTTCACATTTTTTATTTTCCTAAAGAGGGTCGTCCTCTTTAAAATGACAAAACTAAACTTTTCATCACTTTTTCAAAAGTGTTTCCAAGTCGAGAACGAACAGAAAGACGACTGATAACGAAACAAACAATAAATACTTTGTGAAGCATCCGAGCAAAGAGAAGATTCCTGTTTCTGTAACTTTCCACGACTGATATCAGAACCATGAAGATGGTTGGTACAAACATGTCAGACGGTGTAAACCTGGTACATGATGCCGTCAGGACGTGTGCTACACCACCCTGAAGGAAGGAGCGGATTCATGGAGAACAGAAGGACTCATGGAGATCCACATGGAGAATGAAGAGAAGTGTTGGGCCTACCTGGCTGATGCTGGGCAGTTTGGTGAGCAGCATCTGGAAGACGGGCGGAGGCAGAGTCTGCTGCAGCACCTGCAGCAGCTGCTGAGGCTGACCACACACGGCGATGGCGTTGGTCAGGTGGTCCACACCTTTCTCATAGTCTCCTGTGGAGCGAAGCACAAAGACGAGACGTGAAGTGTAAAGACACCATTACGGACTCCACAGAGACCAGAGGAAAGACTTTGACAGAACTCACTGCTGCCTGGAATAAGACTGAGAAACAATAAAATCACATGAGTGAAAATCAAACTGTGACTGTAAAGAAGGTGTTGGTGTGAGGAGGTGTTACCCTGAGCCAGCAGCTCCTCCCCCAGCTGGATCTCCTCCAGGAAGAACTTCTGCACCGCCTCAGCGTCCTTCAGGTCCGGGAGCTGCAGGACAAACAACGGTCAGCCGTTTCTTTTTGGGCTCTCTGTGGTCAGACCTCACAGGAAGTCATCATACGGTGATCAGTAATAAGCTCTGATCTGTGAGCCAGTTAAACTTCATCTGCATGCTGGGAGCGACCCTCCTTCAATCACCATTATCCAATAAGGAGCCAGATAAAAGCAACCAGCTGATCACTGAAGTCCTCTTTAAAATAAAAGTATATAGTGGGTGACTGTTAAAGTAGATTAATCATCATATTCTTTCATTTGAATGTTTACATGCTCCATCTTAATGTCCGTTGCCATCAAACTGTCAGAATAAAACAGGAATTGAAGATGTACTGACTTCAGAATAAAAGCCTAACAATTATGCGTACTGCTTCTACTAGAATTATTATTAGGGCCCGAGCAACCGACGAAGTCGGGCCACGAGGACCCGATTGAAACTGGTGTTTATTATTATTCTGCAAATTAATTGCCTTTTTGGGGGCTTTTTCCACAAACGAAAACTCACCAGAGTTGGACTGCATATCAGGACTGGTGAAAAATGTATATTTTATGGGTCCCACGCTCGAGTATGACAAAATTGCTCGCTAGCGCCCCCTAGAACTTTGACCGGCAGCGCCTCTCACCCAGTATGTCCGATTTACTTGAAATTCGACACACATGTCCAGCTCCGCCTACTCTCAAAAAAAGTCAATCAGACCCCTAATCTCCGCCTCCAAAAACCTCCGCCATTTTGAATTTTGTAAAAAACAAATTTTTGCAAACTCCTCCTACAAGCTGAATTTGATTGGTACCAAATTTGCTGTGGATCATTGTTTGATCTATATCATCAAAAGCTCCTAAAAGCTTGTTGATACCTCATTGCATTAAGAATATATGGACCAATGAACTTCATAGGGGCGTGGCCTTCTTCAGCAATATATACAACTTCAAAACCATGTGGCCAATCATCACGAAATCTGTACCATATGTCCACATTGTGTCCTGTAACATATCCTCAAATTATCATTCCATACAACTACTAGGGGGCAGCACAGTATTACGCCCATTTTTTACATTTTTCATCGTTTTCAGGCGTTGTACTTTAACGAACTCCTCCCACAGAATTTATGCGATCGAATTTCAAATTTGGTCAAGATGATCTAAAGACATTAATGATGAAAAGATGCTAAAATGGTCTACTGCTATTGAACGACCTGGATTTCATTTGGCGCACATTTCGTGCCATTCGCCATGAAAGAGGACGTCGTTTTAACTCCAAGGTACTTTATTCAATCTGCTCCAAACTTGTTATGCATGATGCTGGTCCAGGCTTGAGCACATTTCCATGCCAACATTTTCACAAAGTCATAGCGCCACCTACTGGCAAAAGGAAATGACAAGTTTTATACTTTGATGTACTCCTCCCAGGAAGTTGACCAGATCAGTCTCAAATTTGGTAAGGTAAGCCTTAAGACATTGATGATGCTTCATCATGAATATTGCCATACCTTCCCTCTCTTTGACTGCCTTCTGCTTTCTCCGCCCTGCAACAGAAACACAAAAACAAACACCACATACAGTCAGAGTCCAGATGATCACCGTTTTACTAAATTAAAGACCAAGAGATCGTTGAAGCACATAACTCCCCTTAAAACAACAAACTTTGTTTTGTGTCATGTTTTTAACTATTCCTTTAAAAGTTAAAGTAACCTTGGTTCAAGTGGTTCAATCACTGACAGCTGACTTGTCTCTATTGTCTCTCTGTATCCTGTATATGCAGAGAGGTTATTAATCAGGTTAAATACATTAAACAGATGTTTATGCGGAACATAAACAGTATGAAAAATTGTTTGGTTTCATGCAAATCTTCAAAGTTATAACTGTTTGACTTCAGCCCTACCATGTGCTACCTGCAGGTTTACTGTATTTCATAAAATCATTTTTACCTTTGTGATGTGTTCAGATAAATCAACAAGATGTCTGATATGAATCATATGCATTGGATCAACTTGTACTTAACTTACTTTGACAGGCTTTGGGGTGTGTATGGTAGAGACAACTGGGACAAATATGATGAGGGTCACATGACTGACTGTCGGCAAAAAGCCAGACTACTCATGTAAATCAGAAGGAGGAAACAAAACCTCACCAGGTAAGAGGCGGAGCAACACTGTGAAGAGAAGAGCTTCAACGTCACACTCCAGAAACGAAAGTTGAGTTTGCCAGAGTGGCAGACACACTGCAGTAAAGACAAGTCTCTGTTTTTCTCTCAAAGAAAAGTCAAAGTGACTTCATCAGGTCTTTCTTAACAACACAGCAGAGTCTCTTCCAAACACTGGTGAGTACAGCTGATCATATTTACACTTTCAACAACCAGGATTAACACAAAACTTTAACTTCACTCAGGCAGGACGTTCCACTCTTTTCACTTCATACTTGATCAATTGTTCACAATATAACTCTGTCTGTTTGTCCACAGTCCCACTATACAGTAACTCACTTTAACAGCTTTGAACAGTCTCAAGACTTTAGGAACTTGTATCTGAATCTCTGTGGTTTAACTTTAGTCTCACTCCTACTTTCCTGCTATTGTTACTGTTCACTGATCGCTTCCTTTATTGCCTCTTGTTGTTTCACATTAAAAGTTTTCTACCAGCGAACCAGCGGGAGGCTCTTAATGTGAAGCAGCTAGAGGAAATGTGTTAGCAGTGCTGTTCTTCAACACAAATTAGAGTTATTCTGTGCTGCTTTGCAAGAGTAGCAAGCTTGAACTTGTTGCTCATTGCTCTGTGCAAGTCAGAACACAGTATACATAATTCAAAATGACTTTACCAAATATAATTAATACTTAAAAGAACAGTAATCCCAATAGTTTCCTTTTCAACTAAATATTAAACTATTTTGAATAAAATGTCTTTCTTTTCTTCCACACTATGTGTAGATATGGCTGCTGCAAACTATCTGTCATCTGAAGATCAGTTTCTGTGCTCCATCTGTCTGGATGTGTTCACTGATCCAGTCACCATACCATGTGGACACAACTTCTGCAAAAACTGCATCACTGAACACTGGAATACTAGTGACAGATCCCAGTGTCCCATGTGCAAAGAGGTTTTCAACACAAGACCTGATTTGAGGGTCAACACGTTTATCTCTGAGATGGTTGCTCAGTTCAGACAGTCAGCTCAACAGAAAACCAGCAGCTCAGAGCAACAAGAGTCCAAACCAGGAGAAGTTCCCTGTGACGTCTGCACTGGAACCAAACTGAAGGCCCTGAAGTCCTGCCTGGTGTGTCTGGTCTCCTATTGTGAGACTCACCTGGAGCCTCATCTGACAATGTCAGGCCTGAAAAGACATCAGCTGATCGACCCTGTGGAGAACCTGGAAGACAGGATGTGTACGAAGCACGATAAACCTCTGGAGCTGTTCTGTAAGACCGACCAGACATGTGTCTGCATGCTCTGCCCCGTTTTAGATCATAAGACGCATGATGTTGTTCCTCTGAAAGAAGAATATGAAGGAAAGATGGTCGAGCTGAAGAAGACAGAGGCTGAAATTCAGCAGATGATCCAGAAGAGACGACTGAAGATTCAGGAGATCAAACACTCAGTCGACCTCAGTGAGGAAGATGCAGACAGAGAGATAGCAGAAGGTGTTCAGGTCTTCACTGATCTGAAGGAGTCTGCTGAGAGAGGCCAGGCCAATCTCATCGACATGATCAAAGAGAAGCAGAAAAGAAAAGAAAAACATGCCGAAGCTTTCATCAAAGAGCTGGAACAGGAAATCTCTGAGCTGATGAAGAGAAGCACTGAGGTGGTTCAGCTCTCACTCTCTGAAGACCACCTCCATCTTCTCCAGAGTGTTCAGTCCTCAAACATCCACCACCCACCACTCACCAAGGACTGGACAAAGGTCAGCGTTCATCCATCATATGAGGGGACTGTGAGGAGAGCTGTGGTTCAGCTGGAGGAGACGCTCAGTAAAAAGATAAAGACGCTGCTTGAAGCTGAGCTGAAGAGGGTCCAGAAGTTTGCAGTGGATGTGACTCTTGATCCTGATACAGCTCATCCTGAACTCATCTTGTCTGCTGATGGGAAACAAGTACATACTGGTAAGGTAAAGCAATGTCTCCCCGACAATCCACAGAGATTTTCTATTACTGCCTGTGTTTTAGGAACACAGACATTCTCTTCAGAAAAATTTTACTACGAGGTTGAAGTTAAAAGAAAGACTGAGTGGGATTTAGGAGTGGCCAGAGAGTCGATCAACAGGAAGGGAGTCTCACTGAGCCCTCTGAATGGTTACTGGACGATATGTTTGAGAAATGGAAATGAGTACAAAGCTCCTACTGGCCCTCCAGTCCCTCTCTCTCTGAAGTCTCAGCCTCAGAAGGTGGGGGTGTTTGTGGATTATGAGGAGGGTCTGGTCTCCTTCTATGACGTAGATGCTGCAGCTCTTATCTACTCCTTCACTGGCTGCTCCTTCACTGAGAAACTCTTCCCATACTTCAGTCCCTGTCCTAATTATGGTGGTAAAAACTCTGCACCTCTGATCATCTCTCCTGTCGGAGTAAACTAATCACTTATCCCACTTCATTCAGGGGAACATATTCAGCCTCAACCCTGTGTGCTCTACACCTTATTTTCTACAGAATCTGGTAACAGTAGGGATGCACAGATACTGTGCTCATGTACTCGTACACATGCAGCCACTTTCCCTGTAAGTCTCCTTCACATTAATTAGTTTAGCAGTGAGGTTGTTAGCTGTGTGTCTGTCTGGCATTATCTGTCAGGGTTTCCACCAGTGTATTGCAAGCCTGGCGTAGCGTTAGCCAGTGTCCTGCAGAGAGAAAGTGTGTGTGTGTTAATATTGGTAATTGGTATCGGCAAGTACCCAAAGGCACTTAATGAAAAAAAAAAAAAAGCGGTATCGGTGAATCCCAAATTCACTGTGGTGATTGATTTACTCAATTGTCATTATATGTATCCCATTACTTGGCAACACGTTTATTTAATACGTTCATCTTTTCGACCCTGCATCATGACTCACGTTCTGTTCACATTTATTTTCACTTCCAGAAGAAATCATTGTTTCTAAAAAAAACAAATATGTCAAGCTGCAGTTTGAGTAAATTAGCAAAAAACTCAAAAGAAATACTGCAAAATATCTTGATTATTTGTTTTTCTATCTGATGGTCAGCTGCAGAAAAACATATTGCTGATTATTTTATTGTCATGAAGATTAATTTAAGAGTAAAGATTATTACATGATTATAGTGTCTACAGATGAATACTGGTGAGACGGCTTATGAGTCAAAGAAATCTGTAAATATATGATTGTTGAATAAAAACTTCAAAATAAAGTAGTTGTTGAACACAAGGTCTGAGTTAGCTTTGACTTGAGCACTAAACACTGACGTTGTATTTCATTACAAATGTATTGTGAGTCCTGTGACTGCTGCTTCACAATAAAAGCTTCTTGTATCAGACTTTAACTGGAAAAGTTGTAATGATTGACACTCAAAACATAACTCAACAAGTGGAAATTACTCAAAAATATCATCAACCAGTCAGAAACTGGAGGTTCTGAATCAATTAATAGACTTCACAAGACTCGTGTTTCAGAAGTTTGTTGGTCCTCCGCCCACAGAGACAAAAGGCTAAAGTGTTACTCCTAACAGAGTTTGTCCTTCAAAATAATTAAACTCAAATTGAATGCATTTAGTTTTATAATGTTCATGCAAAACATTTGTAACCTTCAAACGCTCTGAAATCATGAGTCGCCAGGGCCCCGTTCCTCGTACGTCGCTAACTGAGTTAGCCGGATCATTTTCAGGATAAGATTGCATAAATCAGGCTTTTCGGTTCCACGAAGCAAGTTTGGCAAAATCACCATAGCAACACATCCATAAGCTTGAACCTGCTCCAGAGCAGGCTAACTTAAGTTAGCCGGATAAGCTTGACACTCCCCCGGAAAAAAATGTCAGCTCCCTTCCTCAGAGATCCCATTGATGAAGGAGCGATAGTTAGATTAGCGTTTTATAGGGAGAGAGTTCTTCGAGATCGCCAAGACCCCTTATCACATCATGATGACTTCCTATACGAGCGCTATCGATTCTGCCGACAAGGAATCATTTATTTACAAGACCTTCTCGAGTCATACATTGAGAACACCACACGCAGCCGAGCATTGACTGTCTCACAGACTGGATCATAGCCGTGCGCTTTTTTGCGAGTGGTACATTATTGTACAGTGTCTGCGATGCCGCTGCATGCCGTGCTGTTCGTAAAGTTTATTTGGCGCTTAAGAAACTTATGGATGTGTTCAATATATTACCATGGCACATATTGTATGGACTCACCATTCTGAATAATGTTTTTGTGCTTAGGTTTTACTTGCTCCCATGTCCTCTTGATGGCTGGGTTGCAACTACATGGGGGTTGAAAGCACTCATAATTATATGACAGTGTTATTAGTACACCATACCATATCATTATTGTACTATAGAGAGAATCACACACAATTTCTTTTCACTGCTTCAATTGATTGAATTTCTGATTATGAATAATATACATACTGATCCGCCCATACACAGATTCACACACACATATTCAAACTCCTAGTTCTATATGGTAATCTACACATACATGTATATACACATATATAGTATGATACATAAGCGCATACAGTACATATATCCTCATAAGTATCTATTAATTCGTATCAATTAGATACTCTTTGGGCTTGTTTTTATCTACTTATTCTGAAAGAGTTGAGAGAATTATTTTCGCTATAAGATCTCATTCGATGATGCATTCCATTAAGCCTACTGCCGCACATTTAAAGAAATATAATCTGATTGATTGGGGTGATGAGGCACTTAAAATTAGCCTATACATTTTCCCAACACTTACGGATTTAACTTGTCTGAGATATTTTGCCATGCTTCTTGTCTAGCCCTCGCAGCGGTGGCGGTGTTAGATGTTGCCATGATTATGGTCTTGAATTCCTCATATGCGTTCATGATCATCTCCTGCTCGTCAGCGGAGAAAAAAGAGGTTCTTTCTTTGAGTTTGTTTGCCATGTACTGTTAGAAAATCATGGTTTCGGTGATCGACGCTTCCCCCTTTTGAAGTAGGACGGGCACGCGCAATTATCCTGATGACTGAGGTCTGGTTCGAATTAACGAGATTGTTTGAGCGCTGATCAGCCTTTGAGGAACCGAGATAGGCTGACTTCAATCATCGGGTTAATTTAAGCTAATAGGACATTTGATGGATTTAGTTGAACCACGTACGAGGAACGGGGCCAAGATGATCACCTTTTTACTAAATTAAAGACCAAGAGATCGTTGAAGCACATAACTCCCCTTAAAACAACAAACTTTGTTTTGTGTCATGTTTTTAACTGTTAAAACGGTTAACTTCAGCCCTACCATGTGCTACCTGCAGGTTCACTGTATTACATAAAATCATTTTTACCTTTGTGATGTGTTCAGATAAATCAACAAGATGTCTGATATGAATCATATGCATTAGTTTAGCTTTGGGGTGTGTATGGGAGAGACAACTGGGACAAATATGATGAGGGTCACATGACTGACTGTCGGCAAAAAGCCAGACTACTCATGTAAATCAGAAGGAGGAAACAAAACCTCACCAGGTAAGAGGCGGAGCAACACTGTGAAGAGAAGAGCTTCAACGTCACACTCCAGAAACGAAAGTTAAGTTTGTCAGAGTGTCAGACACACTGCAGTAAAGACAAGTCTCTGTTCTTCTCTCAAAGAAAAGTCAAAGTGACTTCATCAGGTCTTTCTCAACAACACAGCAGAGTCTCTTCCAAACACTGGTGAGTACAGCTGATCATATTTACACTTTCAACAACCAGGATTAACACAAAACTTTAACTTTACTCAGGCAGGACGTTCCACTCTTTTCACTTCATACTTGATGAATTGTTCACAATATAACTGTCTGTTTGTCCACAGTCCCACTATACAGTAACTCACTTTAACAGCTTTGAACAGTTTCAGGACTTTAGGAACTTGTAGCTGAATCTCTGTGGTTTGAACTTTAGTCTCACTCCTACTTTCCTGCTATTATTACTGTTCACTGATCGCTTCCTTTATTGCCTCTTGTTGTTTCACATTAAAAGTTTTCTACCAGCGAACCAGCGGGAGGCTCTTAATGTGAAGCAGCTAGAGGTAATGTGTTAGCAGTGCTGTTCTTCAACACAAATTAGACTTATTCTGTGCTGCTTTATAAGAGTAGCGAGCTTGAACTTGTCAGCACGACTTTGATCTTGGTTGCTTACTTAAAAGTTAAAAGATATGAAAAGAATCACACTTGTTTCCTTTTTCAACAAATAATTAAACTGTATTTTAAACTAAATGTGTTTATTTTCTTCCACACTATGTGTAGATATGGCTGCTGCAAACTATCTGTCATCTGAAGATCAGTTTCTGTGCTCCATCTGTCTGGATGTGTTCACTGATCCAGTCACCACATCATGTGGACACAACTTCTGCAAAAACTGCATCACTGAACACTGGAATACCAACGACCAGCACATGTGTCCAATGTGTAAAAAGGTTTTCATCTCAAGACCTGAGCTGCACGTCAACACTTTCATCTCTGAGATGGTTGATCAGTTCAGACAGTCAGCTCCACAGAAAACCAGCAGCTCAGAGCAACAAGAGTCCAAACCAGGAGAAGTTCCCTGTGACGTCTGCACTGGAACCAAACTGAAGGCCCTGAAGTCCTGCCTGGTGTGTCTGGTCTCCTACTGTGAGACTCACCTGGAGCCTCATCTGACAATGTCAGGCCTGAAAAGACATCAGCTGATCAACCCTGTGGAGAACCTGGAAGACAGGATGTGTACGAAGCACGATAAACCTCTGGAGCTGTTCTGTAAGACCGACCAGACATGTGTCTGCATGCTTTGTCCCATTTTAGATCATAAGACGCATGATGTTGTTCCTCTGAAAGAAGAATATGAAGGAAAGAAGGTCAGGCTGAAGAAGACAAAGACTGAAATTCAGCAGATGATCCAGAAGAGACGAGTGAAGATTCAGGAGATCAAACACTCAGTCGACCTCAGTGAGGAAGATGCAGACAGAGAGATAGCAGAAGGTGTTCAGGTCTTCACTGATCTGAAGGAGTCTGTTGAGAGAAGACTGAACGAGCTCATCGACACGATCAAAGTGAAGCAGAAAAGAAAAGAAAAACAGGCCGAAGCTTTCATCAAAGAGCTGGAACAGGAAATCTCTGAGCTGATGAAGAGAAGCACTGAGGTGGTTCAGCTCTCACTCTCTGAAGACCACCTCCATCTTCTCCAGAGTGTTCAGTCCTCAAACATCCACCACCCACCACCCACCAAGGACTGGACAAAGGTCAGTGTTCCTCCAGCATTACATGAGGGGACTGTGAGGAGAGCTGTGGTTCAGCTGGAGGAGACACTCAGTAAAGAAATAAAGAAGCTGGTTAAAGCTGAGCTGAAGAGGGTCCAGAAGTTTGCAGTGGATGTGACTCTTGATCCTGACACAGCAAATCCTGAACTCATCCTGTCTGATGATCGGAAACAAGTACGTACTGGTAAGGTACAGCAATTACTCCCCGACAATCCAGAGAGATTTTCTCTTAATCCTTGCGTTTTAGGAATACAGAGTTTCTCTTCAGAAATTTTTTACTTTGAGGTTCAAGTTAAAGGAAAGTCTGAGTGGGATTTAGGAGTGGCCAGAGAGTCAATCAACAGGAAAGAAAACATCCCACTGAGGCCTCAGAATGGTTTCTGGACCATATGGTTGAGAAATGGAAATGAGTACAGAGCTCTTGCTGGCCCTTCAGTTCTTCTCTCTCTGAAGTCTCGGCCTCAGAAGGTGGGGGTGTTTGTGGATTATGAGGAGAGTCTGGTCTCCTTCTATGACGTAGATGCTGCAGCTCTTATCTACTCCTTCACTGGCTGCTCCTTCACTGAGAAACTCTTCCCATACTTCTATCCTGGTCTTAGTGATGGTGGTGAAAACTCTGCACCTCTGATCATCTCTCCTGTTGGAGTAAACTAATCACTTATCCCACTTCATTCAGGGGAACATATTCAGCCTCAACCCGTGAGTCATGATCAACGCATCATGACTCACGTGCTCTGTTTAATCTACCGACACATTTATTTTCACTTCCAGAAGAAATCATTGTTTCTAAAAACACCAAATACACTGAAAAAAATGTTGTGTTGGATTTACTTAATTTTTTTTAGGTAAGTGGTGGCACGAAATAAATTTATCTAAATCCAGATATATATTTTAAATTGACTTTACTTAATTTATATTCATAATTTTACCTCAACTATTTTGAGTAAAGTTTACTCACTATGTTCATGTTCAGTATACTCAAATGTATTATGTAACCTCAATTACTATTTATATTTTTTGAGTAGATTCAGATCAATTTAATGGTTTAATTTCTACAAACTAAAATTAAGTTTGATTTAGTTAAACATTTTTAGCTATTACTAGTATCCAGTGGCGGGCCGTGCATTTCATACCCAGACCTTCACTTCTGTCATGCAGCTGAAATACCACCTTATAACCAGATGATTGCGCCACATCTATTATTCGTTTCTAAGGCTGTAACTATGTACGTATTCGTATTAAACCGTTCGGTACGAGGCTTACAATACCTTTGAATAATGCTAGAGCATTTGGAAAATGCAGAAGCTTAAATTCAGGAAAACATAATGTTTTCTCTGCTCATGTAGGACAGTGGTTCTCTGCTGGTCTGGCAGTGAGACCCACCATCATCTCTTAATGACAAGCTGCAGCCCACTTATCACTTTTTGGGGTCTCTGTGGTCAGACCTCACAGGAAGTCACCATACGGTGATCAGTAATAAGCTCTGATCTGTGAGCCAGTTAAACTTCATCTGCATGCTGGGAGCGACCCTCCTTCAAACACCATTATCCAATAATGGCCTGTTGCCATCAAACTGTCAGAATAAAACAGGAATTGAAGATGTGCTGACTTCAGAATAAAACCCTAAAAATTATGCTTACTGCTTCTACTAGAATTATTATTATTATTATCAGTTATATAGCACACAGTGTTAATGTAAATGTTAATGTTGACATGATGTGAAAAAGATTTTGTAAAGAAAAAAAAATAAATAAACGTCACTGATAATAATAATAATAATAATAATAATATTTATTGTATGGTGACTGTTATTTCATCAAGTAAGATTTTATCAAACTTTAGAGTCAATGAGTAATATTTGACTATTTCTAAACTTAGTTTCCTCCCCACACCATACAGCTCACTAATCTGAATTGATTGACAGGTTATGACAGGAAGTGGTACAACAGGTTTGTGCTCACCTTTGCCATACCTGCCCTCTCTTTGACTGCCTTCTGCTTTCTCCGCCCTGTGACAGAAACACAAAAACAAACACCACGTACAGTCAGAGTCCAAATTATCACCTTTATACTAAATTAAAGACCAAGAGATCGTTGAAGCACATAACTCCCCTTAAAACAACAAACTTAGTTTTGAGTCATGTTTTTAACTGTTCAAACGGTTAACTTCAGCCCTACCATGTGCTACCTGCAGGTTCACTGTATTTCATAAAATCATTTTTACCTTTGTGATGTGTTCAGATAAATCAACAAGATGTCTGATATGAATCATATGCATTAGTTTAGCTTTGGGGTGTGTATGGGAGAGACAACTGGGACAAATATGATGAGGGTCACATGACTGACTGTCGGCAAAAAGCCAGACTACTCATGTAAATCAGAGGGAGGAAACAAAACCTCACCAGTTAAGAGGCGGAGCAACACTGTGAAGAGAAGAACTTCAACGTCACACTCCAGAAACGAATGTTAAGTTTGTCAGAGTGTCAGACACACTGCAGTAAAGACAAGTCTCTGTTCTTCTCTCAAAGAAAAGTCAAAGTGACTTCATCAGGTCTTTCTCAACAACACAGCAGAGTCTCTTCCAAACACTGGTGAGTACAGCTGATCATATTTACACTTTCAACAACCAGGATTAACACAAAACTTTAACTTCACTCAGGCAGGACGTTCCACTCTTTTCACTTCATACTTGATGAATTGTTCACAATTTAACTCTGTCTGTTTGTCCACAGTCCCACTATACAGTAACTTACTTTAACAGCTTTGAACAGTCTCAGGACTTTAGGAACTTGTAGCTGAATCTCTGTGGTTTGAACTTTAGTCTCACTCCTACTTTCCTGCTTTTGTTACTGTTCACTGATCGCTTCCTTTATTGCCTCTTGTTGTTTCACATTAAAAGTTTTCTACCAGTGAACCAGCGTGAGGCTCTTAATGTGAAGCAGCTAGAGGAAATGTGTTAGCAGTGCTGTTCTTCAACACAAATTAGACTTATTCTGTGCTGCTTTGCAAGAGTAGCAAACTTGAGCTTGTCAGCACGACTTTGATCTTGGTTGCTTACTTAAAAGTTAAAAGATATGAAAAGAATCACACTTGTTTCCTTTTTCAACAAATAATTAAACTCTTTTTTGAATAAAATGTTTTTCTTTTCTTCCACACTATGTGTAGATATGGCTGCTGCAAACTATCTGTCATCTGAAGATCAGTTTCTGTGCTCCATCTGTCTGGATGTGTTCACTGATCCAGTCACCATACCATGTGGACACAACTTCTGCAAAAACTGCATTAATGAACACTGGAATACCAACGACCAGCACATGTGTCCAATGTGTAAAAAGGTTTTCATCTCAAGACCTGAGCTGCACGTCAACACTTTCATCTCTGAGATGGTTGATCAGTTCAGACAGTCAGCTCCACAGAAAACCAGCAGCTCAGAGCAACAAGAGTCCAAACCAGGAGAAGTTCCCTGTGACGTCTGCACTGGAACCAAACTGAAGGCCCTGAAGTCCTGCCTGGTGTGTCTGGTCTCCTACTGTGAGACTCACCTGGAGCCTCATCTGACAATGTCAGGCCTGAAAAGACATCAGCTGATCAACCCTGTGGAGAACCTGGAAGACAGGATGTGTACGAAGCACGATAAACCTCTGGAGCTGTTCTGTAAGACCGACCAGACATGTGTCTGCATGCTTTGTCCCATTTTAGATCATAAGACGCATGATGTTGTTCCTCTGAAAGAAGAATATGAAGGAAAGAAGGTCAGGCTGAAGAAGACAAAGACTGAAATTCAGCAGATGATCCAGAAGAGACGAGTGAAGATTCAGGAGATCAAACACTCAGTCGACCTCAGTGAGGAAGATGCAGACAGAGAGATAGCAGAAGGTGTTCAGGTCTTCACTGATCTGAAGGAGTCTGTTGAGAGAAGACTGAACGAGCTCATCGACACGATCAAAGTGAAGCAGAAAAGAAAAGAAAAACAGGCCGAAGCTTTCATCAAAGAGCTGGAACAGGAAATCTCTGAGCTGATGAAGAGAAGCACTGAGGTGGTTCAGCTCTCACTCTCTGAAGACCACCTCCATCTTCTCCAGAGTGTTCAGTCCTCAAACATCCACCACCCACCACCCACCAAGGACTGGACAAAGGTCAGTGTTCCTCCAGCATTACATGAGGGGACTGTGAGGAGAGCTGTGGTTCAGCTGGAGGAGACACTCAGTAAAGAAATAA
This sequence comes from Leptoclinus maculatus, assembly GCA_032191485.1. Classification (NCBI taxonomy): domain Eukaryota; kingdom Metazoa; phylum Chordata; class Actinopteri; order Perciformes; family Stichaeidae; genus Leptoclinus; species Leptoclinus maculatus. Next base: position 23,977,983 of record JAVDOI010000009.1, read on the forward strand.
AGAAGCTGGTTAAAGCTGAGCTGAAGAGGGTCCAGAAGTTTGCAGTGGATGTGACTCTTGATCCTGACACAGCAAATCCTGAACTCATCCTGTCTGATGATCGGAAACAAGTACGTACTGGTAAGGTACAGCAATTACTCCCCGACAATCCAGAGAGATTTTCTCTTAATCCTTGCGTTTTAGGAATACAGAGTTTCTCTTCAGAAATTTTTTACTTTGAGGTTCAAGTTAAAGGAAAGTCTGAGTGGGATTTAGGAGTGGCCAGAGAGTCAATCAACAGGAAAGAAAACATCCCACTGAGGCCTCAGAATGGTTTCTGGACCATATGGTTGAGAAATGGAAATGAGTACAGAGCTCTTGCTGGCCCTTCAGTTCTTCTCTCTCTGAAGTCTCGGCCTCAGAAGGTGGGGGTGTTTGTGGATTATGAGGAGAGTCTGGTCTCCTTCTATGACGTAGATGCTGCAGCTCTTATCTACTCCTTCACTGGCTGCTCCTTCACTGAGAAACTCTTCCCATACTTCTATCCTGGTCTTAGTGATGGTGGTGAAAACTCTGCACCTCTGATCATCTCTCCTGTTGGAGTAAACTAATCACTTATCCCACTTCATTCAGGGGAACATATTCAGCCTCAACCCGTGAGTCATGATCAACGCATCATGACTCACGTGCTCTGTTTAATCTACCGACACATTTATTTTCACTTCCAGAAGAAATCATTGTTTCTAAAAACACCAAATACACTGAAAAAAATGTTGTGTTGGATTTACTTAATTTTTTTTAGGTAAGTGGTGGCACGAAATAAATTTATCTAAATCCAGATATATATTTTAAATTGACTTTACTTAATTTATATTCATAATTTTACCTCAACTATTTTGAGTAAAGTTTACTCACTATGTTCATGTTCAGTATACTCAAATGTATTATGTAACCTCAATTACTATTTATATTTTTTGAGTAGATTCAGATCAATTTAATGGTTTAATTTCTACAAACTAAAATTAAGTTTGATTTAGTTAAACATTTTTAGCTATTACTAGTATCCAGTGGCGGGCCGTGCATTTCATACCCAGACCTTCACTTCTGTCATGCAGCTGAAATACCACCTTATAACCAGATGATTGCGCCACATCTATTATTCGTTTCTAAGGCTGTAACTATGTACGTATTCGTATTAAACCGTTCGGTACGAGGCTTACAATACCTTTGAATAATGCTAGAGCATTTGGAAAATGCAGAAGCTTAAATTCAGGAAAACATAATGTTTTCTCTGCTCATGTAGGACAGTGGTTCTCTGCTGGTCTGGCAGTGAGACCCACCATCATCTCTTAATGACAAGCTGCAGCCCACTTATCACTTTAGAAGACCACCTTATACTGCTCTGCAATATCTTTCCTCGTCTCAGCTCCCTATATCACGGTGTGTGGTACTCGAGTCAGGAAGTTTGTCAGAATGCCCATATTTGATTGGCTGCATCACGGAAAATCCCCCAGAGTGCCTTCAGGATTTGAATTTCTAGCAGTCTGCCCATGCGCAGACAGGAAAGTGTGTGGAAATTAAATTGTACATATTTTTTTCTCATTACTTTTACCTGAATGGAATTAACTCATTTTAAACGAGCGCAGTACATTTTAAGATTACTTAAAAAAAATACGTAAGATTCAATTACTCATTAAAATCGATGAAATAAACTAGATTAAGACATGTAACATTTACAAGTGGGCCGAATCATTTTTTTCAATGTATGTCAAGCTGCAGTTTGAGTAAATTAGCAAAAAACTAAAAAGAAATACTGCAAAATATCTTGATTATTTGTTTTTCTATCTGATGGGCAGCTGCAGAAAAACATATTGCTGATTATTTCATTTTGTCATGAAGATTAATTTAAGAGTAAAGATTATTACATGATTATAGTGTCTACAGATGAATACTGGTGAGACGGCTTATGAGTCAAAGAAATCTGTAAATATATGATTGTTGAATAAAAACTGCAAAATAAAGTAGTTGTTGAACACAAGGTCTGAGTTATCTTTGACTTGAGCACTAAACACTGACGTTGTATTTCATTACAAATGTATTGTGAGTCCTGTGAGTGCTGCTTCACAATAAAAGCTTCTTGTATCAGACTTTGACTGGAAAAGTTGTAATGATTGACACTCAAAACACAACTCAACAAGTGGAAATTACTCAAAATAATCATCAACCAGTCAGAAACTGGAGGTTCTGAATCAATTAATAGACTTCACAAGACTCATGTTTCAGAGGTTTGTTGGTCCTCCGCCCACAGAGACAAAAGGCTAAAGTGTTACTCCTAACACAGTTTGTCCTTCAAAATAATTAAACTCATTTAATGCATTTAGTTTTATAATGTTCATGCAAAATATTTGTAACCCTTCAAACGCTCTGAAATCATGAGTCGCCTGATGTGAACGCTCCAAAGTCGTAAACAATTGAATCTTTGTCTTCACTGCCATCTAGTGAATAAAACAGAAATGCGCCAAAGAACCACTGAATGCAGCGCAAAGTTTGACTGTTTATGTTCTGTGGGACATCGCAATGCATTGTGGGATTCCAGGCAATGCAAGACAGACGGGCGACGCAGGAACTTGAGGGGTCGAAAGTGGCAAAATCTGAACTATTTTCCTAAAGAGGGTCGTCCTCTTTAAAATGACAAAACTAAACTTTTCATCACTTTTTCAAAAGTGTTTCCAAGTCGAGAACGAACAGAAAGACGACTGATAACGAAACAAACAATAAATACTTTGTGAAGCATCCGAGCAAAGAGAAGATTCCTGTTTCTGTAACTTTCCACGACTGATATCAGAACCATGAAGATGGTTGGTACAAACATGTCAGACGGTGTAAACCTGGTACATGATGCCGTCAGGACGTGTGCTACACCACCCTGAAGGAAGGAGCGGATTCATGTTAACACCCGGTCCACTTAATGAGTACATACCTAATGATGGTGAAGTGGGGACGGGCTCTTGTGTTTCTCTGGCCGTTATGATCCAGATACTCTTAATACCCCAAAACGGGTAATTTAAGTAAAAAAACAAAACACTACTGTCATGGATAAACCAGGAATAAAAAACTAATTCCACTTCAGGAAGTGATGGACGTCGGCCGGAGTGATGGAGGCCGAGGCGTTGGCAGGGTCGTCATGGAAGGTCCACATGAGGAAGAGGAAGGGGAGGAAGAGGAGGGTGAGGGTTTGGGGGTTGTCTCCTCCTGGTCCTCATTCTATATCGTCCTCGCTCAGACTCTGTGCACTCACAATACGCTGCAGGACAGGAGCAGAAAACAAACCGGCTTGTTTTGTTTCTTCCTTTTCTTGTTTCATTGATAACACGTGATTTTAAACTGTTGTTGTTATTGTTTCTGTGTGGAGAACAGAAGGACTCATGGAGATCCACATGGAGAATGAAGAGAAGTGTTGGGCCTACCTGGCTGATGCTGGGCAGTTTGGTGAGCAGCATCTGGAAGACGGGCGGAGGCAGAGTCTGCTGCAACACCTGCAGCAGCTGCTGAGGCTGATCACACACGGCGATGGCGTTGGTCAGGTGGTCCACACCTTTCTCATAGTCTCCTGTGGAGCGAAGCACAAAGACGAGACGTAAAGTCACATATACTCACGCATGTGTCGTATGATATCTTACAAAAAGTCGTGCGTTTTCCTATGAAAGCCAGCGACTTTGACAGAACTCACTGCTGCCTGGAATAAGACTGAGAAACAATAAAATCACATGAGTGAAACTCAAACTGTGACTGTAAAGAAGGTGTTGGTGTGAGGAGGTGTTACCCTGAGCCAGCAGCTCCTCCCCCAGCTGGATCTCCTCCAGGAAGAACTTCTGCACCGCCTCAGCGTCCTTCAGGTCCGGGAGCTGCAGGACAAACAACGGTCAGCCGTTTCTTTTTGGGGTCTCTGTGGTCAGACCTCACAGGAAGTCATCATACGGTGATCAGTAATAAGCTCTGATCTGTGAGCCAGTTAAACTTCATCTGCATGCTGGGAGCGATCCTCCTTCAAACACCATTATCCAATAATGGCCTGTTGCCACCAAACTGTCAGAATAAAACAGGAATTGAAGATGTGCTGACTTCAGAATAAAACCCTAAAAATTATGCTTACTGCTTCTACTAGAATTATTATTATTAGTATCAGTTATATAGCACACAGTGTTAATGTAAATGTTAATGTTGACATGATGTGAAAAGGATTTTGTAAAGAAAAAATTAAAAATAAACGTCACTGATAATAATAATAATAATAATAATATTTATTGTATGGTGACTGTTATTTCATCAAGTAAGATTTTATCAAACTTTAGAGTCAATGAGTAATATTTGACTATTTCTAAACTTAGTTTCCTCCCCACACCATACAGCTCACTAATCTGAATTGATTGACAGGTTATGACAGGAAGTGGTACAACAGGTTTGTGCTCACCTTTGCCATACCTGCCCTCTCTTTGACTGCCTTCTGCTTTCTCCGCCCTGTGACAGAAACACAAAAACAAACACCACGTACAGTCAGAGTCCAAATTATCACCTTTATACTAAATTAAAGACCAAGAGATCGTTGAAGCACATAACTCCCCTTAAAACAACAAACTTAGTTTTGAGTCATGTTTTTAACTGTTCAAACGGTTAACTTCAGCCCTACCATGTGCTACCTGCAGGTTCACTGTATTTCATAAAATCATTTTTACCTTTGTGATGTGTTCAGATAAATCAACAAGATGTCTGATATGAATCATATGCATTAGTTTAGCTTTGGGGTGTGTATGGGAGAGACAACTGGGACAAATATGATGAGGGTCACATGACTGAATGTCGGCAAAAAGCCAGACTACTCATGTAAATCAGAAGGAGGAAACAAAACCTCACCAGTTAAGAGGCGGAGCAACACTGTGAAGAGAAGAGCTTCAACGTCACTTTCCAGAAATGAAAGTTAAGTTTGTCAGAGTGGCAGACACACTGCAGTAAAGACAAGTCTCTGTTCTTCTCTCAAAGAAAAGTCAAAGTGACTTCATCAGGTCTTTCTCAACAACACAGCAGAGTCTCTTCCAAACACTGGTGAGTACAGCTGATCATATTTACACTTTCAACAACCAGGATTAACACAAAACTTTAACTTCACTCAGGCAGGACGTTCCACTCTTTTCACTTCATACTTGATGAATTGTTCACAATATAACTCTGTCTGTTTGTCCACAGTCCCACTATACAGTAACTCACTTTAACAGCTTTGAACAGTCTCAGGACTTTAGGAACTTGTAGCTGAATCTCTGTGGTTTGAACTTTAGTCTCACTCCTACTTTCCTGCTATTATTACTGTTCACTGATCGCTTCCTTTATTGCCTCTTGTTGTTTCACATTAAAAGTTTTCTACCAGCGAACCAGCGGGAGGCTTTTAATGTGAAGCAGCTAGAGGAAATGTGTTAGCAGTGCTGTTCTTCAACACAAATTAGAGTTATTCTGTGCTGCTTTATAAGAGTAGCAAGCTTGAACTTGTCAGCACGACTTTGATCTTGGTTGCTTACTTAAAAGTTAAAAGATATGAAAAGAATCACACTTGTTTCATTTTTAAACAAATAATTAAACTGTATTTTGAATAAAATGTTTTTCTTTTCTTCCACTCTATGTGTAGATATGGCTGCTGCAAACTATCTGTCATCTGAAGATCAGTTTCTGTGCTCCATCTGTCTGGATGTGTTCACTGATCCAGTCACCACACCATGTGGACACAACTTCTGCAAAAACTGCATTAATGAACACTGGAATAACAACGACCAGCACATGTGTCCAATGTGTACAAAGGTTTTCATCTCAAGACCTGAGCTGCACATCAACACTTTCATCTCTGAGATGGTTGTTCAGTTCAGACAGTCAGCTCAACAGAAAACCAGCAGCTCAGAGCAACAAGAGTCCAAACCAGGAGAAGTTCCCTGTGACGTCTGCACTGGAACCAAACTGAAGGCCCTGAAGTCCTGCCTGGTGTGTCTGGTCTCCTACTGTGAGACTCACCTGGAGCCTCATCTGACAATGTCAGGCCTGAAAAGACATCAGCTGATCGACCCTGTGGAGAACCTGGAAGACAGGATGTGTACGAAGCACGATAAACCTCTGGAGCTGTTCTGTAAGACCGACCAGATGTGTGTCTGCATGCTCTGCCCCGTTTTAGATCATAAGACGCACGAGTTTGTTCCTCTGAAAGAAGAATGTGAAGGAAAGAAGGTGCAGCTGAAGAAGACAGAGGCTGAAATTCAGCAGATGATCCAGAAGAGACGACTGAAGATTCAGGAGATCAAACACTCAGTCGACCTCAGTGAGGAAGATGCAGACAGAGAGAAAGCAGAAGGTGTTCAGGTCTTCACTGATGTGAAGGAGTCTGTTGAGAGAAGACTTAATGAGCTCATCAAAACGATAGAAGAGAAGCAGAGAACGACAGAAAAACAGGCTGAAGACTCCATCAAAGAGCTGGAACAGGAAATCTCTGAGCTGATGAAGAGAAGCACTGAGGTGGTTCAGCTCTCACTCTCTGAAGACCACCTCCATCTTCTCCAGAGTGTTCAGTCCTCAAACATCCACCATCCACCACCCACCAAGGACTGGACAAAGGTCAGCATCACTCCGGCATCACATGAGGGGACTGTGGTGAAAGCTGTGTCTCAGCTGGAGGAGACGCTCAGTAAAAAGATAAAGACGCTGCTTGAAGCTGAGCTGAAGAGGGTCCAGAAGTTTGCAGTGGATGTTACTCTTGATAATGATACAGCTTATCCTGAACTCATCCTGTCTGCTGATGGGAAACAAGTCAAACGTGGTGATGTGAAGAAGAATCTCTCAAACAACCCAGAGAGATTTTCTCTCGAACCCTGTGTTTTAGGAAAGCAGAGTTTCTCTTCTGGCAGATTTTACTTTGAGGTTCAAGTTAAAGGAAAGTCTGAGTGGGATTTAGGAGTGGCCAGAGAGTCGCTCAACAGAAAGGAACTCATCGCAATGAACCCTCAGAATGGTTACTGGACCATATGGTTGACAAATGGAAATGAGTACAGAGCTCTTGATGCACCGTCAGTCAGTCTCTCTCTGAAGTCTCAGCCTCAGAAGGTGGGGGTGTTTGTGGATTATGAGGAGGGTCTGGTCTCCTTCTATGACGTAGATGCTGCAGCTCTTATCTACTGCTTCACTGGCTGCTCCTTCACTGAGAAACTCTTCCCATATTTCAGTCCTAGTCATAAATATGGTGGTAAAAACGCAGCACCTCTGATCATCTCTCCTGTCAAGTAAACTAATCATTCTCTTATTTATGTAATGATTTTATTCATTAAAGTGAATAAATGTACATATTTTGTATGTAGTTTAACTTTAAATGTTTTCTACAGAATCTGTTCACTGTGGTGATTAATTTAGACTTCATTAAGACTTTTAATTATATGTATCCCGTTACATATCCAACACGTTCGTGGGATGTCTTCATCTCTGAAGCTCTGCATCATGACACATTATATGGAGAAAACCTTCGTTAAACCCACAGACTTTTATTTTCACTCTAAAGACACAAAATACTTGAAGCTGAAGTTTGACTTTGAGTAAATCAGCCAAACAAATTCTATCCGATGTGCAGCCACGGAAAACATATTGCTGAATATTGAATTTAGTCATAAAGCTTAATTTAAGACTAAGGCCTTTTACATAGTGTTTACAGAATACAGTCTGTGTTATTGTTATATTGGCATAAACAGTTAACGGACAAAGTTAATTAATAGAAAAGATGCAAATGTTTTTTGGTGTGAAAAGTGGTTTAAATAATTAGTCACTTTGGCCAATTTTGATTTGTTTTGTGAATATTGGTAAGACAACTTATGAGTCAAAGAAAACTGATTGTAAACAAAAACAACTTAGTTGTTGAACACAAGGCCTGATAATGAGTTGACTTGAGCATTGAACACTGAACACAAAAGCCTGGTTTACACATATGTTGTATTTCATGACAAATAAATTGTTTCCTGTGAATCTTTCACAATAAAAGATTTTTACAAACAAAACATACAAGTTTACAAGTTTTTTTCATAAATCAATAATAATGTTAATGTATTATTAATAATCTTGAGCTTTGGACTGCTGGTTGAACAAAGCAAACATTGTGAAAGTGTCACTTTGGGTTTCTGCGTAATTGTGACGGCATTTCTCTCTATTTTCACTGTTTTTAAAAAGCCGAACAGACAATTGAGTAATGGAGAAAATAATCAACAGATTAATCCATAATGAAAAACATCACTAGTTAATAGTTTAAATGAGCTCCACCTCAACCAACTACAACACACATGAGTGTTAATCTAATAAATGAATATATGATAATTAAACAGTCACAGGGGACTTTTTATACTCTTAATGCTTTAAGTACATTTTCCTGATTATACAAACTTTTACTTAAGTCACATTTTCAATGCAGGACGCTACCGTGTAACAGAGTATTTTAACAGTGTGGTATAAGTACTTTTACTGAAGTAAAGAATCTGAATACTTCCTGATGAAGACGCACACACACGTGTTTGTGACGTGATTCACATCCTGCCGTTGATTGCATGAAATCGTACCAGTGGACAGTCCCTGGAGATTTCTGAGCCCAGAAATGTAGAAATGCTCCGGCGAAGGCAGAGAAAGAGAAAACTGCAGGAAAGCATGGATGTAAACAGTTCAAAGTCTTGTGCTTTCATGAGGAAGGGAATGCAACATGTTTGTTTCGCCATGAGGACACACACAATTCATTTAGGTGGAAAAGGGGAATACAGAGAAACAGAAGCTTGTTTAAGAAATGTATCAACTTGATGGATTTCTGACAGTTTAGAAATGTTAAGACAGTTTGAGCAGTTTCAGATCACCTACATGACTGCTGTCAAAACATTTGTTACAAACAGTGACCTTGTTAATAATAATTATGCTATTTTCCATGTTGTGTCATGTTATGCTGACTCAGACAATATTTTAAGCCATCTGTGGCTCCACAATCTTCTTGTTTTCTGTTCAAAGTAATTATCAACGCACTAAACATGTCGGGGGTTCTTTGTTTATTGTTCATTTTGAACAGCAGCATGTTGTGACAATTCATCAGTGTAAATTATACGAGTTCTAACAACTATCAATTCTAACATACAAGGTTAATAAAACTGTACAGTGACTACAACTATTGAGGAGAATCCACTCTACTATTAATATTGTGAAATATTATTATTATATAGGAGTCTTCAAATAAGCCCAGTTGGCTTTTCCCCTCTTCCTGCACTGTGATATTATTGTTTGTTTATTTTTATTTTATTGTTTAAATTGTGCAAAATAAATGAAGTAAACTATAAACTAAACTATACTGAGAATGGGCAATAAAATAATAACCATAAACAACTGAAATTATACAGAATCTTTGATATACAGTATTTCGACTGTTAAATTAAAGTTCAGTATATAAAGTTAAGTATTTATATGGTGACTGAGAGCATAATGATGAACTTATTAATGATGTAATAAGAATATTTTCCACCTGACCTGTATTTGTTAGTGCTGCACACGGCTGTTATTTGTGTACCAGGTTTTATGTGAGAGTTTATGGTGTTGTACCGACTCAGTGCAGCCGGAGTTGGAACTGGACGGCACCAAACTGGACGACCGACGACCCATCCAGGTGAGGAGATCGGTGAAGGAGAAGCAGAAGAAACTGACAGCAAGGGAACCAAAGGGAGGACCAGCAAGGGCCCTACAAAGGGCCCCGTGAAGGGCTTGAGGCAGGAGAGAGGAGGAGGTTTCAAGTCTTCTCTGGGAACCAGCAGAAGTCAAATAAAAGCTCCAGAAAGACGGTGGATTCAAACAAAAACAGTAAAAAGAAAAGACTGAAGAACAAACTCTAGCCAAAAAAAGACTGTTCATGTCGGACATCTGATCATCTCACTGAAATAACAGTGTGTGAGGACTCTTTGTCATTGAACCAAGCCGTGATCCAGCTTCTGTTCACCAGTTATCTGCAAAATGAAGAACTGTTGACATCAGTCACTGTTCCAAGTTTAATCAGGAAACTGAAGTCTTCTGGGCAACAAAACTGTGACTCTAAAGTCAGTGAATCCAGTTATATCCTGTCTGTAAGATCATCTGGTTTAAGAAGGTGTGAACTTATCTTCTACAGCTGGTGAACAAAATAACATTTCTCTTAGCTAAATAAAAAAAACATCTTTTATTTATAATTTTTTTAAACTTGTATCTGTTGTATTGATCTATATCGTCATGGTGTTCCTGTTATTGTGTTAAAATAAATATTTTCTTATTGTTGTACAAAGGTTCTTTGCTGAATGCAAATCTAATTTTCACCCAAAAATTTGTAAATCTGTAGTTTCTGAAGGAACTTCATGAATCACATTTGAATAGAGACACAGCTGTGATGTGATGGAGCTCTTTCACTGAGATTCATCATCTGTAAATAATCCCTTAAAACCAACAGGTACAAATGCATCTGATGCATTCTTTTCTTCCACACTATGTGTAGATATGGCTGCTGCAAACTATCTGTCACCTGAAGATCAGTTTCTGTGCTCCATCTGTCTGGATGTGTTCACTGATCCAGTCAGCACACCATGTGGACACAACTTCTGCAAAAACTGCATTAATGAACACTGGAATACTAATGAGAGACACGTGTGTCCATTGTGTAAAAAGTTTTTTAAGACAAGACCTGAGCTGCACGTCAACACTTTACTCTCTGAGATGGTTCTTCAGTTCAGTCAGTCAGCTCAACAAGAGTCCAAACCAGGAGAAGTTCCCTGTGACGTCTGCACTGGAACCAAACTGAAGGCCCTGAAGTCCTGCCTGGTGTGTCTGGTCTCCTATTGTGAGACTCACCTGGAGCCTCATCTGACAATGTCAGGCCTGAAAAGACATCAGCTGATCGACCCTGTGGAGAACCTGGAAGACAGGATGTGTACGAAGCACGATAAACCTCTGGAGCTGTTCTGTAAGACCGACCAGACATGTGTGTGCATGCTTTGCCCCGTTTTAGATCATAAGATGCACGAGTTTGTTCCTCTGAAAGAAGAATATGAAGGAAAGAAGGTCGAGCTGAAGAAGACAGAGGCTGAAATTCAGCAGATGATCCAGAAGAGACGACTGAAGATTCAGGAGATCAAACACTCAGTCGACCTCAGTGAGGAAGATGCAGACAGAGAGATAGCAGAAGGTGTTCAGGTCTTCACTGATCTGATGGAGTCTGCTGAGAGAGGACTGAATGAGCTCATCAAAATAATAGAAGTGAAGCAGAAAACGACAAAGAAAAAGGCTGAAGATTCCATCAAAGAGCTGGAACAGGAAATCTCTGAGCTGATGAAGAGAAGCACTGAGGTGGTTCAGCTCTCACTCTCAGAAGACCACCTCCATCTTCTCCAGAGTGTTCAGTCCTCAAACATCCACCACCCACCACCTACCAAGGACTGGACAAAGGTCAGCATCACTCCGGCATCATATGAGGGGACTGTGAGGAGAGCTGTGTCTCAGCTGGAGGAGACGCTCAGTAAAAAGATAAAGACGCTGCTTGAAGCTGAGCTGAAGAGGGTCCAGAAGTTTGCAGTGGATGTGACTCTTGATCCTGATACAGCTTATCCTGAACTCATCCTGTCTGCTGATGGGAAACAAGTGAAACATGGTGATGTGAAGAAGAATCTCCCAGACAACCCAGAGAGATTTTCTCTCGAACTCTTTGTTTTAGGGAAGCAGAGTTTCTCTTCTGGCAGATTTTACTTTGAGGTTCAAGTTAAAGGAAAGACTGGATGGGATTTAGGAGTGTTCAGAGAGTCGATCAACAGGAAGGGAGACATCATACTGAGGCCTCAGAATGGTTACTGGACTATATGTTTGACAAATGGAAATAAGTACAGAGCTGCTGCTGGTTCTTCAGTTCCTCTCTCTCTGAAGTCTCAGCCTCAGAAGGTGGGGGTGTTTGTGGATTATGAGGAGGGTCTGGTCTCCTTCTATGACGTAGATGCTGCAGCTCTTATCTACTCCTTCACTGGCTGCTCCTTCACTGAGAAACTCTTCCCATTCTTCTATCCTGGTTTTAATCATGGTGGTAAAAACTCTGCACCTCTGATCATCTCTCCTGTCAGAGTAAACTAATCACTTATCCCACTTCATTCAGGGGAACATGTTCAGCCTCAACCCTGTGTGCTCTACATCTTATTTCCTACAGAATCTGGTAACAGTAGGGATGCACAGATACTGTGCTCATGTACTCGTACACATGCAGCCACTTTCCCTGTAAGTCTCCTTCACATGAATTAGTTTAGCAGTGAGGTTGTCAGCGGTGTGTCTGTCTGGCATTATCTGTCAGGGTTTCCACCAGTGTATTGCAAGCATGGCGTAACGTTAGCCAGTGTCTGTTGAGAGAGTGTGTGTGTGTGTGTGTGTGTGTGTGTGTTTGTGTGTGTGTGTGTATATTGGTAATTGGTATCAGTAAGTACCCAAAGGCACTTGTTGAGAAAAAAAAAAAAGCGTATCGGTGAATCCCAAATTCACTGTGGTGATTGATTTACTCTATTTTCATTATATGTATCCCATTACAAAGGCAACACGTTTATTTAATACGTTCATCTTTTCGACCCTGCATCATGACTCACGTTCTGTTTAATTATTTTTATTTGTTTTTCTATCTGATGGGCAGCCGCAGAAAAACATATTGCTGATTATTTCATTGTGTCATGAAGATTAATTTAAGAGTAAGGATTATTACATGATTATAGTGTCTACAGATGAATACTGGTGAGACGGCTTATGAGTCAAAGAAATCTGTAAATATATGATTGTTGAATAAAAACTTCAAAATGAAGTAGTTGTTGAACTCACGGTCTGAGTTAGCTTTGACTTGAGCACTAAACACTGACGTTGTATTTCATTACAAATGTATTGTGAGTCCTGTGACTGCTGCTTCACAATAAAAGCTTCTTGTATCAGACTTTGACTGGAAAAGTTGTAATGATTGACACTCAAAACATAACTCAACAAGTGGAAATTACTCAAAAAAATCATCAACCAGTCAGAAACTGGAGGTTCTGAATCAATTAATAGACTTCACAAGACTCGTGGTTCAGAAGTTTGTTCATGCAAAATATTTGTAACCTTCAAACTCTCTGAAATCATGAGTCGCCTGATGTGAACGCTCCAAAGTCGTAAACAATTGAATCTTTGTCTTCACTGCCATCTAGTGAATGAAACAGAAATGCACCAAAGAACCACTGAATGCAGCGCAAAGTTTGACCGTTTATGTTCTGTGGGACATCGCAATGCATTGTGGGATTACAGGCAATGCAAGACAGACGGGCGATGCAGAAACTTGAGGGGTCGAAAGTGGCAAAATTTGAACGTGATGCAAACAACAGTTATTTAGCCTGAACATTTTACAAAGACAAAGAGAAAGTGATGCAGCAGCAGGACAAGAAGTTTAGTGTTTACCTGCTGTGGATGAATCTCTCTGGAGGAGAAGATCTTTGCTGTAGTTTCTAGGATGTCTCTTTTGTTTGTCCTGTGAGATAATAGGTACAGAAATGAAGACACGACCTGTTGTAAAATGTTGTAGGATGACTATTTTAAATGTTTGCTCACTAGAAGCTACTTTCTAAATATCGATGACACGTGCACAGAGACGAGCAACAATTGGAGGAGGCGTGATTTCATTTAAAATAAACTCACAAGACAACTTCAGAGTTTGTTCACATTTTTTATTTTCCTAAAGAGGGTCGTCCTCTTTAAAATGACTAAACAAAACTTTTCATCACTTTTTCAAAAGTGTTTCCAAGTCGAGAACGAACAGAAAGACGACTGATAACGAAACAAACAATTAATACTTTGTGAAGCATCCGAGCAAAGAGAAGATTCCTGTTTCTGTAACTTTCCACGACTGATATCAGAACCATGAAGATGGTTGGTACAAACATGTCAGACGGTGTAAACCTGGTACATGATGCCGTCAGGACGTGTGCTACACCACCCTGAAGGAAGGAGCGGATTCATGGAGAACAGAAGGACTCATGGAGATCCACATGGAGAATGAAGAGAAGTGTTGGGCCTACCTGGCTGATGCTGGGCAGTTTGGTGAGCAGCATCTGGAAGACGGGCGGAGGCAGAGTCTGCTGCAGCACCTGCAGCAGCTGCTGAGGCTGACCACACACGGCGATGGCGTTGGTCAGGTGGTCCACACCTTTCTCATAGTCTCCTGTGGAGCGAAGCACAAAGACGAGACGTGAAGTGTAAAGACACCATTACGGACTCCACAGAGACCAGAGGAAAGACTTTGACAGAACTCACTGCTGCCTGGAATAAGACTGAGAAACAATAAAATCACATGAGTGAAAATCAAACTGTGACTGTAAAGAAGGTGTTGGTGTGAGGAGGTGTTACCCTGAGCCAGCAGCTCCTCCCCCAGCTGGATCTCCTCCAGGAAGAACTTCTGCACCGCCTCAGCGTCCTTCAGGTCCGGGAGCTGCAGGACAAACAACGGTCAGCCGCCGGAAGTAAAACTCTTCTCTCTGGTTTTAAGTGTTTCTTTTGGGGTCTCTGTGGTCAGACCTCACAGGAAGTCATCATACGGTGATCAGTAATAAGCTCTGATCTGTGAGCCAGTTAAACTTCATCTGCATGCTGGGAGCGACCCTCTGCCGCCTCCGGATCGCTGTCGACTTTATTCAGCACCGCTGCACCGGCTGGTCCTCTTCTGTTTCAGCCTGCACCCAAGGTAACTCAAACACAAATATATAGTTTCATAAAAAAGTAAATAAAAAGACTTATTCATTTCTTAAAACAGCTGGTTACTGTAGTTCCAATCCACACTTGTACTTTAACATGTACCCTGTGGTTGTTTTTATGGCAGCCTGTTCAGAAGATCGCTGAAGCAGAGGAGCAACAGCAGGAAACTCCAGAGGTCAAAGGTCAGCCCAGTCAGAAGATTAATCAGAAGCAACTTAAGGAGAAATCAGAAGCCGAACAGAAGCTGGACAACAGGTGAGGAGTTTAGAAACAGACATCAGTCTTCGTCTTCTTCTTTCTTTCCTCCTTGTTCTGTTGTTTTTTCTTAGTTTCCTCCTCTTTCTCTTGTTTTTTTCTTTTCTTTTTTGCATTTGTATAAACACCAATGTTATTGTTATTTTTGAAGGTTTTGCTCTCTAAATATTCTTTCACAAAATCCTCGTCTTTCCTTGTTTTTCCTCTTCGATTCTGTAACATCCGTCCCCCTCATTTCTTTAATTCCTCTTCCTCTCTCCTCCGTTGCTTTTTAGGGAGATCAGTTTACAGAACGCCGACGAGGAAGAGCGAGGGAAGGCGGCGACCTCTAAAAACAAGAGGAAAGCGTCGATCAGTGCGGAGCAGTGGGTGATGAAGAGGCAGAGGGTGAAAGCCAGTAAAGAGGAGGAGGTGGTAAAGGAGAAGAGGACAGTGTTTGTTGGCAACCTGCCCATCAGCTGCACCAGGAAGGTACAGCAACAACAGAAGATTTAAATACTCGTTTTTAACGTAAAAACGACTGAGGTCATGTCCGTATATCATACGATTAGTCAATAACGTAATTATGATGACAGGCCTGATAGAGACCATGAAAACAGACCTTGAACACACCTAAGGGCCGGTTACAGGAAGCCAGTTCACCAACACTTCATCATTTATCAGACTTCAACTTCGTTTAGGATGAAGTGCTGGAATCCTACAGTATGTTACGCTACATTTTAAAATACATTTATAGTCCACTCTGACCTGACGGGGACAAAATGCAGCAACTGATAATAAAAATATGGATCCAGCAGAATAAACAGTTTACTTTAGGACCTCGTAATCCGACAGTAATAATGTTTTTATGTGAACGCAGTTGAAAAGGCGTCGAGTTTCAAACTGAGTGTACATTTTAACAGCATTTAATGACAACGTTTCAACGTGTAGTACATTTAAACATGAAAGACTATATGCAGCCTTTATTCACAAACTGTCCTTACATTGATGACCGATCAGAAAAGCAGTATTATTAAAGATAGTCCTCGATAATTAACTCCTATCCATCTGGGATTTTGATGAACAAACTCAGAGTTTTGTCTAAGGAGAACACAAGACATATATGTTCAATGACATTTGGCCTCCACAGCTTCACTGCTTTTTAACAAAACTTTAAACCTGATTTTCTATAATTGTTTATTCCTGGATTGATCAATAATCTGTAGTAGAGAGGAAGAACCTGATGTTTTTTCCCCTTTGTGTTTCAGACTCTGCGAAGCCTCTTCAAAGATAAAGGAACCATCGAGTCCATGCGCTTTCGCTCTGTGGTAAAAACACAACAACACACAAACAATGCCAGCAAATAGCTCTGAACAGCCGTCAGAGCTTCTTTCTCTGTTTCTATGCTTCACTGCTGTTTACTCCTCCCTGATATGTTGTTCTCCGGATTGTTCATCATTTCATTCAGGAAAGATTACTGAAGAGGGAGAAAGAAGAAGCTGTCCGGGCTAGCTCCCTCGCTAAATGTCATTGAACCATAAATTCACAGTTTATTCAGACGACATGTTTCAGATCTCAAAGATCAAGACACTTTGCTACCGGTCAAGATGTCAAAGTTCACCAAACCTTTAGTTGTGGAGAGGCCTCCCTGAATCTTTATCATTTCTTGGGTTACAGTCGGGGTTCTGTAGCAGCTCCAGCCAGAGTCCATCAGGGAAACTGTAACTTCTCCTCAGCTCCTAATGATCTGTTTTCTTTGCTCCCTGTAGGTCAGAGAGGATCCCTTAATGTCCCGCAAAGTAGCAGTTATTCAGTAAGTTTCTGTCTGAATCCGTTCTGTAGAGTTAAGAGTTGATAAACGACCAAAACAACCTCCTCACATGTTAAACTCTCGTGTGGGGTTGTCATCTTCTTCTTCTTTACTTCCCAGACGCAAAACTCATCCAAAAAAGCAAAGCATGAACGCCTACGTGGTGTTTAAGGACGAGGCCACAGTCGCCAAAGCGCTGGAGAGGTGAGTCATTCAATCATTCCCACAAATGGAGTCGCCGTGTTCGTTCAGCCAACAACAACAAGCTCTCCCTCGGTTTGTCTCTGCTCACAGGAACGGCATGGAGGTCGAGAAAGGCTTTCACATCCGAGTGGACCGAGTGACGGACGGCTCATCGGTGAGTCGCCACATCAGTTCATCTGTAAATCTGTTGACATTAGTTTTTGGAACATATTTGGTGACATTGTGCTTGTCTTGCAGCACGAAAACAAACGCTCCGTATTTGTGGGGAATCTTTCGTTCGGTGAGTCTCTCCGCTGTGTTAATGTTGACGAGTGTTGATGTATGTCATTTTGTGTCGATGTTGACCTGTGTGTGTGTGTGTGTGTGTGTGTGTGTGTGTGTGTGTGTGTGTGTGTGTGTGTGTGTGTGTGTGTGTGTGTGTGTGTGTGTGTGTGTGTGTGTGTGTGTGTGTGTGTGTGTGTGTGTGTTTAGAGTTAAACGAACTGGCTTTTCGGCGTCACTTTGAGGAGTGTGGCACAGTGGAGGCTGTGCGATTGATACGAGAC
Source organism: Leptoclinus maculatus (assembly GCA_032191485.1). NCBI lineage: Eukaryota > Metazoa > Chordata > Actinopteri > Perciformes > Stichaeidae > Leptoclinus > Leptoclinus maculatus. Next base: position 23,995,548 of record JAVDOI010000009.1, read on the forward strand.
CAGAACTCTGGATTCGGGAAAGGATTCGGTTACATCCTGTTTGAGGTACGACGACCCAAACGGCGCTTTTCTCTTTTTTAGTTTGTGTTCTCTTGAGGTTATTTTCTTCGTACCAGGTTTTATGTGAGAGTTAATGGTGTTGGACCGGTTTGGTACTTCCTGTTGCAGAGCGCCGACTCGGTGCAGCTGGCGTTGGAACTGGAAGGCACCAAACTGGAGGACAGACCCATCCGGGTGAAGAGGGCGACGAGGCAGAAGAATAAAACGGACAGCAACGAAACCAAACGGAGGTCCGGCAAGGGCCCCATGAAGGGCCCCGGCAAGGGCCCCATGAAGGGCTCGGGCCAGGAGAGAGGAGGCGGTTGGGGAGGTTTCAAGTCTAAAAAGAAGTTCTCTGGAGACCAGCCGAAGAGCTCCACCTCCTTCAAAGGAGAGATGGTGGATCCAAACAAAAAGATTAAAAAGAAAGGACTGAAGAAGAAATCAAAGCCCAGAAAGACTGTTCATATCTGATATCTGATCTACAACCCAGCAATAAAGTGTGTGAGGACTAAACTACTGTCTAAAGATAAACCAAAAGAAAGAATTCTAGTCTGTCAACGAGTACTGATGGGCCCCTGTTAGGATCATAATAATAATAATAATTAGAAAATGAAGTCGCTGTCTCTGCGTCCGCTTTCACTTATAGAAAGCTTTGCTCTGTTTGCCATCGTCTCTTTACTCCAGGATGCTTCCTGCTGAAAAGCTGTGAGCTGCACTTTATCGGAAGTGGTGACGTTATAATTTGTGTGGACAATAACGGTGAGATTTATGTCGGACGATCTGAAGTGTTTTCAGTTAGTTTTGTTTTTCCACCTCCGATGAAGAGCATCTTACAGCCGACAGGGTTCTCTGTCCGTCAGACGGACTGAAGGAGAGACTATCAAATCATTGTTGGGGCAAGGGAAGTTTTTCTTGAAATATGCCTTTATACTCAATAAATAACAACTTTGTCATAACATTACGACTTTATTCACGACTTATCAGAATACAGATATGTGGGGAATGTTTTGAATGTGTAGAAAGTTTCGAACATAAACGGAACCGTTGCTGAAACACAAAGTTCAGGGGTTTTAAAAATGAGTGAATGAATCATGGATGTGGATAGGAGCCACATAACCTGAACCCATTTAAAGAGGTTACTTCCTCACAACAAGAGACACAACAAGAGGACAGAAGAGTAAATCAAGCCCTAGATTTGTGTTGACTCAGCAGAGATAATATTAAATATTTGAATTCAGAATCCCGGAGAGACTAATATTTTGATTTGTCACCTGGCGTATGAATTTTGTGTTGTCCTTCACATACATAGACATTTTCACCATAAATCGCTGCATAAAAAAAGTCACCAGACTGCTGTTAGTCTTTATGCTAAGCTAGGCTAACCACATCCTGTCTGTAGCTTCATGTTTAACATCCATATGTGGTAGTTATCGTGGTAGAAAGTCAATAAACATGTTTCCTAAAATGTTGAAGTGTTCCATTAATGCTGCGTTCACATCTTATCTTAACGTGTTTAAAACCTGTTAACATGCACATCAAAGAGTCAACTTTTAGTGAAGTACCTTTGTGATGTGTTCAGATAAATCAACAAGATGTCTGATATGAATCATATGCATTAGTTAAGCTTTGGGGTGTGTATGGGAGAGACAACTGGGACAAATATGATGAGGGTCACATGACTGACTGTCGGCAAAAAAACAGACTACTCATGTAAATCAGAAGGAGGAAACAAAACCTCACCAGGTAAGAGGCGGAGCAACACTGTGAAGAGAAGAGCTTCAACGTCACACTCCAGAAACGAAAGTTAAGTTTGTCAGAGTGGCAGACACACTGCAGTAAAGACAAGTCTCTGTTCTTCTCTCAAAGAAAAGTCAAAGTGACTTCATCAGGTCTTTCTCAACAACACAGCAGAGTCTCTTCCAAACACTGGTGAGTACAGCTGATCATATTTACACTTTCAACAACCAGGATTAACACAAAACTTTAACTTCACTCAGGCAGGACGTTCCACTCTTTTCACTTCATACTTGATGAATTGTTCACAATATAACTCTGTCTGTTTGTCCACAGTCCCACTATACAGTAACTCACTTTAACAGCTTTGAACAGTCTCAGGACTTTAGGAACTTGTAGCTGAATCTCTGTGGTTTGAACTTTAGTCTCACTCCTACTTTCCTGCTATTATTACTGTTCACTGATCACTTCCTTTATTGCCTCTTGTTGTTTCAAATTAAAAGTTTTCTACCAGCGAACCAGTGGGAGGCTCTTAATGTGAAGCAGCTAGAGGAAATGTGTTAGCAGTGCTGTTCTTCAACACAAATTAGAGTTATTCTGTGCTGCTTTATAAGAGTAGCAAGCTTGAACTTGTCAGCACGACTTTGAGTTTGTTGCTTACTTAAAAGTTAAAAGATATGAAAAGAATCACACTTGTTTCCTTTTTAAACAAATAATTAAACTATTTTGAATAAAATGTTTTTCTTTTCTTCCACTCTATGTGTAGATATGGCTGCTGCAAACTATCTGTCACCTGAAGATCAGTTCCTGTGCTCCATCTGTCTGGATGTGTTCACTGATCCAGTCAGCACACCATGTGGACACAACTTCTGTAAAAACTGCATCACTGAACACTGGAATACTAGTGACAGATCCCAGTGTCCCATGTGTAATGAGGTTTTCAACACAAGACCGGATTTGAGGGTCAACACGTTCATCTCTGAGATGGTTGCTCAGTTCAGACAGTCAGCTCAACAGAAAACCAGCAGCTCAGAGCAACAAGACTCCAAACCGGTTGAAGTTCCCTGTGACGTCTGCACTGGAACCAAACTGAAGGCCCTGAAGTCCTGCCTGGTGTGTCTGGCCTCCTACTGTGAGACTCACCTGGAGCCTCATCTGACAATGTCAGGCCTGAAAAGACATCAGCTGATCGACCCTGTGGAGAACCTGGAAGACAGGATGTGTACGAAGCACGATAAACCTCTGGAGCTGTTCTGTAAGACCGACCAGACATGTGTTTGCACGCTTTGCCCCGTTTTAGATCATAAGACGCATGAGTTTGTTCCTCTGAAAGAAGAATATGAAGGAAAGAAGGTGGAGCTGAAGAAGACAGAGGCTGAAATTCAGCAGATGATCCAGAAGAGACGACTGAAGATTCAGGAGATCAAACACTCAGTCGACCTCAGTGAGGAAGATGCAGACAGAGAGATAGCAGAAGGTGTTCAGATCTTCACTGATCTGAAGGAGTCTGTTGAGAGAGGCCAGGCCAATCTCATCGACACGATCAAAGTGAAGCAGAAAAGAAAAGAAAAACAGGCCGAAGCTTTCATCAAAGAGCTGGAACAGGAAATCTCTGAGCTGATGAAGAGAAGCACTGAGGTGGTTCAGCTCTCACTCTCTGAAGACCACCTCCATCTTCTCCAGAGTGTTCAGTCCTCAAACATCCACCACCCACCACCCACCAAGGACTGGACAAAGGTCAGCATCCGCCCATCATATGAGCCGACTGTGGTCAGAGCTGTGTCTCAGCTGGAGGAGACGCTCAGTAAAAAGATAAAGACGCTGCTTGAAGCTGAGCTGAAGAGGATCCAGAAGTTTGCAGTGGATGTGACTCTTGATCCTGATACAGCTCAATCTGAACTCATGCTGTCTGCTGATGGGAAACAAGTACGTACTGGTAAGGTACAGAAATTACGCCCCGACAATCCAGGGAGATTTTCTCCTTGTTTCTGTGTTTTAGGAACACAGAGTTTCTCTTCAGAAAAAAATTACTACGAGGTTCAAGTTAAAGGAAAGTCTGAATGGTCTTTAGGAGTGGCCAGAGAGTCGATCAACAGGAAGGGAAACATCACACCGGGCCCTAAGAATGGTTACTGGACCATATGTTTACAAAATGGAAATGAGTACAAAGCTCTTGCTGGTTCTTCAGTTCCTCTCTCTCTGAAGTCTCGGCCTCAGAAGGTGGGGGTGTTTGTGGATTATGAGGAGGGTCTGGTCTCCTTCTATGACGTAGATGCTGCAGCTCTTATCTACTCCTTCACTGGCTGCTCCTTCAAAGAGAAACTCTTCCCATTCTTCTGTTCTAGTCTTAATTCTGATTGTAAAAACTCTGCACCTCTGATCATCTCTCCTGTCGGAGTAAACTAATCACTTATCCCACTTCATTCAGGGGAACATGTTCAGCCTCAACCCGTGAGTCATGATCAACGCATCATGACTCACGTTCTGTTTAATCTACCGACACATTTATTTTCACTTCCAGAAGAAATCATTGTTCATAAAGACACCAAATATGTCAAGCTGCAGTTTGAGTAAATTAGCAAAAAATAAATACTGCAAAATATCTTGATTACATTTATTTGTTTTTCTATCTGACGGGCAGCCGCAGAAAAACATTGCTGATTATTTAAATGTGTCATGAAGATTAATTTAAGAGTAAGGATTATTACATGATTATAGTGTCTACAGATGAATACTGGTGAGACGACTTATGAGTCAAAGAAATCTGTAAATATATGATTGTTGAATAAAAACTGCAAAATGAAGTAGTTGTTGAACACAAGGTCTGAGTTATCTTTGACTTGAGCACTAAACACTGACGTTGTATTTCATTACAAATGTATTGTGAGTCCTGTGACTGCTGCTTCACAATAAAAGCTTCTTGTATAAGACTTTGACTGGAGAAGTTGTAATGATTGACACTCAAAACATAACTCAACAAGTGGAAATTACTCAAAAATATCATCAACCAGTCAGAAACTAGAGGTTCTGAATCAATTAATAGACTTCACAAGACTCGTGTTTCAGAAGTTTGTTGGTCCTCCGCCCACAGAGACAAAAGGCTAAAGTGTTACTCCTAACACAGTTTGTCCTTCAAAATAATTAAACTCATTTAATGCATTTAGTTTTATAATGTTTATGCAAAATATTTGTAACCCTTCAAACGCTCTGAAATCATGAGTCGCCTGATGTGAACGCTCCAAAGTCGTAAACAATTGAATCTTTGTCTTCACTGCCATCTAGTGAATAAAACAAATGCACCAAAGAACCACTGAATGCAGCGCAAAGTTTGACCGTTTATGTTCTGTGGGACATCGCAATGCATTGTGGGATTCCAGGCAATGCAAGACAGACGGGCGACGCAGGAACTTGAGGGGTCGAAAGTGGCAAAATGTGAACGTGATGCAAACAACAGTTATTTAGCCTGAACATTTTACAAAGACAAAGAGAAAGTGATGCAGCAGCAGGACAAGAAGTTTAGTGTTGACCTGCTGTGGATGAATCTCTCTGGAGGAGAAGATCTTTGCTGTAGTTTCTAGGATGTCTCTTTTGTTTGTCCTGTGAGATAATAGGTACAGAAATGAAGACACGACCTGTTGTAAAACGTTGTAGGATGACTATTTTAAATGTTTGCTCACTAGAAGCTACTTTCTAAATATCGATGACACGTGCACAGAGACGAGCAACAATTGGAGGAGGCGTGATTTCATTTAAAATAAACTCACAAGACAACTTCAGAGTTTGTTCACATTTTTTATTTTCCTAAAGAGGGTCGTCCTCTTTAAAATGACAAAACTAAACTTTTCATCACTTTTTCAAAAGTGTTTCAAAGTCGAGAACGAACAGAAAGACGACTGATAACAAAACAAACAATAAATACTTTGTGAAGCATCCGAGCAAAGAGAAGATTCCTGTTTCTGTAACTTTCCACGACTGATATCAGAACCATGAAGATGGTTGGTACAAACATGTCAGACGGTGTAAACCTGGTACATGATGCCGTCAGGACGTGTGCTACACCACCCTGAAGGAAGGAGCGGATTCATGTTAACACCCGGTCCACTTAATGAGTACATACCTAATGATGGTGAAGTGGGGACGGGCTCTTGTGTTTCTCTGGCCGTTATGATCCAGATACTCTTAATACCCCAAAACGGGTAATTTAAGTAAAAAAACAAAACACTACTGTCATGGATAAACCAGGAATAAAAAACTAATTCCACTTCAGGAAGTGATGGACGTCGGCCGGAGCGATGGAGGCCGAGGCGTTGGCAGGGTCGTCATGGAAGGTCCACATGAGGAAGAGGAAGAGGAGGGTGAGGGTTTGGGGGTTGTCTCCTCCTGGTCCTCATTCTATATCGTCCTCGCTCAGACTCTGTGCACTCACAATACGCTGCAGGACAGGAGCAGAAAACAAACCGGCTTGTTTTGTTTCTTCCTTTTCTTGTTTCATTGATAACACGTGATTTTAAACTGTTGTTGTTATTGTTTCTGTGGAGAACAGAAGGACTCATGGAGATCCACATGGAGAATGAAGAGAAGTGTTGGGCCTACCTGGCTGATGCTGGGCAGTTTGGTGAGCAGCATCTGGAAGACGGGCGGAGGCAGAGTCTGCTGCAGCACCTGCAGCAGCTGCTGAGGCTGACCACACACGGCGATGGCGTTGGTCAGGTGGTCCACACCTTTCTCATAGTCTCCTGTGGAGCGAAGCACAAAGACGAGACGTGAAGTGTAAAGACACCATTACGGACTCCACAGAGACCAGAGGAAAGACTTTGACAGAACTCACTGCTGCCTGGAATAAGACTGAGAAACAATAAAATCACATGAGTGAAAATCAAACTGTGACTGTAAAGAAGGTGTTGGTGTGAGGAGGTGTTACCCTGAGCCAGCAGCTCCTCCCCCAGCTGGATCTCCTCCAGGAAGAACTTCTGCACCGCCTCAGCGTCCTTCAGGTCCGGGAGCTGCAGGACAAACAACGGTCAGCCGTTTCTTTTTGGGGTCTCTGTGGTCAGACCTCACAGGAAGTCATCATACGGTGATCAGTAATAAGCTCTGATCTGTGAGCCAGTTAAACTTCATCTGCATGCTGGGAGCGACCCTCCTTCAATCACCATTATCCAATAAGGAGCCAGATAAAAGCAACCAGCTGATCACTGAAGTCCTCTTTAAAATAAAAGTATATAGTGGGTGACTGTTAAAGTAGATTAATCATCATATTCTTTCATTTGAATGTTTACATGCTCCATCTTAATGTCCGTTGCCATCAAACTGTCAGAATAAAACAGGAATTGAAGATGTGCTGACTTCAGAATAAAAGCCTAACAATTATGCTCACTGCTTCTACTAGAATTATTATTAGGACCCGAGCAACCAACGAAGTCGGGCCACGAGGACCCGATTGAAACTGGTGTTTATTATTATTCTGCAAATTAATTGCCTTTTTGGGGGCTTTTGTTACGGTCGGTTTGTTCTGGACCCAAACGCAGACACCAGGACGGCAGAGTAGGTGAGAAAAAGGGTTTTATTTGGTTTTGTCTGTGGAGCCAGAGGAGCATGCAGGTGGAGCAGCGAGGCGGTGTGAGCGGCTGGCTGCGACGTGCCACGGGAATCGCTGAGGCAGAGGAAAAACACAAGTTAGCTGAAAAGTCATTAAGGTTAACTTGCTCCAGGAAAAATGGAAACAGGAGCCGAGGTTATAGCTACCACTGAGCTGAAGAAACAATCTGGCGATGAGACTGCAGGAAGCCGGGGTATTTGAGCTGACGGTGATGAGGTCTAATTGTTGGCAGGTGAGGAGATGAGCCCAGGTGCCAGATGATTGCAGCCGCGCTCAAGCCACACACACACACACACACAGACAGAGAACAGAGAGGAGACGAGCTCACAGCGGAGCCGTGACAGTACCCCCCCCCTCGACGGGCGCCTCCAGGCGCCCCACCGGGCCTGGTAGGATGATCCCGATGGAAATCCCTGACAAGGGAATCATCTGTGAAGGAACCACGAGGAAGCCAAGAGCGTTCCTCCGGTCCATAACCTTCCCAGTCCACAAGATACTGGAATCCCCGGCCCCGGCGGCAGACATCCAGGATCTGCCGGACCTCGAAGACAGTGTGGTCATCGACGACCCGGGGGGGTTGTGGGGGGTCGGCCGGAGGGCACAGGGGACTGGAGGAAACTGGCTTGAGTAGTGAAACATGGAATGTAGGATGGACCTTCAAGGAGGCTGGGAGCTTGAGTCGGACCGCAGAGGGATTGATGACCTTATCCACCTCGTAGGGTCCGACAAAACGGGGTGCCAACTTGCGGGACTCCACTTGAAGGGGTAAGTCCCGGGATGACAACCATACTTTCTGGCCCGGAAGATAGGTGGGTGCAGGGGCTCTGTGACGGTCAGCGATGCGTTTGTTCCGGGTGGCTGACCGCTGGAGCGCCGACAAGGCCTCCCTCCATACCTGTCGGCACCTACGGAGGTTGGCCTGGACAGATGGCACTGCTGTCTCCCTTTCTTGGGCCGGAAACAGGGGTGGTTGATACCCCAAGGAGGCCATGAAGGGGGACATGCCAGTGGCGGTGCTAGTGAGGGAGTTGTGCGCATACTCGACCCACGGCAAATGTACGGCCCAGGAGGACGGGCGGCGAGCAGTGACACAACGCAGAGCCGACTCCAGATCTTGGTTGGCCCGTTCCGTCTGGCCGTTTGTCTGCGGATGGTAACCAGAGGAGAGACTGGCGGTGGCACCCAGCGCCCGACAGAAAGCTCTCCAGACCTGTGACGAGAACTGCGGCCCTCGGTCAGACACAATATCCAGGGGAATGCCGTGAAGTCGGAAAACATGGAGAACCAAGAGGTCAGCGGTCTCCATGGCTGAAGGCAACTAGGGGAGGGGAATGAAATGCACCGCCTTGGAAAACCGGTCCACAATGGTTAAAATGGCGGTATTGCCTCTAGACGGGGGCAGGCCCGTGACAAAATCCACTGCGATGTGAGACCAGGGATGGTGGGGGATAGGCAAAGGCCGCAACTGACCAGCCGGGGTTTGATGGGATGCCTTGCTGCGAGCACAGACTGAACAGGCCGACACGAATGCACGGGTGTCTCGGGACATGGCTGGCCACCAAAACCGTTGGCGAATGAAGGAGAGCGTGCGGTGGAACCCAGGATGGCAGGTGAGTTTGGAGGAGTGTCCCCATTGAAGTACCTGGGATCTGACTGCGTCCGGCACAAACAAACTGTTGGGAGGACCACCACCTGGATCCGGATGGGAGCGCTGGGCCTCCTGGACGAGAGACTCAACTCCCCATGTGACAGCGGCCAACGCGCAGGAGGGGGGAAGAATGGGTTCAGGCTCGAAGGGGGTTCCTTCCGTGGTGGACTGCCGAGAGAGAGCATCAGGCTTGATGTTGCGTGAACCAGGGCGGTAGGTGAGCGTAAAATTGAACCTTCCCAGGAACAACGCCCACCGAGCCTGTCGGGAGTTTAGTCTCTTAGCAGAGCGGAGGTACGAGAGATTTTTATGGTCAGTCCACACAATGAAAGACTGTTCCGCTCCTTCCAACCAGTGCCTCCACTCCTCGACTGCAAGAACCACAGCCAATAGTTCGCGGTTTCCCACATCATAGTTGCGCTCTGCGGGGGACAGGCGCCGTGAAAAAAAAGCGCAGGGGTGCATCTTCTGATCCTGGGAGACCGCTGAGAGAGGACGGCCCCGACTCCGGAATCCGAGGCATCCACCTCCACAACAAACTGCAGGGAGGGATCAGGATGAATTAGCACCGGGGCAGTGGTGAATAGCTGTTTGAGGGAGGCGAAGGCAGCGTCTGCCTCCAGAGTCCATCTAAAGGGAATGGCAGTGGAGGTGAGCTGCGTGAGGGGGGTAGCCACCCTGCTGTAATTGCGAATAAACCGTCTGTAAAAGTTGGCAAACCCTAGGAACCGCTGCAACTGTTTCCGAGTGGTAGGAGTAGGCCACTCTGCCACTGCCTGAACCTTAGCTGCATCCGCCATCACCTGCCCTGGCTGGATGATGAATCCAAGGAAACTCACTGTGGTGACATGGAACTCACATTTTTCCGCCTTTACATAAAGCTGGTTCTCCAGTAGTCGCTGTAGCACTAGTCTGACATGCTTAATGTGTTCCTCCATGTTCCGGGAGAAGATGAGGATGTCATCAATATAAACAAACACAAAGCGGTTGAGCATGTCACGGAGGACATCGTTCACCATGGCCTGGAACACTGCCGGGGCATTGGTGAGGCCGAAAGGCATGAACCGATACTCGAAATGGCCTAGAGGGGTGTTAAAAGCGGTCTTCCATTCATCTCCCTCCCGGATCCGAACAAGGTGGTAGGCATTGCGGAGGTCCAGTTTGGAGAAGATGGTGGCTTTGAGAAGGGGCTCACAAGCAGGGTCAATGAGAGGGAGAGGATACTTGTTCTTGATGGTAACATCGTTGAGACCACGGTAATCGATGCAGGGACGAAGGGTGTGGTCCTTCTTGTCCACAAAGAAGAAACCAGCACCCACCGGAGATGAAGAGGGTCGGATTAACCCAGCTGCAAGGGAGTCGTGGATGTACTTCTCCATAGCCTCTCTTTCAGGACGGGAGATCTTGAAAAGGCGGCTGGAGGGCAGGGGGGCTCCAGGAAGCAGGTTGATGGCACAGTCATAGGGCCTATGAGGGGGCAGTGTCTGGGCTCGCTGCTTGCTGAATACCTCCCCTAAGTAGTGGTAAGTGGGTGGCACTAACGTGAGGTCAGGGGGGTCAATCGTAGGTGTTGCAGTTACGTTAGTGGGGGCTGAGGCTGACCGGAGACAGTGAGAGTGGCAAAATGTGCTCCAACTAACTACAGCCCCTGTGGACCAATCAATGTGCGGGTTGTGACGCTTCAGCCAAGGTTGGCCGAGGACCACTGGAACATGTGGAGAGGAAATTATGAGTAGTTCTACTGACTCGTGGTGATTACCGGACAGGTGAAGACTTAGGGGAGCTGTGTGGTGAGTGATGTGAGCCAGGAGTTGTCCATCCAGGGCGTAGACCTCCTTGGGGACAGGAAGGGCCTCTGTGGAAATTCCAGCTTGTGCAACGAAGCCGGGGTATTTGAGCTGACGGTGATGAGGTCTAATTGTTGGCAGGTGAGGAGATGAGCCCAGGTGCCAGATGATTGCAGCCGCGCTCAAGCCACACACACGCACACACACACACACACACACACACACACACAGACAGAGAACAGAGAGGAGACGAGCTCACAGCGGAGCCGTGACAGCTTTATCACAAACGAAAACTCACCAGAGTTGGACTGCATATCAGGACTGGTGAAAAATTTGATATTTTATGGGTCCCTTGCTCGAGTATGATAAAATTGCTCGCTAGCGCCCCCTAGAAGTTTGACTGGCGGCGCCTCTCACCCAGTATGTCCGATTTACTTGAAATTCAACAAACATTTCCAGCTCCGCCTACTCTCAAAAAAGCCAATCAGACCCCTAACCTCCGCCTCCAAAAACCTGAATTTTGTGAAAAACACATTTTTGCAAACTCCTCCTACAAGCTGGGTTTGATTGGTACCAAATTTGCTGTGGATCATTATTGGATACCTCATTGCTTTAAGAATATATGGACCAATGAACTTCATAGGGGCGTGGCCTTCTTCAGCAATATATACAACTTCAAAACCATGTGGCCTATCATCACGTAATCAGTAGCATATGTCCATATTGTGTCCTGTAACATATCCTCAAATTATCATTCCATACAACCACTAGGGGGCAGCACAGTAATACGCCCATTTTTTGCATTTTTCATCGTTTTCAGGCGTTGTACTTTAACGAACTCCTCCCACAGAATTTATGCGATCGAATTTCAAATTTGGTCAAGATGATCTAAAGACATTAATGATGAAAAGTTGCTAAAATGGTCTACTGCTATTGAACGACCTGGATTTCATTTGGCGCCCATTTTGTGCCATTCGCCATGAAAGAGGACGTCGTTTTAACTCCAAGGTACTTTATTCAATCTGCCCCAATCTTGTTATGCATGATGCTGGTCCAGGCTTGAGCACATTTCCATGCCAACATTTTCACAAAGTCATAGCGCCACCTACTGGCAAAAGGAAATGACAAGTTTTATACTTTGATGTACTCCTCCCAGGAAGTTGACCAGATCAGTCTCAAATTTGGTAAGGTAAGCCTTAAGACATTGATGATGCTTCATCATGAATATTGCCATACCTTCCCTCTCTTTGACTGCCTTCTGCTTTCTCCGCCCTGCAACAGAAACACAAAAACAAACACCACGTACAGTCAGAGTCCAGATGATCACCGTTTTACTAAATTAAAGACCAAGAGATCGTTGAAGCACATAACTCCCCTTAAAACAACAAACTTTGTTTTGTGTCTTGTTTTTAACTATTCCTTTAAAAGTTAAAGTAACCTTGGTTCAAGTGGTTCAATCACTGACAGCTGACTTGTCTCTATTGTCTCTCTGTATCCTGTATATGCAGAGAGGTAATTAATAAGGTTAAATATATTAAACAGATGTTTATGCCGAACATAAACAGTATGAAAAATGGTTCGGTTTCATGCAAATCTTCAAAGTTATAACTGTTTGACTTCAGCCCTACCATGTGCTACCTGCAGGTTTACTGTATTTCATAAAATCATTTTTACCTTTGTGATGTGTTCAGATAAATCAACAAGATGTCTGATATGAATCATATGCATTGGATCAACTTGTACTTAACTTACTTTGACAGGCTTTGGGGTGTGTATGGTAGAGACAACTGGGACAAATATGATGAGGGTCACATGACTGACTGTCAGCAAAAAGCCAGACTACTCCGAGTAAATCAGAAGGAGGAAACAAAACCTCACCAGTTAAGAGCTTCAACGTCACACTCCAGAAACGAAAGTTAAGTTTGTCAGAGTGGCAGACACACTGCAGTAAAGACAAGTCTCTGTTTTTCTCTCAAAGAAAAGTCAAAGTGACTTCATCAGGTCTTTCTCAACAACACAGCAGAGTCTCTTCCAAACACTGGTGAGTACAGCTGATCATATTTACACTTTCAACAACCAGGATTAACACAAAACTTTAACTTCACTCAGGCAGGAAGTTCCACTCTTTTCACTTCATACTTGATGAATTGTTCACAATTTAACTCTGTCTGTTTGTCCACAGTCCCACTATACAGTAACTCACTTTAACAGCTTTGAACAGTCTCAGGACTTTAGGAACTTGTAGCTGAATCTCTGTGGTTTTAACTTTAGTCTCTCTCCTACTTTCCTGCTATTATTACTGTTCACTGATCGCTTCCTACATTCTGCTTCATGTCTTTCCTCTAGCTCTTTCACATTAAAAGCCTTCCACCAGAGAACCAGCGGGAGGCTTTTAATGTGAAGCAGATTTGAAATGTGATGCGTTTGTCATCAGGTAAGGTGTGTTTTTAATAGCAGTGCTATAATTTAACTGTTTAGCGAGAGCAGCGATCTTATAAACACGATTTGAATGATCTCCGTTTCTCACGGCTCGGTCCAAAAACAATATATATGATTACAACATCTCCAATATCTAAATACTATATAACAATATTCTTAAAAGAACGGTAATCACACTGGTTTCTATTCAAACAAATATTTAAAACTAAATGTTTTTCTTTTCTTCCACACTATGTGTAGATATGGCTGCTGCAAACTATCTGTCATCTGAAGATCAGTTTCTGTGCTCCATCTGTCTGGATGTGTTCACTGATCCAGTCACCATACCATGTGGACACAACTTCTGCAAAAACTGCATCACTGAACACTGGAATACCAACAACCAGCACATGTGTCCAATGTGTACAAAGGTTTTCATCTCAAGACCTGAGCTGCACATCAACACTTTCATCTCTGAGATGGTTGCTCAGTTCAGACAGTCAGCTCAACAGAAAACCAGCAGCTCAGAGCAACAAGAGTCCAAACCAGGAGAAGTTCCCTGTGACGTCTGCACTGGAACCAAACTGAAGGCCCTGAAGTCCTGCCTGGTGTGTCTGGTCTCCTACTGTGAGACTCACCTGGAGCCTCATCTGACAGCTTCACGTCTGAAAAGACATCAGCTGATCGACCCTGTGGAGAACCTGGAAGACAGGATGTGTACGAAGCACGATAAACCTCTGGAGCTGTTCTGTAAGACCGACCAGACATTTGTCTGCATGCTCTGCACTGTTTCTAACCACAAGACGCATGATGTTGTTCCTCTGAAAGAAGAATATGAAGGAAAGAAGGTCGAGCTGAAGAAGACAGAGGCTGAAATTCAGCAGATGATCCAGAAGAGACGACTGAAGATTCAGGAGATCAAACACTCAGTCGACCTCAGTGAGGAAGATGCAGACAGAGAGAAAGCAGAAGGTGTTCAGGTCTTCACTGCTCTGAAGGAGTCTGTTGAGAGAGGCCTGAACGAGCTCATCAACACGATCAAAGCAAAGCACAAAAGAAAAGAAAAACAGGCCGAAGCTTTCATCAAAGAGCTGGAACGGGAAATCTCTGAGCTGATGAAGAGAAGCACTGAGGTGGTTCAGCTCTCACTCTCTGAAGACCACCTCCATCTTCTCCAGAGTGTTCAGTCCTCAAACATCCACCATCCACCACCCACCAAGGACTGGACAAAGGTCAGTGTTCCTCCATCATATGAGGGGATTGTGAGGAGAGCTGTGTCTCAGCTGGAGGAGACGCTCAGTAAAAAGATAAAGACGCTGCTTGAAGCTGAGCTGAAGAGGGTCCAGAAGTTTGCAGTGGATGTGACTCTTGATCCTGACACAGCTCATCCTAAACTCATCCTGTCTGCTGATGGGAAACAAGTACGTACTGGTAAGGTACAGAAATTACTCCCCGACAATCCAGAGAGATTTTCTCTTACTCTCTGTGTTTTAGGAACACAGAATTTCTCTTCAGAAAGATTTTACTACGAGATTCAGGTTAAAAGAAAGTCTGAATGGTATTTAGGAGTGGTCAGAGAGTCGATCAACAGGAAGGGACAAGTCACACTGAGTCCTCAGAATGGTTACTGGACCATATGGTTGAGAAATGGAAATGAGTACAAAGCCATTGCTGACCCTTCAGTCAGTCTCTCTCTGAAGTCTCAGCCTCAGAAGGTGGGGGTGTTTGTGGATTATGAGGAGGGTCTGGTCTCCTTCTATGACATAGATGCTGCAGCTCTTATCTACTCCTTCACTGGCTGCTCCTTCACTGAGAAAGTCTTCCCATTCTTCTGTCCTGGTGCTATACATGGTGGTAAAAACTCTGCACCTCTAATCATCTCTCCTGTCGGAGTAAACTAATCACTTATCCCACTTCATTCAGGGGAACATGTTCAGCCTCAACCCTGTGTGCTCTACATCTTATTTCCTACAGAATCTGGTAACAGTAGGGATGCACAGATACTGTGCTCATGTACTCGTACACATGCAGCCACTTTCCCTGTAAGTCTCCTTCACATGAATTAGTTTAGCAGTGAGGTTGTCAGCGGTGTGTCTGTCTGGCATTATCTGTCAGGGTTTCCACCAGTGTATTGCAAGCCTGACGTAACGTTAGCCAGTGTCCTGCAGAGAGAAAGTGTGTGTGTGTGTGTGTGTGTGTGTGTATATTGGTAATTGGTATCGGCAAGTACCCAAAGGCACTTGTTGAGAAAAAAAAAAAAAGCGTATCGGTGAATCCCAAATTCACTGTGGTGATTGATTTACTCTATTTTCATTATATGTATCCCATTACATAGGCAACACGTTTATTTAATACGTTCATCTTTTCGACCCTGCATCATGACTCATGTTCTGTTTAATCTACCGACACATTTATTTTCACTTCCAGAAGAAATCATTGTTTCTAAAGACACCAAATATGTCAAGCTGCAGTTTGAGTAAATTAACAAAAAACAAAAAATAAATACTGCAAAATATCTTGATTATTTGTTTTTCTATCTGATGGGCAGCCGCAGAAAAAGATATTGCTGATTATTTCATTGTGTCATGAAGAGTCATTTAAGAGTAAAGATTATTACATGATTATAGTGTCTACAGATGAATACTGGTGAGATGACTTATGAGTCATAGAAATCTGTAAATATATGATTGCTGAATAAAAACTGCAAAATGAAGTAGTTGTTGAACACAAGGTCTGAGTTATCTTTGACTTGAGCACTAAACACTGACGTTGTATTTCATTACAAATGTATTGTGAGTCCTGTGACTGCTGCTTCACAATAAAAGCTTCTTGTATAAGACTTTGACTGGAGAAGTTGTAATGATTGACACTCAAAACATAACTCAACAAGTGGAAATTACTCAAAAATATCATCAACCAGTCAGAAACTGGAGGTTCTGAATCAATTAATAGACTTCACAAGACTCGTGTTTCAGAAGTTTGTTGGTCCTCCGCCCACAGAGACAAAAGGCTAAAGTGTTACTCCTAACACAGTTTGTCCTTCAAAATAATTAAACTCATTTAATGCATTTAGTTTTATAATGTTTATGCAAAATATTTGTAACCCTTCAAACGCTCTGAAATCATGAGTCGCCTGATGTGAACGCTCCAAAGTCGTAAACAATTGAATCTTTGTCTTCACTGCCATCTAGTGAATAAAACAGAAATGCACCAAAGAACCACTGAATGCAGCGCAAAGTTTGACTGTTTATGTTCTGTGGGACATCGCAATGCATTGTGGGATTCCAGGCAATGCAAGACAGACGGGCGACGCAGGAACTTGAGGGGTCGAAAGTGGCAAAATGTGAACGTGATGCAAACAACAGTTATTTAGCCTGAACATTTTACAAAGACAAAGAGAAAGTGATGCAGCAGCAGGACAAGAAGTTTAGTGTTGACCTGCTGTGGATGAATCTCTCTGGAGGAGAAGATCTTTGCTGTAGTTTCTAGGATGTCTCTTTTGTTTGTCCTGTGAGATAATAGGTACAGAAATGAAGACACGACCTGTTGTAAAACGTTGTAGGATGACTATTTTAAATGTTTGCTCACTAGAAGCTACTTTCTAAATATCGATGACACGTGCACAGAGACGAGCAACAATTGGAGGAGGCGTGATTTCATTTAAAATAAACTCACAAGACAACTTCAGAGTTTGTTCACATTTTTTATTTTCCTAAAGAGGGTCGTCCTCTTTAAAATGACAAAACTAAACTTTTCATCACTTTTTCAAAAGTGTTTCCAAGTCGAGAACGAACAGAAAGACGACTGATAACAAAACAAACAATAAATACTTTGTGAAGCATCCGAGCAAAGAGAAGATTCCTGTTTCTGTAACTTTCCACGACTGATATCAGAACCATGAAGATGGTTGGTACAAACATGTCAGACGGTGTAAACCTGGTACATGATGCCGTCAGGACGTGTGCTACACCACCCTGAAGGAAGGAGCGGATTCATGTTAACACCCGGTCCACTTAATGAGTACATACCTAATGATGGTGAAGTGGGGACGGGCTCTTGTGTTTCTCTGGCCGTTATGATCCAGATACTCTTAATACCCCAAAACGGGTAATTTAAGTAAAAAAACAAAACACTACTGTCATGGATAAACCAGGAATAAAAAACTAATTCCACTTCAGGAAGTGATGGACGTCGGCCGGAGCGATGGAGGCCGAGGCGTTGGCAGGGTCGTCATGGAAGGTCCACATGAGGAAGAGGAAGAGGAGGGTGAGGGTTTGGGGGTTGTCTCCTCCTGGTCCTCATTCTATATCGTCCTCGCTCAGACTCTGTGCACTCACAATACGCTGCAGGACAGGAGCAGAAAACAAACCGGCTTGTTTTGTTTCTTCCTTTTCTTGTTTCATTGATAACACGTGATTTTAAACTGTTGTTATTGTTTCTGTGGAGAACAGAAGGACTCATGGAGATCCACATGGAGAATGAAGAGAAGTGTTGGGCCTACCTGGCTGATGCTGGGCAGTTTGGTGAGCAGCATCTGGAAGACGGGCGGAGGCAGAGTCTGCTGCAGCACCTGCAACAGCTGCTGAGGCTGACCACACACGGCGATGGCGTTGGTCAGGTGGTCCACACCTTTCTCATAGTCTCCTGTGGAGCGAAGCACAAAGACGAGACGTGAAGTGTAAAGACACCATTACGGACTCCACAGAGACCAGAGAAAAGACTTTGACAGAACTCACTGCTGCCTGGAATAAGACTGAGAAACAATAAAATCAAACTGTGACTGTAAAGAAGGTGTTGGTGTGAGGAGGTGTTACCCTGAGCCAGCAGCTCCTCCCCCAGCTGGATCTCCTCCAGGAAGAACTTCTGCACCGCCTCAGCGTCCTTCAGGTCCGGGAGCTGCAGGACAAACAACGGTCAGCCGTTTCTTTTTGGGGTCTCTGTGGTCAGACCTCACAGGAAGTCATCATACGGTGATCAGTAATGAGCTCTGATCTGTGAGCCAGTTAAACTTCATCTGCATGCTGGGAGCGATCCTCCTTCAAACACCATTATCCAATAAGGAGCCAGATAAAAGCAACCAGCTGATCACTGAAGTCCTCTTTAAAATAAAAGTATATAGTGGGTGACTGTTAAAGTAGATTAATCATCATATTCTTTCATTTGAATGTTTACATGCTCCATCTTAATGTCCGTTGCCATCAAACTGTCAGAATAAAACAGGAATTGAAGATGTGCTGACTTCAGAATAAAAGCCTAACAATTATGCTTACTGCTTCTACTAGAATTATTATTAGGGCCGGAGCAACCGACGAAGTCGGGCCAAGAGCACCCGATTGAAACTGGTGTTTATTATTATTCTGCAAATTAATTGCCTTTTTGGGGGCTTTTTCCACAAACGAAAACTCACCAGAGTTGGACTGCATATCAGGAGTGGTGAAAAATTTATATTTTATGGGTCCCACGCTCGAGTATGACAAAATTACTCGCTAGCGCCCCCCTACAACTTTGACCGGCAGCGCCTCTCACCCAGTATGTCCGATTTACTTGAAATTCGACACACATGTCCAGCTCTGCCTACTCTCAAAAAAAGCCAATCAGACCCCTAACCTCCGCCTCCAAAAACCTCCGCCATTTTGAATTTTGTAAAAAACACATTTTTGCAAACTCCTCCTACAAGCTGAATTTGATTGGTACCAAATTTGCTGTGGATCATTGTTTGATCTATATCATCAAAAGTTCCTAAAAGCTTGTTGATACCTCATTGCATTAAGAATATATGGACCAATGAACTTCATAGGGGCGTGGCCTTCTTCAGCAATATATACAACTTCAAAACCATGTGGCCAATCATCACGAAATCTGTACCATATGTCCACATTGTGTCCTGTAACATATCCTCAAATTATCATTCCATACAACTAAATTGGCAGCACAGTAATACGCCAATTTTTTTACATTTTTAGGCATTTTTCATCGTTTTCAGGCGTTGTACTTTAACATACTCCTCCCACAGAATTTATGCGATCGACTTCAAATTTGGTCAGGATGATCTAAAGTCATTAATGATGAAAAGTTGCTAAAATGGTCTACTGCTATTGAACGACCTGGATTTTATGTGGCGCCCATTTCACGCCCATTTCGTGCCATTCGCCATGAAAGAGGAAGTTGTTGTAACTCCAAGGTACTTTATTCAATCTGCCCCAATCTTGTTATGCATGATGCTGGTCCAGGCTTGAGCACATTTCCATGTCAACATTTTCACAAAGTCATAGCGCCACCTACTGGCAAAAGGAA
The DNA here is from genome assembly GCA_032191485.1 of Leptoclinus maculatus. NCBI lineage: Eukaryota > Metazoa > Chordata > Actinopteri > Perciformes > Stichaeidae > Leptoclinus > Leptoclinus maculatus. The sequence goes on from JAVDOI010000009.1 coordinate 24,015,070, forward strand.
ATGACAAGTTTTATACTTTGATGTACTCCTCCCAGGAAGTTGCCCAGATCAGTCTCAAATTTGGTAAGGTAAGCCTTAAGACGTTGATGATGCTTCATCATGAATATTGTGAGTTGTCGTTAAACGCTGTTGGCGTGGCAACGTGTCATTTCGCCATGAAAAGGGAAGCTTATTTTTCTGTGGCTTAGGATGATCAACAAGCCTTGGAACTTTGCACAGGTGTCATCGGTGATAGAAATAAATATTTCATGTCTTTTTGGCTTAACCGTATCAAATTGCCCCGATAGCGCCCCCTACAAATAATAAAAAACGCAGCCTCAGCGCTATGTTTGACCTACATGTATGAAATTTGGTAGGCAGATGTATCAAATGAAAACTTAAAAATGAATCACTTGGAACTATGCTCTAAAATTAACAAGAAGTCGGCCATCTTGATTTTTGTGTTAATTTTCCCTTGATTTAGAGTCGCTATACTTTAGTGAACTCCTCCTAGGGATTTTGTCAGATCCACTTCAAATTTGGTCGGTACAATCTAAAGACCGTTGCAATTAAAAGTTACTCAAAGCTTTATGTTTGATGGAATGGCGTAGCCGTGGCGTGGCGGCCATTTTACGTGATTCGCCATTCAACAACAAGATGATGTAACTCCACTGGACTTGCTCAAATCTGTCCCAAACTTGCCATACTTGATAACAGTCATGGCCTGAGGATGTCAACAAGCCAATTTTCACTCATAGTCATAGCGCCACCTACTGGCAACAGGAAGACAGCATTATGTGACAAACGGAATCCGATTTACATGACTTTTACATGATGTGGTCTATACTTGATATAGAGCAACATAATGCATGTTTGCGCTTGTTATCTAGTGCCACATAGTGGATACAGGAAGTGGTGGAATATTCGCACTACATCATTTTGTCTGATGGACGAAGACATTCGCGTCCCGCCAGTACCCCCGAGACGCGGGACGGTGCGAAGGCCCGTACATCGCTGCTTGCAGCTTTATTTTGTATTATTATTATCAGTTATATAGCACACAGTGTTAATGTAAATGTTAACATTAACATGGTATGAAGAGGATTTTGAAAAGAAAAAAACAAACAAAATGTCACTAATAATAATAATATTTATTGTATGGTGACTGTTATTTCATCAAGATTTTATCAAACTTTAGAGTCAATGAGTAATATTTGACTATTTCAAAACTTAGTTCCCTCCCCACACCATACAGCTCACTAATCTGAATTGATTGACAGGTGATGACAGGAAGTGGTACAACAGGTTTGTGCTCACCTTTGCCATACCTGCCCTCTCTTTGACTGCCTTCTGCTTTCTCCGCCCTGTGACAGAAACACAAAAACAAACACCACGTACAGTCAGAGTCCAAATGATCACCTTTATACTAAATTAAAGACCAAGAGATCGTTGAAGCACATAACTCCCCTTAAAACAACAAACTTAGTTTTGAGTCATGTTTTTAACTGTTGAAACGGTTAACTTCAGCCCTACCATGTGCTACCTGCAGGTTCACTGTATTTCATAAAATCATTTTTACCTTTGTGATGTGTTCAGATAAATCAACAAGATGTCTGATATGAATCATATGCATTAGTTTAGCTTTGGGGTGTGTATGGGAGAGACAACTGGGACAAATACGATGAGGGTCACATGACTGAATGTCGGCAAAAAGCCAGACTACTCATGTAAATCAGAAGGAGGAAACAAAACCTCACCAGTTAAGAGGCGGAGCAACACTGTGAAGAGAAGAGCTTCAACGTCACACTCCAGAAACGAAAGTTAAGTTTGTCAGAGTGGCAGACACACTGCAGTAAAGACAAGTCTCTGTTCTTCTCTCAAAGAAAAGTCAAAGTGACTTCATCAGGTCTTTCTCAACAACACAGCAGAGTCTCTTCCAAACACTGGTGAGTACAGCTGATCATATTTACACTTTCAACAACCAGGATTAACACAAAACTTTAACTTCACTCAGGCAGGACGTTCCACTCTTTTCACTTCATACTTGATGAATTGTTCACAATTTAACTCTGTCTGTTTGTCCACAGTCCCACTATACAGTAACTCACTTTAACAGCTTTGAACAGTCTCAGGACTTTAGGAACTTGTAGCTGAATCTCTGTGGTTTTAACTTTAGTCTCACTCCTACTTTCCTGCTATTATTACTATTCACTGATCACTTCCTACATTCTGCTTCATGTCTTTCCTCTAGCTCTTTCACATTAAAAGCCTTCCACCAGAGAACCAGTGGGAGGCTTTTAATGTGAAGCAGATTTGAAATGTGATGCGTTTGTCATCAGGTAAACTGAGCTTTTAATAGCAGTGCTATAATTTAACTGCTTTGCGAGAGCAGCGATCTTATAAACACGATTTGAATGATCTCTGTTTCTCACGGCTCGGTCCAAAAACAATATATAGGATTACAACATTTCTAATTTCTTGTGTTATACTTATAAGAACGCTAATCACACTGGTTTCTGTTCAAACGAATATTTAAAAGTTTTTCTTTTCTTCCACACTATGTGTAGATATGGCTGCTGCAAACTATCTGTCATCTGAAGATCAGTTTCTGTGCTCCATCTGTCTGGATGTGTTCACTGTTCCAGTCACCACATCATGTGGACACAACTTCAGCAAAAACTGCATCACTGAACACTGGAATACTAACGACCAGCACATGTGTCCAATGTGTGAAAAGGTTTTCATCTCAAGACCTGAGCTGCACGTCAATACTTTGTTCTCTGAGATGGTTGTTCAGTTCAGACAGTCAGCTCAACAGAAAACCAGCAGCTCAGAGCAACAAGAGTCCAAACCAGGAGAAGTTCCCTGTGACATCTGCACTGGAACCAAACTGAAGGCCCTGAAGTCCTGCCTGGTGTGTCTGGCCTCCTACTGTGAGACTCACCTGGAGCCTCATCTGACAATGTCAGGCCTGAAAAGACATCAGCTGATCAACCCTGTGGAGAACCTGGAAGACAGGATGTGTACGAAGCACGATAAACCTCTGGAGCTGTTCTGTAAGACCGACCAGACATGTGTCTGCATGCTCTGCAGTGTATTAGATCACAAGATGCATGATGTTGTTCCTCTGAAAGAAGAATATGAAGGAAAGAAGGTCGAGCTGAAGAAGACAGAGGCTGAAATTCAGCAGATGATCCAGAAGAGACGACTGAAGATTCAGGAGATCAAACACTCAGTCGACCTCAGTGAGGAAGATGCAGACAGAGAGATAGTAGAAGGTGTTCAGGTCTTCACTGATCTGAAGGAGTCTGTTGAGAGAGGCCAGGCCAATCTCATCGACACGATCAAAGCAAAGCACAAAAGAAAAGAAAAACAGGCCGAAGCTTTCATCAAAGAGCTGGAACAGGAAATCTCTGAGCTGATGAAGAGAAGCACTGAGGTGGTTCAGCTCTCACTCTCTGAAGACCACCTCCATCTTCTCCAGAGTGTTCAGTCCTCAAACATCCACCACCCACCACCCACCAAGGACTGGACAAAGGTCAGTGTTCCTCCAGCATATGAGGGGACTGTGGTCAGAGCTGTGTCTCAGCTGGAGGAGACACTCAGTAAAAAGATAAAGACGCTGCTTGAAGCTGAGCTGAAGAGGATCCAGAAGTTTGCAGTGGATGTGACTCTTGATCCTGATTCAGCTCATCCTAAACTCGTCTTGTCTGCTGATGGGAAACAAGTACATACTGGTACGGTACAGCAATGTCTCCCCGACAATCCACAGAGATTTTCTCCTAGTCTCTGTGTTTTAGGAACACAGAGTTTCTCTTCAGAAAAATTGTACTACGAGGTTCAAGTTAAAGGAAAGTCTGGATGGGATTTAGGAGTGGCCAGAGAGTCGATCAACAGGAAGGGACAAATCACACTGAGCCCTCAGAATGGTTCTTGGACCATATGTTTGAGAAATGGAAATGAGTACAAAGCTCTTGCTGGCCCTCCAGTCCGTCTCTCTCTGAAGTCTCAGTCTCAGAAGGTGGGGGTGTTTGTGGATTATGAGGAGGGTCTGGTCTCCTTCTATGACGTAGATGCTGCAGCTCTTATCTACTGCTTCACTGGCTGCCCCTTCAAAGAGAAACTCTTCCCATTCTTCTGTCCTGGTGTTAATCATGGTGGTAAAAACTCTGCTCCTCTGATCATCTCTCCTGTTGGAGTAAACTAATCACTTATCCCACTTCATTCAGGGGAACATGTTCAGCCTCAACCCGTGAGTCAAGATCAACGCATCATGACTCACGTTCTGTTTAATCTACCGACACATGTATTTTCACTTCCAGAAGAAATCATTGTTCATAAAGACACCAAATATGTCAAGCTGCAGTTTGAGTAAATTAGCAAAAAACTAAAAAGAAATACTGCAAAATATCTTGATTATTTGTTTTTCTATCTGACGGGCAGCCGCAGAAAAACATATTGCTGATTATTTAAATGTGTCATGAAGATTAATTTAAGAGTAAAGATTATTACATGATTATAGTGTCTACAGATGAATACTGGTGAGACGGTTTATGAGTCAAAGAAATCTGTAAATATATGATTGTTGAATAAAAACGGCAAAATAAAGTAGTTGTTGAACACAAGGTCTGAGTTAGCTTTGACTTGAGCACTAAACACTGACGTTGTATTTCATTATAAATGTATTGTGAGTCCTGTGACTGCTGCGTCACAATAAAAGCTTCTTGTATAAGACTTTGACTTTGACACTCAAAACATAACTCAACAAGTGGAAATTACTCATAAATATCATCAACCAGTCAGAAACTGGAGGTTCTGAATCAATTAATAGACTTCACAAGACTCGTGTTTCAGCAGTTTGTTGGTCCTCTGCCCACAGAGACAAAAGGCTAAAGTGTTACTCCTAAAGGTTCACGGAGTAACACCATAATCTCCAAAGTCCAGCTGGTAGTGATGCCGACTGTGTCGTTGTGTAACAGCTTCATGAATGAGTCTGTGTTGCCGGTTTGCTGAGGAGCCCTTTAGCAAGGCTAGTGTTGTGACAGCAAGCAACTGTGTATATATATATATATATATATATATATATATATATATATATATATTTATATATATATTAAGGCAGTGAAAGTGAAGTGTTTGCAATCAACAAACCCACCCTGGATAAATAGGATTTTAAAAAGTCACACCAAACTCCATTGAAATATTTGTCAGTTTAAAATGACCGTGAATATATCTACAAGGTGCGTATCAGAGAGAATATTACATGAGGTACTTTACCAATACATAGGAGCAAAATGTAGAGTGGTCCCAACAAAAGTACATTTGTATCCTACAATCATAAGCCAGCACAAAGCACACATTTTAGTTCTGACACTAACACCTCGAAGGTAAACAAAGCAATACGTACTCATTCCCCGCTTATGAGCAAATTCTTACACCCAGGTCGCAGCACACTTTTTAAATATTAGGACTGAGAGCTGAGCTGACCTCCTCCGGAGCATGGGGATAAGTACGCCTGTAAAGTATCATCGTCCTTTAACTGGTGTTGCTTGGTTGGTCGACTATAAACCGAATTAACCCAAAGACCTCGTGGACTCGTGTACGGTCTTAAGTGTGCACTCTAAAGTATGCTAATTGCTCAGTTTATATAAAGAAATGTAAACGTTTGATAACATATCAATATTGCATTGTATATATAATATTACAACACAACAACTATTCTGTCTGTATATATAATATTTTAGTTATTGTGGATTTTATTTACTTATTCAATATTCTTTACTGTTTTATACTTGTTTTGATCTTGTTTTCTATTATGTCTCTTGTTTGCATTATATATATATATGTACACAACAATTATTCTGTCTGTATATATAATATTTTAATTATTGTGGATTTTTTTTGATTTTTTACTTATAATATTCTTTACTGTTTTATTACTTATTTATAATACTTGTTATGATGTTGTTTTTTTACTATGTCTCTTGTTTGCACTATCCACTATGTGCACTATATATATATATACACTGTATGCTGCTGCAAACTGGTTGTTCCCGGGACGTCAGAGCCTTTGACACGAGCTCATACTGTGTCAGCCTCTCCGAACTGAACCAGAACACACTGGACCGGATCTGAGCTCGTGGGCCTGATGAAGGTGAGGAAGAAGGAAAGAAGAGGTCAACACTCACGTTCTCGCAGCCTGTTCTTGAAGTTGGGGTCACTCCGTCTTTTCTTGTCGAAATAAATGCAGTAACCGACGAGCAGAGCGCCGCACACCCCCGCGGCTAGCGCACTGGTCCTACCGCCCATCATAACTCCCGGGACCCGGTCGGTTCGAGGAGGATTTCGGGGTTAATTTACCGTTTTTTTTCTTCTCCAGTGGTCGGTTATTACGTCGAGAGGCTGTTCGCAGCGGCTCAGGGCAGGAAGGACCCGGAAGGACCCCTCCGTTTAACCGCTTGTAGCCGTCTGTAGAGTGCCTGACTGGAATTATAAAATAAAAAACAATTCACATTTATTACCGAGCTGTAAATTAGCCACTGGTGGAGTGCTTGAAGAAGTGTCAGTGTTTTGAAATTTAACAATATCACTTACGTGATTTATGATTATAAATTGCATACAAAGATTGAGACATTTATCAGTTACACACAGGCGGCAACCTCCGGTTCTGAAAAGTGAAGCCAATACAGAGGCGTCTTAAACGTGCATTCTCTCTACTGGCCAGCAGGGGGCGACTCCTCTCCTCCGAATGTATGGAAGTCTATGTGAAAATGACTACTTCTCACTTGAGTTATGTAAACATAGTTATCATGAGTTTATGGTCTTTTTGTCTGTTTTTCATTTCCATGTGATTCTTGCATTTTATTGTATTTATTTCCTATTGTTATTGTAAATGTTACTTTTGCTGTATGTGTTTGAATGTGAAGCACATTGAGGACACATGTAATGAAATATGCTATGTAAATAAAGGTGCCTAGCCTATTGGGCACTGATCTCAAGAGACTATCCTGATAGAATAAAGGGTAATTTTACCAAAATCTCAAACACTTGAAACTTCAGCAAAACTTAAAGAAACAGTGTGTAAGATTTAGTGGCATCTAGGGGTTTGTTGCAGACTGCAACCAACTAAATACCCGTCTGCTCACCCCTCCCTTTCCAAACGTGCTGGAAAACTATGGTGGCCTTCAGGTAGAGGGTAGTTATAGGATTTTAGTACAACTTGGAGCTACTTTTATCAATACTCTTCTCTACTACATTACTCAATAATTACTTTAAAAAACATATATAGAATTGAAAAAGGATTAGAATTTAGTCATATCTTGAATATATTTAGATATTGTTTCTAGTGCAGCAACAGTTATGTTTACAACAGCAAAGTAAATATATAAAGTGTAGTTGGAGGAGCTCAGCCCGACAGATAGAGCAGGGAAAATGTGCGCAGCGTCGTGATAATAAATTACACCAAAACATTAAAAAAAGTACTAATAAAATACCAGTAACGTCAGAGCTTATCAATATTCCCATCTTTAATAATTTAGCACCGGGGCCCTAATAAATTAATTAGTAGATGTATAAACTCTTTTATACATTTTGTCAGTACTTCTTAAATGTGTTTGAGTCCAGTTGCTGTTGTTTCCCTCTCAGCGATCAGCACACATTCAAGTCAAAGTGTTAAATATGTTCCTGTCTGACTGACACTGAGTCACACAGACACAAACAGACTGAAACAAACATCATGCCCTGTGGCATTACGGGTACAGCAGGCTGCACAGCACACCAGCAGTGATGCCTGTCTGTCTGCAGGGGTAGCTGTTGATCCATCACAGCCTCCATAAAACACACACACACACACACACACACACGCTGAGAATACACTCAGTCTGTCACAGTCCAACACACACACACACAGTCCAGGGGTGTGTGTGTGTGTGTGTGTGTGTGTGTGTGTGTGTGTGCAGAGTCTGCATCCTGGGATATCTTGATACCTGATGGTGTTTAGGATTTAAACAGACAGCCAGCAGCTCGTACAGCAGCATGAATGAGCAACGCACAACACTGGAATGTGTGGGTGTGCAGCAGCGCAGACACACACACACACACACACACACACACACACACACACACACACACACACACACACACACACACACACACACACACACACACACACACTCCTGAATGGTTTGTCCTGTGGCATCATGGGAGAGCAGGACAGCCGCTGTTTACAGTCAGTGTGAACAAAGTGACCCGGGATAGCTGACCCTGCTGAGGATCGGATTCAACATAACTGTGTCTCCACTTAACTGTCAGAGAAAGAACACAGGTTACTATTAGTAACTACGGGGTTGCCTAATTTGACTCCATGTGTTTAACATGAAATGTGTGTTTGAGAGTTATGCGTTTTATGTTTTGAGGGCCTCAGTATGCTTCAAATGAAGTGCATGTTGGATGCTGATTGGTGCGGAGGTGAGAAAGTAGGCGGGGTTTGAACTTCTCTATTAAACTGCGATTTTTCATTCTTCCCACAATTACTTCTGTCTTTTCAAAGAACAACTAAGTGCAACACTAAGGATATCTTGATGACTCACCCCTCTCTCTATGCCCCGAGTGTTGCCATTCAGATGAGCTATAAACACTTTAACATTCAAAATTTCCCTTCAGATTAGGGCCGTGTTGGTTTGTGTACTCCAATCACAACGAGTCACGGCTCGGTAGATCGATGCACGTTATGCGGAACCAAAGTTCACAAGCGGGAGGTCTGCACGGACTCTTGTAGCCGTACGCGGTTAGCAACATGTGCTGAGGTTAGCACAACAAGTGGATTGGCGTGCGAGTCAGTCACACTATGGTGAGCTGTATGAAGCGCTGGAGCAGGAAGACCCGCATGCTGGTTCCTGGTCCTGGTTTATACTTTCTGTAGTGAAGCCGGCGTGAGGTGCGCTCGAGCCAGAAATTGACGCCGTCATTGTGCGAAAAAGCTCCGCAAGTTGTTGCGACGCTTCGTCGTGTGCTTCTTAGCAATTTAGTATGTCCATGAATATGAAATTACACTTCCTCCACGGCATTGAGGAGGTTGGTTTACGGCATTTTGCCGCTACCAATCTTGACTTCTTGCTTCTTCACAGTATATCTTGTTTGTACGCCCTCTGGTGTTTACGGAGAATAACGCAACGAACAGCAGTTTGAGCATAAACGTGTTTGTTCGGGCTCATGGCTTGCGTGCCATCTGTGGAAACACATGCTGCAGTGCAATTCAAGTTTAAAATGAGGACAGTGTGTCTGCGTTCCTCCACCGTTGTGGAAACACATCCAACGCGCTGACACACATTCAACGGGTTTATGTGTCGAACACCATTTTATATCTTCAGTTTGATGGCTTAAGAGATGCTTTTTCGGTTTTCCAGCCTGTTGTGACCTGTTGCCTTCGGTGTTCGTACAGTTTAGTACAGAAGTGTTTGCTCCTTGTTTTTATAGTGACAATAGTTTTCCAAAAACTTTGTCTGTCCGAACCGTGACTCCTGAACCGGGCTATGAACTGAACCGAGACTTCTGCGTACCGTTATACCAACGTTACACTTCAGACGTGTTTGAACGCCACATTTCAGCATCCAGAGGGCGGTGGTAAAGAAACACAGGGTTGTCCAGATAAATAATAATAATAATGATTTTAATAAATAACCTTTATTTGTTTAGCACTTTTATAAAAACAATGTTTACAAAGTTACATACAATAAAACCCAAAAGCAGCAACAATAAAGAATAGAAATAAAAGGTAATATATTGGGTAAAAAGATACAATTAAACACACCAACAAGCAGAAATACAATTAAGAACAGATCAAAACTTCACAAAACTAAACTCACATAAAAGCCTGTTTATAACTGTGTGTTTTCAGAAGGGATTTAACAGATAAAACTGATTGAGCTAGACTAATTTCCTCAGGCGCCCTAATAGAGAAAGAGCAGTCTTCTTTCGTCTTGAGTCTGGTGGATCAACCAGAGGGGTCTCACCTGAGGATCCGAGGCTGCGTTCTGGCTCATATGTTTAATGCTCAATGGTTGATGCAGAGTTTAAGCCTCGTCTACTTCCACGCCTCCACACACCTGAACAATCACAATGCATGTGATTGTTCTAGAAAGTCACACAAGTAGTTGGATGCAGCCCTGTCGTCAATTCGGTGGAATCAGGGACGAGATGATCAACAACAAGCACTACATTTGAAGCATACTGAGGCCTTTCATTTTGGCCGCAATTGGGCATCTACATCTACATCTGAATGTTATCAGCCAGTACAAACGTGTGTGTGTGTGTGTGTTGAAGGTGTCTTTCAGTCTGTTCTGGTGTGTTTGTGTGTTTGTGTGTTTGCTTTGGCAGCGCCCTGCTCCCCACAGATGGCAGCTCTCTGTGTGAAGCCTCCACTGAGGACCGTTAGCAAGGCTGAAGCTGCCGAGACAAAGAGCCCCAGAGCTGTATGATCCCACAAAACGGAGCGAATCAATGGGAAGACTAATACCAGCAACACCATAAGTAAACTCTGCAAAGCGCTGCGTGTCTTTCCTCAGGCCTGCAGGCTCCCGCTCATACTGAAATGTGAATTTGTGTTCACCTTCAGAGTGGTTGAAGGAGAGCGTTTCCTCTCAGGCAGCGTCATTAATGGGTTTTAAAACCTATTTAGCCGCAGAAGGCTGAATTAATGACCGTCGTGAAGGACGCTCGCCTCCTTTTACTAGACTCGAGACGTGAGGAATCAGCGGCAATCTGCTCTATAAATAAAGTTTATTGTTACTACTGGTGAGATTATTATTATGAGACGGTTTATTTAACCTCTTTTGCACCTTTAGTTTTTGTAGACTGATCTTAAATGGGCTTTTTCAAGGTGTTTCCCAGTTTATCAACAGTTATCTTAGAGGCCGATACAAGACAAACATTATGTATTTTATTCAATATGACGTATTTTATAGCGTAGATGAAAATTTAAGAATCTCGTAAACCCCAGATCCTTTTTAAGGAATCTAACCAAAAACCCTTTAAAAAAAAACATTGACTACGAAATGAGCACAATGCTCATTTCTCACTATTATTGTTATATGCAACAAATACAGTGACAAAGACATTCTTCCCCTCCAAAAAATGCTATAAGATATATCAAAGACAAACACGTGAGTAAAAATGAGAATCCAAGACATTAAATCATGTTTTGTATGTTTTGCACCAAGCAAGAACCTCCATTGAACAAAACTGAAAAGGCCCCTTTGCACTGTGGGAAACGTAGGCTATCCGGTCACGTGACCATCCGGTCACGAGGACGATGAGGTCTGGGTGAGCGAGAGGTGGAATTTCCTTCTTGAGGGGCGAGTGAGCAGCCGAGCAGAACAAGAAAACATGAAATATGGGTGGGCTGACTGCAGAGTGTGGGACCCTCGCTTCACCGTCTCACACACACACACACACACACACACACACAGAGACAAACACACACTCCTGAGCTGTGGGAGACTCTGGGGGATTAGCGAAGGGGTTGGCTGAGCTTCACTGGAGTTTCCCACACACACAAACATATTCTCCTCGGCTTTAGTTTCCAGGAGAGAGGGGAGTTGGGTGTTTGGGGCTCTCAGTCAGTCTCGGGGTGAGAGGCAGAGAAGGAGCAGGGGGCCTGAGGTTTTTTATTTTTTATCAGGAAGTGATGGAGCTCCTCCAAACAAGCTGTTGTTTGGATTTCCAGCCATGTTTGTGTGATCCTGTGTGAGCGTGTAAACAGAACCATGTGGCGCTGCGGGGCTGAACGTGTTATCTCATGTTCTTCTGTTCAGGTTAAAAACCAGATGAGGACTTTTTCTTTCTCTTCGACTCAGGAACGACTTGCAGGAGATCATCGTCATGACTCACACAATGTTTCATGGATTTATGCATTTTCATATATTATAAAAATGTGTGTTTTAAATAAGAGCGCTTTAAAAACAAAATCTTTAACAAGATTAGAGCTGTAACGTTCGGTTTGTGACTTCGAGCAGAAACCTCACGATCCGGTGCACGTAGAATGCAGAGATACCAAAGTTCTCAAGCTCAAGTTGCGCCTGGAGAAAATTGGTTTGGATTATTGCACGCATTGTATTGTATTAACTTGCTCGGAAAGCTCCTTCATCCCCTTTTCGTTTAGTTGTTCTACTAAGCTCGACCCAAACAAGCCCGACCTGAAAGTCCAGGTTGTGGGTCGAAACACCGGAACCTGCTGGTTTCTGGTCAGCTACAACAACAAGGGAGAGAGAGTTGTGTTCATGTGTGCACGAACATGTGTACAGCAAAACCCCACAAAATAGGGCTACGGTGTAATTAGACCACTACCTTAATTGTTGCTTCTGATAGAGGATACAGTCATTACTGACACAAGCACCTTAGATCGTCTTTGAACAGAAGAACAATAATATGAATAACAAATGAATTGTCTGGTATCAATACAATTTTAAAAACAGTAAAAAAAAATGAAACATAGAAAAATAATTATGAAAATGTAAAAAGACAAAGACATAATAGTAAATAAAGTAAAAATTAACAAGTAAACGCTGCAGAAGTTGAACAGCACTAATACATTATATAAAAATAAAATATTTATAAATCTGTCACCCTCTTATATGAAATGGCATACACGAGAAACTAGAATGAATCACTTCAAGCAGTCAGAGAGTCTCCTCTGATCTATTTTTAGTGAGTTCATGTTTCTAATGATGGAGTTCAACCTTCATCCACATCACCAGCTCTGAGATGTGACGGCAAATTATTCCTGCCAGCCATAGTGTGTGTGTGTGTGTGTGTGTTTAAACCACACACTGCTGCAGAGCAATGCCGTTTGACCTCGTAACCTCCCACCCAGATTTACCCCGAGGAAGGGATTTGTGTGCGTGTGTGTATGTGTGCACTTGCGTACTTATCCAACAGGGGACCTCAGCCGTGTTACAGATTTAGTGGACCAGTGAGCCATCGGGGGACATACTGGAGGTTCACTACTTAGGTTTTAAATCACGTTAAAATCATGTCTGGTAAATGTCCTTAAACTTTAGCCAAGAGGGGAGGGACCTGGATTTGGGATTTTAAAGACTTTTTCTAGAATCAGGTGAATTCCGTCCAGTTCTCACACCGTCACTGTCTGACTCAGTTTCTCCTTTTTACCCACAATCTTCTGGGATAAAACAGACCTTTCGCTCCCACACGGCTGAGCTGACCTTTCTGGCTAATGAGAACCTGCAAGCTTGGCGTGCTAACATCTCTGTGACCTCTGACCTCTGTCACATGGCAGTGATTAAACAAGGCAGGGAGAAACAGAGTTGGGAGGGAAGTCGATGCTTTTGTGTGTTTGTCTATTATTCTATCTGATAAAACCAGGAGTCCTCTCACCTGTATCATCAAATTCTCAAATTTCAGTCGTGTTGAAGGAGGCTGCAGCTGATGAAATGTATCTGACTCCTGATGCCCCTGAACATGTTTGATGAAGCGGTATGTTTAAGAATTTATGCATTAAGACATTTTACACAAAAAACATGATCCTAGTTGCACCAAAGGAGAAAAACGGCACCTTCCAAAAATAACCTTTTTAGCCATGTGACTCGGCTCTGAGGATGGAAATGTTGGTCTATTAGATATTTTACTATTTGATGGATTGCAGTTAAAAATTGTGCAGACATGCATGACCCCTAGAGGATCCCAAAAATGTCCTTTGATCCTCTAACTTTTAATATAGCGCCAGCAGCAAATTAAGTTTCCTCTTGTCTGACACTTCAGTTCATTTATCCATCTATCCATTTCCTTTTGCTTATCCGGAGCCGCGTCACGTGGCCTAGATGAGATATCTGGGTCTCCTACCAGTTGGTCGTGCCCAGAAAACCTCCAGAGGAAGGAGTCTAGGAAGCATCTTGATCAGATGCCCGAACCACCTCAGCTGCTCTATTTGTTGCAAAGGAAGCAAATTGTACATAGTGGCCAAACGGTGGAATTACAATTTTTGGGTCCATCAGGTGATACAATGGGGCTCAATAAGACTTTTCCCCATAGACTTAAATTGGGAAAGAGACGTCTTTAACTTAGTGGATCATTTTTTTAGGTATATTAACTTCCCATTACGAACACTTAAATAGCCTTTATCTAAATCATTAGGACCTAAAATGCTCTAATAGCCGAATCCAGAGTTATTTTCCTTCCTCTGTTCATATGAATGAGAACGAGGCTGGACTGAGGGCTGGGAGGCAGCGTGGCTCTACCCATAATGGGTACTATCATAAGGTTTTGGTTACTCTGTCATGCACTGTACCTGGATTAGTAAATTTTTTGAACAGGCCCTTCTTTTTTTTAAATTAACCCCAAAGATCCAAAAAGATCTAAACTAACAATGCAGTGCTACAAGTTAAAATTGGGACTTTACATTTGATTAGTGGTGGTTAGTTAAGATGCTAATATTAAAACAACTGCATACTGGAAATGAGCGCAAAGTCCAGTTTAGTTAAAAATGTTCCCAACTCTGACCTTGTGTCCTGAAATGACCACCATACCATAAATCTTTATCATTTTCTCTGACGCCACCCACAGGACAATTTCTATTTCTTCTAATAATAGAAAAGTTGTTGCCCCATTTTCAATCATCCATCTATTTTTTTTTTGTTCACTAACATCAGAGCTTCGGCATATTTAATCAGCAGCAGGAACCCCGAGCAGTAACACAGTAATACCTCATCAAACCCGAAAATCACACAAAATGAAACCTCCAAAGTGTTCACCCGATGATGTGATGCAGGCTGCGGGCTGAACAATGTGTGTGCAGATACACACATGCTGCGCCCACTCTCAGATTGTGTCACTGCCTGAAGCAGCCAGCGGAGTGATTCAGCTGCCAGATCACATGCAACACGAGATGATTCTCTCCGCTGAGGGTTTCATGTTAATAATGCACAACAGACGCAATCGTCTAATCAGACATGCAGAGCGGCTCGCAGGCTTCCTGCAGAGCGCTGGGCCTGGATCTGTGTCTGTTTGTTTGTTTTTCTTGAGAGAGAGAGCTGAGGAGGAGGTTAGGTCAGAAGAAAGTGAGCGAACAAACAAGATGAGTGAGAGCAAAGTTCTTTTACCCAAGTTACCCAAACCCGATACAGTAAAGATCACACCATTTACAAGCTACTGTAAGTATCATTTTCTAACCTGTAGTTACACTGCTCACTTACATGTCTAAGGAATTCATTTTAACCATACATTTTTGTATTTTTCTGAAAGTAATATAAAAAAAAGCAATCAAACATGGCTCCCTCTACTCAAGCAGCCCTGTCCCAAAAATGACCTTATGATACAACAAAAGTCTGAGGGAAACATATTTTGTCCTGGATTATGTTTGCTTTTAACGTTTCACAAATTAGTTTCAAATGAGTCGGTGGAAGTAATATTTTCATCAATATTGCTGCTGCTCTGTTTCACAGTCAACTGATTACTGCTATAAAAAACGCTCATTTTCAGAGCTGCAAACGTCCTTTTGAACAGTTTAAAAGTCACTACGGCTTTTTTAAAAACATGAAACACATTTTTGATTTCAGAAAGGCCATGACAACATTGTCCTTCGTATTAAATAACAGAAGTCTGTCTACTAATTCTGCATCTCTTGTCTTGTCTGATCAGGAGACAACACTACAAGAGCCAAACATTAGGGAATATATATGTTTATTTTCTTGTTTGTTCAGGGTTAACATTCACCAAACACAACTCTGATGAGGTCTCATAGTGCAGGGATAAGACTCATGGGAACTGTAGTTGCTTAATGCTGACAAAATAACCACAGTTATATCTTTGTCAAAATGTACAAAAAGATACTTAATGATTTCCGAATGAGGACAGATGTCTAAGCTAGCTCGCTAACAGAAGCTAACAGGAAGTTGGGCATTCATTCTCTTTAAAAGAGAAAATTGTGACTTTTGTTTACAAACACACTGGTTGCCCTTTGATTGGTCAGTCTCAGTGAAGCTAAACAAACAATCAGCAGACTGCTAATACACCCAAAGATGCTGCTGTGGCTTCTGTAGGAAAACACACACACCCACACACCTACACACACACACATTGCCCTTTAAATCAAGGCTGAGTAAGATTACAAAGATTACACAGGATTATTTAGGATTTACACTACGAAGTATTCAAACCCTGCTGACCCCTCTGTACAGTAAAACACACACACTCACACACACATACACACACACACACACACACACACACACACACACACACACACACACACACACACACACACACACACACACACCTTTAACGGAACCTGTATGGAATGAAATCCATAAATTACACGTTTTGGGTTTGTTTTGCCTTTTTTTCTGCTTCCAGCTTCTCAAACCAGAGGATTTACTTCTTTTATTCTGTTTTCAGTAAAACTAAAGTTAGTCGGTCAAAACGGGACCGGGGGCTTCTGGGAAGTTATGATGAAAATAAATATTTTAAAGACTAAACAGTTGATAAATAGTTGCAGCCGTAGTGTGGAGAGACGTGTCTCTGCTGAGCTACCATCTGCTTCTTTTCACCTTTTTTTTTCCTCTCACATGATCCCTAACTGGCTTCCCACTTTGACATGAAAGACACAAAAAGGCTTAAAGCTTCACTGAACTGGGATCTGTGGTGAATAGCAAATGGTTTTGCCCATGTGCCATCTGTGCAGTAGAAAGAAGTCTGGTCCTGTTCTGACCTGGGTGGAAAAACTTTATATTCAATACTATTTCCATAACTTTTTTTAGGGTCTTTTAAAACGTATTAGATAGATTCAGGAAACATGAATGCCCTCTATTTTCTAGAATATATGGTTTCACTAATTTAGAGCTGGAAGCTGCCCAGTACACCCAGTTGTTGTTGGCCACTAGAGCATCTGGGATGTAGAGCCTTGCTCAAAGGCAACAGTTTGTTTTGGAAATATTCTCGAACAAAAGCTCTAAGTAGTGAAACTGTTCACCGCACACAAACAGAGCATGAAACCACAGAAATATTAGAAAAAGGTTGAGCAGGAGAAAGCTTTCCATTTCTCTCTGACAGAGTGAGTCTCTTCCTCTTCTCATTAGGAAGAGATCAGACTTCTCGAGGAGTCTGATCTGATTGGTTCACACGGGATCTCGGTCAGCAGCGAGCCCGCAACGTTAATCCTACGCCTGCATGCAATGTTTCCCAGCAGACACCACAGCTCTGTGAACCCCCAGAGTCAGTATCATCATCATCATCATCATCATCATCATCATCATCATCATCATCATCATCGCCCTCTGGAGGCTTCGACACATTCTTTCATTTTCTAAGAGTTCTAAGTAGTCACATTCAAGTCTTTTTCATTGTCTGAAAACCAGCAGAGGTCAAGAGGACAGGAAGTAAAAAGAATGTTCTGTGTCTGAAGTTTGTCTGGATTTTGTCCGATGCTCAACGAAAGCAACAGAATTCACAACACAGCGAGGTTTCCTGCAGTCAAAGGGCAGAAAAAGTGCATAACCTTTGGTAAGCAGAAAACTGTCAACATGTTGTTGCCTTTCGAGGGGACATTCTGGCCTGGATTTTATTTTCATAGTTTTGTCCGTCCTTCTGTCTGTCAATAGTAATAAATATACTTACTAGCCAGTGGCGGCTGGTCCATAGAGGGCGCTAGGGCGCCGCCCCCCCTTGAGCTACAAATAATACAAAATAAAATAAATAATAATAATAATAAACTATACAAATTGACAATATTTGTGTTTTTGAAACATGGAATCACCCAGTAATATGTGTAAAATATGATATCTGCGGTAAATATATGCTTTTCCTGCACGTCCTCTCTGCCTGTCTGCAGCTCCTCTCTGCATGTGCACGTCTCAGGGGCGCTGGAAAAACTGCCCCAAAGAGGCGGGTCTATAAAGCAGTTTAGCCAATGATGCTTTAATGCTATAAATGAGTGACATACAATTTAGCCAATCAGCGTCCTCAAATAGATTCAGTTTGGGGCAGATTTAATTCTGCCCCAAGCTGCGCGTTCTCGTCAGGACTAGTCTCTACAGGCGAGAGCACTGCTCCTCCAAGACCCGTTTGAGAGGAGAACTGAGAGGAGAAACTACTGAAAGAGCTGATCCCAGATCAGCCTGACCTCACAATCAGACAGCAGACTAGCAGGAAAGAGAAGCAGTACATGAAGCTTCTCTACTAGCTGTACACCAGACAGGTTTGACTAGCTGGATGACGTCATGATAATAACTTATTTAGCTTTTTAAAACAACGGGGACAGATCCAGCATGGACAGTTAGGGAGTGAGGGACATGAAGCACCTGTCTGAGAAATGGATATATAGTTATATATATATATATATATATATATATATATATATATATATATATATATATATATATATATATATATATATATATGTGTGTGTGTGTGTGTGTGTGTGTGTGTTTTATATTATAGTGAATATTATTATATGATATATATTATTATATTATACAGAATATTATATGATATATATATTATTATATTATACTGAATATTATTATATGATATATATATTATATTATACTGAATTCCCTGTGAGGGTGACTAAAATAAGATGACGTGTTTGTCAAAGTGTTATTTACTGCTTTTTTCGTGTTGGAATGAATGTTAAATATTTAACTGCAAAGTAGTAATGCGTGTTTGATACCTTAATTTGTTTGCATTAAATCATTCTGGGATGTTTGCTGAAATTGATTGGATGTGGCACAGCCCTACCAAGAACATTTTCCACCAGCCGCCACTGTTACTAGCTGAGATCTGGGCACAATGTGACATCACTAAAAAGAAGTCTGACGGGGCAAGAAGCAGGTCCTTCAGGACCTTCGGCTCAATCAGAGGACATCCATACCATAATAACCCTACTTTTGGGGCAATACAATTCAGATGCCGGCTGGCATTGCACCAGTTGGCTCACATTACCGCAGTTTCACAAGCGCGTCAGAGAACTTTGGTGGCCTTGAGGTAATGCGACAGGCTTTCTCTAGAGCCAGTAGGTTCTGCTTTCTGTGTAGGTACAAAAGACTCATTTTAAGATAACAAAAACACAACAATTCTTTGTTTAAGGTGAATAATACACTAATGAAAACAGAGATATGGATATTATCTGCAATTTCTGCTAATAGATCCCCCAAAACACTACACACTGGACCTTGAAGCCAATATCCCACAAACTGGACTGTTTTTGCCGAACTCTGACCAAACAACCAAACTCAGCTGTTGTCTTCTTGATCAATAATTTTGGAGCTGTTAAAAAGTTGGAAATCGGCAACGGCCAATAAAATTGCAAGTAGGGCATCTATAATAAAACAAGTGGATAGAAACACACCTAGTGACTGTCAGTTGGTCCGGAGCAGCTCAGCTCAATGAATGAACTAATGATAGAACTATGAATAGAACCCAGAGGAACGTAAGCACCTTTTCATGTTTGTTTACCAGCCTGCTGTCGAGGGATTCCTGTCTTTGAAGGGCCAAAGTTCACGAAGGCTCTTCGTGAGAGTACAGAGGCTCTGTGTTCCCTCCTCCCACTGTCGTCTTAAAATGCACCGCCGAAGTAGGTCAGGTAATGTCGGGTGATGGAAACTCCCGCGGCGCCGCCTGAGTGATAAACCCAGGTGGCTCTCGCTGAGGCACGTCACCTCTGGACTCCTCCCCGCCGTTGGTTTCCAACGAAATGAGAACATTCGGCTGTGATGTTGCTGCCAGAAAAAGCACATGAAACAAACACAGCCGCATGGCTCGCGTCTCTTATCTGCCGGAGCTGGGAGCGCTTCCTTTGGTCGCCCAGGGAGGAAAAGGAGGCCAGGAAAATCGGAGAGCAGAGACAGTTGCATGAACTGCCGTCTCCTCGTGACTCTGAGGGCACTTCCTTTTCCTTCAAAAGTTTATTATTTGGATTTCCTGAACCAAAACCACCTATTAACAAATACATTTTTCCTATTTTGAATGACTTATTTCGTCTGGTTGACGAAGGGTCAGCTTTGAGTATTCCTCAAATCCTGTCGTACATGTGGTCAGTCACACGCAGTGACCTCTGGCCCTTTGAGATCCAGCAGACGGTACCTGCAGCCTCGCAAATCAGCTTTAGTCCTCAGTCTGCCAACATTGTAATAAGCCCTCTGATTGTCAGACCTGATCGTCTCTCGTCTCAGCCGATCGCAGCCTGGCCTCTAAATCCAAAGCCTGATATTAAAATGTACTTATTTGATCGCACAGAGGTGCAAAGTTTTAGCTTTTGTTTTACATACTAAAAGACCTTGTAGTCTAGTTTTTGGCTGTGAAATTCTAGTACATAGCTCGCCCTGATGGTTGGTCGGTTCACAAACATGTCCCCAACCTTTGATGGCCACAGTTTTCACCATGTAAGGCTGGAATTTGCCATGGAAGTCATGTGTTTATGAGGTTGGATGTGTGAATGCGTGAACATGCATGTTTGTGCGTGGTTGCAGCTATTGCGAGTTCTTGCTTGTTTTTTGACTTTTCCCATTAGCCTTAGTTGTAAAAGTTAGCATACTAACAACCCTTAGATGGTCAACATGGTAAACATTATAGCTGCTGCGCACCAGCATGTTAGCATTGCCATAGTGAGCATGTTAGCATGTTGACTTTAGCATTTAGCTCAAATTCCAGCCTCACAGAACCACCAGCATAGCTTGTTGTCTCCTAGCTGTTTTATTGTCGTCTC
The DNA here is from genome assembly GCA_032191485.1 of Leptoclinus maculatus. NCBI lineage: Eukaryota > Metazoa > Chordata > Actinopteri > Perciformes > Stichaeidae > Leptoclinus > Leptoclinus maculatus. The sequence continues at coordinate 24,035,759 of JAVDOI010000009.1, forward strand.
TTGTCTAATTTTCTGTGGCATTGTAGATTGATTTAGGCCATACATCTGTTACTTTTATCCTTAGAAGAACTGGTTATATTAGCTCACATTATTGGCCGAGACATAATTGAAGGCTGCTTATCAGTGCAAACAGGTGAAGCATTTTGGGCAGCGGATCAAAGAGGTTGCTCTGTGTGATTCTGCAGATGAATGCAGGTTGTTAAATCAAACTTTTTTATGAAATTTTTAATTTGTCCCATCAACCACATTAAGACATTTACACACAGAATTTCTTTCTGCAATTAATTATCACGTTATATATATTATCTTCAACTATTTTTTTTGTCATTAATAGGCTACTTCCATAAAGAACGTAAATTTTTCTGAGCTTTCAAACCGCGACTGAAGGCACCAGCCAATCACGTTGATCGGAGCAGGTTTAATTGCGCCTATATTGATGAAACAACGCCACGGAGGCGCCGTAGTCTGAACCAAGATGGCAAACTACATTATTCCTTTCAACCTTGACAAAGGCATCTCAGACCAAATCCACTCTGTCTGTTCTTACCTTTCACAATAAAAGCCCTAGACCTATAATTTTTGCATTCGAGTATTTTGTGTCGTTAATAAAGCCCGCAGTATTTAAAGGCCTTTATTCTTTTTTATTTGGTGATGAAAATGTGCTGTTATAGTATACTTTTGATTTGTTTTCATTTCGTCACAGTTTTTGTTTGTAATAAGGTCCAAAACAGACAGTGAGACGTCCTGGTTTCTATTTTAAAACCACTCCCTACTTCGTCCTGACAGGACTTGAAGGCGATGAGATCGGTCCTACCTGATAAGTGAACGTGTAATGCGATACCTTGTGAACGTTTCTGTTCTTTATGCTGATGCAGGTTTTCTTTTTGTTGTTGAAATGAACAGACGCCAGTCTCCGGGGATCGAGGAGTCCGGGACGCGAGCCAGCAGCAATGGCTAACAGTGAAGCAGCCATTTGTTTCTCATTTTGGCCTCGCGGAGCAGCTTCAATGACCGCGGCTCTCTTTTCTCCGGTTACACAGCTCCGTCCTGTTTTTGTTTCGTGCCAGAAAGATGAATGCTTTAAGCTCTAACACACAAAAACTCAAAACCCAGGAGTTAACCGTTCCTCAAGAGTGGGGAGAAGCAGGGGGAGGGAGGTACTGAGATTTGGATGATTTGGGAGGTCTGTCAGATTGACTGAAAGCTTACGGTTTACGGCTGAAGCCTTTCCAGCCCGTCTCAGATGTGCCAAGTGTAATTCTTGGACTTGGATCTGCAAAGATTTATTAAAGAAAAAAGGGAAAAAAGAAGAATCTGATTTCTGCATCGACTGTTCCTTTTGGTTGCTGGCAGGCAGGACGTGAGATTTTTTCCTGCATCGCTGGGATGCTCTCCAATCTCCAGTCTTTGGCGACGGTTAAACCTCATCTAAATGTGAATGTGTACTGATCCCCGAGCAGGCTAATGAGGACAACACATCAGAACTGTTAGACAGCAGGTCAGTCAGGACTACAGTCTTCAGTTTCGCATTCGCTGGGGAGATTTTTTTTTAAACCATGCAGGTGTGAAATGAACCATCAGTCAAAAGAGAGGCCTGCGAGAAATGTAACGTCAGACAGAAATGATCCCGCTGTGACAGGAGACGGTATGGAGTGTGAGCTGTGGTGACAGGGTTCATTCTTATCAGAGCGACATTACTTTTACTTTCACTGAAGAAGAAGTTTGAAAACTTTTGAATTCAAATAATACATCGTTTTGAAGAACTCAAGTGCAAAGCTGATGAGACAACGTATTGGCATGAACACAAGTCGACCCCAACTTCTCTGTTAAGGAGTTAGCACGCCGCCACAGAGAGGCTCGAGAACTGTGATCAATGTTGGTTTGGGTTACTTGCATTTAAACCTACAAGCTTCTGATTCCGGTGGAGATCGTTAAGAGTGGAGACAACATGAAGCAAGTTAAAGGAAATTGGACGCATTTCTAGACGGCTCCAAACATGTTGGCAGTTAGCTTGCAGCTAGCGGTGCTAACAGTGCAAACAGAGATAACAGTGCTGACAGAGCTAACAGTGTTAACCGGAGGGGGAACTGGAGCGGCGGCCATGAGTTATCCAGTGCGGGGCACACTTTAATACGCTAACCTGCACCAAAAGGCACGGGCGGCCGGCCCGGCTATAACAAAGCACAAAGAAGCTCGGATTACAACACACAGAGGGCTAATGACTTCATTCTCTGCTCAGGCAGACGTTACTTCTCTATATCTTTACATAGCAAACAGTTGTTTGCAGCTATATTAATGCTCTGAATATCGTTTTAAGAACCTTTAAGAAACTAAACACAGTGTACTGTGGGGAATATAATACAAGCATGATATGGCCTGATCCCTCATCTAATGATGTGGTGGCACAATATAAATCAAAACCTACGCTGTAGGTATCTATAGTAGTACTCCAGTTCATCAAGCAGAAATCGGCTTTAGTCCAAAGAGAAAATAGTCCTCATCCGTGGGACCTTTTCTCTTGAAAAAGTGAAACATGGAATATTTAATTGTACTGTGTAGCTGGTATGAGAGTTTTCTCTGGCTGTCAGCTTTCCTTTGGTCTTTCTGAGCTCCTCATTCTGATATTCTGTAATCGGCCGGTCTTGGCTGCTGAACAGACTTGACTTAGTCATCAGTGTGTGTTATTGCAGCAAAGTGGTAGAAACATCAGGAGATGATTTTGACTCGTTTTCACTCAGGAATTTATCTCCTCTGTTGCAGCGAAACATCCAAAACTCCAAAAACTGGGCCACCTAAACACTTTTATAGGCTGATTAATTTTACCAGACAAAGAAACGTATTAGCCTGGCAACATTGGGGCTACAAATAGGACACACTGCAGGCTCTCTGTGTAATTGAAAGAGTACCGGTGTGACGATATAAATGTCCAGTCCTCAAATATAACAGACCCCCAACTAAAGAGACAGATATTTCTTTACAGGAGTTGATGGAGACTAAACCAGAGGTAAAAGAAGAGTGACTGGACATATTTTCTGTCCTCTAGTGGCCAATAATTATTACATACTACAACATTTGAATCCTTCATCCACCACTGCTGAATGTCCTGAATGTCTTCAGACCTGAATCAAAGGGATTTGGCTCAGAAGAGTCACTGTTACCTGTTCAGCCACCGTCCCTTCGAAGGCTCTTTGATGAAAGAGAAGATTAACGGAGATGACGACTGAAGAACTTCTGAGAAGGCCTGACAATCGCACGCTGAGCTTTAGAAAAAACGCATGAAATGCAGGTTTTGCCAATCCAAACCACGTTTGGAGGTGATTTGAAATGCGATTCAAATCAAATTTCTACAGATGCGTTACCAGCGTAGCTACGTAGTTACCTACATCGGTACCACAGCAACACATGCATGTCTGGACACTCAAATGCAATCTAATCACTTGCAGTCTTTTATTTGAGATTTGAGAAACCAATCGGATTTGCCTGCAATCTGAACGAAGCCTTTGAGAACGTGTGTGTGTGTGTGTGTGTGTGTGTGTGTTCAGGTCTCAGCTTTCGAAGAAAACTTCGGTCCACATCTTCTGGTTGTTATAAGACACTGAAACCACTTATTCATCAGGGTTGACTTGAATAACAGAGGAAGAACCGCCAACTGCGCCACACATCTGACTTCAATCCGGAGCGCCGCAGCGTCTTATCGAAGAAGCCAGCGCTGGGTTCAAAGTGATGTCTTCCAAAGGAAAAAAAATTAAAAATAAACCACGACCATCCGCTCCTCTCCCAGAGCAACATGAGGTTCAAATGTAAACCACAGGCCTCTCTGTGATGGAGGAGGACAGTCATGTGTCCTCCCTCCCTCATTCTCCCTGGCTATTTTTATCCAACGCTCTCTGATCCATTATGTATTCTTCAGGTGCAGCGCCCCCCTTTTTTATTCTCATCTACCCACCAACAGAGACAGAGAGAATGAAATTATGGCTCTCTGGCAGTAATTGTATAAAAGGCTCCCCTGGTCATCGCTGGAGGACACTGCAGAGAGGAGGAGGAGGAGAAAAGAGGAGGTGGAAGTAAGTGAGGGATATCAACATGAGCAGGGAGAGAGAAAAAGACACTTAACAGTAAAGCGAGAGAGTAAAGTAAGGCCGAGTTATACCAGAAAAGAAGTCGTTCGTTCAACGTGTTGTCCAATTGAGCACATTTGTAGTGTTGCACTCAGTTTTTCACATGAAAAGTGACAGAAATGATCATGAATTATTGCTTCTGCAAAGCCGACCGAATCACGCCGTGAAGTGGTTCTAAATGTCAGATAGCTGCATTCAAAAAATCCGACATCGGTAAAGTCGAAGCTGTTTTATCGTCCGACGAGACCGGACCGCCTCCATAAAAAGGTCAGAAAGAGAGAGAAAATAAATTAAAAGGGACGTACAAAACAAACAAAAGACAGAATCATTAAGACATTTCCTCCAGATCCTGTATTAAATCTCATTGATTTAAACATAAGAAATAGGAAGACTGAAGAAACGGGACGTAAATGTTGCTTTTTAAAGTGGAAGTTAGTCGGCTGTCGGCCTTTTCGGTCGTTTAAGATCTTTACATTACTTCCTACTTTGCACATGTCGATGTGATTTAAGCCGTTTGAACAAATGAGCAATGTTGTCATTTCTTTCTGAAGAGGAAAGTCATTTTGCGGCAACAAAAGCAAACAGAGAATTCAATTAATTTATTTTGTTTTTGTCTTCCCACAAAAAGTAACATCAAACCAGTTTCCTTTAAGGAATAATAACATTAACCAATCAAATTGCTAAAAATAGGTATTATTTCCGAAATGCCATCCTCCACATTTTTGTCAGGAGAAGATAAAAGCAGAGAGAAAAAGGTACTTTTTTTTAGCATTTGTGTGAAAATGAGCTGACGGAGAGACACTGAACTTAATATGTAATTATTAGTGTAATTAGAAAATGTCTGACTTTAGTGCCCTCTAGTGGTAGAATATATAAAGACACTGCAGCAGACAGAGATTAGCATTGTAATCGTTGAATTTTTCTACAAACAAAAAGGATAATCTGTAGGAAACATTTGAAATCACATACATTTTACACATACAGTCATACGTATGTAATATTGACAGAACTACAACAACTAAATTCAAAACACGCGGCATCGTTTGTGCAGAATCTGTTCGCACAGTCGAAGTTGCGGATGGACAAAATAACAGAAATATCTGATGCTGAAGTGCAAACTAATGCAACACCTCTGCAACAGATATTCAGCTCATGATGTTCAGCTTCTGTTGAGAGCGTGCAGGCTGAAATGTTTGTTGTTGATTCGTCCATTTATTTCAGTTTGTTCAGTTCCACCTTCTTCAATGAGCCTGAAACAGAGAGCTGTTGCGTGGTTTACCGCCTCGCTGTGGTTCATCTGTCTGACAGAAGACACCACACACACCTCGAGCTGCGGCTCTCCACCAATCACAGCGCGGGTGTCTTTTCCATGACGACGGGTTACCGAGCAGAATCTCCTCACCTGCTGCCTCCAGACGCAGAAAACCCAGAGGAGCTGCTGTCTGCTGGGAGGAGGAGGAGGAGGAGGAGGAGGAGGACACACGACGAAGATGACGTCTGAAAACATGCACAGTGTTTACAGCTTGTTGATCTGCAGATCTGTGTGTGTGTGTGTGTGTGTGTGTGTGTTTACTTTGTCCAACACTAACAATCCTCCTGCTGAGATGAACAGGACTGATGTCACTAAAAAAAAAGAAAGAAAAAGGCATTTAAGTGCCTAATTATTAATAAATACTTGATGTTACTGATGATTGTGTTACTTTCTGGGAACAGATGGTGATGATAGTTTGTTTATTTTGCTAATAGTAAGATAAGAAACATTTTCATAAATCCCCAAATTGAACTTGTCACGCAGCAGTTGCAGCACGAAGGGGGAAAGAGTGTTAATTTAAAAAAACTATAAACAAGAAAGATTATCAATAAGTAGCAAAAACGAAATGCACAATGCCAGAAATAAACAGGTAACAGTACGTTGCATTCAAAATATACACATACCAAAAAATAAACAGTTAATGGGGAGGATGATAAAATAAAAAATGGTTAAAGAAATACTTCAATAATGTTTAAAATTAAGATGCATCATCTAAAGGATCTGTGTTCAAACACTGCTAGGTGAGGGCTGTAGCGAACAGTCAATTCTTCTTTTGATAAAAACTAGTATTTTTTACTCTGTGCTGTGTGTACTTATTTACAATATCAGTCAGTGAAGTTGGGCCGAGATGTTCTTCTTCTCCTGTTGTTGTTCTCCTGAACAGAGCCTCCACCCTGCTCATTACCGACCGCTGGCAGGCCGCTCGCTGGAGGTCATGTGGACCGTCTGAACTGCACTTATCATCACTGTGGTAATGCTGAGGCGCGTTGTTCCCCCGCTAAACACACAACTACACACACATAAACACACACACACACACACGCTGTCACCACACTGACTGGACTGCAGCTCCCACAGTAAATCTGATTCCACGACAACAACAGGCAGGAAAAATGTTTCATTCAGCCAGGATTTCTAATGCACGAACGTCACGGTTTCAAGTTGCAAGTGTTTATTTATCACATGCACAACAACAACAGAGGAGCTTTTGTTCTCCCTCCAACAATGACAGTACAAATATGTATAAAACGAGAAAAAAAACACAAAAGAATCATAACACATAAAAACACAAAATAGTACACATAAAATAGAAGAACAACAGTAAAGGATAAATTAAGGATAATCGATCACATGACGTAGCGATCACATGACGTAGCGATCCACATGACGTAGCGATCACATGACGTAGCGATCACATGATGTAGCGATCACATGACGTAGCGATCACATGACGTAGCGACCACATGACGTAGCGATCACATGATGCAGCGATCACATGACGTAGCGATCACATGACGTAGCGATCACATGACGTAGCGATCACATGACGTAGCGATCACATGACGTAGCAATCCACATGACGTAGCGATCACATGACGTAGCGATCCACATGACGTAGCGATCCACATGACGTAGCGATCACATGACGTAGCGATCACATGACGTAGCGATCACATGATGCAGCGATCACAAGGGCGTAGGTTTGGTCTCAGCATTGGTAGGGACACTGCCAATTCTTAATTCTGCAGCACTTAATAGGTTATAAATAAAGTGCTTTCCTCCTTTATGCAATTATTAGTAGTGCTGGGCAATGATTACAATTTTTAATCGCGATTAATCGCATTGTTATGGCAACGTTCAATAATGAATTCAAAAGTAGTGTATTGCGCACTGTTATTTTAAAAGTACTGCTATATGAACAGCAATAATATTTGGTTTGCAAACACTTTAAACAAATCAGGTTATTTTTAACAGCAGTATTCCCTTTACACAGTAGCGATCATATCTCTTCACTATCTGTGCTCAGTGTGCTGACTGTATGTGAAACATTCCACTGCTGTGAACATGAATAAAATGTTTCAGCTAAATGTCTGTCTTCATGACAGTCAGAGCATGTGAATGCAGCTCTACTGTTCATCAATATAATGCTGTAACTCCGAGGTGATGATGGTTACCCAGCGATCACAGAATAAAGACACTTGACGCACAATTTAGGTGTATTTTCCCTTTAACTCACGAGATGCAGGTAGCATGTTTTATACTTAATGTGAATATAATTCATACTTTGTTGGCATCTTATTCTGAAACATATATTAAAAATATAAAGGTAAAATGTATTAAAGGCAGTTTCTTCAATCCCTGCACTGAAGTGATACCAAACAGACTGCCATATCAAATCTTCCTCACTATTTTTCATTCAATTTGAGTATATAAGAGAATAATATGGTTACGGAGACAACACATCCTGCAGACAAACTCCTCCGTCCAATAACCTGCACACAGCTGACAGCGGAATGGAGACGGTGACCCTGAGGGACTGCAAAGTCAGAGACGGAGACACTGGAGAAACTCTGTCAACTAACACACAGCCAATCATAATATAGATGATTTATTGACGCATACTGTTTGTAACCAAAACTAAAATCAAACCATTAGCTTCTGGAGACTGCAGCGTTTGTTTCATCCACTAATATGAAAAGTTTAAGACGACATTTTGTTCTTTTATTCTTTATTTTCACCCCCAAACATTTTTGTTAAAACTGATTTTTCTCCAGATTTTATGCCCCCATTCTATGCCCCCATACAAACACTGAACACATGAATGTTCAGTGTTTGCACAGCTGATGAACATATGCATGTAATGAATCATTCGTCGCTGCAGTGAAACCGTGGGTGGTTCTGTGATATATAAATGCTGCTGTAATCAAATGATTCACGGTTTACGTGTACGTACATTACTGATCAACACACTGCGGCGAGGTATCAAAGACCAACAGACATTTTTCACCGACTGTAAACAAACGCGACCGCGAAACAAACGGTCCCAGATGTCTGCGGGGAGTCAGTCATCATCGGGCTGCGTGTCACGGAACATGGAGAACGAACACTTTGTGACTTTTGCACTTCACCATGTGGGTTTTCAATATTTCAAAAGGGTCGATTTACCGAAACCGTCAAAAAAACATACTGTATTTTCCCACTTTGTCTCAGTGGTTTGCAGCCATGTGGACAGTTTGTGTTTTATTGCTGAGGCTGTGAGATTGACACCGTTTTACTTCTGTCACCACCCGTTGATTTGATTGTGATGCACAAAGTATTTAAGAAGAAACAGAGGAATCTACAGATTCTCCACACTGAAATCTGGAGATCATTAACGTGGACATTTTTTTCTGCTGCTCAACTTTTCAAATGAAAATACAAAGATGGAAACAACCTAAATCCATTTCAATTCACTGTATGGTAACACATTAATGTTATCGTTGCAGTGTTAGCATTAGGCTCACTGTACAGGAGAAGCTGACGGGTACTTGGTTATTATTATGCATCACCAACGTCATTTAAATTCATCTGGAGTCTGGACACATTTTATGGTTGATGGTTGTCGACAGGCTGAATGACCGACGTCACCAGCTCATTACAATCCTCCAAACTAAATTCAAAAAATATGTTCATTGCCATCCAAAAATATCCAACATGACATGTTTGTGGTTATGATAGAGGAATGATTGTGGTTGAGTAAGACTACGAGTCTACAGACACACTGGCAACATGCTCACAAAGATTACGTTTACATGCAGACTAATGTTCCACTATTGTTCTAAATGTGACAAAATTCTGAATTTGATGTGGTTCATGTCAACAATATATTTCATTTGGATATTTTCCGATTAAAACATTTGAGACATGCTGATATTATTCATCGCAGGAACATTCTTTTGACATGTATACAGCGCATTTGGGTTATGCGTCTCAGTGGGGTTTTTAACAGAGTCTGCGACACAGAGCCTCTTGCCTGTTTACGGTCAGCTCTGTGCGTTGTACAGTAGTAGAAAGACACCTACTTTGAATTATTATGAAGCACTTAAATATCTACAGGTTTGTGGATATGCACACATATCACAACGCCAACTTTTTTAAGAAGGTGGTTGAAGGAATGAAAGAGGGAGGCTGCGTTCGCACGGTTGAACAGTCTGAAACTGGCTGTTAATCGAAGTATGCAGGGCTGCATGTCAACGGGAATATTAGAATATTTATTTGCATTAGTCATGTAAACAGCTTAGTGGGGATATTGTCTTTTCTGGAATAAGTCTATATTATAAGGTTGTATTAACAAAGAACAGGAAACAAAAAGCCACATGGCAGGTGTGTGTGTGTGTGTGTGTGTGTGTGTGTGTGTGTGTGTGTGTGTGTGTATGTGTGTGTGTGTGAGAGAGAGAGAGGAGATCTGCTAAAGGACTGGCGGCTGATCTGGCTTATATGCATTAGATACACCGAGCCCAGGTTTGTCTCACACTGCTGATTAACCCTCCGACAGGACAGCTGGTCTGAAGTGGTAGAATGACCAACCGACTGCCATCTCTACAGCCCTCATACTGGCTTGTTAAAGGTTACGGAAAGATAGTCACGGGTAAAAGAAAACAGCGTTGACTGTTTGTAGGAAACAAGATGCAAATAGAAAACTATGAAAATTCACTTGCAGAAATTTGAAATATTCCTAAAAACCAACATTCAGTACCTAAAGAATAAAATGGCTGAGACTACTGCAGTCTAACGATATTTATAGTAAATAGGCTCAAACCATAGAAACAGAATAGGAGTAGGACAAACATTCCCCTTCAAATCAATGAAGCAGGTGGGTCAGAGCTGCGGACATTCGTATGTGTACCGCTGACAATGCGACCGTTGTAGCGGGCTGACTTCAGTACAACCTAAACTGACCTACGGCGAGTCACACATAGTAACGTTACCCAGTGTAGAGATTTTCTGTAACCAGTGTAACTTTACAGCATGGTAGAATTAGAAAGCTAGCCAGCTGACTAGTGGCCCCACTGATGTGTGTTGTCGACATTACAGCAAACAACAATCGTCCATTTTCTTTTGTACAAGTCAAATGACCACTAAAAGAAAGATCAATATCCCTTATTCTCCTGTTCTCCAGTGTGGTCCTTTATTGGGACAGAAATAAAAGACTGATGTTGAAGACAAACATCCCTCAAAAACGTGTCGGGAGGCATTATTCTAAAATCCAAGCAGCCAAATTAGCCAATCAATGAAACTTTGGTTAAAAAAGCAATACCACCTCTGACTGAAACAACATCGTTTCATCAGTTTAAACTCAGCAAGACAGAACGGCCTTTTTATTGATTTTCATGAATAAAGAAGAAGGTCAGTCTATGAAAGCTGCTCCAGCTGTGTCCCTCTGGCTGTCTTTTCTTCTCTTTACTTCGGAAGATTCATTTTCAGAACTAAAGACCTTTTAACTCCCTTTTATCTTCTTCTGTCAGTCTGTCGCAACACATCAGGCCTGCTGAGGAAACAGATTCATCTTGACGTTTTCAGATGAGTTTTAGAGTCGAGTTGATGAAAGTGACGTTTGTCCTTGACTTCCCCGACAAATTCTGGTGTCTGCCTGCAGCCGCTGGAAATAACCAGTGTTGAAATATACTGACATACTTTCTTTAAGTACATATTTGAGGTGCTTGTATTGAGTATTTCCAATTTATGCACCTTTATACTTCTACTCTACTACATCTCAGGAGGTAAATATTGTACTTTTTACTCCACTACATTTGTCTGACAACTTTGATGAAGTGTGAAGTATTCCTTTATGTGTTGAGAAAATTCTACTTTTATATACTATTTATAAAGCTTCTGGGATCAAGTGTAAAATACAGTGTTGCGCTTCTGGCCTCATGAAAAGTTGACTTTCTAGAGATACGAGGTTCTCGCAGGACAGAGACGCCACAAACACATGATGATCTTATAGAATATGATGCATTGATGAAGATTTAACTAGACAACAGTATTTGAAGGTGTTAAAAACAAGTACAGCAGTAAAATGCAACATAAACATTAATGCAGCAGTGATATTAATCACTGCTGCATTAATTATGGTCCATTTAGAGTCAAATAGACCATAAAGCGGAGTATGATTTAGAGCGGGGTTACCTTGTGATTGATCCGCAAACCAATAGGCGACGTCACGACGACTATGTCCACTTCTTATAAACAGTCTATGACCCAGAAACATCAGATATAATATAAGTAAAGAATCTGAGTACTTTGAGTATTGACAAGCTACAAACATACAAAACAAAAAACTCTTAAAAGTCTTTTAAGTTGACAGCATTGACAGTAGTTGCGTTGCCAGCATTGCTTTGACAAGAAGCAGTTTTGGGTGTCTGTCTCCAGAGTTTGGAGGTTCAGCTGCTTTTAGTAGAGGAAGCCGATAGCTTTGGGAAACTGAAATTAACTGTGGAGGGTGTGTCTTTGTTTAAAACTGGTGATGCGTTTGAGTTACAGGCAGCTTATCCTCCCAGACAATACAGTAAAGTAATACATGCTAACGCCTATCGGGATCAGATCAGATCGCACTGTTTACACATCATCCTTGAGGGGTTTCTGTCCTAAAGAACTACACTCCTACATGTCCTGGATTGAGGCGCAAACCTCCCTCAAACCACAAAGAATAAAGAGCACACACACTGAAACAGCAGGTGAAACACAAATCCACCTGCTTGGTGATACTAAAAAGGTGACAACACATGTGTGCCACGCCCTTCGACAAGCCTGGAGGGATGAGACAGGAGAGAAAGCGAACACCTGATCCCTGACGGGGGTGTCTGCAGCCGTGACGGATTCCACGTCAACGCCTCCGCCCGCTGCTTTAACCCCTCAGCGTCTCCGCTGACACAACAGTCTGCCGGAGACTTGGACGTTTGATGAATAAGTCAGGAGCTGAGCTGTCCCTGTTTTCCACTGTGAATGTTTAATCTGTGACGTGATGGAGGACTCGTCTCAGAGCTGTTAGTGTGATTCCCAAAGCGGCAAACACCAACCTACTGAAATTACACCGAGTCATACTTGTGTCGCTGTTTGGGTTTCTTCTAGTTTGAGAGTATTCAGTCACTTATTTTAACGGTGAAACCACTGTTACATCATATTTGTGCGGCTTAACGAATACGCCGCCCCGACATGCAGAGCTAAATAAAATAGACATTTCGTCACACTCTTTTGAAAATGCTAACATTAGCATGTTGCGTTGCTATAGCGCGTAGCATTCAGAGTATTAGCAAACTTACTGGATTACATGTTATATTATATTCAAATAATCATAATAAAATAATTGATATTGTCAGTCAATGTTAACTGAACACCCGAAAACAAACACAGCAGTATAGCATCAGTAGCAGATGATTGTTTCTAAGTTTCTAAAAATGTTCTGGTTGGAACCAAAACACCAAACTGGAAGTGGAGCAGAAACCTCAGCGGGCCTTTTTATAGACGTTTACAAATGGACTCCCACACAAGCAGAGAGCTTTTACAGTCGAAATGGGAACACGGCGTTCAGTTTGAATAGTAAATGTAGGAGTGTGTGTATATATATATGTGTGTGTGTGTGTGTGTGTGTGTGTGCAGGGCCCTGTACTACGAAGTGAGTTCAACATACCCAGGGTATCTAAGCGGTCCTACGACGGCGGTTATCAACTCAGTAAATCAAACAAGACTTCTTAATCCGGTCATGAGCGCATCCACACAAAAGCTGGTTGTATTTGCAGAATATTGTCAAGTCTATCAGCAGAGCTTCATATTCTACAAACGAAGAGCAAACTATCATTTTAGACAAATACAAAGACGTTAAACACATAATTCAGGCTAAAGGTAAAACAGTTGCAGCTGCCAAATGCAGGAAGGACCGACTATAAATCTGTTGCTTGGATGTATTCTTATAGAATAGAAAAAAAATGTATTCACCTCTTGGGGAAATTATTATCGGTATGACAATTTTAGCTTTTAGCTGCAACCCCGACGGTGTGAAACAGATTTAGAAAAACCTAAATCAAAGGGAGGGAGAAGGCTTACTTTCATTCCCACATATTTAACCCGGCGTTTGTCAATACTCTTTTGTTTCATGACAAAATACCTGCAAAATTAATGAAATTCCCATCAGCCTCAGCTGTACTTTGTATTTGGCGCTAATTAGCTAACATTAGCATGCTAGTAAGCAAAGGCTGGCATACATCATGCTACAGAATTTCCCTCGAACCCCAGCTGTGCCTCAGTAGTCGTGAATGTGAGCCAGGAAGCCATCTGAGCCGTTGAGTTTTGGGATGCAGGACGGATCGCTGAGAGTTTGACACTGACGGATGATGTCTGCGCTGATAACGTCAGGCAGCGTCTAAACCCGAAGCTGTCGGAGCGGCGTGGAGAGTTTTAAAAGAAGAGATTAGCATGCTGCTGCTCTCCGAGGACTTCAAACGCCACCGTCTCCAGAGGAACATCAGTTATTGACCACGAGCTGCCATCTCTGAGTGTAAAGACAGGTTTTATTTTATCATAATAAGACCTCGCTTTTGACGACGGAGTCAGAGAGACGTTCATCTCAGTGGACTCTTTGGACAGTTTGCTGTCAGAGGTAACATTTTAAAGTCTGTTTTTTTAAGAGGCCTTCTATGTTTCACCCAGAACGCGTATGGTACCGTGAGCATGGTAAAAACTGAGCAAAATCATCCAAAGGTTAGTAAATCCACATTCATTGTTTATTTAAATTGTAATTTGGTTGATTTCCTCCATTAAAGAGTTTAAGGACTGAGGGTGTCGAATGCTGTGCAGATTATATTACTTCCTGTTTATTACTACAATACTAGACAACCTCTTTGTCTACAGTCAGGTTTATTCAACGCATCACTACAGTACATCAGTGTACAGTACTATATTTATGTTACATTACGTTGTATTCCATAGCATTGTCGGAGTTAGCCTGAGAACAATGAAAGCCATGTTGTGCATATTTAACAAACAAAGAACTTTCAACTTGTGGTCGTGATTTTGAACTCGAGCACCTTGATGCATCTTTGCAAACCCAGTTGGTTGTCTGTACATCTCTCCGATTACTTTCTTTTATTCATCCACTTCAGACATTTCTAAGATATCAAATCTTCTTTGTCTCTTTGTCTCTTTGTCTGCAGACAAAGAGACAAAAAAACAAAACAAAGAGGGATCAGCAGCAGCAGAAGTGCGTTACCTCCACGTGGATTATCTCATTTAGTTCATCCACACACACACACACACACACCTGTGGCCTCCGAGGACACAGCTGGCTGTCATCACCTACTACTTCACCCCTCCATCCTCACCACACACACATACACTTATTTCTACCCTCTCAAGACTCCCCACCAATGATCACACCCCTCCTCCTCCTCCTCCTCCTCCTCCTTCCATCCACTGTCCTTCAACAGTCCTCACGTTTGAGTTCCTCCTCTGCTGCTGCCGTCGCCATGGCTACCAGCCGGGATCCCACCCAATCGCGAGACAGATGCGCCCGAGGAGGAAAGGGGGGGGGGGGGGGGGGGGACAAGGACGAATCAGCAGTCGGTGTCTCTCTGCACTTGATGAGGTCTTTCAGAGGTCAGGAGACAAGACGGACGCCACCTGCTGACACGCTGACCTTTGACCTGTACTACCCTCTAGGCGTAGCAGCAAGGTGTTAGTTAGTCCCAGTTTAGTTTGTGTATAATGTTAGAATTCATCCAAATGTGTCTACAGTTCTCTCTGCTTACCTGTCGAGGTGTGTTTTTCTTTTTCTCAACACTCGATCAGCTGTTACTTCCAAATTGATTGACAAGTCAACGTCTAAATGATGAAGTTGAAAGTTTGTGTTTTGAGATCATGAGAGGCAGCCGTTAAAAACTAATGATTTCACAGCAGCACAGCATGCTGAGTGCTAGAATAGCACGCTATGGTGCTAAACCAACATGCAGCGTCTGCCGCAAACCTACAAATATATTAGATATTTGGCTGTGGTGAACATAATAACATCCTTCGTTGACGTCAAATGTACAAGTATTAGCCGTCCCCCTCCTCAGGCTGCAGCCGCCGCTTATCGTCTCGGGTGAGAAGACTTCTTGTAAGTCGATGTGACTCACAGAATCAAACGTTCACATTTATAGATTCTTCTGTACGACCAGCCGCAGCTGTTGATTTTCTCAGAAGGCTATAAACAGAAACAGAGTCAGTATTGACGTCTCCCGGATGTTCCCGACCGCTGAACAAACACGGATCTTGTCCAAAGAGAAGAGCGGCCACCTCGCGGCGAAATCAATGTCGTCCTCATGACAACGCCGCTGCAAAAATGGGTGTTTTTGGCGGCGCGTCCTCGACAGGCCGGCTGATTCTATCTATCGTACCTGAGCGGCTGTTTGAGTTCATTGGAGACTGCAGGAGCAACAGTCATCAGCAGGAGTCTGATTGTACAACACCTCTGATGTTTTCAGCTCTTCACTTTAGGTCTTCTTTAACGCTTCATGTACATCACCAATTACTCTATCAGTCTCTCTCCATCGCACTTTGTATCTGACTGTACTATTTTTATTATTATTCTGAAGGTACTGTTTTTAACTGTTTTGGACTGCCGGAAGATTAGCGGCCGCTAAAGCGTCAGTTAATAAACAATATTAAACAATAAACGATTCTCTGTGTCAGGTGATTACACACTAATGAAAACAAAGTTATGAATATTATATTTCATTTATACAGATGGACACACACCACACCTTTAAAAATAAACTGTCTAAAAACTAAATGTGAAACATCCGTCAGGTTTCCATCTTTCTGTTTTTCCTGGAGATTCGAGACGTTAAACATGATGAGGAGTAATCGGTGCATGGTTCACACATGACTCACAGTGTGTCACGGAGTCTTCTTATATCAGTCTGCACTGAGTTCAGTTCCCACCGTTCTCTCGTTAGCTCTGCTGAGAAATCATTAGAAGAACATTTTTCTCCGCACACGGAGCGTCCAGTAACAGAGTAATAACTGTAATAACAGCTATATTTATAGTCACGCTGATGGAGTGCAGTTGGAAAATATCCCGGCTCCTGAGAAAATATAGTATGAATCTCCATCTGTCTCATGTTCATGTTTGTGAAAAAGAAAAAGAAAGCGCTGTTATCTTGACAGCTGACCTCTGACCCGGCCTGTAGGCTGAACGCTCTTCACTTTCTCTACACAAAACAAAAACAAAATGGCAGCTGTGTCGTGTTCCCCCCCCCCCCCCGCAGAGAGCAAACGTCTCTCCCGGCCAGCAGCGTGGATCACGTCCAAACATTCACTTGATTTGGTTTTGCTGGAGATCTCTCATGAGCCTCTGCTTTTCTCTGGTGAAGCAGTAGATACATGGAAATGTGCTGGAAGCGTTTCCTTCCTAACAAAACATTTGCAAAGTCAATTATTTAAAAGATACTTTAAATCCTCCTTTGTTTTCATTCATGTTTATTAATCTTTTTCTTCTCCGTCTGTCCCACTACAATAACAAAAAAAATCCTTTTCCTCTCATGGGATTCCTGCGCTGCAATCTTAAAGACGAACTCTTCTCACTAATTGTTTTTACACTCTACACAAAATCTGTTGGCAAGACTCTGAAGTCTGTTACGTATGTTGTGTTTTTGGTCTTTGGTTGTTTCCTCAGCACAATGTGTGATGGAGTATCAAGTGACACATGTTTTTAAAACAATGTTTAACTGTTTAATACTTCTTTTATTGTCTGCAATATTATGTTAGTCATCATTTATTATTCTCAATTATCACACCCGTTGAATTGTGTCACGGTGACTACGTCCACTTCTTGTAAACAGTCATGAGTCAGACTTGAGTTACTAATTTGATGACTTTCAACTTGACTAAATCAAAAAAGACATGAAACTTGAGACTTGGTCTTTAACACCAATGACTCGCAATATCACTTGGACTTGGACTTTTTGACTCGGAAATACTGGATACATTCCCCCAAGCCCAAAGATTTAAAAAGTGTGCCACCAATCATTTAATCTCCCTTCATTTCCTGAATCAAAGTTTAAAAAAGTCAACACTTAATTCCCCAGATCTGCTTTGTTTAAACCGATCCAGCATTCAATCACGTTTTAGAAGAGAACCATTAAGAACTAAAGTTACGTTACTAAACGGCAATTTGAAAAAAAATTATACCAAAGATAATTCCATTTGCGTACAAAAACAACACGGTGATCAACAAACAACAAAGGCAAAACCTGCAGGAGGAAAATTCGGTCGGCGGAGACTCAAATGGCATTACATTTGGTGATTAGCACATTATGATTAATTTAGTACTCAAAACTCAAAGCTTAAGACTTGTGACTAGACTTGACAATCTTGATTTGGGACTTAAGTGCAAAGACTTTAGGACGTTGTGCCTTGAGAAACAATAACTTGTTCCCGCCTCTGTGAACTGTACAGTAGAACGTACAGCAAAACAAACAGCAGAAAGATAAAACATAATTTATCCTGATGGAAATTATTGTGAAGCGGTTGCAGCACCAAGTGGGAAGAGTGCAAATAAAACAAAATATAAATAAAAAGATAAAGGTTATCAATAAGGTTTAAAAAACAGAAATGTAAACAGAAATGTAGACAGGAAGACATAAACACAACAGTTCATTGTAATTAATAAGCAGGTGAACTGTAGTTGTAGAGTTTCACCAGGTCAGGACAGGAAGTGAATGTTAATAAATGACTTTTGAAGCACACCGCCTGACTACACGTGTCCACACATGTTCCTCTGGCCTCAGAGCGACACAGGAAGTGACGCTCCGCCTCAGTGTGCCGTCCTCGTTGTAACCCTCCTGAAGGTGAACTGCAGCTCTGCCACTTTAAACCCCCGAAGCATCAATCTCACCGATAATTGGCTCTCAGCCGGTCCAGACCTCCAGCAGAAGGCTGCAGCAGGCCATGTCGTAAACCTGCCAGCCGCTGAACGCTCCCACAACGCCGACCGATCACACTCCTCGCTTAAATCCCCCGACGTTTAAACTGGAGTTGTTTGCGCCTCGGAACGCGGCTGAGCCACTTCCTGCAGCGGCGGCGTGTCGTTCGGATTTATGAGCTTGTTTCATTTTGATGAACAGCAGGACGGCCAGAGGACGCCGCGAACCCCCTCCACCTCCACCCGTCACACCGCTCTGCTCCAGCGGCCAAAGATCAGCTTCCACCATTAACGACTGGACACGACGACCACCGTTCTCCAAACCGTTCACCGTCATTTAAGGGCCAGAAGAAGAAGAAGTAAATAAACTCTCAACACAGAGCGGTGAAAATACGTCTACAGTACTTTAAAGGAGGTAAGAGGCGCTTAACCTGGTGTACCTAAACGTTTTCTTTAACATCATTAGCAGATGCACTGAAACAGCAGCGGGATCAGGTTTCTTCAGTGTTTGCAGCTTTTCATTGCTATATCTTCATCAATCAGTTACCTTAAGGTCAGAAATAACATTAATTAACTTACATTTCTTTAGATGACGGGATTGATTTATGAATAAATAATTCAAAAACTTCCCGATGAGTGCACTAAAAATGCCCCAAATTCCACACATCATCTTCAGTTCAACAATATGTGTTCACGATGCTGCTGCACACATGCATGTGCACACATGAATGCGGCCGCCTACGTGCAGAAAATACACTGAACTCAGAGAATATTTAGCCCGGCACAACAAAGAAACATTATTTACTGTTGCAATGAGCCAGAAGACGTCCTCTTTAAAGACAATGTACAGAGCGAAACATGCGTTGAGTTCGCCCTCATGCGTTAATGGCCTCAGTAGGAATAGACAGCGTTTTGTTTATAAGACACAAATTATCCGAAATTGTTGTGCGCGAATAGATACGCACGCAGACAAGTGATTGTCAGGAATCTAAATACAGGGAAATATACATTTATACAGAAACAACATTGTATATTTTAGAGCTCCCCCTTCTCAAATGAGGCTCTCTGGGGCGATTCTCTCTCTTTCCGGGGAGCCGAGCTCCACGTTAATCCCCGTATGTTGAACCCTGTTTACACTGCTGCTTTGAAAGCCTGCTGTGAAACACCAAAACCACACCGAGCGCTGATATCGTCAAATTCTGCAAAATCCAGGATTACGATGCTTTTAAAAAGGTTTTGTCAAAAATATCTGACAACACAGTCTCACGGCAGTTCATGGAATAGTAGCAATGTATTGGTTTTGAGTACGGGGATACAAATTGTCCAGTTTTTTTTGCGTTAAGGCAGTAAAATCACCTAGTTAGGATTAGGAAAAACATCATGGTTGGGCTTAAAATAACTACGTACAGTTAAGGCAACAAAACCACAGCAAGACCTTGGGACACGTTGTACCAAACACCGGTCTCGTGGTTGAGAGTCCGCCCACCATAAGTAATATTTACAGTACTAAAATCACTGTAGTACCTTTTAAACATCCATCAATGTGAAGCAAATGCTTCTTGATGATTTAGCGTCAAGCATCTTTCCGTCTAAAGGCCTCCGCTCGGCTTTTTAACTCTCGCAAACTAAAACAAATTGAACAGATTCCCCCTGCAGCTGTTCACCTTCACTGACCGCTCGCTCATTAACAGTCTGCTCTGACCTGCTGTTCCATCATCCTCTGTGTGCAGCATCTTTCATTTTTACTGCCCCACACGTCTGCAGGGGCTGTCGATTAATCAGCGATAACAATAATGACTCCATGATTACAGCTGCTGAGCTGTCTGCCTTTCAAAAGTCAACTTTACCATATTTCTGATGGAAAAACAACGCAGTTGTGTTTTCTCTTGGATTGGATTTCTGTTGTTTTTTTTGTTTCTCTCTCTCTCTTTGGCTTTTCCATTTTATCATCTTTATCATTCAAACCTCCACCTGAACAGACACTTATAAGACACCTCTGGTCTCTCCTGGCTGTAACTTCAGGGTCTCTTTAGGTTTGATCCCAGACTGAAGCGTCCTGCAGCGTGACCCTGAACGCACCATGTCAGGATTTAAAAAAACACAAACCACCAACCTCGCACGGAAATGTGAACAGACATTTTTTTTTTCTTTCTTTGGGAATGTGACCCACATACCACCTGTTGTCACACACACACACACACACACACACACACACACACACACACACACACACACACACACACACACACACTGCTGGGTGTTAGAAGGTAATGCTAGCAGGTCGGTGTTGCGGGTTCAACAAGGCGTCCAGTCGTCCAGGCCTTTCATGTCTGCTGTCACCCTGCATCTGAACAAACACACAGCTCCATCACACACACACACACACACACACACACACACACACACACACACACACACACACACACACACACACACACACACACACACACACACACACACACACACAGCCCTTTGAAGAAATAAGGACAGGACAAAATGTCCTTACTTTAACAAACTTGAGTAGGTCGGGAGGAAGGATGGAGGGAGGAAAAGAAAGCAGAATAAAATGAGGGAACGAATCAAAGGATGGCAGAAGGTGGGAATGAAGGACTGATAAAGAAAAAGATGCATGAAAGTGGTGGGGTGGAGAAAAAAGAAAAGGTACAAGGATGGAGAAAGGAAAGGATGTAAGGATGTAGAGAGAGAGAGAAAGGGAAGTTATAGGAGGAAGAAAGGAAAGAAATAAAATGAACGAACTGATTCTGTAAGATGAGAAGTGACAGAGGTTTCTCTCCCCCTTCATTAGTCTTTTATCTGGGGGAGTAAACGTCTTGTTGCTTCACCGCATTGAAAGGAAACTGAGGGACGCGTAGAGGACGGTCACGTCTTCCTGTGAAGGACTCTTTCAAGGAAGAAAAAAAACACTTTACAAAAGCTTCCTGCGGTGAAGCTGCTCGTGTCTACTGGATGACTTCACTCCTTCGTCACCACATACACACAGCAGGCTGTTCTCCAACAGCGTTCGCAGCTATACCTGTGAAAACGAATGCGCTGTAATTCGTAGATATCACACGAAATTCAATTCATATGTAAATCCCGGAACCATGAACCATGTTGAAGTATCGGGTTAGAAAAGCTGTTTGGAAATGAAAAAATGTGATCCATTTTTAACATAATATTGATTTTAGCTGTATTGATTCTTCTAGTCCTGGTTTAACTTTCAGCAGATCTTCTGATGTGAATGCTCTGATGCAACTACAATGTAGTGATGGACTACTGACTGTATTAGTCTCCGGTTGTTTTGTGAGCTGACTGGATCCGACTGGACGTGAATGAGCCTGGGAGGTTTGACTAAATTGATTAAAATGAGCTTTAGTCAGAATAAACATGAAAGGGGCGGAAAATATATCCAATGTGAAAAACACCCAAGTCACACTGGATTTGTCCTGTGAAGCATGTCGGCATCAAACGGCGTTTTATTTTGGTGAAACATGTCAGTTGAGACATGGAGGCTGTGTAGTGCTGCCAGAAAAGCCTCCAGCAGTCGGCGAGCAGAACATTTGCATCAGGGTTTCATCAGGTGTTTCCAATTCAATCCTCAATCTGAAGGAAAAGAAATATAGACACAGACTGAAAACTCGTGGAACCCGAGAGCACCGAGCCCTCGGGGGTGATGTCATCATCGCACCCTGGGAGGACCAATCGGCTTTCTTTTTACTGTATGTATATCCGCACCTGAAACGCAGCAAGAAGAGCAGAAAAACAAGTCCCAGTGACCGAGGAGAACAAAATACAGAAGATCTCAGGATGTAAACCCCCCACCACGTCTGCACAAGTATTAGTTCTGGATCAAGATTTGCATTTAAAAACAATGATGCAAAGACAATCTCATCATTGGCAACCGCTATCTGCCCCGTCTGAAGGTCCGATTCACAGATGTTTCGCTCATGATATTAAAGCACAAACACGTCTATAACGTTTTGCAGCTGAGTGCAATTTGCCCTTTGTTTTCTTTATAATTACCTTATTTTTCATACATTTTTCTGTTGTTTTTTTCTCATCTATTTTCATAAATTACACGTAAGGGAGTTTTATTAATTCATTTTTCTTTTATATATTGCATCCTGTCATCCCCAAATAAACACGTTTAAGTAGACGTCCTTTATAAATGTGATCCGGTTACCACCAACTTCACTTGTGTGTATTAAACAGTGTGCATAACACTTGCAGTGTGTTTCTGTATGTGGTTGTGTTTACTCTATCTGCATTTCTTTGAAATGCTGCGCATGATTTGTCACATCAATGAAGATGTTTCCTTAATTTGCTGTGTGTGGAACTCTCAGGGCCACCGTACTATCCACAGTTAAACATAGCAGTTCTGTGAGGGTCCTCTGAGTTTCACTCAAATCTGTGAAGTACGTCTGATTTTACTCACAAAAACAAAAGCAGAACCTCTCTGGTGGATGTGAGGTACTCCCAGATGTTCTCCACATCACATCCATTAAATAATCTGCTGCAGTGCTTCACACGCTGATGTCATCCGACCGCTCAGCGAACAGGAAGTTGAGTGCAGCTGATTTATTTAAGATGAGAGCGTCTGAGCGCTGAAATCCATCAACTCCCATCATGAGCTCAGCTTCATTAAGTCAACGCCGTGATGTCATCTCTGCCCCAGTGTCAGCTTTCATCCAACACACACACACACACACACGCTCACACACTGGAAACAGTATTGATGTTTATTAAAATAAACCAAGTGGTGATTTGTTTGAAACTGTGATGATTTGTCTCTCAGCACTGATCATATGAATAACAGAACTTCATTTACCGAGTCGGGCAAACAAAAGGAAGGAAGTGACTGAAAAATCGACTGAAAAAACATTAAACTGCATTCAAACACCAGAGAAGATTGCGCAATTGTACGCATTGACAATGTGCATTAAAAACTTAAATCAGAGACTAGATAGTAGAAACCAAATCAAAGAACATCACTGTGGTCCAGATTGAAAAGTATCTGCTGCATTGTGATGAAATGAGCTTCACACGTTCATGTTCCCCCTCATGGTGGATTGAAACATCTTTGGTGATCTTCTGACTTTCCATCTCGCGCCATCGTCAGGTCAACCAAGAGACCGATGAATGAGTCCGGTGTTCGTGTTATAAGGAAGGCTGGTTTCATTCGTCCTATACCTACGAAGAATAATGCGCGGTAATTTGTAGAAATCCCACAAAATCATATGTTACGTAATCATGAACGAGGAAGTATTAAGTATTAAGATCGGGAGGTGCACAGGTCCAACAAACGGCAATCTTTCAAGCCAGGAGGCCGTTGTTCGTTCCCCGTGTGAAACCACAAGTCAATGTTGATTTATTCGTCACGTAATTGATGTACTCTAGGGGGCTTGGCTCGCCTCCACTCGAACTCTGGAGCAACTTATTTGCAGTCAGAGCGCTATCGACCCTTTCAATCCGAAACAAGAGCCTGCCTCCATTTAATTAACATATTCATTATTTGATTAGTTCTCACTGAAGCTGGATATTTGGTATGTTTACTGAACACTGGTTTATTAACCACATTGTTGTGTAATAAAAACTAATCGCAGCACACGCTCCTGGTGCTCCATAATGAAAAAGTAGGGAGAGTTCTGAGGCAAAATCTTCAGGCTAATATTTCTGACCAATAACTGAACACCTTGGTGTTTGTTTACAACTTTTAGACCGCTCTTGAATGTTTGCTGTGTCATCACAAACAAACCCGAGGGCAAAAACAAACGAACTGCAGATTCTAAAAAACGCCCTCAGTCATGCAGCTCAGACTGGAATCCTTTTACTCCGGCTTTACGCCTCACAGAAGGTAAAACAGGCTGGAGTTTTATAGTCTGCGCACTCTGTAAAAACTATTAACACG
Organism: Leptoclinus maculatus; assembly: GCA_032191485.1. Lineage (NCBI taxonomy): Eukaryota > Metazoa > Chordata > Actinopteri > Perciformes > Stichaeidae > Leptoclinus > Leptoclinus maculatus. The sequence goes on from JAVDOI010000009.1 coordinate 24,060,034, forward strand.
GCAGATTTACTCAACACTAAAATTACAGACATGCTCCGGTGGCGATTACAGTTCCCCCGCCTCCTCGCTGTAACACTAATCCCGTCCGAATAGGGCTCACGAGAAGGCAGAGGCGTGTCCTAACAGGGATTAGTGAGGTTGAAAAAGAAAAAGAAAAAAGAAAATCACTTCTTCTGCAGAGTAAATGAAGCTATCAGGGAGCAGGTATTAGCCGTGGGTGACGGCGTGCTGCTCCGCTGCTGTCATCGAGCCGTGGGAAGTTGCGGCGGTGGGATTGCAGACGAGTGAGTCACTACACGCAAGGCCTCTGGCTTTGTTTTGGCGGGGAGGACGGTGACTGTGCACGGAAGGTTAAGACGATTCAGATGTTAACAAGGATCAGACATTAAAACACTGCAGCAGCTGTCTGAGAAGTAGAGAGGGGGGAGCAAAGTCCCAAACGGGGAATTCTTCTGTCCTCCCGTTTACCACCAGAAAGTCTTCGAATGAGAAAACTGGAGAAAGCAACAAGTTCACTTCACTTCGAAACCTTTTATGCACGAGGCTCTAAAAATGTCCTTCAAGTGGATTCCAAATTGCAAATTTGTTGCAGTGCTCCTCTAATTTAGTCGTTGAATATTTTACTTTTTACTCCACTAAACATTGATGAATTAAACTACCGAACAGTTTGAACAAGTACAGCTGAACCAACAAGTTGATTAATCAATTAGTCAATTGAGAACAAATTAATTGACTACTTTGATGGTTGAATTAATTTTTCATGTAAAAACATTTATGGTTGCAGCTTCTCAAATGGGAAGATTTGCTGATTTTCCTTTTAATAATGTTGATATATATATATATATATATATATATATATATATTTGTAAAAATATTGAGGTTTGGATAAAACAAACATCATAAAGGTGTCATTTTGGGTAATTGCAATTCTTACTATTTTCACTTTTTTTTACAAACCAAACAATCACTCGATTAATGGAGAAAATAATCATCAGATTGATCTATAATGGACTCCAGTCACATGACTTGGACTCAAGTCAGACTCGAGTCACAAATTTGATGACGAAATCAAAAGAGACTTCAAACTTGATTAGGACTAAAAGACTCTTGACTTCTCTTTGACTCGAGCCTTCCCCCGAGCCCAAATATGATAAAGTTTGTTATTTTAAAAGTTTGCCATCAATCATTTCATTTCCTGAATCGACCAACACTTATTAACACTATTCATTCCCAGGGAGTCGACACTTAGTTTCCCAGATCCTCTTTGTTTGAACCATCCAATCGAGTTGCAGAAGAGAACCATGCAAAATCCACATCACATTACTGAGCGCCAGCTCGGAAAAAATGATATCAAAGATAATTTTGTATGCGTGCTAAAACTACGCAGTGGTCAACAAAAAAGTATTGCAGTATGCAAAACGTGCAGGTCAGAAATGGCATTACATTTGGTGAAGAGCATATTATGATATATTTAGGATTCTGAACTACTCTTACTGAAGTTCAGGATCTGAATACTTCCTCTACCACTGCTGAACTCCAACACTTTTCTTAAAACGACTGAGCAGAACAGCCGGCACCGTACAGTAGAAATGCTGTGATGGTGATCCAGATCTCTTTAGTTGGCTATAGGATTACCCACAACCCCACACTTCATCACACGTCGGCCCCTCTCTGGCCGTCAGTGAGGCTCTGAAAGCCGCAGGAGAGAGATCAGGTTGTTCCTCCTCTCGACTCTGGAGCCGATCTGACCACAGACATCATCATCACCACCCGAGTGAAGGTCACAGAGGACACACACTAGGGTGAAGTGACTCTCAGCAGCAGAGAGACGTCTCTGAGCATCAACAGAGCGCTCAAAGAAAGAAAGTTTGGCTACCAAGAAATGCCGTATACCTGACACGTGAGTGGTACGGTAAATAAAATAGAAAATAAAACATTTTACACGACGTGGAGCAGTGAAAATGTTTTGGGTTTTATGTCTCTATGTCCACGTTTTCATCACAAAATAAATACAATTTCAAGGAATGTAGAATCAGATATAGACTGATAGATGTATTTCACTATCGAGAGGGTAAAGTGAGTTTTTAAGTAAATGCATCCATCAAGTTCAAGAGGTGAAAACTTTATTTTGTTTGGTCTGATTAGCTGAAAATGTTAAACATCCAACATCAACAGCAGATGAGCCCCAGAACGAGGCGGGGCCGATGGATGGGAGGCGGGGCTAAAGAAAATGTGAACTTGCTTTGGGGGCTCATAGATACGGACGATCTCGGTATTGTCATCTGAATTGTATACTCGGGAGTTGAACTTTCTTTGCTTAATGCACCACAGAGCAATCTTCACAGGAATGAACGGGGCGTCGCCTCCGACGGTGTATCCAGTTCTCTTTGAACATCAATGGTTGCCTTTTTGATTTTTTTGCAACCAGAAGTAACACAAGATGGTGGAGTTAAGTACTAGGGACGATTTCTTTAGGCAACCAAAATGTTACATCTAACTTTCATGAAGTGAAAATACGCTGTGAAAGGGTTAAAGTTGTGGACCACTCCCAGACGGGATAACGTCGTGGTAGCGACGTGTCATCACTGTGTAGCCCCGCCCTAAAGCTCCTCTTTATGGTCTATTTGACTCTAAATGGACCATAATTTACTAAATGAACATCATGCTGTATTGAAGAAGACTTTTAATTAGAGATTGAGACCATAAACTCATGTTTACAATGTTTACTGAGGTAATAAATCAAGTGAGAAGTCATTTTCTCATAGACTTCTATACAATCGGACTTCTTTTTGTAACCAGAGGAGTCGCCCCCTGATGGCCTTTAGAGAGAAGTTTAAGGCCCTTCACTTACTGCTTCACTTTTCAGACCCGGAGGTTGCCCCTTGATCCTGACCTTTCCTGTAGCGCAACAAGAAAAGTCAATGTTCAGATTTGTAATAAAATCCCTGAACCCACTCCTGCTCCTCAGAGGAGGAACCCTTTCAATAATGACAACCTCATGGCCTTTTAGTCTGATGACCTGGTTACTGACATGAAGGTGTTTTTTTCTTATTCATAATTAACAAAATGACACTAGACAACATGTCGATCATGTTTAATCTTGTTCTGTCTAAGAGGGTTTGTTGTTACCAGCGAACAGTCAGAACGCTGACTCTTTAATATTCACGTTAAACGTCCTCTTCCTATTTTCATGTCACTGAGGAGGTTAAAGCAGAGCTGTTGCATGCTGTGTTGTTGTTGTGTAACTCCGCTGTGTCCTCTGTGGTTTGACTGTACAGGACGCAGCAGAGAGTGTGCAACACATCTCAACCACACTGTCATCTGCACAGACACAGACACAGGCCGCCGGGGCGGGAAAACCCTGCAACCGTCAAACCTGAAGCGAAGTCATCGGCTCACCTCAGAAACACTCTCACTTCTTTACTACGACTCTCACTTCCTCTGTGTGACGAGTCTGAAAGCCCTGTCCGTCACTCTGATCACAGAGATGTGAAGTTTATAAGGAAAAACTAATAAAAAATAAATAATAGTGATTATGATCTAAACTACTGAGATGATGTTACGCCCTGCAGATAAAAAACAACAACCTAGAATTACCACCTCAGTCGAGTAGCAGTTTACATCCATGTCCATCCAAAGTACTTCCTCATCTTATCCTATTAGACATTTGTGTGAAATTGTCATAATTAGCATATCAATTCTTGAGTTATGTGTAACAATGTGTTTTGCGAAGTCACAAACATTTGACAACCAAATTGTAATCACTTCATCATTGAGTCCATTTGGACTTTGTGTGCCAAATTTAAAGATATTCCCTCAAGGTGTTCCTGGGTGCTGCGTAAGGGGAGAGACGGCTCTAATGCATTTTTTTAGGTATGTCAACTTCCCAGGACGAACACTTTAATAGCCCTTATTTAATCATTAGTTCCTAAAAGTTGTAAAATGCACTAAATGCACAAGTTATTTTCCTTCCTCCGCTCATGTGAATGAAGCTGAGGCCGAGGGTTGGGAGGCGGGGTCAAAGGAAACGCTTGCTCTATGTGCCCATTGATGCGCCGCAGAGCAACTTTCATAAGAATGACCGTGGCCCCGCCTCCAACGCCGTATCCAGTTATTTTTATACGTCCCTGTTCTGCCCTCACAGAGTCCATCTTAGTGGGTGAGGACTGTCCGAAGGGCTTTGGAGTTTGTTTGTAGTTTGCTTCCACACTAGTCTGATAAGATCAAGATAAACAAAGAGCTAGTGTGTGGAAACAACAGAGAGATGAAAACAGTTTGGCTGCTGGTGACCTCTGACCTGTACACACATTTATTTTCACCCGTGAGCACTCAGAGGACACTGTTCAGCACTACACCCTGACCTCATGGTGATCTTTCCAGAAAATCCAGGCTGGTTTATGGAGGATAATGCTGAATGGTGAAGCTAATCCATCCAGCAGCAGCTCTGTCAGATCCCAGACCTCAGACCGTGTGACTGGACCAGCTGAGGATTCACAACCACAACATTAACTTTTCCCACATGGAACACTGCTGGGTCCAATTACCTGTCTAGTTTTTGTTGTTGGTGTCCAGGTTACAGCAGCAAAGTCGATACATTTTAACGGAATCCCCTCAGTATGTGGATCTGTTTGTGGAGGGAGTAAATTTGCATGTTGACTTCACTCACAGTTCAATTTTGCTGAACCGTTGGTGGCACGTTAATTTGCGTGTATGACCAGTCATGTTCGCTGGGTGTCACCATCCGGTTTCATCAAACGCTGCTCTGCTGCAGTGTTGCTCCGCTAATTCATAAATCCGTCACTAAGGGTAACTTCTAGCTACTTTCAAACTGAGATTTGAATCGAGCTACACCATTAAAACTTGGTCATGGGCTGTAATACAACTTCCAAAAATACCAATTTTATGGGCCGAAAAAGACGGAGAAGGAGAAGAAGTGAGTGAACAGCGCTCTGCTCTGAAGAATGTCAGAAGACAATGAAAACAAACCCAACGGACGCTTCCTCCTCGGGCCGCGGTGAACTCAGCTTTCTGTCACGCGGCGGTTTAAGAAAAAAATAAAACGACATAAACCAACTCTTTTCTCACTTCCTGTAGTAAAACGGTCGTCTGCTCAGCCGAGCAACAGCAGCCAAAACAGGAAGAGAGAGCAGAGTGAGCTGCAGTGTGACAAAGCACTTTGATAAACACAACAACATGTAACATGTGTCTGCTGCGCGTGCTGCAGTCTTTATGTTATTTATTCTCTGAAAATGTTCATAATCAATCTAAGTTTTAAAAAAGAAAATATAGATATGGCCCAAACTCTACAGGCCTTTTCCCCAGCCGACATTTTGACAAGTAGGAAAATCAAAACAACATTCCCAGCATGTTTGTGTGAAAGTGAGCCAGCATGAAACTGATGACTTACACCTGTGCTTTTCTCCCTGTGACATATGCTTAAGAAGGCCTATTCTGCAGACATTTTATCACCACTGAAGAGTGGTGGATGAAGTATTTAGATCTTTTGTTTAAGTAAAAGTACTAATACCACACAGTAAAAAAAGTATGAGTTAAAGTCCTGCAAAATGTTACTTAAAAGTTACATAAAAGTATGTTAGTAGAATCAAGAAAATAAACTTAAAAGTACTGATCTTCTGATTAACATCTTTATTAATCGACCGAGTGACGCTGTATACGTATTTTACTCTAAATGGACCATAATATACTAAATGAACATCATGCTGTATTGAAGAAGACTTGAAACTAGAGATTGAGACCATAAACTCATGTTTACAATGTTTACTGAGGCAATAAATCAAGTGAGAAGTGGAGTAATTTTCTCATAGACTTCTATACAATCAGACTTATTTTTGCAACAGGAGGAGTCGCCCCCTGATGGTCAGTAGAGAGAATGCAAGTTTTATGACACAGCCGCATCGATGTCACTCGGCAGGACCGGAGCTTGACGCCTGTCGGCGACTAGAAAAGCATAAATGCTCTCCAGATCGCATTTTTTTTACTGAATATTGACAGATAACGATCGTCAGTAAAACTTTATTTCACACTGTGATGTTCACATGTGTGCCGAACACCCCTTTTACAATCAGTATACCTTCAGTAGCTAGCATAGCATAGAAGTGCTAATGCTAGTTAATGCTAACACGCTCTGCTAATGTTAGCTCCGCAGGTTTCTAGGTTGAAACATAACATTTTATAAACGTATATCTCCGTAATGAGTGTCAGTATTACACAACGTTTAACCTTGAGCATTATAGCTGCTAGCTAGCTGCTAGCTAGCTGCTAGCCGTGGAGCAGAGCTGGATTGTCGACCCTGGTTGGACCCTTGGCCGAAGCTACGCTATGATTGGCCAGTCTGAGTCTGAGTATGAGGGCCGGGCTAAAGGAAGGGTCCATTTGAATTGTTAGTCAGGTTCTGCCGGTTCTCATCTTCTTCACCTTGTGTCCGTTTTGAGGAGTAAAATATTTCCCCTCAGTGTTTTACAGTCAGGTCTCTCAGGCGTGGAATCGAAGATCGGTTTAGCTTCTGTCAGAGTCGACCTACAGTAGCTGCTCTTTAAGCAGTCAGCAGGTTGCTCGTTGGTTTGCTGTCTGACTTATTGATGGATTGGTTGATTAATTGGCTGATCGATTTTGGGTGGCCGTGTCAGCATGTTTGGATGTTGCTGTGTTGTTGTGAAACATGAACGGGGAGCGTGTTCTCCTCATAGTCTGACAACATGGAGCTAATGAGGCGAAAGATTTACACGTCTGCCTCCCCTCTGCTGAGGCAGCAGCCTAATGGGCTCTAACTGACCTTTGTAACCTCTCTAACACACACACACACACACACACACACACATGCATGCATCATGACTGCATATTTACATCATGTCCACTGTACTGTAAACGCAGGTCACTGGAGACTACACCATCTTTCCACTCAGCACTAATGCATTTCATGGTAACTTTTTATAATACAGCTGGTGATTTACAGTGCAATTTCCTTGTATGAATCAGACACCAATAAAGTAGTATAAAAGAGAACTTTATTTATCCCGAGGGGAATTATTGTGCAGCAGTTGCAGTTTAAAGTAGCAAAAAGTGCAAATGTATGCGCGCAAATAAAACACAATGTAAGCAACAAAGAGTAGATATGAGCAACACTATGGGCAAGAAGGGAGAAACAACTGGGCATTTTTGGGGAAGGGAGAAGAAAATGAACTTTTTTGTATAGATATTTGAAGTATTGTTGTGTATACATGATAACGTCCCTAATTTCAGACAAAAGCAGCTTCTCATCTCTAAACGGTGACCATCTATTTCAGACGGAGGTTAAAGCTAGATGTGGGTTGTGTAGAAGACATGGAAATAAAGGAGCAGCTTGTCCTTGTATTACAGTGTGGCGTTCACTTGACATAAGACCTACTGTTTCCACCTGCACAACAACAGAGCAAGTATAAACTAAAGCTAATATGAAACCATCCAGAAACGGCTCTCACATACGTTTCAGACAGGGGGCAACCTCCAGTTCAGAAAAGTGAAGCCAACACGGGGCCAACTTTTTGCAAAAAATAAGTCTGATTGTATAGAAGTCTATGAGAAAATGACTCTACTTCTCTCTTGATGTATTACCTCAGTAAACATTGTAAACATGAGTTTATGCAATATAGCAGACCATATAGCAGGGTATGCTTTAGGGCAGGGCTACCTTATGATTGACAGGTGCCAGATCTGTATACGGCGTCTCTAACACACGTCACTCCTCCGCAGTCCAAATATGGTCACTTTCAAGATGGCGACAGCCAAAATTCGAGATAGTGGCAGCTAGAAATTATGAACTCGAGGCTTCAAAACGGCAGTCCACGAACCAATGACTTCACGAACACTATGTCCACTAAATATATACAGTCTGTAAAAAATACTTTTAAACAGTTACTTTTGACTAGACAGTGACTGCTCAGGATGCGTTCAAGATGCATTTCACAAACATGACCACGAGTTTAGATAGGGTTTCTTTAAACTGACCCAAATCCAATAATGAGCAGAACAGAGCTACTAACATTGGCCTACATTCTAATATAGTGGCATCCATGACCTGCTTTCACAAAGAGGGGGAAATACTACACCGGCAATGTCAGATCATGAACGGGGCTTTTTGAACCCGTTGACCCAGAAATGTAGCCTAGTTAAATGTAGATAAACAGTGAGTTTATCTGCTCGTTAGTAACAGTAGGCTACACTCTCTTAAATACCTCCTTAAGTATTTAAAATTAAATTTTTGTGTGTCTGAAAATCCACCACAAGTTCTGAAATAACATCAAAGAGACATTTTGTGTTTCATCACATTTTCAGAGCAGTCTGTCACATAAAAAAATAGTTTTTTTTTTTTTTTTCATTCTAGATGCAAGAATTTGAGTCGATGAGTAATCTCACAACATGAGAGGAGGAGAGAGGAAAAGAGAGAAACAGGGAGGGAGAGTCAGACATGATGGAGGTCTGGGCAGGAAGATAAAGGGGCAAGCCTTCACTCGCTTCCTCTGCCCAGCGCCCCCCCCCCCCCCCCCCGACAACTTTCATCCAACCCTCGCCAAAGACAATTTTTCAAAGCGCTGAAAAAGTAGGCCACAAAGTTTGGAGAGAGACAGAGAGGGAAAAAAAAGAGAGCGAGACAGAGAGTGTGGGGAGAAAATGAAGTGACTCAAACAAACTGGTGCTTGGTTTCACCCCTCACGAGGTGAAGCAAAGGAGAGCTTTCATATCTCATCTTCACACTTAACCAGATTGCAAAAGCGTCTCCTCCAAACTGACTTTGCTCTTGATCGCGTCAACAAATCCCCGTCTTGTCAAAAAAACGCAGCAAAATACCCATCGACAGATTATGAGACGACCCTGGGCACAGAGATGTAAAAACAAGCAAGACACCCAGAATGAAAGATACACGGTTTTGTGTCTCTTAATGTTGATTTTGCTTCTGTTTGTGGTGGTATTACATCTCTTTGTGGCTGTTTTTTGTCTCTCTGAGGCCTTGTTGAGTCTCTCGGCCATTTCATCATGGTCATGTAGCATCTCTTTGTGGCCATGTTGAGTCCCTTTGCGGTCGTGTTGTTGTGTCTCTCTGTGGTAAGCTCTGTTGTATTTTTGAGTCTTTGTGGTCTTTTAGAGTCTCTTTATGTTTCTTTTGCATCTCTTTGTGGAGATACGGCGTGTCTTTGTGGCCTTCTTAAGTCCGTTTGTGGTCATAGTCTTTGTGGTCGTGTTGCGTTTCCTTTTGTAACTTTGTGTCTGTGTGTTATTTTTGAGACTTTGTAGTCTCTTTGTGTTTCTTTTGCTTCTCTTTGTGGTCGTGGTGCATCTCTTTGATGCTGTTTAGCGTCTCTTTTAGGAGATGTTGTTTGTGGCTGTTTTGTATCTATTTATGGTCATGTTGCCATGTTGAGTTTCTTTGTGGTCGCATTGCGACTCTTTGTGGCTGTTTGACATCTCTTTGTGGTGGTGTAGAGTTTCTTTGTGTCTCTTTTGCATCTCTTTAATTTTGCTTTGTGTCTCTTTGCGGAGATGCTGCGTCATTTTGTGGCCGTTTTGCATCTTACCATGGTTGTGTTGTATCTCTTTGTGGCCATGTTGAGTCCCTTTGTGGTCATGTCTGTGTCTCCGTTGTGTTTTTTAGTCTTTATGGTCTTTTTGTGTCTCTTTGTGGTTGCGTTGTGCCGCTTTGTGGTAATGTTAATGCGTCTCTGGTATATTTGAGTATTTGTGGTAGTTTTGCATCTCTTTACGTTGTTCACGTCTCTTTGTGGAAATTGTATGTCTCTCTGTGGTAATTTTCAGTCTTTGCGGTAGTTTTGCATCTCTTTATGGCCCCTTGACCATTTATGTCCAGTAATCCATCCATGCAAATACAATCACCTCGACGCTCCTCACGGCCGTCAAGATAACACAGCGACTGCCTCCTCCAATAACCATCAACTCATCGTAGCAGAGCCGCTTGGTTTTGAAAGCAAGCGCCTGTCAGCGGCATGTGGCGAGGATCGAGGGATGTGAGGAGGAAGGGGATGAAAGACGAGGGAAGATGGCGGATGAGATTAAAGAGGGTGTTGTTCAGGGGGAAGCGGGGCTGCTGGCAAACTGAGTCTCTTATCTAACCAACCAGGAACACAGAGATTTGGCAGCACTGGATGTCTGCGATCGAGGGAGGAGATAAAAAACACGATTGAGCCAGATCCCCGAGGACAGACAAATGCAAGGAAGGAAGGAAGGAAGGAAGGAAAAGGGAAACAAGGAAGGGAGGAAGGGATAAAGAAAGACAGAAAGGTGGGAATGAATGAAGACACGCAAAGACAGAAATTATGAAAGGAGGGCAGAATAGATGGATGAAAGCTGATAGAAACAGGTGTGAAGAAAGGGCATATTAGAAAAGGAATAAAATAAGAGGAGAAGGAGAAAATAAGCTAAATAAGGAGAGAGCGACAGGATGGATGGAGGGAAGCAAGGACAGAAGGGAGAAAGGGGGAATGAAGCTGCAAGAGAAAAGAAAGCAAAAAAGAACACAAGCATAAGAGGAATCAAAGGAAGGAAGGCTGAAAGAAAAGAAAGGGAGGAAGGAAGGAAACTCTTCTAAATAAGGATGGAAGGAAGGTAGCAAGAAACAAAACAAGTAAGGAAGAAGAGAGGAGAAGGCTAAAGTTGGGTGGGAAAGAAGTAATTAAAGTAATTAAAAATGGAAGACGGGAAAGAAGAAGAAAGGGAGAGGATGGCTTAGAAGGAAGAAACACATTAAGGATGGAGAGAGGAGTGGGAGGAAGTTGCTGGATGAAGAGTAGGAATAAAACACAAGTATTAGTTCATCTATTTATATGACATTCAAACCTTCCAGTCTGCTGAAATGGACCTCTGGATGAGATGAGGTTTCTATTTCTATCAAACAGTTCACTCTGAAACAAGAAAGAAATCCAGTGTTTGAGACCTCACCCGATCTCGTCTGCAAACTTCCCACAAGGCCTCGGGGCTGCTGTTTGTGTGTGTGTGTGTGTGTGCGTGTGAGTGTGTTTATGTCTGTACTCATTTTGTCGCCATATTTATGGCTCAACACTCAGGCAGCTGTTAAGACGCCCGCAGGGTGATTGTCACAGTTCTGCTTTAGTTGAGGAGGAGGATTGCACTGAATATAAACTGTATGTTTGTCTGTGTGTGTGTGTGTGTGTGTGTGTGTGTGTGTGTGTGTGTGTGTGTGTGTGTGTGTGTGTGTGTGTGTGTGTGTGTGTGTGTGTGTGTGTGTGTCACCAGGTCATGTTTCAGCCAAGCAGAATTTATTTTAATGTGTGTATGTGTGTGTTTGTGTACATGAGTTTGTTGAAGGAGTGTTTAGGTTTGTGTGGGCTGTAAATGCGTGCATGTGTGTGTGTGTGTGTGTGTCAAAAGGTAAAGTAAAGGTCGTCGCCAAGTGTTGTTTGCATGTAAACACCAGGCTGTTGCTGGGGGTCTGAGTGGGAGCTGATTGCTATTTTGAGGTTAACACCCTCCACAGCTCTCCACTCTGCACCCACTCGCCCTGCGAAAGCATCCCAGCAACGCATGCTCGTATCCAGGCTTTCACCAGCTGAACGCCCCCCCGGAATAGCGAGGGATGGAGCCGGCGAACACGTGGCCGTCCTACAAGTCCTCTTGAGTTAAATCTGCCTCTTATTTCAACGTATTCATTTTCAGCATATTTGACGTCCTGGGAGTGAGAAAAGGCCGCCTGACGGGTCAAATGATTAACAGGAGCAGAGAGGAGAAAAACACTGAGGTTCAAAGTTCGTTCTTGACTTTGGAAACAGCAGCTTACAAACGTTTAGTAGCTGCTCCAGAGCTTTCAATCGTAACACATGATCTTCATCTTCAGTTTGCTAAGCTGTCATGAAACTTCCTGTCCATGGTTGTATTAAAGCTGAGATTCAACATTGGAGCATTTACAGTTTAGTGACAACCTGCATCCTGTATCTGCTACTGAAGATCATGTGATCCAGAACAGCTACTAAATGGACCTTGAGGTGATATTGTTTTGTCAACAGATGAAAGGTGTTCGTGCTTCACCAAATTCAAAAACAGTTGAACAGATCTTGATGATTAATGGATTAACTGAGAAAATAATTGAAGGATTCATTGATAATGAAAGCTATTGCTATCTGTGGTATCGGACCAGATTATAGCAAGAATTCCCTTAAAATACTGGAAACTCAATTTATGTTATTCAACGATAATCCCAAAAGGTCAAAACCCCGGCGACACCTTAAATATTTAGAATAACTGTATTGTTTAGACCAATGCGTTCCAGACTTTTTTCCCTTCACGCACCTTGGAAGTAGGTGAAGTTGTGCCAGAAACCGTAATCCTCCATGTTTATTAATAACTACAAAATGAAATGTTGAGATGTCTCTCACTGGACATACAGACCAAACAGTATCGCTGTACTGGATGACACTCTAATTTCAGATTTTTCTCCTCTCGCGCTTCATCCTGTTGGCAGCAAAAATGGCATCTTTGACAAGCAAACCCAGAGTTAATCTGTTCCTCTGTCTGCCGCCAGCCCTGCTCATCCCCTTGTCTTTTGGTTTTAATCACAAAAAAGGTTTCTGGTATTAAACATTAATCCTCTTTTGTTTCTGCTATAAAAATAGAAATCTCTCAGTGTTGCGTGCTCTGTCGTCTCTCCTCCCCTCGCTGTCCTCACACCTCCCCTGGCCTGGTTTAATTAGAATAATGGCAGCTCCATCCGCAGACTCAACTCTGACAGCGCCAGTCAATTCTCATTTAGGAGATTACACGCTCGCCATTCTGGCTTTGAGTCGCTGCGCAGCCACGCGTCAGCCCGGCCTCAACGTCACCGCCAACAGGCCTGGACTTATCAGAGAGATACAGTGGCTGGAGATGTCACTAATCAAACACTGATATTTCTGGAGATCAATGATGGTGTCACAGTGACAGGACAGGCTGCCGGCCGGCCCGCTTGCCAGGAGCAACAACTGAAGGGGACAGCAACAGTGTGGAGGTGCTTCGATCTATCAGGGTCACATATCAACCACACGCCCTCCTGTCACCAGACCCATCCGTCTAACTCCTGTGGGAAGATCATTGAAGTAAAGTAAGTCACATCTGATGAGTTGGCATTATTTCTGCAAAAACCCGGACCAGCAGATTCCAGAAAATGCATTTGCCAATCCAAATTCAACCCTCAACTGTTATTGATAATTCAAATACCTATACATTTACCAATTTTAAGTTAGCTCCAGACATGACATGAACAGGAAAACCAAAACGGGGAGCTAGGGGGTGTTTCATACCGGGTTTAGGAGACATGGTCAGACAGAAGCGCATAGTTTCAAAGGGAGACATCTGGCCCACATTTCAAACACTTTCCCAAAAGGTCACAAATAGAACTGGAAAGCATCTCTTATGTTGTGAAACTGAAAATATGGGTTTGCGTTTTCCTCGTCCCAGTGATCGGCACATCTTGGGGGGGATGAGGTCGAATGTGTGTTAGAATATGTTTCCATTCCACACCGACACACCGTCACAGCCAGTCCAGTGAGCCAGCATGCACAAAACCAGGGCCCTGGTTTAATCCTTTCACAGTGTGTATTCTGTTCATGAAAGTTAACTGTAACATTTTTGGTCACCTAAAGATGTCTTATTCAGCGTTTCCTTGTACTTGGCTTCACCCTCTTGTGTCACTTCTAGTTGCAAAAAAACAAGATGGCGACGGCCAAGAACCAAGATGGCGAAAAGCCGTATCACAAACCAATGGGAGACGTCTCGGTGACAGGTCGACATCTTATATAAATATACGAGTGAGACTTATTATTGGTGAGGACTCTTCCTCCTCTGTGAGTTGATATGAGGCTTCAGGTCCAGAAGAGCGCTTTGCCAGCGTCGGTGTAGAATAACACTAAACTCTGAGAGGACGAACGGATACAAACTCAGCTCAATCTGCTGAGCTGGCTGCCCCGCGGCTCCTGATCGGGCACACCAGGATGTTTCCAGGAAACCCAGAAACACACACACACACACACACACACAGTCAGACCTGTTATCACCAGTGTGTGTGGACGTCCTGCAGCCCTGTTGCTGCAGCAGTTGAAGAGGAGTCTGGTTTATCTGTACCGCTGTGAGCAGCAGTTTTCATGGAATCAGATTAAAGAGATGGATCAGACCTTAAAGGAGACATCCTCCTCTGATCCTTCTCCACTGTCACACACCATCAGATCTTCAACACCTCCCGGGAAACACTCTGTAACTGAGGTTTGTAACCACCACTCTCTGTCGTATATATTTCCTCTACAGTTATTGGTTTGTAAACTTCCCAGAACGCCTCCGAACAACTTCTTTAATTATCTCATGAGTACTGACAGCCAGCCTGCTGATCTCTGATCAGTTATGATCCCATCTCATTGTGTCTACATTCTGGTCTCAAGCAGCTGTGGGGGATGATTAATGAACCTCGACATTGCAGCTCTAGAAGTTTTTAATGAAGCCCTCTCTCTTTGAGTCTGAGGGACTGACACTGAAAACCCAACAGGGTGCTGTTCATTGTGAACTGACCTTGAAAAACATGATTGATGCAGTGTGACTCGACCCTTGTTGATGAACATGAGCCAGCATGCAGGTTAGTTTCACAGTGTAAAGTGTAAATGTGATCTTCGTTCTGGTGCAGATTGTCTGCAGGTGTGCATCATCAGCTCATCTGAGCAGTGAGTGACAGGTTTCCTTCCTCTTAAACTGACAGACCGTTAACAGGTGTGTGTGTCCATTGATGAATTGTGATTAATAATAATCACAGTAAACTGTATTTATGCACTTTTCAAAACAAATAAACTGGAATAAAATACCCAACAACAATATAAAACAAAACAAATTATTCCCCCCTTTGGTAACCTGAGCAGATGGCAGGTTCCCCTTTCATTTTAAGGTTTTTTTGGGCTTTGTTTCATTATAATTTCATAGATATATTGCACTTTCTTTGCACAACCTCGTCTCTACACAGTCCTTTCTTCTAACATCCTCTGTAAAGCCTCCACACACACACGTGCTCACACCCACACAGGTGTTTCCACTCAGTGTACCTGATTAGACTGTGTTGGCTTCACGTGTCTCTGACTCCTGCTGTTCACTCTGTGGCTTCTGTTCGGCCACTACGACGTATAGGTTTATCATCAGCTGTAAGTGGACGGCATTTTAGAAAATTGTCCATTCTTCCCATAATAATAAGTCAGAAACGTGTTTATCTTGTTTTAATGCTGATGTTGTAGCTACTGCAAGATTTGCCCATGATCAATCTTTCCAACTTTTCTTCAGTCAGCTGTTTGCAGCGCAGTCGTTTTTATTGTATGTTTCTGCAAACCACGGATACTTGACGTTTGACGTTTTTGCATTTAGTCAGAATAAGTGATGTAGCATGTTTTATGTTATAACAACACGTATAACAAGCGAGAGTCCACTCACAGGACTTTCACAGAGGAGACCGCTGTTCATGTCCCGTGTAGAAACACTTCCAGCTAAGTGCAGTTGGTATTTATTAACACTAGTTACATTATTAATCTTTTTTCCAACGTCAGCATACAATGCCAAGCATTAATTCTGGCAACTGGGTTGTTTATTGTTGTTTAACGGGCACGCTCCACCAATTTTATACATCAAGCCCAGTTTACGCCCCGTAGTTAGACTCAGCCCGTCAACATTATGAATTTTTGAAATCAGAAATTTCCAACAGAACCGCTGCATTGCAAACTGAGGCATTGATATTTCTTCCATTAACTTTTTATTATGGAGAGAGCATCGTCATTTCCATTCAGTCTTGCGAGGCTGATAATTCCTGAGCGTTCATCATTTAAATTTTCCCCGAAATGTTTAGCCTAATAAATACGTTCAAACGAAACCATGATCATATTCTGGGTTATTTAATAATGACTTTACAATCAGAATTTCAATAATTACAGACTGGTGGCAGCCGTCATCCGAAACGGACATCGCTTTTACGTGACGCTACTGAGGAAAGGACGTCTCAACATATTTCCTGGTTTCCTCTCTCCTCGAATGGTTTCCTTGCATCTCTCCATACATTCCTGGTGGGAGGGACTTAGACGCAAGTGAGAGAAACAGGGATGCAATTAAGAGACTTGGGATATACCCTAGATGTTCGGATATCTCCGTCTCTGTTAACCATTTGGACCAAGCCTCCCAACTTTGTGGAAGTCCAACGCTAAACTGCTGGAGTATGACTTTGCTGTTCTTTGCAATGGGTCATATTATAATTGTTATATATTTTTTTCTGTCTTAGTGTGACAACCAACATCTACTGCCCTTTAAAGTCTGCTGATTGATATTCATACTAAGAAAATGTAAAATACAACTTTCCTAAACAAAGCAGCATACTTCTCTAAAATGTGACTGTGGTAAGTTCTTTCAGCCGAGTCGAGCAGCGACAGGATGCCAGCCCTCTACTTAGTCAACGTGTTGGCGTCAGTCTCCCGCTCCTGATTGGGTTTCGTGCCTCGACTCTCCCTGGATCTTTTTTCGGGTCGTCGTAGTGTCAGTGAGGTGTCCTTGAGCGCTACCCGATACGTTTTTATCTGTCGGCCATAAATCCTCGACCGTTCTCCGTCCAGTTCCCCGACATCGCTTGTGCAAACCTGAGCGGCTCGTAACCCGAGGCGGAGCTGGGAGAATGTTTTTGTAGCTCCCGGTCTAAATATAACTGACCCACGGCTGGTTTACTTACATGAGCAGAGGTCAGGTGTCTTTGGTTACCTCGACACCCGATACAGGGGACGCACACCGGGCCATGTGCTCCGAGCTGCAGGAAAACACGTGGACGTTTGAGTTTGGCTGCTTTGTTTGTGTCAGCTACAGATTTACACACCAGCATGCATATTAGTGTGAGACCTGATTTAAAATTTAAAAACAATCCATATGCTGATGTGACGCTGGTGGAAAAACAAGTCCAGACATGTCTGAATAACTACGAGACGCTACACCACGCCAAACCTCATGTTACATCCAAGGAATTTAAGCCACATGCTTTACGCTGAGTGACTCAGTGAAAACAATTGTGGTTATAGTTTCTGATAATTCAATTATCACAAACAACAAATGAAATAAAGACAAACAATCTTAAGGATTTTACTCCGTAGAAACATTATTAAAAAAAAAAGTGTCATATATTTATAACATATTTATATTTCAAACATACTAGCAGTACTTTATAGTAATGGTCCCATCATATTTTTGCAGGTACTTTAACCATTTTATACAAACAGGAAATGTTGCAATACGTGCGTCAACTGCAATTTGTTGTGTTTCTAATGTAGCATTGCATTGTGGGAAAAAAAACTGTTTGATGAAATAAAATTGTCTGCACAATGACTTCTATAAATAAACTTTATTCATTCATTCAGATTAAAAGTGATGATATGGGGATACAGCTCATGTATTGAGTATGTGCTTCAGTACAAATTATAATAAGAAATAAAACATGCATATCAAATTATTGATTTTAAATAAGGTATTGAAAAAATATCTGATGGTGGTGCAGCACAAGATTTTGTGATACATTTTTAAATCTGTAAGTCGCAGTTTGGCATGAATATTAACTGGTGTGCACTGACTCTAGTGTGGATCTGTTCCTAATGAAATAATGACGACAAAAGAGAAGTTCAGGAATAAAATAGCAGAAAACAGGTAAAAGGTAAAAAGACATATAGTTGTTCTGGTGTGAGATGAAGCAGCAGATTGTAGCTCCTCCATTAGAAAAATCAATCAAGTCTAAAATCAAGACGTAAAACCTCCCATTAGACACTTTGACAGAGCCAGAAATAACCAGCATCCTTTTAGGAACGTCAGCTGGAGCCTTCATAAGAGAGCAGCTGGAGTATCACAGGAGCACAAAGGTCAAAGGTGTTAAGTTCTGATGCCGACCACATTCAACACAACACCAGAAGCCCGCTTTGCTGCTGTTAACAGTTAGGTGTAATTTCCCTCGGAGCTTATTTTGGATCGAGCCTTTCATGTTTGCATTGTGCGTCTATATTTATTTATTCATTAATATGTGTTTACTTTTTTAGCAGCCGATCTTTAAAAGATGAGGACAAAAAAAATGAGGCCGAGAGTGTTTGACACAGGCCTGATTCTGAAAAGAAGAAAAATAAATGGGCTTCTCCTCTATGACATAAAAGTAGGGCAGAGCGCAAAACAAGTAAACAGGCTCTGTTTACTCAAGGAAACTTTAGAGAACACTGAATTTAAAATTACTTTTAAAAATAATTCAGCAGCAAAGAAATCCGAACAGGATGAAAGTTTATTTCACATATTGTTGTTGTTTTGTCGTACCAGAGGGTTTGTGAGCTTTTAGAAAGTTAGGACCAGTGTGGACAGTTTTTAAAATAGAGGACGTTTTTAAGGACGTTTTTGGAAAGTTTTTAGGAAAACTTAAGACATCTTGGAAAGGAAGAACAGTTTTGACAAGTAAGGACTTTTGTATACTTTTTTGTGAGCATATTTTTGGTAAATGAGAAGATTTTTTTAAGACACATTTTTTTAAGACATAAGACACTATGGCGTATGAGGACATTTTTTTGAAAGAGAGTGAAGACATTTATGGAAAATTAAAGATTTGAACAGTGACAAGAGGACATTTCATGCCTGTATTTAATGGGTAAGACTTGGGTTGAGGATTAAGGTCATAATTAGGTGTAGGACTAGGAAATGTCTCAAGTCAGTGAGGGTCCTCACAAGTACAGGGGTTCAAACGTGTGTGTGGGTGTGTGTAAAGGGTAAAAGCGGTTTTAGGTTTCACTGGCTCGGGGTTCAGATGTTTGTTTTAAATATAACTTGATGTATCCAGAAAAAGACACACACACACACATAGTCAAAGGAGGGGGGTTTCCACCATTAGGATGGTGGTTTTATCTACATGTGTGTGTATACATTTATCTATATATATATATAGATATATGTATATATATTTATATATATAAAACTCCCACTGTGCCTTTGGATAAGTAAAGCCACCAAGTCTACCCAGCAACCCCCTCTGCGCTCTCAGGAAGCGATGTAAGTGAGCGAGGGGTTGGTGTTGTGAATCTATTTTTACTCCCTTTTGGTGATGTAGGAGCGTCCATTCGTCCCTCCGTCACACCAGCATGTCCTGACAGATCCTGTGAACGTTCAGGTCCTCAGAGTCCCGATCCTAAAAAAAAGATATTTTGACATTTTGGCAAACATGCTTTGACGAGCTAGTAGAGATCGATACCACTATCTTGTTTAGTGTGGAGGACCTAGTTAGCGTAGCTTAGCATAGAGATTGGAAACGGGCTGGGATATATATATTTTGTAAATATATCAAATTTATTTCATAATAAAATATAAAAATTTGAATTTCTGGTTTTAAAATTAGCGGAGTTAAGTGCTGGAACTATTTTTAGGTGCAATGCAAATTGCATTATATTTGAGACCCCTGCAGTATTTTATACTTACCGATAAGTCTTATTTCATGATTGTTGTGTCTTAATTCTTTTCTTTATTTGTATCCCCTTTAGCTTCCACAAAGACGTTGCTAGTTTACAGAGTAAATATGTCTCTGGTCCCTTAAAGATCACCTTAAAACCCTTTGGAAGTCTTGTTTTATACTGAACTCCAGTGGTTTGACTTCCTTTTTGTGCTGCAGTGATGTACAGGTGTACTTTCCAGTACACTGTGACATCACCGTTTGGTGTGGCCAGAGGTGTAACAGGCCAGGTGTTGAGTTACTCTTTAAAGTGACAGTAAAAAAAAGATAAGACAACTATAATTATTATTATTATTATAATTATAATTCTAAAGGACAACTTCTTTCTTCAATGTGTAAGGAAAAATATGCACAAACACAAACCCCAAAAGATTTCAGAGCTCCCAAACATCCATATTTAGAGCAATTTAAATCCAATTTTCTAGTTCTTCTGAACCCAGACTGAGTGCAGCGTTTGAGGATTGGTTTCCATATTTTCTTTTTGCCATTTTCCCCTTGATGGAGGTTGGCTCTCGGTGAAAGTAGGTCGACCACAGTGGAAGCTTGGCTTTCCTCTTCGTAGACGATTCCTCACTTTGGGTTTTCTCTGCAGGAGGAAAAAGCTTCCTCAGTCTGAATGCTCGGGCTCTTTGAGGATACGCAGGGGGAAAAAACAAAAAACACCAAGCGTCATCGTGTGTTTGTGTACTGATGAATGCTTCATTTCAGACAGACATTGGTTTAGATTTATTTCTGTGAAAATCCACATGCAGAGACTTGAAACTTGCTGCAGACAGATAACCACAGTCAACATTATCGTTGTTTATTATGCAGTAACAGAAACAGTTACTGTCTCAAAACTATTTTTTATTCAAAACTGATTTTAAAAATACTCTTTCAGTAGCAATATTTGTCAACACGGAATAAACTGGAAATAAACATAAGCAAGAAAAAAGTACTAAGACTGCTGCTTCAAAAAAATGTGCACGTGACAGTCGTATTTCCACATCCAGCAGTTACAGAGCAATAAGAGGATTTGGGTTGGTGTCCTTATTTGAGATATATACCTTTGGAAACGATGGGAGCTATCGCTGTTGTTTGGTGTGAACGCACCATTACACCGTAGTTTTGTAAGTGATAAGTGTAAGTAGCTACCATAAGCCTTCTGTAGCATAAGACAGTGTGTTTTAAGTTAGAGTATTAGCCAGCCAGCAGTAAGTAAAGGGTTTGGAAAGATACTATTTATATTCAAGCTAATCTAACATAAGTGTGTGACAGCGGATGACACGTAAGAATGTTCTCGAGGATTCTGTATATATGATGCATCAGGCTCAGAACGAGGAGGCATGCAGGTCGGCCCTAGAAGACAATAAATTGAAGGCTCAAAGGACCAGAAGAGAAGAAATCCAGCTGAAAAGCTTCAATGACTCCCGAGCAGCTGAGAAACGCGAGCGGCTGCAGCCACTGACGAGCAAGAGCGGAGCTGCTGTGAAGAATGCAGAACTTGCAGAATACTTATTAAATCCCCGTTAAATATCCTTCTGCTCCTGTGTCTCTCAACGCTCCACTATGTTCACCGGCTAGTCTCAAACTGTCTGTCTGCTGTTTGCAGACATAAACAAACAACAAACACATGTTTTATTAATAATGTTGCTTTAAAAAAAAACATCTGTTGCATTATGTAAGTGCAGTTGGATTCTCTTAGCACCACGTTTGTCTTTCCCTTCAGTCCTTAAGAATTCTCCTTCTCATCTTTTCTTGACCTCATGATGTTTTCCATTGAGGTCGAGGAAAAGTGGTTTTGAAAAGTCATTGGATGTCTTTTTTATTTTGGGACTATTCAACGGCAGCCTGACACTGAACCAGACCCGGAATGTGACACAAAACCAAAGCAAGGAGGTAGAAGAGTCCAAAAAATACACATTCCACGTTGATCTGTTGTCGATATATAAATACAAATTAGTGCATCCTTAATTAAAATGCTGCACAGAAAGACTTGTTTCTTGCCAGCTTGAAGAAAAATAAAATGAAATCAATATCTTTCAAAAATTCCTTCCTATAAGGAAACAAATGCAACTGTTGCTTGATAAAATGATTTATCTTGAACAAGAAAACAAAATCATCCTTAAATAGGATGTTTTCCCTCCTCCTCATCCTCCCTCCAGCTCTCTCTCTCTCTCTCTCTCTTGGCAAAGAGCCCGGACTCAAACATCCCCTCTCACAAATATGCACCCCCCCCCCCCCCCCCCCCCCCCCCTCAACCACCACCGCCACCATCTAAACATATCCTACCCTTGGCCCGCTGGATAACTTTCCATGAGGCTGTGACTGACACCAAAGAGTCCCCCCCCCCCCCCCCCCCTCCCCCCATTCCCACAAAACTCGATCCAACCACGGCCGAGGGGGAGGAGGAGGAGGGAGACGCTCCTCCATGATTCATGGCTGGGAACCAGATGTTCACGGCTAACAATGACAGAGGGGGAGAAATCTCTGCCTCTGCCTGGAGTTCAGCTACGATGTGCAGGCTGTTATTAGAGCAGGGTTGGGTCTTTTTTTTAGCTTGGGAAAAAGATGAGAACATGTGAAGCTGTCAGGGTCGTGGTGGAAATCCTGCTCCGCCTGTGGGACGACTCAATGAATGAGCGAATGAAAGGACAGGATCAGGTGGAGGCTAAAAGGCTCATCAACAACAACAACAACAACAACAACAACAACAACCACTCACATCTCATTTCACCCAACGACAAACCAAACTACAGGGAAACAAACATGGAATTTTAAAGTAGAATTAAGACAGCAGAGGAAACGTAGAAGCTTTTATTCATCATAAATAAACAATGATGGAAAATAATGTAAATGTTGATTTTATTTCAACAATATTATTGGATAGAATTCAGGGATAAATTGATAGTTCACCTGCACCTGTTGCATCATTATCTTTCTTGAACATTCAAAATGTTCTTGAATCCTTTTCTTTGGGATTGACCACGGCGTTGTCCGTGTGTTCATCTTACAACTTTAATCCTTTCACATTGTGTTTTCACTTCATGAAAGTTAAATGGAACTTTTTTGGTCGCCTAAAAAAATGGTCTTATTCAGCGTTTGGTTGCACTTAGCTCCACCCTCTCGTGTCACTTCTGGTTCCGAAAAAAAAAAAAAAAAGATGCCAAACTCCAAAAAGGCATCGACTGAAATGTCCACATCTTGTATACAGTCTATGCACTAAATCAGGGGTGTCAAACATACGGCCCGCGGGCCGGATGCGGCCCGCCACGTCGTTTTATGTGGCCCGCGAATCCGCCAGCAAAAAAAAAAAAAAAAAAAATCTTTTTTTTACATTTTTTTTTTACAAAAATTTAAAGTTAGACTTGAAAATAAAAATATCCCCATGGTCGAAATTATGAGATAGAAAGTCGAAATTATGAGATAGCATGTTGTCTGTGTAACATTAAAACTATCACAACAGGTGGACAGGAGAGGCAACAGCCCATAAAGAGGTTTTCCAACAAGTGATTGGGCCTTTCTCAACATGCGTACTTCTCTGTACTTGTGAACTCGTGGACTTGTGAAACGTCATCAGTCTCAGCCCGAGTACTGTTCCAATTCAAAGTTCACATCAAGCCAAGCACGGTCCAAATGCCCGGATGTGGCTCCGCCCATTTTACCGGGGCTGCATCGGAGGTGACTTGTCCGTACTTGAGACAGCCAAATATCCCAGAATGCATTTTGCACCAGCAACAGGAAACAATGGCGGAGGAGAAATCACACAACTGGAAGTTGAAACTTTCGAAATACTACTCTTGTTAAGTCACAGTAATTTGAGGATGTTTTTAGGCGAGAAGTTAGTTGTTGAAGCATCAAATCTGTGGTCGGTCTGTCAAGATTCAGCCGATTTAAAAATCTGCTCCGACGATTTCGGAGATGTGAGGTGTTGCTAGCGGGACCGGCGGTAAACCAGCACCGGGGGCTCAGCGCTCATGTTACCCGCCTAGAACAGCCTGATCTCAGGGAGTCTTTTTGAAACTTGCCGCTGGTATTGACGTCTCTGTAGCGTTTTCCTGTCGGCAAAGAGTACAGCAATCCGGATCTGATCCACATACATATATTTATATATGTGTATATATATATATATAATTGTATGTATGTATATATATATGTATATAATAATATATCATTTTTGATTTTAAATGAAAACGAAAAAAGCAGGGTTGTCATATTTAGTTTGATTGAAAAAAAACGGATTAAACTCATGAGACCAGCTGAGGTGGTGATGTCATCAAGTAAGCTGCTGTTCCTATTGTCCGTACTGCGTTCTCTGGACTTGGAGTCAATTTACAATTTACGTCAGCATTTTGACACCAAACACGGAGCTAAATTTAGCCTCCAAGAAAAACATAAAATTGTCCAAGAATTAAAAGACAGACTGCAATTGCAGCAAAATACATTTACCAAAGCTACAGCCCAGTCATGCTTAAAGGTGTGTGAGCAGGTGAGCTCCGACCAGATACAGACTTTTAAAAGTTCAGTTTGTGAAGAAACACCATCGCAGACCGAATTCAGGAACTAGCAGCTAATCTAACAACACAGCTAGCTAAGAGAAGAGCAGGTACTCGTCTTCTTCATTAGCTGTTGATGAAAGCACAGACAACACGGACACATCATCTATCCGTGTTCATAAGACCTGACTCTCAGGAGCTCTTGGATGTAGCTGCCATGCACGGGACGATGACGGGGAGACATTAGTGATGCAGAGGTGACAAAAACAGCTTTGAACAAAGTTAATGTAATAACTTGTTCTTGATGACATTAGTCTTTGTTATTTTCTTTAATAGTTTGATCTTTGATAGAGTAATGTGGGTTTCTTAACCCTAAATTAAAATGATTTATGTTATAATAACAGAAATATGCTTAAATATAATTTTACATTTATATAACTGCATGTACAATCTTTTTACACTTGAATAAACAATAATCAAATGTAGAGACAGTTGTTTAACAATATGTTAGGAGTAGTTACATTTATACAGTCTTACATTTACAACCGGCCCTTTGAGGGCAACCATGATGCTGATGTGGCCCCAGAGGGAACATGAGTTTGACACCCCTGCACTAAATGTAATGTACTGGAGGCCACGCCCATCATGGCAACATGACCACACCCACCCCCAATTTCATTGTCCCGAATTTCACATCCTCACCTTAAAAAATCTGAAATTTTGAGGAAAAGTGGAGTGAGAAAAAAAAAGTGGGTTTTGTGGATTTCTCCTTTTAAGTGTGATGAAAGTGTCCCTGTGCCTTCGGGCTCACGGCCCCATGGGGAGCCGCGGGGCTTGTTTTTCCGGGCTCTCGGCTGTGTGGGCTGCGGCTCTTACACAACACGAGACGGAAAGAGCGACCGATGTTAAGAAAACCCAGCGCTCCGAGCCGAGAACTGGAATGTATATGCAGTCACAGCCAGAGGCTATGCAACACACAATCACACGTGTGCACACACCCACACACACACACACACACACACACACACACGCACCGTGGTTAATAGTCAGAGCTGTCAGATTGGTATGCATGGATGGAGTGTGGGAGGGGAAATAAAGTCATATTTCACAGCCTGCAGCAGCAAACAGGGACGAGCCTTTGATGTGCGAAGACGGTGAAAATTCAGTGGAAGTATTGTTCACAGGCAGCTGTTTCATAACAGCAGGAGCACCAGACCACGCCTGTCCATGACTAACTCTTCTTCGCTGTTGTTGACACATACTAACTACTCCACAATATAGATGAAGCTAGGAATAATTGAGAAAATTATAATAATTGTATGGGTAAAACTGTTAAATATTCTGACAGGACCGCAAAAGTTTATTTAAAATTACCACCGTAATTATTGTTTTTGTCAACGGAGAATGGTGTCTTTGAAGAGAGCGATACAGCGACTTCCGTTCCTTGCCAGAAAGTGTGATGTGTGGACGGTAGCCGACTGTAGGCAAAATATGTTTTAGCCACCTAAATAAGTCAATATCAGTTTAAGTGTTTGATATATTGAGACTATTTTCACCGCTTGGCCTTGCCGTCAGACCGTCCTTTACAACGGGAAACTGAACTGAGAGTGAATCTCATCTGTGCTCTCTTCAGTATACCAAACAGTAAGTTTACCTCCGCAGAACCACCGCTGTATCGATCGGGTTGTTTGTGTTTTTGTGTGACTTTCAGATCCAAACTGACCTGGCGTCCACAGCAGTACTTCTGTGCCGATACTCCGGTCAGCATCTCGAAACTGGGAGCGTGCCGACCGCCAAGTTACTGGTGGTGATTATGGCTAAATACATATATATATGTGTGTATTCAGGTCACGTGGGAAAACATTTGGTAGAAGGGCTTGGTACAGTAGCATGTTGATGGTAAAACATACATAGTTTGGCCAAAATTTTATGTAAAATAATACTAATTAAATGTATCACATCTTTCAATAGGACTGAATCTCTAGAACAGAAGCCGACCGCGGCGTTCGGAGTGGGCAGGAAACACGGGGTCAAAGGCCGTCGACCCGGCTGCCGATCCGTCGGTCCACGTCAGAGACAAAAGGTGGTGGAGGTGAAAAATAACAAAAAACGAGCAGCCGCTGCTCTTTGATGTCTGATTGACACGACGCAGCTCCACCCTCCACACAGAAGAGAAGTGATACAAGCTGCAGGGCGAAACACTCGCTTCATCTTGCTGTGTGTGCGTGCGTGTGTGTGTGTGTGTGTGTTTAATGCGTCAGAGCCTTTGAAATAATCAGAGCCGGCTGATTGGCTCTGACCTGCGGCGGGATTAGAAACACATGTCGGCACTTCCGCCCCGCCTCCAGATGAAACGCTGACGAGGCAGAAGAGAAACAAGACGAAGAGAGAGAGAGAGAGAGAGAGAGAGAGAGAGAGAGGCTGTTTATACGCAGCAGCTACACACATTTCATCACACCACATGTGATATGTGTCAGTACATTTTACACACACATATACAATTATGAGTGATTATGTGTGTGTGTGTGTGGTTTACATAACACACTCATACAGGGCTTCGTCACAGTGTGAGTCACACACACAGATAAAGTGGTCTGCAGTGTGATGACACCCTCATGATACAGTGAGGTGCTGGTGGAGGTTACAGGGTTAAAGGTCAGCAGCTGCTGTATTCTCACCAGCGTTTTGTCCATCATGTGTGTTAGCATGTAGCCTAGCTGTCACGTTAAAGATGCACTAATCCATACTTTTATGAAAACAATTGATAAAATGACTCCACAGAGAACTGTCATCATGTCTGCAGCTCTACTGAGGTTTAAAGCCGCTTGTAAACTTACTGCACACATTACATTTTGGGATTATTTGAATTGCTTGAGTTTACCATACGAAGTGATGTTCTTACAGTAAGTAAGGTAAGATATATTTTAGGGCCGTCCTCGACCAAAGAAATTCTTCGTCGATAAACACTCATTCGATTTTGTCGACTAATCTTTTAGTTGATTGAATCGACAAATCTGTAAAACTGATTTTGTCCACAGAAAAAGCATCACTTTAAATCTTGTGTTCACCAGATATTTTTTTGGGAAATAAGTCATTCTGTATGAAAAAAAACCTCAGTTTTACTCTCTGCAGAGGCGATCGCTCGGACGAGAGCCGACGTGGAAACGTGACGAGGAAACGTCTCGATCTTTTATACTCTTTGTGGATTTCTCCTTGCGACAAACTCAAATTCTCCGGCCTTTTTTTGCCCATCCGAATCCTCTTAGTTACGAAATGTTGGATGTGCACAAATACTAGAACGGTCGTTTCAGACGGTGTGACGTCACTTTGGCCGTCAATTTTTTTTTAAATTAGCTGTGAGTTGATGAACTCAAGCCACAGCTGGAGCTGCCTGATTGGCTGGTGAGGCTGCTGATCCCCGCCCATCATGACACCTGGTCAGAATACACACAGATACACACGTATCCATGTTTCTTTCTTGTGGAGGATTGAAGGAGCACTTTCTGCTTCTTCTTCTTCTTCTGCATGAATAATGTCGTGCTCCGCCACCACGCCCCACTGCCGTCTATTTTTAGACACCCATGTCAGGGAGTGCCAGCATCCTCCGTTGGCCGCCATTCACATGATGGATGAAATCATCTCAAAATCCTCCTCCTCCCTCCATCTTCTCACACGCTCTCTCTTTCGCTTTTCTTCCTCCCCCGCTGGGCTCTGATGTCACCACACACTGGTGCACAGAAAGCTTCTGTTTTCATCAAAGGGGAGAAGAAAAAAACAGAAAACCCCATAAAACTGCCTCAGTGTGTTTATACATATCTCAAGTCCACAAACTGGATTTTGAGTGAGGAGGAGGAGGAGGAGGAGGAGGAGGGGGAGGAGGATGTTGAGAGTGAGAGCAGATTTCAAAACAATAACAAAGAATCTGACTTCCTGTCTCGGAGGTCGGCGATGACGAGGATCAAACACTGCGTCTCTCACGCGAGTGATGTCCACACGGACAGCGTTGCTGCTGCCGCCCTTTTCTTCTGCATGTAGTTTGACTTTTATAGTGGCGAAGAATATTTCATTTAATTTCATTTTAAATGTAATTTATGTTTAATTAAAATGGGTTGAATAAGAAAATAAGTTAAGATGCGTGTGCTCATTGGTAAACAATATTGATGTCAATCCACATATTCAAAAGCGGTTCTCTATCAGTCCATGGAGCCGTGCAAATCAATGCTTTTTCCACAACACTGTCCGGCAAGTATTTCAGAATAAAAGCCCTGGGATAACAAATGAAAGGAATCTGTCCACACATTCATTTTACATGTTTTGTTTGTGTTTTATTGCACATTTATTTTCATTCCTGCCAGTTTTATCACCGACAAGGTTGATACACAAGCACTTTAAACATATTAAAACACTGTTAATAACCAGGTTGGTGATGTGCCTGTAAACGCACTGAATTCAGAAGACGCCGGTGTGACTTCAAGCACATCTGTTCTTCCTATGAAGCCTCCAAAAGTCTGTCACTTTTCCCTGCAGTCCTTAACCACATGTTGTAGCAGTCGGTGCTGACACTGACGTATGTCCTGCTGATTTGTGCTGTCGGAAACTGGGCACAAATATATGTTGACTAATGACATGCCATCGTTAAAAGAGTTCGCCAAAAAGAACTAAAAGGAAAGGTGAGACTTTTAAAGCGGAGGTGTTGTCCTCCAGCAGGCTGCAGTAGTTTAGAGTCCTCTAAAAGTCCCTCTGGGTTTGTGGACTTTAATGTCAGCGAGGTGACATACTGCTGGAGCGCTCCGAGGAAGAACAGCAGTCTGGAAACCTCGTGACTCCAATGAAAATAACCCAGACTATAAATCCTGTTTTCCAGTCGTTTTCCCTCCCCTCTTTGGAACAGCAGCAGGGAGGAAATCAAAATGTGTGTCCTTGTTTCAGAGCAGCAGTGACCTGATTTTCCCTGCCTCCACACTGCCTGCATTTATCCGCCCGCTATCAGCTGACTGCCATTCAGATGGGGAATCTCTTCCTCATCCCCGGCAGCGACACGGGCCTCCTCATCTGGATGTTAATCCGGTAGATCCTCCTCTCTGGGGGGGCAGAAATCAACAGTTTTAGGCTTGCAGTGTTAAAACCGGCTTGTTTTGTGCTCTGGCGGTCCACAGGGAAGCGTTCTGGGACATTTGTAAAGGTCTGCTGTCATGCAGGCTTTCGTCACACACACACACGGTGATGTATATCACATAGTGTCAACAGCTTGACATTTTGCTAAATGCGCTCTACGCAGCGTTAGCAGGTCAACACAGAGCTAAATTGTCTGTAAAAGAGCAGCAGACCGTCTCCCACCACGTGTTTGCTACTAACCAAAGCCCAAAGCTGCATGCACATTCCCTCTGGACTTTGTCTTTCAACAATAGCCCCAGACACACACACACACACACACACATACACACACACACGATACATACATACACACACACACACATACACACATACACACATACACACACATACACACGATACACACATACACACATACACACATACACACATACACACATACACACATACACACATACACACATACACACATACATACACACATACACACATACACACATACACACATACATACATACACACGATACACACATACATACATACACACATACATACATACACACATACACACATACATACATACACACATACACACGATACACACTCAATTCGGTATTGCCACATGGCGAATGTTGTAATTCCAAGATAAGATTTGTATTTATTTCACAGCTTAAAGGTCAACTGGTCAAAGAAAAGAAGCTGCAGAAATAATAATAATAATAATTTATCTAACGACGAAACACTCTTTTGTACCTTAAAACCGTCTTAAATGTGTAACTATTTGTAGCTTGTTTGTAGCTAAACAATTACAGTATACGGCCAAAAGTATCTAGACACTCCGGGAGTTGAACCCGTCTAACACAATTACAACACACCAAACTCTCAAATTAAATACGTAAAATGTTCCTTCAAATATTTTTCACTTTTGTCACTTTACGAAATCCACATTAACTACTTTTTGAACTAGATCCATCGCATCCAGCATTTTCCTGTTGTGCAAAAAAAAACTACAGTTCCTCTTGAGGCTGGCTCCAAAAGTGAGTCAATCCACATCGACCTCCAAGTTAAAAATGTGCAACTTTACAGCAGAAATAATCATGTTTACAGCCTGGTACAAAAAATGTATTTTGGTCTCTATAGCTAATATAATATGACAACTGTACGGGGGGTGACTTTTTATTATAACTCACCCGTTTAAATCATACTAAGGCTTAAAGCCAGGCATAATGAGGCCCCGTCGCTCGCCACTTGTCACCAGGGCCCACTTCAGATCTACCCTTTTGTCCATTTTTAGCCACGAGTCAGGCTGTGTCATCACTGACAGAGCCACCCACTTTGAGCTCCTCGACTCTTCAGACACCTATAGGTGACGTTGGGGAGACTGCGTTTATATTTAAAACAGTCTACAGTATTGCCAAGATATCATATTGTTTTTCTAAATGTCTATTTTTTTCTTTGTCGAACTAAAAGTTTTCAGTTGAGACAGGATTTGAAGCGCTGCAACAGAAGCCTCAGGACAACACTGTCTCTGTGACACACCAATGACATGAACTGATGTTACCGGAGATAAAGAGGAGGCGTGCTGACGCACACACACATCAAATATAGCTGCCTCCTGCAGGGAGGCGGGGCAGGAGGCTGAGGTGGGGGGGACGTTGGACTTTGATTCGGGAAACAACCCAAATATTGGGCAAGCCTGGTTGAAAGTGCTGAGCAGCTGTAACACATTTACCAGAAGACGGTTGGCAGGGAAGCAGTTCTTCCCTTCTGTAAGCGGCCCTGTGCTGCTGCGGGGGATATTTAATTACAAAGCAGATCTGAAGAAGATGATCCGGGGGCCCCCCCAACACGGCCGAGAGCCCGGCTCCGCCCTGCGCAGCACAAACCACACTGTATTTAAAAGCTAACGCTCAAAGCTGAGGCTAAACAGAGGGGCCGGAAGGATGGGAGCTCCTTTTTAAAGAGCAGACCTCTGAGATGTTTGCCAAAAAGCAGATGAAACAACGAGGCTTAAGGGAAGAGGAAGGAGAAGAAGACAAAAACTCTGCCAAAACTTGACACTCCGCAGACCGGATGAATGTATGAATGAATCTTTAATCAAAATCAAAGTGAGTATGAAGAAAAGCTTAAACATGAAGGGCAACAAACAGGGCATGTAGCCAGGATTCATGAGATAATACCTACTTTAAGATTTGCTCTGATCTTCTCTGAAATGAGACTCAGCGTCAGTGTTTATCTTTTCCTCAAAGTTGTTCTGAGACTGCCATGGTTAAGGGTTGGTCTGGTTTGGGCAAAAAAATACCATTTTAGAATAAGGGAATCATCGTTTGGCTTAAAATTACTTTAAAGTTAGCGGACCTTCGTCGCTATGGTTCAAATAAAAAACACTTGCTTAAGGTTTGGAAACAAAGCACATAGGTGCATTTACATGTTCCCGAATAATAATAACCCAATCACAATAAAAAGGCCTCATGTAACTACCTCCGCTGGAAGAGACCTCTGGAAGATAAACATTGTTCTCAGAGTTGACATCTTGTATTCATTATTTCGTTTGCATGGGACAGTTAACATTTACCAGTAGCGCCGCCTCTGTGTACTTTTGGTTTCTTGTACGTACAGAATGTACCCCTGTAAAATCAACATTAACAAATGAAACCAAACAGAACTGATTCTAGTATCATGCCTTACCTCTGGAGCACAAGAGCCTGATATCACTTATTTCACAACTGAACTGAGGAGTACCTCAAGGCTCTGTCCTAGCTCCTCCTCTATTTACTGTTTACATGCTTCCACTTGGCTGATTCTTCTGAGCTTCATTGTTGTCCAGAAATTACACACACTGTAGTTTATTTTTGGTTCAACCCCACATACACACCAACAAATAGTCCCCAACGAATGCACAACATTTCCTCCTGTTTGATAAAAACGTTTTAGGAAATAACTTCACCTTTATTTATTTATATTTTTAGATGAAACTCATGTCAGTGGTGGGACTGTCAGAAAGCATTGAGAAATATACCAACACATAGCTGGCTTAGAATTTGTTGACAGTATAGAAAAATAAAGAAAACTAGCCTTATCCTTTATAAAATATATGTATTTATTATGTTTATTATAAAAGACGAAGATCTTTACTGTCCTTGAGTTGTACTCTCTAGACCTCAGGAAACATTAACAGGGACCTTTCTTGCCCGATCTGATCAGTGTCAGTGTGCTCAGACACACTTGGTTGGTGTGTAGACTTCAGGGCTGACTCAGTGCAAAAAACATCTTAGTTGGCACCTCAAAACATAGATCATTAACATCTTCAGGTTTCACTTTAAAATAATGTTTTCAGTGCATGTAATCTGTGTTATCCAGAAGATATATTGTGTGGTTTGTCATTCTAGGTGTTTTGTTCAGACGTCTTTGCCTGACAAGTCTCTCCTGTGTGCTTTCACTTTGGACCTTATTTCCAGCCACCAGATGCTGCAGCAGAGAGCTTCCTGTCGGTTTTCAACTCTGCCGGTCTGATGTGATCAATATCAGATTTGCTCGGCTCCGTCTGCTGCGTAATAAAACTGTCGGGCCAGATAAGGTGCACGCTGCCTCTAAACCCTCAGCTCTACTGTAAAACTGCCTCCCCAGCCAGCAAACAGTCCGGCCTGCTGCTCTCAGGTTATAAAGTATCAGCCTGGATAAAAGGGATCGGATCGGATCGCCCCCCCCCCCCCCCCCCCCCCCCCCCCCCCTCCTCCCGCTGTGGCCTTTACTTCCTGCCAACTCATTGACGTGGCAAATCCAGCGTCCCCCTCTGTTTACCTTCCAGTAGGGATATCCAGGCAACAGGGCCGCGGCTGACGGCGCTGGCTGCTATATTTGGGCCTTTCGCTCCGTAAACCTCTTTTCCAGATAAAGAGTCAACACAGCACGGCGTTCCTTTCTTGGTGCTCGCTGCTGGGAGTTCGCTGATTAATGGCACAGGAGCCTCTGCCCGCATCGACAGCTAATTATAGAGAGCGCAGCTGCTGGGTTTGACCCGCCGCCGTCCACACCACCTCCTCCTCCTCCTCCACCAGCCAACACACCACCGCACACCTTTCACATGTCAGGGGGATTTCAGAGGGTTCATATGTTAGGGATAGAAATGATAATTAATGGGAAACTCAGCTTTTTAAAAACCAACATGGCTCAGTTCAAAATTTTGGATCAGAACAAAACTCCTCATCTCTTCTCTGATTCTGACATCAGATGATTCGAATTTGGACAATTCGCTGTACAAAGAGCAGTGGGGAGGTGAACCCAGATGAATACCCAGCCAATCAATCCCAGGTGCACAAGGCACCCTTTAAAGTCTGTATGAGACCATGACTTTCAGGTGACTCAGATGTAAACCCATCCGTGTCATGCTAGTTGAACAAACTAGGTTTGATATTATTTGTTGAAATTGGTCGGTACCAGGTTACGTAAGCACACGTCATATTGATGATTGGATTTTGATATAAAAATATGAAGAAATTAATTTTCTTGCCATTTTTTGTTGCACATATTGTTTAATAGGTGCACAATATGACCAGAGATGTGATCGAAAAAGGGTTCAAAAGGTACTTTTACTTCATCTCAACCTGAAGTCTGCAGAGGTTGTGGTAGTGTAAAGCTAACATCCATATCATGTTGGCGTTACCCTTGATCTTGATCTTTACCTTTAACCTTTAAACTGTAGTTGTCCTGTGCAGATATAAATAAAAAACGTTGCCATTGTGCATTATTTTGGTTTAGTGTCACCACCGCATGTAAACCTTTAATGGGACGTCGAAGAAAGGCAAAACAATATTCAAAAAATGATAAAGGAAAGGCACCCCTGACGCTAAATAAAAGAAATATCAAAGAGCTGAAGGACAAAAACAACCACTCATAGAACCAGTTTAACCAAACTGGAGGACTTAATGATGCACACCTGCTTCCACTCTCACTGATTGAGCAGGTGATCTTCATCCCAACAACAAGGAGGGAAGCAGCCTTTTCATGCCAAGCTTCTGCAGGATTATCGAGTTTTAACGTTGGCGTGATGGAAATATTCTGATGAAATGTCCAAACCTGCACATTTACTCGATAAAAAAGATATTTGAAAATTTGGATCAGTGAAACTCAAATACAAAGCATGAAATGTCGCGAGGTGACTGCCAGCTGAACCTCATCTTTAGGTCTCTGAATGTGTCCACTCTGTCTCCCTCCTGTCCTGCAGACTTTGTGAAAGGCTTGATGTTGTGTCAGCCAGCTCGACAGCATACGACAGGTCTACAGTCACTCAGTGTTACGCAGCATGAATCCAGGAGATTAATTCAGGAGTCTCATTTCCCCTAAAACATTCCTCGCTATCTCAGTTAAAATATTGTAACAAACTGTTTTACCGTTGCAATTATTATTTATTTATTTTAGTTTCTTCTTGCTGATTTATTCAATTTGCATTTTTTTTTTATGCATATCATGTATTCGCTTTGATTGTTGCAATGACCCAAATTTCTCCACAAGAAAACATTATTTTGTTACCGTCATTAGGTCATTTTGGGGTTTTAGTCCGTGGTGGGAAGTAACTAAATATATATACTCAAGTACTGCACTTAAGTACAAGTTTGAGGTACTTTACTTGAGTATTTCCATTTTATGTTACTCTATACTTCTAATTCACTACAATTCAGGGGAAATATTGTTCTTCTCAATGTGATTCATATTATTATAGATAAAGCTACCCAGCAGTATATGAAGTAATTCAAATGAGCTCCAAGTTTACCAGCTGCAACATGAAACGCATATCATTCTAAAATGGCTCATTCTGCAATACGAGTACATTTACTTCATGGACTTGAAGTATATTTTGATGCTAATGCAGGAATTTTACTTGTAACAGAGTATTTCTACACTGTGGTATTACTGCTTTTACCAAAGTAAAATATCAGAGTACTTCTTCCACCACTGGTCTTGGTGGAGAGCTGTAGTGTCCCTTCTACTAAATATAGATTTTTAGGAAATGTGGGTGTTTAAAAGTAAAGTTGTATACAGATTAAGTAGAAGTAGTATGCCCAAGTATCAGTATAGGCATTTATATTGACAGAGCACACACTGGGTCTGTCGGCGCGTGTGTGTGTGTATGGCTGATATGTAAAAAAAGTGCTGACGTGGCGGGGGCCAGGCCGACCATTGTGTGACTACAGCATGTTCTGCCTGAGCTGGGGTCGTCTTTCATGCGGGGGGCCGACTGACCTTTTGAACAGCGTTTGGATTTGGACACACTCCAGATGAAGTGAGGCTCGGGGCCCTGCCTGAACGAGCTGCTCGTTTGGACACAATGACCCGGGGGGCACAGGGTAAACATAGGCTCACCCCACCCTAAACCCTAAAACCCTGAAGCCAGCTCAGCAGAGCAGTGTGGAGAGGGAGAGAGGGAGGGGGGGGGGGATTGTGAGCACTTGTTGCTAAGGCTCAGCAGCATCGCGGTCATGTGACGACAGAGAGCTGTACAGCTGGCAGTGAGGTGTGATACAGACAGTGGGGGGAAGAAGTATTCAGATCCTTTACCTCAGTAGACGTAGCAGTGCAATAATGTAACAAAATAGTGTCTGCGATCCATCCAGCAGAGTAAATGTCCGTAACAAATTTCGTTGCCGTATTTGTTCCTATTTATTTTTTTGTCTGGACCGACCGTCCAACACTGTCGTCGCCGGAGCTACACCGTTAGCATGGCTGCCATTAGCTTTTCAACAGTGAGGTAAGAACAGTCACCGGTAGAAGTTCTTCACACATTGTGAAAATGTACCGAGTGCAAAGTCAATCTCCCTCTCACCTTCTTCACATGGAAATCAATGGGATGTTTTCACATTCGATGTTCATAAGCCACCAAACAGCTGATGTGACTGTACAGACGTTAGCCGTAGAATGCTAACAACTAAGATACATTTTCCTTAATATGTGACTAATGATACATGTTATAGAGAGTGTGTTTGCATGCACACTGGTAATATTAACCTGGATACTGGTGTGCATGTTAACCAGTATAACAATTCATGCAGGATGTTTACATGTACAGGTTTTGAGTTTTAAAAAGTTGCGGCACAGAATTTTGTCAAAATAAATTTTTGACCCAAAGTGGACACGTCTTCCCATTTACTTTCTATACATTTCTGCTCAGCGAGAGCCCCTTTAGTGTCGGCTACCCGACATAGCCGCACCTACTTTTGTTTTGTTTCTTGCAGAAACTCTCGTGACCCGGTTGCAGGCATAAACCCTCCAGGTAGTTTCCCACCTTTTAAGTGTGCAATAAATTAAACACAGACATAATTGGAATAAAGTCAATTTAAAATGAATCATTCCTTGTTAAATATCCAACATAGTCTTGCGGAAGTTGGAGAAATAGTCACAAAATGCAATCTGTTGGATTTCGTGTAAAGAGACACGAATTGGCTGGTTTCTTTTGTGCTGCTCGCCACAAAGTCTTTACACTACAAAGTGAAAGTTAGGTTTAAGCAACAAAGCCACTTACTTTGGTTTTGTTCGGGCTCCTAATATCAGTGTAAAGCTGCAGCCAGCTGTTATGAAATCACAAGGTATTTTCTGTTTTCACCATGTTGTTGTTGGCAGCGTTCTCCGAGGTGAGAACAGCTGAGGTTTGTTGTTCCTGCTCGCTGTGCTCCAGCCGATGAGTTCAAGAAGTGTTTCCTCCAGCCCCATCCTGCATTTCAGAGTCAGGAAAGAGGAGGAAGACGACGAGGAGGAGGGGGTGCACTTTGGGAGAGGGACAGCTGAACAAACAGAGGGAACAGAGAGAGAGAGAGAGAGAGAGAGAGAGAGAGAGAGAGAGAGAGAGAAAGAGAAAGAGAGGAACAGGAGGGGGAGAAAACCCTGAGTTTTTCCCCGAGTGTGCCACGTAATTTGAGCAAACCCATTAATCTCGGGCCACCGGCTCTTCGGGCCTCGTGGGTGTTGAGTTTCGGTGACAGATGAAAAGAAATGAGCTGGCTCGGCTGGAATCTGAGGCCGACCTCACGCCGAAGATGAACCGGCCCGAGAGGGAGGGAGAGGGCGGAGGTCTGGATCTGGTTTAGATTGGCCGTCCGATTGGCTGGCAGACATCAAAAGGAGCAGCAGACCGAAGTTTTAACCCCATCTGAGAGGTTTTGTTCAAAGGAATGTGATGGCGAAAACTGTGAGTGGAAGTCAGTCTTCTTCTTTCTCTTTTCAATAAAGAACAATAACACTCAAATTAATCCTCTGAACCCCGAGGACGTTTTGGGGGACCTCATGGACCCCTTCAAGGGCCCCTCGTCGTTCCTAAATCCGAGTTTATGAAACAGATTTAACTACACCTCAAGCTACAAGTTTGACTTTTTTCCCCGATATTTCAACTGCATCTCGTGGTCTTCATCATGCTCCACAAAAAAAAAGTGGATTTCCAAGGTTGAAAATGTACTCTCGTCAGCGATAAAGTGACTAAAAGAAAAAAACCTGTTGCTAACCTGACCCGCCAGATGGTCTGTAACACAGAACCATCTGAGAAGTCATCACTAGAAACCGTCTGGAAAAAGGTCAGGCACGTCGGAAAAAAATTAAATACTTGAGATGAAGCATCTGTAAAATCAAACTTTTACCGAAGCGAGTTGAGAAAAGAGCGAGAAAAGCCCTCAGTGCCGATCGTTGCTCTTCTTTCAATGAAGAAATACTCTCCAGTTCTGATATAGCGGACGCTATTGCAGCATCTACCCTAACCTCTTCAGGGACCGCCATTGTTTGATTTAGCTTATTTAAGTTCTTGTACAGCTGTTTGTGTTTAGACAATTATTGATAAACGTATTGTTTTAGTATCGGTACCAAAAAGGTATAAAACATGTCAACGCTGGTGTCAGATGGCCCTAAAATCCCAAATACATGTATTTTGCTCTCGCTCCATAAAAAAGTACCACACTGTAATTGTATTCTGCTTCATTCATTCCGCCTCAGATCTGCAGCAGCAGTTCAGTCAGAGGCTGGAGCTCAACGTGGTCTTTCAGTTGATCAGAGAACAGGAAGTAGGAACAGTTTAAATTCACTTGAGGCTCATTAGACGAAGTGTATACATACGAATAGTGCATGTTTGAGGGTTTGCCCTTCTCGTGTACCTCCTTTGTTACATTTCATACTTTTATTTGATCAGATCTCAGAGAGAAGTAGTGTCCTTTAGAAAATGGTAGAAAATGGTGAAGAATTCCAATGTGACATCTTCAAAGTTCTTGTTTTTCCAACCAACAGTCCAAACCCTGAAGATATTTAGTTTATAACGATATAAAACAGAGGAAAGCTACAAATCCTCACAATTTAGCAGCTGAAGCCAAACAATAGATGTTTTTTTCTTAAAAATCTGACAAGAAATGGTTAAAATATTTGTATATTTCCATGGCTAAAGGTTTTGAGGAACACATTTCTGTTGCCTTCACCGTCTCTAATGAGCCAATAAAACATCAGTATAGATAGGACTATAAAAATACTCCAGCGTCAGATTGTGCTGCGCATGCAAATGTGTCAAGTTTGAGAAAAAGTGTCAGCCTCAGGTTTAAAACCTGAACCTGCCAGTAAAACAAGTCTGTGGAGGGGAAGCAGCCGGAGAGCCAGGAAAGGGTTAACGTTTTCTCCTCGCTGCTCTGAATGGCGGCTGAAAGCGACGGGGCCCCGGCATAAACACACACAGGCCCCCATTCATCCGCTCGCTGTGTGATCAACCTTGAACAGTGGAAGGCGTGTTATTGCAGCAGCGAGGGGGAGGAGACAGAAGAAGAAGAAGAAGAAGAAGGGGGAGGACTGGGGGACGGTGACTCAGGAATTCCACCGCGGAGCACGTGACCCCTGAGCAAGGCATTTATGTCCTTCTACTCTTGAGGCAGGGGCCCCTCCATGCCCCTCCTCCCGCTTCGTGTTATTTTTCTCCCTGAAGTCAAAAGCGGCCGAACGTGACGCAGAGAGAATATCCACAAGTGAGCGAATCACATTATGTAGAATATTCACTGAAAAATAACCGAAGAAACAAAAACAAACGTTTGATGCTGGAGAGACAAAATGACAAAATAAAAAAAGATTCAAGCCTCATCCAAATCCCATCGGACAGGAGCCATTTTGTCACATGAAGCCCGTTTGGATTTCGTTCCCCGGGGGCCAAAAACAAGAGCCCAGAGGCGCCTCCGTCATCCCGACAGAGCGAGTTATGTGGAAAAACCGGTGACGAGCCGCTCGCTCGGCTCCCATCGTTAACAGTCCCGGCGGGGCCCGCCACTCATGACCTCACGTCTCCCGTACACGTTCACCAAAATCAGGGCGTGGGATCCGTCAACAACGGCCCTCCGATCCGCCGCCAGCATTTGTTCTTTTCAAAACTAAAAGACGAGCTTGATTCTGAGCCACGAGGGAGCGTTAGTCAGCAACATGAGGGAAAAACACATCTAGATCCAAACATGTCAACATTGTGGAGACATATTGTCAGGGCATGTGAAGCGTCATTTTGACACCACGGATGCATCAACAAACGCAGCGCTGGGGGGCGTCACTTTGAAGCATCGCGTTTCCACGGGAGGCTATTTTTAGGCCCTCGTTATCTCCCAACACTCGCAGGACACGAGGCCCGGCAGCGAGCGACCTCAGCCCGCCTACGTGTGATTTACTGTACAAAACGTTTATGCAACACACTTCTACCACCGGCCTTCACCACCCCTCCTCCTCCTCCTCCCTCTATCTCTCCTCGACTTTTCTTCCACCCACTCCTCCCTGGGAGCCGGTTTGTGCCTGTTGGAAGGTATTGCATCATGGCTGAATCACAATCAGGCCGTGACTCTCCAACCAACTCCTGGCTCGCCGATTATGGAAAATAAGCAAACCACAGAGACACTAGAGGTATTATTACAAGGTCTGAAACTGTATTTGGCAAGTTTTCTTTTTCTTAAACAAGTGCATACATGTACAGCTAGAAGCATTTTTTCTTTGTTTTTTTATTATTTTTTTGCCAAGTGCTCAGATTAGTCACATTCTATGTTTGACAGGACTGTCTCCAGAACTAAAATACACCAACAGATTGAAAAGAAACAAGTGTGATGAAGGGGGGGGGGGCCTGTTATGAAGAGTACATACCTTTTTATCTTCAAAAATATAGAAACACAATGTATTGAAAAAGAAGAATCAAAAAAAATTATACAGCCATGTTTACGAAGTATATACTTCCCTTGTGTCCAATATGTACATGTCCATCAGTCTCTCTGGGGGCTTGCTGGATGATTTATATTTGGGGGGTGTGTGTGTTACTTTGTGTCCTGCTGCTGTTGCCGTAGTCGGATTACAAAAGGAAAAGAGTTCGAGAACAGCTGGCGAGCATTTCAAGGGTCCCGCTCCTTTTTTACCTTTATGTCCCCGGCCAAGATGGTGGCTATTTCCCCCTGCATGAAGGCCCAGGGCACGTTGGAGCCGACCAGCGGGCACCGCTCGCCGCTGGGGCAGTACACCTCGCCGGTGGCGCCCTGCTGCTTGATGCTCTCCCGGGAGCAAGGGAAGCAGAACTTGTGTGATGCCACCGACGGGCACTGGACGAAGTGAGTGTCCTCCAGCCGCTCGTGGCACAGAGTGCAGCACAGCGGCACGCTGCCGGGCGGCACAGAAGAGTCCGGGATGCTCTGCAGTGGCGGCGCGTGGGGGTCCATGCCCCCAGGCATGTGTTGGGCAGAGGGGTTGGCGCTCACAGGGCCTTCCCTCTGGGCCAGCCTCCTCTGCGAGGCCGAGGACGGCGACAGGGGGCTGCCGCTGTTCCGCCGCGCGCCTGCCGTGGTGGAGTGTACCTGGTTGCCGTCCTTCGGTGAACCCGTGCTGCCGGCGTTGTCGGTGGCGAGGATGAGCGCCGCCATGGGGGACTGGCCATTCTGCGCTGTGGCTGCCTCGGGGGGCGTGGTGCGGGAGTGGGGGGAGATGGTGGAGGGGGGAGCGGCTGAGAAGCCTGGCAGGGCGACTGGGGGCATTTTCAGGACCTCAGAGGGCGACGGGAGCCAAGGTTGGCCCTCACCGCCATTCATCTTGGGGGCGCTGCCCTCACCGTCTGGCTCTGGGGAGGCCTTCCTCTTCATGCTTCTGGGGTGCTTCCCCCTGTCTGTGGCAGAGGAAGAGGAAGAGGAAGAGGCAGGGTTAACACAACCACACACAAACACATCCAGCATGCTGCTCAAGTGAATAATGGAACACAGGCGATTTCTCAACACGCAGTGAATTAAGGCTTTGTTTATGTCGCTGCTGTTCTTTGCCACAGCTCTGCGCGCACGCACACGCGCACGCACGCACACACACACACACACACACACACACACACACACAGGTGAACGGGTCCGCTTCAGCAGCGTGGCGTTACCGAGCATGTCGGGTTTAAACGCACGTCAGCACCGTGCGTAAAATGTGCTGACACATAATTCTTAGTGCTGTTAAGTTCCTGTTTTCATGGCGCCTGCCAATTAACAATGTTCCACTGCTGGGAAGAAGAAGGAAAAAAACACATAAATACCTGTTTTTGAGGAAGTGGCACTCGTTTCATATCCCATCACCCTCTGCATGGCGGCGTGTTCCTTTTGAAACCTGCTGTCGTGTTCCTTTTTAAACCTGTTGTCGAACGTGTGCAGCGCCATCAGGTCCCTGACTGTTTTGCCTTTGCCTATCCACTCCTTGTGGCTGTCCGACATGTCCGACAGGCTGTCCGGCCTGTGTTTGTCTTTCAGCTCCTCCGGACGCTTGCCGTGCTCCCCGGGGCCAGGCGCGGCCAGAACCCCGGGCATACCCATCTGAGTCGGGCGGCCGTTGAGCGGATGTATGGTCGGTATGCCGCCGTTCACCAAAGGCACCAGGTTGGGAGGAACCGTACTAGTCCTGCGGGGGTTTGGGCTTTGGCGGTTCAGCTCCGGGGGCTCGTCGGGTTTTGGAAATCCGTTCGGCAGCGGGAGGCCGTTCGCCTGCCTCCCCGTCTGGTACTCCAGTCCCAGTCGAGGAGGCCGGTCAGAGAGCGGGTAGCGGTCCAGCGGCTGCGGCGCACGGGAGCCCGGGTCTCCAGCCGAGTGGTGCATTTCCTTCCCGGCGTGGTGGGGCTTCCCCGGGCCCGGAGAGCGACCCTCCTGGAAGCCGTGTGCTCTCTTCAGCTGCCGAGCCGTCTCGATAACAAATTCAATCCGGTCTGCACCCTCGTAGTTGACACATCCACGGCAAACGGGCTCAGTAAAATCCCAGATCATCGCCCACGGCATGCGGGGCAAGTCGCACAAATAGCAGGACTGCCTTCTGGAGGCAGCGACCGCCGCGGAGGACATGTTGTAACCCCGAAGCGAATGCAAAACTCTCTCCAAAAATGTCCCGTCAGTTTGTTTACGTCGCTGGAAGGAAAAAAAATGAACCAACAATTATCATTAAAAAAAAAAAACGTTGTATTTTCCCCTCAGAAAACGGTAGAGTCACACCGACTGGAGTTCATCGTAGTTGTGTCCGTTGCCTCGGCGCGCCTCCGTCTGATTGCTCGCGCTTACAATTCAGCTCGATCTCTCAATGTAGGGCCGTGACGTCAGCGCCGACACTCGGCTCGTGCTCCGGGGTTCTATTTACTGGATTCTTCGACAACCCCTCGGGCGCATGCTCACCGTTTCTCTATCTTTATCCGGAGAGCTTTACGCGCGGGGATCGTCTGTGTCTGAGAAGAGGCATCACTCTGGGTCGGTTTTTGGAGTAACCGAAGTATAAACGCGCAGCTACGCCTGCTGTCAAGTACTTTACTCACCCTAATAATACCACAGTAAAGAAGTACTTTGTCACAAGTAAAAGCACTGAAAATGTTACGTAAGAGCACAATTGCAGGTCTATTAGCATCAAAACATACTTGAAGTA
This sequence comes from Leptoclinus maculatus, assembly GCA_032191485.1. Classification (NCBI taxonomy): domain Eukaryota; kingdom Metazoa; phylum Chordata; class Actinopteri; order Perciformes; family Stichaeidae; genus Leptoclinus; species Leptoclinus maculatus. The sequence goes on from JAVDOI010000009.1 coordinate 24,103,027, forward strand.
CCCAAAGTAAAAGTAGGCTCATTATGAAGAATGACCCATTTCAGAACACAACAATGATATTCTTGGATCATAACTATTTCTGCATTAATATGCTCATTGCTTTAATGTTGCAGCTGGTAGAGGTGCGGCTAAATATAAGTACGTTATACTGCTGGGTGGTGTATTCTATAATAATACGTTATTCAGTTTTAATAATCTGAATCTGCAACGTAACTAAAGCTGTCGGATAAATGTAGTGAAGTAATAAGAGTATAATTTACCTCTGGATTGTTGTGAAGTATAAAGTAGAGTAGAGTAAAGTGCATCACTTGAGTAAATGTACTGAGCTACGTTCACTGAAAATATGTACACAAATATAGTGAATACAATGTAGTTGCTGTTGGCAAATTCAAGATCATGGCCAGGTCATGATGGTAAAACTGATATTCTGGTAAATAGTTCAATATAAATAGTACAGCTATAAAATGTTGAAAATTAGAATAAGAAACAACAGTTAACTTTAGTATCAAAAGTTCAATTGAGATAATAAAGGTGCCTAAGGTGCCTTCAAATATAGTTTTCAGTGACAGCGATGTATTCCTCCTCCAATCACTGAGCTGTATGTAGCTTGAGAGGAAAATGAATTAGTATGTTGGGCTGAAGCGTCAGAGTATTAGGAATTAAATCTGGGCCCAAGCTGCACAATAGGTATCAGGAGAATCATAAATCCCAAACCAAAAACAATACAGGTTTTAACCATGTGTATTTGATATGTTTTTGTTTTTTTCTGGGTTCTGCTATTTATGTTATATTCACTCCATGTCAACAGACTGGGACATTAATTAATCCAAGATGGTTCCCTGTATTTGTAGCCTCAGTAATACACATACACATGTGGCAGTAAAACCAAATATACAGAATACATTCTTCTTAATTAGCTGAAGCAAAAACAAACGTTTGATCCTAAAGTTGTTAAGTATAAAATTGTTCCCTACAGGTGTTATTTTTATTTCAATCCACATAATCTTGGCCTGCTTTGTTACAGCGACTTTAAACTTTGGCATCGAAAATTAAACTTAAAACAAAAGCATGAAACTGAAAAGTAAACATTGGCATTGAAACACTTGTATTGGAGGAAGTTGTATTTCACAGGTTTCATTGCCAAAATGTAAAGCCAATGCCTTAGCTCCATAAGCTACTTTGTGGTTTAAATTGTATCCCTGGAATTGGAGGCAGAGTGAGAGCTCTCTCCGCCCTTTCCTGCTCTCTGCCCACAGGGAACCAAAGAGGTTTTATAAATACCAAAACCCTGAGCATGGAGTTCAGCTGACAGCCTGCACACACACTGCTGTTAGTGTTCAACAAGTGCTGAATACACAGACTTTATTTTAGAAGACATATTTAGATTAACAAATATATATAAATAGTATTATTTACTAATCTTCACTTGCTCTCTATTAAGAGCACATGGCAACATCAAAATGAAACATTTCAACACAGCGTGTGAGAATGTCATGTCTAGGGTTGTAAAACAAGAACAACTGTGTGCAGAATGAAAGCAACAAGTGTTGTCGGCGACGCTTTGCCCGCAGGCTCTCTCTCTCTCTCTCTCTCTCTCTCTCTCTCTCTTTCTCTCTCTCTCTCTCTCTCGCGCGCTCTGTTGCATTCCAGTCCCGGTGCCAGGCGCCCGTGACGTCACAGGGCCAGTAGCCAATCACAGAATTCAGCTGTTGTTGCCAAGCAAAGTGTGAATCCCTTTCTCTCCGTGACCGACTGTATACACATGGGAGCTGCACACGAACTGTAAAACCGGTTCCAGTTCCTGTTTTGTTTTTTGACAAACAAACATCCTGCTGACACGACACACTTTGATCTGAATGCGTGTCGGACTTTGAATGAGTTCACCCTGTGATACATTTCTGAGATAATAACACATCAGCAATAACAGCTATGGATTCCCAACGATGGCAAAATATAGAAGTGAACAAGATGTTAATTTGTCAGTTTGGTCTGCAAAGTTAAAACTATTAATACTTACTTAGATCTTTTATTGTAATAGTGTGACTGAGTCTTTTATTTTCACTTGTTTATCACCACAACTATTTTATTTTTCTCTCAATCTATACATTTAGGATTACTGAATAAAGAAAAGTACTTTGTCTGTTTTTGAATATGCCATTATAAAAAACCTGTTGCAATTCTCTTCTTTTAGTCACTTCTGTCTGTAATTTAATCCTTATTTTCTTTAAAGAGGTGAAAAAGCACGGCCTGTTCTCTATGCAAATCAGTCTGCTTCTATTGAATAGTTTTACTTTCTGTATTTGTTGAAATGTGAATGTGACCCCCTACAGTTACTTCTCATAAAAGAAAGAATAAGATAACTATCAAATAATGATATAAAAAGTTTAAAATAAAAATGTGTTTTTTATAAAAATTAATGAATTTTATTTTCATGGTTTTATTACAGCAGCAGGCTGAATTATCTTCTATATTAAGATACAGACACTCGTGTCTAGAAAGAAACAAGTTAATTTCATTTGGACACCGGTTGATTATTATTAGCTTGTTTGTTGTTTGGGTAGTTTTTAGTTGTTTGGCTTTGTGTGAGAGTTTATCTGTAACCATCATGTCAACGTATTCTTTAACATTAACCAACAGTGTGTTGACCTTTTAAACAAATAGTAGATTCCAGCTGCAGTTTGGTCTTTGTGCTTGAACAGCAAAAATAAATCTAGTTATATATTTTGAGATGAAAACAAACAAAGAAAAAAAGTTCTCTCTCCATGTAATACAAATAATGTATAGGCCGAGCAAAAGAGTAAATAAACATTGGTGTACAAGTCAAAAGAAGCAGAGAAGATGAGTTCAGGGACAGAGAAGCATCCTGATGTGTGATAACGTCGGTGTCTGACCTGCAGTGAGTCAGCAGCATCGTCTCTTACTCACAGTCCACATCGCTGCTGTCGGGCTTCATGGCATCATGACATGACCCCCCCCCCCCCCCCCCAGAGTCAGCTGATGGAAAGAGAGGAAGAGAGGGAAGGGAACAATGCCTCCTGTTTTGTTTTCTCCGGCGACGCCTCGGCCTGCTGCAGGCAAATGTGCGAGAGCAGCGAGCCTTCACACATGAGCAGAGTTTTATCTCCAGCGAGGAGGAGAAGAGGTGAAACACAGCAGGTTACATAACGTCTTCTCCTCAAACAGACACTCAACGAGTTGAACTGTAGAGGAACGTAATTTAATCGTGTTATCATCGAATCATATCAAGTAAAATCGATCTGTTTTGTGTTATTTGAACACAACTTAGACTTGTTTACATTGCTAAAATATGTAAATATATAAAAATTAAAAGAAAGGGTTGTGAATAAACCAGATGTGTGATATAGCCTTGAATTCCTTAGAGTTGTATGTGTTTTATTTACCATCATCTTAAATTCTGAATGTTTATAGTTTGGTGTAACAAACACCCTTGTGACGTCCTCGTCGTTTATCTGTTTTGCTTCTAAACACCGCCGGGCTTCACACGCTATGAATTGTGGGTAATTCTCTATGTCAAAGTCTGCAGAAATGCAGACTTACAAAAAGTGTGCATGATGTCTGCAAAGGAGCTCTCAAACACTCGGAACATTCTTAAACCCTCTCCGGGAGCTCACCTCCAAGTCTGTGAGACCTTTAAATTCCTTTTTTTGTAGTTTTTTCTTAATTTAAGTTTCATTCATTCAGAACAAACGTAGTGTGTTAAGAGCAGCCACTTAAGGAAGCAGGAGAATTTTATTTTTTTTAATCCACTTTTTAATCCATTGAGCATCATGGCGTGATTGTGAAAATACCGGAGTCCTGATCAGGAATTCGTCATGACTGCTGGTCGTCTCTGAAGCCTTTCTCCTATAATGACCCTTTACAACCTGCAGATTTACCCCCCCCCCCCCCCACAATAAATCCTCTCAGTCAGCTGACTGGTCATCCAGTCACTGCCTCCCACAGCATGGAGGAAGGGGGGGGGGGGAGGTCCTTCATGTGATTTCCCTTCTCAAATGGAAACACAAACATGAATTGACAGCATGGACGACATTTCCCACATCACTCACTCAGCACCTAAACACAGGCGAAACACAGACGGGGAGATGTTATTTTAACATTATGGGCTCTGGATCTCTGTGTTACATCCGAACTAAACTTACTGATCAACAGGTACAGAAAACACAGAGGGTCTGACACACTGCTGCAGAGACACAGTACATATGGGATATACAATATGTTTAAAATGTGTTTTTAGTTCACTGAACTAGAACCATAAACAGCCTGGTCTCAACTCTGTTTCTATACAATGAATCTGCATTGTCAATTATGCTTCGAGGGAAACGTATTTTCTCAGTTTTTATGTTTATTTTTGTAGTATAGTCAAAATATTTCTTATTTTAGTCGACGGAAACTTTGGCGTATTTTGATTAACATCTGTAACTTAAATAACGTAACAAATTTAGCTATTTTAAGCTAAACCATGATGTTTGTACTAAACCTAACAAAGTCGTCATCGTGCGTTTGTATGTAAACTTTGACCGTAATCCAGGAGAAAATTTGTTTCCGAAACATAATTGAGAATGCAGTTTGGTTGTATGAGAACGTAATTTTGTAGGAGACAAATATTAATGACAAATGTGAGTTACAGGCAATATTTCAAATTCTTTCCTTTGGTAAAAATGTTTACTATCAACGTTATTTACATTAACGTATTTAGGGGTAGGTATCGTTTAAAAAAGGACAATGCCAGTACATTTAAAGAAAGCCTAACTGGAATGATCTTATTTGATGAATATGAAAAAGGAGACACAATTTGCAAATCTGTCCCCTGTCTTGTCCCCTCTCTTTTTTGTCTTCGTCTCTGTACGATTGTGAAGCAAATTCATATGCGCTTCATTTATTGAGGTGAAACATTTTAAACTTGTGCAGGTTGCCTCTTCGCCTCGATTGGTGCCATGTTGTGTCTAATAGTTGCGTCTTTCCACTGACTTCCTAAAATTCAGTTTTGCTTATTGTCTGGACCACAGACTGTATGAAGTGGACGTAGTCATCGTGACGCCACCCGTTGGTTTGTGGACCGTTGTTTTGAAGCCTCGAGTTCTGCGATTTCACCGTCGCCATCTTGGAATATGGCCGTCGCCATTTTGTTTCCCTTGCAACTAATGAACAGAAGTTACCATATTTGGAATGTGGAGGAGTGACGTAGAGACGCCGTTTACGGCTCTGGTTGCGGCAGCAACCTGTCAATCACAGTAAGCCCCGCCCTAAAGCATACTCCTCTTTATGGTCTATTTGACTCTAAATGGACCATAATTTACTAAATGAACATCATGCTGAGTTGAAGAAGACTTGAAACTAGAGTTTGAGACCATAAACTCATGTTTACAATGTTTACTGAGGGAATAAATCAAGTGAGAAGTAGAGTCATTTTCTCATAGACTTCCATACAATCACACTTATTTTTGTAACCGGAGGAGTCGCCCCCTGTTGGCAATTTGAGAGAATGCAAGTTTTAAGACACTTTAAGACACAGAACCGGAGGTTGCCGCCTTGTCTGAACACACCGTAACAATGTTTGAAACATCAGTTCAGATGTCAGAATCACAGCCAACAATCACAGCCACTTTAGGAAACTTTGGCAACTTTCTGTCACTTTTTGGTGTTTACAACAGAACAAAAATGACGAGAACAAGTTAGATGGGCAGTGGGATGCAGCCATAGGAGGACACGGCAGCAGAAAAGGTAGAAATACTTTATTCTAGACGTGGCGAACTATTATGTTCGAAGCTTCCTGAGGCCTTTACAAGGAGTGCAATAAGGAAGACACCCCTTCTCAAAGCGGCATCCCCTTCTGATTATAAAGCCTACATAACAAAGCATTCCTGCGACTGTATCAGACTTTAAACCGGTTGCAGGATGTGGGACACTACAAGCTAATGAAGCTCTGTCAGCCGTGTTTTGCCTGATCAGCGGGGTCTTTAAATAGCCTCCCCGTGGGCCACTCGGATGGGAGATTTGCAGACTTGGCCTCGTGTCTGCAGGGGTCGACCCAGTCAGTTTATTCAGCTTAGCAGTTTCACATGGGGGAGGAAGTCTCCACGATGGGAAATCAGCCCCGGGAAAAGGCAGAGCTTTGAGGTGACGCCGAGGTCAAACTGGAGCTCCAGGAATGATTAACCGTTTACAGTCACAGAAAATAGCCTTCAGTTCCTGCATCGGCAACTTTACTAAGAGGGCTTATTGTGACTCGACACCCCGTCTGTCTGTCATGCTGGAGGTCCGATCAGCTCTGCAAACATCTGATTTAGTATCTAATCACCTCAGCAGAGTAGATACAATGTAAGCTCCTCTGAAATGCTGTCAACACGAGGGATGTCACACTACCAGAAATGTAGCATTCAATACTAATACCAGTGAAATTCCATGATTAGTGATACCCAATTTGATGTGAAAAACAAATACAAAACAATAAATCACATGTACATACACTACTTTATTACCGTTTGCAGACAGTTTTTTGCAAATGTATTATTAATCCCTGAAGTGTGTTGCCGTAAAACAAAATTTTACAATATTACATTTGAACACATCACATTAACGTTAAAATGTACCTTCACACAATACTCATTTTTAGAGAAGAGAGCATGAACGCATCATCATGTAACTCAGTGCAACCTCCATATGTTAGCTCCTCCTCTGAACGCAGATTTGTTGTTCACAATGTATTATCAAGGACATTTTCTATAATCCCTGGGATGACGGGACTCAAGTCTCGAGCCTTGATCCATGGTAACTGCAATACTGTAGATAAACAAGTACTGTCACATTGTCAGACTCACTCTCTTTTAGCTCTGTTTTTGGTCTCCATCATCTATAAGGAAACGTCTCTTTAGCTGCTAAATGCTCCACTATGTTCACCAGCTGGTCTCTAAATGTTTCTGTCTGCTGTTTGTTGCTGAGGTAGCGTACAGTGAGTTTTTACAACTTTTTCTCTGAAAAAGTCACCATGAGGGTGAGAGTGAACCAGAACAGTAAAGCTGTGGGCCGGCCAGATAAACAATGAGCTCAAACTCACTATAAAGCCCCGTAAAGCTGAGAGGGATTTTTTGAGAGGGATCATTTTTGTGTTTAGAGATACACCATCAAACGACCAAAAATATGTGGTCCCAACATACTTCTGCCTACTTTTGTGTCCTTTTGGTCTGGGTGTGTTTCCTGATTTGGTCCTCTTATGAAGGGAAGTCTGACAGCTACAGCATGAAATGATATCTTAGACAACAGTATTCTTCTAGCTGTGAATTGTCTTTGTCTCTTTCCTGTTTCAACAGGATAATGTCTCCGTGCACAAAGCAAGCTACATAAAGAAACGGTTTTCCCTGAAATGGTGTCACAATCACATCTACTGCAACTGTGGCTAAGTGGAGAGCAGGGCTGTCCTTCAGTCAGAGAGTCGGCGGTTCGATCCCCGGCTCCGGCTCTGCTAGTCGATGTGTCCTTGAGCAAGAACTTAACCCCAAAATTGCTCCTGTAGCTGTGCCTATGTGTATGAATGTGATAGAATCTAAATCGTAAGGCGCTTTGGATAAAAGCGTCTGCTGAATCAGTGATTCTCAGCTGGTGGGTCGCGACCCGTTTTCAGTGCTTTCTGCTACTGAAAAAAACAACGGTGCTTTTATTTTGAAGGGGATTTTTTATGCAGCGGAGTGCCGTCTATTCACACTCCTTAACAATATTTGGAGTTAATGCCTTGTAATGCTAATATCAGCAGAGGATGAACTGAAAACTATACCTCTGTCAAATGACACTATAAGTAGACGAATTGAAGACGTGTCGGATGACATCGAACAACAGACCACAGCTCGAATTAAGGCAAGTGGTCATTTTACATTACAAATCTACAGACATAACAAACAAAGCAGGTTTACTCGTTTACTCGTCCAGTTGAGAACCCCTGTGCTAAATGACTATAATGTAATGTAATGTAATCCATCACGTATGGGCATAATATTTGGTGTATCCATATATTTTTGGCCATATTCTTTGACAGAGGTAGAGGTTGATCTCTTGATTGGAAGATCGGTGGTTCGATTCTCGGCTCCTCCAGTCCGCATGACAAAGTATCCTTGGGAAAGATACTGAATCCCAAATTGCTCCCGAAAGCTGTGCCATCAGTGTGTGAATGTTATCAGTAAATGTAACAGCAATTTGTCAATCACTTTTTAATGTTTCTGGTGAACAAGTGAAAGCTTTGCCCTGATTGTTGCGATGCAGGAATGGACACCAACATTATTAGGATTCATCCTCTGGGGACCTTGAATATCAACAGCAAATTTCAAGTCCGTCTGTCCAGTAATTGTTGAGATATTTAACTCAAGTGTTCAGTGGACTGTCTTTGTCCCGCTGCTGTCCACATATATTTGTTTTCATTTCTACCAACTGTTGGCTGATTTCTGTTCAATAAGGAGGTGAAGCTCAGATCTCCTTCAGATTTAAAAAGAGCAGTTTGGCAGATCTCTCTCAGTCTGTGCTGACAGACATCATTAATTGCAAAAAAGCTTGTAAATACCATTTCAAACGGCTTTTCACTAAACAACGTGTTTAGAGTAGATCCCACTGGGACTGCGAAGGCTAATCTGTATCTCTGTTTGAATTCGAGGCCAATTCTTAATTATTTGGAGCGCCGACAGTTGCCTCCGATTGAGGCGAGATAAAACAGAAATGTGTTTTTGCCCTGAATGCATCATCTGTTCCACATCATCAAAGCCTTTTCTCTGTGTGCAGCAATGCTTAATTTACCAAACACTTGGTTTAAAAATTAAACCCGTTTTAACACATCAAAGCTAATGCTACAAAGCTATTTGCTCAATTATTAAGAGCCCCCCCCCACCCCGCCCCTACTGCACCAATGCCTCTATGGCTGTTTCAGTCGAACAAACGACCACTGACTCATAGGGAGGTTTGACTGACTGTAAACAGAACACGTTTACTGCTCTTATCAAGGGAAGTTACCTCCCTTGCTTCTGTTTCAACTTGTTGACTGTAGCATTAAACATTTTTTATGGGTTTAGGAAAAGATAATGTTTTTTTTGCTAAATAAACATAATGTATTTTTCCAATCTTGTAGTTTTCCTGAGTTGTTCGGCAGGTTGAAGCTTTGGAAGTTAGCACCAAACTTCCCTGCAGGCCGTATTACAGTTCTGTCTCTGCAGGGACTTTTGGGTAACCCCCCACACACACCCAGCAGATGTGATGTGTCTCCTGCTGTCTGCGGAAGGTAAACAGAACCTCAGCGATGCACTTTAATCTCCTCACTTATCAGCACATAACCTCATTGTCAGGAAATTACCAGTAATGAACTGCTTCCTGTTTACTGGGACGCCACCGTTGCCTTCTTCTTCTCTTCCAGCTGCAGGACTGTTGGCGCAGGACCAACAACAGTCTGTTTACCATTTCAACAAACACATCTCCATCTCATTTACATGCACGGAGTCATCCGGGCCTCTCTGTGCAGTAAACCCTCCTGCCTGGAAACATCCTCATCAGACAGACGCATCTACCTTCCTACAAAGACACAGTCTCAGGAAATGACTCACTGATCTATTGATAGACGCACAGGTTTAAATCAATAAGTGCTGTAAACAGAAGGGGATTGAACAAAGAAAGGATGAAAGCTTCGAGCCTGGTTCCAGACCTCTAAATGTCTTTTAATGTTTTAAAAGAGCTCTGCCGTCGGGATTTAGATTGGCCACGTCATCTTCCTGTAGCTCGCTAGCAAAATAACTTAGAAAAATAATGAATCTTAAACCAACGATTTCAACGTCAGGCTAGCCACGGCTGTCTTTTAAAGGGAAAATCATCTTTTTGCTATGAAACTTGGTACATATCAACATTTGAATGAGTCCAATACTTTGGTTTCTGCCCAAATACCTGCAGAGCTAAGGACATTCGCATTAGCCTCAGCTGTACTTTGTGTTTACTGCTAATTAGCATACCGTAGCAAGCTAATGTGCTAAAATACGACTGTGAACATGGTAAATGTGAGATCTGCTAAACACTAGCATGTGTCATTGTGAGCTATTAGCATTTAGTGTATAACACACTGTAACACTTCCATACAGGAGTTGTTGTGATATTTCCAGTCTGATCTCACAGAAATATGGGAAATTACCTCTAACGTGCCAGCACCATGGAAACAATGCCAATGGAAAGTTAATTAGGATAATTTGTCGGGCACACGAATTTCCAGGTAAAATCCTGCACCCACCCCTCCCGAATCACCCTCAGATACAGCACCAGTCGCAACCTTCATAAAATGGACGGCCAAGTGCAATAAACCCGGGGAGAAACACTTTTGGACGCCTCGCATCTGGAATCGGAGCGGTGGTGATGTCACCGGGGGCGAAGTGAAAGGACAAGAGAAAAACAACAAGGCTCTCTTTTTCCCCTCGTCTCCCCTCGTCTCCTCCCCCTCCCTCCTCTGTCCTAATCCTCTTTGCAGGCCTGCAGGGAAAGGTCGGCCAGCTGCCAAGGCAAGGGCTGCTGGGAAAACGTGGCCGCTGCCAAGCGGTGGCGGCGGCAGTGTGGCACGCAGCTTTGTTCTGCCAGAGGCCTCGATTGAGAGTCAGAGCTTTATGGTCCTACTGGAGCATCGCCAGACTAAAGCCTCAGCCACCTCGCACCCCCCTCTCTTTTGTTTACACACTTTAACTCTCTCCTTCTGTCACACAGGCATATACACTTTGTTGCCTTCTGTTTCTCTGACATACACACGCACACAAACCTCTCTCTCATTCCCTGAGCTCCACGGCTCTCTTACTCGTTCAGGCCCGGCTCGGTGCCAAGGACTTCCTGCCAAACATCCGTCAGTTGCCATGGCGGCAGAAAGAGAGGGAGCCCGAGAGAGAGAGAGAGAGAGAGAGAGAGAGAGAGAGAGAGAGAGAGAGAGAGAGAGAGAGAGGGGAGCGGAGCATCAGAGAGAGCCAAGAATAATGACTCATTCCTGGAGCCAGATGTGCCACATCTGCAGCCATCTGAGTGTGTGTGTGTGGGGGCGGGGGGTTGCCAGTTTTGGAAGGGGGGTGGTGGTCACACAGGGAGGACAGGGCATTGAGTCTAACGGTCTACATTTCCAAATAAACTGTCGAGAGGAGGGAGCAGCTCAGGCCTCGGGAGGGGAAATGATCGGAATTTCCCTGGAAGAAAGAAATGTTTTAGTTTTTTTTCAAAAAGAGAACGAAAGCTTAAAAAGCAGATGGGAGGAGAGCCGTTCCTGAGATTCGGCCTCGTTACCGAGTTGACATGATGATGATGATGATGGCAGAGTGGAGTCGTCCAGCAGCTCGCAGCCTCTCCAGCTCCTCTCGTCAGGAAAACGTTTCCAGACCGCAGACGATTTAAGAGGCAGGAGACGCGGCCCGACACAGACCGGCCTTTTTTATTTTTTTCAGCTCAGAAAATCATGATCTGTAAAAGCAGTCACTGAAGGAGACTCGTTCAAAAACGGGTCGACGTTTCCTTTTTCCTTCCCCGTCGCTCTTCACTCTTTCCGAAAGCGTCTACAGGGACTCACTGCTAAACTCATCAGCAGGGGAGCGTTTGACTTTCATGGAGACTTTAACAGCCTCGCTGGTTGAAGCAAACGTTCCTGTCACCTCACCCCCCCCCCCCCCCCCCCCCCTCCTCCTCCTCCTTCCTCTTCTTCCTGAGTGCGGCGCCAGCCTTTCTCAGTTCAGGTGCATAACGCTGCTTTGCCAACAATAACATCAGCGCCACACGGCAAAGTTCAACCGTGATGTAACCGAGGGCCCCGGAGCAAGAAGGCTGCAACTAATGACGGCTTACGTAACGTCCCGACAAACCACAACCAAACCACGGGTTTCGGGCTTCTTCCAGACTGCTGACTTCAAACACTGAGCTCGCCACGAGTTCAAAGCCGCCGCCTGAAAAGCGGATGGTAGAATATTAGAGGGAGTTTCTCCTCGATGGGTTAGAGACAGTAAACATACTCCATGGCAGCAGAAGGAAGAGGGCGTTTGTTGCTTTTGAAGATTAATTTGATCCAAGAGGCTCGACGGACTTCAGTGCATGATGCAAAACATTTTATCTGACTCATACGTCTCATTGATAAGACATGCAGTAAATGGCCCCCATAAAAATACAAGTGTGCAGTCCAGAAACTGCTCGGTCTTAAAGCAGAAATAGTTGTCTCTTCATCAAAAACCAAACGGTATCCGAGCGGCGTTGTGATTCATGTTTTAGTCAGAGGCCTTTGTCACAGCATGAACTGTGTTTAGCTGCAGAACACTTGTATTTAAAACCCAATTACACACAGATACAAAGCAAGTAGTAAAGAAACAGATAAGCAATAGTGGCGTTTCTCAGACATCGTCACTCCAATAATGTCCGAGTTAGCAGAGAGCGACCACAATACATTCATTCATTTATTTTATTTCTGTGCCATGCCAAATAACAATCAGAGCGATCAGAGCGATCTTTGCATTTTAGACGGATTACATCAGAATTCTCCGTACTATGTTCAGTGTTAATCCAAACAAAGCGTAACACGTTAGGTTTAGTCCATATATACCGTCAGCCCATTGCTCTTCATCCTCGACAAACACAGATTCTCTAAACAAACCAAAGTTGAGCTTTTCATTATTAAAAGTTTCACTGAACTGAAAGTTGCAAAACAATGTGCGTATATCTTTAGACAAAGAACCAAAATACCAACAAAACTGGGAGATATCTGTTTCCACACATCAAAGATGTCAAACAAGTGACTTTCCCAAAATTTCCCAGCGTTCAGAACAGCAGTACGCTAGTTTCCTAGCAACTCCAGTTAGCTTGAGCCTAAAAGTATAGTAAACAGTGATCAGTGGATTTATCTTCAGATCCACACAGAATGCACTGCTGATCAATAGCAAACCGTCATGACAGTGTCGACCTTTGATGGAACGCAGGGCGCCTGAAATGGAGGAACTTGTCCAATTAGCTTTGTTGCACTATCCAATTTCTTTTAAATGACTCTGCTCTGCTGGAGTATAAACTGCTGCACCAAACGACGCAGAAGCGTCAGCATGTCCGTCACGAGACAGGAGGCGATGGTACAAACATGTCCCCTTGAATTAAAGGAAGGGAAACACAGTTCTGTGTAGGTGTGTGTCCGCCTCACAAACATGTCGAGTGCCTTAATCCGTCCTCATGAAATGGCTCATTGCTCCGTCTCTTGGTACATTAACTGTAATTGGAATAGTGTGAAGCAGTCGGGAGGAATGTGGGTTTGTGGGCTGTAGAGCTCAACAGTGACCGCCCACGTTTTGAGCGGCTCCTGGTTCAGGAAGTGAATTTCCCATTCGTTCATTCATCCATTGACGTTTCAGAAAATCCTTTTTATTTAAATAGATGTAAGCATGGAACTAAGCCAACCGACGACGAGATGAATCAGGACCGTAAAACACTTGTTTATAGCAAAAAGGATATATATAATTGGAAAACCGAAAAAAAGGCCATCGTGAATGGCGACACATTTCTATGAACTATTAGAAATAAGTTTCCAAATGAGCCGATGGTACGTTTTTAAAAGTCGGGGAGCAGACCCTGGAGCACCACGTACGGGCACAAACACTCACCACACGTGCAGTAAACATTTCCATGGTAATATTGAGCTCCACCAATACAAGTCGTTGCACATTAGGATTGTGGGTAGTGTAGTAGATCTCCATGATACTGTGAATACAGTACGCTACGTTTTCCTTAACATATTGTTGATATCACACAGACAGGTGGCGTCCACAGGAGCGGATACCATCGTTTCACAATCTCATAGCTCGTGACAACTTGAACTTGGATGGTTACGACATCATGGCTAATAATCAAAATCCTCCATTCAGAACAAGGATCGGATGTCCACCTCCGGTACCTCACCGTTGTGCTCTACTGCTGCTGACTAGTGCTAGCACCTTACCGGCCAGCTAACAGCTGACTCGCCTTCCACCGGGACACCGAGAGCAAATGAAGCAGAGTCCTCTTTGCAACAGCAGCTAGATTTTCAAACCGGGCGAGCGTCAAACTCCAATTTAAGTCTTTAAACCCTCGATTTCTCTGTGTTGCCGACAACTCATAGAAATGTCCGTATACAGTTTGTATAAACAGCTCAAAAATCTTTTTGTTTGTTGTTTTTTGATTACCCTTTAAATATAGTTTCTATATGTATTCATTTGTCGTATACCACTGGGCGCACAAAGCTGCTAAATTGTTATTGTTAAACTTCTAGGAACCTCCAAGAAGGATAAAAAGATGGGGGGAAAAATAATAGAGAAAAACTCTCCCGTCTGGTCGTGTTCTTACGAGCTCTTTTCATTTTTGGGAGGAGAAGCTTGTAAAGAAATGACAACCCCAGTCCCTCCCTGAGTCCTTGAGCCGCAGGAAACAGTTTTACGATGTCTAGCACATGAATCCGCCGCCCCCTCCCCCCTCCACTTTTTCAGTTTTCAAACATTTTCCAGGACCCCCACCAGTCCACCTCCACCCCCAATTCTGTTTTTAATCCTCCGGGTGGCTGCTGAGACGCTGCTGCTGAGACGCTGCTGCTGCTGCTGAGACGCTGCTGCTGCTGCTGGATTCCCTCCCCAGGCCTCCCTGCGTGGCTGAAACACCACCGCTGCAGACATTTGTCTGATTGCAGTCATTGGAGGCAGATGTGTGTGTGTGTGTGTGTGTGTGTGTGTGTGTGTGTGTGTGTGTGTGTGTGTGTGTGTGTGTGCGTGCGTGCGTGTGCGTGTGCGTGTGCGTGCGTGTGTGTGTGTGTGTGCGTGCATGCCATTGTTATGAATGTGGCGTGCGTTTGATTCTTTCCAAAACAATCAGACAGGATGGAAACGGCATCATCCGTCTTTGTGTGTTTATTTGCATATGGTTATCTTTATGGTGTGTGTGTGTGTGTGTGTGTGTGTGTGTGTGTGTGTGTGTGTGTAGCATTGTTCATGTTCCTTTTTCTATTCTCGGTCCTATAAACCTTTGAACTCACTTAAGTGCCGCTGAGCGTCCATATAACCAAATTATCAGAGCGAATATAAAACACTACAAGTTTTATGAACAATAAAATTCTCATACATCACCGAGTCCTTAAATGACTCCACATTTCTGATGATTCAGAGATTTACCAGTAGTGGAGCTAAAAATGTTAAGTTTGTTGTGAAGGTGGCGCTGTAGAGGAAACGTCATGGGGGTCATTAAAGCTACCGTGAGGAACTTTTAACTGGTCTCAATTTAATACTGAAGCCTTCTTAAGTAAACAAGCCCATCAGAGAGAACATTGTCTATTTCTATGTAGTTATCGGCAATGCGTGTCATTGGTGGCACCAAATCGGATTTTGTGCAAAATCGGACAAAAATCAGCCAACACCGACACCATACTGCTGGAGACCCAGGCCGAATTGCTGGACCCACTGGAGGGAAGGGAGGCACGGGAGAACCAGAACCAGGACTGAGTGAAGCAGATTGTCAGATCCTGCTGCAGAAAAATTGAAGGCTTTCTAAAAGGACTCTGGTGCTCAGAAACACTTTTGTCAACCGGGACTGCGAAAATCAACACAGAATTAAACTAGCAGCTTGAAAAAAAAGTAGTTCATCCTCTGGGGAGTACGCATGGATGTGATTTAGAAAAACAACAAAAAATGTGTATATTTTTATGGACAAAATTATTCCTGATGAAAGTTATGAGCAGTGGCGGCTGGTCCATAGAGGGCGCTAGGGCGCCGCCCTCCCTAGAGCTACAAAAAATAAAAATAAAAATAAAAATAAAAATATAAATAAAAATAAAATTTAAAATAAAAATAAACTATACAAATTGTCAATATTTGTGTTTTTGAAACATGGAATCACCCAGTAATATGTGTAAAATATGATATCTGCGGTAAATATATGCTTTTCCTGCTTGTCCTCTCTGCCTGTCTGCTCTTCCTCTCTGTGTGTGCACGTCTCAGCTGGCTGGGGCGCTGGAAAAACTGCCCCAAAGAGGCGGGTCTATAAAGCAGTTTAGCCAATGATGAGTAAAGATATAAATGAGTGACATACAATTCAGCCAATCAGCGTCCTCAAATAGATTCAGCTTGGGGCAGTTTTTTTCCTGCCCCAAGCTGCGCGTTCTCGTCAGGAGAAGTCTCTACAGGAGAGCGCCAGTGTGAGCACTACTCCTCCAAGACCCGTTTGAGAGGAGAACTGAGAGGAGAAACTACTGAAAGAGCTGATCCCAGATCAGCCTGACCTCACAATCAGACAGCAGACTAGCAGGAAAGAGAAGCAGTACATGAAGCTTCTCTACTAGCTGTACACCAGACAGGTTTGACTAGCTGGATGACGTCATGATAATAACTTATTTATCTTTTTAAAACAACGGGGACAGAACCAGCATGGACAGTTAGGGAGTGAGGGACATGAAGCACCTGTCTGAGAAATGGATATATAGTTATATATATATATATATATATTATTATATATATATATATATATATGTATGTGTGTGTGTGTGTGTGTGTGTGTGTGTGTGTGTGTGTGTGTTTTATATTATAGTGAATATTATTATATGACATATATATTATTATATTATACAGAATATTATATGATATATATATTATTATATTATGCAGAATATTATATGATATATATAAATATTATTATATTATACAGAATATTATTATATGTTATATATATTATATTATACTGAATTCCCTGTGAGGGTGACTAAAATAAGATGTCCTGACGTGTTTGTGAAAGTGTTATTTACTGCTTTTTTTCGTGTTGGAATAAATGTTAAATATTTAACTGCAAAGTAGTAATGCGCGTTTGATACCTTAATTTGTTTGCATTAAATCATTCTGGGATGTTTGCTGAAATTGATTGGATGTGGCACAGCCCTACCAAGAACATTTTCCACCAGCCGCCACTGGTTATGAGGGTTCATCATCTGGGGTCCACAGGTATTCAAGTGTCGTATAAATTTGAGCCAGAAGCTTTTGAGATATATTCCTCTGCAACGAAGGGCTGGACGAATGGATGGACTGATTACATAATTAACTTAAATGAATAGGGTGTAAGATTTAGCCGTGAGGTGGCAGATGGCAGCCAACTGGATACCCCTCCGCTCACCCCTCCCTTCCCAAGCGTTGTGTGCCGGGGTTTGGGTTGTCCGTTCTGGGCTACTGTACCTGACCCTCAGTCAGAAATACAATAGAAGAAGAAGTGATGCGTCGGTTTACGGCGCAGCCAAACAAACTTTGAGCTTTCATTGCCTCACTGTGTTTTAAAGAAGAGCACTTGGCTGAGATTTGAAAAGCAGCAGATGGGTTTTTCTGACCAGACAGAATTTTCTGAAGAAACAACACATAAACACAACACAGGTTTGAAGGATTGTCGGATGTCAGACTTTGCTCGAACACAAACAAACAAAACACACGCTGATAGTGAAAAGCCTGGTTGTTTGTGGAGTTGATAATGTCTTTTATTGAGCGTCCTCTTCCTGACCTGATGACTGTCACACTCTGAGGGTTTGACTCAGCGTCCAACACAAACTGTACAGTTAGATCACAACAGTTTATGTAACTGAGATCTCTTTGTGTGTGTGTGTGTGTGTGTACATTTTTCCATTCAGCACCAAATCATAGCAGCAATTATCTTGTGATACTGTTCATAGAGAGCCGGTGTAGACCATATTCTGTCATTTACAGAGACCCAACATTCTCCCATGAGCAACAAGAAAAAACTCCCCGTTAACGAGGAAGAAACCTCGAGCAGAACCAAGATGGCCTCGACCGGTTGGGTTGAGTTGAGAATGCTCATGTTAGAGCCTCTTTCCTACAATAGAGAAACATTACAAAAACAGCAGTGCCTTCCTGAGGTGGATTTTATGAATTTGACTCAGGAGGAATGTAAACAGCAGCAACAAAACAACTCTCTGACAACAACTCTCTTAACAGAAAAAAAATCCAACATCAGGAAAACGTTGTCCATCAACGTTGACAACGTTTGAGCACCAAGCATCATAGTTGACGATGCTCAGCCAGGGGCAGATTGGGTGGTGGGTGAGCCTCAGGTCCTTGCTGGGTTATCTTAGCTTCCATCTCGGCTCTCCGGCTGGGTGGTCAGACGATGCCGTGAGCGGTGATCGTCTCAAGGTCCGCCGCCCCTTCACGAAAAAAACACACAAAAAAGACGACAAATTAAAACAAAACAAAAAAACGTAGTCAAGTTCATGGGAGCTACCGGCAGCCGCATCCTCACGGGCCCACACGCACAGCACTTGAGTAAACGTACTGATACACAGTAATGGGCCATTTCTGCATCATGAGTATTTTTGACTTTTGGTACTTTTTGGTGGTATATTTTGGTGCTCAGTACTCAGATCGTTTATTTAAGTAAAATATTGAATGTAGGACTTTTACTTGTATTTCTACACCGAGGTATTGCTACTTTTACTGAAGTAATCGATCTAAATACTTCCTCCACCTCTGGTTATTCTCCTGTAAATCTTCACGTGTCACCGTCTGCTGTTTGTATCTCTGGACGTGATTTGATTTGATCGTCTACCTGCTCTGTTGCTCTTCGAAAACCTGTTTTTCACTCAATTTCACTTCCTCCAAATGGATCTGCACTCAGACTGCTTAGATCTGCACACACACACACACACACACACACACACACACACACACACACACACAGTGGGTCAGAGTACACTGGGTGCCCTTGGCGAGACAGATAAGCCGGCTTTATGTGATTACGCAGCTCGGCTATTGTGCAACCCCATGACTCAGTGCTCTAATTGGAGAAGGCAGAGAGAGAGAGAGAGAGAGAGAGAGAGAGAGAGCTGAGAGAAAAACGTTACCAAAATAAAACTCAAACCTGTAGAGAGCTGGAGTATACGGTGGAAGTACTGTACCTCCGCTTACTCAGAGACACCAGAGCTCCATGGAGATCAACATAAGCCCAGTCAGAGCTCTGAGGAAATGATAGGTGCAAAACAAACACTCCAAAATTGTATATGAGTATTTAACACAGCAATGTGGCCCTACGCTTCACACTGACGCTCCACCTACCCCTCTAGCGTGCATAGCGTCTTTTCAAAATAAACGTCCGTCTTCACAGGTCTCGGTCTCGCTCTGTGATTGTGTTACCCATCCACCTCCTCTCCTATATCTCCTATATCTACTATATCGCTCTTTAAAACTACATCCGTTGCCCTCCCCATAATGCCGCAAGTGGGTGCTTCATACAAACATGCTAAATGAGTCTCAGTGTCAAGAGGAGCACCGACCAAGCTGCGTTATTTGACTCGTTGGGAGTCTTTGTGTGTAGTAAAGGCTAACGATATGTAACAACAGTGATCAGAAAAAGTATGGTTACAGTCGGGTTGACGCTGGATTCTCAGCCTGGATTCTTTTCCTAGTCCCTGGTCACCATTATCACCATTATCACTTTATTAAAGTGCATCTCATCTAGTTAACTTCACATTTCCAACATGTTTGCACTTCAAGTAATGTAAATCACCATTCAAACATTTCATTCAAAAGAGTCATGACAATTGGGTCACTAGTGAGGTGGTAGGAGCAGGAAGAGTTGGTGTACGGAGATATTTGGTGGCGTTGTGGATATCTTTTTCTCATTTGTGCAAGCTAATCTAAGAGTTTCCTCTAGTCGTTGTGCTAAGCTAACTACGTCGTGGACGTAGACCGACTAGCAAGAGGATTCCTGACTGTAAAATGTCAGACTGCCCTTTAAATCCACTCAAGCTTTGTGGTCTCTCTTCCTTGAGTCCATGACACAAGCCTTTTATCATCTGTGTTGCTGTTTACACTGTCAGCTGGCAGTAGTACTCAAACAAAGGTCACAGTATGTGAAATCAGCACCAGAAACTCAAGGCCCCACTTATCAGTATTTTGTATATTAACTTTCCAGTAACATTGTGTCATGTCAAGCTTTCATGCTGATGAATTCTCAAAAAAGGAAA
Source organism: Leptoclinus maculatus (assembly GCA_032191485.1). Lineage (NCBI taxonomy): Eukaryota > Metazoa > Chordata > Actinopteri > Perciformes > Stichaeidae > Leptoclinus > Leptoclinus maculatus. Next base: position 24,123,026 of record JAVDOI010000009.1, read on the forward strand.
ACCATATTTACAGCTCAACAGAGATTTTTAGCCTCTTTCAGCGTCTAGTTTTATGAGATTTCCTGCCTGATTCTGACTGTACTCTACCTCTCAGCAGCAGACAGACACAGTTAGAGACTAGCTGGTGAACAGAGGGGAGCATTTAGCTGCTAAAGAGACAGATATTTCACTCAGGAGTGGGAGGAGACCAAAATCAGAGCTAAAAGAGGAGAGAATATTGGACTTAAGTTCATCTGGTAATAATCATGTTGCTCTGTAATAGCTGGATGTGGAAGTGTTTGCTAACATGTTATTTTACACTGCTTAAAACTAAATCCTATTTAGTACTTTTTTATTCATGCCTTATTCTTTCTTTTGTCAACATAGTGACACACAAGTTGATTTCTACTGAAACAGGCTGAAATACATTTTTCCGAGTGTATGAAGCAAATAAAACCATAAAAGTCAATCAAATAATGCAGCGCTTGTGATCTGATTTATGTCGCAGGCTAAGTGCAAGAGACTGACGAGATTCAGTTACACGAAAGTTGCATGAGAAATGTTGCATCCGTCATTACGATCCTACTTTACACTAGAAGAACATATTCAATCAGGATCTTAAGGTTTCCAAACACGACATGCTGAAAGGTAATAAACATGGAGCACAGGAATAAAACAACATGGCCTTGAAGATTAAATAGAAAAGGGAACACTGGGTTTGTCAGCAGGGTGTTGGCCCTTGATAAAACAGCACTGGTTGAATCCTGGTTATAAAAATAGAAGGAGCTGAATGGAGAGACGGAGAGGATTAGTGTTTACAGCTTCAGATGAACAGGATGGAGGTTGTCCTCTCCCTGTCAGCAACACGCTACTTTATATTGTCACAGCGCTGGCGACGAGCCGCCGTGTCATCTCACCTCACAGATGAGATCAAGTGATGAGTCGGTTATGTAACCGCTGATCTCATTGCTGAGCCGCGTTTCACGGCGAGGACGAGGCAGAGACACCCGTCCGACTGCTGACTTGGCAGAGGAGCCACATGACCTCACTGCACACGCAAGAGTTACTTTACAAAACATGGTGCTAGTTCATCAGCAGCTGACAGAGAAACATCCAGACACGAAACCCGCTCTCAAACCTGCAGCGAGACCCGACTTTAAACCAGGAAGTGTCCCACTAATCGACTCTGTAATGTTGCTGAATGGGCCTAAAGTAAAGAAAACACTATGTATTATTTTATTATAACGTTTCTGCTGCTTGGTTTGTGTCCCAGCCTGGAATGTCTTGTTGATATGTTGGTGGTTGTGTGTTCACCACTGTTCCCCAAACAAGGAGTTGAAACATAAATCTGACAATTATTAGGATAGGTAAGCAAAAATAAAGGTATATTCATTTTTTCCCCTCTAATGTTTGCTCTTGTCTTGTCAGTAACTAGATTTATTCACCTGGAACTTTACCTCTTCAATCTTCTAAAATCCCCAAATAATCAGTTTAACTTGGTCATAAACATAGACTGTATAGATTCGTCCCCACTTCCTCCCATTGTACAAAAGTGAAACCAAAATGTCCGGTACACCTGCCCGAACTCGGCTGTCAATCATGACGTCACACCCTCTTTTTATAGCATCAAATGCTATTGGCTACTTGTTAGGTTTGTTGCAGATTGTGGCTAAAAAGTTGCTAAGATGTTACAACTGTTTCCTAAATGGTTGGTAGTTGGTTGTTATTCACTGCATCCTGTGTCCCTTTGTTCAATGTTAATTGATCTCTTTTTGCTAAATATGTGCTAACAATGTGTAATCCTCTATCTTCTATCTTCCTGTAAAACATTTTTTTTTAATCACATTTCAATCATTACAGAAGCTAAAGATGCTCTAACTGCAGTTTCAGTGACTTAGTCCAAAACATATATGTGCATATAAGAAAGATAAACAATGTTAAAAGCAAGAATAAAAAAGTGGTTTATGACAAATAAGTTAAAGGTTAAGATAGGTCAATGCTGATGAAATAAAAAAGGCTAGTCCTGGTGAGGGCAGGCCTGTACTCGGATGTCACAATGTCAGCCAATCTAACATTTTGTTTGTCTGCTCTTTAGCTGCCATGAACTCTGTTTGTTCTTTCAGACTTTGCCACCTGCCCTGCAGTAACCTCCGTGTTACCACTAATTCCCCATCACCTGACCTCCCCTGCACACCTGTTCCCACTTAACCTGATTTAGTCAGATCCCCTTTGAATAAATTTGCCTTATCTCTCCCGTCCTGCTGATTTTGACCTTAACACACCACTCTGACGGTCCCACTGCAAGTCTGCTGTGTGTTTAAAATGAAAAGAAACGTGTGTCATTTGGGAACACGGTACTTGAAGGCTTGAAGGTGGCAGTTGTGGGCCGACCTTGGTCCCGGTCTCCGTCTGACTTTCCGTTTCCTTCAGCACAGAGCCAGGTGATTGGAGAGCTGCTTTGCCTGCAGCTCGCTGTGCCAAGACAACCCCACCCCCCCTCCCCACCCCACCCCACCCCGCCTACACTACAATGATGGCACAGAGCCAAGAACAAATGTGAGTGATCTGTTCCTTGAAGGGCAGCAGAGAACAACAAAGCGAGGAATACAGTGGAAGAGGGCTGAACCTTAAACTAACGGCTCACCGAGTTGGAAACCAGCCATCTAGCTAGCAGCTCTGTTAGGCTGTACTAATGAAGCTCTAGCGTAACTTCAGACAGGAAGACTATACTCTTGCATGCCTAAGCCCGTAGCTTATTTACCATACATCTGCCATCACTCCTCATGCAGGCACACTCATTATGTCCTTGCTGTTATTGTTTGGGGCTGTCAATCATGATATCAGCTGTCTAGATCAGCTGGTCTCTCTAGCCAATAGCACAACGACACGAGGACATCGTTAGCCTATCATCTTGCTGCTGTCTCTCTTAAATATGATCGTCTCTCTACCTCCAGTACGTTCAGGCTGCTGTTACACAACCCTCCACCTCCCCATCTCCGCCCCAATCTTCGCAGATTCATCAGCTTCATCAACTCATCACTCTATCAACCTCATCAGCCACCATCACCACCAGTGTCTGGACTCCACGGGGGGGATTTATGTTGTTGCCGCTCAGGGCAATCACAACTCCATCACAAATCTCCCCGTCGAGTTCAAGCGCCAAAGAATTTCTGTGTAACTCATTAACGCAGCATCTTGTCATAATAAATGTTAACTACTAATCATTCACTTGTCTCTCCTGATTGAAATACTGATATGTACATGCTCACAACGGCCCCAGTGCTTGATGTAAAAGCACCCTGAGAGGCTCCAGAACCGAACCCTGCGGGATGCCATATGTTGTGGCAACCTTCTCAAATTTAGCATGGCAACATCATAACTCGTACAGTATCTTAAAAATATTTCTACGGGGACCTGGCAAAGAAAATAGCAGACAAAAGAAATATACAAACTGAAGAAAAGTCAGTGTAAAGCCCATATAGTTACACTACAGCATTCATAACACCGAACCTCGAAGTTCAGAGAATTAAGATTTAGCTTTATATTCATAAAAGAGACTATTTTTAACACTTAAATCACATTTCGTCCTTGTGATACTGGATGTTTGGTTAATGAACTCTTGACATGATCTGACTCTCAGGCCACCAACCGCAGTGATGAACGATAAGTCTCCTCATTGCATGACATCAGCGGTAAACACTGTTATCACACCAATCCCGAGGTCAACAGCATGGGGTTATGGGTAAATACCCGCCCCAGGAAAGGTTGTAATTTGTCACCAGACTTTCAGAGAGCTGGGCGGGCTACTACATGTTAGTCACTGTTTTTCCTGCTGGAGTTAACCTTTAGCTGCTGAACTGGACTCGGCAGTGAGCTATTAATAGGACAGAGGTGGTGAGACAATGAGGAAACTGAGGGCACATTTAGTGAGAAGTGTTTCAACAGCAATAAATGATTACAAGTCAAGTTTAGATAAATCCATGATAAAAAAATGATGTAGCAATCTGGCAGGTCAGGGAGGGAAATCTGATTATATCGCGTTAGAGCACAAAGGGTGCTTTTCATTTCACTGCAACTGAGGAAAAGCTTTCAGATTTTCTGCTGATAGACGATGCTAAAAGAAGTGAAAGGCGGAAACTTACTAAATGTTCACCAGACGGGGACTGAGAGCAAAAGAGCTGATGGGAAATTGTGTCTTAAATTGGAGAAACACTTAAACTGGCGCGTCAAAGAGGCAACCAATCATCTCAACCACCGTCAGACCCGTTTACAATGACACCAATTACATCAGCTGAGACCTAAAACAAACATGAGAAAATGTACATTTCAGAAATACTCAATCCTGTTGAGGAATCGTCTTGACATTTTTGAATACTAAAATCTTATCAGGTTTTAATCCAGCGGCCAGTGGGGAGGTTTGTCCCGACTGGAGAGTCTCAACAGCTATTTGATGGATTAACATACAATTTGGTTCATACATTCATGGTCCCCAGAGGATGAATTGCAATAACTTAAGTGATCAACCTACGCTTCCAAAAAAGTTGTTGCACAGCAAAAGTCTTAGTGACGGGTGCGAAGGAGAAAAAACTCTTGACTTGGAAAGAGCACAAAGAATCCCTCTCACCACGTTTTTCAGTTCTCAGACCTTCATTAAAGTTAAACTTTTCCTAATGGAACGTCACCAATTAACTTCAGCATGTTAGTATTGGCATTGTGAAGTTAGCATTTAACTAAACGCATCGCTGTGCCACTACTATGACTGTAGACTTTTGTTCTTTGACCCAAGGCCTGACGTTCCACAGAATTTCCATTGAAACCAGCCAACAAATTATTTGCATATTTCACCAGATAAGAGACAAAAAAATGACAGATTCAAAGTAAAAACTATGTTTTTGTTTGTAGCCCGTAAAAGTGAACATGCAAAACATTAGGTGATGAAAAGACGTCTGATTGTGTTTAATTACATTCAAAAAGACGTGGATATAAGTTTCGAAGGCCTAATGGTCACGAGAAATGTACATTTAGGTAAAAAAGAGAAAATACCCAAACTGCAGTAATATTCTGTTGTTCTGGTTGATACTCAGCTAAACATCCCCCTTGGAGTTTCCAGGCAGTGCCACACAGCCTTCCTGCTCTCAGCTGATGTCACTTGGCTGCAATCGACCAATATACAAACTCCCATTCATGTCCTTCCATAATAGTTCACACACCAGTGAACACACACAAAACCGCAGCCAAACATGAACGAGCTCAACTTTGTTATGGGATTCCTGTTAGGAGAGCCAGAATTGTGGATGACCTCATTGTTGTCTGGATGAATGGTTTGTTTGAAACAAAACAAAACAAAAAAAAAGCATCTGGAAAAAAGCTTTCCCAATCAGTCAGAAGTCCTCTGGGATGAGAAACACTAAGTGGAGCCGCCGCTGACCACAGAGCGAGTGTTTATGGTGGATTTCCTGCCATTGCCACCCTGACAGCAGGTGACCAGCTGCTCCTCCAAACCTTCATTTGTTCACTCAGAAGTTTCTGTCTTTAAACAATGGAGGAACAATTACAGGAAAAGGCAGCAGAAGCAAAGGTCGTCACTACCTCTCTGCTCGTTTCCGCCTTCCCAACACCGATGTTTATTTGAGTTCAGACCCTCTGTGTTCACAGCAAACACAGAAAAAACATTAGGCGCTCATGTTCAGACTCGTGTGCAACCAAACTGCTTTTTGTTACCGTAGACTGTACAAAAGAAATGGAAGCAGCAACCGTGACATCACTCCTTGGTTTGGACTACCATTTTGAACAGGCGGCAACCTCCAATTCTGAAAAGTGAAGCCAAAGTGCGTTAAACTTGCATTCTCTCTACATCAGGGGGCAAATCCTGAAAGAAGTCCGATTGTATAGAAGTCTATGAGAAAATGACTCTACTTCTGTCTTGATTTATTCCCTCAGTAAACATTGTAAACATGAGTTTATGTTCTCAATCTCTAGTTTAAAGTCTTCTTCAATACAGCATGATGTTCATTTAGTAAATTATGATTCATTTAGAGTCAAATAGACCATAAAGCAGAGTATGCTTTAGGGCGGGGCTACTGTGATTGACAGGTCGCTCATTCGTCCTTCATTTCCTGTCATCTCGCTACTGTTGCTGTCCAACAAAATAAAAAATGCCATATAGAATTCTTGGCATTGGACATCAAGACGTTATCACAGCACGTATTGATTGAGTCAAACATCATGACATTAAGAAGTCGTATTATTTGTAACAGTCAGAATCAGGTCAGTCAGTCGGCTTGACGTCCCACGATGCCGTCAACCTTCCTTTAGTCCGCTGTGATGTGAGCGGAGCTCCACACTGCAGCAGTTTGTTCTGCTGCATAAAGACGCCGCTGGATCCACAAAGCTTCCAGGCTACTGTTACCAACCAGGAGCCTTTTCTCCAGACACAGAACCTGAGACTTTTACATTAGCCGGCGCTGGTTTCTGACGGATCCTCATCCTCTTCAATGCTCTGTGTGTCTCGCCTCTGTGTCCAGGGAGGACCGGGCCTCTCGCCTGTCCCGCTCCTATTGTCCCTCCGCTATTGAGGGAAGGAGCGTAAACCAACACTGCCGTTCCCATTCGGATTCAATATGGCCGAGACCCGACACCATGTGAAGCAACGGCTCGGCTTCTCTCAGAGGGATCTGGTTGCTGGGGCAAAAATAAAATAAAAAAGTACTTGGAGCTTAGGTCCATCTCAGCGTCACAGAGAGGGAACATTTTCAGCAGGGATGAAGGAGAGGAAAGGGTGAGAGAAAAGAGGGGAGGAAGAAAACGATGTGAGATAAAGGAAGCATAGCAAACCCGACGATTCTGAAAGAGTTCTACGATTCATTGCTCCCCCTGTAGTGCTGAAGATGACTCAAGAAGTACTTTTAAATAGTTCTTTCAAACCTCCCGGGGCCATCGCTTCCATTCCTCAAACAGTGCAGAAAACACCTCATTCAGACTGTAATCAGTCATCTGCAACAGTTCCTGCCTCGGTATAGGTACAATTAATGCAGGAGAGCGTTTGTCTACAGTTAACGGTCCTAAAATACGCTGAGTCAGCACTCTTCAACACTTGGTTTCCTGCAGGTTCAGATCATCCTTCTTGGACTCTCTGGCTCTTCGTTGCCTTAAAGTAAAACACTCAATCTCGCTGGAGTGGGGTCACCCCTGTATTAGTCCTATAGCCTTGGTAAGGGCTATCTCCTCAGTTCTTGCAAAATTGCAAAAGAACGAAGTGAAATGGATGTTTTTAAATGCAGAATGCAGAAATATGTAAATGTATTTCTTTCTGCTGATCGTAACGAAACTTTTCACTTGTCTTTGCTGACTGAACTCCAGATATTTTCTTTGGTGTTAGACTGTGAGTGAATGAATGCGATAGTTTTGGCCAAATTTGCAGAAAAAAATGAAAGGGATGGAAAGTAAACTGTCCTATAAACGCTCCACGTGTGACCCACTTGGCCGGCGAGGAGGAACAAAGCTGCAGTTTCCACTGAGTCCCGCTGACTGTGTTGAACCTCATGTTTGGTTAAACGGAGGAAAAATGTGAATCACATCATTCTTTCCTGCGATCGTAATTTTTCCCTGGAACCAAACTTCAGTCTCCAATTGAAACAACGGCAATCATATCAAATAGTTTGTCAGTGCTTTCCAAAAATGACTTTCTTTCTGACTCTAATGTTTGGTTGAGCTCAGCCGACTGAAATTACCTGAATAAGGTTTGATGGAAGTCATAAAATCAATGTTGACGAGGGGTGTAACGGTAGAGCAGAAGTACCGGTTTGGAGCGGTTTTGGTACAGTGTGTGTGGGGTAAGATGAGGAAGTAGGAACAGGTGTGTACATGAAAGGTGCTTAGGTAAGAAAAGGCCACGTTTTAAGTATGGTAGCTGTCTTTTACCTCTTGTATTACACTGAACAAACACTTTCCTAAAAGGCAACAAATCCATTTGTTGGGCCGACCTCAGCACATATTTCGGGGGCAGAACTCGCACTTCTGAACTTTGGTTCAGTCCGAATTCACAACCTGTCACAGCCCCTAACGTTGACTGAAAGCAGACCGTGGACTTGAATGTCAAAATTAAATCATGTAGAGCCAACCATCACCACCATCCACCAGCTTCTTCACAGGAGGGTTTAGGCCGCCAACGGAGAGGCGGCTTGTTCGTACAGCTGCAAGCAATCGCATGTCAGTAAAACAAAGAAGATCTTTTTTTTCCATGTCCCAAATGTCCCCGTATTTGACCTGGGAAGCCTTCTACTACTTCTACCTTCTACTCTTTTCATTTCTGAAGATCTATATTTTGAACAACCTGACAGCAGTAATATGTAAGTGAACGCATCGTTATCAGACATCGTTCTTTGTTCTGTTTGAGACACGTGGTTCCTTTGCTCTTCAAACTCAGTGAGATTTAACACGCTCCCTCCAGACGAAAGCTTTCCTCTCTACGATAACAGATTCAGACTTTTAAAATTCATCCCCTGATGTCAGTGAACCTCACACAGTCGGCCGCCGCTGCTTCTCCTCTGATTATCCGCCAGGAGAGTTGTTAGCTCTGCGTGGGGAATACGGGGGGAACTTTCTGCTTGAATGGAAATACCACAGCGCTCCTATTACCCACAATGCATTATTCAACCAGTCAGCCGCTGAGCCTAATGGAGAGATTTAAAGATCCATACAGACAGTTTCGCATGTTTTAGCTGATTGACTTCAGTATATTTTACATAAATTATATGCAGAACTTTTTACAAAATGTGTTGTCTCCTTCTCTCCAGCAGCCGTTGTCTTCTATTAACTTCAATGGAAATCAACTAGTAGAGTGTCCATCACAGTCATTATTTAGTCACTAGTTATGACTCATTTTATTTAATATTACGCTTTGTCTTGTGGAAATGCAAAAGTAATCAAAGACATTTTGAGTAAGGGTTCAGGTTCAGTTATTTTCAAACTAAGCACAGCTAACGTTGACTGAGCTAGTCCTAGCGTTCACATTGTTCACATTGTTCATAACCTTATGGATTAGCTTACTTTGGTAACCTACGTCACAGCGTTTTGATAAAAACTGAGCGGGCGCTTCCATTTCAAAAACCCGGAATGAAGTCGACCTTCAAATACTTCAAAGCCTAAAAGCTTCAGGCTCTGAGCCTGCAGACACAGTGTTTGTATACACGTACACATGTAATGCAGACCACAAACACACACACACACACAACCACAAACACACACACACACACACAACCACAAACACACACACAACCATGTGTTTGCTGTTGACGTCTTGTGTTTGTCCCGCCCAGTTCTGACCTACTTATGTCCGTGAAACTCGACGACTCGCTTCATAAAAACAGGCCCGTAACAGAAGTGCGTGTCCGCTGGGCGCGCCGACCAAAGCTACCGCAGGGCAGCCCGTGACTGAGGCATGATGGGAACTGCAGAGAAACCACGGGCGCGGCTTGACCGCCCTAAATATAGAGCAGAGAGCGTGAAACTGAGAGAGGAGGCTGCGTGTTTACATGAACCATTAACTCTGCGGCAGCCATATTGGAAATACACATGAAGAAGAAGCTGAACCAGACCACAACGTTTTGAATCTGCCATGAACTGAATACAAAGACTTTGATCCTGGAGCATCATTTCACTCAGCTTGTTCAGTGAGGGAATACCGTCCCTGAACGTTAAGAATAAGTTTTACATCTGAACCCCAGATGGAAAACCACAATCAAAGTAGAGCAGAGTGACTTTTGTTGTTGTTGTTGTGTCGTTTAGTCCAGCACATGCTCAGATATATTCTTGTGAAGTCGTGTGTGTTTGTGTGTGTTTTAATGATTGTGATGCAGTCACATATTTCCAGAACAGGTTACTTTGTGATATTCGGGAGATTAGGACCAGACTGTTTCTCATGCAGAGAGAAAAAATGGTCCGTTGATACATGGTGTAAACAAAAGTTACAAACTTATTGTTTCATGAAGAATAACTATAGTGCAGTATAACTTAAACATGTGCACAGTTACAGAATCTTTTGTTATAGCAGATTGTATTGGCCAGGCCCGAGAGAGAAGGCAGAATTATTGTTTTAAGACCAAACAGGGAAGCGGTGTCATGCACACCAAAATAATGTGCTTGACACCAAAGTCAAGATACCAATCAATCATTTGCATTTACTGTGTGTAGTTGTGCCATCTTATTATCAGCTTTGAGGCACTCTGAGCTTTCACACCTGAACACACAACCACAAGAGTTTTATCTGTTAACTCCTTCCTGCAGGCGTGATGAGCAGTTGTTTTATGTTTTGAAGTGTGTGTGTGTGTGTGTGTGTGTGTGTGTGTGTGTGTGTGTGTGTGTGTGTGTGTGTGTGTGTGTGTGTGTGTGTGTGTGTGTGTGTGTGTGTGAGAGTGTGTGTGTGTGAGTGTGTGTGGGTTTTGCGTGGGTTGATGGGGGTGGGCAGCTCACCGTACTGTATACATAAACACACACACTCAGCAGTAACGGAAACCAGCAGCAGCCAGAGGGGACGACACTGTGGACGACAGAGAGGATGACCAAAAACAAATGATGGAGGGAGGAAATTTGAGAGAGATTAAAGCTTCAGCGGGAAATAAAGGAAATCACAACACAATCAACATGCACAGAGTTGCTGTGCAGTTGGTGTATGTTTGGGTATGAATGGTTAGATAGTTATGATGGCAGGTGGCACCTTGCATGGTCGCCCCTGCCATCAGTGTATGAATGGGTGTGAATGATGACATGTAGTTTAAAAGCACTTTGAGTGGTTGGAAGACTACAACTCCATTTACCATTTACTAAACTTGAGGGATTGTAATTTCTACTTCTTCTCCACCACATTTCAGAGCGATTTGTGCAGAGAAAGTACATGAAGAGTTTATAGAATATGATGTTTTGTTATAAAATAAACTACCAACCCGATTAGTCCATTAATCAATTTGTCGATTGAAAGAAAATGAATCAGCAACTATTCTGATGGTTTAATGGTGCTAAACTCAACATTTTTATCACATCTTTTGCATCCACGTGGCTGTCAACATATCGACGGCTGAACATTTCTAAATTCAAGACTTTTACTAAGAGTCTTTTTACAGCGTTACAGTATTTATATACTTTAACTGAAGTAAAGGATGTGAATACTTCCTCCACCGCTGAGGAATCGGTTTGTTCCTCTGGAAAGCTGCGTTTTCCTTTCCTGCTTAACAAAGACCAACAAATCTCAGCGACCAAGCTGACGGGCTGATGGCGAGGACGTTACATCACCAACGCTGAGAGAGAGAGAGAGAGAGAGAGAGAGGGAGGGAGAGAGAGAGAGGGAGAGGGAGAGGGAGAGGGAGAGGGAGAGGGAGAGGGAGAGGGAGAGAGAGGGGGAGGGAGAGGGAGAGGGGGAGATGTTCCTGAGAGGCCTGAGAACAACTTGTAGCCGCAGAGCTATTTCTGTCACCCTCCCAGATGAGCGAGGACGTGCATGAATGTGTGTGTGTGTGTGTGTGTGTGTGTGTGTGTGTGTGTGTGTGTGTGTGTGTGTGTGTGTGTGTGTGTGTGTGTGTGTGTGTGTGTGTGTGTGTGTGTGTGTGCCTAATGCAGGGCGAGCTGCAGAGCGAGATATGCACTTGCATTCCAATGAGAGCGTGGCTTTGCAAGCCAAAGAGCTGTCCTTTCTACACGTCTCATCTTAATCTTCAACACACCCACACACCCACACACACACACACACACAGATGTATTACTCTACTTGAGAGGACCCTCACTGACCATGTCTGACTGTCATTAAACGTGTTTATAAATGGGAGTCCTAAAACGTTGAAGCAACACAGAGGACCTTTATCTCACTGCACAAAAAAGGGTCAAAATAATGAGCGGTCTGACAAACAGGTAAATAAGTCACACAACATTCATAAAATTGGAGACTACAGTCGGACAATGAAGGCAAAATAAAGTAAGAGATGAAGTAATGAAGAGGGGGTGATGTAAAAGTGTGGAGCTAAACTAGAAACAACACTTTTCTTCAGCTGCTTTTCTTAAATTTTGTCTTTTGTATTTTATTATTTGGAATATTTACACAGTCAGCATTCTTATTATGTGGTGTGTGTGTGTGTGTGTGTGTGTGTGTGTGTGTGTGTGTGTGTGTGTGTGTGTGTGTGTGTGTGTGTGTGTGTGTGTGTGTGTGTGTGTGTGTGTGTGTGTGTGTGTGTGTGTGTGTGTGTGTGTGTGTGTGTGTGTGTGTGTGTGTGTGTACGTGTGTGTTATTGAGACAAACAATAATACAAATCTGCTAAGAAACAAATATTCTGCGGTGGCACAAAATGGCATTAACGAGCCGAGCAGCAAACACAACACTGAGATGATTATTATCACCTTAAAAGAGAGAGAAAAGCTGCTACTTCCACATCCAGCAGTTAGAGAGCAACATGATGATTTATAAAAGGTCTCTGTGTTTGTGTCCACCTGATGAAGTCCAATATCCCTCTTTTAGCTCTGTTTTTGGTCTCCACCAACTCCTGAGGGAAATATCTCTTAAATGCTCCACGATGTCCACCAGCTCGTCTCTGACTGTGTCTGTCTGCTGTTTGCTGCTGAGCAGGCAGAGCACAGTGGATCTATCAGCTGCTGTTGGAAACACTGAGATGGAACCATGCAGGAGCTAAAAGAGGCTAAAAGAGTGCCGAAGAGCTGCTGCTGATTCTCTGTGTTTATCAGTTCCCTTAATGGTCCCGTACATGAACCCGTAACACGTAGAATACAAATCAAACGTCACACAGAGATGATTCAGGCCAGAGAGGATGACGCTCGCAGCTGTTGCCCCAGTAACCAG